>OY829914.1:19380132-20846168 GCA_963691935.1 Nephrotoma guestfalica
TTGTAGTACATTTAACTTATACATATCATCACTGTCATATCATTTGTTGCGTATGCAACAATTAATTTTTAAAATTTAAATATTAGGTGTGTCATTTTGCAAATTATAGGTAGATAAAAAAAATATGATTAATGTGTGCTTAATTTTATTTAGTTATCCTTATATTCATGTTATCTCTGCAATAATCGGAGTAAATTTATAATATAAATTATTACAAATGATATGGAATATATTGTTTTCGTTGCGTGCTGTATTCGATTTGCTGTGTTACATGCATCCGCGTCGTTGCAGCTTTGAAGACATCCATGCACGTATCTAAAAGAGAAAATTTATTTTATTTATAATACACTAGATATTGTATGGAATGATACGTAAGCGGCTCAATGGTCTAGGGGTATGATTCTCGCTTTGGGTGCGAGAGGTCCCGGGTTCAAATCCCGGTTGAGCCCGATTTTTTTTCAGGTATTTACTTTTATATAGATGATGATAATTTACTGCATTGCTGCATATAAGTAGGCTACTAATAAAGTATGTGGCGGACTGCGGTGTAAATTGCACAATAGAGATTTATGTAAAAAATGAAATCCGCCATAAGTCAAATAAATAGTTTTGGCAACTGTAATTACAACATTTCTGTTTGACAATAAACCTGAATAGTTAGCGGAGGATCCCGTACCATGATATAAATTGTGGAAATTAAACTTCAAAATGAACTGTTCAGCCCTACTAACTCTTTAAATAGTCGACTCCTGATTCATTGTGATTAAGAGTAATCTCATCTGCGACAATTGTTTACAGGTTTTGTAACATAAAAAATTCCTCAGTAGAGGCACTTTAAATATTTTGTAAAAGTTCATACATTTCGTGCCAATTAATCGGGCATCAATATATCTTTTCTTGAAAATAGGGATTTCCTTTCACAGAAAAATTTCGCAGATACAAGTTTTAACGTGGCACGGATACAGTTAAATAACAAATATTTAACCAGAATATATTGAATGAACGCTTTCATTCTAATTTTGATGCAATAATAGTTGCGGCAGCGGCAGCTTAGGGCTAGCTTTCGACGAAACAGCGAAGCTATTCGCTTGTTTAAAACACCATAGTAATCGTTGTATCGAATGTTTAGAGTATTTAATTATATCAGGGAGAACTTCTTTGAAAAGATCGTTAATGGTTGCCATCATTAGAACAGTATTATATGCTACGTTGGAAGCGACAATCACTGGAATGTCTGGACTGAGTTATGAGGGCAAGATGACAAGAGAGCTAGAAACCTCAAAAGGTAATTATCGCAGTGTTTTAAATATCATCAAGAACGAATTTGATGATAGACCTGATGCGCGATTTAGCCTAGCGTTCTACGTTATATGCTTTACTGGAAGATCATGGTTAGATGTTTGGGAGTATAATTTTCACAGGCTAATAAACAAATTACAGTATTTTCTTCAAATCGACCTAAAATAGGTACTGTCAAGAGGTTAATGTGTGAACGAACGATACAAAGCTGTTAAAAGTCTGGGAAACCTATTAACAGGTATACCACAATTACTTCACTCTCCGGTTTTTAAATTGTAAATGGCCTTTATGACTTTTGATGAAAAGACATTGAGATGAACCAGCCTTACTGTTCGCCGTAAATACGGCAGGATTTATTGGATTTCCGAAGGAAGGAGGATAGAGACACTTCAAATTATTTGCAAAATCATACATATTGTGTCTCAATCAATCAAATTGTACTATACTTCCTTTCATTGAAAATAGGAATTTGAAAAACAGTACAAATCATTAGCGTCAAAAATATAATTTTCCGGAATTTTATTTCTTTAACTTGATTTTTTTATTTCTTTAATTTGATTATGATTGGTATTTTTAATATTTTATATATCATTTGTGTGACTCCAGAAAATATCGCCTAAGAATCTACGGGTCAAATATATACTGTAAGTAACCCTAGGACTGTTTACACAAAACATGAAACCTAGAAAGAAGAAATAAATTCGCAATCGGAAATATTTTATTTGAGCATTTAACTAATTTTTTAAACATATTCAAACACCACCTATATGGGAATGATTTAATGAACGCTAATAAGTAAAAGTTGGGTCTATAACTCATTTGACACTATTTTGGCATTCATGGTCGATTAAACTCGGACGACAAACTCGGAGTAACTTGGACGTATAAGTAAAGATTTATTTGATTTTCTTATTAAAAATGTCCTGATTTTTCTAGATAATACTGAAAACAATTTCACAATAATTACTCAAATATTTTACTTAATACTTAAAACACAACAAGTTATAAGTTCCTGGCACAACTCTAATAATTGTTTATAATATTTACTTTCGCTTTTAAACTACCTCGTACCGGATCTCTTGTATGACCAATCAACTGAGTTCATCGTTCAACTTTTTAAAGAACAGAAGAATCATTCTTCCTTTAAAAAGTGATCAACAGTCAGTGATCAAGTGATCAACAGTGATTACGTTGACCTAAACAATTAGTTATTTTGATTGATAATGTTACGAATTTGCCTATTGAGAAATATCCGAATTAAGTCCGAAATTGGTCCCTCGGGCTTACTGCCATAACTAATATGGCTAAAACCATGGAGAAAAGCATTTTCTTTGAAATTTTTTTAACATTAATTCCAAACAAATAAACTAATTACCATAAAATCATAACCCGATCAATTTAAATAGAAATAATATGATTTGTGAAACATTATCGGCGTTGTTAATATTTGCGTATTACATTTTTCGTGTCACAAGGGTTTAAATTATTAGTTCAATGTATAGTCACTAGATGCGATTTCTTTCCATGACATAAGACATAACCTCATTCCGACGTTTCTCACTTTGATTCTTTCGTCGTGGTTCTCTCCTCGTTTCCATCCTCTTGGCCTACAAACAATTATTAGTTTGTGGGTGAAGAGGAAGGAAACGAGGAAAGAATCAAGGTGTGAAATGGCGGGTTCCACGTAATGGAGGTACTTTATGTTCAAAATTGCGTGAGAAACCTTCAAGCGAGGGAAGTAAATGATTGAGATCTCCACACTTTGATTCTTTCGTCGTAATTCCATCACTTCAAAAAGATTCAATCGACGTTCACATTTGATTTCATTGCGCCTTTTTTGTGTATGAATCCACCGTTCTGCAGTCATTCCGTCATCTTGATTCTTTCCTCGTTTCCTTCCCCTTCACCTATAAACTTTTGTTAGTTTGTTGATAAAGTAAACGAGGAAAGAATTACGACGAAAGAATCAAAGTGTGGAATGGCGGAATGTGTGTAAAATTATTTGTGTTTTGATTTATTCGTTTGATAAAAATTTTTATTTTTTGCTGCGTAAATTGCTACCTTGGCTTAAAAAAAAAATATTTTTCCACTCGAAGCAAAAAATGGCCTAAAATTCAAAAACGACAAATAAACAAAATGGCCTTGAAATATTTTATCTTTGGGGTAGTGCGAGAATAAGTATAATCAAATAAACCTTTGTTAAAAAAAGAATTACACATTTCCGCGTTGCAAAATTAGTTTGTGGATGGGTAGACATGGAGGAAGAAAACGAGGAAAGAATCACGATGAAAGAATCTTCCGACGTTCCACACTTTAAAATTTGTAATTCTTTTTCAACAAAATATTTTTTTGAACTACTGATTCTCACACTGCCACAAAGATAAAATAATTCAAGGCTATTTTGTTTATTTGTCGTTTTTGGGTTAATTTTAGTTTAATTTCGGCTTTAGGTGGAAAAATATTTTTTTTCAACCAAAGTAGGCAGTTTACACAGCAAAAAATAAACTATTTTTACTGTAAGAATAAATCAAAAACAAATAATTTTACACGCATACACGAACAAAAACACGTAAAGAAATTAAATGTGGACGTCGATTGATTTTTGAAGTGTTAGAATCACGATGAAAAAATCAAAGTGTAAAGGCTTATGTGGGAACTATAGATAGAATAAAAAGAATAAAAAGAATAACGTAAGAAACGAAGACAAAAAATTATTATTCCAATTTGACATTACGGCCATAGATGACTTGAAAAATTAAGTTCATTCATATATTTTTGTGATATATTTCCTACAATTATGAATGAAACTACAATATTTTTGAGTATAAACGTATTTATATCAACAAATATATGTTTTTAAAATTATAAAAATTGTTTATATGCGATTTAAATCACCACAATTCGATAAATTATTTTTTTAGGTTAGGTTTAGAAAAATTCAATTCTACAGTGTATTGAAAATTATTTCTGATATTATATTCATATTAGCATATGCATACATGAATATTTTATAAATAGAAAAGATAAAACAGACGAATAATTTAAAATTCCCTTATATAAAAAAGTAAATATGCATATTATATTCAACGCACTAAAATTTATTTGAGTTTTGTTGTTGTAGTTATTAAGTTTTTTATTCTTTGGGCGAAAATTATCGCTCGGTTATTCTTTTTAAGTGACAGCAAAAATGAAAAAAAATTAAACGCAATTTCTGTTATTCTTTTTATATTTATTATTCTCAGTATAGTCGATTGCATGTAAATCCTCTCTTTCGCTCTCTTACGTTATTCTTTTTATTCTTTTTATTCCATCTATAGTCCAGCCATTAATGTGTAAAACGGCGGAACGTAAAAGTATACGCTCCATTTTGTTTCAACGGAATATATTTTACGACACATGAAGGTTAAATCATTTTTAAAAAACATGTACGTTCTTTGAGAAACGAGTAGATTTCTAAACTAAAAAGTTCACAAATGTTTAAAAAAATTAACAAAAACTTAAAGTTGTGAAATTACAGTTTTGAGAAGATAAAATGAAAGTTAACTGATCATTAAGCACAAACAGTAATTTTTATTCCAAATTACATTTCTATTTATGTCTTAAACAATCGATTCTGGTAATTTACCCGCCGAATCTAAACATTGGCATAACTTATGAATATTTTCTAGAACCAAATTCGCTCCAAATAAATAGAATATTTAAATAGTAAAATTCGGACAGAAATGGTTTTGGTGAATTCAAATTATCCATTTTAGGGAAACATCGAGAACTCATATTTCCCATTTACAGCGTACAAACAAATTTTCATTAAAATTGTTTAAGATATGGTTAATTCCTTTCAAGTTTATCATTACAACTGTAACTCATGGTGAAATTGCATTTTTATCATACAGGTAAACTAAATTCTATCCCAATTTGTTAAAGAAATTCCGTTTCCAGTCTCAATCAAATTTGCTGTTTCTAAATTCTTCATCTTCGAAATTTTATAAAACCGAATTTTATTCCAACAGCATTCGGATTTCATCACCTTCGTTAAGTTGGATATTTTTTATTATTTTGATTCTGTTGAAATGATCAGAAACTGTTCCGAGAAATCGCTTACTTTCATTTCAGACACAATCTGAGGTTGGATTCCTTTCATTTTTTTATTTCAAGCAAGCATAATTTGAAGCACTCCCTTCGATGAAATGCAGAAAATTATATTTGCCTGCTTCGTAGAAACAGATAAAATGCTCTATAATTTGTTAGCCAGGATAAGGATTCTCAACGATCAAAAGAAATAACAAGGTCATATAATCGTTTGCTGTTATATAAATAGATTTTTGTCGACTACGTGCACCAATTTATTAAACTCACCTATCATCATAATAAAATCGACCACAATGTGACATTCGTATAATTTCAGTATCTGTTGTAAGCGTGCCACTGTCCAGTGCACATCCTCTCACTGTTATCGTTTCACCCGTGTCATCTGTAATTATATATATTATTAAAAATTAAAAAAATATCCAACTATCTCCCCGACGGGGAATTGAACCCCGGTCTCCCGCGTGACAGGCGGGGATACTGACCACTATACTATCGAGGATTGGTACTCAACGTATCTAAAACACTTACCATAATACCCAGCTATTTTAATACATGACGTGGCTGGAAATAGACCATCTCGACCTTTTCGACCACCCATACACGGTGATTCTAGTATTGCCGTTGAAAAGTTATTATGAAATGGGTCATCACATGCTTTATTTGCACCATTGAAAGACACGCACTTAAAGCAATCAATACTGTAAGCTAAACAAAAGCAAATAAGAAAAATAATGTTTACGTCACAGAACCTACCAAATGTTAGAAATGTGTATGAGCACAAAATAAAATCTGCATTACCTTTATCAATACATAAAATGAAGAAAGCTGTTATAAGGCTTGTATAATGTAGAAAATAAAGTAGTGTAGACATTCTCGACTATAAATTTAATTTTAGATACTAAATTTAGTTATAATTAATATTGTTGTGTTTTATGTATCTATAATTTTAATAATTAAATATCTATTTTTATATACTTATAAATTAGTAATAATTTCATTTGATTGTTTGTTTTTATGAATTGAACAATTTATAATAAATTTGTGTGGCGCGGTATTTTGATTTTCGTGTCGTTTTGAATGTCACGATGAATTATGATTAGGACGATGATAATTCAATGTGGTTATGCCATGTGGTAATTGAATCATTATTACTGATGTTGGGATGTAATCTGAAATTAGATAAAGGATTTAGACACATTAATGTATATTGCGAAACGGTTATTTTAATTGTTAAATGTAATTATTATTACTTTTAAAACAAATAATATTAATTATTATTTATTTTAAAACTACATGTTCGCATATTATAATCAGAGAGTCAAACCGAAATTAATAATGTTCCGGATTACGATTACGGTGTAAACTTTGAGTAGGTGTATTGCATTGGTAAAATTTCTAAAGTTATAAGAACAATTGCATTGCGTAAATTGAGAAAAAATTTAGCTAAATTGAAAAAATATTTAGATTTACTAAATTGAATTTTTACTTAAAGCACTTGCCACTAGGAGCCGTTTTCTTAATATTTACTTTAAAAATACTATATTAGCATTAGCAAATTACCTCAATTTTTGATAGGTAATAATATTATATCAAAACATATGTGGTCTGGTATTCTTAAGAATATATATCATTGAATGATGTTGCCAAAAAACAGACAACAAAACATTTTTACAGTTGTTTTAAATATTTAAATAGTTTAAATGTTTAAATTTATACTTTGATAACCGAATTTTCAATCGATGATACATTTATTGACACATGTACATACTATGGTGCGTTTAACGATCAAATTGTAAGCAATAATCTAATAATTTTATTTACGTACATATAGATGTTACGTTTCCCATATCTTTGCTGATCTCGCGCCCATATAGACAAAACAAATCTCAGCTCCGCCACTTCTTCCAAAGAGAAATAATCCGCCACCGTTAAGAAATATCACTGGAATACAAAACTTCCATCCAGAATCACTCTGCGCTCCGCAGGTACCATAGGCATGTCCCAAACCCATCCCATTTCAACCTATACAACTTCAACATCCTTAAACTCAATTAACAAACGAAGTAATCAATAGAATCTTTTGTTTCACGTATAAACATATTTTTCACTTTTGTGTACTTTTAGCACTTAAATTAATTATAAATAAAAACTAGTTTTATTTTTGCACTTCTTTTGCACAATATTTATTAATTCTTCCTTAGAGTGATAATACATTTTTAATATTTAATTTCGATCAATTAAAGATCGATTTCGAATAGTTTCCTTTCTCAGTTTTTCAATAACTCAAAGACCCGATGAACTTCGTACCGCCTAAAATTGATTAGATTGTAACTCTTCCTTCATAAGCGATTATGAATCCCAATAAACTTTCCAACTCCAAATCTTTGAGATCGGCAATATTGGCCGCACTGTGTGTGAATTTCGTTTAATAATTAATTGAAACTAGTTCGTAATTCAAATGAATTCAATGTCTTTCATTTACATGGAAAAGAAATTAGGTTAACATTCAATGTAAAGCGTTGTGGGAAACTACGTTTTTCGTTTTGTTTTCTGGCGCTTATAAACAAACAAAGATGATGGCTTGCCGATACGGAAATACGCGGCATACAGTTGTCCATGCGCGAAACACGGAAACTTCAAGCTAATCCCGCAAACTCCCAAATACTGTCCTTGTGATTAGTTGGCGGCCATAGCGCATGGCAGACGCACGGTGAATTGAAGCCGTTTGAACTCGAATGGCAAGTCCATTGGAATTATTGGGATGCGTGGAATCAAAACATCCTCTCCATCCATTGAGGCGTACAGATGAATGTTATGAATAGGTGTTAACATACGACATCGCATCTTGTGCGGACTCATGCAAGTGGCGAGAGATTCCGATATACGTGGCCGGTAAAATTGCCGTACCTCCCATGAGATGAATGTATTCTTCATATTGGACCTGCTTTTGGTATGATATATGTCAGTCGTTCAGTCTCGCCTCCTCTACCAAAAGCTGAATGAACATTGTAGCGATTCGTAAGTCCCGTGCGTTTCGAACACGCGTTTCCATTCATTGTTTCGCCGATGAAGCACGATATCGATAGCACGAACGCTTCGTTGTTGGATTGTGAGCACAATTGCCCATGTAATAAATTTGAAAGAATTGATGGTACGCATCCGGTGGTGGCAACAGCGCTCCTACTAAATAATATATTTGCCCTTGAAATTGCAATGCTGATATGAAATTGACTGTGGTTAAGGATTTCAATCAATATACAATCCAGGAGTCACCGCTGAATTTCAACGCCTTACAATGTAGACAAACGACTGACATTTCTCTAATCGCTACTGATCTGCCGCACTGTAATCGAGTTCCGAATCTTAATGGAATGCCGATCGTTCCAGGTTTATAGGAACACCGCGTCGGCGCAATCGGTTATGTTCTTTGTGTTGTGCTCGCTGGCGTTGTATTTGATGTACACGAACTTGTTGCTTTCTGAATCTTGTCTTGTCGTTCATTTTCAGTCGCTCTCGAACGTAAGTAGGACATGCCAGTACGACTATTTTCATTATCCGTCACGCGCTCGGCACCAATGCGGTTCACACGTGAAGTAAATCGCCGCCATTTGACTGACTGCGGCAACCTATGTTAGCTTTAGGCATTGTATTGTAATGGACATTGTAAAACGACACGGAATTGTTTTCACAATCACTTGTACACGAACCAAATCATTCGAAATTACCTTGCTATTAAGAAATTTTTTATAATCGTCCGTGATATTAATTTATTTATGTTTTTTTTCGGCTTTTCGGACAAAATATTATTTTTAATGCATTCATACAAAGTTTACGACTTTTTTTGTCATAGAAAACAAAGAGGCCACTTTTCTACTTTTAGTGGTAGATATATTGTCAGTAAATGGCCTCTTTGTTTCCTATGACTAAAAAGTCGTAAACATTGTATGAATGCCATTTAAAATAATTTGGCCGAAAAGCCGAAACAAATCTTGAATTCTTCACTGAGAACTTTACAATATTAAAATCCTGGTCTACATTCAAAACTAATCTAGCCTCGCTACATTAGAATGAATTTGCTGTTATGTCTAAACATTTTGATCAGCTATTCTATTAAGATGTTCAAAATGTTTGTTCGCAAAATGTAATTAAATTCGCTTTAACCAAATCAGTTTTCAACATCCAGTATACCTTTTTTACGAAAACACAATTTTAAATCTATTAGATTTCACAAATTCCCGCTGAAATGTTTCGAATAATCGAATTAGAAATATGTAATGCATGGCGCAGCGGTCCGCCACCAACGCCATCTATTGAAAGTAATCCGAAGTTACTATATAAATGAATGCACATTGTCCAAATACAATTCTCATTGGTGCTGTTAAGTGCATTTCCATACAAAACGCAAATTTCGATTTTCCGATTTTTTCGATTATCCGGGGAGCCGTTCTCGAATTTTTGGCGAAACTGACGAACGCAATTGATTTATATATAGATAATTTAGGTTTATTTCAAGCACGCTATGCTTTATCCAATGCAATTGTTGTTGTAACGTTGTCAAAAAAATACGCCCATACTCTCTAGGCCCGAAAATAGCGCACTGGAGAATTGGTGCAATCCAATTTACAAATAATTGTACTTGACATATTTATTCGGTGTATAAGCCATTTGGTGTTGGCAGTGCTATCCGTACAACAAAACGTAAACTTTATAAAATGTTACCAATACGAGTATAATGTGTTAAAATGGTTTAACCTTCTTAACACAACAGCAAAATAAATGTCTAGTAATTTTTCTTACCATCTATGTGCTAACTTCCTGTTAACGATATGAGAAAATACGTCTTAAAAATGTATAAAAATTATAATTCTAACATTTTATATACCCCCTACTCCTTTATATGCTATAAAAACACCACCTATAGTTATAGATTTGTAAGAATTTTAAAGATGCGGTAAGAGTTTCTCATTTTTCTTGTTTTATCCGTAAAAATCGTATGTATATAAGAATCCTCCTTCTGAATGAAAATTTTTAACATAAAAGAAAAATACTATCATGTCGTCACGAGTATTAATAATCCATATAAATTTTGAATTTGATGAAAATGAAAATTAGATTTTCATTATACAAAATTGATCTACATACGAGTATTATAAAGGGTCTTTTAAAAGTCGCGCCTAGATGTTTTTTGAAATAAAACATGAAAATACTTAGATTTTTCTGGTGTTTTTTATTTTTTGTAAAAATATGGCTTTTAACCATTATATGTGAAAAATGACATCATTTTAATGTCCACCTCACGTCTACAGGCTTCTATACGAAGCCATAAGATATTTATATAAGCGAAGATATTTACATAAACTTTACTTTTCACGAAACCCAGTTAGGGAGCCCAGGCCAGTTTATGTCACCGTTACGTGAAATTAATGAACCTGGAAACTTAGACCGCAATAGCTGGATGTTTTCACGTGTTGTGTGACTCGTAGCTCCATTATGTCCATTATGTCTTCCACAACAGCAATGTTCGCGGCTTTTTTGGCCACAACAGCAGAGAACTACTATTATGCCCACTTTTTGGTCTGCCACACCTTTCTCGATCCTCTGCAGAACCAGTCTCTTCAAATTTTTTCACTAACCTTTGAATTGTTGACTCATTTGGAAGATTATTTACACCAAAAAAGCATGAATTTTACGATACGTATTTTTTAAAGATCGATGATTTTCATAATAAGTTTAAATAACTTTAATGCGTTGTTCTTGCTTGTAAGTATCCATCGTTAAAATTGTACATCTGTCCACTTCCCAAATGTCAAAGATGACATAAAAAAAGGTTGTGTTTAGAAATTATTTAATACTGACATCTAGGCGTGACTTTTGAAAGACTCTTTATTCGGATGATTGCGCCCGTACATTATTGAATAGAAGTGTGACGTACGTATAAACTATTAATTTATACAGATTTTAAAAATCAAATTAAATTTTTTACATTTTCCTTGCCACATATACAAAAGATGGTAATCACCTCCTTCTTAATGTCCTTATATATACATTATATTGGTATTCTAAATACAATTTTTATTTTTAGATTAGGTACACTCGTATCTATATTCAAAATCTTCTTATCATTTGAAACGATATTGTTAACAATAATAATAATATGCAAATTAAAAATTAAAAATCAAAAAGGATATATACACACAGCACCATAAAAATATACAACCTAGTGTAGGTACGAGTTACACACAGGCAAAAAAAATCAAATCCAGCCAGATGTACTTTCTGCTATATAAAATATCCTCCTTCTGTACCCAGAAAATTTTTTGGGCTTTATAATGGAAATAAGGTATACGGGATTTATTATGGATTTAGAGATGTATAACAGCAAAAAAATTCGTTGGACGTGTATCAAATCGAGATTTATTACGTTCAAGTGGAACAAAACGTTTTTTCTTCAATCGTTGTTGATGATATCGTTTTATACGATGATGTTATGGTTTGTTTGAAGCGAGATAACGAAAATGGAGACTACGGTTCTTGAATTTATTCGTTTCTTTGCTGCGAATTTCTTTTTATTATATCTTTGGATTGTGTGAATATAGATAAAGTAAAGATAATTTACTAAAAAAGGCATAGTCTAATTTAATCACAGCCAAATTTATAAACTGGATCGCTGGACGTATTATACTGCGACCTTAAACCTTTTAGGTATAGATGACCGACGTTCTACAATTTTCAAACACAAAAATCATTTTTACCCAAAAGGTTCGTTAGCTCCAAATTAAAATTCATTGACAAATCTTTATCGGTTTGATAGTCATGATGAATAGTTTAAAACTTCAACTTTGACCACTTAATTGTATATCTAGAGTATCTAGAGTTACAAATAGCAAGCCTAGCATTCAGTTCGATTTCACGTGAAATTTTCCTTCAAACGATTTTACCAAAGTGAAATTAAAAATGAAAAATTCCATTTATTTTGTAGTACTTAGTTCACCAGAGAAATTACCAAGTGCAATCAATACATCAAAGATGGCGCGCATAAACTGTCCAAATTATTTGCATGCGAACACAATGTCTCGACACATTGTTTTCACGTGAAATTTTGATATTTGCTTGTGTTGAATTATATAAAACCTGTAAATTTTAAATTAATTTAATTTAATTTAATTTATTCTCGTAAAATAAACAAATTCATCTATGTATGTTTACAAATTTATACATTAAAAATAAAAGTTCTTCCTAAGCCTATAAAAAAAAACATTTATAGTGAGAATATGCAAAACCCTACATTTAGGCGACATTGCAAATTGTCGCATCCGACCTATATGCAGTAAAAAATATAGTGTTAGAAACAAAATTTAATTCTATCAGATTTGTATTGTGTTACACTTTATATAATAAAGCTAATATAATAAAGTTTTGGTTATGCAAGTACGTATTCACACCTGGAATGGGCATTTTCTAATAAAGGCTCTGCCAATAGGAACACTCAAAATTTGTTAGGCTATAGCATCCATGTTGTTAAAGTTGCCAAATTTGTTGTGAATTGTTCAGTAGTGTAAAGCAAATCACCATGGAAGGTTATAACGTTGAACAACGTGCGCAAACCATCAAATTTTATTTTCAAAATCAGTGCTCGATTCGAGAAATGTTCAGCGCATTACGTGATTTTTGTCCTCGCCACAACCGTCCTAGTCGACTCGATGAATATTCGATGTTTGGTGGCCAAATTCGAGTTAACCGGTTCGATAAATACGTTCGTTCACAATAATTTGATCTTTCTGTGACTTCAACTTGGTGAATTTTGTATTGGGACTTGGGTCTGTACTCGTATAAAATACAAATAATCCAGGAACTTGGCGTGGCATCTTTAGCAGCGAGGCAAATTTTTCGATGAATAGATATGGGAACAAGCAAAATTGTCGGATTTGGGGCGAGTTCGATCGATTGAAGAGATAGCTAGACGAACAAACTTGAATGAATTGCAAATTTTCATTGGTAAGGTTAATTATTATAAGTGTTTTGAAATTTGCAATGCATTGTGTAAGAAAAATGTTCCATTTGTTTGGTCAAAAGAGCATGGAAATTCTTTTGTCAAATAAAGAATTCCATGCCACTATCAGCGTGACAAATGCCTCAAGTTACGGAGTAGGGGCAGTGATTTATCATATTTTTCCTGATGAACGGGAGTATCCGATAGCTTTTTCATCGAAGATGCTTGATGATCATCAGACGAAATATAGTAAACATTGAGAAAGAAGAACGTCTTGGACTATAAAAAGTTTAACCAATATCTATCTATCTCTATGGCAGATAATTTATTCTGGTGTCGGATCATAAGCCTCTCGTATCATTGTTTCATTCAGAAAAAGGCATATGCCAGTGACGACTGTCAACCTTCTCCAGCGTTAGGCTATATATCTCATGAGATACCAGTACATCAAATATAAGGAAATCGACAAGCATGGCAACGCCGATGCACTTTCATGAATTCCTCGTTGTCCGGATGTGAAATTTGATCGTGAAGAGTGTGCCAAATGAAAGAAAAATATCACGAAATGTTGGTAGAGTTTCATTTGGACAGTAAACAAATTGTTGCAGAAACAGCTAGATATTCCTTTCTAGCGAGTCTCCAGTCCTATGTGAAGAAAGGATGGCTATACTTTATCCAAAATCGAGATATTTAGAAGTTTCGTGTAAGAAGAAATTCCATTTCTATTTCCAATAACCTTTTTCTTTTCCAGACTGAGTTTACTCGAGACATATTTCCTCTCTTACTGCGGAAGAAATGTTTGCCCTTGTTATGCCAGTTGGTCGAATATCGTCAACAAAATCAAAACCACAGTGAAGAAATATTGAGCCGTATACATGTTGATTTTGCTCGACTGTTTCTAGGCCATATGTGAATATTATGTATGGATAATTTCTCTCGAAAGCCTTACGTCAGGGGGTTGCCATTGTAAGTAATAATAGGACAGCGTTTACATCAGCAGATTTTTACGAGTTCTTTCGACGCAATCCCTCGATAAATTGGGAGACAAAAAGGTTTGTAAGATCTTTCAAAACCAGTTTCTCTTAAAGTAAATGGTAAATTATCGTTATTTATTATCTTGATTGATTTCACCTGTATTTTGACACAACTTTAATGTCTTTTCTTGACTTTTTCATTATTTTTGTAGTGGTCGACAGAATTTGTACCGACACTTCATTGGGTTTACCTAACCAAACTTCAGATTTTAAATTTGTTAAAAGCTGAAAATTCTACACAAATGACGGAAACTTGATCATCAACATTAAAATGGTTTTCTAGAAGCCTGTTAATCATCACGAAACAACTAGTTCCAGATAACCAAATAAAAGGAGAAAACACCTCCATCAGTTAACATTGCTGGAATAACAAATAATTTCACTGCACAATAGATACTCGTACCTAATACCTATAGAGCTTTGGCAACAAAGGATATTTCCAACGGGCAAGAATGGTTTACGTATGAGGATAACAAAGTTATGGCAAGAAGTCTTCACCCAACCTGCACAAAAGAGGAAATTGTTGAGGATCTCAAGCAAAAGGAACATCAAATAGAAAATGCTGTGAATATTGTTAAGGTTGAAAAACGGAAAGTATGACTCCCTTGTTAGACCGTTAGAAAGAAATAGCGGTCTAATGCCACAATACAAAAATCATCATACGCAAAAATAATGTCCAAGAAGCTTTGGGGATGGATTGATAAGTCTTTAAAATCAAACAATGAACATAATTTTTTTAAGTAAAATTCATTTTATTTTTCAACATAGTCTTCTGTTAGCTCGATACACTTATTCCAACGGTATTCCAATTTCATTAAATCTTCTTTAGAATACGATTTATCAAACTTCTCAAAATAAGCTTTCTTCAGCTAGTATTACATCATTTGAGTCAAATCTCTTTTGATCGACCCATACAAATAAGTCACAAGCGGCTAGATCAGGTGAATATGGTGGATAAGGAAGCAATTCGAAGCCAAATTCATCCAATTTTTGCCGTGTTTTCCATGATGAACGTGATGTAGCATTGTTTTGATGGAAGAAAACATTTTTCATCTTCACGTTAGCAATTTTTCCTTAATTGCTTCTCTCAGACCTGTGATGGTTTTACCATCATGTGGTTCATAACCATTCGTAACCTTACTAGCTGAAGCAAAAACTTTTGCTTTCGTTGGAGCAATTGAACCCGTTATGAATCGACACAAAAATTCAGTTGAATTACGCTGAAACATCTCTAACAAACATTGCGTAGAAATGGTAATTCGATTCATATTTTTTGAACATTTGTTAACAAAAGCGCATATAATGTTGTGTACACACACTTTTCGACCATTTCTAGTGTTGTTACCTCTTTTGGCCTACTTGAACATTCAGCATCACTTGTGCTTGTGCGGCCACATTTAAATTCATTTACCCAATTATAAACGGTGATTATTTGAAGGCGCATGTTCATCTAACACTGTTTTCATGTCATCGATGATTTCTTTTGGTTTTAAAGCTTTTAAATGATTCAAAAAATTAAAAGTGTTTTTACAAAAACGACTCTAACTAAGAAACTATGCAATTGAAAGTCATAAAAAATTATCAGGTTTCATTCACACAAACAAAATAAGTTATTACTAGTGACGCATAGATGGCGTTATTCTAAACATTTATCAATCCACCCTCGTACATCTCGCAAACTACAGATAAAACCGTGCCATTTATTAAAAACTCATCCTGTATAATCATTTTTAATGTGGCCGACTTTTTTATTTTATTAACCAGACGGAAGTAACATTTACAACTTATACACAGGAGGACTGAATTTCGACTTGGTGAAGCTGTTCGGAATTTTTAGAATATCACTGATTTCGTAATTTAAATTCATAGATTAATTTGATTCATAAAATCGATGTTTTTGACAAATCTTTTGCTTGGTATGCTTATGGTTAGAACCTTATCAGACACCTTTTCTAAGTTAATGGTATGTAGATTAGATAAAACACCTAAACATAAAAACTTTTAGAAAATTTAAACTTTTTATTTGAATCGCACGTAAAATAACGAAAAAGTTTCCACTCCTCGAAATTATCCATTAGCACATTAGCTGTGTGGTCTTTCATCGTAAATATAAAGCATAAAAGCGCCCAAGTCGAATAAAATATTTGGCAGCTTGTGTTCTTATCAATGTCTATATTCCGATTTAATTTTCGTTTTTATTGATAATTTGAAAATCGTGTTTAAATTCGCTTTTTGTTTTATTCCAATTTTATTAACGATATTATTTTTGGTTTTTGTGAGTGTGACACAATTTCGTTTATAATCAGAATCAAATTACACCACATCGTAAACTTCGTATTATAGACGGAACATAATGAAAATTTAATGAAAATTGCGATATTTGAAATAACAACAACAAATCAGGATGTAAAATGAAAAATTGTATGAATATCGATCGATACCTCCCTTGGTTAGTTTTGATATACAAAGTTATAATACAATTGTGTATAAATACAGGGTGATCGTACTAATCGAGCTAAAACCAAATATATATAAATTTCCATTTCTTGAGGGACAATTGTATACTTTATCTGTTACCTTGGTAAAGGTCCTAATTTTTCTGCCATTCCCGCAACACAGACGTCAATATAACAAAACCAAAGACGCAACGCAAAAATATATTCCAATGTACGAGTAAAATAATTTTATTAGGTTTAAATCTCGATGGACCAATTTCGAATATATTTTAGTGTCTTCTCATTTTTACTGCGATGTGCAAACATACATACTCGTATAACGGCAAGTGTAATGTGCCTAATACTAAAACTCGTTTTTTAGGAAAAACAAATTGAATTTTGGCTAAATGATGGGAAATTTTATTTAATTATGAATATTTTTTTAGATTTGCTTTGTTCCGCATTATCATTAATAATTCCCACTTCGGCAGGGTGAAACCTATTTACATCAATATATCATTTCTAATTGTTTGCACATTTACAATGTTGTTTGCTAAGTAGTAGTGGGATGGTGTATACCAATGCATCTAGATACTAATGGCCTCATAAAAAATTTTGTTTTATGACGTCAATTTATGTCGGCGGTTCCAATCTTTGACTATAGATGGCTGTATAATAAAATAAATGAATCGATTTGATTATTTTGTATAATCTGTTTTTCGTGAAACGTTAATTGCGGTGAAATTATTACATAGGTCTAATTTATCTATTTCATTCCCGGTGATTGATCGAGAAAGTTATGGTTACACAACAGAGGTTTCAAGAATTTAGAAATGAACTGTTCAAATCACTAGATTTCTAGTCAGACGGTTCGCGGGTTGGCTAGGCTTTAGGTCTTCAGGCATTGAGGGCAACGAGTTTTCAGTTCTTCCTGCATCTATTAAGTAACAATACCTGAACAGAACCGGCTGTCACATAGCGAAACTATTTATTGCTGAGCCAAATTCTCCCTTAGCCAAATAAGTGTTTACCCTGAAGAAGGATAAACTACGAATTCTCGTTGTGATTCTAACCTTTGGCGTGATCTTTTCAAAGAACGTCTGAATCCGGGTTTGGGTTTGACTTGCTCTAGAAATTTTTCTTTATTTTTTTATTGTTTATTCTTTGAACAATTTTCAAAGAATGTAAGATAATGCATCTGACTTAGGGAAGATGTTTTTATAGTAGAAAGTTCCATAATCTAGCGGAAACATAAAATGATATATGATAATGCCGAACACTCAGTATATTATAAGGAATACGGGAAGAAAAGACATTTCACGTAAAAAATTTCGTTCGAGGCAAAATACACGAGAGTAAAAATTCAAACACATGAAGTCAACGACTACAGAGAAGTCATTAATTATTACGAAGTTCGCAACACAAACTATTATACAAGTCTTCAAAGGGCCTATATGTCGTTATTAAGGCATCGATGTCCATGTTGAAACAACCGAAATCCAGACTACGCTCGTTGAAGATGAATTTAAGATACACAATGTATAAAGGATCATGAACCGCTTGAAGCAACCACAACCAATGGTCAAAATTGAAATAGATACAGCCGAAAGCAATTTGAAAAGTTCATCCAACATATAAACTAAAGTACCTTATACACAGACGCATAACTGTTGAAAAACCAAAGAAAAGGTTCGGACCAGTACAGTGTTTAAACTGCCAAGAATATGGTCACTCAAGGACCTATTGCAAGTTAATTTCAGTATGCGTTGTATGCGGTGAACTACACCAAAAAAAATTTTCCCAAAATCAAACCTCAACAGAAAATAAATGCAGCAGTTGCGATGGAAACCACACTGCAAACTACCGAGGATGCCCCGCCCACAGAAATATTATTCAATTGTCACGTCTCAGGCAGTAGTATAAAACTACATCGGTTGTGCAGAATAATATACCTTCGCATACGCCAAATGACTCTCGTTCGTCCAAACGGAATAAGCAAACACAAACTCGAATTAGAACGTTTCCTAGCAAAACACGAAACTGATCTTATGCTAGTTTCTGAAACCCACTTAACCGATAAACACAATTTCAGAATAAATAGTTACAAAGTTTATGTACACAAAACATCCTTGAGCAAAAGTCGAGGAGGAACTGCTATTATTATAAAAAAGCGGATTTATCATTAGGTTCTAAATGAATATAGGACTGAGGAAACTCAAGCAACCTCTGGATGTGTGGATCTCGAATTGAATGATATTCAAGAAAACCACTATGATGTTGCGTCATGTAGCCATCCAACTTATTGGCCTACTGATCGTCGAAAAATCCCTGACGTCCTTGATTTTGTAGTCATAAGTAAAATAAACCGAGAGATAATCCAAGGTAAACCACTTTTAGAATTATCTTCTGACCACTCCTCGGCCTTACTACATTACGTAATTTAAACTTATCCTAAGTTTTGGACCCCTGATCAATACGTTTATCCAAATTTCATCGTCATTCTTTTAGAATGGCGGAAAGACGGAATATTGTTAAATTTCAAGATTTCAATTACCAAGTTCCTTTACTTCGGAGATCAATCAATTTGTCATTTTAAGGATCACTTTTAATATTTTATTCCGCTGGGATGTTTTATTTAGTGAAAAAGAGATACAAAATGAATAAAAAAAAATCGCTGGTAATTATATAACAAAATAAATTCTCGTTTGTGATTGTGCTGCCACTTGCGGCGAGTAGCGAAATCTCTTATTTTCCGCTGAGAAATTTCTGCTATCTTATATAGCATATCTCATTGACTCTAATTAACAGTTGTGAAAGGTTATTTTTCTATAAAAGAGTGCCAAAACAATTTATTTTCCGCAAGCGTCAACTGCAATCGTTACACCATTGTGCAACGGCGCCTTACATTAACTTTAAGCATGTTTATATCGTAAGGTTCAAAAAACCGCTAAATAAAAGTTTTATTTCTATTTTTATTCTGAAATTTTTATTATCAATTAATCAAAGCAAAATATTTTAGTTAAATTACGCCATTAAACGTAATTAGAATCAGTAAAAAATTTGTTTGCGGTTCATAAACCAAATCATTTAACACTTCAGCCAATTTAAACAACAGCTCAGTTCAGACGCGATTTTATTATTTTTATTGTGCATAGATACTCGAAATTTATTACGTCATTTATTAAACGTTTCAGTATGGTACGGTAATACAAAAGGCGTCATAGTTCTTAAAATCACAATAGAAAAACCTGATGAAAATTATTTTATAAACAAACTGCATTGTTTCGTACCGAGTATAAACAATTTTCCGCGTCTCTGAGATTCGTCTAACAAATATTTTTTTAATATTTACGTTATTCCAATAATTTTATTTTGCAATTACAGGGTGACGAAAGTGGTAGTCTATCGCTGACCAATTATTTTAATTTATTTCTAGGTAATTCTAAAAATATTACTGAAGTTTTAACACTCGATTTTCGGATGCACAGATTACCTTTACAGGAAAGTGGCATACCGTTCCACATCTGTGTTTCGGCACGCGTGGGTTTCAAACAAGTATGTAACTTTATTTAATGGGAAGATGTGTGTGAAAAATTGAAAATAATCAATGCTGATTAATTATTTTTGCACACACTCAGTTTTCGACTATACCCATTACGTATGTGCATAGTACTCGTGTACTGACTCACCTAGACATTGTTGGCACATATAACGTAAACATTAAACATTCGCTATACTAAATATTCGGAATAGTAAATTTAATGGGCTGTGATTTGGCATTTTGTGACTGTGGGCGAGCAGCAGTAACGATACACAGAACTTTTGTGTACCTAAAACTGTTTCCCATTACTACTTTACGCTGGGTACTTGATTGCATTATACAGATTATACTAAGTACATTACCCGTATATTAAAAAAGTTGTGCTCGGCATAATAATATGTATACAGGCATAATATCATAACGAACATTTTTTTGTACGTGTACAAAAGGATAGAAGTAAACAAATTTGAATTTTCGTCATCACTTGACCTAGTTTTTCATATTTTCACATCACACTTATATCGTGTTGTAAATGTGTATTCGGTGTTCGTCTACGTGTGTAATGTATACAAAAAAGGAATACGAGTACATAAACGATAAAATATGTGGAATGAAAATTCCATCATAATTAAACATCTGTGACAAAACAATTCATTCCACCCGCCACTACAACGTTCGTTCTGAAGTTGAATCGTTTAATGAGTTCACTAAAACTCTGGAATATACAAACACAAACAACAAAATAAAGGGTGATCAAATTAGTACTCGTATTATATATTTTATAAACAGTAGAGCGGCCATTTTTGTTATTCAGATTCCCTTCAAAATTGACATTTGTGTTCATGTGTTCAGTATTGCTTGGCAAATCACCGTGGCAAGATATACAGTTGTACACTACACAATTCGCGCACTATGTGAAATTTATGGTCAACATAATCGACCTACAGAGCTTTAATAAATTAAGGACACCAGTGCAAAGACTATTTCAGTAAATAACCTATAAATGGGGCTGTCCAATTTTTTCTTAACACATTCACGCACACTTTCTAAATGTGTGTACTACTCAGGAACACACATTTGATAACTTTTGTAATTGCAATAATATTTCGTCGCAGAAAGGAACGTATTGTTGAGAATTAAAAAATATATCAAGTTATTCCTTAAAAAATGAAAGTTGTTTGTGCAAACGTGTTAAAAAACGAAAAAGTTGTATGTCTGCTATAACGGTCATTTGCGCGAACATGTTAACTCGCCTACACTTGCCACACTAATATAAAATTGTATACTGTACTCCTCATACGTATACGAAAACGTCATGTCTCGTGTCTCGGATTTTGAACAAAATCGACCCCCTGGAAGCAGTTTTCTAAGAATTTTAGTTTTTCAGATTCCAGTAAAACTGGCATAGGAAGTTTTTTTTAAATTTTTTTTCGTTTCTGGTATTCGCCATTTTGTAGAACCAACCAAATAGCAACAGCAACAGAATTCGAATAACCATAATGTCGTACATTCTTTGTGTACCGTGTTCTAGGATTTGCAAGGTTTTGTATTTCAACAATTTCTATTTTTATACTTGGTGAATGGATGACGTAAAATGTAGCTCTACCACCATTAGGTTTTAATGTTCGGTTTAGCAAAAAATATATAGCAATGCAAAACCATATATCACGTCGAACGAGGGTTAATACGTATTATAGGAAATAAAGAGGAAAATTTTCTTTTTTTCACATACTTTTAGATTAAAACTATAATAATGGTACATTGACAAATAGAATTAATTGTTACTAATAATGTGTTATGTATTATGTTGGATACCACAATGTATATTACGTAACATGTATGTATGTTGATAATATGTATTATGTACCTTGTGTTCGTAGATACGAGTAGATAACTTGGTGCGGTAGAGTTTTTTTTTATTTAATCTGATCTAATCTTTCCTTATGGACTCTTGTACATTATTCTCCCTCGTATAAAGTTGTTTTGTGCTTTTTATAGCTTTTCTCTTTCAGTATAGTAAAAGCTAATGCTAAATGTAATTAAGCTGATATTATTTGATTTTATTAAGCTTTTCTTTATTATATACATACTTGTGTGTTGTACATACGAGTATCGTATCGTTATATGGTAAATAATGGTGGATCATTAAGATATCCTTGATAATGTATAATGACAAGATATATGTTTCCCAATCTGTTCAAATTAGGAATAAGATATGTTTTATAAGTAGCAGAAAGAATTGCGATAACAACACCGAAAAAAGGGAAATAAATTTGTGAATTGGGCGCGATTTGTAATTAATTTATAGATAATCAGTGAAGATAATTAATTTCTACGTGGGTAACTGCAGCAGGGAAACTTTCGAATTTCAAAATGAAACTTTGCATACCGATTAAGCCCAATTTGTGCTAATTAGTGCTCACGGGAAAAAATTAGTGTTAGTCCAGGGGCCGAAAAAACGGGAAAAGAAAATTTAAAATTTCGCCTGAAAGACGGAATAAACAAAACCGGATTTCTAGAAAAAAACAAAAGTAATTTAATCCTAATTTTAAAACTTTCTAAAGGACACTAAACTGATGAAATTAGTGCTTATCATAAAAATATAATTTTCATAACTTTTCATTCATAAATCGAGGAAAACCAAACCAGCCCCTGAAAGATACTATATTAAAAAAAACAGAGATATATCGTTCAATAATATTTGTGTTGAACCACAAATTAAACAATAGAAATAAAATGTTCCGAAATCCAAGTCATAAGCAATTCAGATGCTATATTCTTGTTAAGTATGTTTATTGCCATCCGAAAAATATAGTGGCTGAATTTGTGGTAATCCAGAATTGGCCCAATTCCATTGAACAACAACTACCGTTGAATGAACAATTTTCTGACAAAAAGTGTTCTAGAAACCAATGAAGTTGGCACTTCTGATTGCATATTCTGATCAGATATGTTGATTGCAATCCGAAAAATATAGTGGCTGAATTTGTGGTAATCCAGAATTGGCCCAATTCCATTGAACAACAACTACCGTTGAATGAACAATTTTCTGACAAAAAGTGTTCTAGAAACCAATGAAGTTGGCACTTCTGATTGCATATTCTGATCAGATATGTTGATTGCAATCCGAAAAATATAGTGGCTGAATTTGTGCTAATCCAGAATTGGCCCAATTCTATTGAACAACAACGACCATTGAATGAACAATTTTCTGACAAAAAGTGTTCTAGAAACCAATGAAGTTGGCAATTCTGGTTGCGTATTCCTATCCTTGGGTCAATCCTGGATTAGCACAAATTCAGCCGCTATATTTTTCGGATGGCAATGAACATAGCTGATCAGAATATGCAATCAGAAGTGCCAGTATATCACGAAAATAAAATGCACATCCTTTGATACTTTAAAGATTTTATTCCGGTGGCATGTTCTATTTTGTGAGAATGGACGTACCAAATGAATAAAAAATTTCCGCTTATGGAATATCAACAAATATGCTCTTTTGTGATAGTATTGCCACTTGTGGCGAGTAGCGCAATCTCCCATTTTCCGCTGGCAAATTTTCGGTGTATTTTACAGTAAGAACTACATGTATCCTCATAATGTGAGATTACAACACAAGTTTGTTATGGCTGAAATCTCTAAATGCATTATCAGCGTGGAACAATTTGAATTATTTTGTGTAATAGGTCTACCGAACTTACACTAGTCTGGAACAGAACCGACGAGAATATTACGTAGTATAAATCTAGGTGGGTCGCCAATATCCGATTGGTATATAAATACGAGTGCCACGAAAACAACGAGACAGTATTAGTTAATCGTTTTGGTGATTGGGTACGCGAAAGATTAAAAGCGAAAGTAAAGAGCGACAAAAAATGAAAGTGGTGTTACGTGAAAATAGTGGTGTAATTAAAACTTGTAAATGGCATATTAGGCGAATTAATAAATAATTGTGAAAGGGATCAGTACGAGTGCCCGATTTCCCGATTTAACAGAACTCTTTAAAAATCCCGCCGAAAAACGATTTTTTTTATCTAAATTTTTATTAGGAAATCGGCCATTTCTTTGGTCTATTAGCAAATTATGGGATGAGATTTGCATTTTATCATACATTTTTGGAATTTGGCCATACTCAATGAAACTTGGCTATTCCTTAACTAATAATTGTAAAATTTGGTATGCAGAATTGGATTTGGATTCTTACTTAAATCTAACTATGCCATTTATATTAACAAATTATGGTCAAATTTGGTATGTTCTCGTACATCTGAATTGGGATTTTAAATGGAGCTGGCCATTTCTTAACCATGGTCAAATTTAGGTTGCATAGGTGGATTGGGATTCTTACATTCATTTTGGCCATGTTGGATGTTGTTTGCCATTTCTTAGCCAATAATGGTCATAATTGATATATCGCTCGAGATTGAAATTCTATAACAAGAATTTCGAAAGTATGCATTTGGAGCATTTTCTGAAATTCGTTCATGATGTTTGGCACTAGGCCACATCTTAACATATTATTGATAAATTTGGTATGCAGATATTGAAAAGTGGGACGACTCCAATCCTTGTGGAAATTATCTGGTGTGATTTAGCGTTGGTAAAATAAAAATGGGCGAATTATAGTTGGAATATTTCGGAATTCAGTAAATATTTTGAAATTATTCAGAGATTATTTCCGCTTTTCTCTCGAATATTTCGGAAGAGTGTAAATTACGAGAACTGGCAACTAGTAACAATCCAGTGATACGAGCTTTTCGTCTTCGTCATTTAATGGTATAAAATAGTTGTGGAAACTTGTATCATAGAGCATTTCTCGGGAGAGCACGAATCTTAAACTTTGTTAAACTTACCAGAGGACAATAAATAATTTTATTATACCACTGCATCAAACTATTTTGTAGTTATTCGGACAGAGCCTAAATATTAGATGGGCATTTTAAAATTGTCAGTTTGACTTGAATTTTCCAGCAGTCAAAACAGATCAAAACAGACGCTATTATACAACGATTGAACCTCATCTTCACCATAAGCAAAATGTGAACATTACGGAAAACTACTGAACGCGACATAGAACTACAAAACGGTGATGAACAAAATTTGGAAATGAGCGCTCGATGATCTATCTAAATTATAAGTTAATATTTCGAGACATCCGGTGGCTTGAATTTAATTATTTTATAATTTATTTAATTAAAATTCCGTTGGGAATGGTCGAATTGTAGAACTTCATTAAGAAGACGCGTTGCAGTCCCAATACAAGTTGGCCTTGGTTTGTTGGAATCCTGGCCCAGCTGTGCAAGCTGGATTGGGGAATTATCGGTTGGGAGATGGCCTGATTCCCTTCATTATGGCCGAATCCCAAAATTTCGTCCAGATTTGCCTACGCACACCGTAGTTTGCCATTATTTGTTGAGAGATGGCCTCGTTCTTTGCCGTTCCTCAACCAATCACCGTCAGTTCCAGTTTGACGATGATTGGTTGAGGAACGGTAAGTTCCATTGAGCATGGCATAAGTGTGTCCTGTGCAGTATGGTTGCACTTGTTAATTGATCACATGTTCTTTGGTGACCGGGTTGGTAAGGCATTTTTTTGCGAAATAAGCTAAATTTATTTGAAGTATTCAATCCGATAGTTAATCTGGCATTGAATAGCATTGGTAGTTTTCCGGGAATCATTGCCTTTGGGATGTCTCACTTATGTTTTGCGACTTTTTGAAAGATTTTTTTTTTATTATTATAAGTTTTTTTTTTGCTATTTCGTGGGTTGCCCAGTTTGGGGGTTGTGTGCTAGTGGATTTTAGAGTAATTTATAATTTATTTGTTTTAATATAATTTAAATAGCTATGTGGTTTCAGGAAATTTTATTGTAAGTTGTGGAGTTGCAGAGGATTGGAGTAGTAAATATTTATATTGTTTGGGAGGCCGGAGGGTGTAAGTTTTGAATTATATTTCTACGGAAATCTACGAATGCTTGTGAAATAATAATATTTCTAGAATTGTGTTACTAACTGTCGACTTTACCTAGGTGTCTGTGGCCGGGCCGATTCAATCAATCAATTTTGTTTAGGCGAAACGAAAAGTATTAATGCAGAATTATATTTCAGGAAATTTCCAGATGCGCGTGAAATAATAACGTTTTTTCCCAGGTTGCTGATTTGGAGAGGAAATTGTTGAAGACCGTTACCATCGTTATCCATTGTACCTATTAAGCCTTTATCCTTCCTTTAGTAGATTAGAAGTAGATTAGAATTGTGTTGTTCCGTACGATCGCTAGGTCTCTGAAATCGGATCGTTCCGTCCTAAAAAAAAACCTTTCCTATCCTTCCTATTGTTATGTGTAAACAGGCTGTAGGAATAGGCCCGAGGTTATCCGGGACACTTGTCCAGTACTTGGTTCTACAGTCCAATCAATCAATCAATCAATCAATGCGGTGGCTTGAATTTAATTATTGTTCTCATTTATGCACTCGAAAATAATTTAGAGAAAGTTTTGAGTAAATCTTAGTGTGACTCTTTGCTCATTTTCGAAGAAAAATAGCCCCATGATGCCTTTGAACCATATTTCTCAATGTTTGGTGACTCTGATGATTTTGAGATGATTTTTTGGTAAAAATCCTAATCTTCTTCCAACCGAGAATTAAGCCATTCAGAGAAGAGAAAACGCAATGGATGTGTAAAATTATTCGCAAAGTCCTATCACTGATGCGCTCGAGTATTGACGCACACTTTTGGCTACAGAAGCAATATTTTCCATCAAACGAGCTGGACGGTGATGCGGAATGTGTATATTGGATATTAACATGACAGTCGAACGCACTTTATTCACAAATTTCTTCACACTGTTCTCAGTTGGCGCTTCTTTTCTACTGAGTTTTTATTCGCAGTTTTCGGCAGGTTTCGGCAACTAACTCATCACTTTAGAAATAAATTTTCAATATTTCCCAACGTTGATCAAGCGTATATTGACTCATTTCGTTCATCGAGAATATAATACTGAATTTCTGTCACTTTATAATGATGACATAAGATGTGCACCCAGCAAGCAACAATTTGTTTCAGTAATTTTTTCGATTTCCTCATATTTATAGAGTTGGGTTAGTATGGGTATTAAAAATGGATTATTCTCGTACAGCCAAATGAGATCGATTTATTACTACTCGTATAATGGCAAACTTAGTATGGTTTTAACGGCTTATCAACAGAGGCTTGCGAAATATCACTTTTAAAACCGGATTATAAGTTTCCCTCAAAACTTTTTCTTCTACCCATTATTTTAATATTTTACCTACAATTTTTTTTATTGTTTCGGTTTATTGTTACTTTTGTACTTGTGTGTACATGAAGCACTAAAGTTATATATTTTTAACGGAAAACTGAATTTTTCATTCATTAGGGAACGGGACATAAATAATGAAAATAAAAAATAAATTTCCCAATTAAAAGTTTGTAATAAAAATGAAAAATTTGTTAAATGGCAGATACAATTTATATCGCCTCTCGCACTCTCTCCCGATATTTACCTTTATTATTGAAATATTTAATTATTCACACGAACTTTTTTTTGTGTCGGGATGACGCGGAGAAAATGGGGATTTTCCGGTTTAAAAACAAACGAAAAGAAAACAATAATGTAATTTTTTGTTTATTGCGCCATGGTTATATATCCACGTATACTGATGTGGAATATATGTTTCGCAAGGTGTTATGTATGTTCCACAGCCCCCGCGCCCCGAGATAAACGTGTAATCCTATTATTTAACGGTATAAAAATTAATGCATGTTTATTTATTATTTGATGTGCAACGAAATGAGAGCTTTTAAAGTTTTATGCCGTTACGTAAATGCTAAATTTTTCCATATTTTGTTCGTACAAATACATTTTCCGTCTCTGTGTACAGTTACAAAGGTGGAAAATCTACTTTGCATGTTTAGTTGTGTGCTAGAATCTAGATTATATACTATGAATGAAAAATTTATTGGATTTTTATTCATGTAACACCATTTTCGAGCTGAATCGACGTTCAAGTACATATAGCAGATATATATAGGAGTTCTGTTATGTGCAATGTGTGCTAAATGTATATGTTGCCTACGAGGTGAAATAGATATAAATGCTTGTCGAGGTTTTATCAATGAGATAGTAAACATCTGTTTGATACGAAATTGTTTAGTAGTAAATTTTTACTTCATTGTGTTAGTTAACATGTACGAGAAATTCTCTGGGGGTGCTACTAATTGTGTTAGATTAAAAAATTGTGCCAATGATTTATTAAACGATTTTATTCTTATATGCATTTTATATTTCTAAACTTTAAATGAGGAATTTTTGTTGAATAAATGTCTTGCCAGGATCGTAACATTACCTCCCAAAGTCCGTTCGTCCCGAACAGAATCCAAACGTCCACCTCTTTATAGTGTCAATAGTGACAAACGCGCTACCTTGTATTTCGTTCGTCTTTATCTTTGTGATGACAGTATATGGAACCTCCCATGCCGAAAAATTTGCTGAAATATCACCTATTCAAAATTTCTTCCTTGGCCTGAGTGAGTGGTCTGGTTGTTACACTATCACTGATACAAAACTATTACCGAATTCCGTAATACTGAAGGATCCTGCCACGTCTATGGCAATTCTCCCGAATGGTGTGTCGACGTTTGTACTGTTGCATTGATATTTGCGACATTTTTGTGTAGGTCCTTTCACTGCTGCACATTGACCACATTTTTTACAGCTGTTCTGACCAATAAAATCGTTGACGAATATTTGTGAGTGTTTTCTTATTTCCGAGATGGCCTCCACTTTCTTTTCCATGATACTCCTCAAGTGTTTGACTAATTCTATTTTTCGGCACTACTTTTTGTTTTAAACAGCCATTGTCTAAGAGAAGGCTGTCCCACTTTGGCCAATAGGCCTTCATTAAGGGTGTCTTATCTGAAATTGTTTCTGTAATAAATCCGCGTCTAGTAATGCTCCTTCCGAATTTATTCATCCGTCCAATCCTCATCGGGTAGCATTTTCCTAAGCCATATACATCGATAAGCCATATACATCGATAACATCCTCATTTGCTTCCATTCTCATGCAGTGTTTACATTCAACTTAACGTTCGATCCAGCATACCACGTGTCCCTCCGGATTCTTAAATTTTCTAGTAACAAGTATTTATGAAAATGTTTCACGCATTCCACTATAGCCTATAACTCTTTCCGCATCACAAAATAGTTCCGCTTCGGTTTCGACAGAATTTTTAAGTAATATGCAACGACTCATTCGCGACCATCGATTTCTTGTGACAACACTCCGCTTATACCGCTTGCATTGGTATTCAAAATAAATTTCAAGTTGGGTAGAGGGTGCGCAAGTATTGGTGCAGTGTATAGCCGTTTCCGTAGTTCAACGAATGGTTTCTCTTGATCTTCCTTCCATTCAAACGGCTTGTTCTTCTCCATTAATTCGTGTAAACTTTTTGCAACATTTGCGAATCCTTGCATGAATCGTCTATAGTAAGTATACACAATCCAAGAAAGCTTCGTAATTCATGCAAATTTTTGAGTTTTGGCCAGTCCTTTACCGTTGATATTTTTGTTTCGTCTGAATAAATTCCATTGGCGGTTACTTCGTGGTCCAAATACTTTACCTTCGTTCTGAACAATGAACATTTCTAAGGACTTAACTTTAACCTGGCGGATTGTGTTCGTTCCAAGACTTCAGCTAGATATTCCTAAGGCGATAAAATTGTCTATATTTAGATACGTTCTCCAATGCAATCCTTTTAAATAAGCGCTCCAAAAATCGTTCAAAAGTCGCTGGGGCGTTCTCTCGATCTTCGGTTTGAACTTCTAACTGCCAATAGCTGCTTTGAAGATCCAATGTTAAAAACATTCTAGCACCCGATAATGTGTCTAATGTAACACCACCGATGACCTCCACGGACTGTTTGATGACTCGATAACGCCTGCCGTGCGCATGTCTTTATTCATTCGATCGTGCGTATAGCGAATCGGCGTTTCCGTTTCGGTGTCAATTCCGTTATTTACCATAGTGATCCTTCCACTATTTTCTGATGTATTATATAAAATAGACATGTATCGTTCTAGTAATCACTACGTTGTCCTATTATTTCCTTTTCTTCTGGTGTGTTGATTTTTTTGTTCCTCGCATTTCACTAGGGTTTTTACCTCTTCACGTTTTCCGATGATTGGCCTTTTCTTAATTGTTGTTGACATTTGTTCGAGAGATTTACAGCTCTAATTGGAATTCTATCATCATGATTTGGTATTCTATGGCTTTTCCCCACACAACTTGGGTGACCCAGAACCTCCCTCCAATCTTCCGCAAATAATTGTTTCGACAATTTTTCTCGGTGGTCAATTCTTACACGCCCGATGGTTGCATCTCTACATTACTGTAGCTAAGGACTCCTCATCCAACCTTCAACACGAAACCATTCCTTCTCACAAAGTTCATACCTAGAATGACCTGACTTGTATCTCGTGTTGAAAACTGGTATTCCTAATTCTTATATTCACTATTTGCATTGGAATTCTATCATCATGATTTGGTATTCTATGGCTTTTCCCCACACAACTTGGGTGACCCAGAACCGCCCTCCAATCTTCCGCAAATAATTGTTTCGGTGACAATTTTTCTCGGTGGTCAATTCTTACACGCCCGATGGTTGTTATATTTGAACCGCTGAGTCGAAGTTGCATCTCTACATTACTGTAGCTAAGGACTCCTCATCCAACCTTCAACACGAAACCATTCCTTCTCACAAAGTTCATACCTAGAATGACCTGACTTGTATCTCGTGTTGAAAACTGGTATTCCTAATTCTTATATTCACTATTTTCTTACCTAGGAAGAATGCACTGTTGACAGGCGCTGTTTGCAATTTCAACCCGTTGGCTAGTTGTGTGTTGCTCCTGTGTCTAAAATAAACACAACTTATCCCCTTATCAGATGTGGGGGCCATCCCCTTTAAGCTGTCTCGTTGGAGTTTAACGACCTTTTACTTGGCTCCTCGTCCTTTGTCAAAGCTTCACCTTTCTTTGATTTTGTAGCTTCATTAATTAAAGCACAAGCAATGTGCTCAATGCTGAAGCTCAATGCCATCGATAAAAGCATCGATCTTGGCTCTTTCACTAGTCACCCAATTGTGGTAGCACCCTTTCATTTCAATGTGATATAATCTCGCTTGTGGTCACTTACGTATTTCCGCTCCAGCGGATACTCAATATGTCACTGTAACTATTGCGATACTTTTCGGAAATTTGCAATGTTTCGGCTGCGCTTCCTTTAAGAGCCACTATTAATTCTGCGACACAATTCACTTCATCCCATGCATTTCTGTTGGCAGCCGTTTCAAAATGGAATTTAAATTTCCTAAATGAATTGTTTCAATGAATATCAGTGGCTTGAGCTTATTCGAGTGCACTGCAACTTCTGGTCAACATCCTGAACATTCGACTGCGCCATATCAATTTTCTGTTCCACCTTCTGAACATTCGACTGTACCTGTTGAACTTCGTTTTGTACTTTCTCTACTTCGACGCGTATCTCGAAGCTTTCAAAACCAAAATTTTTGGTTTTGTTGATCAATTTGTTGTGTCAAATGACTTAAAGCTGTCATTATTTGCGCGTTATAGAGTTTGACAGTTACAACACTAATTCTCGTAATCTACATCGCTCCCGGAATATTCGCGAACATACCGGAAATAATCATTGAATAATTTTCAAATATTTACGAATACTTACTCCACTATACTGGAATATTCTCGAAATATTTGGATAATAATTTGCTCACTTTTATTTTACCAACACTAAATCACTAGAATAAATAATTTCCACAATTATTTATTAATATACCATTTTCAATTTTTATTTACACCACTACTTTACACCACTTATTATTTCCCTGGGTCCCGTTTTTATTTTTTTTTTTTTACACTTTCGATTTTGATAAAAGTTGGTGAAGGGGCCAATTTTTAATTGCCATGAATCGATTTCGATTGGTCTAGATTACGGGGAATTCATTCAGAGGGTCGAACAGTTGGCCACAGGTCCTTTTCTTTGGCTCGTTCGAATTTTATAAAAATTGATTATGGAGGGTTTCCGAGAGCCACGAGTCGATTGCGATATTTCGGAAAATCCGTTCAGAGGGGCGGAAAGGTGGGATCCGAGTCCGTTTCTTTAATGTTGTTCGGCTCGCACGTGTTTTATAAGATTTGCTGCAGGAAACGTTTCAACTACCAAAAATTTCGATGGGTTGTTATTTCGAGAAAATTCCTAAATGAATTGTGTCATCCGTTGGGGCTACGAAGCGTGGAGCCTTTTTTAACATTTTATTTGGCTTGAACGATTTTGATAAATTTTGCGGGACGGGATTTTTAAATGAAAGGAAACGATTACAAGGAGTTCTGATTTCTGGATAATTCATTTCGGTTTCCCGGATAGGCCGTCATGTTGTACCGCACCATGCTGCGTGATGTTGCATCATGTCACCCGATGTTGCGTGTTGTTGCATGTTGTTGAATTATTTTGTACCATATTTTGCGTGATGTTGCACCATATTGATGGGTTTAAAATTTTCTCGGGTGAACGATTTTGAAAAAATTTATCGGAAGAGCGTTTTCGAATGCAGGGAAACGATTATAAGGAGTTCTGATATCTGAATAATTCATTTAGGGATCATCCGAATGGTCTGTCATGTTGCACCATGTTGCATAATGTTTCATCATGTTGCGTAATGTTTCATCATGTTGCATACTGTTGCATCATGTTGAGCCACGTTGCATGATGTTGCCTGATGTATATCATGTGGTGGGATGATGCACCTTGTTGAATGATGTTGCATAATGTAAGTTGCATCATATTGCATGTCACGTGATGTTGCACCATTTTGGTGATTTTGTGCTATGTTGCGTCATGTTCGTATTGTGTCTTATGCTTTCCGTTAATTAGATATATGCCGTTATGTTTCATAATATAGCGGACTGTTATGTTGGTGGCGATACGGTGACATTTGATGGCTGCCCTCTAAATCTCGTCCTTTTAAAAATACAAGTTTTCATGAGTACCAATATTGATTTGTAGACACCATAGTACAGCATAGAAAATGATGGTCAAAAGTAATAAAATTTATCATAACGTTATGTAATAGTTTTGTATTAAGAATTAAATAAGCAACTGATATTTGTTTCGTTGACCGAGAGAGGCTTGGTAAACTTCAGGGACTAATAATAATATGTTCACGGCTATATCAGATATAAAACGTTTCATCTCCATTTACAAGGTTAATTACAGATGAAAAACTAACGCGTTTTGCATTAACGATAAGAATATAGAACAAAACCATATTTTACTTAATGTATTTAAAGCAAACATAAGAGAAAATGGTGATAGATAAGCATTTTCATGTTTATCATATTTATATTAAGAACATTTATCTTTGATATTCAAAGTTTATTTAATTTTATTCATGATACCAGTTTTTCCTTCTTATTTATTTATTTCCTTCATTTTTTGGGAGGGGAAAATTTAATTTACATAATAAAATAATATCTCATTATTAAAAAGGAAAAAAATGCTTTCGTCTTAGAACACCACACAAGAAACTGTACAGTATATAGCATCTCTTAATTAAAGCGAATCATACCAAATTTTCCGAAAGATTTTGTTCTTCGGTGTGTGCTCTGAATCTTTAAACGTTACTTATAAAGCTTTCTTAAGTCACTACTGTACATATTTGTTGTGTCTTGTGTGGTTTTTCCGAAACACTATACTATATTATGGATGTGGATTTGTTGTTATTAGTGGAAAGATAAGAAACGATATTATATTCGTATTAGGGGCCATGCTTTTCCTCCTTACATGTATGTACACGACATGTATATGGTTCGTGTTATACTCGTTCTTCTTATTACTTAATGCTGTTGTGTTATTATAGCCATAAGAAAAACCTCGTTTCCTCATACCAATTAGAATTTTGTGGATATAGTAGTTGGATTTTTCTTTTTGGTGAATACTGAAAAATAAAAAAATAAGGTTAAGCACAACGGCTAGGTATAGAACAGCAAACAATTTTGTGTAATTCTTTGTTCTTCACCTCCGCACGTAAATTAGTTGGCTGGTTTACGAGTACAATCAGAGTTCATACTTCATACCACATTGTGTTTTTCCTTCTAAGACGAGGAAAATAATGAAAATTTTAAAATGGAAAAGCTTATTGATACACATTATGATTATTTTATAATTAAGAGGTCACTTTAATTTTGTAAGCTCGAATACACCCGTTTGGTATGTACAAAGTAAATCCACAGCTTGTTTTATAAATCGCGCTATACATAATTTTATTATTTATGGGAACACTAAATAAACATTTTCATTTTTATGTAAGTTTTGTTTGTAATATTTTACTACAGTGTATACAGTAAATTATTCAACAGGCGGGAGGTACATTGTTCGATTTATTTACAAAAAAAGTTAATTTGGAAGGTAAGATATGCCTTGGGAAAGAGATTAAACTCAATTATGAAACCGATGTCTATAAAGAGCATCAAGATATTGAAATTAATGAAAGCTATTACATAACGCATCACGGCGTGGTCAAAGAAGCTTGCAGCCAAACTACTCCCGGAAAACAAAACAGAGTCTATACAGTTTATCATAAAGAATTTACCGTATAACATCATCGACACATTCAGCACCATATTAATAAATGTTTAATAATTTAATAATCGACGTTCATAATCATAAATTGGCCGTACGCATATACGGGCATTGACGAAATCAATAATAAATAAGCGACATCCACTGAAGTTGATTTCTCTCTTTCTCGAAAATGTGAAAAGTAAAAATTAAAAAATAAATGTCTTTCTCTCTCTTACGATCTGTCATCTTCATCTGGTGAACTGTGCACGCGCCTTAAAAACGATGTTGCAATTGAAATTACATACGTAAGTGAAAATATATATTTATAGACGTGTAGCTGATTTTCGTTGTTTCAGACAGAGTGGAGATCTGCCGTTAACATTCAGTTTGTATTGCTTTGAGTTTCATACAAAACGTGTTTTTTACGGTGTTGAATATGTTGGTTTTTGTGATAACTAAACAGCATTTACGGGAAGTGTTAATTTTTTGTTTTAATTGGAAAAAAAGTGCAGCTAAAATACATCGAATGTTTGTGGAAATTTTCAGCCAAAACAATTCGTAGACGATGAATTAGAAGCATTGCTCGATGAAGGTCCGACTCAAACGCAAGAGGAGCTTGCCAGTACATTGGGAGCGACCCAAGAAACAGTTTCCGTACGATTGAAATCTATGGGCATGATTCAAAAGCAATGCAATTGGATCCCTTATGCATTGAAACCAGGAGACGTGGAAAGGCGATTTCTTTCTTGCGAGCAGCTGCTTCAAAGGCAAACAAGTAAGGTTTTGTTTACATCGGATAGTGAAATACTACGCTTTGCCCGGCCAATCGTTGCCATCGACCTCAACATCAACATCAAAGGCGAACATTTATGGTTCGAAGGTTATGCTGTGTACGAGCTGCTACAACCTGGCAATTCCATTATGGACGGGAGGTACAGACTACAATTAATTCATTTGAGCCGTGCATTACGAGAAAAACGATCGAAATATGAGGAAAGGCATGATAAAATTATTCTTCTGCATGACAACGCTCGGCCTCACGTTGCAAAAGTCGTAAAAAATATTTGGAAACGATCAAGTGGGATATTTTTCCACACCCGCCGTATCTTCGGACATTGCTCCTTCTGATTACTAGTTGTTCCGACGGATGCAACACGATTTGGAAAGTCACCGGTTCACTTCTTTCGAAGAAATTGAAAATTGGCTTCAAACTTGGATCGCCTCAAAAGACGAATCATTTCCCGAGATAAAATTCGAAAATTGCCTGAGAGGTGGGAAAAAGTCATAAGCAGCGATGGACAATATTTTAATTAATCTGTTCATTCATTTTATTTAAGGAAGTCCTAAGTTCCACCAATCCGTGTTCTCTCCTATGATTGGATGGTACTTGGACCATGACTAGCGCAGAATCATTGAAGCAACTACTTGAAACTCACTTTCCAGGTAGCTCCAACCTGCGACACAAAGGCCTAGTGGCAACAGAGTTATAGGCATTGTGAGCCAGGTTATAAACAGCCTTTACGGCTTATAACTCTGCGGGATTCGACAGCATTATACCAACGGATGTATAACAAACCACTGACTTAACCTTACCAGGGCTGGAAGTTATCTTCAACGGCAGCCTAGACCTCTGTTACATTCCTAGTAAATGGACTGAAGATAAGGTAATATTTGCAAAGACCTTAGTCCTATAAATTTAGCTTCTTCCCTACTAAAATTTATAGAGACAGATAGAAGCCCGCTTTAGGAGTTCGAAATCCCACCATGCATATTGCTAGAGGAGATCTGTGGAAACTGCTCTCCACTCCCTTATTGCTCCTATCGAGAAATCCTTTAAATATAAGAAATTCTCCATGATAACTTTTTTTGATTTAGAGGAGGCCTTGAAAAACGTCAGACCAGAGGTAATAACAAGGATTGGTGGCGGCTAGTCAGGGTGATTTCTCCAATAGCAGATTTGCGGGTAGAGACACAACGCAAGGTAGGGTATTATCCTCTCATCTTTGGAACTTGATCATAAATGACCTGTTATTGAATCTAAGAATGCGGGTTTAAGATGGTCCGCCTAAGTGGATGATATTGCGGTTTGTGTCTTCGGCATTCTTTCCAACAGGTACAGTTTTAATGTGAATCCACACAACTTTGTGTTGGTCCTTTTATCCAGGAAATACAAACTTCCTCAGATCAAACCCCTAATCTTAAATGCTATTGGATTGACCTTCACTGATAAAACGAAGCATTTGGGTCTCATTCTGGACCGCAAACTTAGCTAGAAACCTAACATATTAGAAAGAGTAAAGAAGGCTACAATAACGCTTTACTCTTACAAAAATGCATTTGGAAAAACATGGGGTTTGAGGCGTTACTATTAGGCGCATTTTATTTTATGGGCTTACTGTTTAGTGGCCAGCTTTAAATATGCTGTCCAACCTAAAATCCTTGGTGAAAGACAGCGAACAACTGTATTAGTGAGGCTCTTAGGAGCACATCCGCTCAAGCACTGGAGATTGTCTTCAATCTCACACTCTTAGCTATCCTATAGGCAAACTAATGGCAGCGGGCTCAGCTATAAGGCTCAACACCATCTACATGTGGAACTGTGACAATACAGGACTATACCATCCACCATCTTCTGATCAGAGGTTTAGGACTAATATTCCCACCAGAGAGGACTGGTTGAGGGATGCATTTCTGAATACTGATGGTGATAATTTCTTCTATGGGATGGTTGGGGTAGAGTTTTCTGTGAATAATTAAATGTGAACCTCTCATTTCGGCCCCCGGACTACTGCAGCGTTTTTAATGGTGAAGTAATTGGTAAGGGAAGCCGTCGACAGGCTTCAATTGACGCTCAAATAATATTGTCAGTGATATTGCAGATCAGTTCAACATTCACTTGATGTGGGTGCCATGTGAGTGCCCACAACCTCTCTTATTTCTCGAAGCAATGCAAATTACTGCTTCATAAGGAAGGAAGCTAGACGAACAACGAACAATATATGGTCCAATAGTACCTCATGCGTAATAACTAGGCAGATCTTCCCAAAACTAGCCCTGTCAAGATTCAAACAGCTGGAATCACTGAGGCGGCGCTATGTCATTATGAAAAGGAGGAAGAAATTGTTCTTCTTTTGCCTATAATTATGAGGTTGTCATTTGTAATGTATCTCATAGCGCTATGTTTGAGATTTTTCAGAGTTTAGATTAGCTGGATGTTTACCACGATCAAATATTCTGATGGTGGCGAAAATAATCAATTCGATATTGGTTGAGTAAGAAGTTTGTAAGATCATGGACTTGAGCAGAGCGAAATGTATCGTACTCATTACGAGACAGAGAGCGGCTGTAACGGTTGGAACTCATCAAAGAAGATAATATGGATTTGGTACGAGATGGAGAGGGTTAGGTCGGGGTTCTAATGTGTATTTCTATTAAACATTGCTAGTGTAGGAAAGTTGAAACCTTTGGGTAAACCAAAAGATATTCATTTTTAATATTTTATTCCGACTACAACTCGAAACAATTTTCTATTTGTTGGGTAAAGTTTGATCGATAAAAATTTTTAATCGTTATTAAACTTTCAGTTTTAGTTTATTTAAGGCTAAATACATTAAAGATTCAAACACAGGAATTAAATTTTACCTTCAGTCCAGAGGTGAAGAAGGCAACAAATAAAAAGACAGCGATTCAGTTTTAGTTTAAAGATATAAAGTCAATCTTTTTCTCGTAAAGACAATGGCAAGAATATACTCCGGACTAGGATAATTCATTTTACACCAACTAGATCCTAATCCTTACTACATCCCTGCGTATACGCATAATACAGTGATTTGAAACGTTTTATTTATATTTTGTATTACAAAACCGCACACATAACAAAAAATGACCTACCTTGTTATTGACAAGCAGAGGCAATTTACAATTCAGAAAAAGGAAAACTGTTTTCCTTTACTTTTGTTCCTCAATTGTATCCGTTCTCCAATCGGTTCCTTCCAAGTTTTAAATATTTTATGTCACAAACTTATAATTTACACTTTAATGTAAAATCAACTCACATACTCATACGCACACACAGACACATTAAATTAGAAAAAATCGAAAAAATAATTAAAAATTTATTTACAATTTACATTTTTCCATGAAAATGGAAAATCGCACACAATTCACTTCTCATATTAATCCTAATATTTACATGAAACTCGGGATTTTTCTTATAATTAATGACAAAATCAAAACAATTTCCACAAAATTATACAAAACTAAACTAAAAACAAATAAAATAAAAATATGAAAATTTTGTCTTTTGTTTTTCCTCGAGATTTTCTTATGTTTTACTATTACCACTAATATCCATTGAACTTAAATTGACAGATGACGGGAAAATAAATTACATAAATAAAGGAAAATTGGAACACATTTTCTATTAACAAAATTATCCACACATATTTTCACTTATAATTAAATTAAATAATCAATTTTCCCGATGTTTTTTTTTTATTTGGTTATGTTGTGTTATTGGAAAATTGTTCTGTTCAACTAAATGGAAATTATGGATAAAATATTTATTTGTTGGTGAAAATGTGTGTATATGTGTGAATAGTATTCGTGTGTACGCATGCACTGAATTTTCCATTATGAAAAAATTGTACTAGAGTAAATTTTATATTCGGGAACCTTATAAATGCATAATTTGGACTTAGAACTAAATTTTTATACTGACTAGTTTTGGTATATTACAAAAATTGTTAACTTTACGCAGCCTACCGATTTTTCCACGTTGCCTTTATCATATCGGACGCCTTTTCCGCAATCATAAGAACAACGGCGTTGGTGTGCGATGCCGGAATAATTGGCATAATCGATGCATCGGCGACACGTAAATTTTGTATTCCGTGCACCCGAAGCTCTGGATCCACCACGGCATCCGGATCAGTCGCGGGTCCCATTTTACATGTACCACTTTGGTGTTGTATACTTCCGGCCACTTTTCGAATACAGCACTCCCAATACGGATCCGAGCGGAACGGTAAGTGTTCGCATCCAAAAAACGGATTTTTATTGAACTTTGAACCGTACTGTTGAAATCGTCGGGATTCACCTAATTTAACGGCTAATTTTGCACCTTCAATCATAACTCGTAGATCATCGGGATCACTAAAAAAATTCGGTTCCATTCGGGGCCAATGGAACGGATTTTTAGATTTAAGGGAAATGCGGCCACGACTTTTTGGTTTCAATAACACCGGTGCGATTCCGAAACCATGCTTGTCGAACATATTTTTGTAGGTCGCATAATAAAATTCATCTGTCAAACCAGCTGTATTTCTAAGCGAGCCGGAGGAATCTCCTTGCATTCCACCAACGCCGACCACGAGTTCTACATCAGGCACAGACGGATCTGTAATATAAAATTTTTAATTGTCAACAATCTATATTGACTATTCGTATTATAAAGTACTTACGAAGTGTCGAATTCGGTATTTTAACAAATGCTATACCTTCTGCACCACCTGGCACTGTTAATGGTCCTTGGCCATTAAAAAAATAATCAATGGCGTAAAATGGATTAATGCGGGTTTCTCGATCAATAATCGTAATTGGTTGATTTACGGTGAATACTAAGCCTCCAAGTGAATTATGATCCTGTAAATTGTATCCAACTTTAAGGTCCTGAACAACCGGAATTCCAACTTCATTTAGATTTTCTGATGGACCAACACCAGATAACATAAGGAGTTGCGGTGATGCTATGGTTCCAGCCGAAAGAATTACCTCTTTGGTTGCACGAATTATATGCCTCTTTTTACCTTTCATAAATTCTACACCGTAAGCCGTTTTGGTATCGGGATCGATTAAAATTTTTGTGGCCCACGATTTTAGCGATATATCAAGATTTTTACGCTGCATTACAGGATGAATAAACGCTTTTGATGCACTACACCTTCTGCCATTTCGCATAGTCGCCTGTGCCATTGAAAATCCTAATTGACTGGCACCATTCGGATCTGATATTTTATATCCCCAGTCTCGACCTGTCAGTAAAAACGGCTTAAATAATTTTGAACGATATCCTGAGTATTCGATATCTTGATATCCATTTTGCTGGTGGTATGGTGATGAGCGTAGATTTGGTATTTTCATATTCTCCGATTTCTTAAAATATTTCAGGACGTCATCATAGCCCCATCCATAATTTCCTAAATCGCGCCATTCATCATAATCTTGCCGACCACCCCGTGTGTAGATCATAAAATTTATAACGCTTGTGCCTCCGATCACTCGTCCTTTGGGCCAATTACATTGCCCACCTTGAAGTCCGGTGCAATAATTAGGTGATGGATCAGCTCGATAACCCCAATTAAGATTAGTGGAGCCCAAAAAGGCCGCCGCCAATGGTACTTCAGATAATATATTACCGGTCCCACCCGCTTCTAAAAGTAATACTGACCATTTGTTATTTTCTGATAAACGATTCGCCATAACACTTCCGCCAGATCCGGCACCAATTATGATGAAATCATAGGAGGAGCGAAATTTTGTTACTTCGAGTATAGATTCATTGTAGAGTGCGCTTCCCATTTCTTCAAAAAAACTTTGGAAAATATTCTCGATTTGGGAGTTTGTTTGTTGCACAAACGCGACTGTGAATACAGCCATGTATGCGATGAGTTTCATTTTGGAGTAATCCAGTTACTAGAATAGAGAAAAAAAAATAATCGTAAATCAAATTAAATTTAGTTAAATCAAATGCCCGGATTCATGCTAGATCAACAAATTATAGTGAGGCTGTTGACCAACCGACAAAATCTCGAAAATGGAACCATCCAAATTACAGCCTCAAGCTCCATACTTATCTCAACCATTCTATGAAATTATGCCTATCGTCCACGCCACATCGAATAATCTCAGTGAGATAATCAGAAAATTACGCCCCTAGTAGAATATTACAAGATACCATAGAAAATTATGCTAACTTTAGGTGAAACAAGCAGAATCCATATCATAAGATGATTTGAAACCAAAAGGGGAATAAAGTATTTGCCGCCATATTCCTAAAATGTATGAGGGAAAACCCTGGACCAACTGCGGTTTGGCGGGACGGAGAGTGGAACTGGTATCGTATCAATTTGATATCTTGTGCCGGCCAACGGTCAATTTAAAATTAATTAAAAATTATTAAATTAATTTCATTTTCATTTTCAATCTCAATTTCAATTTCAATTTCAATTTCAATTTCAATTTCACTTTCAATTTCAATTTCACTTTCAATTTCACTTTCAATTTCAATTTCAATTTCAATATTTCAATTTCAATCCAAATTTCAATTTCAATTTCAATTTAATTCAATTTCAAAATTTTAATTTCAATTTCAATTTCAATTCATATATATATAATTCATATTTAATTCATTTTCAATTTATATTCAATTTATATTCAATTCATATTCAATTCATATTAAAATCATATCAAATTCATATTAAATTCATATTCAATTCACATTCAAAATTAGTAAATGAATTATAAATGCCAATTTTTTATACCCCATGAGTCATTTTTAAAATGTATATTCGACCTTAAATAATTTAGTTTTGATATTTTGTCAATTCATCATTTCAATTTTATAAGATTTCCGTGTTTGTGATCATATATGGTACATCAGTCAAATTATGTAACCATTTTAGTTCCTTATTCTATATAGAAAATAACTTGAGCTTCTAATTTTCAATATTTTATTTCAATTCGTATTCAATTCGCATTCAATTCCTATTCAATTCCTGTTCAATTCATATTCAATTCATATTCAATTCGTATTCAATTGCTATCCAATTCCTATTCAATTCATATTCAATTCATATTCAATTCATATTCAATTCATATTCAATTTGTATTCAATTGCAATTCAATTCATATTCAATTCATATTCAATTCATATTCAATTCATATTCAATTCATATTCAATACATAGTCAATACATATTCAAATCATATTCAATTCATATTCAATTCATATTCAATTCATATTCAATTCATATTCAATTCATATTCAATTCATATTCAATTCATATTCAATTCATATTCAATTCATATTAAATTCATATTCAATTCATATTAAATTCATATTCAATTCATATTCAATTCATATTCAATTCATATTCAATTCATATTCAAATCATATTCAATCCATATTCATTTCATATTCAATTCATATTCAATTCATATTCAATTCGTATTCAATTCATATTCATTTCATATTCAATTCATATTCAATTCATATTCAATTCATATTCAATTCATATTCAATTCATATTCAATTCATATTCAATTCACATTCAATTCATATTCAATTCACATTCAATTCATATTCAATTCATATTCAATTCATATTCATTTCATATTCAATTCATATTCAATTCATATTCAATTCATATTCAATTCATATTCAATTCATATTCAATTCATATTCAATTCATATTCAATTCATATTCAATTCATATTCAATTCATATTCAATTCATATTCAATTCACATTCAATTCATATTCAATTCACATTCAATTCATATTCAATTCATATTCAATTCATATTCATTTCATATTCAATTCATATTCAATTCATATTCAATTCATATTCAATTCATATTCAATTCATATTCAATTCATATTCAATTCATATTCAATTCATATTCAATTCATATTCAATTCATATTCAATTCATATTCAATTCATATTCAATTCATATTCAATTCATATTCAATTCATATTCAATTCATATTCAATTCATATTCAATTCATATTCAATTCATATTCAATTCATATTCAATTCGTATTCAATTTGTTTTCAATTCGTGTTCAATTCATATTCAATTGATATTCAATTGATATTCAATTCATTCAATTCATTTTCAATTCATATTCAATTCATATTCAATTCATATCCAATTCATATTCAATTCATATTCAATTCATATTCAATTCATATTCAATTCATATTCAATTCATATTCAATTCATATTCAACTCATATTCAACTCATATTCAATTCATATTCAATTTATATTTTTTCATATTCAATTCATTTTCGTATTTAAATGATCTAAATGAAGACCAACCAATTTGCTGACGAATACCTGTATGCCCGTTTCATCAAAAGTAACTGAGGAAGCCGTAATTGATTTTTCTATGATTGAACAAAAGCGCCAATAAAATTGTTCATTAGAAGACTGGTGATATTTTGGCAAAATTGCGAAATGACCTTGCACCGACACATTAATTTATTTTAAAACGTTAAATTTAGCGTATTATACCCTTCACGGAAGTAGAAGTTTGCAGTAATCCAATTATTGCTACCGTTAGTTGTTGACCTAATATTTACACATGCAAATTGTATATTAATTTAATTAACAATCGTATAAATTTACAATTTTATGAACACGAAATTGCGCAGTCGGTGGCCGCATAAACCTATTTAGCGTTAATCATGTCCAGTTCATTAATTTTTGATGTAACCTCAAAATTATATAATCCCGGCTGCATTCACTTTCGTTTGTTTTGTGTATGAGGTCATTTATGTAGTTCAAACTCAAAAATTTTGTTTTTTAACCCAAAACGCCATTTCATTTGTTTCATCACGTACGTGCAATGATCGCATAACGATATGCTATAGGGTTAAATGTTTGCATAACGTCACAATACTCATTATTTGTATGAAATTCAAGTACAATGTCAAAAATTATGTTAGACTATCAATGTTATGTTCGAAAACTATACGCGTACTACGCGATACTTGGAAAGGTCAGTGATGTTAATTTCGGATGTGAATTTATAAAACAAATCATATTGTTTATGTTCAAGGTCATCCGTTAATTTCGGGTTTAGAAGAAAGTTCAAGGTATTTTCGGTATTTGTATTACCTTGGATTACGCACACGTAATTTTAGAATGTGTGACTTTATATGCTCGAGAATTTCCAGATGTAAACTTCGATGTCCAAATATTTACATTGTGTGACGTCAACTTGGGTGTACAAGAGCAAAAAGTGTATGCAAACAATTGATTTTTATTGTTTAGTGATTTTGGTCCAAGTTAGCTTTTTTTTGCAAATCATCATCTGGGGTGTAGTAGTTTTTTATGCATGTGGTTCATCATATGCTATACTTAAGGTGGAGAGCGATTTTAGATAATTAGAATTTTTCTAAGCACATATGTGATAATTGTACTTTTTGTTTATACACTAAGTGTGATAATTCTTACTGTAATCATAGATGAGTATTAATAAACATGTTGTCGTGAAAAACTATGATTTGTCCTTCGTCTGATTGAATTTTAAAATAATTGATTTTGTATTCCATTCGTCGGTTTTATTTTAAAATGCATACGATGCATTTTTTGCATTATACAAATTAATTTGCGCTTTATACGGGCTGAGCAGCATTTTAATCGTTAATGAGCTAGAATGTATTTCAAAATTTATGTTCAACCTGCTGATGAAATTGTTGAACTAGTTGTAGCAAATAACTATTATACTTCTTAATTTTGATTTTTATATGACTGATCAATGGATTGGTCTGATTGTACTTCCGATAGAGAAGTCAATAAAATTACAGTATTAAGAAATATTATTCTGAAAAATTTAGAAAATTCAACAAAACTTGGTAATGAAGTTTACTTTTGAAAAAAAATGAGTTGTTCAGTGTTAATTTATGAGTTAATTTTTCCCATCTGTTTAGAAACACGATTTAGTTGTTCTTAAATTTGCAAAGTGGATATTAAACTTTAATTTTCCAATGCTGTCTGTTCAAAAGAATATTTTATCCGCCTGATGTCATAACAGGATGATAATTATTCTCATCGTTTACCAGCCCGTGCTCGATAATGATAATGTACTGTTTCAGGGAAGGATCTAGCTGCTAGTGGTATGGTAATTACCTTTTAACTTTAATTATAAATATTTATAGTATGTCTTTCCAATTGCTAATGGTTTGCAAATGTGCTTATTCTTATCGCTTTCATAATATAGTTTTCATATTTATCCGAAAAATTTATCCATCTTGCACCCCAGTTTGTATGTAGAACTTTTGTTTCATTCTCACCCTTTTTGTATTTTCGTAATATTGTGAGTGTTCGAGAAACTATTGGCAGCTGCTTAACACTTGTAGTAAACGAAATGTCAATTCAACTTGAAATCTACGAGTAACAACATCAAAATTTTGGAATAAATTTTGTCTCCCAGCATACATTAATCGCTCTTCTTACGTTCATCTCGCAAATTACTCACTTAGCTTATTTAAGTACAAATAGTTCAACTAACAATTTAATATTATTTTTATAAAGCAAAAATAAATTTATTGAAACAACTCGACACAAAACTCAAAGACCAAGATCTAGACAATTTGAATTCTTGGCCGAGTAATGCGCATATTGATTAATGATTAAGAAAAGATGGATTGTGCTAATACTACGAGATCTTGGGATTTTTCATTACTTCCGCTTTTGCGGAATTTTGTGGAATTTGATTTTAACTGCCCTTGTTGGAGATCAAATTAACAATAACAGACATCACGCTGTAAATTATGCAAAAAACGTTTACAATGACTAGTTAATGTGTTTATTATTAGAAAACATTCTTTTTAGAAATAATATTCAAAGCCGCTATAATATTCGAAACCTTGTTACCGTCATAAGCTATTATCATTGTCATTTTGTGATCATGCATTTGTATTTTCCCATGTATCTCAAGTAACGGGTGGCCCATCTAGCGTTTGCAATTTCAACTACCCGTTATTTCGGGTGTGGCAACACTTACGTCATTCGTGTTATGACAGAAAATTAGTTAAATGTTTGACATTTACAAAATGGGTCGCGTTACGCTTGAACAAAATTGGGAAATATTGAAAACTGTGCCGTGAGTGTTCTATCCAAACTGTATGACATTTACGTGGAAAATTCTGTAGAAATGATGTTCTGTAGAATTTCTACAAAGCAATTTGTGAATCATTTTGTGAAACTAGATTGTTATTGGATAAACCAACACGAGCACGCGCATTTGCAGCACGTACAGCTGAGAACATTACAGATGTTCAATATTTCACGCAGAATTCAACATTTCACGCAGTTCTGTGATGAGAAATTTGACAAAAACCTCGATATGAAGGCATACAAAGTACATTTAGTTCAGGGCTGAAGCAGAATGACCATTCGCAACGTTTTTGGTTCGCTAATTGGGCTATGGAACGCTTGGATCAAAATGAGCATTTTTACCGAAAAATCATCTTTTCCAACGAAGCTTATTTTCACCTTGGAGGCTATGTCGAAAGCAAAATTGTCCCATTTGGGGCTCAGAAAATCCACACATAACCATGGAGAAGCCGATGTATCCATAACGAGCGACTGTTTGGTGTGGATGGTAAATTGGTCCATTTTTTTCAAATATGAGCAAGGAGCCGCCCTTACAGTCAATGAGGAGCGTTATCGAGCCATGATAAACGAGTTTTTATTACCCAGAATTCAAGACGAGGACACATATGACATTTGGTTTTAACAGAACGGCGGAACTTATTTTGTAGGGACCCGTTAAGGATAAGTGTTACGCTAACCATCCATAGACTATACAAGACTTGAAAGATCAAATCGAAGTTGCCATTGATGAGATAGGAGCCCGTACAATGGAAAATATTTTGAAACATTGGGTTGACACATTGAGGTACTGTAAAGCCAGCCGTGGAAATCATTTGAATGACATTGTGTTCCATACTTAATGGCAATGTATTCCCTTTTTAATAAAACAAACCGCTTTGAAGAACTCATTCGTCTTTGAAATAGAGCCAAATTAAATTGTAAACGTTAGATGGACCACCCGCAATTTGAAATATAATTCACCATTCAGTAGGGAAAATATTTAGATAATTCGTTAGTTTACTGCACTTTTTGACAGAGATTTAGACAAGTTATCATTTTCATAACATGAAGCTCTCAATATTAAAATTAATGCATAATATAATGAATGTATCGCGACAATATCAATATCATTATCAATATCAATATCAATATCAATATCAATATCAATATCAATATCAATATCAATATCAATATCAATATCAATATCAATATCAATATCAATATCAATATCAATATCAATATCAATATCAATATCAATATCAATATCAATATCAATATCAATATCAATATCAATATCAATATCAATATCAATATCAATATCAATATCAATATCAATATCAATATCAATATCAATATCAATATCAATATCAATATCCATATCAATATCAATATCAATATCAATATCAATATCATTATCATTATCAATATCAATATCAATATCAATATCAATATCAATATCAATATCAATATCAATATCAATATCAATATCAATATCAATATCAATATCAATATCAATATCAATATCAATATCAATATTAATATCAATATCAATATCAATATCAATATCAATATCAATATCAATATCAATATCAATATCAATTTCAATATCAATATCAATATCAATATCAATATCAATATCAATATCAATATCAATATCAATATCAATATCAATATCAATATCAATTGCAATATCAATATCAATATCAATATCAATATCAATATCAATATCAATATCAATATCAATATCAATATCAATATCAATATCAATTTCAATATCGATATCAATATCAATATCAATATCAATATCAATATCAATATCAATATCAATATCAATATCAATATCAATATCAATATCAATATCAATATCAATATTAATATCAATATCAATATCAATATCAATAACAATATCAATATCAATATCAATATCAATAACAATATCAATATCAATATCAATATCAATATCAATATCAATATCAATATCAATATCAATATCAATATCAACATCAATTGCAATATCAATATCAATATCAATATCAATATCAATATCAATTTCAATATCAATATCAATATCAATATCAATATCAATATCAATATCAATATCAATTGCAATATCAATATCAATATTAATATCAATATCAATATCAATATCAATATCAATATCAATATCAATATCAATATCAATATCAATATCAATATCAATATCAATATCAATATCAATAACAATATCAATATCAATATCAATATCAATATCAATATCAATAACAATATCAATATCAATATCAATATCAATATCAATATCAATATCAATATCAATATCAACATCAATTGCAATATCAATATCGATATCAATATCAATATCAATATCAATATCAATATCAATATCAATATCAATATCACTATCAATATCAGTATCATTTAAACAAGACGGACTACTACACTGGGCTGCTACACTGCTCTGTTACTCCGTTTCTTCCTATTTTCTTAGTTAATCGGCCGTTTACTGTTGTTTTTCGAGTGGTAATCGTTTTGGTGCTTACCGAATTCATTCGTATCATATTCTGTGTCGATTATGTGTTGCATAATATTAGTGATTTCTACTTCGTCATCGTTAACAGCATCGTTAACACCGGCTAATCCAATCAGTACTTCCTCAGTGATATCTCTTGGTGGTTGGGCCGAAATCAGTCCACCAGAAGTGTAAGCTTCCATAGGAGCTTTCCGTGTGTTTTTGCAAATATTTTGGAAGGTATATGTAGCATTTACGAAAAAACGATTAAAAACAAACACCTCGTAAATCAAATTTCAAAATAATAAGATCAGATCATTAACTTCTTCCATTAATTGGGAGATCCTTGTGAAATTTGGTGGAAATCTGTACACTGGCAATGGCAAAAACACAACAAAGAATTTAAAGATTTAAATAAATTTAGTGATTCAATTTTGAACCAACAAGGATTGTCCTTGTTGGTTTTCTGAAATTTCAACAGGGTTATTGTTTTCATTATACAAGAATATTTTACCAATACCCGGTAAGTTTATTTTTTCGCTCGGCGGATTCTCTCTTCCATTTTCTACCTTGCAAGGCTTCAGCCTTTCTGCTTATCATTTTTTGGAGTAACTAGCATCATATCTAATCGTCTTTTTAGTATAGGTATTGATATGTACTTCTGACATCAAATGCTACGTATTTCGGGCGGCGTTCTATATGGATTCGTAATGGATTTTGAAAATAAAACACTCATCGTTTAGTTACAAAACTTATTTTCCAACACCTTTTCACTGTTTAACAAATTCATTTTACATATTTCACACTATTGTCAGTGTTCACTTCTTAACTACACTGTTCACTGTTAACCTAAAACTGTGTCAGCATGATGAATTGCTCGGGTTTATATACTTGTCCATCGCTGTTCGAGATTATTTCATTTGTTGAATCTGTATGCGTATTGCAATTGTATATTACTTTCATGCAGTTGTTGTTTTTACGATCATTTCACATTTTCAATTCCTCCGCCTTGAAGATTAACGCCATTGTTAATTCCAGTATTTTCCATGATAACTATCACCGCCGTTTATGCAATTGCATTCTTCATCTCCATATTCTCCTACACATGGAATGCCATTCTTAAATCCAATTCCCAATCAATACTGAACAAATACTTAACATCAAAGAATAACGATCGCCAAATAAAATTATTCTCTCGAGTTGCAGTCGAACCACCGACCATTAAGATGGTAACACGTTTAGGTGTATACCTTAACTACTCTACCACCGAATGTTAAATTTGTGATGAGTAAAATTCGTATCACAATATAATACAATTTTATTGGGCTAGAATACCATATTGACAGTTCATACATAACATATTGAAATGATTAAATTTTGCCGCCGAATAGGTGTCAATACGCAAAATTTTAATGGTATATCAAAACATCATGTTACGTGACATGTAACGCGTAACACATAACATAAATGTTGTCGCCAAAAAGAGGTTGTTATTAAAAATAAATCACTTTAATATTATTCTTTATAACATAAATTGTATAATAATGTGCTTAATACATAATACTTGTTGTAATTACAATCGAATGGTGAGTTTAATATGTCAAATGATAACCGAAGAGTGTTCAAAATGAAAGGTGAATTCGAAATTTTTGTGCATGTAGTAGTCCGATTCGCACGTCTGAAAAATATCTGTACGGTGTCAGCCATTTTGAATATTTAGTCTGTTGTCAGCTGTCAACAAGGTTATATATGGTTTGATAGGATAGGCAATAAAAATTAGATCAGAATTTGAATTAAATTTTGCTATACGAATGGAATAAAGTGTGACAAATGTATGAATAAAACAAGTGTTCACGGAAACAGTGAAAGAATTTTTGTGGCGAATGATTCATGGCTTTTGCACCACGATAATGCACCTGCCCCACCCACTTCATTGTTTGTTCGTGATTTTTGGTCAAAAACAAAACTGTAATGAAGCCCCAGTCTCCAGATTCGTCAGATATGGCTCCCGCGTGACATTTTTCTGTTTCCAAAAACAAAATAAACCGTCGTTTTACAAACATAGATGAGATTAAAAACGCATTACCGAAGTGAAAATGCTAAAAGCTATCTCAAAGATCGAGTTCCAGAAGAGTTTCGGGGATTAGAATAGCGGTGGCATAAGTGTGTCCCATATATTATGTTGAATATTTTGAGGGGATAATATTGATGTAGACAAATGAATTAAATTATTTCCAAAAAACGAAAATTCCCTTTACTTTGTGAACACACCTCGTAAATGCTGTTAGAAAATACAAAACACTGCAATCAGTGCTGTGCATTAGGAAAAACAAAAGCAAAAAACTAAAATGAAACTTCGAGTAGTGCTCGCTACTCGTTTATGACTAATGTTATGAAATCAATGAGGATATTGAACAAACGTAACAAATTGCCACACCGCGGTCTTCTATAATGCTGTGAAAATAAAAATGAGTTCAAATTGAGAAGGAGTTTTAATATTTTCTATTATCATACAATACTCGTAATATATTCAATTCAAGATAAGTTTTGCATATTTATGTTTTTGTGCACATTATCAATTTGTATTTCACCATTTCGTCTGTTTAGTGTAACATCGTAATATCTAATTTATTTTATTGGTTATTGCCATTTTTTGTTCGAATTTCAAAAACAAAATAGATAAAGTTGGAGATCATATAATGTTAAAGTCAAACAAGGTGATTAAACGCCAATTTACGAAAAGCTGCTATTTATATGATAAAAATTTTGATTACAGCCAATATGGTATTGCACGAAAGGAAGTAACGTTAAAATACAAATAATAATAGACCTTGGCTGTTAAATTGGTTGTTTTGGTCATGATAAGCCTTCGGATTAAATTTGTTGATTTTTCTTGTGTTTACTGAGATATATCAAAATTATGATTAGTTAACACGTAATTGTGAATATGATGCCCCACTTTAGAAGAGTCCATTGACTTTTTTTAAAAGCAGTTCGAATTTTACTGAGCAATGGCCGTTTCTAGATTAATTATGTCCTTGTTTAAAAATAAGTTGTGAGATAGATCACATTTAAGTCAACTATTTTTGGTGCTGTCATCGAGAATATCCTTTGTTTGATGGTTGGATTACGTATCTCAGCAGGTTAATTTCACATTGTGATTGTTTAGATTCTACGTTAAATTTAAAGTATTTTACAATAGATGTCACTGTTAACAATATATATGAATTGCATTAACCGTAAAATCTAGTACCGAAAAAGTATACCGGGACTGTGAATAAAGTTGAAAAAGAGTGAGTTTGATTATTCCGGATAATAATCCTTTAATTATCAGGTATGGGTAGTGAAATGGCTTATTGTTGAATGAAATATTACAATTCAGCGTCGATAAATTAGTATAAGCGTTGAAAACACGAGAACTTGGTACCACAAAATTTCAAATGGATGGATTTCAAATAAAGTCGATTAATAAATTGAGTGGAACTCAGCAGCCGACTGGTTTCGCTCTAAATCTGAATATATCACTTATGACATGGAAGAAATTTTGGATGAAACGCGTGACATGTATGACGCGCGCCCTTCAACGTTGGGGCAATGACAACGATTTGAGCAACGAAAATGGAGAGTTTCCGAGGAATTTTATATGTCTACTATCAGCACAAAATAATTCTATCGACTCAGTAGAGATTAGAGGTATGAATAATGTATGTATATCTCCAGTCACCAACCATAATGCATTTTTCCAAATCGCGGGATGAATTATTAAATGGACTTCATCCATTCGTTATTAAATGGATAACGTTATTCACTGAAAACGACAATTGAATGGAATGCAAATCACCGAAATAGCAATTAATTAAAAATGTGTTTACCGAAATCGACAATTCACTGAAAATGATAATTCACCGAAAACGATAGTTCACCGAAAACGACAATTCACCGAAAAAACAATTTACCAAAAAATATAATTTACCGAAAACTACTATTCCTCCAACCTTCAGATTGTTCCTTTAAAAGGCGAAATTTAACTGATTTCAAACAATAAAATCAAACTGAAAAAATAATTTTTGTTATTAGAATTTTCTCTTTAATTTATTTTCACCGTCTTGGTGGTGTTCTTTGGATGTGTTACACCCCTAGTATACAATTCAATTAGTGGAGGATATAGAATCTTTGACATCATCACTGTCGAGTGCTATTTCGACTTGTTTTGTAAACTCTTGTCCAATAATCACTAAGCAAAATGTCCAGGACAAACCATTTTGGTGTTCTGATTTTAAAAGATTGAAGGCAACTTCTAGGAGGTTTGGTGGATTTGGCTAATTTCCTAAAGGCACAAATCGTCTATACAAGAAAGCTCTTTGGTCCGCTCACAGATCGTCGTGGAGAAAATTTTATGAATTAACAGCATGCCGACTAAACTAAATAAAATGTTGGTTAAGAATGACAATTGTCGTCTTGATTCTCTCCCTCTGCCCAACAGAAATTTTACAGCTTTAAAAAAGGAGGTTGGAGAATTGCTTCTGCCGGTTAATTTTTCAGGTTGCATTACCATCATCCGGCTACTATAACATTTTAAATGACCGCCTGTTTAATCTCTGTTAAACCTATATGGCGTTTGGTTTTATTCCGCTCCTGTAACGACTATACTGATCCTAAAGGTTTCTACCCAATCGGTCTACTTTAAACTTTCTAAAGTGCTTGGAAAGGGTCATTGAGGGGTTTATTAGGAACTACTTCCTAAATATATCGCCACGTGGAAAGTCCTGCGAAACGGCACTACATGAGCTCGATACTAGTATTGAAAAATTGATTAATATACGTTTTCTGACATTGCAGGTGCATTCGAAAGTACTTCTTTTACTACGATCATAGACATGATAACAACATTGTGAATAGGATTGAATCTATGCTTAAATCACGAGTTCTCAAGTTTGAGTAGATGATTCCTTTGCTTGCGTCAAGGTTGAAAGTTGTCCACAGGGAGGTATCCTGTCACCCTTACTGTGGATCTTGATTATCGACGAACTTCTAGTTTAGCTTCAGCAGTTCGGGTTCCACGCTCAGGGCTATGTTTTATTATAACTATTTTAGGCAAACACCTCAACGTCATATCTGAGCTAATGCAACAAGTTCTTCACATTGCGGAATCATGAAATCCTAATGTAGAGCACAAACTACAGAAAGCTACTGCTACTTTTTGGCAATGCCGCAGGGCTTTTGGTAAATCATGAGGACAGCCCCTTAAAATATTGTATTTTATTTACAATTCGATTTACAACTCGCGATCCAGCATGGTGGCCTGGATAAGTGGATATGTACAGTATGGTGCCTTCGAGGCTTTGAAATCGAACGATATACATAGACTCTTATTACCTTGTGCACTAATAGTAAGGACTTGCGCGGAACCTTTGTGGGTTTCAGACAATTTAATAAAAAATATATTTTCAAATAGCGAAACATTGCCAAATTACACCCCTGTATCATCATTAAAATTTCTCCACAACTAGGCCGAAGTTGACTAACATTATCACCTATGAAAATATCAGAGTGGCATTAATGAGAAGATATGTTTTTTTTTTATCCCTGCTATCTGTTCTGGGGCCAAGGCTCTCCCAACTCTTTCGCGGTTCGCTTATTTATTTACGGCCTTATTTTTCCGCCAGTGTAGGCCAATTCGAGGACGTACGGTTATAGGTCCGATTTTATCACCATCTGCACATTGCATAGCTCCATGCCAGCCTATACTGGCATGGAAGATGGGTCGGCCCATGAGTTTTGCACTCCGACAGGGGGTCATAGAGGTGTTCCTTTTCATCACAAATCACAATTTGTTGATGAAAATTCCCTTTGCATCCTGCCCCTATCGGGATTCGAACCCGGTACCTCCCGATCCAAACGCCAAAGCTTTAACCACTGTGCCATTTGGTCGGTGAGAAGATATGTTATTGAAATACTGATTTCAATTTATTGAAACACCGAAATTTTGCTAAATTACACTCTGCATCCTCCCCAAACATTCTGTTCACTCGAACCAAAGATAACATTAAGGCCTAATAAAACATTAAAATTAGTCTCTGCTGATCAATGTTGATATTTTGTTGAAAAACATTTTTCGGTTGATAGCATTCACTAAGGCTAAGACAATATCTGCATTATCGACAGTTTTTATCATTCGGCTGGTAACTTTCGGCTAACTTTAAAAGTATGCTTATTAAATTAGCGCCGTGTGATGACGAGGACGTCATCAATACAGGATGACCAAATTGTCGTAATTGAATTATTATATTGGGTTTGTTTGAGTTTTAGCTAAATAGTTGGTTAGATCTCACTAAAAACAATATACAAGTTCATAAAACCCTAACTGTCAGTTGTCAAGTAGCAACAAGTGTAGTAAAACTGAAATAAGTGTAATATGTTTAATTTACCAAACCTAAAATCAAATTCTACGGATTCTGCGGATTATTAAAACTGGTTTAGCAAAATTCAATCAAATTGGAAAAACTTGAATTTGCTAGCACGTTTTTTAATTTTTCGTAGTGTGTCAAACTGAATTGTGAATTGAATTTTAGTTCCTATACAGTACTTGACCGAATTTTGATAAACCAGTTTAACTAATCCTCAGTCTGCCCAGACTATAAGTGTCCGTTAAATTGACATGGTCAGATCGGTAATTTCGAATTACTAAACTCGAACAGAAAACATCGGATAATTTCTATCATATATTCGTCGAATGAAAACATTTCTGCAGTTAGTGCAGACCATGCGCAGCGCCGAACGTTCACAGAATGAATGGTAGAGCATCAACAAGTGAATGGTGTTCTTTCAATGAAAATCATATTCTCCGACGAGGCGCATTTCGTACTTGATGGGGAGCTGAGAATCCAAAAGTGATGACTTTCAACGTCCCATGCATCCACCACGTGCCATTGTTTGGTGTACATTTTGAGCAGGCGGAGTGATTGAAATCTTAAATCCTGGAACCAAAAAATCTAAAAATACTGAAATAAATATTTTGCAAAATATTAAAACAAGAAATATTGAAAAGAAAAATCTCGAAATTTACAATACTTATAAATAGTGAATTTGGTGACCCTTTTATAATTAACAACAGCGCAAATTCTATATCCTCGTCATGTTTATAGATCCTCACTCCTATGCCCCTCATAATTGAAATAAAAAGCACCTCAGAGGGTTAGTGAGGGGCAGTGCAGCAACCTACCCATTTTTAGTTTAAGCGAATTGCAATTTAAAAAATTGGAACAATATTTTTATCCTTAGTCGAAAGATAAACTGTTTTTATGTATTACGGTTCACAGCCAATTATTTTAGCCATGTTTAATTGTAATATCGTTAACAATATTTTTCAGTTTTTCGGATTAAATAAAAATGTTATTATGAAGTATTTTCAATTTCGGAATTTCATAGTTTCGAGATTACCTTTTTCAACACTTCTACTACTTTAATATAGATGTCACTAATCTCACAAAAAAAATGTTCTAAACCTTAAATGAGTAATGCTGCTTTAATTGCCCATCAAACCAATAGACAAGAATATCAATTTGACTGTCGTTTCAGCCGTGGCTTTTTAAATTTGTGTGATACGATAGTCACTATACATGAATTATAACTTCAGTTAGCAAATAATTCAGATAATGTTGGAGATGATAGTTTCGTGTAAGAAATATTAAATACTATATATCGGTTCAAGATGAAAACACGAATCACTTAGAAATATTGTCAATCAGTCCTAGTGAAGATTACCGTACAAAATTACGAATATTTGATTTGATTAAAATGAATTATTTTGAAAGAAACAATCTTCGAAGCCAGAAATAAAATTTGAAAGGAAAATCGAATTGTCTTCGAATGAATATTTTTGTAGTGTTCCACAACGACTGTCATCCGTAGAGCGTGAAATACTCTCAGATATGATCAAAGTTTTATTAGAAAACAAATAGGAATATAATTACGAAAAGTGTAACAGTGCTGAAAAGAGGTTATATAAAGATTATAGTTCTCTGAATACATAAAGTAACAGTTATAGAGGATCTATTAGCATATCTTCTTGAGAAAATATGTTTTACTACGTTAGATTTGAAATCGGCGTTTCACCACGTAAAGCTAGCCGCCGATAGTATTAAGTATACAAGTTTTGATACTCCAATAGAACAGTTTGAATACGTTAGAATGCCTTTTTGATATAAAATGGGCCTCCAGTGTTTTAAAAGTTTATAAACACAATTTTTCAAGATTTAATTTTTTGGACCCCATGTGCCTGAAGATGATTTTCTTCGAAAATTGATCATCCATTGTTGCCATTTCTTGCCACCATTCTGACCATTGACGACGTTTGGAATGGTCAAAAGAGGCTTTAGTTCTTGAGTCAATTGCACCTTATAAGCCTATAAATGCAAGTCTTTATGCATAATGTTCATCAACGACGAGCGTGAGAGGTGCAATTGTTGGGCACGACGACTAGTTGAGGTGGGTAATATTTTCTGCTGTACGAGCTGTACGAGCATGCACTGGTGTTTTAAAATCTCCTACAGACCCGGTTTGCTCAAATTTTTGCACGATTTTTCCGATTGTACGCACATTTGGACGATTAAATTGACCGAAAAAGTCACGAAGTGCACGATATGCATTTTGATTTGAACGCCCATTTTCATATGCCTGAATAACTTTAACGCGTTGCTCGATTGTGTATCTTTCCATGGTTTAAATTGAGTTAGTCTGAAATTGAGAAATGTCAAATTAAATGCAGAAAAAAACTTGACGTTTAGGTGTGGTTCACATTCAACGTCGGCCCTTAAAATTTAACCACCCTTTACAAGGCGAATTTTTAAGTAGCAGCACAAAACAATAACGCAGGATCTCCTGAATAAATGCTTTTTGCTAACACAAGCCGTGGGCTAACTAGGTCCGTTATATTTTATTGTTGTTTACGAAACAGATAACCTTCGGTAAGTGTTAGAGGCTTCAATGTGACTTATGACTTATACTCCCCAATTCCGTCCTTTTTAACTGGATCATCTTCATGGTGTCACTTATACTGGCGATTTTCATTTGAAAATTCGTGTTTCTTTATTCAGCACCTTAGAAATCCCAAATCTCACTTTTTCGATGTTTTTGATTAATGTATGATTACCTGATTAACCTGAGCGTTGGCTACTTTTTCTGAGAGCATTTTCTAATATTTCTTAATGAAATTGATCAATTTGTGCGTCCTGAGTTAGTCATGGTTGCCCTCAATCTTTTACAATTGCTTTGCATTTGCGATTAATTTATAGCACAAACGTATTTTAACGTCTTATGCTTTAAATTTCCGTGCTTGCTCCGAATTGCCTACATTGTCCTGGATCGTTTCTAATTTGAATTTTAATTCAGCTCGATGGTTGGCGTATAATTATTTGAATTGATGTGCACCTTGACTTTAAATGTCATTCTAAGCTCCGCTTATAATAATAGCATTTTGTATTAGAAATTTGCAGTTTCAAAAATTTCACTCAGTTAGCGAACTAAACACAAAACCGCATATATCTTATAAAAACCACATTCAATCGATTTAAATATATCGTAATCCAATCTTAAATTAGACCAACTACTACTAACTTATGTAATTTGAAAACGAACAATAACATTTTATAAGATTACCATCTTACACCGGTTATAACGCACTGGACACTTTAATATATTCAATTATATTTGAATTTGTTCTATTTAGACAATCCGCTGCCTATTTTGCTTACGCAAACTCACATTACTACGATTGATGTAGGAGTATTCGAAATCTTAATTTATCCGACCAGTTAAGGGCCCTCCTATTGGTATAATCATAGATGTCACTGTGCGTTAAATATTGTTTCAAAACGTATATTGTGTCTTAAAGTAATTCGATTTGTAACTTCCAAAAAACCCGAAAAACATATTGCTTGGTCTACATATTGCTTAACAATTATTCAAATGGTTTTTTTACAACAATGATCTAACAGTTAGCCAAATAGTATACAATAGTGCAGTACTAAAATAATTTTTGCATATCGGCCTTCGTGTCATTATTTAAATTTATTTATACGAAATGACAGAACCTGAATAAGTACACGTAACCACCTGCGATTTTATCGCCCCGAATTAAAATTCCGATCAGTTTGATTTTGGTTTAAAACCTTGAGACGATTACATCAGTATGCGCTACACGCAGAGGTTTACATCTAATTAAATATTTTTAATTAAATCGAAATACAAATAAAAATGAATTACAATAACATAATTTTATGACAGCTAGTCTAATGATCGTAATCTTACTTAAGCTGTGTAGAAAATCTGATTTTGTAATGCCGCTAAAAATTCGATGTCATAAATTGTAATCATGCGTGAAATGTGTAACACACAAAAAGTGTGCGCGCGTATAATAAATATGCGCCCTTTAAACAAAAACATTAAATTGTGTAACGCACAAATAAAAAATGCAGTACGAACTCGGTGTGCTGGATACATGATATACATATACGTATGGTATCGAAAAGATCAGACGACAACAATCTTGTAAGACTCCTTTTGCATATTTTCTTATAAAATCTAACCTTGATTAAATCGGTATAATTGATTGTAAATTATACGAACTGTAGAGTCGTGATGCTTTATGAATTTATGAACGACGACGAACAGATTGGAATACAATTTTTATATATTTATTCATAAAATTTAGGTTAGTTTATCACTGTGGTGGACTGAGATCGATATGCAGGTGCCTTTCTATAAAAAAAATCTTGTTTTGACGTATAATATCATGACGTTGACATTCACCGATTTAAAAACTGCAACTATAACAAATTACATTTGAACTTCAAAACGCCACATGCGAGTTATATTCGTAACTTGAATTTATTATTAACTTTAACGTTGAGTAATAACTTGACCATCAAACTGTTATAATTATATTGCTTTTATATAGTGTTTGTGTAATATTACAAATATCATTTAACGAAATATTAAAAACAAGAAAAGTGTTACAGCACGATAAACATTTTATGTATATGTGATGAGTTAATTGCATGTTTCTGATTTATTCACGGTCATCCTGTATACAACAAAAAACAAATTTTGATGAAGATGCAATATCCCTGAATTATAGGCCCAAATTACAATATAAACTAATTAATTTAGTTTAAGCAACTTTAAAAAACGGGTTTGACGAAACCGAAAGTTTTTAGCCATTAGTTTATTAATTAGTATTCAGTATTTTAGTGGTTTCTCTCAATCAGTGTTATGCTTAACATTGGTGATAACAAAAAGCACAACAAGATAATGACTCGTGGTACAAGGATGTAATCTGAAATAATTTCGTTGAGGAAATAATAATTGACTGACTACATACATTTAATCATCGCCAAAATAATATATTGCTCTTAACGATGGTGAACCCATAACACGCGACAATTCATCGAAAAACATTGAAAACGATACGCAATTAACCGAAACGGCAGTTTAAAAACACGATGAAATTCTGTCCAGTGAATAATTACTCAGCATTAGTCCACAAAGAAAACACAATATTTTGGGAAAAATACGTTTTATTCATCAACATAATTGCCTCCTAGAGCGATACAATCAGTCCAACGCCACTCTAACATTTCGGTGCCTTTTTTGTAGAACGATTTAACTTGTCTTCAAAAATCAAAATAATATAGCCAAATCTCTTTCCCCGTCGTCTCTTTAGGTCTGCAAACAAGTAATAATCGCTGAGGGCCAAATCTGGCGAATATGGTGGATGCGGAAGCAATTCAATGTGTAATTCGTACAATTTTTCCATTGTTGCGATCGACTTGTGGCATGGTGAAATAGCATTTTTTTCATGAACAAATGTCCGTGCAAAATATGGCATTTCAAAACAATTTCGTGAATTTATTTTATGTTTTCTGCAGCCACAGCCTCATTTGGGCGTCCCGAGCGTAGTGCATCATCGGTCGTTGTACGACCACGTTCAAATTCGGCATACCAGTCAATGATGATCGATTTTCCTGATGCAGAGTCCGGATAACACTTATCAAGCCACTGCTTTGCTTGAACGGCATTTATATCCCAACAAAAAACAGTGTTTAATCAACACACGAAATTGTTTTTTCCTTTGTTTTGAAATTAACAAAAGTAGCGTCTATGGTGTGGCACCATCTATGTGTTAGGCCGGGAACTTTTGAAGCGATGTAATATACTTATTTATTAAGCCAACAGTATTATTGAATATCTGGTATTTAGGAAAATCAAATGCTGTATAAGATAGCGAAAATTTGCCAGTTTTGTTTCTTTTTTTCACAATTTAAAACATCCCAGCGGAATAAAATATTAAAAATGATCCTTAAAATGACAAATTGATTGAACTCCGAAGTGGAGGTATATGAAATCTTGAAATTTAACCATATTCCGTCTTTCCGCCATTTCTTAACGAATTACGATGAAATGGTAGTACTGTGATAGTAGTATTGTGGAGAAGATATGCTATTTGTACATTCTACACGATTTAAATGGATTTTGAGGAAGAACTCGGCTAATCTATAAAAAAAACTTCCGCTAGTAACTAATACTTTTGGTTGTTTTTCTAATAGATTAGATCATATTGAGAATACATGGACAATTTGAGGAAAATTGATGGATCAGAATTGCCACTATAATTTTTGATTTTCTGTGGCCGATTAAGTTCTTCACTTAGGAAGAATTAGGATTTTCACTATAATTTTTTGATGTTCTGCGGCCAAGTAAATTCTTCTCAGTTTTTGACCAATATCTCAAAAACTTCCACTACACGGCCATATCAGTACTTGTCCGCAGAAACCCAAAAAATTATAGTGAAAATTCTAATCCATAAATTTCCTCAAATTTTCCATCTAGTCTCAGTTTTATCTTAGCTATTAGAAAACAACCGAAAGGATTGGTTACTAGTAGAAGTTTTTGAGATATTGGCCAGAAACTGAGAAGAACTTATGTGGTTTCAAGTGCTTATTAATTAAGAGAATATACAGACACCATATTTTCTACTAAAATTTATAATTCAACCACAAATCAATCTAGAAACTAAATTTCATAAAGAATGGTTATGCAGTGGCCATGTTTAGTCCAACATGAGCAGATCCTAGAATTTTGTCCAAAACTTACTTTAAAATCCCTAACCAATACTACTTTCCAAATTTCATCGTAGTTACGTAATACTGACGTAATACTGTTAAATTTCAAGCTTTCATATACCGAGTTCCTTTACTTCGAAGAACAATAAATTTGTAATTTTAAGGATCACTCTTAATGGGATGTTTTATTTTGCGAGAAAAAAAGAATGGTAATTATATAACAAATTAAATTCTCTCTTGTGATAGTGCTGCCAATTGTGGTGAGTAGCTTAATCTCTTATTTTCAGCTGACAAATTTCCGCTATTTATACAGCATGAAAATCAATTTTGTATAATTCAAATGTGTATAATAAAATTTTGTGTGACCCTTTAAAATGTGTCTCTAGACAAATTAAAATAAAACACGGGAGAAACATTATTAAATACACGACTTCAATTAGAAATCGGGTCCGACATATCAAAGTTCGGCCCATAGTAGTGCAGATCGATCACGAAGCCTCGATATCTGAGTGATACCATATAGATTTTCTGCCACAGGTGTCACTTCGGTCGTTTTTTTAACATCAAAAAGTATTCGAAGTAAATCAAACTGTTAAAAAGTTCACAATTTTTAATTGTCAAAGTGTCAACTGCCAACTTCCAATCATAATTTATAATAATTATTTTTTACTTAATTAAATTCATTTTAGTGTTAAACTGTTAAATTATTTATAATTTTACAGAATTCTTTGAAAAGAATCAAATAATACAACATTCGATAGATGAATTAATGATCGATAAACAAAAATCGTTTATCTGCACTTAGCCAAATTGTGGTCGAAGTTTTGTTATTGAGGACGTATTAAATCTCCACTTACGAATGCATGCAGAACATAAATCATGTGGATGACGTAAAATTTATGGAGCTGAGTTCAAAAAGTTCGAATGCCGCCAAAACTTATAAATGTGATCGGAACGATTGCACAAATGCGTTTGATGGGGGGTCCCAATTTAAATATGATTGACCGGAAGTAGTTTACTATACCTAAACGTAAACCCATAGAACTATAATCATCTAAAGTTTCATGATGCCGGAATTCTAGCAATTGTAGTGAGAACACAAATTATCTGCTTGCGGTTTGTTTTCTGGTAAGGCGAATAACTGTTGCAAATTACAAATTATGTACTCGTATGTATGTAGAGCCGATTGATTAAAGCATTGATGATTATGGCACAGTTGGGCGCGTAAATTACGAAATGTAATTTACATGATTTTTACATGTAAAATATATACACTGTTTTTTTACATACTATAAAGTAAATAATGAATCAAATACTACTTTTTTGTTACAATTACGCCATCTGTTACCATATTTATAAACTAACGAAAAATTGACTGTGTATTCGACCATTTTCTTATCCGTCTTATCGTTGTTCTGAAATTTTAGATATTCACAAATTAAATAAAATAAATAAATAATTAATAAATCACCAGTTTTGCTGGAATCTAATCGAATAAATGTTTATCATTTTTTTACGCAAAACGTAAAAAAAGTTGATAATACAGTTGTAGTCAAAGGTAAACAAGAGGAGAAAGGGGAACGAAAGAAAAGGTTTGATGTAGAGAACTCATTAGCTTCAACGAATGGTGTACTCACAATCTAGGCACAACCAAAAGTCCAGGTGATTACATTAAACCAGCAAGAGGTCCAAATTTAACAAACCGGACCCGCATGTCATTCAATGAAATCACATCAAAGTAACCAAAAAGTGGCTAGACAAAAAATGGCTGAATAATTTATAATTAAAAGTCATTCCCATTTAGAGTTTAATTTATTTTACTGTAATTTTTTTGAACATATTGAGTTTGATTAAAATAAAACATGTTCGGTTTTGTATGGGGTTTCTTATTGTTTTCTGATGAAAAATTTTAACTTTCATGGGCGTATCCATCCTCGATGACAAATTATCCATAAGTTTATCGTCACGATCTCTATAGGGTGGGCTAAATAAATTTTTTTTTTATTAATTATGGAATACTATTTCATTCATCTGACTGCCTCGGCTGGCCTTGGCGTACCCCATATGGTCGGTTCAATTTTTGAGCACATTTTCGATGGCAAGCGGCATTATGCCTTCAATGGCAATGCGAATATTGTTCTTGAGAGCGTCAATCGTTACTACGTTTATCGGCATAACACTTATCTTTGACGGCACCCGAAAGATAATAGTCCAACGGTGTCAAATCACAGCTCCGAGGCGGCCAAATCACATCAGCATTTCGGCTGATAATTCGATCTTCGAAGACAGTGCGCAAAACGTGTGCTGTGTGGCACGGAGCGCCGTCTTGTTGAAACCAAATGTTTCCTATGTCCTCCTCTTCAAGTGCCGGGAACAAAAAATCGTTTATCATGGCACGGTAGCACTCACCATTGCAGGAACGGCGGCTCCTTGCTCATTTTAAAAAAAAAATGGCCCAATGATGGCACCGGACCAAAATCCGCACCAAACAGTCACTCGTTGAGGATGCATCGGCTTCGCTACGATCACGTGCGGGTTCTCCGTGCCCCAAATGCGACAATTCTGCTTGTTTACATAGCCGCCAAGATGGAAATGCGCCTCATGCGAAAAGATGATTTTTTTGCCAAAATCGGCATCTTCTTCAAATCGATCGCAAACTCACTCAGCGAACCGAATACACAACCATTTTCTTTCAGCGGAAGGATAAAATTAACTTTCTGTCAAATCGGAAGTGAAATAACCCTTTCCATATACTCAAAATAGCAACTAGTTCAAAAAAAAATTATTTGGCCCACCCGTTATATTTCTAAGCTGATACGTGGTCATGTGGATGAGACACGCTTGATTATGCTCTCTATTGTGTTCGGCGATGCTCTTATTTTATAAAATAGGACATTAAAGCGTGCTACTAAAACTCCAAATGCCCTTTCGATGCAATTCCTAGCTCGTGCTAAACGGTAATTTAATATTTTGTTTGGGACAGATAAACCCATGCCGCCATGTGGATTAAGCATATGTTTATGCAATTGGAATGCAGCATCTCCAATGCTCTTCGGATATGGTTGATCATTTGGAAAATTTAAGTTATTTCCAAAAAATTGTTCCCCAAAAGCTGATTGTCGAAATATGCTGCCATCGTGATTAGAACCATATATGCTCCTATGTCAACAAAAATTAAGCTGAGATTCGTATCGCATACCGCTAGTAGAATCGCGATAAACGATTTTTTGTAGTTGTAATATATACAATGTTCCCGATTTGTTAGGCCATTGTATTACAACAAGTTTTCCATCAGTGTAACCCAAGCAATGCGGGAAATTCCACTTTGTACAGGGTGGCTGAGACCAAATGTTACTGACTTCACTCTGCTGTCATTGTTTACATGTGGTCAACAAATAATTGTTTTAAATTAATATCTTCATAAAAAAATCGTAATGGAATTCAAACGTAATAGTGTAATTGCACTGTATTTGGGTGGAAATTCACAAACAGCAATAGTTCGTCAGCTCCAGCATTTGAATGTGAATAAAATGTTTGTGTATCGAACCATAACTCGATACAACGAAACTGGTAGCATCGCTAAACGCAACAGAGGCGGTCCTAAAAAGACAGCAACATCAAAAGAAATGATACGAAATGTGAAGAAACGAATCCAACGAAACCCTCGTCAAAGTGCCAATCAATTAGCCGCACGTCTACATGTTTCACGATACAGCATTTAAAGCATATTGAAAAATGAACTACACTTGAAGCCCTACAAGATACAAAAAGTTCAAGATCTTACGGAGGCACAAAAAAAAAGTTAGGCTTGAAAGAACACGAGGATTGAAGGCCTTGGCCGAACGTGATGAGATTCCAAAAATTGTCTTTTCTGATGAGAAAATTTTCACCATTCAACAGTATGTGAATAAACAAAATGATCGTGTTTGGTTAGAGAACAAGTTCAACGACAATTTGGACACAAGAGTTGCCATGCGCAAGCAATCACAAAAGGTCCTAAACGATGCTTTGCTACCTTTGGTACGTAAACACTTTGGTACGAACCGTTGGACATTCCAACAGGATTCGGCACCGTCACACAAAGCTCGAGCGACACAGCAATTTTTACAAAATTGCGTTCCACGGCTGATTTCGTCGAAAGAATGGCTACCATATTCCCCAGACTTGAATCCCATGGATTTCTCCATACGGTCCATTTTAGAGAGTAAGGTGTCCACTAAAAAATACGAAAGTGTTGATGCATTGAAGTCAGCTCTTGTTCGAGAATGGAATAAAACTCCGCAAGCTCACGTTCGGTCAGCATGCAATGCTTTCTATGGAAGACTGAATCAAATAATCAGAGCCAAAGGAGATCATATCGAGCAGTAACATGTTTTTCATAAAATGTAATATGTTTTCAACATATTCCACGAAATTTCAATAAAAAATAATCAAAATTAAAAAAATTACTGCGTTTTCATTTGGTAACACTTGGTCTCAGCCACCCTGTATAAAACTGATCAGCAATCGTTAGCTATTCTGCCTCTGTAGGTGGTTTCAAATGTGAAATTTATAATGCAGTCGAAATACTGTCGATGGTCCTAGTAAATCCTAGTAAAAACTAACAAGAACTAACAACATTACCTTAATGTAACATAAACCGGAGACCTGGTGGTACATTTTTCTTGATACTGTGTCTTTTCAACAGTGGCGTAATTGTCCCAAGTAATTCTTGATATTCTGTTATTGTTAGCCTGTAATTGTTTTTACATTTGTGTGGATGCTTATACAATTCTTGAACAAGATTGTCATAAGATCCAAATATTGCTCTTTGTGCCAAAGCGGATGATCTCAGTATCTTTTCATGCAAGCTAAAAGCTAAGCTAAGCTATTTGATCGTAGTTCCCCTCATTTTAAAAGGTCCAGATGGCAGATATATAGTAAGAATTCCATTTAAGGATGATCATGTATAGAATTAAGAGCTTCCAGAAAAAAATCCGCTTGGAGATTTAAAAAAATTGAAAATCGACTCAACATTCAAACATTTATATCATCAATTTATACAACATATCTGAAGCACTTGGAATTCGTGCAAGAAAAGCTTGACGATCATATACCAAGCAACACGTATCACATAGCCATCATGGTGTAATTCAACGAACAAAACCAGAATTGTCAACGTGTATTACGGAGAGTTACTTGTACTATGGAACATAAGCTTAAGGCATGGCATGGGATGACAGCAGCCAGTTTCTTAGCCTTAAGAGCTATAAAACAATTAGCTATTGACGGAGCCAATGATTATCTAGTGCAGCACAAATCATGTTAATAGATTTTTATGTAGATGATTTGATAACCGGGTGTGACAGCATGAGGAATGCGATTCGTTAGATTTAACTTACGGAAATGATTCGCTAGTTCAAGTAAATTATTAGAACATATCCCAAGAGAACTTCACTTATACGATCCACAAAAACACAGTTTTAAATTTGATGTCGCTTGACTGCAGTTAGCCACCAAACAAGCAAACAAGCAACAAAACGATCATTATTATCCGAATCATCTAAGATATTTGCAAGAAATGTGGTTAAGTGGAATAAAATGGGGTGAACCTCTACCAGGAAAAATCAACACAAAGTGGGTAAAATATAAGGCAGATTTAGAAGAGAGGAGAAAACTCTAAAAAATAATGACATAGAGATGGTAAGCAGCTAACAGGTTCAGAAATTCGAAATGCGGAAATTTGTAATGGGATTAGCTGTTTTAACCAGGCTATACAAATTAGCAATTAGAGCATTAGCAAATTAGAATCGTCTGATGCCAGTACGTTGTCCTTATGTTTTTTATGGACTTGCCAGGCCAACATACAAATCACCCCATTCAACAACTCTATACAGGCATACACTTTGAATCAATAGGCCGACTCGAGGTGGTAGCCATGAAATGGATGCTAGTAGTTTCTAATAACATCAGTAATTATTGGAAAGAAATTGAAGCATTCAAGACGGGACAAAACCAACTGAAGACGGCATACATAGATGTGGTTAAAATAAATTACGAATTAATGCTTCAACAAATTCAACGGCAGCTTAACAGTTTGAATACGGATAATGAATTGGCAAGCAATAAAGAAGTACGCAGATCAAAACAAGGCTATCAAAACGTGAAGTAAGGGAATATATGAAACTCAATTTGAAGTCATCAACCATAATCAGCATCAATTGGAGGCACAGATAAGGAATCATACCACCATAATAGACAACACAGTCAAAATAAAGCATAATTAAATTCTCACAATGGAATCATTAAACACACTGTTAAAAGACCATAGCACGCTGAAGGCTGAAATAGGCAAATTAATATGGCACAGGAAAAACAAATTCGCTTGATATTAACTTCAACCATTGCGCTGACATTAATATTGAACAATTTGGAAGATACACAACAAGCCTTACTTGATGTAATCCATATTGCACACAAAATATATTGCATCCTACCCTATTCGCGCCATCCCAATTAAAACAGGAGACCGCATTCATTAGAAGACATATACCAACGACCATCACCATACCGGCCATCCCCAGCAGTAGAGTAACACCCAGAACTAACATAGTTAAAATCACTATTCCAGCATCCTTTGCACGGGACTACACACTGTTAGCAGTTTTTCCAATCCTTAATATTGAACTCAATAAGAAAACGTCTTACATTAACACCAGGTCAGAATATTTAGCAGTAGATGCTGTCACCGAAACCAGTTTGCGTTACTGACGAAAGAAGTGAAGAGTCGAACGCATCAAATCACTGGATAAGACTTAATGCCTACAATCAGTGGTTGTATACCGTTCACGAAACAAGAATTTTTGCATTGTCTCAATCTGCCCATCTTCTAATCATATAAAAAAAAAATTATTAGAACTGTCAGTACACTAACTGAATCTAGCCACTTAAATAGCCGCATATGAATATCTACTGACCGTAACGCTTCAAGATACTATAAAATTAGAGCAAGATATAAAAACACTTAGAGAAATGGAGATCCAACTACATGAGGGAAAGAGTCATCATATTCACCATTATGACAAACATGGCAACAAACACATAAGACTAAGGCAAACTAGTCCTCGTCCATCACCTTCTCCACTTCAACGAGCAGAAGCATAGCCATTTCAGGCAGGTGACTTCGGATTATGTTGAGTTCCAACAGTGCAAATAATATAAACATATAACGGGCCTTTCAATAGGGACGCTCGAAATATGTTAGGTTATAGCAGCCATGTTGTTAAAGCAACGTCTGTAAAATGTGTTGTGAATTGTTCAGTGGGTCATCAAAACGCAAGGCCTGCTGAAACATCGCTGCTGTTCGTGAGGATGCTAGTTTATTGCCATAACCAACTTGAACTTGGACATGGACATTCTGTACGAGCGATTTCATCTGGAAATATCTTAAATCGCAGGTCTATGCGAATAAACCGCAAACAATTGCAGACATAACCGATGTCAGTAGCACTCCATACATTTTTAAGCGCATTTTAATCTGAAATACTCTCATACATTATGATCCCAGCTATCATTAAATCATAAACTTAGGGTAGTTAGGGTAGGGTGTTACAGGGGTTGTTGTAAAACTTTTGTTAAAAAACTTAAAACAAAAACGATACGACGAAAAAATTTATCTAGTGCTATGAAGAGTCCTTATATGACTGAATTGCTTAAAAATTTCATAAATTTTCTGATGGTTTATAAATATATCAGCAGGAAAATTTATTTTTGTGATACTGCTGCCCCTAGCGGTAAATAGCAAAAACACACTTTTTTATGCTGAAAATTTTCTACTGTACAGCAGCTAATTCTACCTATTTGTTTTTTAAAGATTGAACTTTAACTTCCAAAATTTAGGTAAACCCGAATTTAGTATACCAATTCTGGACATTATCTAGGCCATTTTCGCACAGACTGGTCATTTATGTCAAAATTACAGACAAACACACCAATTTTTATACCGATTTATAAGTATAGATTCGGAATTGAATAACTTTAACAAAAGGATTCAAAATCTCATTAGTTGGAAGCCAAATTGCCAAACCTCTTGGTAACCGTACCTCGATGTAAATGAATATTTGCGATCAATAAAAATAATTCAGTATTTCTGATATCAATGATTTCTGGTATTATTCTATGTTCAATACATTTATAATCGGTTTTCTGGTTCAACAAAAAATCGTAACAAATTAAATCGTTTTTTGGAATCAGCACTTTTAACTATTGCATGAGAACTAAAACAAACATTAAATCATCTATATAAATTCATTTAATAACATAAAACTGATTGAAACAAAATTGGAATCTCCAAACAAAATTACTTCGCCAAACCAGATTTGAGACCAACCTTGAAAAACAATCCACTTAATTCATTCAAAAGCCCTTATACGAGTACAACTATTATAAAACACAGATCACAAAATTGAAATACCTAATTCACACTTCAATCATCTGTCACCAAAATATCACTTAAGCACATATCAAAAAGTTCACTATATTAAACCACTTACCTATAAATTAACACTAAACATATAAAAAAACTCTGTATCACTTTCAATTTCACTTAACTTATTTTGTCACATTCACAACCACTTTTGTCATAAAAAACATTAAATTGCTAAAAAAAATTCTATCTAGAAATAATTAGTGAGTATTCGTTAAAAACTAACTAAAAAAATAAAATATTTTGAAATTAAAATTCCAGATCACGTACTAGTCGATCACTAACCAAAATTTAAAATTTTTTGTTCGTTTTATAAAAACAACAAAATAATAATTTGCTGTTGCCCCGCGAAAATCAGTCGCGATATTAATTTTTGTTTATTAAAAATAATTTTTTTTAAGTAATGCACAGCACTTATCGATTTGTTTGTTTTCGGACTTAAATACGCGACGAAAATAAAACTAAAAAGTTAAAACTTAACAATGTAGTATAAAATACAGTGTGTCGTTAACATATTATCTCGTTTATTGCATCGTAGTAATCGGCAAAATATGTAAATAGCGAGAGATAAAAAATATTTATAAAATTTTACTGTGTGGCTTTTGTAACTTTGTTTCGTTATATTGCTTGTCATGTAATACATTTCTATCGCTATAGTAGCGAATACCAATAAACTATAGCTACATCGAAACTTGATATTTTGTAACATATGATTGGTTTATCCACGATTTTTTAGTGTGGCATTGATTTCGAGATGGTGGATCATAATATGTGGTTAATGCACTCCGATTTATACGACCAGTTGCTGTAATAATTAACGACTAACTATTATAAAAAATCAATATCTGGTAAAAATATAAAATAGTGTGTAGGTTATTTCATTACTTTTGAATTAATTTTAAATTTTAACGTAATGATATTGGAAATATTTATCTTTTATACTATAAAATTGGTTTGTATCGGAAATGAAAGGCGCTAAACGTGTGTTAACATATTGAATACATCGCAAGGCCGCAAAATTAATATTAGTGGATATATTTTTCGCCACAACAAATATTCGATGGTTTATTAGGCATAACTAGAGGTTAATGACTCTAAAATATAATCAACCGGTAACAATGACGTTATGTTGGTTTTCGTAGCATCCTAGTATACCGTCGTGCTTTACTAAAATGTCCCATAATTGTTAATAGAAATTGTGGCCTCACATCAAATTTTACTTACATAATTTCAAATTTTGGTTTCTCGTATACAGATATTTTCCCTTTGCAATATAATAGTTTAGTTTACGGTTTAGTCAATCCGGCATAAATTTTATTCTTAAGACATTCAAACTAATAAAGTTACAATTTAGCGGTGGTGCGCATCCTATAACATTATGTATGTTATGTTTTCCAATAGGGACATAACACCCTTGAACGTTTTTCATAATCTATCAATGTCAAAACATCAGTCAATGTTAACATTTTTATCGTGGTGAAATTCACGAACGAGTAACGTTTGGAAATTATTAAAAAGTACTACCGCAATTCTGAGCCGGTGGTCCCAACTTTAAGAGCGCTTACTCCAATTTGTGGTCGAAATAATCGTCCCACCAGACGTCTGTGCGACCTATAGTGGATAAAATCGACCCAAAATATGCTCCATTCGATGTTCCTGGGCCGAAATACCGTAAGTTCTTCAGTTCAAAATGAGCCAAATAAGTCGATTCCATGCCGTTCACAGGAATTGGGGATTTCTTAAACCTCGTTGTGGCGAATTTTGCGCAAAGATTTTGGCTTAAACCCTTACAAGATCAAATTAACTCAAGAACTGAAGCCTCTTGATCATTTGCAGCGCCGAAACTTCTCCGATTGGACTCTGCTAAAGTTTGAAGCAAATTATTTTTGGTTTAATGTTTAATGTCCACAAGAGCACATATGCTGCAAGAGACTCCAATACAACCACAAAAAGTGCCCGTGCTGTGTGGATTTCATGCCAGAGGTGTGATTGGACCATATTTTTTCGTCGATGAAAATGATCGTCATCTTACGGTTAATGGAGTTTGCTATCGTTCCATTTTGGAAGACGATTTTTGGCCAGAATTGGATGGACTTAACATCAGTGGCATATGGTTTCAACAAGATGGTGCCATTTTACACACAGCGTGTGAAACAATTGATATATATATATTGAAAGGGAAGTTCGGTAACCGTGTAAACTCGAGAAGTGGTCTGGTCAAATGGCCACCTCGCTCATGCGATTTAACGTCGTTGAATTTGTTTTTATGGGGTTACGTTAAGTCGTTGGTTTATGCCAACAACGTTAGAGGAGCTCACGGACAATATCGAACGCGAAATTGCCGACGTTCCGGCCGATAATAAATTTCAACCCAGTATCTCAATTATTCTGTGTTTTATTTAAATACGAAATTGTTATATCCTTATTTAAAAACCCTTTATATACCACTAAAAGAACGTTATAAGTTTATAACGTATGAAGTTATACGGTTCTAAGACACGATTTCACTTTTAAGTTTGATGCAGTTGTATGTTGGCGCTTATATAAATCTTTGCAAAACAGTGAAAGCAGCTGCTTATAATTTTGGTTCTTCGGTATCGTATATTTCCTGCTACGGACCACAATAGTAATAGAAGCAACTTTAAGATTTTTCCGGTAAAACTTGGTGATTGTCCAATCTATTAACCATCAAATTCAACTATCAACTCATCGAGGTCATACATCATGCGCTGTAGCAGTACAACTACATTCCAAGGAAGCTTAAAGCATCGGCCAACAGCACTACGCTGAAACAAAGTCTTCCGTCTATGTCGATAGAGCTACCGGAACTTAAACTCCCAACGTTTCATTCATAATAAACATAATATAGATTCTACAGTTAAATTTGTTTATTTAACATCTTGTATTCATTCGGGCAAGGCATATAACCCTATATACAATTTATTAGGAATAATCAATTGTGCGCAAATTGCTTAATTTGCAAGCATAAGGAGAGCTAAAACGGGTCAACGAGGGCCACGGTGCCAAAATGAGGCTAAAAGTTTTTGTACGAGTAATAACATCGAATGGCGCAAAATACCTCCTCGATCTCCTCACTTTGGTGGGGTGTGGGAGCCCGGTACAATAGGGACCAAATGGCACGTAAAACGTGTTGTTGAGTCATGCTCAATTACAATGGAAAAATATTATACGTTGATTTGCCAAATCGAAGTCTGCTTAAACTCAAGGCCGCTGACTGCATTTTCCAATGATGCATCAGATTTTACTGCTTATCAAAACATACAAGGGATGTTCGAAGATTTCAAAAGTTGAATAGTTAGGGCATAATCTAAATTATTCAATTCAATATTACCAGGTTAATGGATTCAAATATCGAAGCGTACAAATATTACCGAGCAAAAACAACCTGGATAACAAAATTTAACAGCAAAATTGAGTCGATAACGGATTAAAATCGCTGAATATGAAAGCGCCGATAAGTATGCAATTAAAGACAATTCAGATCGTTACCAACTACAGAATCGTTTGTTTCAATGATATTCTGCTGGTGCGATGCGTCCGCGGTTAGCATAATGTGGCAACCAGATAAAGCCAGAAGATGTTTTGATGTTTACCAAACTGAAAAATTAACTTATTAAATCTAAATTTTGTTTACGAAATAAAATCCCGATTTTAATCCAGAAAATAAACCAATTTACCAGCAAACAAAAACAACAAAAGTTTATCCTATTCATTTTAGAATTTTGAATATTGGTGACCCCGGCGCGGACAAAACCATTAGCGACAAACAGAAGTTTGCGCATCCTGTGCTATCACTCTCGGCAACACAAGCGGAGAAGATCAATTACATCTTACAACACCGTGCAGGAGAGTCCCCATCCAGGAACGTAAATTAGAAACAATTCTGAGCAAAAATGAAAATCGATGATCAAAAACTATCGGACATGTTGCACCGGATTAAGTTTCCGGCAAGAATTTCATGGTCCACGTCATTACAAAACTGTGAATTAGGCAGCTCCTTGACTACACTCAAACAACAAAGATGCTAAAGGAAATAAACGATTGGCTAGCAAGACGAGAAGCACTATCACACACAAATCGCCCTGGAGACGAATCCATTCTATTCTCTCTCCATGCAGTTTTGTGATACAACAAAAGGGATCCAGAAATACCTCGTGAGAGATCTCGATATCGTTTTTGTTTATATTGAAGGCTTTCCCGTAGCATCAAGAGACGAGAAGCAACACTTTCCATTTGGAACAACTCTTCCAAAAATTATCAAATTATGAAGTCTATATGAACACAGCAAAATGTGTGTTTGGGACAAGCAATATGGACTTTCTAGAAGAATTAATGCAATTAGAGAGACTTTTCCGTACCGCAAAACGTCAAACAAATAAAACAATTTGTCGATATGGTAAAACACTACCACCAATTCACATCAAAACCCACAGAGGTACTTGCCTAAATTCATACACAATTAGCAACACTTCTAAAGAACTTCAACATTTTATTGGCCTGAAGAAGTTTAGAAAATATTGCTCTTTTACCGCATTCGCTAAATAATACAAAATATAGTATCACCACCAATGCATCTAACACAGCTATAGGCGCGGTTTTGGAACAATTAAATAAAGAGAATCGGAAATCTCTTGGATTTTTCTCTAAAAACTCTCCAATGCCGAAAGCAAATTTTCCGCATTAGATAGAGAACTGCTTGCAATTTCTGAAGCAATTAAGGACTTCCGCTACTTTACTGAAGGTCGGGAATTCACTATCTTCATCGTCCTTTTTTTAAACAATGATAAACAATGCCCTATGTCCGAGCTCCCGATGCTATACTGCATCTCTCGCCGCTTTTGGTTTGCTTTATATACGCTGCCAGTATCGTCATTCTCTTCGCACTTTCCACTGTAATTTTTCCTGGTCGATAGTCTCCAAAATTTGTTTTCAGGTTGTTTCTTACAGTTGTCAAACTTGTTTTGGCATGCAAATGGTAAGTTTTCTTACTTTCGGCTCTTCATTATTTTAATTTTTAGGTGATGCATCAATGTTCCTGGTTACTTCATGGAGCAAGCTACCAGCTCTAACAATGATCTCCCCATGCCGGATCAGCTTCGCAGTGAAATTGTGACAACATCTTTCGAAGGCTCTGGAAATGGTTATTCCGACTTAATTCGTCTACAACGGTAGAAACAACCAGAAATGTCGTTTTACTTAAATTCTGCATTTTTATTAATTCCTTCTAAGAAGCCTCATTTCAATTTTCCCATTTGTTTCAATTTCATCCGTCGTCGCTAATCATGACAGCAACCCAATAAACTCATTTCACTCTATAACCGCGATTTAGTTTCACTACTCTCCACCGAATGCGCCATTATATATTATATTAGTTGCCTTTGACTTTCAAGTCAAACGGTTGATATTTTTCGGTTTTCTCGGTTTTCAAATTATTTTAAATTCTAACTTGTAATTGCAAATGAAAGAATTTTCATTAGAAAAACTAAATACACAACATTAAACATCCCGTGGATGACTTAAGATTAAATACCACAGATGAAAGGCCTCGCAGCAACTTAACATCCCGTTAACCAGAGCATCAGAGGATGTGAGCCGCATTGTTTACCTATAAGGTAAACAAATTATCAAATATGGGCATAAATAGCATGAAAAAGCTGCAGCATGAATATTATTCCAAGGAATTTGAGCAAAGTTGAGAGGCATAATAACACATGTTGCTTATACAAAAGCATATTTTTCTTAAACATATTTATTTTTATTAAAATTGTTCAGCTCGCTCCAACCTGCATATCTCATTATGAATGAGCAATTATTGCTCAAAATGATCTGTGTTAGATTTCGGGTGGGCTAAAGTTAACAAAAATTGTTATTGTGATATTTGAACAAAATAAATTAACAAATAAATAAATAAAAGAAATTATCACCACTTAAACCGCAACCCGAAAGGCACATTACGTGTAATCACTTTATTGTAGGTGCATATAACAGTGACACGTAACAATATTTTTGACCCGGTAAACAAAGATGTAAATCTGTGGGCTAAATCTTGTTTATCCTGCCAAAAATTAAAGGTGAAACGCCACACCAAATCAACTCACGAGAATTTTTAAATTTCGCCAGGTAGATTTGAGTACGTTCATTTAGATATTGTTGGGTCAGTTCCATCATATAACGGATTCACATATATCATTTTGTTATCTTACCTCCGCACTAACAAACGCAAAAGCACTCGCCGAAAACTATATTTCTAGATTCGGCGTACCGGGTAACATAACGACCGATCAAGGTACACTGATCGAATCAAAGCTGTTTCCTCAGCTTATACATCTTTTAGATTCACAACGAATACGTTATATTGCCTACCATTCACAAGTAAACGGTATTTTCGGGCGCTTTCATCGCCAATTTAAAACAGCTCTCAAAGCTCCTACAAATACCGTCACCTGGAGCTCAAAGATTCCAATCATCTTGTTGGGGATCCGAGAAACAGCCAAAGATGACTTGAAATGTTCATCCGCCGAACTGGTTTACGGTCAAATAATTAAACTGCATGGGGAATTATTTGCGGAGCCGCCACTTACCTCAAGTTACCAATGACAGAGTGATAAATCAACTATGTACCACGGTTAAGAAACCCATCCCAATGGGCATGCGCAAAAGAAATTAAAATGATATATTCAACCAAAGTCACTGCAAACTTGCGACAGCCATCCAAATGTCGCTTTAACTTTTTTACATATTGCTACGAACCCGCCTATTGGTTTGATGGGCAATTAATTTAGCATGAACGAGACATTTATTTAACGAAATATGCCCATTTAAAGAAAATGAATGACATTTTTGTGAGATTAGTGACATCTAGAATTAAGTAGCAGCATTAGAGATAGTTTTATAACAGTTTTGTGGTATTGCAGATTATAGTAGTCTAGTCCAGTCATCTCTAATTAGTGACAGTGGTGGGACTGTAAGACGGGTGTTAAGGATTTAACGGTTACGGAGTTAAAATTTCAATTAAACAATAATAAAACAGCCAGTCACAAATATTCGTCAACGGTTTTATTGGTTCGCATGCAGATAGTCGGTATACCATTCGACAGAATTGCCATGGACGTGGCAGGAACCTTCCATATTACGAAAGGCCGTAACACGTATGTATTAGTGAAAGAGACTATGTCAGCAGAGGCCTATATATCCTATATCCAATATCCAATATCCTATATCCAAACAGGAAACAACAACTAACGTTGATGCAATAATTATCAACTGGATTAGCCGCTATGGAGTCAAAGGTTGTGAATAAAAATCAGTACGACTGGGATTGGCATATACAATTGTTCCTGATGGCTACACGATTCATTACATCAGCCACCAGACATTAACTTTGGTACTGTTCCATCATGAGCGTTGTATTGTCAACATTAATTTGATAAAATGCAAGAAGAACTTGATGAGATACACAAATTTGTACTAGAATAAATTCGATTAGCAAGCAATCGAATAAAGGGACTGGATTGACCCTACAATCCGCAACACGAAGAAGCGTTATCACTTAAACTCCAGCTGGCATGGTTGGCACTATATAGAGGTGGTAGTTTGAAATCTGTTCGGGACAAACAGGATTAGTTGAGGGGTAATATTACGATCTCATATACTGGTTTGATGGACACACAATTAAGCGTGGGCGAGACATTTATTCAAAGAGAACTGTCCATTTAAGTTATAGATAGTAAATATGATTTTTTGTGAGATTAGTGACATCTAGGTTTTAATAGAAGCATTAAATGTAGTTTTGTGACAGTTTTGTGGTATTGCAGATTATATTAGTCTCGAAAAGGACCGTCGAGAAGATTACTTCTGTATAAATCCAGGCGAGTCTAGAATGTTCAATCGGTATATAAATACGAGTGCAACGAACACAATGAGTAAGTCTTTTGGGAGAGTCAGTACACGAAAGTCATGAACGGTTTAATCAATCAAAGAAGTGAGAAATATTGGTGTGATTAACACTTTTTAAAATTTCACCTAAACGCGGCCAAAACTATAAAATTACGTTTTGAACATTCGTTGGAAGTAGTTGTATGGGTCAGTTTTCTGTGTGGTTTAATTAGTTTCTAAGCGGCCAAAATAAATTCAGTTGGTTGGTATTAAATGAAAATAATTCAAGTAGAGACAAAATGTAAAATCAAGTTGTCGCCCTTGTTAGTTACAAAAATTCCGTTGGTTGGCCAATTTGATATTAAAACTGAAAAATTACCCGATACCAGTTACCATAAATCAAGTGAAGCTCGTTTTACGAGTATTATCTTGTTAGAAAACCACATAAATTTAATTCTAAATTACGACAATAATTAATCGTTGTAAATGGCAATAACCTAATTAATTAAAGATAATAACGTGCGCGCCCGCAACACAATAATGTCATTGACAAAATAAATTTTTTCATGCGGTGGCGGTATATGATCTAATCTCCGTACAAAATTACATGTTTTATGTCACAAACGAAACCATTTTAAAAATAATTATATCTAGATAAAAATAAATTATGTGTTATGTTTGAATTATATCGCGATAAACATTTTAATATAAAAAATGTTTTTTACGCAGCACGTAAATGCCGCATGCGTAACACATGCTTGTTAGATGATGTTTTTTTAATTACCTTTTTACATAATTGGCGTTAATTATATATTAAGTAATGAATTGATTAATTTAATTATTGCGCTACGGTCGATTTGCGATGTCAATATTGTTATGAGATATGAACACGAATTTATTTGCAATACACAGGAATTAAGCATTAAGCATTTAACACTAATCGTGGTTTTGTTATACAGAAGCGCAATTTGGATTCAAAATTATTTGGGAATTTATAATTTAGCGACCTTCTAATATAAGTAAATACAGAAGTGTATGCGGAAATTTCATAATAATTACAATATTTTCAAACTGGTTCTTTGAGATGTTATTCATTCGATTATAAAAGAAGGTCATCCCGCGCGCGAAACTTGAAAAAATGCAATTTCATTTTCGCTAATTTTTTATATCAATTACTTGTTGTCCATATTCTGTAAATAAATTATTGAAAATAATAAAATTTCCACCATTATCTGTAAATTTAAATACGAGAGTATGTAGTTACCACATTAATAAATAACTCAAGTCGCAGATAAGGACTAAAAGTATCACCTTGGAGTTTGTTGTTCTGTGCACGTAGCCATCAGCGACGTAACAGATTTGTTTCTACAAACCATACATTTAGCATATTTCTATTTTCGCGTTTACTTGCGAAATTTACGATCTAAGATTTTGCCAAATAAATAGTTTTAGAAGAAATTTTACGTGTGTATTTCGCTTTTCGACACTCTGTAGCTTTCCTCAATTACACAAAGCTCAACCATTCCATCTAATTTCTCATAAACTAATTTTTGAATTGCTGGAGATATTGGGTAGTGACGTTGTTTAATGAGTGAGGTTTCCCCAACTTCAATTACGTGTTCTTCGAGAGGTGTCCTACCTAACCCTAGTACAGCTGAAGCTGGGAACATTCGTTTAATATATTTCAAAGTATTTTCCGGATCACTCCAATGATAAGGCAGAAATTGTCTGTTAAACAGCAGGAACTATGTCGAACATTTCACAGAAGTTAATCTCGAAATAAAGATTTTCTTGAAGTGAAGAGACTAGCAATTTTCTCAGTCATCAAATTTTACAAGTATGTTTATGTACGAGTACCGAATAATATGGCTAGACGACGTCTGCTGTTTTCATGACCGAGTTAAATCTTTAGAAGGATTGATTATTTTGTTCTAAAAACTTAAGACAGTTTTTTCCCCAATATATGGAAGCTCATGAATCGAAGAGTCCTATCATAGATTTATTGCAAATATGGATAGTTACAAAAACGGGAGTGTGTTGATGCTGCTTTAGCTTACCTTACGCAACCGTCCGTTCGTTTAACGTGAAACGTGTCATTCCCATTATCTGTAACCGGTTTGAACCGGAATTTCAACAATAAAATGTTTTCAATTTTTTGCGAAAATCCCTGAGCCTTACGGATTTTGAACGGGTAACATTTGTTGTCACAGATTAATGATGTAAATTTTTACCGACAATTATCGTCTGTCATTTTCGGTTGATTAGTTTAAATCTGTAGTATCGACATTTTCTATCTTGACATTTTCGGCTAACTTTAATAGGACAGCAAATGGGACTAATTTTCCTTTGTGACATGTCTGAGATGAATCGTTTCTGACATATCTGAGATGGTAGGGTAGCCATCTGTTGATCGGATTAAGTAGTATTTGAGCGCCGCTGTAAACTAGTTATTATTGTAGTGCAACGAGAAGAGGGAAATACAGTCCTGACATCATCACTGCTGTAATAAAAAGTAAATGTTAAGATATATAAAAATTATACATTATAGTTTTATTAAGATGTAAGTCTTACACGCAGTTAACTATGGTAGTTGTCGCTGTATGTTTACGTGGAATGGTAGATCATGGTCATGCACAGATCCGTCTTTCCAGGTCAAGTAGCTCATAAATTCCTTTTACATTTTCTCAATACTTTGGATATGTTCGTCGTAGAATGGATACCACACATTTACAGCACATTCCAGCTGGGATCGAACGTAATCAAAATAAAGGATCTTAATTGCCTATGAATCTATAAATCTCAGTTCAAAATATGATTCAACATTTTGGTTACACACAGTAAATGTCTGTTTACTATCCTGGGAACATAATTTGAGGTTTTCTCTATACCCCTTGTGTTTATGTTTATAAGACTGATAAGTTGCGGTCACCATACCAAGAAGGATATTTGTTGGGTTTGCTCATGGACACGAAAATGATTAAATCAATGCCTTTAAATAGATGAGTGTGCAATTTGTCCACGTTTACATCTGAGTGATGATAATGCCTTAGATCCAGCTGATGAGTTTCCAAGTGCCGGTGCGTCCAGGCGAAATGGGACTTGAAGCGACCCGTAGTCTCGTCGCGAATGAATGTGTTATTGTAAATCCGTTTAAGAAGATCTGAAGGGGAATCAAAACCGATCACTTGGTCTACGATTTCTCAAAACTCATCGAGTCGTTGATCATCGATACGTTTGGTCGCTGTAAACATGTGCAATGCTTGACTTTCACCGACACAATACAGCCCAGATAGGTACGTATTGCACATGGATTATTGTGCTGTTCAATGTCAATTCCTTCCTGAATTATATTGCCCTGAATTATATCGACACCGATAAGCACATCCACTCGTCCAGGGTTCGCAAATCCTGGATCCCCAAGCTGGAAGTTCCTTAAATGATTTCAACATCAATATCGACTTCACTGGCGTCGATGACATGATTGAACGCAGAATGTAAGCTCAAAACGTAGTTCAAAGTTAACATCAATCGTAGAACGCAAAGTAAGTTATTTGGCCACGTGTATGGTATTATGAATGTTCCGATTCCTTCAATTGATAATTAGTTAGAGTTTTATTAGGTTGTGACGTGAAATGAGGTTGGCGCTGACTATCCACAGATATCGATGGCCCATTATTACGCAATCGTCTATTATATCTCTGACGACAATGGGTACACAGACCTTCTTGACACTCCCATGATTGTGATCATCAGGTAAACAATTAAAATACAACCTGAGGTTATTCACAACGTCCCAGCGCTAAATGATATTAAAGTTACGAAGATTTGTCTTTTATAGATGCGATGTGGTCCTGAGTAGGCGGGCATCTCGTAGTGTATGCGCATAATGGATGTACGCGACCATCTTCTCAAATTAAATTTTCATTCCTTTTGCAGGGGTTGTGAGTTCATTCTTCACATGTTCCAAATTATCCTCGGAAATAATGCGAGGTAATACAATTCTTGACTTTATTCAATAAAAATTAAACTTTAACAAAACAAAACACGTGTTGACTGTGCAACCGCATTTTTTACAAGTCTTTCTTGACTCTCCTCTCTCTCAGTACATATAAAAAAGTAAAAACTTGACGTGTTACGATGCAAACCTGGCAACAGATGGCGTTGTTGATCTCAAACATTCCCTGATCATAAATGCGCTATAAGCTGCGCCGAGAAACCTTCAAAAAAATAAAAGTGATAGAAATAATGAACTCACCCGTGTCTTAGAACTAACAGCTCCGATCGATTTCTCATCAGTAAAAGATCGATCCATAAATTATCACCTTTACCACTTCAAGAACAAACGTTAAACATAGTTTAGGAGTTGATGAAGACATTCTAAATGTCAAGTTATTTACCTAATCAGATCAAGAAGCAAGTAATTCTGTATATGTGCAAATTGATATGCTTATTTAGCGTGGAACACGGCATCGCTCAGCGAATAGATCAGATTTCAACATAAAGAAGTATAGTCGCAATGAGATGGAGGCTGGAGTGACCGCCTGTACCGGTTTTACTTCAATAACATCAGCAAGGTAAATTCCTTGTTTTCCTATTAGGCTTGGTTATCAAACATTTTGAAGATATTTAAACAATTATTAACAGGAGTCACAAACCACATCATTCACCCCACGTTTTTTCCATTCCCTAAACAGTTAGAAGTTAGGTCTCGCAGGTGCAGATTTACATTATGACTAGTTAAAATGTTACTCAACTTATATTTGGAGGTTTTTGTATTCGATTATTTTTTTATAACCCTGCAATAGCCAATTCATTTAAATTTCTGTTTTCCCTAACGTATATTGGACACTACTGATAACTGAAAGCGTGCCATGAATGTTCTCCAACGTCACATATTTTACAAGATTGATCGTAGTTTGTCGTAGCCATGGATGTGGTCCTCTTCGCCTTTTACATACAAAATAGAATGATAGAGATGAGACGAAAGAACATCATTGGCAGAAATCCATTATAAACTTGCTTATTACTCGCGTGCAAATCCCTTGGTTATCGGAATATATGTTCGATGTCTCATATCTAAATGCATAACATAAACGAAACCTGGTCAGTCGTTCTAAATCCAAAAACTACGAGTAAAACACCAAAACAATTTCTTATAATTTTAGATTACTTTTCAATTTTAGAAGTTTTTATTATTCAATAATTAAAAACGAGTTTAATTAAAACAAAATAAAACTTAACCTACAAAAAACGCAGTTCTTAACAAATAAAATAATTAAAAAATATTAATAAACTAGAGTAATTAAAATTAAAATAAATAACACAAAAACCGTAAACTATTTTTAATTTTTTGATCTTGATGAAAACTAATTAATTAATATTATGATTTAGGTATAAGATAATTAAGATAAATAGGTATGTGTAATTTTATGTTACGTAAGTAGCTAAGATGATTTCTTGAATGTTGGCAGTTAATCGAAAATGTTTTTTGGTTATAATAAATTCATTACATTTTATAATTATTAATCCCGCAGTGAACTAAATGAAATTATAATATTACTTAAATGAAATAAATTTTGCACTGGGACTTTAAATTTTTTTACACAGCCACGATTCTTTAATTTTAATTTTTAAATTTAATTTTATTCATAAAAAATATGTTGGTTATGTTAACGGGTCGCAGTCCCGAGATTTACTTACAATATTCCGTATTGCCTACAGTCTCTCATTTTAAACTGACGATCACGTCCAATAAATACGTATAACGTTAAAAAATCCAAATTAATTATCGTTAATTAAATTATAAATAAAAATCTTAGAAATATTTTTTTATGTTTTGTAACATTAAATATACGTGTGTGTGTGTGGATCACTCTTTAACTAAATGTTTAAGATTATGTAGATATATAAATGTGATATATTATGTAAAACGAGTTTGATATACGGGATAAGACCAGTTACACCAAATCGCCATTTTCAATACAAATTTTATCTTAATATACTAACGAATCTAATTTAAATGTAGTCGAATAACATTCAAACCGATTATATCGACATCTAACGCGTAATAGTATAATCATACCTAATTATTCAAGATGTAAACCATTTAACATGGATTATTAAAATTTTCTCGGTAGATGTCACTCAACTACACTTAACAACTATTTTGTAATAAATAATTTATGTCGTTTAATATAAATATTAATATTAGTTATAATTAAAAATCTATTAAAAAACACAAAATAAATAAAAAAATTGCTTCTTTTCATTACAAATTTGTTATGTAACATGTTTTTAGAAAAAATTTCATACAATGAAAAAACAAACACTGAAAGCGAATTAATTTGGGGCAAAATTTGTTTATTTTAATTAATAAGAAAGAGATTATCAATTCGCCGATTGTTTTTTTTTTGTATTTATTTAATTATTATCAAAATTTCTTAGTATTTTTGTGCTGCACTCACTCTCTATTCAACGATATTTTTAAAGATGGAGTTACATACTGACTAGAAGTATAAAATTTCAGTACTTTTTTATATCAATTTACGTTTGTGATGCTTGTGCTTCTCACTTTTCTAAAAACGTTTCATTACCACGTGGATGTACACGCAAAACTAATATTATATAGGGAATGTTAGGTTAGGTTATTAAACCATATACATCCACATAGTTGCCACGTGCTTTTTTAATATATTCCTTAAAATTCTATAAACACACACATAAAAAGGCAGTTTAATTGTAAGCAATTATATAATAAAAAATGTAATACTGATTCTAAACCATTTTGGAGCACGTTCCGAGCACATATTAGCATTTAATGTTTGTTTTAATATGTATGTATTTGATAAATCGGAATGAAATTTATCGATTATGAAAAATCTAATATTAAATATTCATTTTTCGCCCAACCGATTTTACTTATTCAATTCTTCCTGTTCCATTTTTTCTCGTATTTCCTTATTCTCTGGATTTGCCATCACAGATGTTATAAATGCTTGGGTCTCCTCTTGGAGCTGGGCTAAACGCTCCTGTAGCAATTGGTTACGTTTCATTAGATGAACTGTACGTATTGCAATTTCTAGTAGTCCATAGTTTTGTCTTTTTAGATTATTACTATTATGTAGTTTCTCGTCACTACTATCTTTAATATTATTATTATTATTGTTATGATTATTATTGTGTTTATTTAAAATTTTCACGGAACATCTGTAAAGTATAAATAAGGAGAAATTAGTTTGATTGTCGAATAAGACACGCAGGAAACTTTCGAAAATATTCAGTTCATATTTCCTCCGTTCATATTTTTTCGAACGTCGAAACATAAAACGCCATATGAAAAATGATGAAATGCGGTACACCGGTGTGTACGGTGATGGTGGTATGGTGATTTATATTGTTTTTAGGGATATACTATTATGGTTTAATGGAACAAAAGAGTCAGTTATTTGTAGATCACCAATCACCATCACACGAAGTCGTAATATTTATTTTAACCTCGAGTGAATAATTTTCATTACTTTAGGTGTGTTAACGTTTCTGTGGCCACAAGGCATAACCGATTATAAGCAAAAGTAAGTATTAACGACCGTACTTTGGATAGCGTAGAACACATTAAATTGATCCTTGCCATTTTTAGTTAAACAAGATATCATTCAAATGTCCTCCACGGGACTTCTTACAGGCCTTGATTCTTTTGCGGTAATTTTCAATGACTTTTCGGCACATTTCGGGCGGTATCTCGGCCATTACCTTACGAATATTAGTTTTCAATTCGTCAAGAGTTTGAGGATTGTTTGCGTAAACACGATCTTTCGCGTAGCCCCACAAAAAGAAATCCAAAGGCGTTAAATCACAGGATCTTGGAGGCCAATTGACATCAGCCAATCGCGAAATGAGCTTCATCACTGAAGAAAATTTTGTTCGAAAAATCAGCATCGACGGCCTGTTTTTCCAACACCCAATTTGCGTATGTTAAATGCTCCATATTCTTAAATGGCAGAATGTCAACTAAATAAATGACAGCGTACTTGACGTTTATCTTTGACAGATGTCGGTATACAGATTTCTACTTTATCAACCTCGAATTGGATAACCCTATACCTTGAGTCAGTAATAACATCGTCAAATGATCAAGACCCAGTTAGGCCCTGCATGTTTGTGAGACCCTAACTGGACTTTGGAATAAGAAAAAAATGAAGAAATCCTTTCAGGGTTGACTCGTGTTATATTTTAATTATAAGAAGTAGCGATTTATAACTTTATTTGTAATTTAATTGTGCCATTACGACTGCAAGAGCTTTTATTGTACTCTATTTCGATTATTTACTTTAAACTTTACGAGACGTTTTCACTAGTGCGATTATCAACCAGGCAGCCGAGACTTTGGCAAACTCATGTCACGCGAGTGTAGCATCTGTCTGCAGTACTATAATTGGTGATCAAATAGCTGTCCAAATTCCAAGTGTTTGCTTTGAGCAGATATCTTCTGTATCGAATCGACCTGCTACGTATACATCCGAGACGAGAAGGTACGTGCACAACGGTTAAATCTGTACGCTCTCGAACGTAATGAAAAAAATTAAACAACCAGCCTCAAACGAGTCCTTTAAGTCCGTCAAAAATAGCCGTAATTGAAAAATAGAAACCGATATCCACGACTAATAAAATATAATATTTGCAATCCCTACCAATGATAGAGTAGTGAGCGTTTAGCGTTTAGATGAGAAAAGAACATACCAAATCATAAATTTGAAAGTAACTTTTACCATCGAATTTCGAACCAGATTTTAATCTCGTTAAACTATAAATACGCCAGGGCAACTTATTAATTCATTTACGAAATCAGTTTACTTATAAACCAACCACCAGACTACCGATGAACGCAACAGAATCAAAATGTGAGCTATTTAAAATACCCGAAGTTACTACAATCAGTTACTAGTTCTAATTTTGAATTAATTGCTTTCAAAAAGTTCGCAATCAAGGTTCCGGAGGTTAAAAATTCGAAAGTTTCTCTGCGCTGTTGTATATAAATAACAAATTTATTTATATTTTAAGCCTTCCGGTTCAACTTACCCAATATTCATTAAAGACGATAATTTTTTACAAACATCCGTATTATGTTGTCTCATATTTGTATAAAATTCAGTTTTACAACAGCCATTATCATTCATATCCATATCGGTGTAATAGCTATCGGCACTAGAATAATTGCTTTTCGGTCTCTCATCATCGTAATTACCGTCGTGATTTAGTAAACTATTTTGTTCGTGAATTATATCGATGTCATTCTTATCACGACTTGTATTACTATAATTATTGTTATCAGCTGATGATAATCTATCGGTTATATCATCGCTAGTACTATTATTATTATTGTGAATATTATCATCGCTTAAATATAATGACGATTGTGTATTTGTTGATATATTACTACTACTACTACTACTGCTACTATCACTGTTACTATTGTTATGACAACTACTACTGCTACTTGTATCACGAATGAATAATTCTACTTTTTTACGACTGATTACAATGTTGCTGTTATCACTGCTGCTGATATTGTTTGTGGTCTTCCGTAGTTTTGTAGATTTTTTACCAACTGTAATGAAATAAGGAAAAAAGATAATTAAGGTAATTGAAAATTATTGCGATCGTTTGATAGCGGCAAACAAATTAGAGATTTAGGTCTGCTGATGATCTCGACAATAGATACTACTCAACAAAATGCATGATATTCTTACATATTTTTATCGTATTTTATCGGTTCTAAAGACGACAATTCTCGGAAAAACAAATTCACCGAAAATAACAATTCTTCGAAATTCACCGAAAACTCATCAATCATTTACCGAAAATATTTCATACGCTTCGCATTTATTAAAGAGAATAATTAATAATAATAATAATTCTTTTTCTGTTTGAATTTTTTATTACAAATCATTTTGACAAGTTGTTATCAAGTCACCTTTTAAAGGAACAAATAAAATTCGTGAATTATCGTTTTCAGTGTATTGTCGTTTTCGGTGAATTATCGTTTTCGATTAATTGTCGATTACGGTGAATTTTTGTTTTCGGTGAATTGTCATTTTCGGTGAATTGTCGTGCTGTCACTTTTACCTTTAATTAGATTAATTTTGTTTCGTTTACAAATATGCACACACTTAGTGAACGCACCCTCTGGTGTAATTTACTTAAAGTTGTGACAGGTTTGACACATTGTTTATAAAAGTATTATGAGCGTCAGCTTTTATTTTATGCGTTACACTGCGTGATGGACTGAAGGTTAGAAAATTAATAGGATTAAGGTTATTTCAACCGAATTAAGTCGCGCTATAAATGGCATGAATCTCGAAATGGAATAAACAGTGGCTTTCACAACAACGGCAACAACAAATCCCAACATTGGTTTGGTTGAGAGGTTATTAAATGTCAACAAACTAATTCACATTCACAAACTGACATTTAAATAAACAGGATTGGATTTCTATCACACAATCCGCTAAAGAACTAGAACGCCCCCATAATGGATTAATTAGAATGATTCAGCACGTGAAGTTTCATGATTCACACTAGGGACGAAAAATCTATAGTCTCGATAAAAAGAAAATTATTTACGATCAACCCCTTGCCTCGCTCTGTGATTATCATTCATATCATTCGCTACTCGTATAAATCGAATAATAACCGCGTTTCTCAGACATATTCTGAAATCATTGTGGTTTAGAAAAATGATCAATTTTGACCGTTTCCACATAAAACCGTTACAAATAACCTAATTAAAATTAATTAAAGCGCAATTATTGCTAACATTCCTAGTAAAAATCCCACAATTATTTTTTACATTTAGCGAGAATAAATCAACTAATTAGACAAAACTTATTAGAAAATCATACATTACAAATCGTAAAATGACATACAATGTGCTTATTAGAAAACTATATTGGCACAATGACAAAATTCTTATTGAAATAGACTTAATATTTCTACAAATTGCAAAATAAATTCCAAATAATAATTAATGTGTCTCGAGATTAATACACGCGTTATTTGTATATATGCAGAATGATGAATGAAAACTATTTTTGTACACAGAGTTCGAACATCACAAGAGATGTTTATCTCGCTATACACACGCTAAGTTTGACTCATCGTATCATAACCCGCGTGTCTAGTGTTATCTTTATTAGAGATATTATTAGAAAACTAAAATTAACTTTTGTACGTAAATAAATATCGCACCAATCTGATAAATATAAATACAAATTGCAATGGCGTCATCGTCATCATCGATGTGGATACAAAAAATTATCGATTGAAGCACGTGTAACCAACTGCCAACACGTTGATGATCAATGTGTGCAGTGCTGATTACAAATTGATTTTATTGTTTGTTACGTTAAGTATTATTTTTTAATACTTAGAATAGATTAAATGAACCGCGATTGATAATTGTGTATACAGAAATATGAAATAAAAAGAATTATTTGTTGTTTTATTGTCTGTTTCTCATACTGTTTATTGATTGATTGATTGATTGATTGATTTTGAATGTACGACCAAGTTCTTAGGCTTGAGTTCCCGGATGACGCCGGGTCCACCGTACACCCTTTTTTACACATAACAAAACCGAAGGATTGGATAGGTTAGTTAAGTGGGACAGAATCGGCCCGGTTACAGACACCTAGGTATAGCCGATAGTTAGTAACACAAAGACAACACAATTCTAATCTACTAGATGAAGGATAAAGGCTTAATAGGTTAATGGATAACGATGGTATTGGTCTTCAACAATTGCTTCTTTAAAACGGCAACCTAAGAAAAAATATTATTATTTCACATGCATCTGGAATTTTCCTGAAATTTAATTCTATTAATACTTTTCGGCTCCCTAACCAAAATTGGTTGACTCGACCCGTTACAGACACCTATGTAAAGTCGTCAGTAATAAAATGACAACACAATTCTAAACTACACAATCAGCAATTACAATGAAGCATTAATTCACAAGCATCTGTAAATTTCCTGAAATTTAATTCTAAATTCATATTTTCCGGCTTCCTAAATAATTGAAACATTTATTAATTTAATCATACTGCAACTCCGCAACTTACAGTAGAACTTCCTGAAACCAAAGTTATTTGAACTATATTCAACAGATTAACTAGATTAACTACCGGATTGCATTCAAATATCCCTTAAAATATCCATCCATTAAAATATCCTAAATAATTTAGAATTCGCAAAAATTTCGTATGTTTACTAAAAAATTTTTATAAAGCTGATGAATTTTTCCCGACGCCCATCCTTTTTCACAAGGAAACAAATACTTTTATCACTACTTTTGCACTAGTTCTGGAACTTCTTCTACGTTTGCTGGGGATATATCACATACAATTAATCTCAGACATGACACATGCGACTCGTCTATGACTTGTCACCTCGTATTAGACTTGTCATAAACGATTCATCTCAGACTGGTAACAAACGTAAATTAGTAATTAGTGTGTCGTCAATGGCTTTCCTGCTGGAAGGTAATATTTAAGTAAAGGCAACTAGATAAAATTTGAAAAAATTATTCTAAAATGAATGATAAATAAGTTTATTTTATAATTTTTATAATTAAATATAAATCGTACCAGTATCTTAAAAGAGGGATAATATGTACTCGTATATTAAATATATTTGAATGAGATTTCCTGAGAACCGAATAATTTTAATATAATAGCTCGGCACTGTACATGTAGATTAATATTTAGGGTTGATTTGAAATTGGGAATTAATAATTATAATTCTTGTACTAAAACAGTCAAGATTAGCAACGTTGCATTTTATGACAAACATCCAGTCGTTGGTGTATTGAAGTATACAAACCTTCTCTTTCTTTTGAATAATTATATTAATTATATCAAATATTTCTAGCTTTTCAGTTACATAGATATAACGAAGTTGCCGATAAACAATTCTTTATGTTAAGATTGTTAAAATCCCAAATCCAATGCAAATAATATTTCTTTTTATAAAGCAAAAATATCGCTAATAAGCTGTGAGAAAATACTAGTAACCCATTGAGTGTCACAAAAAGGCAATTTTGCGGTAAATAATAGGATTCGTTACCAACTCCAACATAGTTGCAATTAATCTTGCAAAAATGATGGATTATGAAGGAAATACAATATAGAAAACAGCTAATCATAAATTATCTACACTATATTCTCAATGCACAGAAGAAATACGGAAACGGAAAATTCTATCTGAATAATAGGATGAAGGAACATCACCAAAATAGCTCTCTCCGAAAATCTCCGAAATCAAAGCGTGGAAGAAACCACCTCTACAAACAATCGTAGTAAAATGTACCAAGAGAATTATGCAATGTCCATCCAGGAGCTAAAATTACCTCGAAACGATCCCAACAGACGGCATGAATCTTCCACGCTTCACAAAGCCGTGACGAATCCATGACAGATCACAAACGAACCATGGCAACCCTACAGCCCAAAAACTTCAGCGTACGACCGATCATACCAAAACTCCCAAAATGATTCAGCCCCCGCCAAATCGACGGCAAACTCCAACAAAAACACCCGAAGCATTCAGCAAAGAAACCAATTTGGACATACAAATCCAACATTCAGGCAATGATTCAATACAAAACTGCAAATCCGCCCTCATACACTAACAAATGAGAACTACCTCAAGTCCTAAACAAAACAACTCAAAACAGTCAAAAATACCTTATAAATACAGGTAACGACAGAACACACATGAACACAACTCTCCGCAAGTTGAGAAACACAACGTTCAACGAACAACCACCACAAACCGCAGACACCGAGCCATTACTCACCATGAACGAAACCCATTCAAATCACTCCAAATATCAAAAAAGATTCACTGCAATACAGCTGCAGCACATCCTCGCCGCACATCCTGTGTAAACCAATCACACACATACACCACTCGTCAAAATCTAATCCAGTTTTCGCACCACAGAGAAAAAGTATAACCCCCTCCCAATCGCCAAAAATATACATTCCTTTATATGTACAATATTCATTTTGCGCGATCTCGACCTGCGACAACATCCACCCCTTGCCGATGACGCCAACCCAGGTCGACAAGGAGAGGTCAACGTCAGCCGCCTCTCCACAACGACGGCAAAAAATCTCACAAAGTTAACAAAAGTCTAAATTATTATACATATAACAAATCAACAAATTATGAACAATTAAAGTCTAATCGACTTTCCCAATTCACAAATTGAATCATCCACATTCAAGAACATTTAGTGCAAATCCAAAGAAATTCGCCCATTTAGACAACGTAATACGAAGTCTTAGTGTAATCCACTACAAAAATATAAATACAACCGTGAGAGAGCAGAGAATATCATACGATCATTTTGTTTATATTTTGCGCATCCCATATACCATATTTTCACTTATATGGATATCCTTAAATAAAAAAATTAAAAGAAATAAGGATTTCAGTACAACATGCAATAAAGACTTGATATCCAAATTTTAAATTAGCTTTTTGGTCGTGATTTGTTCAACTTTTCCAAGAAAATACCATCTACTCATATAACGAAATTCAACAAAATCACTGTGTACATAAAAAACTATAAACAATACGTATGCGAGAGAAAAAACAAAATTATAAAAATTAGAGACCACGACAGTATTTTTCATAGAAACAGATTACATAGAATGAATGCTAGCAACTGTCGTCACAAACTGTTTCATACCACAACAACACAAATAACTCATCCATACGATTCATTGATTATTATGTAATAAAATATAATGTATAATGTAAAATAAAGTAATAAAAATAACACTTATCTTAAGCATCCTTTGTAATCAAAAAAGTCTGTTTCTCATACTGTTTATTGTTATATTAATGCACATAGAATACCAGGCAGTCGCAGTACTGCTTGATACGTCATTAAATTTAAGTCGTTAGTTTCTTTTCTGAACTATAGATGGCGGGTATATACGTAAAAACTAATAATCAAAACATGACGATTGTAAGTAAGTAAATTAAAATATTACCAGTATCCTACTCGTATTCTGTAATAAATACTTCAGACTACACAATAGCTTCAAACGTTTTTGCTAAATTTTTAAACGGTAATTCCCCTAATTTTAGAATGGAAGACGAACGTATTATTACAGATTGGAAAAACCATTTTGTATTAAATAAGGAAAATAAAGATGAAGCAATATGCAAAGTGTGTCACAAAAAATTATAAAAATGTTGGATAAACTAGTGAACTTTTGAGACATTTAGAAAGAGAGCACAAAATATGGTACGGAAGCGCGAGACGAAAACCCGCGAAACCTACGTTTCGTCTAACGCAAGCCCGATTGGCCTCTCGTGCACACAGCCCCGCAGTGCACCCCATACAAAAAATATAATAATTCAAAACGTTAACATACAACAAATAGTTTAAGCTTACAAACTACAATAATTCAGTGAATAGTGAAACCATAAGAATTACAAACACTAATTCGGGCGGCAAATTTAGAACAAATTCAAAAAACACTTAAACATATCACTGCAGCTTTAAATGCCCAGATCGAATTATCAAAAAAAATCAAAAAACTAATGGACAAAATGAAAAATTATGTTATTTCCACGGCACTGCCAACGCTAGCCATTCCAAAAAATGAAGAAGAAGGAAATAGGTCGCTTGCCTGATCCTATCAAAAAACTACAATAACTCTCATGGGTACACAACGTTGAAAATACACTGCATGACTACGACATCCTGCGAAATAAAAAAATATACCGGGCTATACTTCAACATATTCGCCAAAAAGTTCGAGGTGACTTCTATAATGATTTCCGGCGTTGATTTCCTATAACATTTTCAACGAAGAAAGGGCGACAATTAAAAAATGCCTAACATTACATTACACCGCTAAAGAGATCTCCGCATACTGAAGCACCAACTGAGTACTCTATTGCAAAAATAAATGTCGGTAGACGAGTTCTATGCCAACGTAAATCATAAATTCTCCTTGATAGTCAATAAAATCAAGACAGAAGACTACACATTGGGAACAATCAACGTTTTGGTCGAAACATATAATAATCGAGTACTGGACGTATTCATCTGTGGGTTAAATGGAGACCTGTCAAAGATGCTGATCATATACAGAAACCAGCCACATTACTCGAGGCGACGGCTCAGACAAACCTAGTTCCATATACATACGCAGTACCTTCACTAAAAAATGATGACGCGTTTTCACTTCAACAGAGAACCATGGCATAAAACATTCAGCATCAGAACTACAACATCCCTTACGGTAATCGGAATTCAAACAACATCCCGCCACCAAGGCGAACTATCCTAAACCGGTAGCACCGATGGATCTTGATCCATCAGTTCAAACCCGACAAGTAAATTATATCAACCGCCGCACTCCTCAGGATAATCCGAGGCAAAACAAGATAGCAACAAGGAATCAACCAAATGAAAGCGCAACTGGAGGAGGCCTATTATAACCAATTAGCATACGATAACAAGGAAAATGAGATATGCAGGATTCAGAAGATAACTCGGAGGTAAATTTTATGATGGAAGCCTATCTATACCTAGAGTGCCAGCTTAAAAACGGAAATATACTAGGGTTCCTCATCGACACGAAGACGAGAATTAATTCCAAATCAGATCAGCGGGAGTTGACATGAAAATCAGTCTCAAAATTAATGAATCATTCTTCAAAAGCATTGGCATCGACAATATCATCGATTTTTTCATTCTACCAGGATTGAAATCGTTTGATGGCATCATAGGAGATGACACACTGAAGGAAGTCGGGGCACTTATTGATCGAAAACACGCAACATACACATCCCATTACAAGAAAAATCTTCATGCCAAGTCAACAACATGGAAGTTCGGGATGGTTATCTTTCGCCTAACCCTAAAAAAGTTGTTCATGTTTTTCACGTTTGTGTATTTTTATCACTTAAATTAATTAATTATAAATAAGTACTAGTTTCATTTTTGAATTTTTAACAATATTTATTAGTTCTTCCTTATAGTGATAATAAATTTGAATGTTGATTTTCAAAAGTCGGTCTTCAGTTTTAAACAACTGTTCGGACCCACAACCTATCGTAACGGACTACTTATAAACCTTGGGTATCCAAATTTATCAAATACCTTCCCGACGAAATGAGGAGTTCGACGCCTCCAGAAGGAGTACAAGGAACTGTATACAAAAAAACGAATATAGCTGTGGACCACTATAATGACTCTGTACACTGGGTTACGCAAAGGAGATCTAATGACATATTTTTCGGAAGAACATGGAGAACCAGTTATCAAAATCTGGTCGAGAGACTTTGCAAAAATCAAAATTTGACCAAAGACCTATGAAGCTGGCGACGCCATTTATACGCCAATCAAACAAATCCATCGAAAAGATAAGCCGAAATTCCGACAAGAAACAGTGGCACAAGACAACAATGTCACTGTAACAACTTCTTATGGTAAACGGATCCATAAAACCCAAATCAAAAACCTATACCACACTACTTTTGCCACCATTCCCACAAGGTTTCTTCTCTTCTTTTCTAGTCCCTGGTTCTAGCGTTTTACTATGCTACTGAGTCTCTATGAGAACAAGACCACTCATAACAATAAAGCAAAGAAATGGACAAATAATCCAAGGGAGTTTAAAGTTGATTCACGCCATCAACCTGAAGAATTGCGACAACACTCTTCAACTCGACTCGCTCTTCTTCTTCTTCTTCATTGATCCATCAAGCGAAAGTCATAACGCAGCTGATTTCGGAAAGATCACTTGAGTAAACGAAGATCGATAAACTGAATCGGTAGCGCCTAAAAATAGATATCAGGATCCTCTGATACCATTGATTGAGACCAGTTAATGACTAGTCAAAATGAGATAACTCGCAACAACAATCATAGTTCAGGCAGGATTAACAAAGCCTTAACAAATACAACTCAACAATTACTTGTGGAATACAATAAAATTATTGACCACTTACACGACGAACTGGAGGAAAAACTCCAACAATTATTGTTTAATCGACTCATTATCATCAAAAACGAAATATACGAGATAGTCCGAGCTGCTAATAGCCAAAAGAAAACATGGTCAACATCGGAAAACATGGTGAATTCGTTGAATAAAGGTGAAATTAGTCGTTTAATCGGAAACTTCTCCTCAACCAAGATGAGATATTTGGAATTGTGAAAAAATATCACGTATTCGGAGAGACGACTATTTGTGATAAGTGGACTAAAGAAAATACCAATGAACCATTGTATCTATCAACTGATCAAAGGTTTCAACGCTAGATGCGAGTACCAATTCCATAACCAACAAAACATTGAAAACCCTCAACGACCATACTATATTTCTAAGCAACTTCGACGGAAAAATCTTGTATAATAATACGAGTCAACACTTGAAAGGAAGTTTTTTGCTGCAATATGGTAACGAGATGATCCAAATCAACAATTCCACGTTCGTAAGTAAAGAAGTGAAGACATTCCAAGTTTTACCCCCATAATTTTTATTAATTGTAATTTTATCAGAATTTACTGCTTTCTTCACAATGAATGACGTTTCATGAAAACAAAAATAAAAAAAACTACAAACAACAACATTTTCTTTAATTAACATAACTAATCATCGAAAAAATGTCATATAGTAAAATTTTTAAAGCAATGAGTATTCTAAGTGCACTTGCTAAGTAACGCAAGTTTATTCGCCTTCCAAAGTAAAGTGACTGACATCTTACGGAATATTTTGAAAACTAGAGGCAAAGGTGATCAATTCCTCAAAAAACTAGTCTTCATGTTATATAAACTTCATAGTTGGCTATAATTCGACTGAATATTATGTAAAATGTGCAATTAGTTTACAAGTAATGTACAAATAATAATAAAATAGAATGAGGATTGTTTCCATATAAACAAATATCACCTTTTGCTCGCATAGGAAGTGGCCCTAACTAGACGTCCTTTACTGTTGATTTAAACTAAGTTGTTGAAACGAATGTTGTTGAGTTAATTGAGATAAGAATTCTCTCAAGGGGCTAGGATACGGAAAATCATATATTTCCAGGTTCAATAACAGGTCATACTTAAATGACCAAAATGGAACAGCAGTTACCAAACTGACATGAAATGTCAAAAGTTGTAATAAGTAAACAAATACATAATTTATTTTATTAAGTTCTTATCTCAAAAGATAAAATAAATAATTTCCCCATTTCAAAACGTAAGAATGTTTTTCCCCAAATAAGTTGATACGAAATTTATAATTGTTGTAATGAGAACATAAACGTGACATCAATACATAATATTGTAAGTATAGTAGTTGAAATAATGTAACAGTGTAGCTAATATTCTAGCCAACTATGTCAACGAAAAAAAAAGAACGTTAAAAACATGTGCATGCATTTTGTTCAAAATAGAAAGAACAATTTTTTGTGTTAATATGTAAGAGTATATAAAACTAATTTTTGCACAAAATTTCGTTTGTTTCGATTTAATTTAGAATGTAAAAATGTTTTATCACAAACTAAAAATCCTTAAAAATCCGTAATTTGAATTTTAAGTAATTTGATTGGTTGAACCAATTTTGACAACCAAAAAACTTCAGTAATTTATCAGGAAAATTTGAAAACTAATTTGACTAATAATCATAATTCCTAGTAAAATCCGCCTGATAGTACAAAGCCAAATTTGTAAACTGTTCAAACTATAAAAATTAATTAATAAAACGGATTAACTGACATTTCATTATTTGTAATCGTAATTAGTAGTTTTCATTTACACTGTTACAATATTCCACTACATTTTAACAATAATTTGCACTTTAATGTGATTGGCTAATTAATTTTTGAAAAGGAAGGCTATTCATCGCAGGAAAAAAGTTGTTTCCGATGTTTTATAAATGTAAGTAAGTAACAATATTAAGGTTACATGCAATAATAATCCACACTCACAATTTTGTAAAATATTCCGATGATGAATTAATAATTCCAAATTAAAATAATACTTCATGATTATTGCACTTGCACGCACTCACACAGTAATAAATTATCACTTGGCTTGTATTATTTTACAAACAATGTTTATTAATAATATTGTAAATATATTATGGACGTTAATTAACACCAGGTACTTATTTTATTGTATAAAATAAATAAATTCACTATGCAAAATATTAAATTTTGTATCGTATAAAAGAAAAGAGCACGTTACAGTCGACACGTCTAACTTCAATAAAATTCAATTTAATACTAACGTTTTTAAAATCGTCCACAAGTAGTATATTCATATAAAAGCATAAAGACGTTTTCTCTATACATAAGTAGTATATGGGGATAGAAAGATACTACTACTACAGTTATATTTTTATATATACAATGCAGAAAGAAGAAACCTCAATATATTAAAGCGAATGAAATACACGTGATGTCGTAAAACAATCGAATAAAAATTAACTCGTATACGTATTAGTATTAGTACACGGAATCAGAATAATGTGATACGTTACGTTTCGTGCTTAGGGCAGCTAATTTTTATTTATATTTTGCTGTGTGCGCTCTCCTCAATTAAAAGAAAATACCCCCGCTCGATAACAATCGATCTTGGCATACATTTATTCTTTTATAATGCGACACGTTTTGTTCTTGTAATTTCATGATTTTAGTATTAAGATTAGTGTAGGAGTATATAGACTATATAAACTGGCCATTATCTATCTATATAAATATATATATATATATATATATATAAATATATATATATATATATATATATATATATATATATATATATATATATATATATATATTTATATATATATATATATATATATATATATATATATATATATATATATATACATATATATATATATATATATATATATACATATATATATATATATATATATATATATATATATATATATATATATATATATATATATATATATATATATATATATATATATATATATATATATATATATATCAGTCTATATATAGGTATATAGAGATGCACGATACGTAAAGCGTGATTGTAACACAAAAAGTCGTATTGACAACGTTTGGTGTGCGGATCAACGTGACACACAGTACCTCGTTTGATAAAATGATTCACTTTGTTTTTACGTGCTATAATAATTGTAATCAAAACGTTTTCGAGCAAACATTAATGTAAAAAACACGATGTTGTATATATTGATATGTAAGCTGATTGTTGTTCAGGGGTTTTCAAACAATATCACGTGGGGCGGTATTTCCCACAATGTTTTATTTAAAGAAATGATAATAATAGTTAAAAATTGTAACGTTTTCTGTATTAAATTGGTTGATATTTAAAATTTAATTTAATTTGTTCTACTGTGTAGAATTGAAAAAAAAAACACTCAAAAATTGAAATTTCATAATAATATTTGAAAATTTTGGGAATAGTTTTGGGTGAATTTTAAAAAATGAAATTTTTTAAAACGAAACACACGACAAATTGTGCAGAGGTGATCGAAGTGGATCTGAATTAGCAGTTGATGTAAGAAACAAATCGTATCTAACCACTTCCTCGGAAATCCCTGACATTTTTGTTATTCGAAAGAGAATATCACTGTGTGTAATACAAAAATTCTTAAACCTTTGAGATTATGTGAATCGGCCCCTGTGGATCGCACAGAGGTGAACGAAGTGGTTCTGTTTATTTATTTATCTATAAAGAAATCTATTCTGTGATTTACATGTATGATTTCAGAAAGACAAAAGAAAATTTAAATAAAAAAAAATTAAACAAAAAATAGAAAACGGTTGTGAAGTTTGTTCCAATAAAAATCCCGTGTACGAGTACATATACAAATCCAATAAGAAATTTTTAATTCAGAACATGTTTAGTAATTACACTGTTAAATCAAAATTTTGTCGAAATAACTATTTATTACTAGTGGACCCTACAGACGTTGTCCTTCCAATATTCAAATTTTCGATAAACTATATCGATGTGTGACTTGCTGTTGCCCAAAGCAAAATCAAAAAATGAGTGCAACTTCACTTTATCCTGCGCCGTTCAATTCTAGTTTCATGGCCGGACGATATTTAGTACTTGTTATTGACACAATTAGCGAAAGAGGCGGTACTTTTCGTGAGATTGGTGGAAAGTAAAATTAATAATGTGTATGTTATTTTATCATATGTATTAGCTGTGTGGAGACGACTGCGGCGTGGAACTCAGTCGGTCCGTGAGCTCATAACGGATCTACAGGCGCCTGAAAATGCGATGACGGATTGCGAGTAGCAGAATGTGACGCCTTACCATTTTGATTAAATAACAGCAAACAAAGAAAAACTCAAATCATTTCCATGACAGTCATATTCTTATTAATGTAAAAAAGTAAAGTATTGAATTAAATGTTGAATTTTAAAACTAAAAGAAATAAAGTTTGTTTTTTTTATCTTAATGCGAGTTGATGAACAATGTTTTTCGTCAATCCCTAAGGTGTATAAATGAACAAACTTGATGGTTTACCAACACGAGAACACGCGACATATAATTGGCCATGTGAGAAGCACAGGTTTTCTAGATCCAACCCACAAATTGACATTGTTTGGTCTTGTGACTTATTAATAGTTATTGCGCATGCCACGCGAATTGGAAATCGAAGGCGTCTGAATGGAATGGGCGACTCTGAAGGGATCATTGGGATCCGTGGTAGGAGAACAACTTCCCCTTAAAACTTAAGAACATTGCCCAGGGTTTTTTATGACCAATCGCGTGCCATTGCATAGCTTTGGTGCATTTAAATTCCGGAGCAAAATTATTGGTAATCCAATTTTTAATCGCAAGTTATGTGGTGACATTCCCGGTAAATCCAGTAAGTTCAAGAATTTAACAGGGTAGTTGACTGCTTCGTCAGGATCGACAACTGTGTCGATCGATATGAACGACGTCTCAATGCCAGACAAAGGCATATGCTAACAATTAAAGCATCTTTCATGTTGCAACAAACTCTATGATATCCAGAATTTTTCTTAACTAAAACTACTCAAACCAATAAAATCAATTTGAGTTGCGAGAACGTAAAGCGATACCTCTCCCTCCAACATTTCCACTTAGTAAAATTTTCCAACTAACGTAAGATATTCAGAGTTAATCAAAAGAAATTTTATTCATACCAATAAAATCGCCTTCATTTACCACAACTAAATAGGATATCGCAACTCTCTGTTTGGAAATGGCTGTTAACTCATTGATTGTGCCATCTTAAGGCTATTGTTTCCACATAGATGAATGTTCCGATAAACTTTACGATATCCAGAATTTATCTTAACGAAAATTATGCAAATCAATAAAATCGACTTCTCATTTCCCATTAATACAAAATGTCGCCGGTTTGTTAGATATTACTTCCACCAATTTATGTAATCGAGTGAAGCGAATAAACTTTGCACTGCTTTATAAGGATAGATTGAATCAAATGTTTTACTGAAATCTGCGTGTACTCTATATCAACTTGATCAAGTGATGGGCAACGATTACTGGGTCAATCATATGGGGACAGGCTCACGCCAATAAAAACATGTCGAGTACTGGTTCCGCCGTTTTAAAATTGGTGATTTTGACACCAGTAACGCGGTTTTTTCACGTGCGAATAACTGCTCCAAAGACAAAATCGGAAGGGTTTTTGCATCGAATCGTGACTGCGAACGAAAAGTGGATCCACTATGACAACTCAAATCGTAGAAAATGGTGGAGTAAACCCGGTCATCAACTTCAACCGTCAAACCGAATATTCATAACAAGAAGCTGATGCTATGCATCTGGTCGGATCAGTTCGGAATGATTTACTATGAGCTACTCCAGCCTAACGAAACCATCACAGGAGAACGTTATCATCAACAATTGAAATAATTAAACCGAGCATTGAAGCTCAAACAATATGCCAAAAAAGATGACAAAAATATCTTTCAGCACAACAACGCTCGGCAAGAGTCGTCAAGGAAACTTTGAAGGCGCTTCAATGGAATGCCCTACCATACCTGCCGCATTCACCAGACATTGCTCCAGACATTGGAAAATAAATTATCACCAAATAATGACTAGTTTTGTTGAAAATTTGTGACGGATAAATCTCAAGGCTGAACATTTTTATGAATACTTATAAAACATTTTTGGATAATTACCCAAATAAGCAGATGATTATCGCGGAATTCCGTGCCTAATTTATAAGATATTGTTATGTAGCTGATTATGAGAAATATAATCGAAATTGGCCACGTGGTCCAATATCTGATATTTTTATTCGAATCCTTTTAGATAAGTCTAGTGAATCCAAAATGTTCTACCTTTAGTATATAAATATAAGCTTAGGCCATTTAATTATACATAAACATAACAGTATATTTAACATGCTGATATTTGTGATCTTGATGAGACGTATGAAGTCGTAAAAAGCATTTTATTGCTTAATCTAATATAAAACCTAATGGATAAATGAAAACAAATTTGACATATTTTTATTTTTTTCATGGTATTAAAATTCATAAATTATATTGATTTTTATACCAAGTTCATTAACTCCTTTTGTACTAAACAGTCGCGCGCGACTCCACAAAATTTAAATAAATTGGCAAAACAATCTTTTTTGAGATGGTGTAATAAAATTTGCAGCGATAAATTATGATTCATGAGTACGCTACTAAAGAGTGTGAACAGTAGTTTACGCCCGTTATATGCACATGTTTCAAATACTAGATGAAAACATTGATCACGTTTTGTTTTTTCATGTACGCTATAATCGAGGTGTCTAACTATTTGAGGCCGTTTATATCGCGGCACACGTGGTGACATATTATGATCGCGATATAATCATTTTTGTGCACCGTTTGTTGTATTATGACGTTTTCTAGAAATTAAATAAGGAAATGTAATTTGTAACGTTTTATACCTTGAAGTGTCAATGAGGCTACTATATATCGTAGATGTTTATACAAAGAATTACAAATTGGAATTTCGTATGTGATTTATACTTGAAACAAATATTATATGCCCTTATGTATTGGAGGTTACCTTATCTATACAGATATTAAGGATCGCGGATATGAGGTAATACAATTTAAAACAGATTATGAATTGACGACTTTTGTATGAAGCTTAAAGGTGGTATAAAAAATTGCCAGACATAACGACACCTTAAATATGTCTACTTAGCTATTTGAAGATTTATGGTGGAAAACTACAAAATGTATCCTCGGAGTGGTCAACGCACCTATAAATATTATTACAATCTTAAAGAAATTTCACGGTATAAAACAGAAGTGGCTAGGCAAAATGAACGAGCATGAGAATAACCGAACGAGTGACTGTTTCTTGTAGAAATGCGTCGATGGTAAAGAATAGTCTAGTAGATGTAGGCCAAAGGGCCCGTAGGATGTGTATACCATTTCTCAACTGAATCGTCTTAAATATCATTCATTAATTTTTCAGCACCAACCAATTCGATCATCATCTTGTAAAATCAATTATGAAAGTTAAACAAAATGTTTTCAACCGCACATTGACCTCGATCGTCCGCAAACTCCACCACCTACTGGAGAAGAAACCTGTATTCCCCTAGTGCAAAACAACCAAAAACCATTCATGTTTTAAACCTTTCGATTCCTATGTCTACAAGGGGGACGAGAGTTGTTTAATACAACGTTTTGTACAAATACAACCGCACATACAAAATGCCAAGTAAACTGCAAATATGCGTACTAAAAGCACAATTTGTAACAAATAAGAAACATCAAGCCCTGACGTTTACTCATGGCAACATTTATTTCTCTTTTTTAAAGGTTATAGAAAAAAGGTTTTCGACAGTTTGTTATAATTTTTTAATATTTTATTATAAATCGTGCTTTGTCATTGTTGGTACAACACGGCTACAAACCTATTTAGTGATTACAAATGTTGGCTTATTGGATTGGTTGCAGAAGAAACACAGTCTGAATTTGATTACACGAACGACTTGATGTACAACGCAGTATTATAATTCGCGTAGTGGACGAGTATTATCGGATTGTGTCACAAATGTTTGCCGGCTATTTGCTGGTAAAATTGTACGCGCCATAATTGTATGCTTCATGTTACACCAATAAACGTTTCAAAATTGGGTCACTGGGTGACTTGTTTCAGTTTTACTCTGGAAAGTATGCATGCTCGGATTTTACTATTTTTCAATCTAAATTGTTTTCACGTTTTATAAAGCAAAGCAACTATCTGCTCGCTCTGATATAATAAAAAAAACACGTGATAAAGATGATTAATATTTGTTTATAATTCAAATTGTATACTAAAAATATTAATTTTTTATACATTCGCTATTTACTGGTCACCTAGTTAGCGCCACTTTATTTGTGAGTTACAGGTGAACAATTTTTGTAACCTTCATTTACATGAACCTTGCTGTTTTCGATGTTGTTTTCGATTTATCACGAAGCAACAACAGAAAACGGATAATTTTTGCCACTGACTGTTTTTCTCGGTTTTAGTTTTATAAAATTGCGCTACGAAAGACATAATGAAAATAGTTAATTCGTGTATTAATATTTTTTAATAAAAACGATAGTTTTTTCGAAAATAAACAAAAATTACTACGTTCGACATATTTTGGTTAGTTTCGGTGTAGTTTTCGGGAAAAATTGGTATACAACTTGTTTGTCTGTGCGATAAGTTTTTGTATAGAACTGGAGCGTTGCTTCACTAAATATCGTGAAGAAAGACAACAACAAAACCAAAATCTGAAAATAACTTCGAAAATCGACGAAAACAATCCAAGTAAATGTAGACTAAGCGTCGTAGCATTGTAAAGTTAGTTTATCGCGTATTGGTTGTGTATTAGCTGATAGGTCACAACTGGGTTTATTGGGTACAGTTTGGATATCTGGCTGATAAGGTATAAAAAGGACAGGTCAGAATATTGCGATTCAAAAGTAAAGTATCCAGCTTTGTCATAATGTACATGCATTTAACCTAAAATTTTAAATTGAAAAAGAAAACAAATAGTTGTGAGATATATCAAACGAGTATAAGTTGAGGAAGTGAAAAAGATTGTTGATGAGGTGAAGGGTGCAGATGTTTCTCTGGAACAGTTAGTGCCAAATTTGAAAACGGTGGTGGAAATGGAGAATGTAGATGTAGAAATTGGGCCTTGTGCGTACTAGTTGAGCAATTACGCAGAAAGTGAGAATGGTTAAGTGAAATTAAACAGTTTGAAAGGCGGATGGGAAAAAGGTTAATAGAAATGATACTTATAAAGGCTACTAAGCAAAAATTTGAACATTAATAATATGACGATAACAATAATATAGTGATAGCGGGTCTTTGAGCTGTAAAATGTATATCAAGTACCCACTCGTGATTTAAATTTATTAGTTATAGACAAGCCGAAGAAAATAATTAATTAAATATTTTTTCAGTTAAACGAGGTGGAGTTGTTAGAAGAGTTACACAAAATGTGCGATATATGGCCCAAACGTAAAATATTGAACAATCATCTCAAAAATAGAAAATGGATGATAACCGAAAATTTAAACATGTATTTCCAGGATCATTGGTTGGTTATATACACAGATGACCTGTTGATTGCTTATAAAACTTTTCAGCAATAATTAGACATAATATCGGGGTTTTATGAGATTGTGTGAACAAATTGTTTGTAGCGATAACTAAATAAATAAGAATTTATGAGTATCTGAGGTATCTACTAACCTTGAACGTGAATATGTGTAATGCTTTAGGGTCAGCAATAAATGAGCCCTAAAGGGTTTGGAATTACAAGACTTTGATTATACGATTGATTAAAAATCAGTTAGACCAAAATTTGTCAATTTTATAAAGTAGAGATTCGAAGTTAAAGACATTAAGACGTGGATTACAAAGTAAATACAGTCCTCTTTACGAATAGTATAGGATACGGTCTTGGAAGCTACGCTTTGTGTTTATGGTTTCTACAGATGACCGTTAAAGTCGGACTATTTATTTCGAACAGTTGAAATTAGTTATAATATGTCTAAAGCATAGTGAAAGGATTTCTACATCCTATTCCAAAAGGTAAAAAACCATTTGAAATGATACACGTGGACTTTTGTGGAGCTAGAATAAACACCTACATATAACACCTAATAATGCATTATTTAAAAAAATTTAGTAGACCAGTGAAATAGACTGATCGTGGTAGATGTTTTACCTGAAACTTTTTCCAAAATGTTTATAAAGAGAATTATATAATTCATAATATTCAAGTTACAACAGCTTCCCCAAAGCAAAATTTAATATTATAACTCCAAGTGTTTCAAATAGTAATATTTATCAAATAAGTTTCAATTTACACTTGGCTAATATGTCAAAATTCATAATATCAGGTTTCATATAAAAAATTGAAAAAATCAAATTTGTACATGATTATCGTAATTTTGTATATTAAACCACTAAAATAACATATTTATATAATTATAATCCAAAATATAAGTTTGTACCGTGTTATTTAAAAATCGACCCAATAAGCCAAAATTTGTTACCACAAAAACGCATGTCACAGTTTTGTGACAAAAATGAGTTTCTTTTTTGTCGAATAAAAAAGATGGCCAATTCAGGGAAAAATTCAGCCACAGGAAACTGACAAGAAACGTTAGCATTTGATCCTTTATCAAAATATTTTTAAAAGTTGTATTTTCGAAGAATTCGTCATATTTAACACTTACAAATATTTTGCAGTAGAATTATTTTTACTATCTTGTTATTACTCGTATTAATGGAAGTTAAATAGTGGAACAATTAGTGGAATTAGTGGATAATACGTAGAATTATTTTTACTTTCTTTACTTTCCAGTTATTTATATAAAAAATTTAAACATGTAATTTACTTGTAAACAAATAGCAGTTTTCAAACAATATTAATTAAATAAAACTAAAAATGTCTGCTTATAATATAAGCAGGGTGATCTCTTAAAAATAAAATTTGAAAAATAAAATATTATATTTCTAATTTAAGTTTATATTATCATTATGTTGGTCATAATATTAGAAATCCGAGATTCATAACAAATTGCGGTGCTATCTGGGCAAATCACTACATCAATCATACATAATTTTCACACGATGTCAATGGTAACCAATATAAATAAATTTCAATTTCCAAACGGCATGATTATACATAGAGTGCTTTCAGGTTCGGTAACTGTTGGCAACATGCATTAATTTCATAAGGATTCAATGGAAACGACTTTTTGAGACGACTCATCTTGCATAAAGAAATCATCGTCAATTTGATTTGAAAATTTCATAAAATTTAAAATTTTCATTGGCCGTGATGTTCCTCAGCATGTTGCCAACAGTTACTGAACCTGAAAGTACTCTATGTATAATTATGCCGTTTGGCAATTGAAATTTATTTATATTGGTTACCATTGACATCGTGTGTAGATTATGTATCAAGGGAGTAAATTAGGAGGTTATTGCTCAAGTGAAAAAATTGGCCGAGGCCAAACTGAAGAAGGGCCATAATCGACGTTCATTTTTATTAAAAACATAACTAAAGTGCTGCTTTTGGCCGAAGGTGTGGAGCCAATTGTTTTATGTCCTAGCGCACATACTCGAATGAAACTTAAATAAAAAGAAAATGTAAAGTAAATGTCATTCTTTCTTTCATCAAAAGTGAACATTAGGTCGTGGTAACAGAAAAAACTTTGTTTGCATTTCGTGCCTGCACTAGACTGATTATAATGGTTGTTACTCTGTTTAGCAAACCTTAATTCTCGTACAGAAAACAAACACTATTTCACTTAATCTGCAACTATTTTGATATCAATTTCGCACCCATCGAAAATAATTGTTGGTGACACTGATGATAATACTGAATTTATTAAATTTAATTTTTACAATGTCAACGAAATTTTGAGGTCGCCAGATGTATAATGTTTGCGAACCATTACGAACATGAAATTCCTCGGCTAGATGGTGTTGAATGGGAGGTTTGGGCAACAAGGTTGTATGCAGCATATGATGCGATGACCCCTAGATGAGAATTAAGATATCCGAATCAGTCGTATTCAGACTGATGCCGATTAGTATCATATTCTTAAACTTAACCACCACTAATTCAGATTAATATAACTAGCAAAATCTAAACTGAAGTGTGTACTTAAATGAGACTACAGTTTTAATATATTTAAGTAGTTACGAGGGTTGCCTTTTATAAACCGGGATTGGGCATCCTCGGTGCTGCCATCTAGTAACTGACGTCTCTATCGTAAAGTTTGACATTTTAGACAGTGTATTTAAATACACTGGTTAAGTCAATCGTGTCAACTAAATTGTCGATCAATTAAATTGTGATTATTTGTTACAACTTTCAACGTGGATTAACTAAACAACAGAGAATTGATAAACTTGATTCGACTTTTGACAAGGAAACACCGTCAAAGACAAATGTTTACAGAATTCTGTCGCATGGCGGCAGTTCGCTCAACGGCGAATTTTGTGAAGGTCATCCAAAATCGGTTGCTGATCCCGAAAACATTGATTCTGTGCATGAACTGATACTGCAAGATCATCATGTGACTTATTGGGAGATTGAGGTATCCTTGGGCATTAGTAGAGTCTAGCATAAATTCAATATTGCATGATCATTTTGGATTCCACATAATTTGACAAACGTTCCAATATGAACCAAATCCAACATAAGGCATTTCGAAGCAAATGGTCGCTCGTTTTTTTCGGAAAAACTGGACATGTCGCAACCGTACCATCGGTTCAACGTAGAAGGATATTCTGAATGGTACACAACCATTTGTTTGCCAGAAGTCTTCGTCGAAATAAGGAAAATCAACCGCCGAGGACGGATCATTCTCCACTCCACTTCTAATGGGTCATCTGCAACCCTCGTAGAAAATGACTTTGTTGTAGTTCACCCTAGTTGTTTCTGTGTCCAACTGACCTTTCCTACTATAACCTTATCGGTTGACGAAGCAGGCAGGGCCAGAGTCGTATAATTCTGGAATATAACTCGTTCTCAGATATAATTTGATATTTGGTTGGAGATATTCCAGGAATGTGCTATACATACATGGTTGACCTGTACGTATTCTATCATATCATAATTTCTAAATCACGAATCCTAAATGTCGAGAATCAAGACACATTAATCCAAAAAAACATATCATCCAACAGTAATCCCTTAAATATTCCAAGTTTTTGCATGTTATTTATTAATCAATATATGGCATTAGAAACACCATCACGTGGACTTATGTAACAGCAACATATGACTTGGGCATACATATAATATATTCGCCGATGGGTATGCAAACGTGTCGATAAAAAACAAAATGCAAGCACGATTAGGTAATCAGCACCAGTGCATGTATCGAACACATTACATTACGGGCAGCACACTACAGATAACGAAATAACAGGATATATATTCATTGGTGGAAACAACAGGATATATATTCATATACGAATCGGACGATGAGCCGTCCCATCATTTAATTCACAAAGCAAAAATTTAAATCAATCCTTTTGTTGCTATTCTGACGTCAGCAAAATACTTTAATAAATATGGCAACATTCCCACACCCAGTCTTCGTACAACAATGTGTTAGTATCCTTAACACGTATTATATTGTTATTAGATAACATCAAAGCGCGAATTATTTGTTTCAAGGATAATCATTTTATAAAAAAATTTCCACTAACATGCATGCAAATTTCCATTTTTTTAAAGGATAATATCGAATTTGTGCATAATTCCGTGTAGGTGGAAAATAGCTATCTTTGCATAAAAATAGAATTCTGATACAACACGTGACTGAAAATATACCAGACCTCTATCTATCAAGAATATCACGGCTATGCCATGATTTGATATACCCTTGAAACTTGTTGCAATTTATTGTGTTATGCGATATTGAAAATTTGCAAAATACACGAGAAAATGTAAATTAGCGTTTCATTGCAAAGCGATTTGTTACACATATTCTATCTATATATTGCATATTTACCAACTGCTTGTCATTACAATTGCGAGTGCGCGACATGACAAAGACATCAATCGTCTGATTAGAATGTGAGTATGTGATGTGCGATATGCACAAGCTAGGTAACATAGGAAATGTAAAATTTGCATATGCGGGACATATGTATGTTATCTGTGATACGTAACATAATTTATTGGAACTTCAAAAAATGTTTGATTGAAATAAAGCGGTCAGCTGGTTAAAGTTATAATATTCGAGATATTTAAATTAGCCTCAATTGAAGCAAAATATTCTTCGACGGCTAACTGGCGAGCAAGGACCTATAATATTGTTACAATTTCGCCTATTAGACTAAACGACAATTCAACGTAAATTGGCCACTGGAGCTAGGCGTCAATGCTTCAAGACGGTCGTCACAAGGGATATTGGACAAGCCCTATCTTATTTGTTGAAAAATGGAGTTAAAATTAACGACCAAAAACTCTTTTTGGGTCGTTACTTTTCGCTGGATTTTCTTCAAAGATAAAGCGATCTTTGTTAACTTCAATTAAAGTAGACTAGCTAAACTAGTCTAACTAGCTAAAGTAGACTAGGCAAGTAGACTAGCAAGTCAATGGACACTAAGCCTGGAAAAAGTGTAGTTCTTAATAGCTTTCTTACCATAAGTAAAGATCAAGGGAAGTGCACCCAGTTTAACTAAAACATCAACTATTACATTTCCCGCAATGTCACAATGAGCCGAAACCCACCAGTGGAGATAGGATTCAAGATTGTATGCAATACAAGTAAAGGCGTCGTAGAGCATCGACGTCAGTGCGGCAAGCCATACTTAATAGATTAAACATCAGCATATTGGGAGTCAAGCCCCAGAATTTTCTAATGTTCTTTTACATTGCTAAAATATGACAGTAGCTTTTAGCAGCTTACTTTCCAAGCAAAATTTTCAGTAAATTTTACTGTCTAAAGTAACACCAAAATGTTTCACAATGTCGGATCTGGCAATTTCTCCAAAAAGAGATGAGCACACCGGCTTAAGCAAAACCGGCCCAACCGGGAAAATAAACAGAAAGCAGTAATTCGAGAATTTCCATGTTAGAAGAGATTAGTCCGCCATCAGAAAGTTGCAGTAGATCAAGTCTATAAGAATAATTTTAAAGACCTATTTAGACTGGCGATTCCAGAAATACTACTAATTTCTTGGAAGTACCAAATACCAGTTGGTTAGCATCTTATTACGGAAAGGTTTAAGAGTAGGTCCTTTAAGTGACATTAAAAGAGATGCACCTATGGTAAGAGCTGAGAATATCATTAATCACTTTCCAGTTGAAGATTAAATTGATAATCAACATATAGCACAAACTAATATCAACCATTTCCTTCCTTACCCAATTGATAAAAATTATCTCATTAACAAGATTTCACACTCACTTAATTAAGTTTTAAATCGGTCGTTTATTAGTTTCGAAACTAGTGACATCTAGGTTTTAGTAGTAATAGTAGGAGTGTAGAGAGAATCAACTAATTAACAACATGATGAATGCAAAAGGTAGTCGTTTAAATTACCACTTATAATTTGCTTTGGTCTTTTCGATTGGCTTAAAGTCAAATAACTGTTTGATTTAAGATTATTATCAATAGTTTTAGGAATATTCCGGAAGTGGTGTAAATTACAAATTGTTATTGTAAACCTTCAAATTGATATTAGTATTTGATGATCTAAAACATGAACTTTCTGAATAATGGTACTTGGTGGTTTTAGATCTAGATTTAGAATTTTAGGCTATTTCATAACCGAATAGGTCTAACGGAGTTAATCCCAACCTTGAATCACATAATAGCTGAGAAATGGAATAGTCCCGTTCAAGCTCACCATTTTCCAGAAACCATTTAAATTGGTTATGTTTCAATCTTTTGGAAAGTCGTGCAAAAATACTTTTTCTACAAAATTCAAAATCTAATTACTTGTCAGTTTCGGTAAATTTAGTTACGATGAATTTTCTTTTCGGTGAACTGCTTTGATACTTTTTTGTTTTCGTAAAACATTGATTTTGATTAAGTCGATGGTGATATTTAGTGAATTTTCATCTTTCGGTATAAATGGAGTTATTGTTTGATTTTCTGAGAATCGTTTTCGATGAATTGTCTATCTGAACGATTATTATGGCGTTGTAGTTCTTAAACTGGAAGGAAATTATTAGTGTACGCGAAAAATCAGAAATGCTGAGATGAAACTGACCCAATGAGCCAAAATTGGTAATCACAAAATTACGTCTTTTTGTCGAATGATACAAAAATTAATAACATATTGAAAACCCTAAAGAAAAGCGAATCGTTTTTTCTATTTACATTTTTTATTTAACATTAACAAAATCTCATTTCTGATAAAATCTAATAGAATGTTTCAATTTTATTTTGATTTAAATTATAATTCCACTACAAATAAGTTTAAAGCTGCATGAAGAGGCCAGTAGTTGGAAGCAATTTGAGAAGATTTGCACTTGTTCGATTTTGTTACTATTAAATGATTAAAGAGGGATTCACAAGGCAACTTCGCTCACCTCTATGCGATTTGTACTGTCGTTCTGAATTAGTAGTTGATGTAAGAAACAAATTTTAAAAATCTTACGTAACCACATGCTCGGAAATCTCTGAAATTTTTAAACGTGTCCTGTGGATCGCACAGAGGTGATCGATGTGGCTTTAAATTAATCACTGAGATTTTGGTAATTCAAGAGAGAATTTCATTGAGTGTAATACAAAAATTAAATTTCAAAAGTTTAAGAATTTTCTTATTTATCTCAATCAGATTCTCGCTCATCTCTGTGCGATTTGTAGCGTGTTTTGTTTTAAAAATTTAAATTTTATAAAATTCACTCAAAACTACTTTTTCAAAAATTAATTTTTTCGTATTTAATAGTGTTGAAATATTTGTGTTTATTAAACATTTTGAAATATTATGAAAGTTCAATTTTTGAGTGTTTTTTCAATTCTAAGTACTTATGGGACACAGTGCATATTTTGTTATTTTGGTATAAACTTCACACCGAAAGTTTACGTAGGTATGTTGTTGTACGGGCTGAACTCCCTATTATGTGTAGATATCCATATCCGTGTCCCCTGTTATGTGTAGGTGGGTAGCCTCTGAACCTGTGTCAGGTAGTCATTTTTCTTCTCGGACCGGCATTTTATCTTTGCCGTTCACCTACTTCTATTATCTTATGCCCATCGCTCCTGTCAACGCTGCATCATGAGGGCTCTCAATAGTAATTTCAGTTCTTATCTGGCCTTTAGACCCCTGGTATGGTACAGGTTCTCTACTCTCTCACCGTGCGAGAGCTGCCATCTAATATTTCTGTGATTTTCTACATTCTTTCACCCCATATTATCCATTCAAATAGCATTATCAAAAGCATAGCCGATATAACCAGTCCTCGCTTATTTTGTCCTGGTCCTTGCGCTTCCTGAAGGTCGAGGTCAATTTGGCTTCGTGCCTATCCTCGTACCTGGATACTTACCGTTGCTTTTTGTTTTGACGACACCTATTGGTGATAGAGTTGGGATGCACCTTCTTGTTATCATTACGATCTCCATCTTTTCGGTTGCGAAGAAAATTCCAAAGGTCCCATCCATTTAGCCACTCTTTTCGTAACCTGGTCTAATTTTCCGTCTGCAGACTTTGTATCTCTACCAACCAATCAGTCATCTGAAACTGCATATCCAGTATTCCATTGTACAACCGAGCGAAGGCGACCGTTATTTTTTTTCGAGGCCTTCTAATGTGTTGAAGAGTAAAACTCTATCGCTCAGGTAGATTTTGATCATTCGAAGTATACATTTTGAACTCTAAAGGTGAACTCCAACGCATAAATTACATCGGAGCAGTGTGCCAAGTTCCACGCATTAATGTCAACGGTTACCAGCAGTATGATCTCCTGGGGAAATGGTTCTACTTTGTAGCTAATTTCTTTATATCAATGAGCTTGACACCAGTTTACCGATTTTCAGAATCAAAACCGACTGTCAGATCAGCAACTAAAATCTCGTATATTTTACATTTTATACATCTGGTAATTGATAATGGAAGCATTATACGATTTTAAATTTCTAGACAATTTACTACTGATTGAAATTATAAATGTGGAGCAACAATCAGTTGCAATAACAGCAACCCAAACCGCCTAAAAAAATGAATTGTTATTTCTCGTATCTCGCAACCTACATGCGTACGTAATTGAACCTCAACCAGTTTGATTAAAACACACAGCTTTGTGTTTTTATGTGTTCGTATCGTGGGAGGGGTAACTTCTACACAAATTATTTTCAGTTGCATATTATATCTGGTTATGTCTATGGAACACACATTACATACAATAAACGGCTAAAATTAAATATTTTTTTAATAATATCATTATTATACGATAAAAGAAGAAAACAATAATATTCCAATCACGTTGGATTGTTGGTTGGATGATTTCTTTTTTTTTAAATAATTTTAATAACAAATATAAAAAATTACAATAAGGTTGTGCCCCTCGTGTTGTACGCGTACGTACCTATGTATTTCCCTCATTACAAAGAAAATCGTAATCACATTATCAAATTGTATAATATGTGATAAACCAAGATAATTCGTGTGCTCGAGCTTGATAGTGAGTACACACAGGTCAAGATGTTAACTGTTTCCCCACAATATGCAGTTGGCATAAAAACACTCAAGTCACATTTTCCAAACTTATATCCATATATCGCGACACTTGCATCAAACATATGTCTACATTTATTTTTTTCATATAATTTCCATCCGCATCACATTTACGACATCGAATTACAAATTTTAATGACCGTGCTACTTGCTTTTGGAACATTCACATTAAACGACAAAAAAAATGAAAAAATTATATCAGTAGTAATTGGTTGATGTAAATATGAGGAAGCCACGTGCTTTACAACTAATAATATTAAAGTATAATGAATAAAACAACTAAAGCATTGCACAATAATAATGCATATGTCATCTTTTTTCGTCACGCCATACAGATGCATTTTCCATATAATATATTGTGACATACATATTTAATTTGAATTGTTTATTATGCATGAAAATAATAACAATCGCGTTTAGAACAACGTTTTTTTCTAGCCGCGACCTAATTAATGAATGAAAAACGAAATAAATTTTTTTAAACGATTTTATGAAATTGATACAGCACTAAATAGATTTTCATAATTCAGTGTTTCTTAACCTTTATGTAACCCGATGCACTGACAAACAAGTTAAGTTGTGAATTATTTCGAAAATTTTGTGTGCAAATTTTTGAGTGAAATATTTTGAGTGAGATTTTTTAGTAATATTTTTTGAGTGAAATTTTGGTTTGCCACTGGAAAATGACTTTCACTTTAATAAAGTAGCAACATCATTATAAAATGTAATTTTTTTGATGTAATGTAATATTTAAAGGAATTGAAATGCCGTTTGTTAAATAGTCATCAGTAGTAACGAAACCACATTTTGTATGACTGCGAATTAGAAAATTAACTTAATGTTTAAAAATTGTTTGGGAGATACGAATTTTATCTTAATTTGTCAAAATCTTATTTTGTCGATTTAGTAATGATAATTGGACCCAATTTGATAGCCAATTTTTGAATAATTTCAAAAAAATTCCAGCGAGTTGAGCTTCAAATAGTCGGCGTCACCAATTATAATCTTCTTGAGTTTTGAATTTTTTTTGAGTAATTTTCTTGAACCATTTGCATGGATCCCGGTCCTTTTTTAAGCGTTTTTGTTCAAATTCGTTTTGTTCGGAGGCGCATGGATTTAACTATTTGAAAGTTATGGAATATGGGCATTAAGACCATTATGGATCATATTTAATAAAATTCAGTCATTTTTTAACTGACGTGAATAAAAATCAAGTTTAATGTTTCGGGATTTTTCATTAATTATTTATTAAGTTGTAAAACATGGCCAACGTAGGTCATGCTAAATTAGAGTTGGCAATTTTTTAGCTAATGTCGTTTAAAATCAGTTGAATATTGGTATTGTGATTCTAAATTGATCTATTTGTGTAATTTTAGATTTACTTAGATTTTTGTTTAGTTTGGAAAAATTTAAATCCGTAATTTCGAAGTTTACTGGAGTTTAAATACGAAATTTTGAAATGTAAAAATAAAATACGGGATTTTGTGCAGCTCTTATTTGAGGGGTCAGTAAGACTGTTAGGATAACACATTACCAATAATTGAGGAGAAACTACCGTTTCTAGTTTTAACAGTTTTAGATGTTATTGATAAAGTAATTGTGTTCTTCACCAAAAGAACACAACCAAAACTAAAAATCGTCTTGAAGGTTTGATATTTCAGCTGAACGCATTTTAGCTAAAACTATACCGGCCTGAACCGTATGAGCTATTCGACCAAGAGCACAATGCACTGTGAGGAGTTAAAACCAAACCACCTGGAACAAACCGGAGTCTACTGAACCAACCCGAACCATTGAAAAACGAACCAAATTGTTACAAGCCTGGGTTACTCGAAATATGCTCGCAAACCGAATTTTGGGTGGTTATGCATTACAAAAACTGACAACTGGAAATATAACAGTCAGCTAGCTGACATTGTAGAGGTTGATCGAAACGGCTGGCTTTGTATTGGTTCCTGCTGAAATTTTAACTCTAGTTTATTTTGGCTGTTTCGAATCCGGCTTCTCCAATTCCAAGTGAATAGACATCTAATGCACTATAGTTCACAAGAAAAGTGTGTAGTTGAAATTTGCAGGACTTCGAAGAGAATTCGAAACTTATGTTAGCTCTGAAATTATAGAATTAAGACTAAAATTATATAATGAGGCGAATAAAGAGGTTCCGTCGCAGTTTTGCGGTAAGCGGTACTGGAAAGGTTTAAGCCTGAATAATGGGTGGACGCTTATGCTGGTGCGGGTTCGATTTACCGGATAGCCTTAAAGTGCAATAATTTAGAAATTTATAGCTTACATTTTGGAGTGGATTTAATATATTTTGAGTGAATTAATTATTTTTGGGTGAAACAAGTGTTGAATTAAAAGCTTATTAGTATCTGAACAGTGTTAGTCATATTGGCTGCTGCAGTGTATTGCCTATACAACTTCAGGACAGATTTACATTTATTAAATCAATTAGACGCGGGCGATTAGCCGATGAAATAAAAGCGAGTTCTGCTACCCATATCACAATCGAGTAGATTCAGGGATAGTTTGTAATGTAAAGTGAAGCCCATGCAACGGGAAATAGTGCAAAAGGCCACCCATTAATTGTACCAACAAGCTATGACAAAACGTATTCATTAAGATTGCAAAGAGAAACTTATAATCGTTTCAGTCAACAACACAATTCTCTGGGTATGTGGTTTATTCCGAATATCGGCTGGGCAATGATGGCCATTAACGGCACAACAGTGGATCGGCGTTTCTTCTGAGAATGTCCGCGCCCAGGGAAGTTCTCGATGTAACACTCCATATTCTTAATTCTTTTGGCTCGAAATATTTTTGATTAGTGAGATGAGTTTTTCGAATACCGCAGGAATTTTTCGCCTTCGACGATTAAGATAAAAATCGATGAGGGGGTTTCGAGTTTGCCTGATGTTGTACCATGTTGCTTTATATTGCGTGATGTTGAAACTTTTTGCTGCGTGTTTCAACATAATGTTGCGTCATGTTGCAACAGGTTGGGTCATAATTCTTCATGTTGCTGTTCAAATTTGTGTATAATGATTGAAAATGAAATACTGTAATAAATTTTAGAAGAAGTTTTTAAAAATGGCCAGCTGTAACGAAACAAGGCATTTATTAACTTTTTAAGTGTGACTGTTCTATTTTAGAAATACGGGATTATCGAAATGAGCAGTTATTGAAGTTCTAGCAATTTACCAACCAAAGGAGAAACCATCCATCCATAATTCAGGTAACCGTTTTCATTTTTTTATTTTTTTCGTTTTCCCCGAATTTCATTAAACTTATCGTATGTTTTTGGTTCGCTAATCTTAACGCTCGATTTTATTTCAGAAATTAAACTGCATTTTCCAGTTTCCTAGCCTTCATCTACCACTGCAATCATTTAATTAAATGCGTTTGCCGTTGTAGACCATGGGCATTGCTCGTTTGTAATTAAACATTTGTATTGCTCCACGTTAAAGATCTTATCGTCATTTCAGCAATTATTATTGCTAATCTTGGTACTTGGGACTGGAAATAGCGACGTTAAATAAATCGAAAATAATTATTAGATCTCTTTGAACACTCACTGCATAGTTCAAACTCCTATTGGCTTTATCTGAGCGGTTTACGTTGCAGTGCTTATTTTGATGACGAATCATAAATCAGCAATGGAATATAATCTCTTCCAAGACAGTAACGCACAAATTACCGTTGTTAGAAGCGCTGCACAAATTTTAGTTTTCTGCATTCATAATTAATTAGATATATGGCCTAAGGCCGTCAATTCATTGTGTCTTTAAATTACTCTACTTTCGCAACTAAAGATTGGGATCGAGAAACCTCGACTCGAAAAATTGTTTATGTTTTTGAATTTTCTCAAAAATAACGATACAAAAATAAATTTATAAGGAATTTCAGATTTTGTGATCTTTTTATGTAAGAAATTCTGAAGTGCCATGAGCAAAATAATTAACCGATTAAACACAAAACTTTGGTTAGAGCAGATCTTTTAGAATGGAAGCCTCCGGATCCTGACACCAACAGTTTTAATTGAAAGTGAGAAAATTTACTGATCGTTCAGACGTAGTGGGCTTCATATCCAATTCAAGAGACCCTTTACACTTGGCTCCAAATATTAAACTACGTTAATAGCTTTAACCACAAACCCTGATCACTAGATGAAACCCATTGGATATGCGTTATTTATATTCTTTTCTTCTACAGAAGTTGTCTCGAATCAAATTACAAGTGACATTTCTAGCATTTTCTCAAAAGTACTAAAAATCACTCGAAAGTATCGAAGTACTTTTCATAAAACCAAAGTATCGAAAAAAGTACTGTAGTATCGACAATATCATCCCTGCTGAGTACACGTTTTGTTTTGTATCTTCAGTAACAGTTTCATGTGACAAGCTGACGAAGAAACACACGGTTCTGTGTAAAATTTTCTTTTCTTAAAAAGACGAAAAACGCTATTTACATGCGGTAAAGTGTGTTAATTTAGTATGGAATTTACCAGAATTTCCTACAAAATTCCAGCATATTTCCAATGATTTTTTTTCTCTTTTTAGTCGGGATTCACACTCACACCGGGCTTTTTGTGACACTTTTCTTTGGCGAGTAGTATGGGTTTCCGTGTATTTTCCATGGTTCTTTCCAAAGAAAGAGTGTGATTTTTGCACACCAATTTAAACGGAATTCCGATGGCATTGCATTTTGGGTCCATCTGCCCCAGGGTTGAACACCAATATTTATTTCATTTGTAAATTATTATTTTTTGCATCAAATATTAAACAAAAAGTGAAGAGATAAAATACATAGCTGTAAAATACTCAAGCATATTATGTATGTCAAGTAAATATAACAAAACCATATAACAATACTAATGTGCATAACCTTCCTTCATACCATGTTCCAAACAATAAACGATTTTTAGTTTTTTAGAGCAATAGTAAACCACATACAATGACGATTCAACACAGCAAAAAATTACGTACGAGTAAAACATGCAAACAAAGCATGTATGTTTATCTCGCAATTAAACATGTGACAAGGCTATAGTTACTAGGTGTTGTTTGATTATGGTGCACACGTTCTAGTTAAGAAAAAAATTTTAGTATATTTGTATAATTTGTCATCATGGTCCATTAGGCAGCCACGCCTATTTAATTTTAGGTAGCTATGTGCTAATTAAATTAGCACTCAAACGCGCGTGTAATTATATTTGATTTACAATATTATTTGTATTTGAGTTAAACTTTCAAAATCCACAACGTAAATGCCACTCTACGAAATATTTCCCATACTTGAGACGGCAAAAACAAAATAAGCGACTAATTCACATTGAGCTCATTCGTTGGCCTAGTATAAACCATACACTCGTTTTTCATGTTAAAATGCCAAAAATAGAAAGAAACTTCTGTTTTGCAGTAAAACAAAAAAAAATATAATTGGAACAAAACATGTACGTATTGCTATAAATAACCCTACAAAAATAAAAATCATTCATGAAAAACAAGTAAATTAAATTTTGTCTCCCGCTGATTGATTTAAAAAAAACTCAAATTAATTCTCAAGAAAATCAAAATAATTAAAATTCTTTGCTGAATAAGTACGATAGTGTGAATGAAATGTAATGATTTGTTTATTTTGAGCAGTGGTGTAAGTATTCATCATTAAGTTGTTTTATTTATTGTGTGTCCCAAATTAGAGGCCGACACCTCACGAGGTAACGGGGAAAATTGAAGTGAATTTTGGAATTAAAATGTGACACGTGGTACTGTATAATATATTAATAATCCACACCAGCGCCAAAGTGGTTGATTTGCGTACTAAATCGTTCTCTTGACGTATAATAGGTCCCAAAAGCCTTTCAATCCTAGTCAAACAACCCATTCTTGAGACATCACAGATAAACACTGTTTCAACCCTGTTGAATTTACCAAGTGAGCGGGCCTTAATTTAACTTTTATCATTGACCACTTTTAGCGCTATTCATTGTATTCGTGGTTTCTTCTGTTGTTTTATAATTGCTTGTATAAAGACGCTATCTCAATTCTCATTTTATTTTTATCTCATTCTCTCTCGCTATCTCATTTTATTTTTATTTAAGGAAGGTTATAAATGTGGCTGTTATTTTATTAATATTCGTGATTAACGAGAAGTTGTTTTTCATGATTGTTTTGTGGCAAAAAATGATTTTAAAAAAAGTAATAAGATGGCGGCAACGTTTGTGTCTATCGAAAAATCGATAGGCGCATGTAAAGAAAAAGATTCGGTGAAAAAACAAACTGCAGGACCAAAATTCATGATGTCGATAGTCGTGATAATGGGAACTGTGAATTTTTCGCACATTCAACAGGCAAGTACGGCAAAAGAAGTTTCCGGCAATTTCAAACTGGCATGCAAAGATTCTAGTCTACTTCGTCGTGTAGCACTTGTTTCAACCAGATTGGTGAATTGCAGTTCGATGGAATTTTCCGTGAACAAATTTATTGCGTCAGCTCACAAGTTGAAAGGTGCCATTATGGAAAAAGATTATGAGGGGATTGATGAATTGTTGTTGGCCGGATTGAGTGACGATTACAAGCTCAGGTGATAGAGTGCTAGTACAAAAATCTCGGCTTCGATAAAAACCAAGCTATTCTAACAAATTCGTTTGCATGATAGAGATGAGGGCTCTTGATCAGCCATGTATATAAAGCAAATGAAGTCAAATACATTAAAGATGAAGAATAAACAAGGAAACGATGGGAAATATTTTAGATTTAGTGAAGTTAGTTAGTCATTCGTTCGTGCGGTGCCTCTAAGTACATGCCATGTGAGCAAAATTGGATGGAAAAATTTAAACCAGTGTCAGATTCAGGAGAGGACATGATTGCAAATGATTCAAAATTGAATGCTGGATTATCAGGTAATGCTCGACTTCAATTTCAAGTGAATAATCTTTATACAACGGTTATTGATGTTCTATATTCGTGCCGCTCTGTCAATTAGTTAACAAAGTATTAATTGCCAAGTTTAGGGAAAACGACTGCAAAATTTTCGACAAAAACCACAAATTTCTGAATGAGACAAAATTAAATGCTGGCATGTTCAGTTCTGAGTGACTTGTGTGACCCAATGCCAGTTGATTCATTTGGCAGCTTGCGATATGTAACAAATCGAACACCTTGAATGTTTTCAAAAATTTCAAAGCAGATAATAGTATGGAGTAAGCAACAAGGAGTTTCCTAAGTCCTTGTGAGGCTGTCAATACAGCGGCTTATCCTGTGAATCGTTCACCGTATGTATCGGGGGGCAATCGACAAAACACCCGAAGAAGTTTCTCAGAATGCCTAATTTATTTAACTTGAAAGTGTTGTGAGTATATCAAGCGGCTACAGCAAGAATTGTAAAGGCTATCGGGTTTTGATTTGGAGAAGATACGAGTGGATTTCAGCAGTAATGTCGTTTTCTGTGAAAATGAGGTAATTGATTAATTTTCTAATCATTTTTTTCTATTCGAAGATGATAACAATGAAGTGGAGGGTGAGGTAATTGTTACAACAATAAGTAATAGACAAAACGGGACGCTGATGATTCAGAAGTTCGTAAGCACGCATAATATTAAAACTTCCCTGAAAACTCTTGAGTCAACATTTTCGTAATTTGGTCGCCCTATATACGGAAAAATTTAATTTTCACATTAATTTTAATTATAATATGTTTATTGGGTAAACAAACAGAGATTCTGTAAGCTAGCTTTAGAAAACGGATGGGGTAGGCAAATGTTTTAATGGATGAGCAAAATTTAGACAAATTTATGGCATAACTCATTATTTTAGAGGGGGAGCATGTTTTAGGGTTTGCATTGTAACATGAATTTTAGATAAAGTCATAGAATGTGACAATACTAAATAAATTTTGTAATTTTCTAACCGATTTTGATCAAATTTGGTTTGGAGGATGTAATTGGAATATTAACATGGACTTTGGACAAAATCTTATAAACTAAGCTGCAATTATGTTTTTAGGATTGAATTCTGGTTTTAAAATTAATTATGGACGAAATTTTAAACTTAAATAACTTTACTTTAAATTTTAAACCGATGGTTAAATTTAGTTATTAAAACGGATTGATAGTCTAACATAAATTTTGAATGAAGTATGCTGGAACTGGACGATGATGTAAGATTGAACCTGGATTCTAACATTATTTTGATCGAGCTTCTAAGTTCTTAACCAAGAATTATTATTGTCACGATTGGTTCAAACATGAATTTTATGCAAATTTTTAATTTGCTGCTAGAGCTACTTGCACTTTACGTTTTTAAACCGTTTCGCTGGTAGCAGTCAATCTTACCGTTGTATTTTGAATGATCTCTTCCAGTGACTCGGTAGCCTCGTCAAAGTGTTACGTGGCTTAGTTAATTGAGTTGTTCAAAACGTCAGTTGTTTGAAGGAGATAACTTCTCACATCTTGAATTATAGATTTCAAATTCTTGGACCTTCAAATTATTCAGATTAAATTCACAAAAAATTTAGATTAGACTTGTGTACGTTATGGTAAAATTGTACGTATGTCTACACAGGATTAAAATTATAAATATTATAAATTATGGACGATGTTCTGGAATATGGCTATTCTGGCTCTGCTAAGTTTAACTTAATAGTTTCTTTATCGATTTTGTCGAATCCTATTTCTTATCTGATTACCAAACTTTTGAATTCAACCCGAATTTTTGAGGCTTTTTGGAGTTTATCGATGCTAGGTAGCACAAGCCTATTTCTTAACCGAATTCAGCCAAATTCAGTGTGTAGATGAGAATTTGGATTATAAAACTAATTTTGGGTGCACTTTTGTAATATGTCTTGAACTTGAATAGAACTTAGCAATTCTTAACCGATTTTCCAACAAAATTATCAACTAACTAAGGTGAAAATTGGTTTTTGAACTGAATTTTGTTTTATAAAAACGAATTAGGTAGGAAAATCTAAAATTGCCGCGGTGATTGAAATATCCGTGATGGTAGAATTCAATTTTTAGGATGGAATTGACATTCTATCTCAAATTTTGGATGATGTTCTGGAACTAGACAATGCTGAACGAAACTCGGTAATTTCTTCGCCGACCATAATCAAATTTGGTGTGCAAGGTAGAATCGGGATTATAACAAGAATTAAGAATTTTGATCCAGCTAGAAATGCTTGCTTTGAATTTAGCCATGATCATTAAAACTCAGCTAATTTTTATCCGATTATTATCAAATTCGGTTTATTGGATGTGATTGATCTTCTAACATAAATTGTCAATGAAAATTAAGAAATTCGGTCGTGCTAATTGGAACATGACCATTTCATATCGCTTCAAAATATATACATCTTTGATACAAAGATTTGGATGAATAATGGGTATTCTTATTATTCAAGGGCGGTTAGAGTCGTTCATAGCACCAGTGAAAAATTTGGGCCCTCAGCGTTTATATTATATAATCAAAGCAATCAAAAATTTAAAATAATCTCAAAACAGAAAAATATCTTGCCTATAACCCTTTTCGGCATTCACCTCTGTTGGGGTTGCTAGTTTTAGCCCTATTAGACCTCAACACATTTGACAGTTTTGAATGTACCGTCAATAGAAGGGTTGTTTGGCTTGTATTTTTTGAAGACGTCCGCGTGATCAGATTACTTGGATCTGCAGATGCTCCCTCATCTTGTTAGGAGAGCATATTATGTGCACCTTATGTGCAGACCTTGTTATACTCTATTCATACATATAACTATAGGTCTTACTACGGCAGAATCAGTTTACCTCCTGCGGTTTCAAGCCACAACTTTGATAACTAGCAATCGCTTATCTCGATCAAGTTTTAATTTTCATAAACTTCTCTGATAATAAATTGTAATACTCATTCTTTTTAAGAGCACAGTGTTGTTTGCCGATAGTTCTTGGATAAGAAATTGATCCCCAACATTTATTCTGAATCATTCTATACATGTGACAGGGTATATTTTACCAACTCTTGCAGAATACTCGCATTAGAAGTCTAGTGTTAGCCAGTCCCGTATACCTTACATAAAATCAACGTTATATTAGAGAAAGATATAGTTCGTCAGGCTTCAAATTTTATTGATATTTATATCTTTCAGAACCAAATCTAAATGTTTTTATCCGATTTTCAGTGCACATACAGTTTGCCATTCCAATTGGTATAATAACTTAGATCTATTAAAATAGCCAAGTTTCATTAAACTAACTGAGTTTCATCCAATTTCAATTCCAATTGGTCATCCACAAGCACTGAAATCTATCCCAATAGGTTAAGAAATGCCCTAGTTCCACTCAAATTGAAAATTTTCTAAAACCCGTACCAGGTTTAGTTTTAATTGGAAATTTTTATCATAGAAGTCGAAATTCAATAGAAATTGAGTTTCAAATCTCGCTTAGTTTCATTTGAATTAGCCATTTTCCTTAATCCATATATTGTTCCATTAAAATTGGCGAGTTTCATCACACAAACCGGATTTCCGAACAAACAGATTTACCCAGTATATAATTTTTCATAATTTTGATTCCATACTAAGCTCCGTACTCCACAACATCAAGTCCTTTGGGGACTACCACCTGTAAAACATACAAGATATTATAGATAATTATAGGCTAATATTAAGCTAATTAAACGCCTCGCAACTTAAACGATGGGTTCTGCTACGTTTAGAAAAGGCTTATATTTAAATTTTTTAATGGTCATTTGGATTAGGCCATAATATGCTTTGTATGTCAATAGAACTTGATTTGCGTTCTAATTTCGGTTTTTGATCTGGTTCGGTCCTGCAGAACTAAAATCGGCTGGCACGTGACAGATGTGTTTTTAATAAAAACAAATGACAACAAAATCTTTAATTTCGAAAGAAAATTATTATTATTCCTATGTGCAAAGTACTAAATAAATCGGCTTTATTTGTACGTAGAAAAGTGTTAGAAATTAGTAACGAAACGTGTATGGAATACACAAGCGAGTTTCCCTCATAATTATACCTTCTTTCCAATTGATTTTTTCTCTTCTTGGTCAGGATTCATACCGGAATTTTTGAGTCACTTTTCTTTGGCAAGGTATAGTATGATTTTCTATACGTATTACGCTTTCTGCACGCGAATGTAAATGACATTCCGTTGGTATAGTATATTGGGTATTCGATAAGTTGCATGCCATTCATATGGAAAATTTAAAGTTATCGGGCGCCATTTTCCGAAAGATTCGTCTTGTTCCATACATATTTACATCATATGGCTTAGTTCTATTCAAATTTATCAATTTCCTGAACCACGCCCTGAACTCATTTTGAAATCCCATCCCAGCGATTTCTATTTCTGGAATTTTTGGTATCCGGTATTTAAATTTTCGGGATAATTGTAATGATGCCACCATAATACAGAAAGATGATCTATCGCTTTAGCGATCTTATTAGCCCCACTATAATTGAGGTAGCTAATAAGTTTAAGATCGATAAAGCGTCATAAGCGATTAGGCTGCTGTAATAAATTCTAGAGTGGTTATTACGTGTACAGGAAGCATTTGATTCATTCTAACCGATAATCAATGACATATATGTGCTCCTGAAATAAATACAATAGCGGCAATTACAAAGTTTAGTATGTCGTAATAAATTCAACGGTTGTCATTAAAGGTGCAGGATGGCAATTGGATTCATTATAATGTGCCTAATTAATAGACTTTGAATTATGAAGTGCCCGATATTTAAATCGGTTGCCAAGCACTGACTATAAATAAACATTCAGATATATATTCTGTTTCATCATTGCGACATTTGTAATTTCAACACAGAGCAAGAGTAAATAGCTAAATGATGACAGGGCATTTTAAATTTCTTGTGGTGAGTAACACATACATAAGTTAATAACACCGGCGTGATCGTCGTTGAAATAAAACCACAGTGTAATTAATGTGATTCATACGCACACAGCTTCTTAGTTTCATCGGTAAATTCATCACCACGCGCCCGTCATTTTCTTTATATTTACAAACAACATAACACAGGTATAAAATACATCCGTAGGTGGTTCCAATACGTATATAATTGCAAACACGTTCCTACCGTCATTTCGTTGTCTTAAAACTATAAATTATTATTTATATTTAAGAAAAAATTTGTCAAGAATTCTTTTATTCTTTATTTCTTAAGTGAGAGATAAATGAAACCAATTACGAACTGTGTTGTTTTACAAATTTACTTGGGAAATAAATTATGTCTCGTTGAAAAAATAATAAAAATGCGCGAATAAGTAGGAAAATAACGATTTTCATAGTAACAAACCTATAAATTTGCGTGACAACTTGAAATAAATCTTTTAAGAATAATGTCGTATTGGTGTTTAATGGTAGCAGACACGATTATGCGGTTATTTGAGTATAACGAAATGTATGCCAGACGTAGATAGCCGCCATGCATCGCTCGACTAAGCGACGAAATTAAACGAATTAAATTTTCGATTAAGATAAATTAATTTTCGATTAACTGGATTTGTACAAATTGTTATCAGATAAAATTATTTCTGATTTGGCCTGTAACGTTGAAAGATAAATAACACACCTAAAAACAATTCGTCTAAAAATAATTTGCCCAAAAACATAAGTACCAAAATATACTTTTCTGTGTTATGTTGTAAATAGCATCTGTGTTGCCGACCAAATTATCTGATTCGATAATAGTCGGCTGAAGTAATTTTATTTGGTTAAAAGTATCTACTTTGATCAACGGTATTGCAGTATCACAAGTATATCTGTACAGTGGATACCGGGGCCTACCAAAACTACAGTGTCACGCTCAAATTATTATTGAGGTAGGTTTCCAGAAAACTCCAAAATTAGATTAATTTAGATAAATTGACAATTTCTCTCATATATTTTGTTAATCCGCTAAATTATGATTAATTTGGCCCTTTGCTGGGGCGTAATCTTGGAAAACGACCAGAAATGTTTAATGGCTTCAAAAATATTTACTAACCTACTCGATTAAAACTGTTGAAATTTGCCATAGTGATTGAGAGGTGATAGTCTTAGTGAATGAGTAAATAGAACTTAGGTAATGATTTATCTATTAGAAGATTTTTGAAATTTTAATTCCAGCGGTACATGCAAAAATGGTCGATAATAAATAGTGGTCGGGGAAAATTTTGCCGAGAAATGTGTGTTGATTTGTGTTTTTTTATAAAATATCCAAACCACTTTGGTCATTTTGAAATATTTTTTATTTATTCCTAGTATTTCCTAGTAGTTCCTAATATTTTAGAACAAATGATCTTTTCATGAATACGAAAATTGGAATTTATGGCGTTTTTCTAGGAGTTGTTTATTTTTTGTTCCCTAAAGTGTATTCTATGATTTGGGATATTTTGGTGTTTAAATCTTATGTATATTTAAAATTAATTAAACTTGTCACAATACATATTTTAGATATTGACCCAAAGTAGTAGTACCTAGTAATGGACGTAACCCAGATTCGATTGAGCTAATCCAAATTCAATCAATCAATCATCAAAAATGTCGATAATGCAAACACCGACTTATTTATGGGGATACCCACTTATTCAAGTCTAATGTCTCCAAAATTGGGTCTTGGCTAAATCTAATACATACAAGCAGTTTTTATTTTCAAAGCGACAACGACCAATATGTCAAGAATTTTATTCTTCCATATACTAGAAATTGCGTTTTGTTTTTGTTATTACGCCACAAATAAGTCGGTACAATGGATTGAAATTACTTGACCGACTTATTTAAGATGGCGCCAAATAAACCAATAAGTCTGCAATAAATCGGTGTTTGGAAACCACTCTAATAACACAAATATTAAAATATTCATTTAGTAGCCAAAAAATTTAAATGTAGACCGAAAAAAACCAAAAATCCACAAGTGACTCTATTAAAGTTAGCCGAAAGTTGGTAGGCAAAAATGGTATTGCAGATAGTGTCTTTGATATCCCAGCCACAAAAATATTTTATAGCCGAAAGATATATTACTCGATATACCTAGTACTACTATCACCTCCAAATAATCAGATTCCCCGAAAAATCTGTCAGGAGCTACTTAATTTTATCAGATTGGTCCAAATCCTATGACAAGTAAATTACAATAAATTTAGAAATTCTCGAAACTAAATTAATAAAATGTTCTTTATCTTTTCAGTTACCCACTTGTCTAACGAACCTACCGAGCAAGTCTAAAGGGGACAACCCCCTTGTAATGTGGTGTAATATTCTTGCAAATCAGAAAATTTCGAAACTAAATTAATTAAATGTTATCCTTCAGATTTGTCCCAAGCTCCGCACGGCTCAATACCAGAATTAGGGCCTATTCAAATGTTACAGCACATTTCACAGAAAATTATGAACAGATGATTCCTTTTTTGTGTAACATTACACCCCTTTATCCTAATCATACTTGCCCCAAATTCCGTCTGGGCTTACCTACGATAATAATAATCTATCTGATGGCCATAGTAGGATCGATGAGCTAGTGGGTAACTCAAAAGGAATAGAAAATTTAATTAATTTAGTTTCGAAAATTTTGGATTTTCTGGTATATTATACCACATTAGATCCCTAATCCCTTCTGACTTGACTCAAACGCCACCTCGGCTTACCTAGGAATATGACCTATCTAATAGCCATAGTAAGATCGTTGGACAAGTGGGTTGGTCAAAAGTGACAGAAGATTTTATTAATTTAGTTTTGAGAATTTCTTAATTTATTTTAATCAACACGTCAAAGATTAGGACCAATCTGGTAAAATAATATTTTATTCGACTAACTTTAACAGTATGGAAAAATTAAAACTTTATAGGGTGACCTAATCAAACCCACCCCAAACCTATAATCATACTCTACCAAGAACCACAGTCCATCGAATTGGCTTAGAATTGGCTTACATTATTTTCATTATCAATTGACTACTTTCAGCTGTTATAGCATAAACACTATCTGCATTATCGTTTTCAACTTTCGACAACCTTTAATTGGGCATTTGCTAGTTAGTTAATAAAAGAATAAAGATAAACCATTTCCTCCTGAAAAATTATTTTCAATCTACCAGAATACACTTTTGTGATTATAGCAAAATAATTTCCAAATTCCCCGGGAAAACCAGAATAGGACCACATGCAACTTCTCAATAAATGGTTTAAGTAACTGTAGCAAAAACCACATCAAAAAATCTTTGTGATCGACGAGGTGGCAAAAAAGCATGCTCATCTTATTAAACGCGGTGAGAAGTGTTGAAGCAGCTTCAAATAATCACTGGACGGATTTTAGTCTAGAATAGAAAGCAGAAAGAATAATTTAAAACGTAGTCTTAAATAACTAGCCAGACCTTTTACCATTATTGATTAGGACAAATAAGGGTGGTATGAAGGCGAACTATCAAACCAAATGAATTTACTTCCATTCGCCGATTAGATTCGCAGAGATTTCTATCAAATTAAAGACATTTTTTATAACTAAAAATAACTTTAAACTACATTACGAGCTATTAGTGTTGACAATAAAATAGTTTGATCTCGAAAAAGGAACTAAATTATTAGAATAGATGCTAGTTCGGCAATGTTGGGGCAGTACTATTCTCGGTCGACAAACCGAGTACATAGATAACTCGAGATCACTTAATGAGGCTCAAAAGAACTATCCTCAGGTAGAAAAAGTGGCTTCACTTACAATGCAGTTGCGATGTACATCCAACATGGTTGGCCAGACGACATCAAACACATATAGAAAACATCTAAAAAATATTTTACTGCTAGATATGATTTCGAAAATATATTTATTGGTCAAACAAACAACAACGCGAGATATGTGTGCATCGTTAGTTCAGAAGAAATTTAGAATACCCATTTGAATTCGTGACCTCCAACCGTTTTTCATGTAAGAGTCAAGATTATCTTCTGATTGCAGATAACTAAACCGTGTATGAAATAATCAAATAATTTTAAAAACATGATTCCAGTGCCCGATATACAAATACTAGAACCGGATAATACATATACGTGGAAATTTCCACGAATTACTGCAACCCTACATTTTCCTATGTAAAATCATTGTTCTTCAACAACGACTGACTTAACAAGATTCGTCAGAAAAATTATAAGTACGTCAATAGATAAACAAAACTTAGTGCAAGCTTTAATTTTCGTCAACACCAACATTATCAAGGGAAATAAAAATCGTCTGTATATTGAACCAATCACATACCGAAAGTACAAAGTACCTTTGCGAGTTATCACAAGCGCCTACGATAGCAATGTTTATTGTTCATTATACAGATAGGTCAGCTGACTCTGGCCACTGGCAAAAAACGAACATACGTATATCAGTAGTTAATTGATCCGAAGTAATTAAATTTAAGTTTATCTTGATTTACTAAGAAATGCTTAAGTTGCATTCCAATCCAACCACCAGTGGCCTTATTCTGGTTTTTCCGGCGAAATGGGAAAATATTTTGCTGTAATTACAAATTACAGCAAAATCTCAGTCCCAAATGTATATTCTGGCAGACAGGGAGTAATTTTTTGGGGAAAATATTTATAAACTAAAACATGTGTTGCGACGTTATTATTAAAAAATGATGTTTAAAAATTTTAAAATGTACGAATCACAATTCCTCCAAAAAATAATGGGGAAAAATTAACGTCAAAACTGCTATAAAATGGATTTATTTTTTCCCAAGAAAAAACATTCCCAAACGCCAAAATACACTTTGGGGAATAAAAAATGCCCAACTGCTAGAAAAACGTCACAAATTCCCAATTCCCTATTCCCGGGGAAAAACAGAATAGGGCCCACTTTTCAAGATATCTTTGTGCCGTAAGGCAAACCGAAGTCTATCATAATTCGTTAAGGAATAGTCAAAATATAAATAAACAAAAATTTGCTAAAACAGTGGTTATGTGCCAAATTACACAAAAAATAAAGACACACAAGTCAAACTGATAACCTCAAAACGTGAGTGCGTGGCTTTTAATAAATGTTTCATAAATGTATATTAAAAGGTCACCATTTAACCCAAACAAACTTGTGTTTATAGATTAAACGCGTTCGACGATAGATTTTACAGCAAATTTAAGCTTCGAAAACACAATTTTAATTTATTTTAATCTGGAAAAACTATGATATAAGCTTTTATAAAAAAAACAAAGAAACCAACAATTGTAACAATTGAATTGTTTACATAGTCTACCAATTGTCAACATTGTCCACGTTATTGTTGACAACAACACGTTAACCAATAAGAAGTAAACATTTAGAATTTTATTTTTGTCAAAGAATTCATGGCTGGTGTAATAGCGTCGTTAACTGGTCGATTGGGTTGGCATGTGAAAACGTGTTCATATCGATATTTTATTTTTTTTAATGTTCCATTGTTTAAAATATAATAAAATTGCAGGTAGAGACTTCATATTATATCTTGAACGAAATTGGACAATTTTTCTCTTCTTCATTTTAGCTTACTTGTTTAAATCGTGGTAATTTGTGTACCCCAATTCCATGTCACTAAATAATTTGTTTTACAGATTAAACGTAATTAGGGAAAGAGATAGTTTCAGTTTATTTAAGTAGATAGTGATCGCAATAAAAGATATAAGAGTGGTTATCCGCAATGGGCTCAATTAGACTTGATTTCTTGCAACACGTTTATTGCATCTGATTGTGTTTTAAATCACGTGATATGTAAAGAACCAACCCAGCTACAAGAATTCAATTTCATGACATATTTAAACTAGGTATGGGGAGGTGGGTAAAACGATTCTAATTTTTTGTGCAAAGAACCGAATGAATTGGTGTAAATTTGTGCCTAATAATTTTTTTATTTTTATTTTTTGGCAAATGATATTTTTAGACAGATGATATTCATTACTCGAATTTGTAAGCTCGCATTATAAACCCCTTCAATACGCCATTTGTATTGTACACAATAGTTTTTATTGGTTTTTTACATATTTGGTTTCGGGTCTTGCAATTTTGCTATCCTCTCTTGTTCGACGATTGGAATTCCAAGTAAACAGCGCAACGAAATTTATATATTATATGAGAAATTTGCCACTAGTATCTCTACGAAGTTTAATTATTTTAACATATTTTCGTCAGAGGGCAGTAAAAATCAATATCAAACTTTGGAGGTTGTCAAGTCGCAATATTTTTGTTGGTGATGACAGTTTATTTTTGGTTGGCAATGTTTCTTATACATTTCGATACTTTTCATTTTTCGGCTATTTTTAAAATATTTTGTGATCGTGTGTGCTAGAATATTTCTTTCTAACATGGATGTGTACTAAATTTAAAATTATGTTAATTAGTAAAGTTTGGTAAATTGAATTTATTTGATTGTTGTAGCATGTTTTTTGCTTGCAAATAAAATTAATTCTGTAGTTAATCAAAGTACTATACTAGTTCCTACTATAATACTAATTCAATAATCTAGGTAGGAAACATATTGGATATATTCAAAATATTTATTTCCCACATTGGATTAAACGTTCATCAGTTCATCGATGGGTTTAAAAAAATGACCCTAACTTTACGGTAAGTATGCAAAGATGTTTTCATTTTTATAGAAAATATTCTATCGATTCTATTTGTTCCAGTTACTATGAAAGCGGACCCGCCCACCCTGATTATAAAACTACTGTCTTATGTAAATTAATGGTTTGAATTAAACTGTAATTTAAAAAAAATTGCGTCCAGCTTAATTTTACGATATCCAGATAGAGAGAGAACCTACATAATACAATCCGGCCCTTGCTATAACATATTCATGAGCGATATGCTTCTTTAAACTTTTGCCTGTTATTGAGATAACAAATTTATGTATATTTTGGATGAAGTTCTATTGTACCACAAACATGAATGAGATGCATACGAATAATTTCATTACTGCCAATATTTTTTAGTTCAAGAAGTCAAATTTCTATATTTTTATCGAAATTGTGTAATTTGCACAACAAAGAATTTGGGATACTCATCGCTAGAATGAATAAAACATAATAGTTCTTAAGAATTAAGGTAAATGAATTTCGTTGTCAGTTGTCAGTTTGTCAAAAACAAATTTAATGTTAGAGAAAGACGGAAGTTGAATGCTAGAAATAATATTATTTGATCCGAACGTGTCTTGAGTTAGAAGTTTTCGTTTGACCAAGCAACAAGACCATCTTACATTTTGTAATAAGCGCAACAACCATCAGACCGTGTAAAACGTTTATACCCCACACTTGTTTATCTCAGAAATAAGATAAAAGAAATCTGTCGAACATCAAACGCTGTAAACACATCGCAGTTTTTATTATAAAACGATCGACACGTGTCGTTTAAAATTCATATGAACTTTATGGTTTACGATTGAAATAACAATCAACATATTCCTTCTGTTTCCACTTCTTCTTATTATTATACTACTGTTGCTGTCTTTAAGACAAATAACTTTTTAAAATCTTACACACAAAAATAACCTTGATACATATAAGAATATACAAAAGAAAATACCAAATCAAACGAAACCAACAAAAACAAAAGTTGTTGGATAAGTAATAGAACTTCTACTCACCATAATTTATAACGGAAAATGATGAATTTTCTTTTCTCACTTCCCGTATCGTGGGACGACATCGATTTTCCTCATCTCGGCAAATTGTTGGTGCCATTTTATTTGTTTCTGGCTCTCGTACTATCCCCAAAAATGTGCTGATTTCTCACTGTATTTTTTTTTGTGTACACCACGCGCACACTTTTATCGATATTTTCCAAAATTTTCCGGATTTTTTGTTGATTATGTTTTATTGTACCTAGTCTCGTATGTTACGTGTAAATGTTATTGCCTGCAATTAAACAAAAACAAAACGTATGAAAAATTTTCAAACTTCTACGTGTATGTAATGTAAAGAGAATGGATTGAGACAGTTTTCGCCGAAAGCTACAAAAATCAATTGCATTTATTTAATATTCACTTTAGAACGACTGCACAAGGCGGACGAATAAAACCGCAATTTTTATGTATTTTGGATGAGTTCATCCCAATTTTGTTTAACAAAACACAAACAAAGGCTTATATTATGTTTACTAATCTTCAATTCGAAATACGAAGTAGTTTTATTCAAAATCAACCAACATCTATTATAACTTTCCGACATTTTGTCCACTATGGTTTTCGATATTTTGTCTAAAACCAGATTTTAGAATAAACAAATAGGATTAAGCTTGCAAACGCATTTTGATTATACCACGAAATGGTAAAGATAAATAAATTACTTTGAGTTTAATAAATCTGGTTAATCAAAATTATTAAAAAACCAATAATTTCGACATTTTGATGAACTTAAAATGATGTTTTGCTGCTAGAATTCAAAATACCAAAATTCAAGATAAAGAAAAATTAATAGTTGTAACGTTAATTTTATCTGCGTTTCTTCTTCAAATAACGACAATATAATTCACAACATTTTGTCTATTTTTTACATAAATACAAAAACTCTTTTAATAGAAAAATAAAATTCTACGTTGATTTTAAGGCATTAAAAATACTTTCTCGTAAAATCAAATTGAAACTGCTAAATTTTCCTGAAATATACAGGTTCACCTATTCGACAATTTGTTTATCTTTTGACGATTTTTGAATACGAACGAGACTATAACACAATTTCATTTTCGACATTTTGTCCTAATCCTGAAAAAAAAACAAATTACATTTTCCACATTTTGTCTGGAAAGGTAGGAAAAGTTCGAAATCTTAATATTTCTTTTTAACTGCTAACATTATGGAAAATTCTACAGTTTTATTTTCGACATTTTGAAGTGTTGAGATCAAAATAAAGCTACAAAAATTCGTTACGTTCGGTTTTATTGGCTGTTTTCGCTAACTTAACTCAGGCGGACTCCTTTGCTCTACAATGGATTTAGAGCTATTTATGTGACGGAAATTAAAGTATTGATAAACAATAAGTTCATTTTTAGTGAACAAAGCCAGGCCCTACATGTCATAGTGTTCGTCCATCTTTCATTTTCCAAGGTTATCGCGTTTTCCGAAGCGATAATTTAAATGCTCTTGTTAATTAATTTGAATATTTATAAAATATTAATTTTCTTGAATAACAATCGGATTAAAATAAATCGACAATTTTATAAAATAATTTGTATAAGATTTCGATATTTTGACTAACTTAATTAAAAATCGATAGCACTCCGATAAGAACAAACATATCCGAATCAGGTTCAGTAACGAAAATTCGAAATAATTTTAAAACTGCTATAAATTAGGAATTAACAAATCGATCTCATATTAACAGTGCTTCGAAAAACAAAAAAAAAACATAAACAAATTAAAAACAATAACATTTTCGACATTTTGTCTACCTTTTTGAGAATTTTGTTATCTTAATTCCTACTCATATTACCGCAAAAACAAGAGTTCACAAGTTTAAAACATTAAAAATATTTTAGACGTTTTATAATTAATCGCAATTAAAATTAAATGAACATACAGGATTAAAAAAGTCCATTTGAAAATATTAAAACTATTTCTAGTAAGAATTTACGCTGTAAAAATTTCAAATTTCTCAATTTTATTTTCGACATTTTGTCTACATTTTCTGAAAATTTGAAACTAAATTGTGAAAGAGGAAAACCAAATTTGAAGAACTGTTTGAAGATTAGTGTATATCAAAGTAATATTTACTTTACTCGTAGTTTAGGTTAGATTAGATACGGATGTAGTGGCTGCTTTCGTACAATTAAACAGATTACGTTGTTGTTCAACTTCTACTTTCCGAATTGAACCCCTCTTCTAGATTTCGCTGAAAGTGCATTATATCCGAAACCTTTTATCCTAACCCTTATTTACAGAAAAAAAAACATTTACTGGATAAATTGACCCTTAACCAGGCAAACCATGAGCCTGGGTCATTTTAGACACCAAATTGCACAAATGGATTTCCAGATAATAACATTTAACAAAAATTGTTATTTCGGGGGCTACAATCCTGCTCACCTAAGTAAGGGAATTCCGAACTATAAAATAACAATTGTAAAGAAATCATTTAATTTTTTGACAATTTATTTTATATATTTTAGATCGATTTGCAACTTCAATATTTTGTTTAAGTAATATATTGACGAAGTTTATAAATTAAAGGAATTTAATCAAAATAGTTCAAGTTATAATCCGTGTAGTTGCAGTATGGTTTAAAAAAATAAACAACTATTGAATATCTTTCATAAAAGTTAGCAAATTTTATAATCTGTTTTTTTGATATTTTTCTATAATAATATTAATATCTAAAATAATATTTTACAGCAAATCGACTACAATATTTTCGGAACGTTTTTCAATAGATTTTAGACATTTTTATAATATTTCTCTAATATGTAATAAATTAATAATAATTCAAACTTTATGAACGTTCAACAGAGCCTAATATTAAGTCCAGATATCATTTATCACCACAAGAGGCGGAATATTTGTTAAATCAAATACATTTAATGGAAAAAAACTATTTGAAATTTTCGACATTGTGTCCACAAAGAAATTTAATTAATTTAAAATTACAAATTTGTATTGCGATGTTTTTCAATTAATGACTTTATTTTCGACATTTTGACTATTTACGAAACTTTCACTTAACTTGTTTTAATAACTTATTTTTTAACTTTACAATATTCATTGTTCAATATTTTAAACCAGGAAAAATTTAACGGTTTGTACTTTTCGACATTTTGCCTATTCACGAAAAGTTCATTTACAATATTAAAATTTTAAATATTTTGTTACTTTGATAATTTTGATTCTTATGAAATTTCGTACCTTATATCAAGTTTTAAAATTGCGGGACATTATTGACGCCATAATTTGATACAAAAGTAAACTTAACTAGAGTTGTCATAAACATCTAGATGCCAAAATTCAGAGTAACCTCATAAATTATGTGTTACAATTTTCCTGAATGAAGGAAGGAGACATCCTGGTAGATATCTATCTTATTATATCCGTTACTTTAGCGAAAATTATATATATTAAATTTTCTAACATGTAGTGGAAAAATTGTTGATTTGCAATTTTCGACATTATGGCTACAAAAGATGTTAACAAATTACAACATTTAAATGTAAAAATATTTGACACTTCGATGCTTTAAAAAAATTCGTATCTTCTATGATGTATCTGTAAAATACTATAACAAAACCATAGTACATATTATAATTTGGCCCATAATAAAATACAATTGGATATTTTGAAGATATTAGAGACCTTTACCGCATCTACTCGTACGTCTAACGAAGTTTTCAAAGTTTTTATTTATTAAAAAAATTACTGCTTTTCGATTTTCGACATTATGTTCACAAAATACTTGACAAACAAATCTAATTGCAAAAATACTAATAAAATGTAAAAATATTTGCAGCTTTGTTCCTTATAGCATTTCGTAACATTAAAACAACCCATTTCTGAGTAACTTTCAGCAAATTGTTCATTGTGCATTTTCGACATTTTGTCTATTTGAATTACAACATAACCAATAATACCATATACTATACCAGCACACACGTGTTTTACTTTCCACTAAATTCTATTTATCCACTTCATTTTGGATATTGAATTTACATTCGCGCATTAAAACACAACAAAGATAAAAGAAAAATTATACAAAATATATTCGACATGATCCGATGACAACCGTTTGTGTAACATAACAAATCAAATGATTAATTACGACGTCTCGTGTACACAAAACGCGAATAACAAAAAAAGCAAACTAACCCAACAATAGAAATATATGAGTATGAGTATAATTTGAACTGTCTTTCAAAGGAAATGACCTCACCGCGTTGAAACACGTGCGCGCGATTTAAGATTAAAAACGAAACACGCGGGACGGACAAGCAAGCGCAAACATTTTAGAGAAAAACACATTTTGATGATTTAAATTAGAAATTCAAATTTAAAAAATCATCAATCAATTTACGTGATTGATTCTATTTTGAATGGGAGCCTATATAGGTTTTATCTGCTGATTAAGTTTCACATACTTAAGTAAAATTTTGTTTAATACACACTTGAGCCGAACCAAATGCCGTATCATCATCTTCGTTACATATTTGCTTTTAATTTGTGTTACTCAGCTGAACACATTTTCCAATTTGTAATCGTCAAATAATAACAAATTGATTGAAAGCGTGTCGATGATACATCTCTACTCTACTACAGTCTTAAGTAAACATAATTTATATATTAGATATATACGAAGCAAAGACGTCAAAGCCATAAGTAAATAATTATTTCTCGAAATTAATTGATTTACACAACAAACTGTATAATGTATATGCCCTGGAACATACAAAGACACACATTCCAAGATTAATGTTTCATTCTGTTATAATTAGATACCCGATCGATTTATAATTATAACTCTCTAAATGCTTATGAGTGTATGTTGTGATCGGCACGTGTTCGAAATAGATTTTTCTCACACAGCACAGGACAAAATCATATGTCAACCCTCATTAAACCCTTAGATACAAATACAAAAATACTGGATATTACTATGAGCCCCGGCACAACACAAATAAACCGAAAATCCTATAAACTTTTCAAAACGTAATATAAAACCTCTTTATGGTTTTAAAATCGGTTTCATTTTTGTGTGCACAATTCGACTTAGGTACGTAATTTTTTGGGGCCACACATTTTTCTATATTCTTCTCGTTAAAACATTTGTTTTCCCATTTTCATTGTATACATATCGCACCATCCTCCATATCATACATATATAGCGAGTACATCTTTAATCGTAAATTTTCATTATTTTTTTATGTTCTGTAAACCATGCGAGAGGGGTGGATGAGGATTTCAGAGTTACGTACCTTTTTCTCGAAATTACAATTTTTCCATTTATATCAGACCTGTTTAAAATATTATGGTGATGGGACATTAATTCTTATATAAATAAATTGAGAGATTATAAAAAATGAGATTAAAGCTTTATACGTTATTAAGAGTCTTCTTCACCCTCGTCGTTAAGCGATAATTAAATTTACATTTAACACTAGATAATTTATGTTAGGTCCTACACTCGCTTGTCTGACTAGCCAATGTATGCAAAACATATAGGTAGCCACAATAATGCTTTTATAATAAAATCAAATTGTCCTTACATATCTACTGAAAACAAGAACCAAATTTTAGATATTTTGCTCATTGGGAAAATATGACCGAAATAGGTATCATGGGCTAAATGTCAAATGGTCTCTTGGACTAAATGTTTGTTTAGAATTAGCACTCGAAAGGATTTAGGAGTGTTTCCCCTTATATATAAATAGTACACTGATCCAGTACGTGGTAAATTAAAAGTGGAATTTGGGGATAATATTCTATTCTGTAGTACTGTCAAAATGAATCAATAAATAATTGTGAAAATTATTGTTGTTGCGGGTTTTAAAGTGTTGAATGGATATTTTGAAGTTACTGCATGAGATTATTTCGGGTATTTTCGAGAATATGCCGAAAGTAGCATATATTGACAAAATTGTTGTTATAAACAGTCAAATTGATTACATTATTACGGTTACCTTAAGGGTTACCTTTATTTGACAGCTCAAACGACTTTGATAAAAAATACTGAAAGGTAGTTTCCGAAAAATCATTTAGGGAGTTCTCTAGTAAGGCTTGAGCACAAAATACAGACAGAAGGGACATTACTCGATTTTTGTTAGGGAAAATTTAGACCTTTATTTTATTCTTGATTTGTATGGAAGAGTAGAACATAGTGGTGGAAAAAGTTGCTTGTGTAGGGTGTATATTTACTTTATAATACATGGCCCGCCAAATCTAGATTCTCCCTGGAAGTAGTATGAGCAACAAAATATTGCATCAGACTGTACGGTTAGCCACTAAAATTTTACAATGCAACTTTCGAGTAAAAATTGAAATAAACTAAAAAATATATTGGCATGAATGGAAGGAAGGAAGGTAGTATTCAGATGAATAATGTTTAAATGAACGAAATCAGTACATGTAGCCTGACTAACTATAAAATTAACTGGATATCAGAAGAATTATGTCCTTAAGTTCATAGTCAATTATTAAAGGTTCGACTAATAAATGGATAAGTATGGTTTATTGTGTTCCTGATGATGACTGACTAGGACTATTAATTTTGTTCCTATTTCAACGAATTTAAAATTATGGAACTATATTTGTTGAAGGCCCAACCGTTCATTTAAAATATTTTAAAATTCATTGAAACAGTTTCATTTACGTTTTTGGTTACAAAACAAGTAAGTGCAGCGCACACTAGATTTAAACAAAAATTGTTATCATGTAATCAACATTTAGGCTGTTAACACACAATCAGAATGTAATACGGAATATATCTATAAAAAACTCAAGTTACTTAATTTTTATTTTTATTTTTGATAATTAATGTAATTACTACGCATCTATTTAGTTAAATTTTAAGGTAGCCATGTTTGGTAAACACTTGTAGTGTGGGAACTAAAGTCATCCTATGGGGCCTCACTTTTCTATCTTGTACATTTTTTTTGGAACATTTATTCGTTTAACATCAAACTCTTATTTTGGATTTTTTAACAGGTGAAAAGCCAGACATGTATGCTGTGAAACTCTAAATATATAAAAACTAAATTATCAACAATAATAATGGTGGTTAGCGATCGTGTGGTTAGTGTGGTGCACACGTGGACTAATATGTACAGGATGACAAAAAAATTACAAAACATATGTGATTCGCTGCAATTTTTATCGAGTTTGGCTCTGTAGTAGGTCATTACTTATGAGAAATTATGCTTGGCTTTTGTAAAATAATTTGACTGGTGATAACTAATTATGTGACTCATAAGACGTGCAAACTATAATGTTCATAAAATGAGAAAGGTAATCTTTTAGTATGTATCCTAAAAGATTACCTTTCTCATTTTATGAACATTCTTCAAGGGAATTGAAGATGAATGTACGGAGAACTTTGATAAAATGAGAAATTCGAAGTTCAGCGCCCATTTACGAATTGAACAAACCACGATATATTTAAGGAAAAGGCGAATTAGATGCGAAAACAATGAATTCGGGTAAATGTTTCAATTGCAATAGTGATCGTGGCGTGAGTTCATAAATATTCAAAAATTTAAAAGTCGTTTCTTGTGTAAAAGTTTTGGCAATTAGCTAAAAATTTGCTAAAAAAGGAGAATAAAAGAGGTTATGATATCGAACAAAGGAACGTAACGGTTTTGATAACGAGGTGTGCGAGCGCTAGCGACTGGTGAGCGGAGATTTTTGAATGCGAGTTTATATTTGCGATGAGTCTTATTTTCGGAAAAATTCGTTTTAGGGTCGGATATTGAACACAAAAAAAAACACTCTTTGTGTTTTACTTGATTCGGAAGGTTTTAACAAAAATTGACGAGATAGGATTGTCGAGAATCACAAAAGTAGTCTTGGAAATAGCTTTTTTAAATGAAACTGTATTTCTTAGTGTTTAAATAGTGTTTAAATAACTGAGTATTTAAATACGAATAAAACTGTTTTGTAGGTTGAAAATAAGATTATAACGCGAGTTCCGGATGTTTTCTATAATTAACTTAATGATTCAGTCTCTCGAAAAAAATTAATACTTCAAAATAATAATTTCTCGGTAAATTATTTTCGAGAATTCTCGACTTGCAAACACTACTTATGAATTCCTGACATATGGTCATTCATATTTGAATACAACTGCAGCATCGAGAGATTTCCTGCAAAATATTCGAAGTCCAAAATAATTCTAATTTCGATTGTGCAACGCCAAGGTAATTCAACTAGTTATCAATTAAAATGGAATTTAAATGGTTTCGTTTAATAATACTTTTGTGATAGTTGTAAAAAAATATATTATTATGGCCGTGCTTCGTTTTCAAATTCAAACGCACAAAAGCGTAACATTTCTGAAGTCTTAAGTTTAAGGAAGTCTTCATAAACTTCACGTTTCTGATACGCAATGTTGGTAGGGTAGATAGTAGCAATTTAAATAAAAGAATCGGCACGAAGAAGCACGCAGCATTAGTATCGTTTTAAATTATTTATTACGTTTATAAATGTACGTGTATGATAAATACATTAAGTGCTCACGATCAAAGCCATCTCTAAAAATTTTTACTAAGGGCCTTTAAGCTAAAGTCATGATGACACGCTATGTCGACGGTTCAACGTATAATAACCAGGTGGCAGGTTGATGAAGCGGAAGGTTAAGCGTTTTTAGTTTCTTTTTTCCAGTTTTTTCGAGTTTTTGTTTTTCCGCCTCGTTCGTTCTCTCAATAGAAGAAAGAGAATTGTATAGAAAATTACAAAACAATAAAATATTTTTTATTTTTAAATTTTTAGTGTCACGAATACTGATGAAGCCGAAGGATTGTGTCTATCCATATTATTTTTTCAGAATACAATAAATAAGCAGAAAATAAATATTTTCTTTTTTTTTTTAAATAAACTTTGAACTTTGTTAAAAACAAAATTTTACTTTAATTTACTGTTTTATTTGAAAGTTTTGAGTAACTAATTTCTTAATTTTCACGAATAAATTTATTTTTCTTTCAGTTTCTTAATTATCGGCCTTTTTCGTATAACGGGGGTAAAGTGTAAATTATTATGCTGCCATCTAGGTGTAGACCTAGGTATTGACGTCGTATAAACTAAATGAGAGTAGTGTGAGGCCATTATACAGAGAGCTTTGTCACAAAATTGGACTGAAAAGGTAATAAACAATTTGAAATTTGTCAATGGTGGCGTCATATGTACATCACACGCTCGTTTGCACATGAGAAACTACACGGAATTAGGAACAACCATAAACAATATGTATTAAGAACAACTGTAATCTTAAATTTTATCTTCGCACGGTATAATATCAAAACTGTTGAAGAGGCCTGATTTATATCATTAACCTTATCTCAGACGACCTACTTGCACATTTTCGTTGGCATAATTTTCCACCAAAATTTATATTCATATAACGGGTTCGTGATGTAAACGTACAATTATGATGATGATGATGCGATATTCATAACATAACATGAAAGAGGGAAATGAAAGGAAATTTTTACACGTGCCTTAATTTTTCATCCATCATTTTTCTAATTTTTTGCTGTATATTTTACATTTCAATATTACGAGGAGTAAAGAGAGTACAGTGACTTGGCATAACGCTAGTGGTATGTATTGTACATATAAACGAAAATATGTATTAACTAGGAAAATGGGAAATGTACAGCTATTTTTATTTATGTTGTTGGTTTGTTGGATTTGATCGATATATCCGTAATTTCAGTTTTTTTGCTATATATTGTTGTTATTTTCCATTTTAGGGTAGAATAATTAATCATTGTATGGATGGAACATTTGCCATGGATTTCATGATTCAGGTTTTTTTTCAATAAGCGTTGGGTGGTTTTTATTTCAATATACAAAATAGAAAACACGTCACCATACTGATGGTAAGAAGTACGTTATGCACACATAAAGTGTTTGTATTTGGGGTGTAATCATTTTATACAGAAATTGGTCGCCATAATAAATTAAATCAAATGCTATGCTAAAGGATTAGCTAGTACATGGTAAAATATTGGGGCAGATAATGGATAATTTGAATGGCAGTTCAATGAATAAATAAATCTCGTTTAGCCGCAATCATTTAATTCTCTCGTAAACTAGTTATATTTCGTCACGTTACAAACGATATCGTAATTCATTAAACTTTTTAATCAAAATTACAATGGAAACGTAAAAAAACTATAAACTAAATAACAGTTTTGTGTTGTAACTTAATAAGTATTTCGAAAACACTCACATATACAATAAACACAGTCAAAGATAGTTTTTCTCACAAGCCATGACAAGAATATATAAAATAAATTGAATTACATCATTCTGCTGATTGTGTAAAACTGTAAAAGACGAACTAAATTTATAAAACGTGCGCCCTAATTAAACCTATACGAGTTGTGTATAGTAATAGTGTTTAGTTTGCTACTCTTTCTATGTATAGTGATTCGTCATGTAATTAGAGGTTTTCACTTAACATACTATTTAGTTAGATGGAAATGACATGAACTACATTATCTCATCCTCATGAATATAAGGGGAGTCTACCTACATCTCTTAGCTGAATGATGATTATTCACTTTTATTTTCAGTAAGCTGGTAAAGTTCAGACCTGGCGTAGATCGGTAATACGTCCAGATATGGGGCATCCACAGCAGATTTATGATATTGTGTAACTGCAACTGATAAAGTTGCGAATGGGGAGTGGCTTTCCTTTCAGAAAATTTCGGCGACATGTCTTTCAAGCAACGCTTTATCAATATTGACGACGATTTTAGGAGTAACAAGATATGGATTATTCGTCCAACACAATGTAATGAAAAATTAGTTTATTGTATGGAAGAACTTAGATGTACAAGAAGCTTAGTATGTGAACTGAAATGAAGATTTTGGGACTGAAATCTCAAAAGTTAAATTGACTAAATCAGAAAACTATGCTGATCATCCTAAATTGATTTTGTAAAAAATCATTATTGATTTTCCATTGGATTATTTTCGAGTAAATGGAAAATATTCTTAGAATATGTTTCTTCATCAACAATACGAGTATATTCCTGATTGGTGACATCTAGGGTTGAGTAGTGACACTAAAGTTAGTTTTATAAAAGTTTTGTAGGCAAATCCGGAAGATTCGATCGGTGTCTAAATCTGAGTGCAACAAACAGACTAAGTCGGTATTGGTGTGTCATTTGGGAGCTTCGGTACGCGAAAGACTAAAAGCGAAAGTGAACAGCGTGAAAATAATAAGTAGCGTTAAATTAAAATAGTGGTGTAATTAAACAAATTTTTAAATTGTGAAAATTATTTGTTGTTGAGATTTAGTGTTGGTAAAATAAGGGTTGGCAAATTATTGTAGGAATATTTCGGGAATATTCCAGTAGTGAGGTAATTGTTTAGTAAATATTTGGAAATTATTCAAAAATTGTTTCCGTTATTTCGTGAATCTTCCGGAAGTGATGAGAATTACGAGAATTGGTGTTGTAATGGTCAAATTCTATAACGATATTCACAATCCATTGAAATGAACCGGATTTGACAGGGAAAATTCGCAACAATATTATAACGCCCAAACGGTGGATTTGTGAATTAACCTGGTGGGTTAAACGATTCAATAAGGTGATTCAACTAAATTTGTAACAAAACCTTTTCAATGATATGCGAAAAGTAATCATTTACCAACAGTGCCAAAACGATACATCCGTGAACTAAAGAGCAAATCGTTGTTTATTCAAGACCGTTCAAACGATAACTATTATAATGCGAACAATAATTGTTTATACGAGGTGTGTTCAAAAAGTAACGAGAATTCGGAATTTCGCGCGTTGTAGTAGACCGATTCGTACAACTTTTTCGTTGTTGGGTTAGTAAATATCCCTGAAAAGTACTTGTACAGTGTTAGTCATATTGATTATTTAGTATGTTGCAAGCTATTAAAAAGGTTATATGTGTTTTGGAAGGATCGGCGATTATTTATCTGTACAAAAATTGAGCAGAGAATTTGTATTAATTTTTGCTATAAAAATGGAATAAAGTGCGGTGTAAAAATTTAGAAATATCAAATATTGGTTTCGGTGAGTCTGCTATGAGTAAAACAAGGGTTTACGAGTGGTATAAGCATTTTCAAAAAAACCGTGAAGACGTGGAAGATGATGAGCACACTGAACGACCAAGAACATCAACACTATGAAATGATTATAAATGATCATCGAATCACAATCAGGGAAACAATCCGAAAGAAACGCCCGGATTCGTGGAAAAACAATTCATGGCTTTTGCACCTGCTCAAACTTCATTGCTTGTTCGTGAATTTTTGGCCAAAAACGAAACTGTAATGATGTTCAACCTCCATTTTCGTCAGATATGACACCGTGTGATTTTTTTCTGTTTCCAAAAATAAAGAGAACCTTAAAGGACGATGGGTTTTTTAACGCATCGCTGAGAGCTAAACGCAATCTCAAAGATTAAGCTTCAGAATTATTTTGGGGATTGGAAAAAGTAGTGGTATTGATGTAGACGAATGAAAAAGATCCATTCCAGAAAACGAATATGCCCGTTACATTTTGAAGACACCAGTTTCGGAAACAACTCAATTTTCATGAAAATTGTTGAAAAAGGTTTTCCAAATACCTGTGGCCCTATTAATGTTGGTGGTAATTTCCTGGGTCTTCGATTGCGATGGGCTCAAATTTCAGGAAAGTTCGTACAAGGGCCTTCGAACGGGTTCGGCTTTATTTTTGTATTTTTCTCAGCTCAAACCGACTATGCGGAAAATTGCTGAGAAGGTTTTTTCGACTACCAGAAAATGATTGTAATGGACCCTCTCTGGCCGCGGGTCCCATTTTTGAATTTTTTTTGGCTCGCACGATTTTGATAAAATTTGGTAAGGAAGCCTTTCAAATGCTAGGATTAGTGCTGATTCCGAGAAAATTCATTTCTAGAGGGTCATCCGATGGGTCCCGCTACCTTTCTTTATTTTTTCGGCTCATGCAATTTTTATAAAAATTTGTGAGACGGTTTTTTGCCAGGAGTCTGTCGCAATGGTGCTAATTTCAGGAAAACGCCGACCAATGTGTCGTCCGGTGGGGCCCTATGAAAAAATTTATGTATTGGGCATCCAGTGGAGGCCAGACTCTATTTAATTTTTTTCAACTCGTACGATTTTGATAAAAGTTGATAAAAAAGAGATTTCAAATGCTAGGAATCAATTTGGATTTACAGGGTTCTGTGAAACCCCAGTCCCTTTTCCAAATGTTTAGGACGATAAGTCCTAAATTCGGGAAAATTCATTTAGGTTCCTCGGTGAAGGTCGGGTCCGATTTTTTTGATATAATTTTGGCTCTTACGATTTTGATAAAAATTAGTAAAGGGGGTTTTTGAGTACCAGAAATCGGTTCCGATGGGTCCTTACTATTACAACTATTAACATTTTATTTCGCTTAAACCTTAAACGGCTTTGCTAAAATTTGGCGAGACAAGGTTTCTCGATTGCAAGGAAACGATTACAAGTTTTTAATTCCGGAAAATAGGGGTCCTCCGGAGGGGCCATCATGTTGCACCATGTTAAGTCACGTTGCACTATATCGCATGATGTTGCTACATGTTGCGTCATGTTTCACCAGCATGTGTCTGTAGCAGCATCTTGCATCAACAATAGAAGTTTATCGTTACTTTGTATCATGTTTCATAACGTGTTGCATTGTTGCGTTGGTTGCGTTTCGGCAATTGTTGAATGCATATGGTTGAGTTAGTCGTGCCTTGCTATGAGATAACAATATGGACTTGTATTACTCGTTATCTAATTAAGGTTTTTTTTCCAGTGGTTTTAGATCATATTTGACATTCCACAAAATCTTTATATTAATATGCGAAACATATAAATGACCCGTATGCCAAGGAAGCCTGTCAAGCAAAATGATTCATAATCAAGATAAACAGGGCGACAAACGAGCACGAAATGGAAAATGCAAAAGATCTCACGTCGGGCGGCTCCTAACCATGTATAACCGCTGTCACAAGGAAGGAGTTTCCTACAAGGCCTAGAAGAAGTAGCGCCGCATATCATTGAAGGAAAGGCGAACCGTCCGAGAAACAACACGGTTTCAGGAAAGGCAAATCCCCGAGGTAGAAGAAGTTGTGCAAACATTCCAAAAAACACAGCAAAGAAATCATTTCTCTAGAAAACTAGTATTACTTGCGACACTGGAATGCTCTCAACGGGTAGTTGTTAGTTATCTGAAGACGAGTAAGACGATTACAAATGGACCAGCTCAAGGAGTAATTTTACTCCTCAACTTGTAGGACATAGCGAATAACGGTATTTACAAATCAAAATATCAGACCTCACAATGTCGATAAACTTACGCTCTGCGAACAGATAATAAATTCTTCGGCAAAAGCCGCAAAGGCGACATTTGCACTGAGTAGGCCTTTGACGAATGTTCATGACGAATGCGAAATTTGGACAAACACACTGAAGGTAAGAGAGAGTTATAACAGAACTCGAAAAAAAAGCACAAAAATCTTCTAAGACGATGACTTATCAACTTCTTATTAAACTTAATGTTACAGTATTCGAAAACAACGGCCCGACGGAGAATTAATAAATGTTGAACAAAAATTGTTAGTCATTCCCCATTTCACTACTTAAAGTCTAAGGGATACATATTTTGAATTTCATTCTTTCACCCGAATCTTAGTCTATGTACAAGAGGAAAATTTTTAAATTGCGTTCGTGTCGGGTACCAAACAAATTGAAAGGCAAACAAAACATCGTAAGTCCTGAATATAAAAATATTCTTTTTATTTTAACACATTTCTTAAAAAATATTTGAATGTTTGTTTGGTTTGCAATCTTCTTCGGTTTTATAAATTTCGGTCTTTTTGAAAAAAAACGAATTAACTGCCAACGGGGTTCATTATTAGCTAACTTCATTATACAATCTAAATTATGTTTTTAAATACTTAAAACATAACAGTTCTTGAATCATAATAAATTCACCTTCTAAAGAAGAAAATAAGAAAATTCCAAAATAAACTTTTCTTGGAAAATAAAAGTTATTTTTACTTCATCGTAATCAATTTGGGAAAAGTTTTGTTAAACCTTTTCTGTTTTGTTTTGATTCCAATTTTCCTATTACTTTCAGAGTTTTTCTTTAGAAATTTGATGTCTCTTCTAGGAAATGTGAACATCCTTTGTTTGATTCGAATATTAAACGATATCCGTGCAGTGATGGATTTTGCGTGTGCTTCGATGTGTGAACGTTAAATTAAGGTAAATAATATTGAGGATGGTATGTCATTCAGGCGATGAACTGGGTAAGTAAATCAATAAATTATACGTGAAAATATTTTAATCTGTTTTTAAATTTTCAAATGTTATGTGTTATTCAGAGTTGTCAGTGATTGAACTGTTTTTATAATTATTCACTGCTTGAGAGTAAAAATAACAAAATGGATTTTAGCTTTTATAAGTAAATAGTTTTGTATTAGCATGCCTTCTAGGTTCAGTGCTAAACCGCGTAATTAATTAATATTCTACACTTTTAGACAATGTATGTAGACAATTTAAAATATGGCGTAGACAATGTAAATAATGTAGACAATATGTCGAAAATCATCGTTATTGTTAGCAATCAGTTATACAGAAGTTAGTTGTTAAATGGAACCATTTTAAGATGGAAAGCTTCGTTCTTATCACAGATTTTAAAAGATTGAACCTATTTGAAAGATTTTTAATAGGACTGTATATAAAATATGTCACTATGCTCGGAAAACGAAATAATCGGAAAAATTTATATTTCAAAATGCCTTAGATGCTTTAGTACCGAAAAAAATAAATACGGTCACCTGGGTTTAACAGAACTTTGCATACATTTCAAGTTTTAATCTAGAGCGTCAAAATGTCAATGAACTACAATGACATCCTTACTGTTAAAGCACAAAAAAGCTGTTTCATGATCCTTTGTGATTCATATTTCAAATAAATGTAAAAGAAGACTGATAGAAGGCTTCCTGGATATTTCAGACAATATAAATACATGGTCAAAAAGAAACTACTCCCTCCAAGGAAAAATGAATCAGAGCTAACACGTAATACTAATTTTTATTCAGGTAAAATCAAACCAACACTTAATATGCTGATTTTATGGCTTGAAAAATAATTGGTTGTACTTAACCTTGTCGTGGGACCGCCATATCCGTGTGCCACACGTGTTGCCCCAAAAACCGACATTAACCTCTAGGCAATCAACATGACTACAGTAATCGTTTCGAAAGTGTATGAGATGTTTGGCACATTGCAAAGGGAATTTAATTTGGAGCTGGATTTAACCCCCTTACAGCGTTATGATTATCGATAATGCCCGTGAAAAAACATTATATCTCTAACTTTAATTTATACTCTTTAAAGGTGTAATTTGATTGTGATTAGAATTAACATTATTAATTTCTACAGAGCAACCCAGACACAAATGGATGCAGACACAAATTTTTTATCGATTTTTCGCTCCTATATTTTACGGATATCCGAAGTAATAAAGAGACGTTTTAGTGAACAATCGGAACTTTATTTAATTTATCTTAAAAGCCAAAAAACTCTCTTATCAAAAATATCAAAATTCATTTTTCACTAAGATTAATTGTAAGTTTAAACATTGATATACATACATACGGCTCAAGATTATTTTCCGGGGGTCTTCATTTCGCTTTATATTCAAGATTTACGGCTAGTTCGCAGCTGACGTGAAATCAAATTTTCGCTGGTAGAGACATCTATACTCTGATCCGAAAAATACCAATTTCACTAGCAACACTGCGTACCGCAAAAGAAAATTCAGCGGTAATGTTAAAGCTAATCGACGTTGGTCTCATTTGTAATTTATACCGGGACTAATCTGAGTAATACTAAATTAACGCTACATCGAAGCTGCTCGCAATTTCACTGTTTGAGAACCGATATCCCTCTAGTGTTAGCTCCATCTATTTTAAAAATACCAAAAAAGTGTATCATCTTATATTGCTCATTCAAACAGCTAAAACAAAAACAAGTCCGCCGATGGACTAACAACACTGTTGGAGCAGTAAAGTAACACTATGAAATGGTAATCCTTCCGAAACGTACGTATGGTGTATCACTACTCAGCGCATAAACGACATAAGGAACATCGTCCCATAAAAAACCTAATTCGCTATTAATAAACGTATATAGTCGTATACTCATTCATTCATTAGAAGAAATGGACAAACATCGCGATATCGGAAGGAAATTGAAGCATACTTGTCTCCGAAAATTACGATGGAGATTTTGGAAGGTCAAATCAAATTTATTTGATTTAATTACAAATGGAGTCAGTTAGTCCTGGCTGACCCAAGATTCGAAAAGCCTCGCCTGTTGAGATTTTATTGAGGGCTGATGTTTATGCTGATTTTGTTAGTGATCAAATATCGAAGTACAAACCAAATATCATCAAAACAGATTTTGGCTGGGTTCCGTGCCGACCCAAATGGATACCACTTATCCAATGGTGAAGGAAATCACGAGGCAAGTCCTAAAAGAAAGATACGTGTTACACCTGCCAATAACGGACACACGACTGGACCAATTAGAAAGTGCAAGGCCACAAACATTTCAAGGCTTCCTACAACTAGAAAAGAAACTAGAATCAAACCAAGATTTAAAAGGCCGTTATAACCAGTTTATGGCAGAGTACTTCAACAGACGTCACAGATACGAACACCTCATAACGCGAGCCAATACTATACTTACCCCACCTTGCAGCGCTTTTGAAAACATCGGGGTTGTTATACCCATCTGTATAATTGTTTTTAGGTTATCTGTTAAATTAATAAAGTTTTTTTATATCTTGTCGGTTCTAATTACATCGACAATTGGAGGTTCGTGTTAAACTGGAATCAAAGTTACATGAGCTATACCGGTGCAAGCTAATTTACCGAGTGATACGCGAGAGCTAATTTTTTGGTTGTAAGCCGTAAAAAGCCGATAAATTTAAGCAATGCACTCACTTGAAAATGATTGAATATTGATTCTGGTCAATGCAAAATACAAATATTCTGAGGAAAATGTCGCAACTGGAGGAGTTCTCGAATAAAATATAGCGAAATTATAGGCAAATTTAAGCCAACTGAATAATTTAAAGCCTGTAGTTGTTATATTCTACTAAATTTTATTTAATAATAGTTTTAATTTCAAATACCGACGGAAGTTGCAAGTGGGTGTCAGTTGACACGAACAATTTCAAAAATAAAATATTCCAACTACTACACGTTAAGTATAGTTTGAGTCTTGCGGAAAGGAATGACTATGTAATTTGAAATTGTCCAGTGACGCTAACATCAAAAACGGATAAAAATTACATTACTAATAAAAAGATTGATAATGAGTTTGAATATGTTGAATTATTTTAAACGCACTAATCTTACCTGTTAAGGTTGCAAAAATTGAATTTATTCGACATCGTACTGAAAAACAATTTAAAAACAAGAAGGAAAACAATAATAAACATTGTCTACAAATTATCTACATATTCTACCAGTTTACCAATATTACATATTCTACACGGTATTTTCGACACCAACATGTGGATAATTCTGGAATATGCGTACAACACTACTTGTTATTCGCAATCGCAAATATCACCAACACATAGAATTCAACGGTTTGCATATTCTTATTTTCGCTGGCGCTACATCCCCTGAAGAGATTTGGCCGCGTCAACAATGGTCTTCTAGAATTAGTACGGAAATGAGTATGGAATAAACCCAAGTTTCACCTTATTTCCAATTTGATTTGTTCTCTTTTTAGTCGAGATTCAAACCCACACTGGCACTTTTCTTTGGCGAGTAGTATGAATTTCCGAGTACTTTACATGGTTATTTCCTTAGAATCGTTTTTGCACGCGAATATAAACGGGAACTCGACTTTTATATTGGATATAAAAGACCCCGCATCGAAATTTTGAAGCTTACCTAGGTTTTACTACTAGATGGTTTTATATGAAAATTGCCCATCATTATCCGTCCTTAGAGGCATAGATTATTTTTTATATGAAGCAGAGAAAGTAGTTGTGCAGATTTCCTCGTGTAAGAAACAGCTTTAAGGTTAAGGTTTTATTGGAAAAATAATAAAATTATAAAAATATAATAACACAACCAAATTAATCACAATTTGTTTATTTCTTTCGTGTCATCACCCACACAATTGGTGATCTAATAGTGTGAAGCGTAATTGCGAGACAGCATATTTTTCACAGCGAATACAATTACACCATCTTAAAATTTTGCCTCAATTGCAAATAAAATGACGCCATACCATATCTCGATATTTAAAACGAGCTTTGGTCAAACGTACGCATTTATCGAGTATTCAAAATTCAAAACTTTGGTCAGGTATATTCAGCTTGGTAATAAAAAGACCCTTATCACTTCTCAACGAGATGCAAACATTGGGCGAAAACAAAGTCACATGTTTGATTGAAGCAAACGTGGTTTAATTTTAAAAATTAAACATTCATTGTGTTGGAAACTCCAATCAGCCTCTTTACTGAGATACAACATTTAGAATTAAAAAGTAAATAGAACAATAATATTGCTGGTAAATTGGACAAGTGAATTAAACAAGAGCGAGTGGTTTATTTTGATAACCAAAACGCCAAACTTGTAAAATATCGATAACCTGGCACAATGTTTACACAAAAGGGATTTTTCATCAACCGATTATGATCGGCGGTGGATTTTCCATGTTAGCACTGACTCACATGAAGCTATACAATGTGCAAGTGGTCTACGTACGATAGTCCTATAGCTGTATGTCCTCAATATGGCTGGCAACGGCGTAAGGAAGGCTGTTAAGAGTGCTTCGGAATTCAAATACGATTCGGTTATAAAATAATTATTCATAGGTGATTGAAATCGTCATCGTGACTTTCGACGCGGCTCACATCCATTCTGGCCACCGGACATCAAACCAAGAACTTCGGTTAACAGGTACTCGTGCTATCCTTATTCTGTTATCGAGGGGAGGCGACTATTTGAAAGAAACTTTTCTGAATTAGTAGTGTTTATACGACCACAAAACCCACAAATATTATTAATAATTAAAGCACATTCTGTTTTGTATTTCGTGGCTGAACATCTGTGAATGAATACGGTTCTATATTGATGAAACATAAATATTTAAAAACTAAAAAATTAAGAATTAACAAAGAAAAAAAAGTAAATTATTGACAGAAAATACTTCAAACACAATATGTTACTCTTAATCAAATTTTAATACTTAAATAAACATTTTGATAATGTGAATATGCAAATAAGAAAACATGTGTAAAACAAGTATGTATGCAGCATGTGTACACATGTGTCCGCTTCAAATTTCATACGTATATTGTGAGTCATTGTGATGAAAACAATCCGTTTCACACATAACCTCACTTTCCTTGCGTAACCAAACTACGATTTGAGCAAAGATGATATACTCATATTGCAACAGAGTTACAAATCAGAAAAAAATGCATACAAAAATTATTGGGTTACGCAAAAATAAACCGACAAGGCTTATCTATTTTAAAGAGTAAGAGAATGATGAAAATACATAATGCAACAAGCACACGGAATTTGATCGGAATACAAAATATGTACACAAAACACATTTTAGGTTGTAATATGACAAATAATGGATTCGGGGAAATTGTTGAAAAAACCATAATTTCTTAGAAAATACAAAATCTTCAAAAATCAACTGTATTAAATACACACACAAATCTAATATGTACACATGTTAAATAAATATTTAATATTTTGTGTCACGTGACTTTCTGAGGGGATTTATGAGTTTAATATCAATGAATAATTTTGTGGGTGTTAGTAATTCAACGACAGGTGTTTTTGACTAGTGTTTGAATATGTATCTCCCACTATTAATAATAGTTATAATTTTATAATTTTTGGTTTTATTGGATATTCGTGTCACCACGAATTGATCAACAATGATGTTTTCCGTGGTCTATTTATGGCTGATAAGTAGTTTTAATGACAATTAATTATTTTATTAATCTGAATGCATTTATTTTATGGGGTTTACGATACTTTTAAATAGTGTTTAGTATAAGTACTTAATACAAAAATTCGCAGTTGTGCTTAATTTGGAAGGTGATGAAATAGTGATGTAAACCACTCTGACTCGCATGCATATATGAAATAATGTTCACAATTACATATATGACCCATAACAAGTGTGGTAGAATCGCTTTCATGCACTAAATATTCCATATGTTAACGACATTCAACGACATGCATCATCATTCTTCCCATCTCTAATTTGAAAATGACCTACATTTCTCTATGGTTAATAGTATATTTTATTATTTTCATTTTAGATGTGATGATGATGCATTTCACAATTTTCGACACCATTTTCCAGAATTGGAAGACTTGCTAAATGCAATAGTTCAAAAACCAGTACGGGCTGGTGTTGCCTTTCGATAAACAGAGTATTCTACTAGATGGCAGGCAAACGAAATAAAATTACCAACATGTGTCATTTAACTCACATTGATTGACATCTGGTGAGAGACAAAATAGGTTTTATAAAATTTATATTTGATTATAATTCGGCTTATTTAGGATTAAATAAAATGATAAATTCTTCTATGGAGCTCCTCACTTTTTCGGCTCTTATGCCTCACAGAATAAAATTTTTATTCGAAACATGTTTGGTTTGTGCTAAATAGCCCTGTAATCTCAAGAAATCTGATTTTCGCTAAAATTTTGAAAAGAACGTCTGATCGAAAATAAAGATGATCAATATTTTTTGAAAATTTAATCAGTGACACCAATATCGACGCACTCCCTTCGTATACTACTTTTAGCCTAACCGAGGAATAAAAACAAGGATGTAGTAGATAAGATTTGTTACAATTATAACGCCATCTATTACGAGCCAAAAAAGTTTCGAAAAAACTTACGTACTTTGAGGACTAGAATTCGAATCTGCAATATAAAATTGGGGTTCCGATTTAAAATTTAAAAGTTGCCTACCTCCAAAATTGTGGTGGAGGGTTGAGTTTGGTGTTACTGGATAGCTCTTTAAAGAATATTGAGTACCAGCTTTTTGTTGTTCGACGTTCATTTCTCCAGGATTTGAATAATTTCCTTACTTCTCTTTTCCGCTATAAATAATTTTAAAAATAACAAAATAATACAAACGCTGTGATGCTTTTTCTCTTATAACCCACTTTTTTACCTTTAACTCGCATAGGAAGTAATACGCCACCTACTTAGGTGGCTTTTAACAGGCGAATACATTTTTTTTACTTTTTATGTTATCTTGAGTCCATGCAGAGTTGAAAGTGGCTTGAGTTGGAGTTAGTGTTCGTGGGAACAGAGTAGAGTTGAGTTTTCGTTAAGATATTTAGCGTTCATAGGAAAACAGTAGAATTGAATTAATTATGGCCTTCAAACGGCCGACAAAGCTATTGCATGCAGCACGAAAGTGGCTCCGCGGTATTTTGGCCCATTCCCGGCGAAGCGCTTGCTTGAGATGATCGACACTTTGGTATTTTTTGTCAACCTTGCTCTTCAAAATACCCCAAACCGAGAAATCTAGCGGATTTGCATCCGGTGAATCTGGTGGTCTTTGGGCAGTGGAAATGAACCGCGAAACATTGTTTCTCAGCCAATCTTGATTGACGTGCGCTTTATGGCTCGGCGCCGAGTCCTGTTGAAATGTCCAGGCTCTGCGGTCGAAATGTTTTGTGCCCAAGGCTTCAACGCTCCCTCCAACACATGATCCCGATAAATTTGAGCATTTATCTTGATGCAACGGTCCAGAAAAACGAGCGGTGAACGGCTTTCGGCCGTTACGGCGGCCCAAACCATCACTATCGGCGACGCGTGATTTCAAGTGGCAATCCGTTGGTCCAAATTTTCAGTAGAACGGCCGGGCAAGTAAATCCGGTCGTTTTGCTTGTTCACGTATTGCTCAATAACGAACGATGACTCATCGGAGAAAACCAAATTCGGTAAATCGCCACTTTCGTGCAAGCGTAACAACTCCTTTGCTCTTCCCACTCTAATTTTATTTTTAGCATGATCTTTCAATATGTGCTGCATCTGTTCGAGCGAAATGTCCGCCTCACGAGCCATTTTTTCCAGCAAAATATAGAGCAATCCCACTATTACGCTTGAATTCCATTGCGGATAACTTTTTTTCTGAATATTTCCCACTAAAATGCTTTTGTACGCTTGTAAACAATGGAATTAACTGTCATTAGTGTAAATTTGAGCGCTCTGTCATCACTGGTTTGACAGCAATGTCAGTTTGAAGTTGGTAACACTTCGTGTCAGTCACCCTGTAGTAGTTTACAAATACAAACGCCACTGAGTTTACACCTACAATGAAAAGAAAACATTTTTCCCATAAATTTATGAGTCTATGTTCGTCTTTCCCATATAAAATTAAAAAGCAAAGTAACAAATGGAATTAGAGATTAAAAATTAAAAATAATAAATAATATTTATTGGTTTCGTGAAATTCTAATTTAAAAGTATTACAAAAATCGTATCCTAGCGAGAAGGAAGCCTGACAGTATTATTACAGTATCATAATGCCCCATTTATAGTACATATAGAACATTGTTTTCTTCAACAAATTTTTGCAGGTAAATAAGAAGCATCCGCTATATAAAAATATTTAATATGCGAGAAAGAAATAAACATATATAGTAATGCTATAATTTTTTTGTAGGAAAATTATTAATTTATTTTTAATTAATTCAAATGCGAAATTTACATTTTTATCGAATATATTTTATGGCAACATTTTCATTTTTATAGTGGTGTTGGCGGTGTACTGGCTCAAAAAGTTTTCTGCAAAATTTTGCTTGGGTATATTTCTTTTCTTGTCTCCCATGTGCAAAATGTCAATGTTATATCTCTTCATTTTGCAGAAGAAAAATGTTGGTCGAATGGGGTATATTGAAGCAACTTGTTGCTATAAATATGGCTACAGATTTTAGGCACCAATTTTAGGTTTTATTTTAGATTTTAGCGACACTACAGTGTTGAATGAAATTGAAAGTAAGATTGTAAAATTACTCTTAAAAGTCGTAATAACCCAGATAAGCGTAAAAATCTTGCAACCGCAATTGCAACGAAATTAAAACCACAACGCAGGCAGTCTACTAAATAAACACGCGAGATCATAAAACAAGAAAACAATTTACCCAAGGCACATAAAATACAGAAACTGCAAAAAATCGTGTGGTTCGTTTCCATAGAATACACATAAAATCTGAATACTCGTATTATACACTTTAAATATAAAACCAACAGTCCCCACACCAAATAGTAGTGCATATATACTCCTTATGTGTGCACTTAACATTCGCGACAATAACGCGATAAATAAAAATTATAATCACAGACATATTCGTAATTTGCTGTATCGCAAAAAATTCATTGAACTCAAATGTTTGGAGCACATAATCCGCATGTGTATGAATATAAGATTGATATGGGCGTGCGAAACCTTGTATCAAAAACAATACAAAATATGGTTAGACTTAATAATTGGTTCAAACTAGTTTGGTTAACAAAAAATGGAATTGTAGACACGTTTTAGGTATTTAGCGATGATTGATCACCTTCCAACTAAACTTAATTGATTTAAATTAAATGTAACAGGATATCGTTTAACCGTTATCAAAATTATAAACAGCAAATTAGTAATTTCCGGCAATATTACCCTATCACATTTTTTATGAAAATTAGCAAACGCTGCATTAAATCATTGATGCCGAAAAATAGACGCCAATAAATCAACATCAAAACTCAATGAACTGGAAGCTGAAACTCTTAAAAGAAAATAGCAAAATAAAAAATATGTTTATAAGATAGTTTCCAGCCCTGTACATATTCGCGAAGGGGACCAAAAGTTAATGAAAACGTGTTAACAAAGATATATTTTAGATAAACATCTAATCAACATTTATCTTATCACTTCAAGTACCCTTTAGACGCTTTTATATCGTATATATTGAAATCGAGCATGATGAATTTTAATCGAAACAAAATCGAAAGATCCAATGAGGTTTTTTTTTAAATACGTATATGTACATCTTAAGATTATATGTAAAGGATGCGCATACATGTCCTTTTGTATATACATACTGTTTGGGTACGAGGAAAATGTATGGTAGATGTTTAAAGTCAATCCAACTCACTCCCTTGAAATAAGTATACCATCTTAAGTATATACAGCAGCTACATACCTACTCCCTTCTTGCCTTCTTGAGGAAATTTCTTTACACGTGCCAATATCATCAGTCGGTGGATGGTGATATATTTTATGTATGTAGATCTTTTATATATAAACACGGGTGTATATAAAAGAAACACATAAAAAATGTGTTTTAATACGAACGAACAAAAATATAGAAACGACGAAAGTAAAAATAGAATGACGTAACGGTAAGCCATTAAATGTTAGAAATGTTTTTGGTTTTGTCTTGAGAGCGCAAATCGGATGAAAATTATAATAATTTGACAATGGTGTATATAGGTGCGAAAAGTATAGTATGGCTTTCATTTGAGTATCATGAAGGTAGGGCTCTCATATTTGTTAGGCAACCGGTAGAACCGGTTATGTTGTCATTTTGGAATCGAAAGATCCCGTAATCCCATATTTTTAAACGGTGTTTTTATATCAAAAAATTTTCAAATTTACCGGTTCGCGTTTATGAAAACGGTAATTTTACCGGATTGAAATAATCGGCAAAACGTTTCCCGAGTACTCCACCAAAATAGTAAATAGATTATTTTATATGCACTAAAATATTTAAACTTACAGATATAACTCCTACTAAACCATCATCAGTCTTACCTGAAAAAACAACAGATTACGGTTAGTCATGCTAAATCAGTAAAGTAAATTTTGATGTGATCCTTAAACACAAGCACTTTTCCATTCTATTCCCAAGATTACAAAGCGCAACATGAAACTTTCACATAGAATATCATAAACAATGAAATATCTTGCACACATGTCTTCCGAATACGAAGAGGACCATGAACTATAAAATATTGTAACATACGGATAAGTAATAAGTACGCATCATATATGTATACACGAATAAAGAAAACAAAAATTTCACACACAATATGGCCATCAACTTATAATACGAATTATATACACCAAACCCATAAACAAATAAAAATAATGTGCGCGATTGTGTTCCGACGATATAACAACGCATTCTTTACGTATTGTTTTGTTTATTTGCTTTTGGCTTATTTTTTAGATCGGAGAATTCAGATGGAATAAGAAGAAGGGTAACGATGTATGTTGGGTACTCTATACGGAATTACTAACAACGGGTCTCTTAATGTTGTGGTGAAAATTCTTAATTGAATACTGTGATTATATAAAAGTTAAATCTTGATGACATATACACAGATAAAATTACAATCAAAATCGTTTAATCAACAATAAACTGAATTCTACAAAAAATTTCAGTTAAAAGAAGTATTAGAGAACGGTCAACACTAGAATTTAATTGGAAGAGTGCCAGTTGAAATGATTGTGCGATGTGCAATTATCGAAGAGAAATATGACAGTTTGATTTAAACGATGAGGGGCTACAGGCAAAAAATGCCAAATATTGCCGATGGTTACCCGAAAAAACAAAATTTGAAATTATAAAAACCGTCGCATCATGTTGAAACAAAATTGACCCAATAAGCCAACATTTGTAATAACCAAATGAATTTGTGCAATAATTGTCTTATTTTTGTAAAATTATATATTGTTGGAAATGCTAATTGCTAATGAGAGGACAAGTATCAAGTAGCGGTCCAACAAAGAGAAGCACCATGAGGCACCATGAGCCCAGTCCGGTACTGAGTGCAGAACCTCCTTGGGCTCCAGCCAACGTTGATAATTAAAAGTAATAATGGAATTTTAATTGATCCCCGCTAAGAACTTAATAAAGAACACGAGGAGCATTGCTCAAGAATGTAAGAAAATTATCACCTCTTCAATCATCTACGTAGGTAGGAAAAAGCAGGTACGAGTTACTCTAGATGCCGACAAGGGAGGTGATAATTCCGTACAAGATACTCTGCATCAGGAAATGAATCAGGAATTAAATTAAAACAAAGCGGAAAAGGAAACGGTAGAAACAGGCGTCGATATTATAGGGGTTCGAGTTGAGATAATCTATCTCAGACAGACGATTTTCGATATATATATATATATATATATATATATATATATATATATATATATATATATATATATATATATATATATATATATATATATATATATATATATATATATATATATATATATACACACACAAAAGCAAATATATATATACGCACACAAAGAGTCAAGTCTTCGCCCCTGGTGAAATTGCTGAGAAATACGGCATACAGAAAGAATCTGCAAGACACAGAGTATGCGCGCATTAAATCGAACTAGGATCTGCAGGTTGCTACCGCTAATAAAAGGCACGTAGATATCAACGGGGAGTGTGCACTAAGCCGAGGAAGAATACAGAGATGAAAATGGAAGGTAGACCTGGAAGTCGATATCACACTAATAGTGCTATCGAAGGAAATTACACTTGCTTAATACAGTACTGGGAAAGGACTTGCCTAGGTTGAGTTAGAATATGTTATCATCCTGAGTTGCAACTTCTATAACAATAAACCGATCGAGGAATTAAATCCTTAAATCTGGATGAACTTAATGTGATAATTCAACATCCAACTTTGCGGTGAAATAAATACAGGAAGCTTTAATACAAAATCGCCGGAATTGGGAGTGTATATACATACAAGATAAAAGAGAACAGGTCCTTTCAGATTGAGCTGTATCAAGTCAGCTCACCAGTCTCAACATAAGACAATACAACTGCCTTAGAAAGGGGCGGCTATGACTGAATCCTAGATATAATTTCCTGTTCTAGGAGAATCTTGGTGTCTCTAGGGGACACCAAAGCAGCTGTAGCTCCGCACTTCCATGCGGTGAAGCGTTATAACATAAAGAGCGAAATAGGAAAGATGTGCTTTATATTGATGGACCTCAGAAATTACTGAACTACGCAGGAGCTGTAATCAAGGAGATGATTGCAGACAAAGAATAAATGTACTCCGGTGTGAGCGAGTAGAAGCGTCATTTGAGGTGATTTATAATGGCTTCATAACTATCGTATGCAGTTGGGGTCGGAAATGTTGTTCAACGGTGGAAGACCAAGTATCGGCAAGAGAACATTGCTTTCAAAGGGTGAATTTCTTCGTGTTGGCGCTCCAGTACAAAGAAATAGCTAATTCATCAGCTATTTATTTAGGATACATAACATGGAGACCCTTAATTGTGATAACATAAAGAAGAGAACACTCATAGGATTTTGTGATAATTGTTCATAGGGTATATGATATTTGTTATTCTATTTGGGTTTATAATAAAGCCATTAAGACCGCACGTCGGTTAATGTTATTTAGTTCAGTATACTTCAGATGTCAAATGTTTTCATAGTGTGAAAAAAAACTAAGTAAATTTATTTTATTCTCATTTCTCTTTAAAACATTAGCGTGCCCTCTCTTTCGCAAAAAGTATTTCCTCATTCGGAAAATTTGTTATATTGTCCAACCACATAATAACATTTCTATTTCGAAACTAAGTATTAATCGCTGGTTTTAAACGCAAAACATAAAACAACTTAATCTGACAATCAAAGACAATTGTTTCGCCCAATTAATAAATTATTTCGTATTCACTTAGAATTTGAGCCCGTCATTCCGCTTGTTGTGCCACCCTACAAGCAAAAAACAATCAATAAAAAAAACTTAATAAAGCAATAATTTAAAAGAAGACGTCGAATATAAACAAAAATATAACAGAAAATTAATTGAAAATTGAAAAACTTTTGCTGACTCAAACACGAGTATTTTCATTTGTTTTTGTTTTATAAATTAAAACATGAGCATCAAAACGAGAAATAAAGTGGGTTTTGGGAAATCTTATTTATACACACACCCGATGTATTATTATTATATTTCATAATTTATTTGTTCGGTGAAATTGTTTGATGGATGATTTATGAATTGGTTATGTAGTTAATGTTGTTTTAGTCATCATCACATCATTCACATACAAAGCATAAATTGATCAAAGTGACGACATACAAATATCGCGCGCTACACATAAAGCGCCTTTAAAATACATTTATTAAATATTTTTGGCATGACTAGATAATGCCGTCTGGGCGGTCCTTGTAGGTCAATTTTGAAATGGATTTTCAAATGCTACGCGTTTTCGTAATATCAGTACGTAAATCGCTGTGTAGGAGTTATTGATAACATTATATATTTTTACATCCAACCAATATAAGTTTTGTTATTGAAATGGAAAGTAACTACACAATTTTATGTAAATTATGCAAATGAGTTTCGAGACGGGCATGGGAAAACAAAACAAATTAATTTCAGTTAGATAAGAAGAGACACAGATGCTTATTATCATAATACGGTATATTGGGTTGTTGTTGTATTTTGTGTTAACTTATTAGTTAATTATCATTTGCCGATGCGTACACAGTACATTATCATAAAAACATTAATTAGCATTGTTTAGCGTGTCATCGGCAAAAGAACGAAGAAAACTAGATACAAATAAAAGTGTGCTAATGACATTGACATGTGTATAAAAACGACATGGTCTCTAGGGTTTATTATCTTATAGTATATATTACATTGCATTTATGAGTGAAAGTATGTATATTTCTGGTTTGTGATAAATGATTAATCGATTATCTTAAAAAGATAAATTCTAAAGTAAATTAATATCTGCTTGAGAATCGAACGAATGAATAACAACAAAAAAATATAACTGGTTAATTTTGATAATTTATGTAGCGATATGTGTTAGATTTAACGTGTGCGTAAATTCTTGTTATTTTATTCGACACGTGTAGCAGTTATATTTAGCATGTAGCCAATATATAATTTGGTGATGAATTTGCATTTTTATCGTATTTTATCAACCATGAATGAATAACATGAATAACGCTTTCAACATATTTTATGCGTAATAGATTAAAATATAGTAACATAGCGGTTCATTATATTGATTGATGGAGTATAATATGGATAAATATCCGATTCCTGCATGTAATATACACCTTAACTAGGGGATGACACACTTCTACCACCCTTGAATTAATGTCTAATGTAATAAAATTAATTTATCGTCAACTAAACAAAAATTAACATATCTTAACGACCAAATGTCTTCGTTAGGCCAAAAAAATAAGATTTATAGTCTTTAGCATATGCAAAAAACCAACAAAACTTCTCAAACTACATTAATAACTAAAATTCAACCAAAAACTAATTAAGTTGACAGGTGCAGTTAATCTTAGCTGCTGCATACAAAAGACATCTCATTTCAATTGATAAACATAAAATATAATAAGGTAATTAATATGCGATGATTTGGCGTCAATCTTTGCGGTTCACATAGAAAAATTTAAACCTATCGTTATTGCTGAAGATTATAATCATACAATCAAATACAGTGTGACGAGAGATTTCAAAGTACCTAACTTATTCTGAGAAGAAATTTGTGTCTAACCGGAAGAATTTAGTTTCAGTTTTTGTGAATGATTTAATATGTCGGTCACCGGAAATAAATAAAATTTATTATAATATATAGACGATAAAACTTCAAGCTTTTAATAAATTTTTTTGAGTCTTATTACATAGAAAATTTGGGATGACACGATGATAAATTATATGGAAAACTTGCAAAATTTTTATTTTTATACGGTGATAGGGATAAGAGGGAAGAGTTAAGAAAATATTTTCTCTATAAATTTTCATTTTACGAGTATCGTATTACATAAGTTTGAAAGATCCTTGTACAATATACATTTTTAATGAATTGCTGTTTAGTTTATCCGTTGAGCCCACCCAACAAAATTTACCTCGCAAATGTTAACATGTTCTTATAAGCTTCAGTATGATGATGTAAGCTATTCTCTTTTCCAGAGATGTTTCAAATAGCGAAAACTCAATCTCAACTGAAAATAATTATGCTTATTGGGTAATATTAAATGTCAAAATATATCGGATTATTTTCCGTATTTCGAGCATCTAACTAAATTGAAAACGTTCATCAAATATGAAACTAATACGAAATGTTTTATTGTGGTCGTTTAGATTTATGTTACTCGTATATTATTTATTAAAACGCACTTTCTAAAAATTTCTTCGCTTATGGTCTAATTTATATTAATTCAAACCTAGTAGTCTTTTCTTGGGCTCAACAATTGATGTGAGTTTACAGCTCCACATTTGCGGCAAAATGATGCGTTTTCTTCGACTCTTATCTCTTCGTCTGCAAACAAAATTTTAAAGTGAGGGTTTATTCGAGCGATAATTTTGTATGTGGCTCGGCTCGTGTTGTACTAAACAAACGTTTCATCACCGCCGGTATACCAACGTATCCAGTATATCGGATGACGTGACAGTTTCTAGTGCGAATAACGAAGAGCACCTTCAAAATCTCAACAAATTGTTGAATCGACTTAATAGATATGGTCTACGCTGTAAAAAAGAGAAATACAAATTTGCAAAGTCAAACATTTGGTATTCAATGTTGTGGACACATCATCAATGAGGAAGTTATAAGCCCATCGGAAAATCGTTTAAAATCGTTGAAGAAAAATCAACTACTGCAACAAATGTATATACAATTTCTTGGCAATTGCTGTTCCGCTTAATAAGCTTCGTCATAAGGGACCAAAATTAGTTTGGATGAATCTCCATGAAACCCCTTTTCAAACACTTAAGTCGCAACTGGTAAACAGATCAAGATTAGTTCACTACAGTAAGGATCGTCCTATTATACTCGCTACAGAAGCGTGGTGAAGTTTCTCTCTCGTTTTCCAGATGAATCGGAACATCCCATTGGATTTGCGTCTAAAACAATTACGAAAAGTCTGCAGGCATATGTACAAGTCAAGAAAGAGGCTCTCTTCATTATATTTAGGGTGAAACATTTCATCAATATTTATATGGTAGAGAATTCAAAATGCTTACGGATTACAAGCTGCCGATTTTTTTTGTCGAATGGTAACACATAAACATGTCAATCTCTAAACTACCAGTGAGTAAGGCTGAAGATTTCGATGGTTATGAGGAAGGTTTGATTGATGTGAGTCAGCTAACCAAAGTTACGTTAGATGAGATAAGGAAAGTTGTTCGCTTCCTAAAAGAAGGACGATCGAGTATTCTTTCCAATGGGAAAGCGAGATTAAACCATATTTTAATCGGAAATTTGGTCTGATTTTACGTCTGTCAGGATGTATACTTTTTCAAACGAATATAATCAGGTTATTATTCTAAGCTCTACGGTACTGTCTACTGTACTTCATCTCCTACTTGAAGATCAACTAAGATGAAACAAATGGCTCGAAGCGAATATGAGTGATCCTACGAAGTCATTTTCCAGCTGGCCGAATGCTGCTCGATACGTAGTTACTATATACTACGATTAAGACACTCCAAGCAATCTTCGCGATTGAAGGAACGCGATTGAACTCAATTCAAGTTAGAAGAGCTCAGAAATTTTGGCGAATTAAACAGCATCACACATCCGACGTGAGCACAATTGCACCGAGCACCGAGTGTTCAGCAGAGCGTTTCGTACGAACATTTAGGGCAGCATTTTTTGGATAAATCTCCAGCAGAATTTCTACACGGGCGATAACCGCGAAGCTTAATATCGGTTTTAGTTCCGGATCCACAACACCAGTGTAGTGATGATATGATTTATATATGCCCTGGCCAAGCAGTGTACGCCATAAATTTTGGGCGTAGGGAAAAGTGGATCCCGGGAACAATAGTAGACGAAAGATGTTCAGCATTACATCATCATTAGGAGTAAATAGAAGACATCGGAATCAGATTCAAACAAGCTTTCAGAAGTAAAGTTAACGACAAAAATTTCGAACGACCTAAATTTGACGAAAGCTTGTGTGGCATTATTACCAGTGACCCCAATGGGCTCAACCTTATCATCGATGGCGATTACGCCAGAACGATCAAGAGTCAATAACATTACCAACATTATTTGGACCACTATTTGATGGAGAGAATGCGAAAGAGAAATGTGCTCAAAAAATTACGTATTTCATAAAAACAAATGTACGAGTATTAAGTTTATAAACGCGCCCTACATGTAGCCTCATATTCGCTCTACATGTTTGAATATTTACATCGAGGGTTTTTTAAGATGATCATCAGTTGTCAAAAGTTCGAAACGTCATTATTCAGTTTTGTAAGTGAATACGTCGTGAATCAAACGTTGTCAATTAAAATTACGTTTTAAGTATTTTATTTTAAACCCGCAATTAAGTTTATATGTATTTTGCGTCCTAACGTACAAAATATAACAAAAATGACATCGAAAAGGTGTCGAAAGCTCAAGCAAAAATAAAATATTTTGTAATATAGAGTTTAAATCAATAAAAATTTTAAAAATTAAAATGAAACTCAATACAATTATTATTAATTTAAAGAAATTGATTTTTGAAATGAAATTTTCGTTGATAAATTTACGTTCGGGTTATTATTGTGTTTTGTTTAAAATTAAATAACACGTGCATCTGCTGTTGCACATACGAGTATTTGTTTTTTTTTTTTTTTTTGTTAAAACAAGTTTTTACTTAAATATGAAAGGATGAACAAGAAATCCGAAATTGTATAACTTTTTTTTTCATTCAGATGAAAATTCAAGCAAAATCATTTGCATATTATTTAGTAAACATATTTCTGTCGTAGAAATTAGTTCTCCTGTATTATCATCAGTGCTTACAAGATAAATAATATTTATGCGGTATCATTATTACCGATCGGTATTAAACCAAGGCCTTAAACAAAAGCTTTTCAATTTGCTTAATGAAAAAAGAACCGCATGGTAACCTTTAACCCTAATGTGAGTGACGATAGGTACTCGGATACCTTTTGCACGTTTCGACGTCTATTTTGTATGTTTCAGACACAATAAAAACTTTAAATTTTATGAGAACTTCTTGTACAATTGATATGATTACGATCACACTTAAAAATGAGAATTTTGACAACTTTGACGAACGTGGAAAAAATTAGTTATTAGAACGTTCACATACAAAATGCATGTAGGTACTAATCACTCAAATTAAGATATTTTTTCTTCACTTACATGAGGGTTAAAAATATTTCAACAATGAAACAAAATATGCGTGTATAATTAATTAAAATTACGACAAATAGAAGAACATTTATATTCTAATAGGTCATTACACGAAAACGCCATTAATATAAACAGCGAAGCATGAAAAAATTCGAAAAACGTGTAACGAAATATTTAGTGCCAGAAATGCGTGCGGGATCATATGTGAAAGGTCTTAATAATAAAGGTTTAAATAATATGCTTATTTAAATATACTAAATTATATAACGTGCTGAACGGAACACACTTGAGTAACAGGAATATTCAACATAAATAAAATTTATGCAAAGTTAGTAATATTTCAAGCATCAAAAAATGTTGGACTGTCACCGAAATAAATCAATAAATAAACAATCCGTTTCCACCACTTATATAGTCTAGTCGATGTCAATGACCAAAGAAATACTCACATTCTTGTGACAAAATATCGACTTTTTGGGCAACTCATTAGCCAAATTGGCTTTGTGATGGTCATAATTTTATATTAGGTACATTAATTTGAATTGATGACTGTCCGAAAACAATCGAGCATCATTTTACTGTTTTTATTTAATTTTCTCTATTGGATAATCACAACATTGCGCGAACACATGCTAACAATAATATATTAAGAATAATTATTTGTTTTTGTGTAAGTGTAACGATAATAAACATTTATCTCTTCATATTCATTAGGTATGATATTTAGGTTCGAAAATTCATGTGTAGAGGCGATTAAGATCAAGATAACTATACATATATGAGGGTTTACGTAATCAAATTAATATTTGATATTTCCGTACATGCGCCCTGCCCTTGTATGTACTATGTACATATCCAATCTCCCCAAAGAGATACAGCTTTATATACTACCTAGTTGGCAAACATCTACATAAATAGAATAATACATTTTAGCGAATATATAGTAGACTCCTCGTGGTGCTGTGCCTTTTAGACAAATTGCGGTCGGCACAAAAAATATGTCTGCTATCTAGTTTATATAAAATTACATAAATTATGTACCTTTTTTCAACAAGAAACGATATAACAATTAAAACGATTAATGTAAGTCTATCCACTTCTAATCATTTCGAATGCTAACCCCGTTGGTAGTGTAACCTCTGTTTCACATTATCGAATAAACGACATTCAATAAATTGGCATTACGGAAACTTTATATTGCTGTTTTTTGTGTATATATAGTATATCTCGATACACGGAGCTACGTATTTAATGGTTTTTTTGTAAATCAACTTCCTCTTCTGCTGCTGGTACACGAATCAACACAATGCCAGCGAGATAATTGAAAACACGTGTATTGAAACGAATTTTTTTTTGTTGGTCTTATAATTAATTTCACTCAAATTGGTAGTATTCGTGTATATTGTGTTTGTGTGTAGAACGTTGCGTATTCAGATAGAGAAAGATTTTATTATTTTTATAAACAAAATAAATAAAATTTAATATCCCATTGTTTTATATAGTCTTGGGAAATTTGTTATTTTACAAAATTTCCGCCATTTGGCGAATAGATGCGGGAAGAAGAACATAGGGCATGGTTTCCAAGATTTATGTCGGTGTATTGTAAGCACTATACAAAAATCTTAATTTTATTGCGAAATCGCATAATTTTGTTAGGGGAGGTTCACTGTGAAATCATTTTACTTAATAATTTACTTCGATCTTACTTTCATTTCACTTTGGCTTTTTGGAGTAATTCGAATCGTTTTAATTATATTCGCTGTATTCTTCTCTTTGTTTATGTTACGCAAACACATCCAAAAATCGAAGGCTTCGAATCATTCTCGATAAGGTTACGGTATTTTATTACTATGCTGTTTTTCAATGTAATATTTTTATAAAAATAAGAAAATCATCTCGGCCCAGGCCAATTCAATGAAAATCAGTTTTGATAAAATTGTAATGGGGTTTTCGCAAAAAAAAAACACACACAAATAGCAGCAAAGTGTCAAAATTTATCTCTACACAATTCGCGATTTCCTTAAATGTATGTATCGTTGTTTTCTACGTCTACACGGAGGACGAGAAATGTCAAATCCATTATTTTGACAGTTCTGATCCCTCTTTTACATAGCAATCTGCGATTCGCGATTTGTTCACCAGATGTCAGCTACTTTGTTGGAAATCGCCAATAATTTTAGCTAGAAAATTTAGGCTAGGTATCCAGCTCGCGCTAAGATAAATTTTCCGTATAAATGTGACGAAAAAGTAATCTAAAGAAATTTTCGTTTCTACGTTTCTCAAACAATACATAAAAGCTCTCTGATAATCTGAGATCAAGTGCGGAGATTTTAAAACCACGGTCCAAGCGTGAGCCATTAGAATAGAAAACCATTAGAAGAGATTTGAAAAGGTAATAAAGTACAGGACTGCAGCCGTGGAATGTAAAGAATGGATTCCATAGCAATAAGTGAAGTCAAGGAAAAGCACCGGTGATGGTTCTACAAGAAAACTTCTGCATGCGGTTGAGTTTCCAATCATACCTTAAGCATAAGAAGACATACGCATAAGTCAGCAACGGCAGACGCGATTTGTACTTCAAAAATTGAATTTATTTATTTAATCAACATTCTTGTAGTGTCTGTCCATTTAATTTCATTCTTAATAATAAAATATTACATTTTGGGAGATTTTCCAATGCTTTATGAAATTTATGATGAACAGCTTTTTTCCTTGATAGCGTAGCATTCTTAATAACTTCCAGATGATTTTGATTTAACCCGATTTAGAGATTATGATATCAAAGAACGTGAGAATCCATCTACATGTTTAACTTAGTAGAAAAAGTAAGTTTAAGTACTGCTAAACTAGTTTTAGATTTGCATGACGGTATTTTCGATACACTATAATCTTCTACAATGCGCAGAGGTTGTTGCGTCAATTCGAATACTATACGGTACTTACTTGAAATCGTAGGAACAAGATCATCAGAATAGCTCTGAGCGTTAAACCCCGCTAGCTGAAGTTTAACTAGAACTTCGTCAATACACCCAATGTGGACAACACTTGGTAACTTTGACAGAGATACCATTTAACTCAAACAACAATCCGAAATATGAGCATAGATTCAATTCAATTCACAAGAAAGATATCAATCCCAAATTTGTGAAAGTCGCAAAAAAAATGTTATCAAACTCTCACGCGAAGTTCAGACTCCAGTAGAGTACTCAAGAGAAACTCGTTATTACTGAATGAACTTTCAATCCTAGTCATAAGTTATTTGAGCGCCGTTTCACAAGACTGGTTCAACTTCGTTTTATTTTAAATAAGCATTGACAAAAAAAGTTAAGGCAACGGAGGCTTGGTGATAATGAGGTCTAGGTGAGGTAGCTCTTTGTTCAAAGAAACACCGAATATAATTGACGCGGTCCTACGTACCGTCTAGCGATATTCGATATTAGACCTTCCTTCATAGGATGTCCCAATTCTTGTTGTTGTACAAGTAATATAAAATAAACAATCTTCAAAATACTCAACTCAACTGACACAAACGATAAATTATTTTTTAAACGTCAAGTGTCAGTCATAGTTTTCATTACAACGAGTTAGATTAAAATGTACAAACATGTAAGGTTGTGCGGGGGTGACACTAAATATTGAATGACAAACAGTTAAAAGTAAACCAAAACACAACACGTGTTCACTTTATTTTATCGTTGGTAAGCATTCCAATTACGCTAGTAGTTTTACAAAAAAAAAAAAACAAATATTGTCTTTATAATGTTACGAGTTGCCTTCTCTACTCATACATTAAAATTTATAATATGATATGATATGATATGATATGATAGAGACGTACAGGCCAGCCATAACGGCGATCCTAGGTACGTTACCATAATCCTGAAATATCAACAATCAAATAACAAATTATATCTGAATGCGAATAATATTTCAGCATCATGCGGGCCCAGGCCCTGCCTGCGTCCTTAACAGATAAGGTTAGTTAGGAAAGGATGTTAGTCACAGAAACGACTAGGGCGAACCGCAGCAAAGTCATTTTCTAACTACTTAAATATATTAGAATGTTAGTCTCAATTAAATTCACACTCTAGATTAGAGTTTGTTAGTTAATTAATGTAAGTTAGTTGTGTTTGAGGTAAAGGATACTAATATTCATCATATGTATTCGGCATCAGTCCTACTAGACTGGTTAGGTTATTTAATTCACATCTATGGGTCATCTCATCACATACTGCTTGTAACCTTATTTTGCCCTATCTTCCCATCCAACACCATCTAACCGAGGGACTTCATGTTCGTAATGACACGGCAGTATTGTATGATAATAAAATGATGACCCAAATATTCCGTCAATAATGTCAAAATAAAAAAAAATAAAAAAAAAATAAAAAAATTAAAAAAAAAATTAAAAAAAATTTTAGATTCGGTATTGTCATTCAGCTACCTATATTTAAATTCATCCAACTAAAAGCAGGGTTAATTTATATCTAACATTCACACAACTTCACTAAAACATAACCTGAATTCAACCAGAAAGATCGTCGAAAAACAACATTCCATAGCAAAAAGTCTTTGGATCGTTAACATATTTGATTGTATTGAGTTTATGCTCAAAGCGTAAGTAATTAAATAGACCCCCTGATTAAGAATGTTGCAATCACAATCTTCCCTAACCTTCCGGTATGTACAAAAATAAAAATAAATAAATAATAAATTTTAAATAATAATAAAAATAAATTGAATTATATTTGCCGACAACTTTATTGTTTTAAATCAGGACTTTCGACAAAATTTCAATTTATAGAATTGTTTAAAGTAAGTGAAAATTATTAAAATATAAAGTTATGAAAATGTAATTAAATTTAAATAAAAACCCAAATGGATAACACAATCCAACATATTTCAGCTCAAATGATAAATTTCCCGTGGCAGAAAACTATTTCCTCCTTTCATTAACATTTTATATATTTATCAATTTATATTATTCCACAAAAAGTCATTTTTGTCACAATACGGTGGCAACCCATTTTGAGTATACAAATTTTCGCTTATTGGGTAAGTTACAATTCGATCTGTTGTAATTTCAAATTTTGGTTTCTCGGGTACCAATGTTTTATGTGCTTAAGTACAGACAAAGGGAAATCCCTTGAAATGTCAGTTTCTATGTATACGATTATAAATTACCGTTCACATATATGTAAATAGTTATAATAACAATAACAATAATAAATAATTAACTTTTATATAATTAGAATGAAAATTAGAATAAAAAGATACTTCTCTGATTGTATATGTGTTGAACGTAATTTTCATAATAACTGTCTCAATTCACCTGTATTAACAGGTGAACGTCTAAAGAACAAAATTCACTCAAAAATAGCACATCACTCTCACACTACACATTCCTAAACTGATTTGAATTAAAATATTAATAATAATTTATTTAAAGGAGACAAAAACACGTCTTTCCTCTACGACGATCAGTCGATCGCATACATTAAAATTTATAATATGGGTGAAAATAATTCAATTCGTACGCAATATTTTTTGATTATTATTCAAACAGCAGCCATATTGTTACCATTGTCATACATCAAATTTTAGTATCCAAATAACGAATTTCAATTATTTTAATCATGATGTTTAACAAAACAATTTCTAATGGTTTAGCATTATAACATTGGGTATTACATGCACTAAGAAGTATGATAAATATATTAAAGATGCGCCATCTCCTAAACGTGATTTGTATCAAAATGTGTGGCCTTACTTTTTGACTTTGTATATAAGTAAAATACAAAACGTGTTTTTTGGGGGCAAAAAAACCGCGTGACCATTGATAAAATAAGCATGACAGAGGTTAGGTTTGGGCATAACTTTGATTTAGTCACGACTTCCAAAATACAACTAAATGACGTAATAAATTGTTATTAGATTTAGCAACAAAGGTGTACGCTCTGATATCTTATCAGTACATATATTTTACCTGGGTCTTTTGTCGTTATTCATAAAGTATAATTATACCATAGTTTTATGGCTCGCACATGCTTGTTCTGTGTTTTGCAATTACTTGCACGATTTTATAGTTTTGTTATAAATTTATTATTATCTATTCGAAAGATTAAGATAAAGAGTTAACAACCGAAAACTACCAAACGAAAAATTTCGGTAATAGTATAGTAGGTCTTACAGAATGGCAGTCAACGGTATCTAAAGAATAGGCCAGACGAACTACGAGTACAGCTTAGACTTTATTTGTGTCCGAACCATTGAAATTTAATGCTAAACAATATCTTGTGCACTGCTAGTAAGGCTTTGCTCAATTCGTTAATTAAATCTTTCGTCTTTATGAAACTTATCATTGAGTGTAAATATTTCATCAATCTTATCTGCCACTATGTAGAATGAGTATTATAGTAATACCGGAAATTTTCGAGGTCGTTCTAGTTTTAAAGTTATCAATCGTTTAAATACGCTCAGGTTAGCAGTGGCAGTCGAAATCTATTGTTACCATTTCGTCTCAGGGGAAACATGACCGTGGTTGGTCGCTTGGGTTAATGACATTTGAATGTTAATAATTGGCCACTGGGGTATTGATATTAATGCTTGTTTTGTTTAGATATTGCCCTCTAAACAAAAAATCAAATTCGCAAAATACGGTACATATACGAACTATTAACGAATTATTTTTGTATTGCTTTCTCCCATTTTATAGAGATATAACAAAGATTCCATAAATTAAATCATTTAATGTTCGCGACTCGAGTGAAGACGCCACATTGTGTAGTTTATGTTCTTAAATTTTAAGTTAATTTAGGTAAGTAATTTATACTTTATGGAATTTAATTTATATTTCTACCGTTGAAGAAAAAAGCGACCAAATTATAAAATAAATAGAAAATTTAATAAAATATGTGCCGAAAATCAACTATAGAGAATCAAATAGTCAACAAAGGAATATCGAAACATCATAAAAAAATTATTTTTATTATAAAATAAGTATGAAAAATAGTAATTATTATGAAATTTAGTTTTGCGTTTGTAGTTCCAACACTATTTTAAACTTTGATAAAATTATTGGAAATCGATACGAAAGTGTTACGTTAGTGAATCGTAAAGTGTTACGTTTGCATATCATTAAAAGTGAACATTATGCGAACGAATAGTTCACTAAAAAGTCTACTTATCTTGGGATTTTTAGCTGCAAAATCGATTCGTTTGCGAACTATTATATGAAGTGTAGTCTTCGTTTATAGTTCGTAAACGGTTCATCTTGCATAGCGGGTGGTACTCAAATGTTTTTAAGTTTAAGTTTTTAAGTTAAAAAGTGTTGAATGGACGTATTTTTCGTACGAATCAGTATCAAAATTGTTTGTTGCTGTTTTATAAATAAAATTTAAGTCAATACATATTGTTACGATTATTTATAATGTTTAATTCATTTTATACAATCGTTCCAAATGTACATACAAAATTGCCATTTTGAATTTTGTGTATCCCTTACACACTAACTAGTGGCGATCATTAAACTAATCGAAAACACTCCCTACAAATCCAACCGCAGTTTATAAACCCTGGCGCGATGAACGCAAGAAGTAGTCTTAGTAAAGAACGCGATGAATTAAAAGTGAAAGTAAATAGCGGGAAAATTATTAGTGTGTGGAAAGTGAAACTAGTTGTGCCATTTAAAGTAATGATAAATGATGCAAAGTGAATTAATAAAATTATTGTTGTTTTGTTTAGTGTTTAGTGGATATTTGAAAAATTATTGTGAGCCTCGTCGGATGTATTTTCGAAAAATGGTCGATTTTAATCAAAAAAGTCGAATTGTGTGATATGAATTTCAATTAGACTTCTGGATGTGCTTCTATAAAATGGCCAATTTGAATGAAATTGGACAATCTTTAGTTAAACTAATCCATTCTTAACCGATAAGAAAGGAATTTTGTTAGTAAGATAAGAATGAAATTCCATATAAAAGGATGTAAAAATCTAATTTTCTAATCTGATTACGAGTGGTGATTAAATAAACACAACTATTGTGCTCTGGTGGAGCACAGATCTTGTTGCCGACCAATTTATCATGCAGGTTTAAAGGTTGATAGAGACTTGCAATGATTGATTTCGAGCGAGTATAGGGGAATGATTGATTTCGAGCGAATAGTAGCCTAAATATGGTGGTAAAGCTAAGGAACGCTATATGTCTAGTACGACAACCGTCTCTAAAAAATAAAAACTCCCAACTGGCTTGAATAAATCTCGGATGGATTATGAAAATGGAATTCCAAATGATTTCTGGATGAGATTTTAGAATAAAACTAAGCAATTTCCCAACCGATTACGATGGAATTCAGTTTGTAAGATAATGCCAAAATTATTATTTTTTTTTTATTTTAATTTCTTTTCTCGTCCTTCACATTTCGATCGATGTAATAGTACAAACAGAGTTTAATCCTACCTGATTGAATAATGGATTAATTCCATTAAATTTTACAACAATCGGAACTTATATTTAAATCCCATTTTTATCATAAAAATCATGTTCCTGCCCGATCGGCTGAGAAATGGACATGTTGGTTCTGGTATGCAAATTTGTTCCAAAATGAATGAAACGTTCATTCACGGGTTCAAATAATACTGACCATTTCCGGAGCCCAAGCTTAGTTTCATAAAACCACCTTCACAACAAGAACTGCACCTGAAAGTTAATCATCACATAGTTAATTCCCCTTTTCATCATACTCAGACCCACAATCGGTTGTGACATGCCTTAATCCATTTTGCAGCGCACAAATTATTGAGAATTATCCTAGTTCCATTAAATTTAATCATTTTTAAGAACTACATTCAGAGGTTTTCTAGAATTCCCCTTTTTATCATACAAACCATATGTGACCAATTCGATAGAGTAATTCTAATCAAATTGGTAATTGTCCAGTATCACTCAAATCGGTTAAGCATTTTTCAGAACCTCAACCAACTTTTAATTATCGGTTTATCGTTAGTTTATTCGGTGAATTACGTTTACGATAAATTGTTATTTTCAGTAATTTTCTGTTTTCGGTTAAATACTTTTCGATGAATTGAGATGTTTCAACAATCGTTATTGGATTATTGTTTTTCAATATTGTCACTACGAGAACCTTGTTAAAGTAGCATTATCTTTCATTGGCTAAGAGGGCCTTTAAGCAAAAATTAATTTTGGGACTTTTAATGAATTTCAGGCTCAGGCAAAATTAATAAAGTTTATTAGTTTATCTGATGGCGAAGTCAATATAAACAATATTTTATTTGCAGCCAAGATAGACATTTGAGAAAGTTTTCTTCAGGACCGGATAACTAAGCCTTACGAATTTACGGATTAGTTTAAACATGTTTGACCCAAAGTGAATTAGAACCAGAAACTTTTTATTTACGCTCTGCTGATTAAAATCAACTAACATGGACCCTCCATTTGCAATTACCATGTAGTTACACCATTAATTTTGAATCTGACTGGACACGAAGACCCATTTTATTTAAAAACAACTATTGTAATGTTAAATTATGGTAAGTTTATCACGCCAGACTCCATCTTTGAAAATTTTCGTGAAAGTAGATGATAGTGGGATAAATATGTCAAGCGTAGAAGCAGTGTCAATTTCAAGGGTAAAACTGTAACTTTTATGCTGAAGTTTTAACCCAAAATACTAACAATTTCTTTATTTGTAATTATTTTGACAAGGTGCATATTGCGGTTCCATCATAGGTAAGTACATTTCAAAACATAACACAAACAGATTTAAAAGCTACAATAATAATGAGCGTAATCATTACAAACTGCCATTAATCTGTCAAATAAGTTATTAGATAAGTTTAAAGTAATGTTAAGTTATATTAAAGTTTAAATTATTAGTTGATAATTTGACATAGTTTCCGTCGACTCACATAATAATCATAGGCATTTTCAATATCCCAAAATATCACTATAACTTTATTACTTTACACTTGTTTCCCTGTTTTCCACCTCCAACAAGTCCTGTGAAGTATTACCGCCCTTCCGGAAAAGTATTTCTAAAACACATTTCAACAAGTCACCTTGTTCATCAACTCACTTCACCTTGTATTATTTGTTTCGAAAAGTACACTTTGGGCACTTCCAAAACCTCATTGGACCAAATAATGGTAAGTATTTTATGTGTATTTTGATATACGTCTAAAACCGAGTTTATAGTTATTCCAGCATGATTCAATATTTATAATTATCTGGGTTTTATAAACAAAAACATAATGAAAATGGCGTATTGTGGCGTCTATATTTAAAACTACAAAATAAAAATATAAATGCAATGCTGCTAAAATTTTCGTTTTTGCCTTATACTACGAGAATGTCTGCAGTTTTCGCTACTGCTGCGTACTACAGACGAAATGCACAAAACAGTATTCCCGTTTTATCATTATTTTTTGTTTGTACTTACTTTTAGAGGGGGATGAAAAATGATGATAAACAGTTCTGTATTTAAAAAAAATCACCAAAATCACTATAAACTATAATCACGTTATAATTTTATTTTTCGCACAATTTTGCACTATAAATAAACAAACACAAAATTCCACAAAACTACGAAAATTTGTAAAACAAAATTATTTTTCACAATGCACACAATTTACATATAAACGCAAAAGCAAGCGTCCCGGTTTTTTAAATTATTTTTCCGATTGCTCTCTTACCAAAGAACATCCACACCGTTACAATATAAAATTGCAAATGCTAGAGTGCAGTTAATTTTGAATATACACAAAAAAAACAAAACATAAGAACCGAAAGAGCGATATTTCTCTATCTTTCTTATTACAATTATGTATTATGTATGATTTACCAATTCAATTCAATCTTTACAATGCATTATTCATTAACGGTAGTTTAGAAAAAGATTTAATTAAAAAAACGGTAAAATTATAAAATGAAATTAACTGTATATCCGGAAGTAAAATTTTAAAAACCTAATCTGTAATAAAATTACATAAAATGCATCGAATTCTAATTGGAATATATATTAATAAATAAGTATATATACGTCTCGTTTCTACTCAACATGATTTTGAGCACGAGTTTTACAACACATATAAATATCTAAAAAAGAGAACACAAAGAAAAACAAAACAAATAAAAATCAACGTGTCGGAAAATATAAAAAAGAGAATTTGTATGTAAAATAAAATGTGTAAGAACATAAACACATTCACAACTGTATATTCTTTACATAAACGGAAGATATGTGTAAAAATGGAAAACTAATATTTTCTGCTATTATACAAGTTGAATGGTTTTAGAATAGTTTTTCCGCTTAGAATTTCTAAAATTCAAAATAATGTTTAAGACTATCGCCTCTACTATAAAGTAATTTCACCCAGTTAACACGTGCCGCTTCAATACCATAAAAAATTGGAATTATGTAACCCCCATACACCCCAAATCACATTTGTCACACCAATTCGTCACGTATTCCATAGCATGTACATAATTAGATTTACTCGTAAGAGCGGGACAATAAAATGTGTATGCAAAAAAGAGAAACGAAATTAACTCTATTTTTTGAAACAGTACTTTACAACCTTTTCGTATATGCAGACTAAAACATTATTTCAAAGAATATTATAACATGTCATTCATTGAATCTAAATTTTCTGATTTCAACAATTCCGTAAAACTCTAGTGTGAGAATCACTGATCAACTTCTTCATACTCATTCTATTAACATTTTGTTGTGTACTTTTTCGTCTACATAAAAAAATTGAAATTTCTATTCTCTTTTTTATAATAATGATGAAAATCAAAAATAAAAATAAAACAAAAAATAAAAACGCGCGTGCACGTGTGTGATCAAGATGGCGATACATATTTTTATCTAGATAGAGAGAAACGACACATCAAGATTGTGACTGCAAAAAATATTACCACATATACTTATTTAAGTGTTCATGTATACATAGAAATAAAAAACATTTTATTCGTTAGTATTTGGGTAAAATATTTAGCGCGTGTAACTGTGGAAACGAGATAGGTAGACACATTTTTATGTTTTGTTTTGAATGAAACTGAAAAGGAAATATTCTAAACAAACGAAAAAATACAACAACAGCATATTAGCAAAACAAAAAAACTCGATTAAGGTCAAAACTCGGTATGTAAAGAGAAAATAAAATTGTTAATCCGTTTTTTTCTGACACTTTTTGCTCAAACGTTGAACAAAGGAAAACGGGAAGACGCTTTTTACCGAAAAAATGGTATGTATGTATGATTATATTACTTCCGACAAACGAATATAATATGGGTGTATAATTGAAGTAGGTACATAAAGATTCACAATACGTATTCTAGATACACATATTTTATTTTATTTTTAAGAACACCGAAAGGGGGGCGAATAAAAATAAGGAGAGTTACTTTTCAAGAATTTTAACAATATTTCGTGGAATTCAACATGGAAACAAATGGAATTTCTTAGAACATTGTCTACGAAAAAAATGTTCGAAAAAATGTATGGGTGTATTTAATACATAATACAATAATAATAACATGAGTGGAATGCGACCAATAAATAGATTACGCTGTAGAATATTATAAATCAAAGCCGCCAGAGGCTTGATTTAGGATAATAACGTAAAACCGGAACTATAATCCTTTTCGTTCTCAATGAATCTTAAAATCTTGCTACAATTAATTAAAGCCACCCGCAGCTAAATTCCTCGATCAATTGTAAGTATAAAGTGGATTGAAACAGGTAATACATAATACGAATGCGGTCAACTCACGAAATTAGAATGTAGGTCACCTTCATTGAATGATGAAAATCGTTTGCTCGTACAGATAAAGCACTAGACTACAGTTAAATATATAAGCCCAAACAAATAAAAAATTTTACCTATAATTAATTTCGAAATCACGAACCAAAACCATATTCTATGCACAGAACGTGTATTTATATAAATTTGTTTGTTTCTTCACATTATTTGTTAAAATAACGTAAATTTCTCACGCTGTCTTCTATATACTACATGCGCCCCGTAGTTTCGTTTCTTGATTGTTATATATAATATACTGCATATTTAACAACATATAAAGTTATTGATTTCATAAATTATTGAATAACAGTTTTCAAACGTGATACCTACAAGCAAGTCATTTGCTCAGCCGCTTACTACACTACGACATTTAACAGATTTCCCGTCTATTTTTTAAATAATGTTCTTTGATGTAGACTGTCAAACAACGTACTTACACGTGCCGTCGACGCGATTAAGTTCGGTGAGTTTATCGTTCCAAAAAAATTTAAAAAATTGGTGTTGGTTTGTCAATTAATCGCGGGTAAATTTTAATTTCTTTTTTATAATTTACACACGCCGATTATTACCCGGCGCTGATTATTATTAAGTCTTCATTAATTTTATTTATATATACGTCTACATATACCATTTCTTTTTAACATTGTTTAGGGGTATACGTGTGCGTATTACTCGTATGCATGTTTGTAGATGTTTGATTGTTTGAATTTAAATTTATTTAAAAGAAAGCTTAAGAAGTTCCGCACGTGTGTACAATCAAGATACAACTAAAAACCGAGGATTAGGTAATAGATTAATAAATTTATACAAACAGCGCACTGCGGTTCATTATATTGTGATTCATGAAAGTTATTTATAAAGTTATTTGATTTTTAATTACCTTGTCGAATTTTAAAAACGGTTGGTTAGATAAGCGAAACAGTGTATATTTATGCTTATCATAAATCAAATGCAATTGTATTTTAAATCTTTTTTACATTTGCTCATATTTACATACCGTCAAAGCCGTTGAAATTATTTACGAAAATCGAACAATTAAAAAGTATAAAAACCTTGCTAACATGTGAATCGGCTCTTTAATAGTACCTAAGAGGCTAGATATTGACAGTCTCCCAGATTTGACTAAGTATCCCCTAACCCGGATCGCAAAAAGTTCGCACTTTTTTCCATGAATAACGAGTAGCAACGAAACTCTTAAAAAGCAGTTTTCGATTGTTACTTCAAATAGCTATTTAAATTCTTCATTCGACGAGCCAAAATATGAGCCCCTAACCCAGAACGCAAACGGTTTACAAATGTTTATCTAGTAACATTCTTAAAGCAATCGCGAGTTTAGTATTAATATTCTTATAGCAACCGCCATGCTGTCTAATTGAATTTTTATTTGACAGTGTTAAACTAACCCATGGGCAAAAGCTAGAACAATATAGCATCCCAATATGCAATACCGACGGAATTCCGTTTAAATTGGCCTGCAAAAATCACACTCTTTCTATAGGAAGAACCATGCAAAATACACAGAAACCCATACTACTCGCCAAAGACCCAATATGCAATGCCGACGGAATTCCGTTTATATTCGCGCTCAAAAACCACACTCTTTCTATGGAAAGAAACACGTATAATACACGGAAATCCATACTACTCGCCAAAGAAAAGTGTCACAAAAATTCTGGGGAGGGTGTGAATCCCGACTAAAATGAGAAAAAAAACATTATATACGTCCACACTCAACTTCGTTTCTTTCCCCTTTACCTATAAAACCGGATTTTTGCGGCGTTAAGAGTGTTAAGAAATGTGGTGTTAATAAACACTAAATCGAGGTATTATGTATACATGATTATCAAGATTAGTCTTGGAATAACGTAAAAAATATAAAATATAGTTTAAAAATATGACCAATTTCGATTTTTATCGATTGAAAAATTACGTCAAACGATAAGTTTTTGTTTTTACGCCGCAATGACGACGCTTTTGCTATTTTTCACTGTCCATAGACCCATAATAATTAATATGTCCAAGATAAGTGGTCATATAATATTATAATATTCATCGACAGCCCGCCTAATCAATCATGGATAGTTGATTTCTGCATGGTTTCTGTGATGAACAAAGTTCATTACAAAAATGATCTGCTTTGCGATAAAGTACATTAGGTGATATGCTTCGACAAAAACACTTTATTAACGGCCTATTGGATTGGTTGCAGCATTTGCTGCTGTCCTTCGAAATCTCTCCAATATTTTCCTTGACGCACAGCAATTGATTCATTTCCCGATGGTCTAATTTGATAACAAGGAAATTGTCGAAAGAACCAGTCGTAGTTTTAAATTCGTCGTAAAATGTTCAAGAACTTATTAATCTCTTTCTCTTCACTAAAGAGAAATAGACCACCATCGACATAAATTGGAATATAAAACAGAATTTATTGTGATTTCTTAATGAGTTCCGTGAATCATTTGTTACAACATAGTCAGGTTATTAGTTACGCTAAACTGTTCCATGTATATTTTTCAGCAGCCAAACGAGTTCTTATTGGCCTTTTAAACGCCGCCTAGTAAGCGCCACTCCCTATGCGAGCGAATGGTGATATTTAACTATATGAGAGAGTTTCATGCCATTTTAATATTTTTTCGTCAATTCTTACATTAATTGTAAACTAATTGAACATTTTGTACATAATATTCAGTCGGATTATAGTCACAGAATATATTCTGTGTTATAGTCAACTAAAATATTCCGTCAGATGTCAGACACTTACATTATTAAAAGTTCCCTCGCAATCGACTCCTTGCTTTTGTACATAGGACTTCGCTACTAATCAAGCTTTGAAATGAGTATTTTTACATCACATGATTTGATTTCCATCACATTGTTATTGTCGTGTCGATATCGACTGACTGATGAAACTTTATGAATTTATCACAATTCCACCTAAATTTACGGTTTCGACTGAACATTATTAAGCCATATTGATTTAAAAAAATTATTAAAGCCCCATTTTGTTACAATTTTAGTTAGACATGTCCTATGTAACGCCATGAACACGACCCTTTATTGACTCCCATATACTTTTGGTATCTTTTATTCCTTTGAACGCTAGGTAGTGTCTGGTAATAAACTTGTAATAATAACCTTAATGCTTCTTTATTTTTCTTAACCTATTTGTTCTCGATCTCTTTGCTGGCAGGATGAGCACCTAGCGCCCCAGGCCTACGGTTCCTTTTCTGAACTGTAGATGGCGTCTGGCGACGGCGTCTGGCGACGGCGTTATGATCGTGAAAACTAATAATCAAAACATAATGGTTAGAAAATAGTAAACACAAAAATAGTATGGTTCGAAAGATGAAAGAGAATGGATGTATGTACTTTTTTCGTTTAGCAATCAAATTTTACGTACGTATAACTGACTAATGAATAGTTAAATGAATATTTTTGCAATAATGTAATAAATTATTTGTTAAGAAAGTTTTGAATCATAATTTTTAAATGTTATTTAATCAAAATTTACTGCTTCCAAACCACAAATGACGTTTCACGAAATCAAATTAACTTAATTAACGCGCCTCGCCAATAGAAAACTTATGACTTTTGCCTTACAGAAAAGTGTGAAAATATTTTGAGAAAAAACAATTTTTTGCTCATTAGATTGGTGGTTGCCTTATGGGAGCCTTAAGGCAAACACCATAAGAAAAAAATTTTGCGTTGGGGATGACCTTTAACTAAACTGATGTCTAAACTCAGATTGGAACCGTCGGCAGAAAATAACGTCATACAGAAAAAAATTTAAAGCAGTGAGGACCTGGGCATGAATTCCGGTTCAATGACTAATGAGAATGACTAATGACTTTGTATTTTTGTCATTCAGTTAGTTTGAATTTTTAATATATTGATGGTCCTTTAAGGTAGCTTCAATAGCCTGGTTAAAGATGTAAAACCGATAATTATTTGAAACTAGGGCAGAAATTACCAAAAAATAACGTTTATTACTCAATGTCGTTTATCATTAAACGGAAGTTTGCGCTCTTTAGTATTTCCAGGTGAATCGATTAATACCGTTACCGTTTACATATTCCATAGCAAATTCTTCGTTAACGTACGTTTTTGTAATGGGAAGAATCAATTCATTTTTGCAATACAATGTATTATGTTTGCAAAGAATTGCTTGAACAAAATTCTTCGCCAATGTTACATTAACGTCACTATATAAATATGGAGGCACTAATTTCATACCCGTTGAAATAAATGTTTTCAACAAAAAATTTGTTTCCAATAATTGTACCTGCCAATAGATGGCTCGTAAACTACAAAAAATGTCACTTCCATTATGCACAAAAATTTGATATAATTCTGTTGTATAAAAATGACATTTTTTTAGTCTTTTCATTCATTTCGTAAAATTTCATTTCATCGTCACATTTTTTTATTTTTATTAATGAAAATTTATTTAGATTTTGATTTAAATTTAATCTAAGTTTTCTAAAATTAAAATACTAATATAGTTTCTAGTACACCAAACTAATTAAATTAATAAAAAAAAATGTTTGAAGATGCGGATAACTTTGCTGATCTATTCCGGGGTGGGCTGCCTTATTACCTGCTCATAACACTGCCAATATTGATAATATGCTCGTCGAATCCCGTTCTAGCGTCTAGTGAATTTGCTGTGCAACGTATGTCGCAATTTGATGTGCATGGTGTCCCTTATGGTAAATAATATATAGACCAAAATTAAAATAGGCAAAAGTGAGGTTATTGATTTTTTTTTTCTCGTTGGGCCTCCGCTCTAGGTTGTCGTGGGTCCACAATGAATTTAGAAGCAAAATCTCTATATACTTGGACGACTTCGAGGCATTGTGTGGTAACTAAGTAAGTAATTAATTTAAGACGAAATCGTGATTTTTAATTTTGTGCATCCTTCCTAATTTTTTTTTTCAGATTTCAAGACTTGACCATTGATCAATTTCGAGAGATCCGTTCGAAAGCTGGTGGATTGGTTATCATGTTCTCGGAGAGCTTCGTTAATTTATGTTTCGAAGAAAGACAGGTAATTTTTCGCATAGGTTGGCTAATTAATTAAAAATTATCATTTGTTAATGACTTGTAAGTCCTTCAACTCTAATCTAATTATGATTCAAAGAACTTATAAGACTTCGCTAAGACATTAAAAATATGCAAAATTGATTTGTACATTGCTGGCAAGATTTATAATAATTTGCTAATTTATTGCAGCATATTTACCTATTGGAACAGGCTATGATGGCCCAGGAAATTACTATCCCGGTATATTTTTCGGCATACAGTAAAGAATTAGAACAGATAATTGAAGATTTAACAAAAAATCGCCAAAATAATGTACAAAAAAGGGAGTCTGCCGCATCCGAAATTATCAATTCTATTTCGGCGAATGGATACCAAGCCGTGATTAGCGGTGCTTCACACGCAATAAATAAGCAATCTAAAATCCCAATTATCCAAGGTGAATTAGCCCCGATTAAGTCTATCAATAAAATGGACGATAGCAAGACACCCCTAATTTTGCTCGTAGCACATTTAGATACGTTTGGCCTAATAAATGAACATCTAGCAAATTTAGATGTGGCAGTACTACTCACCATTGCTGATCTTTTCAGTAAATTATATAACACAATGAACACCTCACCAAAGTATCGCATAATGTTTCTGATCTCAGAATCGGGGCTCTTTTTAAACTTCCAAGGTATGAAAAAATGGTTGGACACGAATCTTGATGAGAATGTACAAATTCAAAATCCTGAATTTGTGTTGTGCCTTGATTCAATCGGGCAAAATAATTTAGATCAAAATCTATATATGCATGTTTCAAAACCACCGAAAGACGGTACATCCATTAATAATTTCTATAAGCAATTAAAAATCGTATCACAGCAATACGGCAATCACAGTCTGGACGGAGTACACAAAAAAATTAATTTGGCCGATATACTCCTCGCCTGGGAACACGAACGCTTTAGTATGAAACGTATTCCAGCGTTTTCAATCTCATCGCTTCGGTCTCACAAAGATTCTCTACGGACCACAATGTTTAATGAGAATGTCGACCGACAAGCCGAAATTGTGCAAAATTTGGGTAAAATTATTGCCGAATCGCTGGCTCGGTACATTTACAATATACAGGATGGGGAAATATTCACCAATTCCATGGATATCCATGTGAATACGGTAAAACCTTGGTTGAATATGAAATCAACATTGCAGAATAACGACGTTAAAAATTATTTCGAAAAATATTTGAAAAATGTGAAAATTATATACGAGAAACCTGACCAGCGGGAGCCTGATTTTATGTTATACGATGGCCACGAGGCTATGCTAAATGTATACAAGTGAGTAAAATTTGAATGGCGCACGGCAATCATCAAATTATTTTAAATATTTTTGTTACCCAACAAACCAAAATTTGGACACGCTAAAATTTAATTTTTTTTGTCTCATTTCAGCGTCAAACCAGCTGTATTCGATTTGTTTTTAACATTTTTAATTGCTGCTTATCTAGGTATTATATATGTAATTATTTATTATTTCCCCAAATTATATGTAGTTGTTTGTAAGTTTAGTTTGTATAATTATGATAAAGTTAAAGTAAATTAAAATTAATGCCAAAATGATTTTCATACAATTTTCATTTTATTGTTTTTCGAAATTCACTCACATATTCCGACGCGAATAAGTTTTGTTACATATTTCTTTATTGTGTAATAAGGTTTGGGTTAACTGTTACTCGAGTCCCCTTAGTTTATATAAAAAGACTAATTAATGACTAAAAGTAAAAGTAGAAATTTTATTATACCGTTAGTCTTAATATTATGAAATCAAGAAGTCAATAAATTTAAAGAAATTTTGAAAATATTAAATATGTTTATTTTTTGGGGCGTAAATCTCAACAATAGAACTATCAAATTTAACGAACCTTTCGCATTGAAAACATTTGCTGCTGTTTCAGGTTTAGGTTGAAAATTTGACCTAAATGCTTGATTTATCTGCAATGACATTGGCTATTTGCAACACGGTTAGGCAACATTGAAAATGCCATATGCATTTGGGTTGCTGACAGTCTCAACGTTCGTTTTGTCAAAACGATCGTTACAATCGTTACAATAATACAGAAGACTTACAGATTATTAGAACTTACTTTAATTTATAGTTTATAAATTGAAATGTTTTAATCTGGTGTCGGTTATTACATTAAATTTTTGTTCGACCTATGCTAGATTGACCTACACAAAGCGAGTCGGAAACACCTATTATAAATTTTCGAAATCTAAACTTATTTTATAATTAACAAACAAACGAGTATTTTAGAAATCGTTTCTAAAAAAGAAATTTTGAAAAATGCCGGTTTGAAAAATGTCTTTGAAAAATGTCGTTTTAAGGAATGCCGTTTTGAAAAATTCCGTTTTGTACCTATGTCGTTTTGAAATATGCAGTTTTGAGAAATGCCGTTTTAAAATGTGTGCAATTTCGACCGGGACCCGATTTGCCCAGGTCCTTAATTCTTTCATTGTTTGGGAAAAATAATCATTTCGTTCTCACTAATCATCCCCTATGCACCGACATTCAATAGTCGGGTTCTTTTGGCGTTAGCACACTTCTTGCTGCTACTCAAAGCAATTTTGCGTTCCATTGAACATCTACTCGCAAATACTTTGCAAACGCCAATAGACTATTTGTGTTTAATTTTGCCCCTTATGTTTTAAGTAACTACATTCGACTATTTCATAAATCAATACCAATTAAGAGACGAAATTTTCTCATACACAAATTGCGTTCAGTCGTAATTCACAATACACATTGCGTTAGATGATACAAGTATCCTGAGGATGTTATTCTATAAGACAAATTATTTTGGGATAGTAACCCGGCCAACGCCATAAAAGCTAAAGGTGGATTTACATATCCGACGACATATCCGTTTTCGGCAAGGCTACTTGCTGACGATTCTACTATTCGACGATTTTTCGGCTCAGTTTTTCACACATTCGTACATAAACAATATTTTGTCACATAATTTTAAAAATACGGATACTGTTAAAAAAATTTATTCTATGTGTGCTGTGTCGTCGCATCGAAAAAATAAATTTTGTTCGTCTTCGCTGTGCCGAAAATTCGGCGAAGAAGTCCTTTCTGATTGATTGAATGTGTCACGTGATGTTCGGCGCAGAAAAATCGTCGGATATGTAAATTCACCTTAACAAACTCGAATTTGTTAATAGCCCTTCGGATGGGTATTGAAACATCATTTTGAAAAATACAATGGATAGTGTTTTTATTTTTTATATAGACCTAATTTAAACTAAATGCATCTATTTTGCTACTTCTCCATGTACATGCCGAATATGATGTTCCAAATTTTGTTTCCGAATAAATTTCTTGTCACAATAATGGCAAAATAGCTGATTTAGCAAATTATGATGGTATAGTCTGTGTCTACGCAAACCATCACGATTTTTAAACTTTTTCATACAGACATCGCATGGAAATGGTGAGTCTTCGGAATGAACACTAATGTGATTGGTTCGGGCTGTTGGAGTTTTAAATCGTTTATCACAAAATTTACATTTAAATGGTCTCTCAGTACTGTGTGATTGCTTGTGCAACTTTAAGGCGTTATAATAAGCCGATGCATAACCACACAGTTCACATTTAAATGGTTTCTCGCCCGTGTGCATACGAATATGCTGCTGTAAATGTCTTTTGTAACCAAATTTGTGGCCACAATGGTCGCATATAAAAACATATGCTTTTCGTTTAACAGGAATTCGAGTTTCTGAGGGTTCATGAGTCTCCAGATGCCTTTTTAAATTAAAACGACGTTTAAAACATTTACTGCATTTCGGACATTCATGAGGCATGTCTTTGTTGATGTTAGCATTTATAGCATTTACAGTTACAGCGCTGTGCGAAGGTCGTGAAATACCATTGGAGGTGTTTTGACAATTGTGTGTAGCAATATGCTGATATAATTGTTCTCTGGAAACGAATTCATGGTCACAGAAATCACACACAAACAGATAAGACACATCTACATCGCGGTTCGAGAGATTCGGTGGTTCGTGCGTTAGCATATGACGTTTCATATTATAGTGGCGCTTAAATCTTCGTGTACATGTTGGGCATTCATGCGGTAACTTGCTAGTTGTGTTTTCTTTGGTCCAAAAACTATCAAGTGGATCTTCGCTAGAATCCCGAGAAAATCTGTCATAGTCCTTCATTTCTTTCTGTTCGGTATCCTGGTCCAACGCATCAATTACAATATCTGTAAATTTTACTTTATCAAAATCTACAAATTCTGTATTTGATATCGATTTGTCGAATGATTCGTTTTGTCCATTTAGAAGAAGAGCTTTTCGCAGGTTTCTTTCTGACGCCAAACATTTTTTTCGAAATTCATAACAGCTTATAATTTGGTCGGTACACCTGTCACAAATATTTAAGGATATTTCGTCATCCTCTGAAACCTAAAAATCATGTGCACATTTGTAATGAATTTGAAATTATTGAGGGGATATTCTTACGGAACCAACCTCTATTCCTACACATTCTGACAGCATAACGATTAATGGAACTTCGATATCACCGTCGATGATTACCTGAAAAATGGACTCGTCCGTTTTAGCCAAGCAAGTTCGACATACCTTTGCTTTATTATCCATTTATTAGTTAACAATACGTTAGTTTTTTAATAATTAATTTCATTTTAATCACGATTGATCGTAAAGACGTAAACCTTAATATTTTTGACGTTTATGTTTACATGAATTCACCACCACGGATCACGCTTAAAAAATTAAAGCCTTTTCAGTGCGGGGCAACATAAAATCCGCGACTTTTAAAATTGCTTGAGATTACGACATGTGTAAAAGGAAGCAAATTCAATGTTTAATAAAAACGTTATATTTAATAAGAATTCCATTTTATTTTTACTTTTACAGTATTGAGTTTAAGTTTAGTTTACACTACATCCTTTCTAAAATTATTTAATATGTTGCCTACAAAAATTACTTCATTCGCACACGGCCACAATATCGAATGCATTTTCTGAGATAAAAGTTTATTATAATTTGCCAACCCAAATATTGCTCTCGCTATTGAGCCTGGTCGCCGAGTCCAATTAAGTAACGAAATATCTACGCTTTTCGACTCCAAAAGGTCACTTACATCGAAGTCTCGATAGAGCAAGACTGTGTCACCTTCACTAAGTTTATCAATGATTCCACATTCCTTAACGATAGATCGAGCACTGACTGAACCACAGTAGACATCGGAACAGAAAATTACAATACCTTTCTCATCCATCCCTACCAAGTATTTTAACGTATTTTTATTTTTTTGTTGCGAAAACAAATGTTGGCTAAGTTCGGGATTTTTTGTAGAATATTGTGTAGCTAGTTCACAACAATCTAAAATTACTGTGTACGCGTCCTGCTTAACGTATCTTAGGGACCACCAATTAACTGCTTTGAACGCTGCGTTCATGATTTGAACCCAATGGATAAATATTTGTCTAGTGGTTAGTAGAGGGATACCGTACATATCACCAATAATAGAAAATATAATATTTTGTCTATATTTGATGAGGCATAATATCAACTGGTCTCGTTTCGATAAGTACTTATCAAAAGGAGATGCTGTACTCTGTGCAAGAAATGAAAATAGTAATTCAAAGCGGTTGTACGATAAACCTGTATATCTTATAAATTGTTCATCCGACAAGCGATTATAATACAAAGATATCGCTATTTGTGAGGTCCGAGTAAATTTGAAATTGATTCTAGGTCTCTGTGTATCCCCTACTTCATCAATATCTGGTACTTTTCTCGCACCTTGCAAATCACCGATGCCTTGTTCGATATTATTATGTAAAACATGTACGTCAGTTTCATAAGACAAACTATCCGAATCAGTTTCAGATACATTCATTTCTGATACATATCTGACATTTTGCGAATCACCGGTGCCTTCTTCTCGAATATCTTGCAAAACATGTACATCAGTTTCATGAGAGAGACTATCTGAATTTTCAGAAAGCTCCATCCTTGGCTCTTCGTTTATTTCAGGTAAATTTTCAGTAGGAACGGCAGTAAGTCCTAAATATCGTTTGACATCACCTAAGAATACATAAATACTGCAGGTGAAACTTAACAAGTCATTTAAAGCGAAACTTACCACAACATATGGCGTCCTTATAATGATCTTGTTTAAAATGTAAGCTGCATACTTTCGAGTTTTTATTAGATTTTCTTTTGATTTTAAGCACCCTTAACAATCTTGCAAGCATTTCGGGGTTATCCGGAAATTTATGAAATTTTATAATTGACCCCACTACTTGTTTTGATTTGCATTGCGGTACAGAACAATATTGCACCATTTTTATTTGCGAAATTTATTTAAGATTTAAACTAATCCAATATTTATAATTCGCTTGTTAATTTTTATATTTCAAACTGTGATTTATTTTGACATCTAATTTGGCGTTTATAACAACAATACAAAAAAGGCCTGTGTCAAAACCTCTAAAAATCAAAGGCAGAATCTCCAAACAAAGTAGTTTTGGTCAGTAGATATCATCCTCAGCAGAAAAAAAATGTATGAAGTAAAATCTACAGAATACAAATATAACCAGAAAAGCGTAGACCAAGATTTTTTTCCTACCTTAAATTTGTTTATAGGAAAAATAACTTTTAAATATGAATATTTATAATTACTGTGGTGATTTTATCTTCTTACCTTTTTTTTGAAATATACTATCAAAACTTCATTATGAGTCCGTAATTATTTATTTGAACTAAAAATATTCAAAAATAACGAATTTTTTCCAACCTAAACTGAGCCAAGGTCAATTAAATGAGTCGATATTTGTCCCTATCAAAACAACATTACATGCGACCAACATTTTTCTTCTGCAAAATGAAAGAGATATAACATTGACTTTTTGCACATGAGAGACAAGAAAAGAAATATATCCCAACAAAATTTTGTAGAAGATTTTTTGAGCCACTACACTGCAAAAACCACTATAAAAATGAAAATGTTGCCATAAAATATATTCGATCCGAGTATTTTTATGGCAACATTTTTAAAATTAACAAAAAAAATTATTTTCTATTTACAAAAGATTAAGGAATCATAATAAAAACAGACGCCATAGATAAAAATGTAAATTTCTCATTTGAACTAACTAAAAATAAATTAATAATTTTCCTATAAAAAAATTATGGCGTTACTATATATGTTTATTTCTTTCTCGCATATTGAATATTTTTATATAGTGGATGCTTCTTATTTACCTACAAAAATTTGCAGACGAAACAATTTTCTACATGTCAATGGGGCTTAAAGCAGGCATGAAATGTCGCACCAACCTTAAGAGCGCAGCACTAGTATGTTAAATGAAATTTTGCTCATTGTTTTTGTTCATTCGACATTATAATTAATAAAAACTTTAGTTTTTACATGAGCGATATTATGTTGTACAATATTCCATTGTAAAATAACACAGTTATATGATTAAAAAGTTTAAAATATGAGATATTTTCAAATCATTTTCCGTTAAACCCTTATAAGCGATTGGAGCGAAATCTTCAGTAGTGCTTGTATAACATTTTAGTTTTAAGAGTCACAATCAGTAATCATTAATAGTTACAAACATTACGAGTTATCATAATTAGTAATACAATAAAAGTTGTATCGAGTCGCTATTTGCGCCGAATTTGGTGGTTGTTACGTATCGATAAGAACCCCGGATTTCTCATCACATCATTAAACCCAAGTGAATTTATGTGCATATGTATGTAAAAAGCCTATTCCGTGGAAAAAATTTAGTGTCAGTAAAAATAAAAGCGAGAAAAAATATAGATTTACTGGTTGTGTATGAAACAAAAAAATTTGTCAGTAAAATTTTACTGAGAAAATAATTACCATGGTGTTAGTGGCTGCCATAACGTGCTATAAAAAAATGTAATCTGAAATATTTTTTATGGCAGCATTGTTAACACATCTACAAAAATGTAAAAAAAAAAATTCTCACACTCATACAAAATAAATCGTTCGCCATTTTTATAGTCAAATCTCAGTTTGTTTTTTTATTTGGAGTTTATCTTTGATAACGTTCAGGTATTTAGTGGTTTTAGATGGTGTTAAAATATAAACAAAAAATCTAAATACTGGTCACTGCCAATCTTAAAATAGGGTTCAAGGATATTCTGACCACAGTTTCTTTTGAAATCAGGGGCCCAACCATCGCCAGTAACTAGTCAAATTCGTTCACAGTCATACGAGTATAATTATAAAATAATTTTGGATCTTGCTGCAACTCTTTAAAAATACAATTGTATCGCCGGGTTCGATCCCGCTCTAAATAATAAAGGCGTACCCAACATTTTGGTTTCTTTGTTGACGTATTTTGGACATTATTCAGATCCATAATGTTTGATGGATCTAAATAATCCAAATCTTCCAAATCCATATTGGTTGTATTAATAAAAATTATAAAATTAAATTATAAATGACGTACGAATTACAACTTTTATGAAAATTTTAGGTTATGAAAAAATGTAATTATCAAAATTAAACCATACAATTTTGCTATAAAAATGAAATAAAAGATATTTCTTTTCTTTGTCACTCTAATAGAATTTTAAGATTTTTTTTATTTTCCTTTTGTCAGTAAAAAAATACTGTCAGTAAATTTTTTCCATGGAATGGGCGCTTAATACACGTTCCCGTTTAAAGCAAAGTTGAAAACAAATCTGCAGATTTGGAATTTTTATCCATACGTATGAGCGAGCTAGAAGTGCGTCAAATATGTTGTACGGGCACAGAATAGCCACGGAAACGTCATACCCAGCATGCAATTTTTCCAGTGTGGAAAAAACAGCTCCAATTCCACACTAAATTCCGTACTACAAAATATCAAAGACACAAAAATATCGATTTTGGAGAAAAATAAATTTCTTTCTCTTTCTGTTTCTCGGTAATATTATTTATTTATTTTATAATTTTTAGTTGTATCTTTTATGTTCAGTTTCATGTGACAAGCCGTCGGGTGAATACGCACACGATTGTGCATGCACTTTTTTAATTTTAAACCCAAATTTTAATATTTATGTCTACTTAGTTATTTATAGCAATATAATTTAGACAATTTCGTTTTATTGATTAAAATTGAAATTCAAACTGAGTAAAACAAACCGAAATTGCACATGGGTTTGCGAGTACTGAGTAATGAATAATATAACATTAGTCGGTTAAAAGTATCGGGTTAAAAGTATCCGGTTAATGACTTAAAAGTATCTGTTGATACCGATACTCCAAAATATCGAATTCGACCATCACTATTAACCAAAATAACAAAGCAAAAAACCATTTTTGATTTCCCGTTCTGCTTTAACTCTTACATAAAAGTATTTTCTTTTCTTTTTTATATAACAAATTTGCATCTAACAGTAAATAATTTTCGTTAGTGTTGGTAATATACTACAATTCTGTTTATTTTTTTTCTATTCATTATAAGATATACGTGTATTAGTTCTTGCGAGGTTAGTACAAGTTTCCAATAGTAAAATCTGCGAGGTTCATCGAAGAAAAATTGATTTATTAGATTTACATTCTATGAGCTCTCTTATATTCCTCGATGTTAATAGTAATAAATAATGTTTTTACTTTAATTTCAGAACACAACAATACCATTTCAAGTAGAACGAACCCGAAATAGTGTATACCAGGCCAAATACTAAACCGTGTTACCCTATCAATTTTAAATATTTGTTTGGTAACTAATAAAGTTGTTTAACAAAATAAAATTAAAGTGAAAGGGTTTACTTATTTCTATTTACTTGACCAATAGAATTTGAATATTTTTTAAATATAACTGACCAGTTTCGAAGATTTTTAAATATGTACATATATGTAAACAATTTTCAGAGCCCCAAAAAAATCAATCGAATCAGGATTCCGAGATAACAAGAACCGCAAAACTTAGGATAAAACAGGACCCACAGAAAAAGGATAAACTATACGCGTAAGAGAGTGAAAAATTGTTTTTTATCTAGAAAAACAGACCAAATTATTACAATCAATATCGAAATGGATCAAAAATTATGCCGTACTTGTTTGCAGCCATTAAAAGAATCGATTTTTAGACAAATTATTATCAATGATTGAACTTGTTGACATGCTTCACCTATGCATTGGACTTGGAGTAACTAAATCGGATAAAATATCTCTAAATATGTGTGTTATTTGTGTCGAGAATATAATTAATATTTATCTTTTTCGGCGGACCTGTTGGAATTCACAAGCATACCTGTTGCGTAAATTTGAAAACAAATTGAAGACCGCTAATCCAACTAATGAGCCAATAATTTTTAAGTCTGAAGTTCTTGACAATGCGAAATCGGACCCCACTGTCATAATTTGATTGGCTTTATTAATTTAAAGATTATTGTTTATGTTTTTAATGTTTATTTTATTAACTTAGTTTACATGGATTACTTAAACTATATTATATAATTATTTTGTACTTTAAATTACTTTGTACTTCATTACTTGATGGTGGTTTCTATTATACTGACTAACCCTATGACCCACTATATTCTTTTATGTTGTCACTCTCATGTGTACAACTTCATGTCTAATAATATGTATGTTTATAACTTCATGACATCCTTTTTTTTTTTTTTTTTTTTTTTTTTTTTTTTTTTTTTTTTTTTTTTTTATTATTAATTTTTCTTTATTTATTTATGTATACTGAATATAGTCCTTTAAATAACTAGGTTGCCTAATTATTCTCTTTGGCCTAGTTGATGAATTCATATCATCAATTTTTTCAGTTTGTGTTATTTTTTGATTGATTTCCATGTTTTTCTTATTGCTATTTACATTATTATCATTATCATATATTACATTATTATCATTATTCATAACAACATCATTATCATTATTCTCATTTAAATCTGACTGTGGTGTATTTATATCAGTGATTTCTGGTGAAAAATCAACCTCTCTACCTGAACCCTTTCTCAAATGATATCTATTTCTAGTTAATATTTTATTGTCATATCTTAAAACTTTGTACTGTCTAGGATTATTTGTCTTTTGTTGAATTATGGCATTGTCCCATTGTCGATTCCTATTAACGACTCTAACTTTATCTCCTACATTAAATTCAGGTAAATTTTTAGCATTTCTGTCGTAGAATTCCTTTTGTTTATACTGCCTATCCTTCAGTTTTTGTCGCGTCAACCTATAATTGTTATCATATGTCTGAAAATGAGGTAGAATCCCTCTAACCGGTCTTCCAAACATTAATACATTTGGAGATTCTATTTCGTTTGAAATCGGCGTATTGCGATATTCTAATAAAGCTAAATAAATATCCTTATTATCAAAATCAACTTTCTTTAACATGTTTTTTAAATTTTGAATATGCCTCTCAGCCATCCCATTACTACGAGGATAATGAGGACTGGATTTTACGTGTTTAAAATTATAAAGTTCAGCAAAATCCTTAAACTGTTTAGAACTGTACTGTGGTCCTCCATCACTATGTACTTCATATGGTATTCCATAACGAGCAAAAATGGACTTTAACGCTTCTATCGTTGTCGTACTTGACATATCTGATAATTGTAATACTTCAATAAATTTGGAAAAATAATCCACAACCATCACATAATTCCTATTTTTAAAATATAATAAATCGGTTCCTACTATCTGCCATGGGCCTTCTGGTATTTCCATTGGAATTAATGTCTCTTTTACGTTAGCTTTTTGAAAATTTAAACAAGTCGAACAATTTTCAATCATTTGTTCAATGTCTTTGCTCATTCCGGGCCAAAAGACAATTTGCCGTGCTCTATTTTTTGTTTTTTGTCTTCCCATGTGGTTGTAATGCATCTTCTCTAACATTTCTTTTCGTAATTTTATTGGCACTACCACGCAATTATCTTTCCATACCAGATCTCCTTCGACGTATAAAGCTTCTCTGAACGTGTGATATGGTCTCACTACCTCAGGTATTTGTTGTTTTTTATCGGGCCATCCATTTATAATTAAACCTTTTAATTTTAGTATTTCTTCATCTGATCTCGATTCAGCTTTTAATTTTTCAATTTTTGCGTCAGATGTATTTTCTTCTAAGTTAAGCATTAAAATCGTCATTTCATTCATCTCTTCAGCAACGTCTTCTTCTTCCAAATGAGATCTTGAAAGCATATCTGATATCCACATTTCCTTTCCGGGTTTGTAAATTAAATTCATGTCATAGGGTTGTAATTTCATTCTCATCTTTTGCAGTCTCACTGGTACGTCTGCCAAACTTTTCTTTAAAATTGATATTAGTGGACTATGATCTGTTTCAACAGTAAAATCATTTCCTGCTACGTACTGATGAAATTTTATACACCCGAACACCACCGCGTTTAATTCCTTTTCAATTTGAGCCCAATTCTTTTGTGACTCAGTGAATGACTTGGAGCTATATGCAATTGGTCTACCTTTTTGCAATAGTACGGCTCCTACTCCTGTGCTTGATGCATCTACATTTATAACACAATGCTCATTTTCATCATAATATGCTAAGACTGGGTTTGATGAAATACAATCTTTTAATGTTTTAAATGCTCGGTCATGTTCTTCTTTCCATTCAAATTCTGTTTGCTTTTTTATTAAATTTCGTAGTGATTCAGTCAGTTGAGATGTATTTGGTATAAATCTTGACAAATATGTAATGGTACCCAGAAACCTTTCGACTGCTTTCTTATCTTTTGGTTTTGGCATATCTTTAACTGCTTTAATTTTTTGTTCATCCATATGTATACCATTATAATCAAATACGTGACCTAAAAACTTTATTGAACTCTGTGCAAATTTACACTTGTTTTTATTGAATCTTATATTGAATTCCATTGCTCTGTCTAAAATTCTTTCCAATGTTCTGTAATGGTCTTCTCTTGATTCTGACCATGTAATAATTTCATCAACATATATTTCTATATTTGGAATATCGCTAAAAATATCCTTGAACTGTTTCTGATAAATCTCAGTTGCGGTTTTTATGCCATATGGCATACGCTTGAAGCAGTATCTACCATATGGTGTGATGAAAGTCGTTAATAGAGCGCTTGTGTCATTTAATTTCACTTGATAGAATGCTGTTTTGCAATCAAATGTGCTATAGTATTTCGAATTCTTCATACGACTTGCTATGCTATCAAATGTTGGCATTGGATAATGTTGTCGAAGTAAACAATCATTTAAATTTTTAGGATCTAAACATATTCGCAGTTTTCCATCCTGTTTCTTTATTATAACTAAATTACTCACAAATTCTGTCGGTTCAGTCACCTTTCTTATTATTCCCTGTTCTTCCATTTGCTCTAACTCGTCTTTTATTTTGTCTCTAATTTTAAATGGTATAGTTCTAAGATTTTCAATTTTAGGTATGTAATCGCGTTTCAATTCAAATTCATATGTAAAATTCAATATCTGACCCAGACCACTAAATACATCCTCATATCTATCAAAAATATTGCCAAAATCAATATTATCGATTCTTTTTATTAGATTAAAGTTCTCTATAGTTTCTAACCCTAAAATCGGTATAACCTTATCTTCTATTACATAATATTCAATATTTTCTGTCATTTTCTTTATTCTTGATTTAAGTATGACTGTACCTAATACACTTAACTCATCACCATTGTACGTTACCAGTTTTGATGCACTTTCTTTTAATTGATAGTCATGGTTTTTAATTATATCAAAACTAATTACGTTACATTCTGCTCCCGTATCTATCTTGAATGATATTGACATATTTAAATCTAATAAATTTACATTTTCGAACCACCCCTTAAAAACATTTCCTATTGAATTAATTGATTTTATGGTAACAGATCCTAGAAATTTATTTTCATCGTTTTCATTATCTTCTAAATTTATGCTATGCATATGTTTTTTCTGATTATTATTATTATTTATTTTACTAACATTTCTTTTTTGATTATAATATCCATTACCATTATGTCTATCTGAATAATTTTTATTAAAACTATTACTACCATAATTACGATCACTCTTATTTCTATTATAGTTATCTTGATTTTGATTAAAGTAACACTTTACCTTAAAATGACCTATTCGATGACAAATTGAACACATCTTATTGAACGCTGGACACCTTTTCACCTCATGATCGTACCCACATTTATTACATCTTCGATTATTTGATGTATGTTGATTGTTACTGCTAAATTTTGAAGAGCTGGTGCGCACCTTTTGTGATTGTACCATGTCAACCGTAACATTCGATTGTTTTAGCTGTAAAAGTTGTTCTTCAGCGAGCTCTGTTGTTTGACATATACGTATACATCGATCTAAATTCATGTCTTCCTCTTTTAATAGTTTCTGCTTCAAACCATTGTTATTAATTCCACCTATTATTTGGTCTTTTACTAATTCCTCTCGTAGTTTATCAAATTTACAATTGAAACTCATCTTTTGCAATTGATTAATATATTCTGTGAGCGTCTCACTCGGTTGTTGTCTTCTTTGAAAAAACATATATCGGCTCAAACTGTCTGAGTTTTTCTTTTTTCCGCAATATACTTTATAAGCTTCAATCACTTGTTTATAATTTTGTTTTTTATCGTCGTCCAAATTCATTGTGTTGAATTTTTCTACTGCTTCGTCGCCAATCAAATTAAAAAATATTGCGATTTTCACTTTATCGCTTTTTTCATCAGCTTCTATCGCCGTTAAATAATTTTCAAATTTATTCAACCATTTCTCAAAGTTTTCATGCGTATTACCATCAAATTGAAATGGATTTGGCTTATTTATCGAATTCATGTTTTTTTTTTTTTTTTTATTTTTTTTTTTATTTTTACCTTACACGTTTTTCTTTTCTTTTTACTTTTTTTTTTTTTTTTTTTTTTTTTTTTTTTTTTTTTATGCACCACCAAGTACCTTTATTTTATTTCTCCATGTGCTTAATTATATCTTCGATTTTCTTGACCATCCGGCTGCGCCATGTCATAATTTGATTGGCTTTATTAATTTAAAGATTATTGTTTATGTTTTTAATGTTTATTTTATTAACTTAGTTTACATGGATTACTTAAACTATATTATATAATTATTTTGTACTTTAAATTACTTTGTACTTCATTACTTGATGGTGGTTTCTATTATACTGACTAACCCTATGACCCACTATATTCTTTTATGTTGTCACTCTCATGTGTACAACTTCATGTCTAATAATATGTATGTTTATAACTTCATGACACCCACACAATTAAAACAAATTGATAATAACCCTTTAGAACAAATCGATAGAATTGAAAAATCAGAAAAAACACTTCCAGCTCAATCAAAAACTACTGATACGGGACGCCAAATACTCGCTATTAAGTATTGTGACTATATCACAAACTCATCATAAAGTGGTTCGAATGGAGAATGGAAATGCCGAACATGCAAATTAGAGCGAAAAAATACGTTGCGAATGTTAGATCATCTAGCTACAGCTCATGCAATTAATCTCAAGTTTGTCGAGAACCATGTCCAGGATACTACAACTTCTCTTACTAAACAGGAAGCATTTAGTACCTATACATTTTATCCATACTTAGATGACACTGACTAAAGTTTTCCAAGTACCACACAAGAATGTCGTAAATGCGGTTATTCAAATGTTTTCCCGAAGCAGCTGATTTTTAATTTACGAAATTTTCATAACATCAAAATAATGGATGAGAATCTCTTCAAATGTACGCAATGTGACGTTAAATGTCGCTCCTATTACTTACTATTTATTATTGATCGAGAAAATTCATAATGAATCAGTTGATGACCAAACGCTAGTCCATGCATCGCGATGCATTTACGAATGCACAAAATGTGACATGAAGTTTGTAACCAAATTTAATTACAATAGACAGATGAGAATTCATGTGCCTAAACCTTCCGTGGTTGTCCCAAAGCAAAAAGGTTATGTGAAAAAAGCGTATGCGAACACTGCGGAGAATCGTTTATGACGGGCAACGGTTTGAAGGAACACATACCGGAGATAAACCTTACGTTTGTAATATAAAACATTACCGTACATCGCATTTAACTTCGTTTACGTTCCATATGCGATTGCACGAAAATGTACGCAGTGTGATAAAAGTTATGTAAGCTTTACTAGTCTAGCTCAACATCGTTATGTGCATTCTAATGAAACTCCCTATGAATCCACAATATGTTCTAAAAAGTTTAATGATTCCTCGTCCTATCGGGTACATCTCAAATTACATAATCCCGAATCAGGTTTATCTTGTGAGTTTTGTGACAAAACATTTGCGCGAAAATGTAATTTAAATTTACATAGAAAACAGCACACTGGTGAAAGAAGTTTGTGGTAAACAGTTCATACAGCGCAGCACTTCATCAAAACATCATCAAAAGATTGTAAAATAATGAGAATAAATCGTTTTTTAAGTTATTTTTTTAAATTATGAATTATAAGCATCCCCAAAATCTCGTTCACACGACAAATATAAACACCGTGTTTTCTTTTCACACCGTTTCGCTTGCCCCACTTTCTGCAATCCTTATTTGCATCCTTTCCCTAGTCCAACAAAACACGATGTTAAACCCAAAATTGGAGCTTTGATTGAGAGGTTTTACTTTTTATCCAAAACTATAAAAATAAATCAGTATAATCTAACGTACATTGTACACTGTTATTTTTATTGTAGACTTTGAGTCACTCGAAAAACTAAACCAACTTTGTCGCTTGAAGCATTATCGAATACATACGAGTACATGTGAAGGATCGCAAGTAGGGTGCCGTTACAGTTGCAAAAAATTATAATATTTAAAGTCCGCTCTGCATCCAATGATTATTATAGAACAATAATAACTTTATCCCTATCCGATCATTGGCATTGCCCAAAGGGGCATTGTACCAAAATATGAAAAAATGTACAAAAATACCCCATTATAGAAAACACAACTAAAATTGTGGACACAGCTTTATACCTAATCTGAATCTCTATAAAAAAATAAATGATAATTGCAGATTAAAGTTTTAATGAATAATCATGTTTAATTAATGTAATATAAATTGCATTTTAAATGTTTTATTTATGAGTAAAGGGGTAAAGGGGCCTATAAATTATCCAATTTAAGCGGGTGATCAAAATACATGATCCAAATGAATGAAGTTTGGTTGTATATTTGAATTTCTTGTGTTTCAATATTTAACGTTCTTGATGACATGAGCTTGAACTAGCGGTTATTTCGTCGCTCATAGTCAAATGACAGAAAAACAGTCGGAAGAAGACGAGCGTTTTCACCATAAAACCATCTTTCCGACGAACCACATTATCACCTCGGCGGTTATGTGAACAAGTAAAATTGCCGTATTTGTGGCACAGAAAATCCACACGTGGCAATTGAGAAGGCAATACATCCAAAACGAGTGACTGGTGTGGGGTATGGCCCAAAGGTATTTTATGGCCGTTTTTCTTCGGAAATGAGTAAGAAGCCGCACTAACGGTCAATGATGATCGTTTTCGTGACTGACTTTTTATTCCCTACTATTGAAGAGGAAGATTTGGCCGATAATTGGTTTCGACAGGACAGAGCGCCATTGCCCACACAGCTAACGATACTATAGACGTTTTGTGCCCCATCTTTTAAAACGAACTAAAAGTTGCCACACCCACTACATTTGCAATAAGCGCCTCTGTCGGAATAACATAAAAATGCGTCTCTAGCACTAACCCCCGGTGCATATAGAGGTCGAGTAGCGAGAACGATATGAATATTTTTCCCAAATAATGAAAGTAAAATAACGAAAAGGAGTAATCAGTTCTTTTGAAATGAAGGATATTTTATAAATCTTATAATAAATTTTATAAATTATTTAAAAACCGTTTATGAATATCTTTAAAACTTTTCTTACAAAATTTATCGTTAGTGATTCAAAATTATCGACAATAAATAAAAATTTAGAATGAAAACTATTAAAATTATATATTTTGGATAAAATAAATGTAAGATTTATAACTCAGATAAGTTTTATTATTTGCACAATTTTGTCAATTTTCTTTTAGTATTTCGTAAAATACAAAAAATCGTCCTCGCTCCTCGTATATTACGTAGTATCTATATATGCCAGTAGGTGTCATAACAAGGTACTTGTTTAGGTTACGTGAACGTACATATTTATTTTTAATAATAAAATTAGTGTATCCATACTTTCTTAAATTATTACACTCGTATGTTCTGAGTTATTATGTGAATTATAAGTACATATTACTATCAGCGTTATTACAAATAAAAATAAGCGACCATGCCCTCAAAAAAGCACACTGTACTATTCGTTAATACGCGATGTAAAATACAACATACAAGAGCGCGTACTGAGCTATCAACATATTACAGTTTGTACGTCATAATTGCAAGTTTTATTATTAAATTGTCGTTATTCATTTAAATCGAATGAATTCTAATTGAAATTGTAAAATATTTAAAATACTGGGACTATTTACGGAAAACTATTTTCAAATTAAAGTTAACAGTATTTAGCTCAATTTTTAAAAACTAACTTTATTATTTCTTTAGCTTCCGGAACCTTTTCGGTTCCATTCTCAAAAGAATAGAACCGAAATGGTTCCAAAAGCTAAAGAAATAATAAAGTTAGTTTTTAAAAATTGAGCTAAATACTGTTAACTTTAATTTATAATATAAAAGCTCATTAAACAATTTTAACTATTTTCACTGTGAATTTTGGACATACTTGATCGAAAGCCAACATTTTGTAATTTGATTTATCTAATATTTTAAACACTAATGTTGATAATTAATAAATAAAATTTACTTACTTTTTTGATTTTTAATTAATTTATTTATAAATTAAAAGTTCATTCGCCACTTTTAGTACTTTATTTAATATTGCGTATAGTATCTAAATTTTTATGTTGGAAGGGTTAGAACTAAAGAAGCGCGACCCTATAGACATAAAAAAGCACCCGCGGTCAATTTTTAAAGAGGACGCTATTTAATTGGCAAGTATTGTTTATTGACAATGACAAGTAACACATAAAAGTAAAATCAAATAATCAACATTAATAAATAATTGGTGGTTTCCAGCGGCCGAAAGCCTAATACAGTTTTATTGAAATGCCATTAACAGCGGAATTAGCATCTTTACAGGTACAGGTATGTACTTTTTTAAAATTACGAATTTGTATTACTAAACATTTTGTTCTTTGGTCATCTATTCAGGATCGATTGAAATCCCTGCAACATTTGATTCATGAAATCGAAAATGAACGAAAGAAAAATGAAGTAAATTTTGCAAATATAACAAAAGCGCACGAAAGGTTTGATGATAAATCATCAGGCTATCAACACAAATTGAAAACTTTGTACAAAATTGGAATCAGTGAAGGATTGGTCGAGGAAAATTTGATTCGTCAAGCCCTTGGGAAAATACAAGAAATTCACGGAATTAGAAATGAGAGACGTATTCATGCGAGAAATGCTGGCAATAAAGAAACCATACGACGAGGAGCTATGATGAAAATGCTGCAAATAACAGCTCAGACACTTCCATTATTTGTTAGCAAACCTGGAGAGAAAGCCCCACCATTATGCGGTGCGATACCTCATGATAATAGTTATATCGCTAAACCAGGTGATATGGTTGCTGCACTTGTTAAAGGTTTAGAAGAAAATTGGATTTTAGCCGAAGTAGTACACTTCTTGACACCACAAAATAAATATGAAGTCGATGATATTGACGAGGAACAAAAAGATCGTCATATTTTAAGTAAACGTAGGATTATACCACTGCCATTGATGCGTGCAAATCCTGAAACTGATGGGTATGCTCTTTTCCCTAAAAGAACTACTGTAATGGCTCTTTATCCTCAAACAACGTGTTTTTATAAGGCTATTATTAATCAACTTCCTCAAACCGCAACAGACGAATATGAAGTTTTATTTGAAGATGCAAATTACCCTGAAGGATATTCACCACCATTAACCGTCGCACAACGGTATGTTATTGCGATCAAACAAAGTAAAAAAAGTTCCTCACTTATATGACAATTGGACGAGAATGTGACATCAATTTCGTCGAACTTTTCAAGTGAGACTGACTAAAATGATGTTACAGCTGAATATATTGGAAAAATAATGTTTGAATTTGCTACATACATACCTATATCTTTATAAATAGTTGCTTGCGTCCCAAAATCATTAGATGAGTTTTTAAAATACTGCATTTTGATGTCTGTATTATAAATATAATTTTAAAGTATGAAATTGGGTTTTACTTAACACAATTTGAAGCAATTGGTGTACCTACAAAATATTTAAAAATTATAATTTTTTGTGTGCTGATTAGTGAAGCGACATACATTGAAGAATATTCTCTATTTAAATAATAATTGTGTTTTATTACCAGGCTTAGAAATCCACATTATTGTGGATTTGTATTCCATTGGACTTCTACTTACAAGTACTTGCTTTGTTAATGCCAATGGAACCGGAGGTTATACGAGTTTGGCCTGCCACGGTTCGTACCTCTGAGTTGTGATACAACTATTTGTCGGTTTACAACACATCACCATTTACACAATATTTTAAAAGATCGAATATTAAAAAATTATTATCACTATAAGGAAGAATCAATAAATATTGTTAAAACTTCAAAAAAATAAAACTGACTAATTAATTTAAAATAAAATATTCGTAAATTACAAAACACAAGTGGAACGACGTCTTTAGTCGTGGTACTGAAATTCATTTACAGCAATAACAACAGCAACTTGTGAGATGTAGACGAGCAAAGTACAATGGAAAAGGCGACCAATTTCATATATTTGTGATACAAGATCATATAATTACAATATGTTAATATAAAGGGGATTCCATATAACTATAAGATTGCTCATACTTTTCATAGTAAAATGGCGCAAACTCGCAGTTTGTTGTTGCCTATGTAAAATTTGGAAATATCGCTCCAATCGCTTATCGGCAAAATGATTTCAACGGAAAATGATTCAAAATTCATTGTATTTTTTTTTATTTTAATAGGATATACATTTGTTATTTTAGTACTTTAGCATACAAAATTACAATAGTCAAGTAACGAATAAAGTTTTTATTAATTAAAATTTCATTTAACTTACTAGTGCTGCACACATAATATTTGCTCATTGTTTGGGTACCCAGAACACGTGTCTTTAGTAACATACGTAAGACAAATCCAAGACTGAATACGTATATATTGGCGAGTTATGTTGGCATCGAATCGAAACCGAGTTGAGATAAACGTCAAAAAAATTATTCTAAATACATATTTCTAAATTTATTTAAATTCAAACAAAACATAAAATATTTAAAAAAAAAATTATATTCGCAAATAATCGCCAACGAAATAAAAATGGCGTTGTTTTCTTATTAATATTTGTTTTTAAATTTGTTGTTGTTTTTCGAGTTGACTCCGTGGATACATATTGGTGTTTTTAAGGATTGAGTTAACTAGATTCTACAATTTTGGTGAATCGAATCGAGTTAACTCGATCCCATATATATTGAAATTTCAATCTGGGTTCAATCCGGATTGAATCTCTAATATATACGTGACTAGTGATTTTTAATAGTAACATGTATTGTGGTTGTCTTGATAACAAGTCTGATGGTTGTTGATAGTAAAATATCTTCTAGTTGTCTTGTGAAACAGATAACTTTGTGGTGTTTAGTAATCTGTCTACAATTCGTCAGTTCAGTTTTCGGAAATAGCCCATGGTAACTTTTGGGTAACTTGCTGACAATAAATTACCAAATCTATTTCCGAAACATGTAAAGTAACTTTACGGTAATTTAGTTTTTGTTGTTTTTTGTTTCTGTTTTTATATTAAATTAGAAGTATCAAAAAAATTAAATTACAATTTTTTAAAGTACAAATTTTACAAAAAGATGGAACAAAAATGTCGTATTTGCCAAAAATACGTCAATGAATTTTGTTGAATAAAAATATTCACACGCGAAATGTAATTTTACTTTTTGTATAGCCAGGATAACTTGAGTAACTTTTGTTACCAACATTAAACAAATCAAAATTACTCAAACGTTACCATGAGCTATTTTCGAAAACGGCTAATATAATTGTTGTATAGATGAATACACAAATTTAATTTTATAAAATTGGTCAATAGAATTTGCAGCGCTAAATCATATAAAGCTACAGCAAAAAAGATTTATTTCTCAATAAAATACGCCAATGGTTAATTCCGAAACCGGCTATTGTTGTTATATGGTTGAGAGCATAGAAATAGATTATATAGAATGAATGTAATGAGCTGTCAAGTGAGTCAAATTCGAAGGGTAAAAGAGAAAGCATATAAATTAACCATAGAAATAGAGTATATAGAATGAATGTAATGAGCTGTCAAGTGAGTCAAAATCCGAGGGTAAAAGAGAAAGCATATAAATTAACAGGGCCGTATTTAGATTTTTTTTCGACCGAATGGAATGAAGTTAGTTAAATTATTTAAATTTAATTAAATTTTTATTTCTTTAATAACAGTACATTAATTATTTTTATTTAAATATAATATTATATAGATAAAAAATAGTAATTATAAAACCACTTCGCTTATTTATTTCAATTCCTTTAAAATGTAATAAAGAAACAAACTTGTTTCTTTTTGTTAAATTATATGACCTTTGGTTACAAAAACAATTCAACCGGATGTCACATAATTTTTCTATGATAGAGTGAGCTAACAAATTAACGTATTCTTGAGAATGACTATATTGATCTTCATCATTGAAAATATTCACACTTATTAGGTTGTGAAGAATGTTATAACAATTTTTTTAAACAATTTTGTACTAGATTGTAGTTGCGTTATGTTTTTGTAGTCCGCAATAGCCAATTTCCGTTTTAATAGTGCTTCGGAATATTTACAAATGTTTAATACTGACGGCGAAGGAGGAAAGACCACCCCTATTTTTAAATTGATTAGCGATTTATAAGAACTACATTGTTGTATTAGTTTGCAACGGTTCTCACAATTCAATTTTCTAAATAAATATCGGACTATAAATCCCCCCATTAATTGAAAATTCACTTAGTATAATTGGGTATCCAAAAAAATCTTCGTCATACATATTAGGCCAATTTAAATATCATTTGATGAGGAATCATTGCTTTTTCAATTCTCCATAATTTCCAGTGCATATTCTAAAATAAAAATAAATTATGAAAAGCACAGCACTTAGCACATGAAATAAAATAAGAAAAATGTGGCACTGGTAATAACATATGTTTACAAAACGATAAAAACCCACGCGGACAACCAAAATTGTTTTCTTATTTTTTCTGATTTATAACTTAAATTAAGGATAATTTTACCTCAAATCACTTTCTTTTTAACATAATTTACATTTTATTTTATATAAACACTTACTGATGGTACGAAATTCCTTCCTTTAATTTTTTAGGCGTATTTAGCAGTTTTTCACGAGACACTTCATTTTATTAAATGTTCCTAATTTTCTAACTTTTTTAATAATATTTTAATTATTTTTTAATTATTTTAATTAAAATTTTTAAAATTTTTTAAGAACACAAAATTTAACACGTCACTTTAAACAAAAACAAAAACTGGTTTGAGGGGTTTTTATTTTGAGATATGAGACCGCCATATGCAATTTTTATATAACCATCCTGCTCTGATTGTGCCTCAAATGTGTACGACCAAAATCTACTTAAATATAAGTCCTCTGCTCTAACTCTCATTGCCAGCTACCTATTTAAAAATAACTACCGAAGATTAAGTATATATTAAGTATATATATTACTTATATTAAGTAGATTTTGGTGCCACTAACAAAATAACAAAAAGTTACAATTAGGACAACCCAGTGCTTTAAATAAAAAGGTATTTTGACGTCATTTGTCGTAAGTCCAAATCGTAATGCTTACTTCATATGAGGCATTTAAATGTAGAATATTATTTTCTTCTGCAAATTTTTGCAGGTAAATAAGAAGCATCCGTTATATAAAAATATTTAATATGCGAGAAAGAAATAAACATATATAGTAATGACATAATTTTTTTATAGGAAAATTATTAACTAATTTTTAATTAATTCAAATGCGAAATGCACACTTTTATCTATGGCGTCTGTTTTAATTATGAAATCCTTGTCATTTATAAATATAAAATAATAATTTTAAAATTGTTGCATTAAAAATACTCGGCTCGAATATATTTTATGGCCACATTTTCAATTTTATAGGGGTTTTGGCTTTTGGCGGTGTAGTGGCTCCAAAAGTCTTCTGCAAAATTTTGTTTGGATCTTTTTTTATCTCTCATGTACAAAAGGTTAATGTTATATCTCTTTCATTTTGCACGAGAAAAATGTTGGTCGCATGTAAATAGGGTAATAATCTACCCCGTATTGTGTCCAATACATGTGCGAAAAGGCCCATTGAGTATCACGATATAATTGAAACTATCATGAGACTTTGTTTCATCGCAGCTTTAATTAGAAACGTCAAACGCAAATTTAAAATTGTTTTATCAAAAAATCAAAATATTTTTATAAAACTCGTCAATAAAATGGAGCAGCCGATCTGTCGCACTTGTCTGGCCGAATCTAATGAATCCATTTTCAAGACTATTTTTCTAGAAAAGAAGGAATTGGCGCTAGTTGAAATGATTAATGAGTGTACGGGTCTAAAGGTTTAAGTTCGAGATTCGAGTGTAAACATCCCGTTTAACTTATTCCTCAATTGCAGGTCGCTGAATCCGATGAAATTTCATTAAATATTTGTGATATTTGCACTGAGACAATAATAAAATATTATGTGTATCGTAAAAAGTGTTGGGAATCGCAAAGTTTTTTGTTTCGAAGACTGGAAGAAAGCTACATAGCCAAAAACTCGTTAAAACGGGAACCCGAAAGTGATTCAGAAATAACTTATGCCGAGACATCAATTTTAACGAATATTGTAGAACATGAATTAGCAGAAGAAACTGTAGCTCTTGTGGAAATAAAGACTGAATCCCAAGAAGACAATATGTACTCTTGTACAAACTTGATGGGGGAACATTTGCGTGCCGAGCGTAATATATTGGAATATCAAAAACTTCAATGTACTTACTGTAAGAAGACGTTAAGTACGATGAGCAGCTTACGGCGACATATTTTTGATATCCACGAATCTCCCAAAATTAAAATAAAGTATAAGTGTAAATACTGTAAGAAGCCATTTAACTCGTTCGATGAAATGCAACAGCATATAGTTGATATGCACGGAACATCGAAAACCGAGTTAGAGGTAGCCAATTGTATATGTGATCTTTGCGGTTTAAAACTGAAAAATCGCAGAAATTTAGATATACATTTGCGTCGACACACTGGTGAGAAACCGTACAAATGTGATTTATGTGAATATCGTGCAGCACAACAATCATGTGTGACAATTCATAGGCGAACTCATACCAAGGAACGTTCCTTTGGATGTGATGTTTGTGGCAATTTATTTCGTACCTCTAGTGCTATGAGGGATCATCGCCTAGCTCATTCAGACGAGGCCCCACTGGAATGTATTGTTTGCAAGAAAAGGTTTAAAAAGAGGAAGATTTATAAAGAGCATATGTTAATTCATGACCCGGACAAGTATGTCGCGTGTGAATTCTGTGGAAAAAAATTTGCTCGGAAAGATAATTTAAACACGCATATAAAGCAGCACACTGGTGAGAAACCTCACGTATGTGAATATTGTGGTAAAGGTTTTGTACAAAAGCATTGTTGGAAAACTCACTTAAAAAACCACCACAGTCAGTAAAAATGCATTCGATTTTAAATACACAAGTAATTACATAAATAAAAAAAAATTTATTGATTTTTCCTTTATCGTCGCACTATGTAGGTAAGTAAGGTGTCCCCTTTATAAGTAAATTGGTGTGTATAAATTATTTATTTCGCTCTCAGGGATAGTTGGGAATTCGAATCTGTAGCACTACCGCATCGTACTTAAATTGAAAAAAAAAAATAGATTTATGGCCATATCACAGAATCAGTACACCTAGAATACTACAGGCCACACTGCTTTAAAAATTTTGCTATATGACGTCAATTTATGTCATCAGTTCCTTCTTTGACTATTATAGGCAGCACTAAAATTATAAAGATTGTTTTCATTTTTTTGTGTTTAAGCTGTCATGTCATATTGATAAAAAAAATTGTAAAGAGCGCTACAGACGATTCAATTTGGTCGGACGGTTGGACCGATTTGGTTGGAAATCGGATTGTGTGTATACAAGTTGGACCGATAAAATCAAGTTGGATGTGTCGGATGGAAATTCCATCCGACCGTCCACCCAACCAAGCAAAACAGATGGTGTATCGTTGGACAATTTTATTTCATTTGTGTGTTAGTTTTTAGCTCGACACTTAATAATGACAGATGCTTATAAAGAATTTGGAAAACAATGACAATGCCACACAAAGTAAAATAAAATGTAAACCTAATTGTCAAAATCGGATAATAAATCGGATGGCAAGTTGGATTGTCTGTAGACAACACCGATTTAGTAACCGACGGTCCGGCCAAATTGGATCGTGTGTAGCGCTCTTAAACAAACAACAAGAAAAATATTTTAATAATATGTTTTAAAATTTAATAAAAAGCTATTGGTAAGTATAATTCATAATATTATTATAAAATTATGCATTTTAAATTGTGTTAAATATGTAAACACGTACAAAATATGTACACATATCTTGTAATTTAAGGGAAGACATAACCTTACTTTTAGCACTCGTATAAATATTTTTTTTCTGTTTATTTCCGTGTATTCTTCAAAGAATAAACTGTAGACATAAATTTGATGACATAGAAAGCAGTGTGGCCTGTAGTATTCTATGTGCACTGGTATATAAGTATATCAAAACTATAAAATAAGATTAACCTCGGAGAAAATTGGCTTATAAAATTTGCACTACTTGATTCTCTTATATATTTATTCCTCGATGATTACATTTAGTCAAGACACAATTTTGGAGACATTTGTGTGTAGACGCACATCAAATAAGTATCCTCGCGAGGTGACCACAAGTCGGTGTCCACAAATAAGTCGGTGTTTGGAAAACAGCCAAAGAAATTAAATTTGGATGTCGTTTGATATTTGAAGTCATGATTAAACTAAATCATGATAGTGTGGAGAGGCTCATTTGTTGAGTCACAATGCTACGTAATTCACCTCATGTAGAGTAGGTTCCGTGGGAAAATAACATGATACACACATGTGCATGTAAATTTAACAAATTTGAAACGTCAAACAATTGTCTACTAATTTTTGATTACGGACGAAGCGTAACATATCCAAAAAAAACAGTATTTTTTGTTAACTTTGTAGTCCATAAAATGGACTCTGCGATATGTCGAACTTGCTTGGCTGAAACTAACGAATCTATATTTAAAACCATTGTACTGGCTCACGAAGAGCTATCATTGGTCGAAATGCTTAATGAGTGCACAGGGTTAAACGTAAGCGTTTTATATTTTTTAGTTTTTACGTACCGAAGAATATTTAAAAGTAATATACGTTTCTATCTCAGGTAACCGAATCAGATGAGATATCATTAAATATTTGTGATAACTGTACAGAATCAATAATAAAATTTTATGTATATCGTAAAATGTGTTGGCACTCACACAGTATTCTTTCACGACAACTAGATGAGAGCAAGATAACCAATAATCCAAGCGAATATGATTTCCATGCTGTTTATGAGATAGTTGAGGTGCCAGAATTAACAGAAATGGTTCAGAATGAACCAAATGATGGAAACACTGTAAAATGTGAACTGTGCGATTTGGAGTACGAGAATAAGGGTTTAATGCTGCAACATCTGCGTAATGTACACAGTATGCTCGAATACCATAAATTTAACTGTAAATATTGCGAAAAATCATTCATTTCATTGAGTAAATTACGACGACATATTTTAAATGTGCATGAACAATCCGATGGCGCTGAAAATAGGGTAAAATTTATTTGTCATCACTGCGGAAAAACTTTAAAATCAAAAGAAAATTTTAATTTACACATTCGGCTGCACACTGGTGAAAAACCTTACAAATGCGATTTTTGCGAATATCGTGCAACACAACGGCCTAGTATTGTTACTCATATGCGAACCCATACGGGTGAACGACCGTTTGCGTGTAATGTGTGTGGCAAGCTATTCCGAACATCTAGCACCAGGGCGACCCATCAAAGGACTCATTCGGAAGAAACACCATTCGAGTGTATCGTTTGCCTGAAACGATTCAAAACACGAGATATTTACAGAGAGCATATGATCATTCACGACCCAGACAAGTATGTTGCGTGCGAATTCTGTGGAAAAAAGTTTGCCCGGAAAGATAATCTAAACATTCATGTGAAACAGCACACTGGCGAAAAACCGCATGTGTGCGAATTTTGTGGCAAGGCTTTTATTCGAAAGCACTGTTGGCAAACTCACTTGAGAAATAATCACAACAAATAAAATATTTAGTAAAATATGCTTGTTTAATTTAGATGGCGATTTCGAAAATATTTTTGAGTAACGTTTCAAGCTAGAATTTAATTATTGAATGGATTGTCTCCCTTGCGAATGAATGGATAGCAGGGAAGTACGTTAGTTTAAAGTTGAGGATGAGTCTTAGAGATTTATGTTTTTCTCGGTTAAAAAATAAATAAAAATTTAATTTAATTTTGACTCTAGTAGCCGTTTTACTTTGGTAATTGTACAACAACAAATTTCGTCCCACCTAAAAGTAGCTCCCAAAACATCTTGTCTTTGGTAACATGTCTTGCTATTGTCTTGAAGAAAGCAAATACTCGGTTTTCGAACGTGAAAAAGAGATAAACAACACTGGTAATGGTAACCCGAAGGCGTCTTGTAATTTGCTGTATTTTCTTGACATGATTACAACTACACCATGGCTAAAGCGATCAAAAATTTTGCTTTAGCTGAATATATAGGAGAAATGCTTTAGCTGAATATCCACTAGATATCAAAATATATTTTCTTCATCCATATATGACGAATAATATATAAATTTATATAATTATAAAGTGTTTAATAATATAATTATTTTTACAATATACAATATAATTGTTGTATATATGAATACACAAAAATATAGTTTGATAAAATTATTCAATAGATTTTTAACTGGTTTTGCAGAGCTAAATTTATCCAGCGCTAAATACAGCTAAAGCAAAAAAGATTTATTTCTCAACAAAATACGCCATTTGACATCTAATGGATATTCAGCTAAAGCATTTTTCCTTTATACATATGCTAAAGCAACATTTTTGATTGCTTTAGTTTTTGCTTTAGCCACGGTGTAGTTGTAGTCGTATCAAGAAAATCCACCAAGGTACCGACCAAATGGCACAGTGGTTAAAGCTTTGGCGTTTGGATCGGGAGATACCGGGTTCGAATCCCGATAGGGGCAGGATGCAAAAGGAAATTTTCATCAACAGATTGTAATCTGTGATTAAAAGGAACACAACTACGACCCACTATCGGCGTGCAAAACTCATGGGCCGGACCCATCTTCCATGTCCAGTACTATAGGCTGGCATGGAGCTATGCAATGCGCAGATGGTAACTTAAATCTAAATCGGTTCTATAGCCGTACGTCTTCGATTTGGCAGGGATGCGTTAGTAAGACAAGACGGGAAAATCAACCGCGAAAGAGCAGGGAGTGCTTCGGCCCAGAAAAAATTGCATGGATTAAAATAAAAAAAATAAAAAAATCCACCAACTACTAAATTTGAAAATAAAATCTGTATGCAATTAATTACATCATAATAAGCAAAGTATAATACATAAAAGAACTCATGGAGACATTCCGAGGTTAATCTATTTTACTATTGGCAATCTGTATAAGCCTAACAAGAACAATGAACTATAAAATAACTATGCCGATATGTTTATAAGATACGTATATATATATGGATTAAATATAGCAAAAAATAAAATTTGTGTATATAAGTATATCAAAACTATAAAATAAGATTAACCTCGGAGAAATTGGCTTATAAAATTTGCACTACTTGATTCTCTTATATATTTATTCCTCGATGATTACATTTAGTCAAGACACAATTTTGGAGAGATTTGTGTGTAGACGCACATCACATAAGTCTCCTCGCGAGGTGACCACAAGTCGCCGTCCACAAATAAGTCGGTGTTTGGAAAACAGCCAAAGAAATTAAATTTGGACGTCGTTTGATATTTGAAGTCATGATTAAACTAAATCATGATAGTGAGGAGAGGCTCATTTGTTGAAAGTCATAATGCTACATAATTCACCTCATGTAGAGAGTAGGTTCCGTGGGAAAATAACATGATACACACATGTGCATGTAAACTTAACAAATTTGAAACGTCAAACAATTGTCTACTAATTTTTGAGTACGGACGAAGCGTTACATATCCAAAACAAACCAGTATTTTTTGTTAACTTGTAGTCCATAAAATGGACTCTGCGATTTGTCGAACTTGCTTGGCTGAAACAAAAGAATCTATCTTTAAAACCATTGTACTGACTCACGAAGAGCTATCATTGGTAGAAATGCTTAATGCGTGCACAGGGTTAAACGTAAGCGTTTTATATTTTTTAGTTTTTACGTACCGAAGAATATTTAAAAGTAATATACGTTTCTATCTCAGGTAACCGAATCAGATGAGATATCATTAAATATTTGTGATAACTGTACAGAATCAATAATAAAATTTTATGTATATCGTAAAATGTGTTGGCACTCGCACAGTATTCTTTCACGACAACTAGATGAGAGCAAGATAACCAATAATCCAAGCGAATATGATTTCCATGCTGTTTATGAGATAGTTGAGGTGCCAGAATTAACAGAAATGGTTCAGAATGAACCAAATGATGGAAACACTGTAAAATGTGAACTGTGCGATTTGGTGTACGAGAATAAGGGTTTAATGCTGCAACATCTGCGTAATGTACACAGTATGCTCGAATACCATAAATTTAACTGTAAATATTGCGAAAAATCATTCATTTCATTGAGTAAATTGCGACGACATATTTTAAATGTGCATGAACAATCCGATGGCGCTGAAAATAGGGTAAAATTTATTTGTCATCACTGTGGAAAAACTTTAAAATCAAAAGAAAATTTTAATTTACACATTCGGCTGCACACTGGTGAAAAACCTTACAAATGCGATTTGTGTGAATATCGTGCAACACAACGGCCTAGTATTGTTACTCATATGCGAACCCATACGGGTGAAAGACCGTTTGCGTGTAATGTGTGTGGCAAGCTATTCCGAACATCTAGAACCAGGGCGACCCATCAAAGGACTCATTCGGAAGAAACACCATTCGAGTGCATCGTTTGCCAGAAACGATTCAAAACACGAGATATTTACAGAGAGCATATGATCATTCACGACCCAGACAAGTATGTTGCGTGCGAATTCTGTGGAAAAAAGTTTGCCCGGAAAGATAATCTAAACATTCATGTGAAACAGCACACTGGCGAAAAACCGCATGTGTGCGAATTTTGTGGCAAGGCTTTTATTCGAAAGCACTGTTGGCAAACTCACTTGAGAAATAATCACAACAAATAAAATATTTAGTAAAATATGCTTTTAATTTAGATGGCGATTTCGAAAATATTTTTGAGTAACGTTTCAAGCTAGAATTTAATTATTGAATGGATTGCCTCCCTTGCGAAAGAATGGATTAAAAATGTCCCATTTTTCGAACGTGAAAAAGAGATAAACAACTCTGGTAACCCGAAGACGTCTTTTGTAATTGTAACGTAAACGTGACAGCGTTCTATCGGTTAATAGAATACCCCATTTACATGCGACCAACATTTTATTCTGCAAAATAAAAGACTTTTTGCACATGAGAGACATGAAAAGAAATACATCCCAACATAATTTTGCAGCCACTATACCGCCAAAACCACTATAAAAATGAAAATGTTGCCATAATATTCGATCCGAGTAGTTTTATACTAACAATTTTAAAATTAATAGAAAAAGAATATTTTATATTTATAAATGTTAACGATTCATAATAAAAACAGACGCCATGGACAAAAATGTAAATTTCGCATTTAAGTTAATTAAAATAAATTAACAATTTTCCTATAAAAAAATTATGGCGTTACTAAATATATGTTTATTTCTTTCTCGCATATATTCTCGCATAAATGCCCCATAAATTGTAAAATAAATTTGGTGTCTATTATCTTACACTTGCAGTGGTCTTCTGACTGTTACTACCCTACCAACATGTAAATGACAATAATATTTGTTAGACAGTTTGTCTTTTTATATTTTAATTATTTCGGTAAAGATTAGGTAAAACAAAAATACGCGCTTGTCCCCATAGAATTATAATATAATGCTTGTAACTAACAGAAACGCAACTACTACACTATCTTTCCGGTTAAACTCATTTCGCTTAACTCGTATGGGACAAAATCCACACCCTGGTACTAGAAAACCTCCTCGATAAATTTCATCAGTCGTTTGAGCTGAGGAAAAAAATAATTTCATGAAAATCGTTCAAGCCGTTTTCGAAACACTATTGTAGTATGTTAATACATATACGAATAACATCAAATTACCCTCCGCTCAGAGGCACATGGGTATCTTCCCTATCAGAACTAAGGCTGACATAGAGCTGTGCAATACGCGGTCTACTTACCTACATCAAACGCTCGTTTCTGAAAATCAATGATTTACTATTGCCCTCAACTCATGTGAAAGAAAAAGCCCATTGAATGGATGAAATGATGCTTTGCGTTCAATGCTTTCGTGTTATTTGACAAATCGGTCCCAATTACCATCCAAGTTGATCATGCACATGGCTTGAAAATCAACAGTTCATATTTTATGTGTAATTTTATTTATTATGATCAAATTAAAGTCTATATATTGTAATTATGATGATTTACCATGTGATTTCGCCAGCAGTGTTTTTGTATAAACCCTTTACCACAACATTCGCATACATGCGGTTTCTCGCCAGTGTGCTGCTTGATGTGAGTCTTTAAATTGTTCTTTCGAGCAAACTTTTTGTAGCAGAATTTACATTCGATATGTTTGTCAGGGTCGTGAATGAGCATATGCTCCTTGTAGTTATATTTCTTTTTAAATTTTTTAGAACATACAATGCACTCAAATGGTGTTTCCTCAGAATGCCCCTTACGATGATATGAGCGTCCAGTTGACGTTCGAAAATTTTTACCGCACACATTACATTCAAAAGGCCGCTCACCCGTGTGTATTCGCCTATGAATTTTTACACTGCTGCGCTGTCCCGCACTGTAGTCACATAAGTCACATTTGAAAGGTTTTTCACCGGTGTGTCGTCGCATGTGTTCCGTAAAATTTTGCCGCGCTTTGAATTGTTGACCGCAGTGATGACATATAAATTTTGTCGCATAGCCATCGTCCGGTTGCTTATGAACATTTATCATATGTCGGCGCAAACTGCCTGACTCGTAGAATGTTTTTTTGCATTCTTTACATTCAAATTTGGGATGGTCAAGAATATTGTGTATCTTACGCAAATGCTTTAACATTGAAATTCTAAGAGTATAAGTTTTACCGCACGTTTGGCATTTAAAAGAACTTCTAGATTTCTGTTTATTATCTACTTTTGCATAATGAATAGTTGGTTCAAATTCTTTTGAAAAATAATCATCCTGTTCGTTTTCTGTATCTGACCATAACTCCATCACCTCAATGTCCAAGTCACTATTCACTGTTATCGGTTCAATGGCCATTTTGCTAATCTCCAGTTTTCTTAATAGAAAATTGTGAACCTCCCAACATTTTTTACGATATACATACGATCTTATTATTTCTTCTGTACAACTATCACAAATATTTAGCGAAATTTCATCTAACTCGGAGACCTAAAACGAGGTTTATTTAACAAGTTTGAAGCCTAATAATCACCCATGGTTTATTCCCACCTGCAGGCCCGTACACTCTTTTAGCATATCCACTAAAGATAGTTTTTTCTGATCCAAGAAAATAGTTTTAAAAATGGAGTTATCAGTAACAGACAGACAAGTACGACACAACGGCTGTTCCATTTTTAAAAAACTTATAATTAATTTTATTTTATTTGTTTAGCTTGAACGTCACCGTTCACATCACCAAAATTTACAGAACTGACATTTCAAATTTGTTGTACAGTTTAGCCTGTGCAATGAAAACATTATGATAACATAATTCCTATTTTGCCGTGTGTGTGTTTATGGGGCATTTACATGCGACCAACATTTTTCTTCTGCAAAATGAATTGACATTTTGCGCATGAGAGACAAGAAAAGAAATATATCCCAACAAAATTTTGCAGAAGTTTTTTTGAGCCACTACACGGCAAAAACCACTATAAAAATGAAAATGTTGCCATAAAATATATTCGATCCGAGTATTTTTATGGCAACATTTTTAAAATTAACAAAAAAAAATATTTTATATTTACAAAAGGTTAAGGAATCATAATAAAAACAGACGCCATAGATAAAAATGTAAATTTCTCATTTGAATTAATTAAAAATATATTAATAATTTTCCTATAAAAAAATTATGGCATTACTATATATGTTTATTTCTTTCTCGCATATTGACTATTTTTATATAGCGGATGCTTCTTATTTACCTGCAAAAATTTGCAGAAGAAAATAATTTTCTACATGTAAATGGGGCATTTACATGTAGAAAATTGTTTTCTTCTGCAAATTTTTGCAGGTAAATAAGAAGCATCCGCTATATAAAAATATTTAATATGCGAGAAAGAAATAAACATATATAGTAACGCCATAATTTTTTTATAGGAAAATTATTAATATATTTTTAATTAATTCAAATGAGAAATTTACATTTTTATCTATGGCGTCTGTTTTTATTATGACTCCTTAACCTTTAATATAAAATAATTTTTTTGTTAATTTTAAAAATGTTGTCATAAAAATACTCGGATCGAATATATTTTATGGCAACATTTTCATTTTTATAATGGTTTTTGCAGTGTAGTGGCTCAAAAAACCTACAAAATTTTGTTGAGATATATTTTCTTTCTTGTCTTTCATGTGCAAAATGTCAATGTTATATCTCTTTTCAAAGGAGTTGGAAAGGAATTATTTAATGTTCAGAAAAAAAGATTACTTCGAAAAAGCATGAAAGGTATCCAGTACAGTGAAGAATTGAAAAAATTTGCTTTAAACTTGAATTTCTATTCACCAAAAGCATACAACTATGTTCAAAAAAATTTAAATCTTTGCTTGCCCCATTCAAAGACTATTAGTCGTTGGTATCGGACAGTGGATGGCAATCCTGGATTTACTGAAGAAGCATTCTTCATTCTTCGGAAAATAGTTGAAGTCGCGGCATCTAATAATGAATTTATAATCACAAATTTATTATTTGATGAAATTTCAATACGTGCTAGACGGGAATGGGACGAACATAAAAAAAGAACATGGGGTTATATTGAAGTAGGTCCAGATCCTGAGGGCAATAAAACTTTAGCAGAGCAGATATTAGTGTTTATGTTAGATTGCATTAATAAACATTGGAAGATACCTATTGGTTATTTTCCGATTACGTCATTGACAGGCGACCAAAAGAAAAATGTAATAGAAGTATGTTTAAAAAATGTAGTAGACACAGGAGTTAAAGTTTTAGGTATCACCTGATGTGACGGTCTTCCTGCAAATTTGACGGCTGCGAAACTTAGAGTGTTGAAACGGGTTAAACTTTAGCTACTGCTAAAGTTAACCCAGTTTCATAGATTTGCCACTCTCTGTTTAGTACCCCACGCGGCATTGATTCCCGCAGCTCAGTCGGGTAGAGGGATCGGTGTGGGTTTTAGGGGTACTGCAGATTGTGGCCTAGATTACCGCATTAAATAAAGATACAAAAAAAAAAAAAAACTGGGGAAAGTAGGAATTGGGGTATCGGACCCCGAAGGAGTGGGTTAGCCTACCAGCCCATCGCTTGGGCAAAACTGACCGCGGTTGTATAGGTAAAATGTTTAGAATAACATTTTACCTTATCCTAACTAAACTTATATTAACTATTTGGCCCATGGGCCCTAATGGGGTGGTGTTAGTAAGGTTGATAGTGGTATGCTACCAAGGTCAGCAAAAAGGAAAAGAGCCGCTTAGCGTCAACAATTTCCTTCTACTGACAGTCAGTATCAACCCACTATCGTTATATAATTTGTTAATAACACTAAAAACAAACACTTACCAAAAAAAACTGCCCGCAAAAAAACTAAATTAAATTCAACAAAATCCAAAAAAAACACAAACTAATTTCACTAACACTATCTTTTTTTTATTTAAAATCACACAACACAAAAAAACTCTCAAAAAAAAAAAAAAAAACTTGACCACACGTTGGTCTGTCTAAACACTGACTGTCCCAAGCAAGAAAAATGTTGTACCTATTTTGAGTTTCATAGGAAATTTTATGCGATCTCATCACAAAAATTCCTATGAAAATTGTACAGCAACGTGACATCGATTTTGCTGACTCGATCCACGCGCAAATATTTTTTTCTTCAATTCATCCGTTGAGGAAGTTCGAACAACAACAACCACAATGCTTTTCAATATTTGCATTGGTCATTGTCATTCACCTAATAAATAGATCAAGTACATTTATTATGTACATAGGCAACGTAATCAAATTACGTTGATGTACATATCTGCGTTTACTTAAATGTGGCACATATGAAAAATTCTAAAGTGAATGAATCATATGATACCACTATAAATAAAGGCAAAGAAGAAATGTAGAAGGCTGGCATGACGTTTGTTTGAATGGAATGTAGTTGAAGATATTATCTTCGAGGTCATGCCGATGAGGAAATAGATTTTGTTGGGATGGGTTGATAACGGAATTAGGTTTAATTCCGTTACAGTGTAACTTAAAAAGTCCAAATTTTGCTTCTTCTGTTAACGTTGAAAATATTGGTAGTTTGGTGTTTAATTTAGACGCGTGTCATATGCTTAAACTAGTCAGAAACGCGTTTGCTGAGAAAGGGCCACTAATTGACAAAGATGGCGAAACTATTGACTGGACTTATTTGAAAAAACTATATGATATGCAAAATGAACAAGGGTTGCATTTTGGAAATAAATTATCTATTAATCAAATAATATTTGCTAAACAAAAAATGAAAGTAAAATTCGCAGTATAGGCCTTAAGCAATTCTGTAGCAGATGCTTTATCATATTTGAAAACAAAAGGTGTCGCAGATTTTGCTGAATGTGGTGCTACGATACAATTTATCACATTATTTAATGATATTTTTGATATTTTAAATAGCCGTATTATTACCAGCTTTAAAAGTAAAAGAGGCCGTTCAATACATAGAATCTTTAAAGTTTAAAGAATCCATGCAGCCCGTACTAGACTCTAAGCGGCGTACAGGATTTTTAGGAATTATTTTATGTTTAAACAATATTGACACAATTTATCAAAAGTTTATTCAAAATGGACCATTAGAAAATATTCCTATGTACAAAATTAGTCAGGACCATTTGGAATTGTTTTTTTCTTCAGTTAGGTGTCGTTTGGGCTATAATAACAATCCTACTGTTAGACAATTTGCGGCCACTTATAAAATACTTTTATTGCATGTTCAAATACAAAATACCACTGGAAACTGCTTTCCGCAATTAGACCTTTCAATACTACAAATAAATATTGCAAAATAGTCAGTTAAGTTAATAAATCAAACCTTAACTCAGCGACAGGCATTTTTCTCTGGCCAAGACTTTCATCAAACTGAACAAAACATAAATTTAGTTGAACAACCGGAATTCCTTCTAGTATACACATACAGAGCATAAGAAAGAAGAAAGAAAATAATTTGTTAAATTATTGTAAATTACTTTATTATAGTTTTGACAAAATTTTAAAATACCATGAGTGACCGACAGTTAAACTAAATTTCTTTCTCTCAAAAATTTATTCCCAACCCTACCAGAATACACTTTTAGAAAATTGGAGGAAAAAATTGGAAAAAATGCTACAAAGAATTTTTTTTCCAGAGACGTTGATAATGAGGATGAGATGTCCACCTGTTGGAGAAAACGCGTGGCGTGGCTGTTTTTCCAGAAGCGGCGGTGTGAATTGTTAGGAAGAATAAGGGTGAGGTGGAATTGAACATGATTGGAGCTATACTGACTGAACTGCAGAGGCGGCAGTTTGTATCCTGTTAAGTCCCAAACAGTTTAGGAATTAGGATTATTATTAATTTATTTTCAATTAGTTTAAAGGCGAAATTTACATTTTTATCTATGGAGTCTGTTTTTATTATGGATCGTTAACATTTATAAATATAAAATATTCTTTTTCTATTAATTTTAAAATTGTTACTATAAAAATACTCGGAAAGAATATATTTTATGGTAGCATTTATATTTTTATAGTGGTTTTTGCTCAAAAGGTCTTCTGTAAAATTGTTCATGGATATATTTCTTTTCTTGTCTACCATGCGCAATAAGTCAACGCTACATCCCTTTCATTTTGCAGAAGAAAAATATCGCATGTAAATGGGGTATAAAGCGAAAGTAAGTAGCGGGAAAATAATTAAGTGGCATGTATTAAATTAGTTTGGCAGAACTTAATTTAAAACTTTTACATCACCAAATAAGTTTCCTGCTTGGCAGAAAGAGATAAAAAACAAGTCACCTCGATAGCAGACTTATTTGAATAAGTCGATTTATAATAAGTCGGTATTTGGAAAAGACCCCAAGAATAATTGTAGATGGTGTTAAATAATTAAAAAAATAATCTTGGTAATTATTTGTTGTTGTGTTTTAGTGATTAACGGATTTTAGGAAAAATCGTGAGGAAATATTTCTGGTATATTTGGCAATAAATTCTATTCTAGTAGTGGTAAGTGTTCAGTGAATATTAGGATATTATTCAGAGATTAATTCCGATATATTCGGGAATATTCCGGAAGTGGGGTAGGTTACGGGAATTGGTGTTTAAACCTTTAAATTATATAACGTTATTCACAATCCAGTGATACGAACCAGCGGTTCTTTACACAATTCGATTCGATGAACAAATTCCTTTATAAAAAATACAAGCCTTGGTAATATATTATATTTATAATATATATGCTACTAAGTGGATCCAAAATTTTTTTGATTTTATCCTTATTTGATGTAAAAAAGTTCAGTGCATAATTTGTTCATTATTATATTCTACTCTTTTTTATATAAATCAAGGATAAAGGTAGATTTACATATCCGACGATTTTTCGGCGCAGTGCCTGCCGCAGGTAATTCGGCGAACGCTGTATTATCGATGATTTACATATTCGACGAATTTTCGGCGCAATGTATCACACATACATAAACAATACTTTGACACATAATTTAATTTTTTTGTGATTTAATAATTTTTGTGAATATATATTGTTAAAGGACATATAGAAGTGAATATATATTGTTAAAGTACATAAGGAGCTATTAAACAAAATGCTTAAATTAACCAGACAAGCGAATTTGGTTAGAATTAAAAAATTGAAGTTATTGTTATTATGGATATACCTTAAAAAGTTAAACAGAAGGCCTCCAAGATGGAAAAAGAAACGGTCGAAATTTGTCCAGACAAAAATCGAGTAATGTCCTTTCTGTTTGTATTCTGTCTCTTGGTGTTAAAATTTTGACGATAAACAAAAATTGTATTTTTATACAAACATAATTACACACACATTAATTACAATTTGATTTGTAATTAACATTTTCAATATTAATAAATTATATAGGAATATTACAATATAATGACGAAAAATTATTTCGGAGTGTTTTACTGTGTTAAAAGTTTTAAATATCGCAGCCGTGTTTTTCCCTTTTCTATCGTTTAGTGTATGTTTAAAATTGGCAATAATAATTCATCCAATAATTTGTTTAGGCACGCTTTTTTCCTTTAATAAAAATTATACTAAAATAATAAAAACATTTGAAATGGTATGTTATTTATACCCTAATGACATACCCTAATATAAATAACATTATTAAATAGGGTATAAATAACATTACTTATTAGTTTATTTGATTTTTATCAAATGATAATTCGAGAGCAATGATTTGAGAAATTATCTTTTTGAATTGTAAATAAAATTATCAACAAAGAAAAAATCGACCATTAACGGACATGGACGATTCTTTCTTTTTCCTCCACCTGTTCTGCACATTTCCTTTGATTCTTGGTTGAAAACGGATTGTGCGATAACAAACTTTTGTTCGTTTCATGGTTATTTGTATTTTAGTTTGTGACGTTCGATTCGATCAATTCACAAATATCGATCCTTCGAAAACGTATTTCGAATTCGATTTCCTAAATAGGGGCCAATTTGACAGGACAAATTCGTAACAGTGTAAAAAATGTTTTTTCTATGAAAATTGCACCGAAAATCCAAGTCGGAGTAAAATGTTTATTGGGTATGTTCAAATATTTTTAGGTTTGCTGTAACCATGTATTTTGACATTAATATTATTTTTTTTAAACAAGACACGTGTGGTATTAAACGTTTCATTAATTGAAAGATATTAATAATAATAATTATGTCGGAAAATATAAAGAAAAAGCGTAGCTCTAAAAAGGCACCAAAATCCTGGCGCAAAAATATTAATATTCAAGATGTGGAAGATTTCTTGGAAGAACAAAGAACCGAGGAAAGATTAGGGTTAGAATTTATTATCATTAATTGATTTATTTTAATTAATTGTTTAATATATGTACATATAATTTATTTTAATTAACAATATCGGATTCTAGCACCAAAATAGCTGATAAATCAAACGATGAATTATTTCAAATCGATACCAGTCGGAACGAAAAATTGCTTCAGTCAGCCAAAGAGCGAAGAATATTAAAAAATTCGAGGCCTTTGAAAAGTTGGGGAGCGCTTATAAACACATCGAAGATTGCCGATCCTCATGGAGATCGTTCTAAAATAAAAAGTAAAGGTGGTTTGAAAACACTTTTGCAGCGCAAGAAAGGCATCATTCCGAAGAAAGAGTTGCAGGCAGCTAAGCAACGGCAAGTGGCCAGACAAAGAAAAGAAGAAATAAAAACCGAGCGGAGGGCAAAAATTTTAAAAAATGATATATGGGAAATTGAGGATGAAAAACCCATACCGCAGGAATTAAAGGATCCATGGCTAGAGCCGAATGTAGTAGAACATACACTAAAAAATACAGGGCGAAATTGTATTCGGGCACCCAAACAAATTCGTGATAAGCGTACTGCCCTACCATCCCTTGAATTACCTCATCCGGGCACCAGTTATAATCCATCCTTACAGGATCATCAAAATTTATTGTGCAAGGTGATTGAGAAAGAGACTCTTATAATTAAAAAAGATCAACATTTGGAGCGAGTCACAACAAATATGTTTTCGAAAATCTCTGCCGCGGAACGAGATGCCAATTTAATGAAAGAAATGGAACAAGGATTACCGATCGACGATGGAAATGCCGTTGACGTAAAATCAGAACAAGAGTCCGACCAAGAAGAATCTAAATTGGTAAAATCCCCTGTTGTGAAGAATAAGAAAAAATCGAAGCAGCAACGTCGCAAGCAACGTGAGCAACGAGATATTAAATTAAAATTGAAAGCATTGAAATTGGAAAAACGAAAAATTAATGACATAAATCGTTTGCGAATAATAAACAAATTGATCGAACAAAACACGAATCAATTAAAAAAAATACGTCGCGAGCGGTTGGAGAAAATTAAAACAATGCTGAAATATGGTACAGCTCGCTTGGGTCGGATAAGATATGAGGAACCTGATACTATCATTCAATTACCTGAGAATATGTCGGGTAGTTTGCGTAATCTAAAGCCTGAAGGTAAATTGCTAACAGATAGATTTCTAAATCTACAGAAACGGAATATGGCTGCACCAAGTCAACATTGTGGCGTTAAGCCGAAAGCAAAAGTTAAGCGTTTTGTACGGAATTCTCATAAGCAGCCACCGCTACAGAAACCAACGCACAAACAAAAATAAAATAGATAATTATAACGCATTTTCGTTTGTATATTCGGAAAATAAAAAATTATTTCTTTATGGCAATAAGAAAAATATATTTATTCATGTTGTATATTCTTTTCAGCTTCATTCTTTTTCTTATGCACTGTTCTTATATGTACATTAAGATTATGTTTGTGGGTAAACTTTCTATCACATACCGGGCACTTACAAGTTGGCGGTCGATGTCCTTTCATATGCACGCGAAGAGATTTCCGTTCTTTAAACATTTTCTTGCACTCGGGACATTCAACTAACTTTGTTGGGTTATGCCGTGCCATATGTAATTTATAGGTACTGTTTGTTTTAAAACTTTTCGGGCATATAACACATTTAAAGGGCCTTTCATCCGAATGATTGTGTCGGATATGTATAGCTCGATGACTTGAGGTTTTAAACATTTTATCGCATACATGACATTTAAATGGTTTTTCGCCGGTATGGGATCGTATATGAATGGCCAAATCTGTTGAGGATACCGAACGGTATGAACATTCTTTACACTTGTACGGTTTATATCCGGTATGCCGACGTAGATGTATAAGCAGTGTTGATTTCGAATGGAAGTCTTTGCCACAGTGATGACAAATATTCCTTATCCCAATTTGTCGATGAACTCGGCCGTGATGTGCCAGTAACAGTTTTTTATTAACAAAATATTTAGAACAAACGTTACACCGATATTTCGTCTGGAACATAATGCTATGGCGATGGGTTAGATGTTTTCGAAGAGATTGTAACTCTATGTATGATGTATCACATTGGACACAAATGAATGGTCGTTGGCAGTATTGTTCGTCTGAAACTTTTATATATTTAAGCATATCACGATAAGAATTAGGGATTTGGTTTTTATAAGGACACGACGGTACTACAGATGGTTGAACAAATACTGTAGTTGGATGAGTTTTTCTTGGTTCTACCTTAACTTCAAGTTTGGTTTCTTGTATTTGTATATTTTGAGTAATTTGACTACAATCATCATCGATAATAATATGCCGATCTCGCTTTTTGGCCATACCCAAAAATAACATGTGAGATTCCCAACATTTTATACGATACTTGTATGAAATTATGACGGCTTGGATACAATTTCTGCATATTAAGCTGGAGTTCGAATCCCGTTTCGAAATCTAAAATGGATTGAAATTCATTAAATGATACCTTGTTTTTCCAGAAAACTTACATAGACTCCTGTGCAAAGGTAAATTATATTTGGAATTGGCATAAATTTTGAATCGATTAGTAAATCTATAAATATTGATTCCATATCATCGCCAGACGATAAGCAAGTGCGACACTTATCGTTCATTTTAAAATATATTATATATTTTGCTTCGCTTTAAAGTTAAAGAATTTGCTATTCTAGATTCAGAAGCACATCAGTACATGAGTACAATCTACAATGATTCTACAGTTAAACAAAATGCAAAAGAGTATAGCCACCCTACAACCAGGTGTAACATAAACGTTGTTTACGAAGTCTTTTCTTCGATTTGGTTGGAGATCGGGTCGTGTGTGCAAGTTGGACCGATAAAATCCAGTTGGAAGTGTCGGATGGAAATACCATCCGACCGTCCAATCAACCAACCAAATCGGATGATGTGTATCGTTGTTGGACAATTTTATTTCATTTGTGTGTTAAATTTCGAACAAGAAACAACAAACTCGAGCTTATTTTTTTAAATTCATTGGTTGGGTGTACACTAAAAATCGAAAGTGACAAAAAACTAAAACAATATACATTTATAGTCCTATTGATTGAGGCTTTCCACACGAGTATGTAGTACATGACAACAGTGCATGACATCATTACATCATTCGCGTTTATACGTAAACTATAAAACTGTTGGCACCAATTGCAACTTGTGTTTGTATGCGTAAAATTATTTTTATTTCGTAAGTTGCTTAGGGGCGAATAGTCAAATTACAAATGAACAGCGAAAAACAAAAACAAAAAAATCGAACCAAAAAATTTTTTTATTGCTTTTTCATTGTTTAGTGTATAACAACTCGTTCCGATATAAAAATGTTTGAGGAAAAAATGCAAACCGATGCAACACAAATATCCCCACTCCAAAATAAGTTTATAGGCGAAGAGGTATACACGTCTAAATAGGCCCATTCAGATCTTAATTTTTTTTTTAAATTGTTCTGCGCAGCTTTCAGTGATGTAGACAAAAAAATTTGATGGGTCGCATTTATTTTAGATAGTAAACCTAAATAAAATAATAACTAATCATTCAAGATAATTATATTTCAGTTTTAATATATCTAAAAAAATTGTACACCTTTTGGAAACAATGTCAACATTTAATTTTGGTACGGACTGGGGTATATAATACAAACTTGATTTTCGGTAGAAATAAAAAAATATTTAAATTAAACACAATTTAATTTATAAAGCCTAAAGTTTGTGTTTTAATTGATCCCAAAATTTCTATTCCATTTAAATACAAATACAACATAAAAATGTAAACAAAAAACATGAATTATTAGACTTAATACATCACTGTGTATCCGCCATATTTTTTCCGCGCGAGAACTGTCAGAATTCCAGCGAGATTTGAATACTGTATATGTATTACCATAACCGAATTTAGCGGAAAAAAATTAAAAATTAATTGAATATTAATATTATTATTGAATATTTTGCGATCCTCAACAGTCAGAGTAATTCGAAAAGGATAAATTATTAAATTAGTGTGTGTTGTTTTGTGTATAATCAGTGCACCTAGAATACTACTCGGATGGCAAGTTGGATTGACAACACCGATTTAGTAACCGACGGTCGGCCCGACCAGATTGGATCGTGTGTAGCGCTCTTTACACTGAGGTCACCGAATAGACAGAAACGTCATAATACGTCACAACGCCATTACCTTGCTTCGCGAAAAGGTAGGAAGAATTGTTTGCAGGGTACCCAATAGAAGGAAAATTCGTTATTTTTGAGTTTTAAATTTGAAAATAAGGTAGGAAAATGGCCGATAGGTAATTTTTCCATGGTCTACTTAATAGCGCTTCTGGATAATATTCTATTCTGTGATACTACTAGAATAAAATTACTACAATAAAAATTGTCAACAACAACATAGAGATGTCAACTCATCATACATTCACTCAAACTTTGCTCTATGTTTTCTATAATGATCGTTAAACTAAAGACATCATAGCGTCAATTATTAAAATTCTAAATGAAAAATTAACAATTAATCAAAATTAAAGATAAATAAACAAAGATCACGTATAGAAAAATGAAAATTAATTTTTTTGCATTTTACGACATATAAGTAAATGTGGCAGAAAATTAAATTCTCACTTCTCCTGCGCGTGAACTTCGCTTATATATTTGCAATTTTGAATAATTGTTTTTCATTTTTAAGACAGTTTTCATTCAGAATTGTACCATTTCCCGCTATGATGTCTTTAATTTAATGATCGTTACAGAGAAAAGTTTCTGTGTATGCATGAAGAGTAGACGATATAGAGAAAAAACGAAAAAACTGCTATTATAAACTATCTACTACTACTGAACTAAAGACAAATCATCTATCATCATAGTAAAATAAATGTATGTTGTATCGTTGGTGAATGCATATGAAAGAAATTTGACCGACTTTTGTAGTAGTATTTGTGAAAAGAAAGTCAAAAAATTGTTTATTATAAATGCCGGGTTTATCATTTCAGCTTGTTAGCATCGGTATAATAAAAAAATTATAAAGCAAAGAATTAAAATGTTCAATATAGTGACTCCCATTTCTCAATTCTATTAATTTATTTACCACTCAATATCAATAATTTTCAATTAAAAACATAAGAAATTATATAATTTCGCACATAAACACAACATTTTAGTACACAAGATATTTCGAAAATACGTCGCACAAACAAAATTACAAATTATCCTTACAATTTTAATAAATCTATTAAAAGCAAAAACACACAAGATATACGTCGCATAAAATTACAAATTATCCTTACAATTTTAATAAATTTATTAAAAGCAAAAATAAATTTAAAATTGAATTGTACAAATGGCGCGTTGTCTTTGTTTTGATATATATGGTGTGACATTTACTTTTGTATATATGTATGCGTACATTTTTTATAAAATCTGACAAAATATCGCGATTTTTTAAAGTTGACCCAGATAACTTGTTCGGGCAAGATTTTTTTGGTAAAAGAATTTGTAATGTCAAAATGTTGCCCTGACAGCTGAATCCGGTCAAATTTGTTTGACCTGACAGCTGAATGCGGGCAAGTTTTTGTTGCCTGATATTTCGAACGAATATGGTATATGATAATAGCAAAATTTAATACCATATTCGTTCGAAATGTGAGGCAACAAAACCTTTTTATATTTTGTAATCGTAAAATAGTTATCCTCCTTTATGCGTTTAGCGTATATAACCATTTCAACCAAATAAAATAAAAGTAAAAAAAAATTATTTTTGGATTGTTGGTGCATTTGACAGGACTATGTACTATTGTATATAATAAAATTATTTCTTGTGTATAAAAGTTATATTGTTCTACGATTACAAAATATACAACTAACTTTCGAATGCGCACAAATATATTCTACATGTAGAACATATTTGTGTTGGTTTCGGCACGAGTATATACAACTTTGTATTTAACTGAATGAAACTAAAAAGGGAAAATATGATATATAAGCCTCTCGTTCAAAAATATTACTTATGTACACTGATCCAAAATTGTAAGTAATATTATTCATATACAGTGAGATATAATTGAGTTTACCTGTCTTGTATTCTCCTCAATCTCAATAGGTTGAAATCGCGATACAAAACACATAATTGTTTACGCGAAAAAGAATGTTAATTGATTCCTGAAAATTGAGACATAAACTAAGTTGAAAGTCGAAAAAGTGATGATATAACATCCCAGCCCTGTTCTCTCCTTAATGACTGTTGCGTTTTCACACCCGAACATGTTTTTGTAAAAACAGATTATTTTATATTATAATCTGCTATAAAACTTCTTCTATTGCTTAAATCTAGATATCACTATTTAATGTCAATAAATTGACCAATTTGCGTTAACCTACATATCCACGCGGAATTGATGCCAAATACAAAAATAGATTTTAGTTACACTAGATAGCAGTATTTATTTTATCATAATTGGCTTGTTTCTCAGAATATTTTTAATTATCATAATGGCCATAATACGGCTTGCGGTTTCTGGGAATTTGTGGTTATAACCAAAAGGTGTCTTAACTTTTTGGTAAGTGTATTCACTTCTTACCTATTAAAAATTCTTTGCAATAACTATATTATGAACTTTTTTCGAATGATTCCGATAATCTTGATTACGAGTAAACGTTTCCTCACATTCCGAACATTTATAAATTCTTGATCGATGTATTTTCATGTGTTTACTTAAATACTTATGTGCTGTGAACATTTTTTGACACTCCGGGCACTCGACAGCTTTAGCTGGATCATGTGTGTTCATATGCGATTTATACACTTTCCGGCTTTTATACGATGTACTACAAATTTCACATTTAAAAGGACGTTCATCTGAATGCTTTCGCATATGATCAGCCAAATGGCTAGACGTTTGATATGTTAGTGGACATAGATGACATTTAAACGGTCGATCACCGGTATGCCATCGTCGATGAATTGTTAAATCGCCACGATTTACTGTGCAAAAATCACATAAATCACATTTGAATGGTTTTTCGCCAGTGTGCCGCCTCATGTGAACTAACAAAACGGCAAGTTTCCTAAATTGTTTTCCACACTGGTCACATGTTAAACAAAGGCTGTTCGGTTGATGAATTTTCCGATGCCGACGAAGAAGAATTGCATGTGTAAAATACTGTGAGCATATTTCACATTGAAATTTTGTTATAAAATTAATGCGATGCCGCTTAATTAAATGCATTCGGAGGGTGTTTAGTAATTTATAAGTTGATTGGCATAGGGAGCAACTAAAAGGTCGTGCAGGACACGAATCATTCACTTTAATATAATCGATCATATCGTTATACGATTTTGGTATTTCTAGTTTAGCAATCTTTATAGGCCTTTGCACTACTTTTTCACACTCGGTTTCAATTAGATCGAGAGGCAAATCAACCATTTCAAATTTTCCAAAGTTTTGTAACTGTAACTTTTGTTGTATATCTGTTTGTTTTAAACCTTGTACATCTTCAGCGCGTCTTAAAAATTCCTGATGTGAAGTCCAACATTGTTTACGATAATTAAACGCATTAATAGTAGATTCTATACATAATTTACATATTAAATTTGTAAATGTATCATACACTGAAATCTAAATGTACAAATTTGTGTTTAGAGTAATTTTATACGGTCGATAATCATCACAAAGGTCGTTACCTCAACACCGGTGCAAAGTGCTATCATGTATGAGATTTGCTCGTATTTGCCATCCACTAACTTTAGCGAAAATATTGATTCTAGCTTATCACATGATAATAAACAAGTACGACACACTGAGTTTAATTTATCAAAAATAGGTATATCTAAATTAAAGCGTTTCTTAATTTTTATCGGAACCATTCTTCGATTTACTAACGTAAGTAAACAAATACATATGATTTTGACGTTAATTCGATATCGAATTTTGTTAAAACCCTACAATTTCCGAAAAGAGCGTATTTTGTTGAAAAAAAAATTTAATAGCATATTCGTTTACTTTTACAACAACAATTTGCCCGGATTTTATGTAAACGAATATCAAAGAAATTTGATCAACTTTTGTAGTAGTTTTGTGAAAAGAAAGACAAAAATTTGTTTATTATAAATGCCGGGTTTATCATTTCAGCTTGTTAGCATCGGTATAATAAAAAATTATAAAGCAAAGAATTAAAATGTTCAATATAGTGTCTCCCATTTCTCAATTTTATTAATTTACTTACCACTCAATATCAATAATTTTCAATTAAAAACATAAGAAATTATATAATTTCGCACATAAACACAACATTTTAGCACACAAGATATTTCGAAAATACGTCGCACAAACAAAATTACAAATTATCCTTACAATTTTAATAAATCTATTAAAAGCAAAAACACACAAGATATTTTGAAAATACGTCGCACAAAATTACAAATTATCCTTACAATTTTAATAAATTTATTAAAAGCAAAAATAAATTTAAAACTGAATTGTACAAATGGCGCGTTGTCTTTGTTTTGATGTTTATGTTTTGACGTTTACTTTTGTATATATATATGTATGCGTAAAAATCTGACAAAATATCGAGATTTTTTAAAATTGACCCAGGCAAATTGTTCGATCAAGATTTTTGTGTTAAAAAAAATTTGTAATGTCAATAATATTGATCTGACAGCTCAATCCGATCAAATTTTTTTGATCTGACAGTTCGAACGAATACGGTGTAAGTATTTTTTTTGTTTTAATTTTATTTCAAGAACCGCAATGATTTAATTGTTTTTTATATGTTGGTACTTCGTGCATAAATTTAGCACTGCAAAAATCATTTAAAATTGTATCGAATTATTTTATAAAATTATATTTGTGTATTCATATACAACAATTATATTATATATTGTAAAAATAATTATATTAAATACTTTATGATTATACAAATTTATAAACTATTCATATTTTACAAAAACAAAGAAATTCGGAATGAAATTTAGTGGAGATTACAAAAACGAAAAATCTGCTTTATGATTTAAGCAATTTTGTTTTGATTTATTTTTACCAAGCTTTGCTTTATCCAATGGAATTGTTTTTGTATTCGTGCCAAGAAAGTACGCTATGTTAAGTGAAAACTTTTTTACTTTAAAGCGCATCCCAATGCAGGAAACTTTTCCCTATGAAGAGCATACTCAATAGAAACTTATAGAAAGCATAAAACTTGAACTGAACCATACTTCATTATTATTTATTTGTTTACAATATTTTGACATTAATTGTTAACCTCCATTTTTCCGAAAATTATTTCAGAAGTCGACTTTATATTAAATAAACAAACTCAAATAAATTTTAATAAATAAATTTTAATTTTAATAAAATATTTCTCATCTGAAGATCCTGTGTTTTTAATATTTTGTGTACGCAATATGATACATACCTAGGTAGGGTGTTTTTTATAGTCGAAGGAACTATTTTGACCTAGTTACCTAGTACAGCAGTCGGTATTATTTTTAAATTTTGAATTAACAATTTTTTAATGGAAAAGGCAAGAAGGCAAAAAAATATTGTTTAAAATGTGAAGTGTGAATTCCTCCAATATTTTTTCAATTTTTTTCAAAAAAAAAATTTTTTTATTGTGTCGACACACCAAGCACAAAAAATTTATGTTTCTACCATAAAAAAATCAAAAAAATCAGTTGTGAAGCTCGGTACATACGTCGGATGGAAATCCGGAATTTTTACATCTCGCCGTTTTATCCAATCAAATGAGAGAAATAGTACAAAATACACGCCCCTTTTCATCCCAGGAAGTTGAAAAATATTAACTTTTGAGCAAAAAATCCTGCAGACAACCAACCTAAAAAAACAAAACTGTAATTTTGACCAATATTTTGTAGATCATTTTATTTTTTTGCTCAAGTTTTTGGGTGTAAAACAGTTTTTACTGCATAGCATGGGTTGAATTTTTTTTGTATTGGGTCGTCGGATTGTTTGGTACAATCCAATCCGAAAAACACAATTTTTGTTTCTTCGGACCACAACACGTTTCGCCATTTTGTTATGGGCCAATCCAAATGGTCTAGTATGGTGGTTTAGGGCCTAAATGCGGGGTCCACGGAAATTTTGATAAAAAAAATGTATATGGAAGACATTTAAGTATCCCTTAAATGTCCTCCAGATACATTTTTGATTTCATTCATGCTTGCATATGCCGAAGAAAACATGTCCCTGCGCTGGGTGGTTCAGCAGGACAATGGTCCGAAGCACACGGCGAAGGTGGTAAAAGACTGGTTTGCTGCAACGAATTTCCGGCGAATAATTATTTTTAAACAAGATTGCTTAAATTTCTCTATATATTTGCACAGATGAAGTAAATGAATTAAAATTGAACTATTGTAAAACGATATGTGATCATAATGATGTGATATTGTAATAAATGTTTTGTTTCTTAGAAGAGACTGACAATTAAAAAAACCATGTTTCAATTTTTGATATTGATAACTGTGAAAAAAACGTATTATTTGAACATTTCATAAAATTATCTATTATATTGCACACAACTGTATATGCATTTACAAAAATATTACGATTTCCCAGATGGATTTGCTTTAGCTAACTTCATATAAACTCAAACTGCTAACAAATCGCTGTTCATAGTATTTGTTTTGTTCTCACAAGTCATAAAATCAAAAATGTAACCGACAATTGATTCCCAATTATCTTGGAAATGGACCAATAAAATTAAACTATTTTATATACAATCTAGTTTATTGAAAAAGTTACGATGACGTTTTATTGATATGTAGTTTTATGTGTCTCATGTAATTCTTTCGATTACTTGATACGTGCTTACATACCTCACACACTATTGATTTCTTTGGATCATGACTGTCCATATGTGATCTATAGACACCTCGAGATTTATAAGCCGTTTTACAGATCAAACACTTGAACGGTCGTTCATCCGAATGTTTTCGCACATGAGATGCCCTATGGCTAAAAGTACTAAACGATTTTGTACAATGGTAACATTGAAATGGTTTCTCGCCCGTATGCGAACGTTTATGGGTGGCCAAATCCGACTTAGTTATTGCACGATAGTCACATTGATCGCATCCAAATGGTTTATCACCCGTATGCCGACGCACATGAATGGTGAGCGCAGAATTAAGGCGGAACTTTTTACCACAAAATTGGCACACAAATTGGTTTTCGGAGTGTACGCGAACGTGGAAATGAAGTCTTTTTTCGGATACGAACAACTTGCCGCACACATTGCACGTGAAATTATTTTTAAATTGCAAATGGTGAATTTTCTCTTGATGTGCACGTAGTGGTCCAATTCGATGATAATTAAATTTACAAAAAATACACTGGAACATTTTGTTTTGCCCAGTCTCATCCACTACGATTTCTAGGTATTTGAGCATATCACCATAACCTAGAGGTAGTCCATTTTCATCGTATTTTACTCGTCTGCACGGGGGTAAATTTTTGGGACCGATTGGTCTAGCGATTCTCCTTTTACGACGAGTTGGAAGCACATTTGGAGGCTTATCGGAAAGATCGACAGATGTATTGTCTAGCTTAAACCATTGATCTAAATCGCTTAGTTCGCTGTCGCTGGGAGATTCTTTTATTAATATTGGCTTTAATTCTTGAATTTTGGTAGCTTCCTGATGTTCTTTCAATTGGGTCATGAGGGTCATGTGTGATTTCCAGCATCGCTTCCGGTAATTGAATGCAAGTACTATGAAATCAATACAATCCTTACAAACTACACATGAAATTGAATCGTACTCGGAAACCTTTGAAAAAAATGGTTTAATTAATTAATTCTAAAATATTTAGTAGGGCCTATTCCTTTACCTCTAGGCCAATACAAGCTGATATCATGGTGGCAACAGAAGTATATTCGGCATTAACCAGCTTCTTGACGAATACCGATTCAAATTCGACACTGGACGAGAGACAAGTTCTACATACCAAATCCATTTGTTAAAACTATATTATCAAACCCTTATAAATAATAATTTCAAACGTAATTTATTTTTACTTTATTATTTATAAACAAAAAATTACTATCAACGAGCGAGTTGTCAAAATTTGTGTCAATGATTTTCGAAATCAAGCCCGGTTCATAATTATGGATAAGTCTCATATTTTTCATCTATCATTTTAACCAATTAAATCACGTCAATTATTTATTATTATTTACGCCTCTTTTCGTACAAAACATGTATTTGGGATCAGATGTGGGATTTTTATCCATAGTAATGAACTGAGCTTGAAAACGGATTTATAATGTTTCAACTTATGTACAGTACAAACCCTACATTTAAAACTTACCAAATCAACATTTAAATAAGCTATACCATATTACATATCTTTATCTTCTATAAAATGTCGGTTTTTCATATGAGTTTGAAAGCTAATACGCTGGAAAAACATTTTGCCACACAAATCACATTTGTATGTAGGCTTAGCAGAATGCTGGCGCAAATGAAATTTAATTCGTCCGGGCGGGAATTTTTTTTGACAAAACTCACATTCAATCGACTGGTTCGAATCGTGCGTTTTCATGTGGCCTCTATAAACTCCTCGCGTTTTAAATGTTTTCTTGCATATTAAACATTCAAAGGGTCGTTCGTCCGAATGTTGCCGACGATGATTTGCACGACCACTCGAAGTTTTAAATGCAATACCACAAATATGACATTTGTATGGTTTTTCACCAGTATGCACACGCTTATGTACCTCCAAGCTGCTTTTGTGGGCTGCCCGAAAATCACAAATCTGACATTTGTACGGTTTTTCACCAGTATGCCTCCGCCTGTGTTCTGCTAGCATTTCCTTCGCTTTGAGAACCGCACCACATATATCACAGACATATTTAGCAGGTGCATGCACTTTCTGATGATTAGCCAGTCGATCTTTTTGATCGAATACTTTGCTGCAGATTTTGCATTCGAATCCATCCCTTTTTTTTAATTCAATTTTATGAATTTTAATTAAATGATCACGGATTGTCATAGGTCGCACGTAAACTTGATCGCACATGAGACAATAATATCGCTTACCATACATGCAAGTCTCGTCCAACGTAAAGATCACATATTCTAGAATATCTTCATCCCTACTGGGCAATATACGTCTTTTCGGCCGAGGTGGCTCCCTAAAGACGGTATTTACGGGTAATTTTGGTTCATTTGAAACTTGTTTATTCTCATCTAAGACTGGATAGTCTTTACCTTCAATGTCATTTATCACCAAACTAATTTCCTTATTGTTTATATCATCGGTTTCAGTTACATTAGGGTCATGAAAATGTATATCTTCTTCCTGTTTTATACAACTGTTATCTAGGCCAACATCAAGTAATTCTTCTTCTGGAACCTCATATTTGCCATCGGCCTTATACTGCTCCATTAAAAATAGTTGTGATTTCCAACATTTTTCTCGAAACTCGTAAGATTTGATAACTTTATCGGTACATGCATAGCAAATAAAATGTGAAAATTCATCGTATTTTGAAATCTGCAAAGGATTGAAAAGCTTATCTTAAAATGTCTTGGATATGGCCAAAGTTATAACTACCTCAAGCCCAGTGCAAAGGAGGATCATTCTAATTATTTCCGCTGAGTCACTATTCACATAAACCTCATCAAAAACTGAGAGTAATTCAACTGTCGAAGATAAACACGTCCGACAAATATTATTTGTCATAGTAATTTTTAAATATGTAATTATATTTGTTTCATTAAAATAAATTTTGTAAACAAAATTTTGACAGATATCCTATCTCAAATTCGTTACTACATCACTACACCGAATTGTATTCAATTTTACAAGTTACCCAAATAACCAAAATTTGTAACTACCAATTAATTAAGGGCACATAGAGGACGAGTAGCGAGGACGATAATTTTTTTCTCCCCAAATATTGAAAGAAAAAATTAAATTGAGTAATCAATCAGGTAGGTATAAACGAACGATATTTTACCAATTATATAAATTACCAATTACCAATTATACAAATTATATAAAAAATATTAAATTTTAAATTGTTTAATACAAAATTTTAATTTGTCGTTATTAATTCAAATTTATCGACGATAAATAAAAATAAAATATAGAATTTTTTATGAAAACTATTAAAACTACTACTATTTTATGTAAAATAAATGCAAATTTTTATATGTAAACGTTCATTTAAAATTTATTGTTTGGTAAATTTTGTAAATCGTCTTTTATAATTTTGTAACATACAATTTGATCTCGCTACTCGCCTTCAATGAGCACCATCCTTAAAATATTAATACTACATACATAATACGAAATTTTGGGTTATTCTGGGTGATAGCCAGATCTTATTTTTATATCGAGGTGAGGTTACCAAAACGTTTGAACTACATAATACATAAAATACGGTCCGGATTACTGGAATATGAATACAGCTATAAGGTTGACGGTTTACAACAATTATTTTATCTTATAAAGTTACTAGTTAGTTATGTTGTATTCGTGAAATCGATTTATCAAAATCCGGCAAAAAAAATTGATGTTCATAAAAAAATTTGTTCTATTTGACAGAAAAAATCAATTTTTCTTTTATGTACATGAATTTTAAAAAATGTTCATTTCTTCGCAAATTTTTGTTGGTGGACTAATACCAATACGAAAAGAAACGTATTGGTTAAAACGTTAAAACGTTAAAACGTTAAATTATAAATAAATTAAAGCAAGTGTTTAAAATTTAGTTGAAATATATTTTAATCTTTCATTAATAAATATGTGACGATTATTTGTTCCGAAATATATACATAAAATTTCGTATTGTAGAGTTCCCGTTTTGATGTCGTTTTTCATGACATCCTTAAACTTCAAATAAACTAGACAATAAAATCCTGTTTAATAATTCCAATACATACATAAAACACATCAATTTTGTTTTTTTGTTCTATTTCAACACATGAACCGTTTCGTTTCATATTACATATATAATTTTGTTACTTGATACCGTCTATATTTTAGCCAATTTGTACAAGAACATCGCGAACATCAGCAATTTGACAATCTATCAAAGAAAACATATTATTGTGTATTAATTAATAGGTTATCCATATTTTGAGTATGTTAAAGAAAACAAATGAGCTCAATGCAATATCATATGTATAATCTTCAAAAATAACTTTCGGTGAATCTCGTGAAAATAGCTAAAAATCGATTTGAAGAGCGATTGCTGGCTTTGGATTTCGTACGCTTTTTTTCATTCCACCGGGAATTTGCCGGAACGTCATAGTAGTGATGTACATATTGGTGTGCGTGTTTTGTTTTGTGTTTTTGACGTCATTTAAAAACACAAAATAAAATATTTGGTACATAATTTGTGTATTTATTAAATTTCACAATACCATTTAAATTAATAAAGTGTTGTGTTAATTCCCTAAATAGTTTAATCTAATTCCTAGTAAATAAATTTAAAAGTAATCTCAATATTATATCAGTTAATCCACTTTATAATTTATTGAACTTTTTCTTCTTAATATTATTTCTATTAATAACACATAAAAATATAGATAAATGTATAATTAAACTGGGGAGTATTAATATTTATTAAAAAACATTAATACAATATATTTTATTTAAGTTCTATCTAAATATAAATGAACAATTCACAAAAAAAAAATTGCAATCTAAATTATTTTCTTATCATCTGTCATTTATTCCACTGCAAATTTATAAAATCGGGTAAACATTTTGGCTTCATGAGAATTTGACACGCACACACACACACACACACACACACACACACACACACACACACACACACACACACACACACACACACAGACACACACACACACACACACACACACACACACATACACACACACACACACACACACACACACACACACACACACACACACACACACACACACAGACATATATATATATATATATATATATATATATATATATATATATATATATATATATATATATATATATATATATATATATATATATATATATATATATACACATACATACACACACAACACACACACGCACACACACACACACACACACACACACACATAAACACAAAGATAGAAAATGACAGCACACATTAAAAGTTCTCTCTTGAGAAAAGCGTACGACATCCATACCCTGAGGTTGGTGTTTGTCCGACCTCCTCTATTCAATTATGGATTACCCATACAATAAAGATCTATATCTAAATATAACTAACGTGTCAAAGCGTAACGTAGTCAAACTAGGCAGCAAATCACTAACAAAAACTTCTAAAATAATCACCCAAACGCGTGAAGATTTTGTGTAAAATTGAATACATCAACAACGATTTAAGTTGGATTCACTCCTGCGTTCTTTCGTTCATTCATTCATTCGAACCATTTTTTTCGACCAATCATATTGCTTCAAAATAACGATTTCTTTCTGTATATTTTCACAAGAGATGATTGGTCGAAAAAAATTGTTTGAATGAATAAATGAACGAAAGAATGCAACACTGAATCCGCAACATCAATTTCGACACTAAGGCCGGATTCATACTTTTATTACTTCGTTAATTCATGCATTCAAACAATTGTTTCGATCGAGAAAAAATCGTCCTTTTTAAGCAATATGATTGTGCTTCAAAATGACGATTTTTTCTTCTGAATTTTTTTTACAAGACATTGTTGGTCGAAAAAATTGTTCGAGTGAATGAATGAAGGAAGGTTGAACCTAGGCTGCACGTTCAATGTAAACAACAAGAGTTAACTTGTTGTTAACTCGACTCAATCCAAAAAATTTCATAAGTCGAGTTAACTCTGTTTAAAATTTCTAATATAAACGGGGTCGAGTCGAAAAACAACAACAAAAAAACAAAACGAAATTATTAATTTTAATTTTTTTGTAGGAACAGTGATATCTAAATGCGAAAGCACATTTTTGGTGATTTTTACGATTTTAATTTACTAAGTTTTCGAGTATATGACAAAGCCAAGAACTAAAATTTACGTTAGAGCATCTGAGATACAACATTATTGTATGTAACATATTTTTGGAGATATTTTAGTTCCAAATGCGAATTCAAAGGTTACCCGACAACAATGCACCTTAGAGACTCTAAATAATCATATCGTAAAGAAATAGCCAATTAGTTTTATTTCCACACACTGCGTTTTCCAATCGATCCGAGTATTTTTATGGCAACATTTTAAAAATTAACAAACATTTTTTTTTTATTTATAAATGTTAAGGATTCATAATAAAAACAGACGCCATAGATAAAAATGTAAATTTCTAATTTGAATTAATTAAAAATAAATTATTAATTTTCCTATAAAAAAATTATGGCATTACTATATATGTTTATTTCTTTCTCGCATATTGAATATTTTTATATAGCGGATGCTTCTTATTTACCTGCAAAAATTTGCAAAAGATAGCAATTTTATACATGAAAATGGGGCATATTCGAAGCTTTTTTCGAAAAATCTCTATTGGACGGAATTTTGCTGCTTGGGAAGTTTTTGTCGATGTCTGTTCGATATTGTGAAACCATTTGTCATTTTTGCAAAATATTTTTTTTGTTTTGATTCAGTTAGTGGTAAATAATCTGACCACAATAAAAAAATTAAAAACAAAAAATAGTGTAGTTTTATTCTAAAAATATTTATTGTCGAAATGTTAAGTGATTCGGAAGATCCAGATGTACAAAAAAATATAAAAAAGTATTCACGACAACGCTGGGCAAGCAAAAACGAGAAAGATACATTCAATGACTGTTTGCTTAAGCTGGTATTTGACCGTCCTCCACTGTACAATTATTGCTTGCCCATCGAAGACAGATGTACTTCAATTTGTAATAAGTTGTGGTTAGAGGTTGCAGCTGAGTTAGAGCCGGCGTATGGGCCGCTGGAACCTGAAATTCTAATATCCAGATACAAATATCAAAGAGATACTTACACTCGATACCGTAGTGCTATTGCAAAAAAGAAAAATGGGACTTTATCACAAGCCACTCTTAAAATAATAGTACCTAGACATTTGGACTTACTTTGTAAGCTAGACACTCTTACACAAGATGCTAAAACTATTTCCAGGAATACTGGAGATGCGAGTATAATTCGTGTGCCACCAAATGTTTGCCGAACGTGTCTCATTGAGAGATCAAACATGGAATCAATATATTCTACACAGAGGGTGAATAATGAGTTTGTTAAAATATCCACAATGATATCATTATGTACCGGACTTGAGTTTTCAGAATACGATAATTTTTCGAACGTAATTTGTGATTCTTGCATTAATGCCGTGAGCCTTGCATTCGAGTTTCGAACCAAGTGTTGGACTTCACACACAACCCAAATGAAGTACGAACTTCAGAACGCTAAAAATGTGTTTAAAACCACATCTATCAAGCGTAAACCAAATCAAAAACGAGATCTTGACGTGTTTATTAGTGAATCGGAAATAATCGAGAAATTGAAGGAGTATGTGGAGATAACATTTGATGATACAATTTATCGAGGTAAGCGTTATAACTGCCGATATTGCGAACAGAAATATTTACTCTCGCATCTTATGATTGAGCATTTGGAGAATATACACAAATTTATTATAAAGCCAGACAATTGGCTAAAATGTTCCAAATGTCCGAGATATCTTCCAAATGAGTATAGACTTTCCGTCCATGCTAGAAAACATAAGGAGAAAAAAGTTGTTATTTGCCAGCAATGTGGAGTTACCGTTGCTAAAGATCGATTTGCCGAACATTACCGTCGTCACACAGGCGAAAAACCTTTCCAATGCGATTTTTGTGATTTTCGAACAGCGCAAATATCGAGTATGAGAAGTCATAAACTAACGCATACTGGTGAGAAACCGGCTCTTTGTCACATTTGTGGCCAGGGATTTCGCACTGCAAGTCAGCGGGCGACTCACGTTCGAAAGCATTCGGATGAGACTCCATATAAATGTATAATTTGTAATAAAGGATTTAAACTTAATGAATGTTTAAAAAGGCATGTGGAAACGCATGAGCCTAGTAAAATGTACGAATGCGAAGTATGTAATAGAAAATTTGCACAAAAGGGACCGCATCGCGTTCATATGATGCAACACACTGGTAGACGTCCACACAAATGTAGTGAATGTGGCAAGGGGTTTATTCAACGTCACTGTTGGAGGATCCACATGAAAAATCATCATAAAATTACGGTACAATAAAAGGAAATATAAAAAAGCAAAAATTGCGTGAATTAATTTGCAATGAACATCTGTGCTGCTATCGTTGTGTGTAAACAAACAAGACTTCAAAATATATCATGGATGTTCCAAATGAAATGTACGCAAGTTTTAACATTTTAAATTAAATATATGTATTCACTTTTATCTTAAACAGTAAATTACGAATTTCAGACTTTGTTTATTATTGTTACGATTTCCCTAATAGTTTTCCGGCTATTACATCGCTTCTAATCCATCGTGTATACCACGGTGAACATGCTAGATTCCACAGGAAACATTTGCAAAGACGCAAAGGGTCTGTTCTAAACTAAACTATTCTATCTAAAACTACTAATATACTTGACTGACGTTTTCGTTCACCGATTCTTCCAACAACCTTGCGAGTTCTTATGTCCCACATATAGCTAGGTACACAATTCGCGCTAAGATAAATTTTCCATACAAATAAAATTGATTTACCATAACAAGCGAAATATTAAAAAAAATTATTTAGTTATCTCATTCACATATAGGCCTCGCCAACATAGTCTCCAAACGTTTTGGCGCCAATTTATCTACTCAGGTCGCATATTCTGGAATTCCACGTCGAGGCCATATTCCTTTCTCGAGAAACAATGTTATATCTTCATATTGTTGAAGAACTGCGAAAGGGTCGTTCACATCATATGTCGGAATACTGTAATTTTGATCAGCTGAAGTGACTCTTAATAGACAACTTCGTTGCACTATCTATTAACTTGTTACCGAACATGTCGATAACTAAATGGTAGCAGTTGATGAAAGCAATACCGATAATTGGTTTGTGAACTTCGACGATGTTGAAGTTCCATATAAATCATCGACCAAATCACAGAATATACGTCTATGGCCTAGTGAAGTTTAATTTCACGTTTTTGCAAAACATATAAATGAAAATCTTAAAAACTCATACCTACCCTAAATAAAAAAACTATCTTTTATTAAACAAAATTTATTAAAATTTAAAAAACAACTTTATCATGATGATTTTTCATGTGCGTCCTCCAACAATGCCGCTGAATAAATCCTTTGCCGCATTCACTACATCTATGGCAATATTCCCGTGTATGGACACGCATATGAGTTTTTAATTGAGTTCGCCGCGGAAACTGCTTTCCACATACTGTACATTCTTTATGTTTACTAGTATCATGAATTAATCTATGGGTCGATAAAACACCAGGCGTTCGAAACTTTTTATTACAAATGTTACATTCATATTTGAATTCCGTTGAGTGCGTTTTCATATGGGATGCTCTTGCTGCTGTTGTTGGACATGTTTTATGGCATATGTGACATATGAACGGGCGCTCACCCGTGTGAGTTCGCATATGTACCAAAATAACGGAACGTTTTCCAGTTCGAAAATCACAGTAATCACATTTATACGGTTTCTCTCCGGTATGTACTCGGATATGTTCGGTAAGAGTGAATTTACATTTTAATTTAACGCCACAATATGTACACACGTAAATCGTCTCACCTTTGTGCCAACGTTTATGCCGGAGGTAACTACTTCGATTCCCATACACTTTAGGACAAACATTGCATTTATATTCTTTTTCGAATTTAAATATAGTTTTATGAGCGATTTTAAAATGATTCACCATATAGTGTTTATTTTCATATGCTTGGGGGCATACTCGACAGTTAAATATTCGGCCATAATATCTCGAATTATCGATTTTATATTCGACATGAAGCTGAAAATCTTTCATCGGTACAATTTTAAAGTTTTCTTTCGTTCTATTATTTAAAGAACCAATTGCAAACAATTCGTCCCCATCTCCTTCAACTTCTGCAATTGAACTTAAATTATGGATTTCGATTTCTAGGTTCGAAGCATTAACTTGTTCCATACCGTCATTTTCCGTATTAGAATCATCATAGTAACAATGCTTTGAATCAGAATCGGCTGTTGTAATCGCATCTTTCGTTACATTTTTTAATTTTATATGGTTATCATATTTTTTAAGGAGAGTTCTGTGGGATTCCCAACATTGTCTACGATATTCGAATGCTTGTAATAATGTAGACGAGCACAATACACAAATAAAATTCGAAAAATTATCATATATTGAAATCTGAAATTCGTTTGCAAATTTAAAGTTTATCAGACAAATTTATCTTTTACATATGAACTTACTTCAAGGCCAGTACACAATGAAATAATTCTCGATAATGTAAGAAATTGATTTCCAACTAATTTTCGTTCAAATAATGGTTGTAAATGGTTTGTTGACAACAAACATGTACGACAAATATCATTCATATTTTTATTATTTATCGCCACTATTTTAGTTAGTCGACGTTTATACATGTAATGACAATTTATAATGGTCTGGTCGCGTCCGTATTGTTCTGTTTGGTATATTAACTATGATATTTGATAATAACGGAGAAGCGCTGTTATATTCACCACAAGACATTTTTTGTTCACCACTATAAAAACGAAAATCTACTGAATCTTTGACAAGGCTTATGCCCGATTGTGTGGTCGATACTACTGTTAAAAGATCATAATGCTACTACTCCATCGAAAAAATGCCTAATTTTAGCTGAGCATATGACAAAGCCAAGAACTAAAATTTACGTTAGAACATCTGAGATACAACATTATGGTATACAAAGTTGGAGAAATTTTAATCAACAAATTGTAACCTATAAAATATTTAAAAAATATGAAAAATCTTTATTTTTAATGTTTGACAATGAATTGTATATCTTAAAAATTACTAAAAAATATAATATTATTTTTGGGATAATAAACAGAATCATGTGATTTTATTTTTCGAAATATATAAAAAAATGTCTATGTAAATCACAGTTTGTATTCACTTAGATTAATAAAAAAAATTGTGTCCCAAAGTTTAATTATGAAAGATTATATTTTGGAATGTGACTTGTTTGAGTTTTATTACAGAACTGCTGTTCTTATATTTCGTATTATTAAATCAGAGTTTCCGACATATTTATATGAAAAGCTAAATTTTTCTCCGTCACGTACAATAAATATCAACTTGCCTATGAATAGGACGAATATTTATAACCACTCAAGTTTGATGAAACTTGATTATCACATGGAACAACTTGCCCCTGGAACTAAAAAGTTTTAGTTCAGTTAATGTTAGTTTTAACTAAGATTTTCAAATGATTAATTGTTCTTATGTTGTATTGTTATTTTTATTGTTTGTTCTTTTTCTTTGTTGTTGTATAAACACTTTGTAGTTTATACATATATTAATATTCATAAATAAAATAAGAAATTTAATATTATATTGGCAGGATCATTTTATTTAATTTTTTTATTCAATTTTGGAAAATATATAAAAAGACACACTCCATATACAGAAATTTATCAAATTTGTTTATCTATTTAAAGTATTTTTTGACTTTGAAGCAATTTTTGCACATAAATACGAAATGATAAAATACGTGAATTATGTTAACGCGATAGAATGATTTTTGAAATAAATCTATTTTACTCACGCCTTTACACAGCCGATATTGTGGATCGCTTGGAACACACTGCGACTTGCAGCTCTCGGTGTGTTACATCTTTAGTTGACTTTTGCTGCATTTATACCACAGCTAAACTAGCAATGCTAAGCGCAAATAACAGCTGTAGCAACGGTTTATACACGACATACGCACGTTAGTGCGTGTTTCAACTGGTTTAAATACCGCATAAAAAGTTAAAAATTTATTCGTGGTAAATATTTTTTAACTTTTTAATTTTTTATTGATACCCCGTTTCCGCCAGTAGAATAAAAGTATGTAGCAAAAAAGTATGTTGGTGTAAACTCAAACTAAAATACTTTAATACTTTATCACATACTATTTTGCTATTAAAGTATAATAGCTATCACAAAAATATTGGTATTATAGTCGTGGTGTAAACTCTACTTTAATATTATAATACTTTAATTGTGTTTATGATTTTCTTCAAATGACCGATAAAGATATTTTTTGTTTGAGTATAAATTTCCATTTGTGATATTAAACAAACAAATATATACTTGTCACCAAAAAAAGTAATAAAATATTATAGTATGGGTTTACACCACTTGTGATGTAAACTGGCCGGGTATTATACTTTATTAGCAAAAAAGTATTATGCTATTAAAGTAGCTTTGGTGTAAACATGATACGAGCAAAATTTTGACAATAACATGGTTGTTTATTCTATGTGAAATTTTGAACGTATATGGAAAATTTAAATATGAAAATATGTAAAATAAATACTATTTAAATATATATTAGTCAATTATGGTCAGTTTACATCTATATCATTGCGATTTATCTTAAAATTTATACACGCATGGCAAATTTTTGTTCACAAACAAATATTTTGTCAGCCATATGTTTTCCATATAAAAATTTTATCAGTTCTTGAACCATATAAAAAGTTTGACATTTTTATTTACCTCAATTTTTAACTTTTTAACTTTTTATGCGGTATTTAAACCAATTGAAACACACTCTTAAACAATATAAACAACTATATAAACAAGCAACATTGCTACACATGTCAAAATAGCGGTTTTTATTTTATTTTATACAAAAAAGTTTGAAGAAAAAGTTTGAGGATATTTTGTAGCTGAAAATGTTCTATTACTTAATTTTTTTGTTCTTTCGGAAAATTTAGGAAAAAAACAACAACTAAACCCTAAAATCGAAACAAGTCATTGTTTTTGGTAAAAATATTAACTATGAATTGTTCAACAAAATCGTAATTGATAGCAATACTATTCCGTACGCTCAGTTTGTTAAGAATTTAGGTCTTTTAATGTCATGTGATGTAAATTGGGATAAGCATATTGATAGAATTTGTCTTAACATGTTTGGTACTTTGCGGCTACTTAGAAGCAAACAGAATGGCACTCCTCGCCTCGGTCAGCACCAGAGCCCGTATTTTGGTCCAAAAATAATGACAAGATAGAAGAATTACCGGAACGCAATAGTGTTGCATAAATGTGTTTGCATTAGTAAACACGTGTAGCTTGTTCGGACGTCGCGCCACACCATTTCACACTCAAAAAATAAAATAAAATTAAAAAATAAATGCCAAAAAACATTTGCTTTAACGATTTTGCTTTAACGATAAGCCTGAAATACTGAAATGTTCAAATTTATACTGAAAAGTTAAATTCCCCATCTCAATGCCATGGGAAAATGTCTCAAAGTATGAGTGGAAGCACCAAAAAAATTGAACCGATTCCGCCTGGTTCGATAAATTTTGGTGCTTATGGGCCTATTTAGACGTGCGGACTCAATTTCCGCACGAAATAGGGTAGCAGGTTATTTTTACTTCGTTCATTGGTTTTGAGTCAGTTACTATATTGCGATATAGTGTTCTCGTATATGAATACTTTTTTAAAGGGTAAAGTTGTTAGTGTCTTTAATAGCTGTGTGAGATATATTTATGGCCTTGGACGTTACGATCATATTTCTCAAGCGATAGTATTTTTGGGATACCCCTTCAGAATTACTTAGATTATAGAGTTGTCCTATTTATTTTCAAAATATTGAATTGTTCGGATTCTCCCAGATACATCAAGTCTAAATTTAAGTTTTCTATTTCCGATAGAACCAGAGTGCTAATTATACCATCACATAATACTGGCTTTATGAGTGGTGCGCTTTCTGTAAGAGGTGCTATATTGTGGAATAGGCTACCTTTGGAAATAAGAACGGCTGGGTCTGTTAAACAATTGTATAGGATGTGTATGGAATTTTACGCATCATAGGAACAAGGATTTGGTGTTAAATTTGTGAATGCTGGTTATGTTACTTGAGTCATTAGATATTTGTTATTCTAAATTGGTACGTTATTATATACATTATATTATTTTTATCTGTGTTATTACATTTATTTTTATAAAGTTTATTTTTATTTTAATTTTAATTATTGTATATTATTTTATATAGTGGATATTTGTTAATATCATTTGTAAGATGTAGTTCTTTGAATATAATATGTAAGTGTTATCATCGAACTTTTTATAGGCAATCCTTGATGTTGCGCAAGTTCGAATTTAAAAATGAAATAAATAAAATACAATAAAAATAAAATGAAAAAAGGAGAAAATCGTCCAACGTGAAATTTTCTGTTTTTGACGTTTATTGCAATATACGGTATGCACGCAAGCTAAATAATGCCTCATTTACATGTATAAAATTGCTATCTTTTGCAAATTTTTGCAGATAAATAAGAAGCATCCGCTAAATAAAAATATTCAATATGCGAAAAAGAAATAAACATATATAGTAATGCCATAAGTTTTTTATAGGAAAATTATTAATTTATGTTTAATTAATTCAAATGCAAAATTTACATTTTTATCTATGGCGTCTGTTTTTATTATAAATCCTTAACGTGTATAAATATAAAATATTTTGTTTTGTTAATTTTAAAAATGTGCCAACATTTTGTTGAGATATATTTCTTTTCTTGTCTCTCATGTGCAAAAATATAGCATTGCTATTTTAGCTGTAGTATAAACGCAGCTTTGTCTGTTCTACAAGTACTCTAGAGCGGATATTAATGGTGCTTCACGCTTTTTCCCCTCGAAAAAAGAGCCATCTACGTTTTGATATTTATACTTTAGTAGAAAAGAAACCGAAACGTCAAGTTTAATAAGTTTATGGAGTTTTCGATGTAAAATGTAGTAAATAAATTGCGGAAAATCAATTAAAAAATGAAGTACATTTGCCGGACTTGTTTACTTGTTGACAATGAAGAAATGGAATCGGTATATTCTTTAAAATTCGTAAATAATGAGGAGGTTTCTTTATCAGAAATGATAACCGTCTGCGTTGGCTTAGAGGTATTTTCTGAACTTTAGTCGGGCTATCCAATAATTAAACTAATTAACGTTTACAGATATCGGAGTATGAGGATTTAACAAAATTTATTTGTAAAGCATGTGTTTCTATTTTAACTGAAGCATTCAAATATCGAAAGAGATGTTGGGAATCACACAATGGCTTATTACAACAAATTAAGCAACAAAAAGAGGTTAAAATTGAAAATCTTGATGTATTTGAGGATACAAGTATGAAAGAGGAAGAAATTTTTGGCGAATTTGTAGACAATGTTGAAAGTATAGTTACATGTAAGGAGATTGTCACCTCACCAGTTGAGATGATTGCAAAAGATGAGACATTTGCAAGAGAGAATTCAAACGGAAAGGATGAGCCAATTGCAAGTAATGAGTTAGTCAAAATCGATTGGTCAATTGCTAGGGAAGAACCAATTACGAAGCATGAATCAAATACAATAATTAAGCCAGTTGTAAGTGATAACCCACTACCAAAGGTTAATCCATCAAAATGGCAGAAACTAAGTGATTATGCTGAAATAATCTTAGATAAAACATGTTATCTCGGCAAACGATATAGTTGTCGCACGTGTCAACGAGTATTTATGCGACGCGATACTATCGTCGGTCATTTACGAACGGAGCATAACATTATTATATCAATTCCCAACGGCTGCACGTGTACAGTATGCTTCAAAATCTTTGAAACGCCCTCGATATTCAAGATTCACGTAGAAACTGTTCATAATCCGATCTCATACATTTGTGATCTTTGCGGCGCAACACTCAAAAATAAATCAACATTTAAACATCATAAGCTGACGCATACCGGTGAAAAACCACTCAAATGTAAATTTTGTGACTTTCGTACGGCACACAATGGGTCAATTGTCGCCCACCAACGTCGTGTTCATACCGGCGAAAGACCATTCAAGTGTCATGTTTGTGGTGAAGGTTTTATATCGGCTGGACGTCGAACACAACATATGACAAAGCATTCTGATCCACAATTCGAGTGTATTGTATGCCAAAAACAATTTACAGGTCGCAGCCAATATCAGAAGCATATCGTTATCCATGATTTAACAAAGTATGTAGCATGCGACCTTTGTGACAAGAAATTTTCGAAACGTTCAAATATGGTTACACACAGAAAACAGCATACGGGTGAAAAAAATCATACGTGTAGTGAGTGTGGTAAAGGTTTTATACAACGACACTGTTGGCGGACTCATATGAAAAATCATCATAGTCAAATAGTTGTTTAAAATTGAATATAATAAAAGCCGGTTTAACACACTAACATTTCCTTAACTTTGAATTTGAAATATCTAGATCCGATACATTTTTTATTTAAATATAACCGATTTTGCACGAATAATTAACTGAGCTTAAATAAAAAAAACCGGGTCGAAACGGAAGCACACCATTAAAAATTGTACCTACAAGACGTTAAAAATGAAAAGCCGATTTCTAGCAAAAACTCAGAATGAAGTGTTGGCCGATTATATCTGAATAATTCTGAAATTTGTAGGATATTGTGCCGAAATATTATTCCAAATATGTATCATAATATGTAACTAATTTCTGCTTCTACCTGTTTCGTGATGTTTCTTTTAGTTGGATGTAGTTGTTTGGATAGAATAAAACCAATCACGCATTTATTATACACTTCCTTGAACTTGCCAAACTACCTGGCTAATCGCATGTCGGCCTTTCAAAATGAACATAATTTCAACAATAAAAGTGTTCGCCATCGTATTACGAGCTTTGTTTACATAATCCATTTCTCTACCTACTTAGCAAGCAAAGTATACCTAGGCAGCGGGGTCCCACTCTCGATCGTACAGTCGGTAATGGTTTAAATACTGAGACCCAACAATTCATTTATGATGGCATATAAACAAATAATAAATGATTAGGAAGAATCACACTAATGTGATACTATCACGCGATAGTATCGCAGGAGGACAAGATAAGCAACACGGGGGTACGCCTATCTTTTTTCCGAAAACGTAAAAAAATTCTGAACGTGAGACATCTATATTCTAGTGCATATACTTGTACAGTAAACGAAAACAAACGTCAAAATTAATAGAAGTATACATAGTTTGATTTTGTGCTATTTTATTCTTATTTTTACATTTTGCTTCTGATCTGTAACAAAATGATTATATGTCGAACGTGCTTATCATCTGATAAAGATGGAATGGAATCAATTTATTCAATCAAACGCATTAAGGGCGAGAGTATTTTAATTTCAGAAATGATAGCACTTTGCGTTGGTTTAGAGGTACATAAATACATACATATATAGAACTGAATAAAATCGAAGCTGACTAAAATTTTAGTATCTTACAGATTTCGAAACATGATAGCTTTACTAATTTTATATGTACATCGTGTACTTGTAGTTTGATTGGGGCGTTTATTTATAGAAAAACATGTTGGAATTCACACATAAGTTTAATGGACCAAGCCAGACTCAAAAAGAAACAAGAGCCGATAAAGAGTTTTGAATTTATAAATTGTGCAAAGGAAGACCTGATTAATGGGGAATTTGAAGCTATTATCAAAACGATCAATACACATGAACCAGCTCTTATTCAACTGGAAAAATGTATTGATCATCCTAGCAGTGTTCTTCATAAAGTATACAACGAACCAATCACAGCTTTACCTCAATTGAAAACACTTAGCAACGCTGTCGAGATAACTAAGGATGATTTACGTTTTCTTGGTGAACCGGATGATATGGCGATTAGTCGGATTCCAAGACAAGTAAAAAAACTTAGCGACTGTGTCGAGATAATCAAAGATAATTCGGGCTCTCTTGGAGAACCATGCAATAAACCAGTTTCCTCTTCGCCCTTACTGAAAGTACTCAGTAACTCTGTCGCGATAACCAAAGATGATTTACAGTTTCTTGGCGAACTGAGCGATAAACCGATCGCGACTCCGCTACAAGTTAAAAAGCTCGGTGACTATGTCGAGATAAACAATGATGATTCATGTTTTCTTGGTAAACGATATAACTGTCGAATTTGTAACCACATGTTTATGCAACGTGATAAAATAATCGAACATTTGAGATTAACTCATGACACTACCGTATTTGTACCAAACGGACACAGGTGTGATGTATGCCCTAAGATCTTCGCCTCAAGATGCTCGCTCTGGCGTCACAAGAAAGTTGTTCATAATGCAATCTCGCTCGTTTGTGATTTGTGCGGTGCCACACTCAAGAACGAATTAACATTTAAACAACATATGCGAAAACATACCGGCGAAAAACCATTCAAGTGTAAATTTTGTGACTACCATTCGGCGTATCAGTTTGGTGTAACTTCACACGAGCGCCGAGCACATACAGGTGAAAAACCATACGAATGCAATCTATGTGGTAAAAGTTTTGTTTCGTCTACTACACAGAAGCAACATTTGGCTACACATTCTGAACCGCAGTTCGAGTGCATTGTTTGCCACAAACAGTTTACAACTCGCACTCAATATAAAATGCATACTAAAATTCATGATGCGTCGACACACGTAACGTGTGACGTGTGTGAAAAAAAATTTCCAAAAACAGCAAATTTAACGCTTCACAAAAAAAAGCATACGGGCGAAAAAAATTTATTTTGCAAGGAATGTGGCAAGGGATTTTTGCAACGGCACTGTTGGCGAACACATATGGATAAACATCACAATCTAAAAGTTTTGTAAAATTAAACTGCCTAACATTATAAAATTCACTTCTTTTAATTATTAAACCAATGTTACAATGATGTCATAAAAGTACCACAATACAGTAATGTAAGTTCTTCTTTCTTTCTTGATTTAAAATAAATTTTTGGTTTGACCAAGGCTTTATCACATTGCTAATGTCACATTGCTTCAATTACCTTTGAACTATAACGAAATTCAGAAAATGCAATGAGTAATAAGTTATTAGTTCTCTTATTCACATTTTTCTATGACACTGGAAATTAAATTTTGAGAGTGATATCTGTATTCAGGTATTAAAAGTTTAGTATCAACAAATAAACGTCAAAAGTAGTGAATTTTTCAAAAAAAAATTTGGTTTTTAATTTAAAAGATATTAATGTAATTAAAATGATTTATGTGTGTAGAACATGTTTATCAACTGACCATGATGAAATGGAATCGATCTATTCAATAAAAAGCATCAATAATGAGAACGTTTCAATAGCGAATATGATAGCACTTTGCGTTGGCTTGGAAGTAAGATATGCCTGCAGCGGAAATAATTTACATATAACTACAAATAATATGTATTTTCAGATTTCAAAACATGACAATTTTACAAATTCTATATGTAAATCGTGTACATACGTTTTAATAGAGGCCTTCAACTATCGACGAACATGTTGGGATTCACACATGAGCCTGTTAAAACAAGCCGGCCAACAGAAATTTACTGTGAAAAATTTTGATGATGTTATTGAAATAAGAAATATCAAACCTGAATTACCTAAGGAAAGTGAAAAGAAGCTTGATGATGTCAATATAAATATACTGGTTGCAAGTGACATCAAGAGTGAACCAATTGAAACACCCGAACCTGAGAGTAATCTGCTTACCAGTGGTGACACAGATGCAACCGCATCAGTATCACAGAATTTTGATGATTCTGATCTAACGGTATCCCTTCAATTTTCATGCACATTTCACAACGGGATGTTAGAAAACAGGAAATCACAAAACACTAAACGACGAGATTTATATTGAATTTTTTTCTGTAACTGTTAAATGAGGAAAAATTTTGCTTTAAATTAAAATCAATCTTCAATCAAAATTATTTAATAATTACTTTAACTGAAGGCAAATCTCTACATCATAATAAAATTACTAATAATCCATTATTGTGCAAGGTACTGTTTTGTGATGTACTGTTTCGTCACAACCTGTTTTGAAATGTACCATAGCGAGCAGGTTATCATTAAAACCATTTATAGAATTAACGAAATACTGAAAATTATAGGTACTTTAAATTGTTTACTTTTTACATATTTTACATCTTTCAAGATGAACAATTTTATGCTGAGAACCGAAAAAAACAAACCAACTCTATTGGTTGATGGATTTCTATTTATTCGCAATAAAAAACATAAAGATAAAACTTATTGGCTGTGCAAGGATTATAGTCAGAAATATTGCAAAGCGAGATTGCACACAAATACGGAAAATGGAAAAATATTAAAAAAAATTGGCGAGCACACGCATGCTGCCAATGCTAGTGATATAGCGGTAAGAAAAACGATTGCAGAATTGAATGAAAAGGCTCAATCTACAAACGATAATATTAAGTTATTAATTGCGGAGTATTCAACAAAATTGTCGGATGCCGTACAACCACATATGCCATCCGTAAGCTCATTGCAACGAACTATCCAACGAATAAGGCAATCACAAATTTCAATTCCTAGATCTCTAGCAGAATTAAGTATTTTGGATAAATATAAAGTTACTAAAGATGGCAAACCATTTTTATTATATGATTCTGGTCAAACAGAGCAACGCATTTTGTTGTTCTCAACAGAGGAGAATTTAATGTTTTTGTGCAATTCAAGTGACTGGTGTATAGGAGAATCATCAAAAGCCATACCTCCGATGTTTAATCAATTTGTTACTATACACGGTGTGCAAGACAACCTATCTTTACCACTTGTATATGCGCTTCTACCAAATCAGAGGATTGAATCATATATAGCGCTATTTGAACATCTCAAACTATTATGCCCGAATTTATATCCACCGTTTATTCTGTCCGATATCGAGCAAGTAATTGTCAACGCCGTGCAATTTTCTTTTCCTTGTGCCAGACAGCGCTTCTGCCTATTTCAGTTTGCTCAAACCTTGTACCAAAAATTATGTGCAACAGGATTTAAAATTAATTATGATCAAGATCCGGAATTTGCACACAAAATTCGAATGCTGGTGGCTCTTGCATTTGTTCCTCCTGACGAAGTAATAAAAGGATTTGAATCATTAAAAGATCGAAAAATATTCCCCGACGAAATCAGTGAAGTGGTAAACTTTTTCGAAGAACAGTATGTCGGGAGATTTGATAATTTAGCAGGTAGACAAGCTCCAACATATGCCATTCCAACATGGAATCTCTACGATGCGATAAATTTGGGGTTGTCGCGGACAAATTTTGAAGCCGTGAGATGGTACAATAGTTTTGCAAGATCCATTGGGGCTGATCATCGTTCAATATGGAGTTTTTTGGAAAATTTGCAATCGGAACAATCTAAGAATGAAATAATCTTGCAACAAATTTTTGCGGGTACCTTTGTACAACCAAAAAAACGGAAATATCGTGATTATGATCAAAGATTAAAAAATATTGTATCTAATTATACAATGATGGATATAGTAGAATTTTTAAGTGCGGCTGCATATAATATAACGATTTAAACCTAAATTGAAATTTATTTATTACTTAGCAATATGTATTATAATATGTGAATAAATAATACCAAATAAATATTTGTTTTCAAAAATCCCGGTTTCTTTCAGACAAGGAAATGTGGACCTCCATCGTTATATAAGTTTTACAGAATGATGAAATAAATCATATTCGACGCGACCATGTTTATGAAAATATAATGGACTAAACGTGAAGATTTCATCAGACGGAGGTCGAAACGAGATGGTTCAAATGATGACAGTATATGCACATTAAGTGGCAGTACCAAGGGCGGTTTACGATGAACTGGTCTTGCGATAAATATAAATGCCCTTACATTAAATTTTTACGTTTAAATAATTCGATGATCTCGATAGCGCAGCATCAGCAAAGTTCCGTTTAATTTAAATATTTTTTTAAAATATAATTTACCGATGTATTACTCGTTCTTAAATATAAAATCTTGTTTTAAATTTGCAAAATACGATTCTTATAACATACATTTTTGTTGCATAGTAAACTCTAAAGCAAAATATACTTTGTGACATTTTAACAATCGAACGTGCTATGTAAATCATATTTGTCCGTTATATTACTGAATAATTTACTGAATACTGTTACGAATTTGAACTGTCAAATCCGACTCGAATCGCTTCTATAGTTGGATTGTGAATACAACTATAAAATTTGAACGTTATAACACCACTTCCCGTAATTTACACCGCTTCTGGAATATATCGGAAATAATATCTGAATAATTTCCTAACGAACACTTAATGCATATATTATACCACACTCAATAGTGTTCGCTGGGTGTGTTGAAGTTAAGCGACGTGCGTGTGTCGACTTCGCCTCCTAACTTTTGGTGTATTTTCTTGATACGATTACAACAAGTACACCATGACCAAAGCTAAAAGCAATCAAAAATTTTGCTTAAGCTGAATATAAAGGAGAAATGCTTTAGCTGAGTATAGACTAGATGAATAATATATAAATATATAATTATTTTTACAATATACAATATAATTGTTGTATAGATGAATACACAAAAAAATAATTTTATAAAATTATTCAATAGATTTTTAAATGATTTAGTAGCGCTAAATTTATCGAGCGCTAACTACAGCTAAAGCAAAACGATTTATTTCTCAACAAAATACGTCATTTTCATGCGGTACTTACCTCTTTTCCGGCCCGTATACACAATTGTGTATGTATAATTCGTGTACGAACATATGTACATATTTGTGCATACCATTTAAACTGGTTTTCCTCCGAAAAAAAATATAACTATGGTTCAAGCGGCACAATTGTGCAGGTTGATATTGAGATGCCGTAAGGTTCAGCTAATTTATATGTTATCAAATTATTACACTTTTTTCAAAAAGGATTCCGATTTAACTAAAATCCGTTAAAATTCATGTTTTCGAAAAAAAATATTTTTTAAAGAAGGAACAACCACATTTATATTCTAAAACGTCAGCGCCATAACAGTAAAATACACAGTTGTGTATGTTGAACTTCAAATCAAGTGAAATGTATATTAAAACCGACATTATAAACTGTGGTTATTAACTTAAATTGCAGCGAAAAGAAATTATTTTTTGAACTCGAAAGGGTTAAACCAATTGAAACACTCGTTATAGCCTGGACAGGCTGCGGATTAGTTAAACTGGTTAAGCAAAATTCAATCAAGCACCCTATGGAAAAATTTGAATTTGCTAGTAGATTTTTGAGTTTTTCGTAGTGTGCCGAACTGAATTGAATTCTATTTCCTAGAGTACTTAGCCGAATTTTACTAAACTAATTTAACTAATCAGTCTGCCCTATTACTCTATTTCGTTATTTTTCTTTCATTATTTTGGAAACAATCATTTCGTTCTCGCGACTCGTCTGTACCTCGGTATAGCGGAGTCTTCGATACGCTTATATTATACGGTTTGGAGGGTAACAACAAATAAATGTCAAAAAATTGTGATTTTTGAGCTTCCACCTAAACTTTTCATTTAAATCAAATAAAAATTAGTGTTTATTCGATTTGAATAAAATGAATTTTGAATGCAGGACGTGTTTATTAACTAGTGATGGCGAAATGGAATCGCTATATTCAGTAAAAACCGTCAACAATGCAAATGTTTCGATCGCAGAAATGATGGCACTTTGCGTTGGGTTGGAGGTATATAGAATTTGCAATAAATAAAATAAATTATGTTCAAAACGTAAATATGTTTTTAGGTATCAAAATATGATCTGTTTACAAATTTTATATGCCAATCATGTTTACATAATTTGATTAATGCATTTAATTATCGACAAACATGCTGGATTTCGCACATGATATTACTACAAAAAACAGGAAACAGGACTTGTAAACAGGAAAATATTAAGGAGGAGGTTCAAGATATAAATGAGATTCAAAATACTATAAAGCAGGGACTAGGAAGCTACGAAGAAGATGAAACAAATATTACAAATTCCCATATGGCGATTATTGGTGAAAGCAAACGAGATTCAGCCAAATTGGAAGCTTCCACGGCGATTAAACGTAACGAACCAGTCCCGCCGCAACCAGTTTTACAAAAGCTTAGTGAACAATCTGAGCTACCGGTAACCATCAGTTCACAGAAACACCTTTTACAGAAAACATTTTCACTTTACGAAAAATTATTTTGCTAAACGGGTTTCTGTGAATCGACGAGATACCAATAAAGTTTCTATCTTTAAATTTTAAATTTATATCGGTCACAGCTAAACTGTTATATTTTTAATTCTTTCAAGATGAACAATTTTTACCTGAAAACTGAAAAAAATAAACCAACTCTACTCGTTGATGGATTTCTATTTATTCGTCATGGATCCTATAAAGGAATAACATATTGGAAATGCAACGATTCTTCGCAGAAATACTGCAAAGCCAGATTTCATACAAATTCAGAAAATGGAATAATAAAAAAAGTTGGCGAGCATAATCATGCTGCTAATGCAAGTGATATAGCTTTAAGAATAACAAAAGCAGAATTGAATCAAAAGGCTCAGTCTACAAACGAGAATATTGAATTATTAATTGCTGAGTATTCATCAAAATTGCCGGATGCAGTAAAGTCACACATGCCGTCCATGAATTCGTTGAAACGAACAATTCAACGAATAAGACAAGCGCAAAAAATAATTCCGCTATCTCTAACAGAATTGTGTGTATTGGATCAATACAAAGTTACGAAAGATAATAAACCATTTTTATTATACGATTCCGGCCCAACAGAGCAACGTTTTTTGTTGTTTTCAACAGAGGAGAATTTAAATTGTTTGTGTCGTACAGGTGATTGGTACATAGGCGTTACATTAAATAATGTACCTTCAATTTTTAAAAAATTTTTTGTTATCCACGGTGTGATGGAAACTCTAACTCTGCCGCTTGCGTATGCACTTCTGCCAAATCAAGCATTTGAAACTTTTACGGATTTGTTTACACAGCTAAAAAGCCTGCGTCCTAATTTAAATCCATCTTTTATTATGTCCGATGTCGACCAAGCGATTATTAACGCCATTCAGTATTCCTTTCCTCGGGCAGGGCATCGTTTTTGCTTCTTTCCATTTGCCCGAACTATTTATCAAAAATTAGGTGAAGCAGGATTTAAAACGAGATACGATCAAGAGCCAACATTTGCTCATCTGATACGAATGTTAGTAGCCATTGCATTTGTGCCACCGGGAAACGTTATCGATGTGTTTGATTCGGTAAAAAGCAGACAAATATTTCCCGAAGATATTGATGAAGTGGTGGATTATTTTGAAGAGCATTACATTGGAAAATTAGATGTAATGAGCGGTAGACGAGATCCAACTTATACAATACAAACATGGAATTTTTACGAAGCGGCTATGCTAGGTTTATCCCAAGCTAATTTTGACATGGTATGGTATAATGCTTTTGCAAGATCGGTTGGTGCCAAACATCGCTCCTTATGGAGTTTTTTGGAACATTTGCAATTGGAACAGTCCAAAAATGAAAAATGTATACGAGAATTTTTTGCTGGTTCGTTTGTTCCACCGAAAAAACGAAAATATCGTATTGATCAAAGACTAAAAGATATTGTGTCCAACTATTCAACGATGGACTTAGTTGAATTTTTAAGTGGGGTGGCTTACATTATAACCATTTAAACCTGGACTATATTTATTTATTATTTAACATTAATATTATTTTTTATATGTAAGGATTACTGTATTATATGGAATAAATATTTCTTAATCTATAATTTGGGATTCTGATGATTTTCTTAAAACAAGATAGTCGAGCGGTTTTTAGGGCTTACGTAAATATAAGGTATGTGCAAGGGTATACAGTGTGTCATCATTCAATGCTAAACCACCACGATTACCGAAGTGGAAGTAGGTCTTGATAGACACTCTTTTTTGTCATTTTACTATTTCTGTGATAAAGTTTACAAAGTAGAAACTGGTTGCTAACCCAATTTAATAATCAGTAAAAAATTAGCTTCAAGAGCAGATTAATCGTTCGCAAACCTAGTAATTTCGAAACATCAACAGAAATATGCTGAGGGTTGATTATGTAAGCATTACGAATACGACTATCCACGCAATCTAATTTTGATAAAATTTCACTAAAAAAATAAATAAATGTGTACGACTAAAACAACAACTAAAATCACTAGTATGAACAGTCAAAATGCTTTAAATAAAAATCCTTTCGACGTCATTTATTGTCGTTAGTCGAAGTTGTAACGCTTATAAAATCCTCCTCCTGAGCCATGCCACTGAAAATGGAGCAAATCCTATACTCAAACCGATTATGCATAGCGTTCGAGATGTATTTTTATATGTCAACAGCTCTTGCTTTTATTCTAATCCAGGTTACCATAACTTTGACGGTTTACAACAACAATTATTTTACTGTACACAACAAGAACCGAAATATGTACTTCCAAAAATACTAGAAATAATCTGTCAATAAATTGGTCATATCCACTAAACACTGGGAAAATCAAAGCAATCGCTTCTAGTGCCAGATCTGCTGCAACTATAACCCACATAGCCTCCTTGTGGCTGCCACTGGTAACTGCCCCGTAATGATATGCTAAATGTGTTAGACTAGCTTCTTTAATAGTTTTGGACTAACAACCCAATCTGTGAAAAACATATTGTTACTTCTGACACGAACTATAAGGACTACGCTTTAAAACTCGGAACATATGACTTCTACTCAGATTCAATCCCACAGAAAACCCCTATTTGCTTTTCAAACAGGCATCACAATATATGGTTGATCAATCTCCTAGCGATCGCCCTTCTGTTCTCTAGGTTAGAGGTTAGGTTACTACATATTCTCACAAAAAACATCAAATTATGAACCCTATACAAAGACCTCGGATTGTTTTATCGAATTCATCATGGCAATACGATCTCGGAAAATGTCTACGGACAACGCTATAAAAATGGGAACATGGAGCGTGCTACGCCTTTTAAAATCCATCATTAGACCATTATTAGACCATCTATCTAAGAATGGAGGGCATAATACCACCAATTTTTACACTCTCTACAGCGACCATCAGAATTGAGGAGAATTTGGAGTCGGCTTTCTCATCTACCGGCGAGTGCCGCAGTAAATCATCGACTTCCATTCGGCTTTCATCCTCCCGTCAATGCTCATGCGTCCACCAAAGAAAATTATTTGATATCAAACATTTATTCTTTGCTGGGCTGAAAGACATCATGAGTAACATCCCGCATCATGATATCAAAATTATCGTGGGCTATTTCAGCACAAAAATCGGTACGAGTGTGGAAAACATCATCACATATTGGTCCGTACACCTTGCATCAGCTGAGTAACAAGAACCTAGTCGTAATAAGTATACGTACTTTCAACATAAGAAAATCCACAAGGTCACGTGTCGATTGAATGATGAAAGAACGGAATGCTACGTACTACCATCATAACTGACTTAGATATTATAGAGGCGCCGACATGTACAATGATCATATGCTTGTACTGATCAAATTCAAGTGCAAATTATCATTCCTAAACAATGAAGACTCTGCAAAGTTTATCAATCACAAAACATCTAAACCGACACAATGAATGCTACCGCAACAAAAATACTATTGGAAGAAGACCACCAAGAGCATGGGATGTTTGGTTCGACGGGCATCGAATCGTCAAAAATAAATGAAAGCTGTGTGAAAATTAGTAGGCTCTTAACATTAGGAGCACTCACACAGAATATCTCCGAGCTATGAAAGATGTGACTAAATACCCCTGGCAAGGGAAGAGCGACTATATGAGGACCTGTATCGAAAACATCAGGTTCCAAGCAGAAAACGGAAACTCAAGAGATTGTTTTGTCTATGCCAGACATCCACAGCCATCAAAGACACGAACGAAGAGTTGAGAACAAACGTGACTGATTTTGTCTCAGTATGGCAATAATACTTCGAAGCTAATCGGAACGACGAAGTAAAGTCTGTCCGAGTTATTGCCCCGCCAGGCGAAGTAGTGCTCGCCGCGTACCTCACAGTATAGAGGAAGTAGATGCAACTAGTAATAAATTAAAAAATGGAAAGGCACCCGGTCTTCACGGAATCCCGCAGAATTATTAAAACACAGGAGCTGCTCTTGCATCTAATCTATATGAACTTATCGTTGTGATCTGGGACTAGCCGGATCTTCCTGAGTAATGAAAGACCGCACTCATACGTCCGCAGCATGAAAAGGGCGGCAACAAAACTAAATGTCTATCAACACCAAGCAGCTTCGATTCAGTAAATCCCAGCACAGACGACCATTACTTTGACAACGTGGAAAATTTCAAATATTTCGGGTCAGTTATAACATTTACAAATAATGTCCAGACTTATATTAATTGTTGTTGAGATCAAAATTTACGCATTTTACAAAGCACTTATAAGACCTGTGCTAACTTTAGGAAGTGAAAGTTTGACCTTGACCGTTGAATAAAAAAATAGTCTCTTCAACAGCCAGTCGTAAAATAGGATGTCGAAGCTGGAGGAAGCGTGCGATAAATCTAGATAGATTCAGGACCACTGTGCAAGCTGCAAAATCAATTCGAAATGAAATGTGTTCGCTTTCGCTTGTTTTAACCGTTCGTTACGCATAAGCGTTACGCATAAGCGAAAATAAAAACTTGTGAAAACAAGCACTTAAAGAGAAATGAAATTTATTTTCGAAGGCCTGTATAGTGTAGAGTTAGTGTAGAGTTAACACTAACTCTACACTATACAGGCCTTCGAAAATAAATTTCATTTCTCTTTAAGTGCTTGTTTTCACAAGTTTTTATTTTCGCTTATGCGTAACGTTTGCGACTACTTGAGTATAAACAACCTTCGCAAGCTGTACGTAAACGTTAAGCACTGTTTAGTGAGCCATTAAATATCTCGCATGCCTAATGCAGCGTACCCAACATGTATATATCAACAAAACAGTGTATACAACAAGTATCTAAAACAATTTAGTCGAATTTGCCGAAGCCGAAACAAATTTCGTATCCAGAGAATTCAGTAAATTTGCCATCAACTTGAGATTATCACATATAACATCGTTATCATATACCAGCAAGTGAATGGTAAATCTAAAGCTGCTGTTAAAATCGCAAAAAGAATTATATAAAAAACAAACGAAACAGGAGAAGACTGTTGGTCAGTGGGGGGTAAGTCTTATTACACTTCCGAAATATTCCAAATTAGGTACGTTCTTAATTCTAACAACCATAAAAATGTACAGCCTGAAGTTACACCAAATGTTTCGGATCAAATAGTGGATTAAATAAAAACGTGGTAGAAACACGGATAATTCTTTTTCGCGTGTTACTTGATTGATGGTTCGTACAGAAGTGAAGTTAGCTACACAAGTCAAATACAATAAACATAGGAAATGATTCAATGCTTATTTCCAATATAAATACACCCAACCAGAAGATATAAGTTGTGTTCGAAAGTAACAATACAACAAAAGCTTTCGGACCAATCGTTTATTGTTAATGTTAATGTGTCAGCTTATCGTCGAGCCCGTGTGAACATTAAAGCACACTTTTCTACGGAACAACGAAATCAATGTACGGTTCCGATATCGACATCTTTAAGTTAATTTTCCAACAACAGTCTCGATTTTATTCGAAGCGCGGTGGAAACATTCTAGATGAAAATATCTAATTAACGTCTGAAGCTGCAAATATAACACCTCTGCTCATTAAGCAGTATTGATCTGAATTTGGTACTGAACTGTACCAATGTCGATGATACAGTTACATTTCTGGATAATGAACTTATTTATCTTATGTATAAACACATTCCATTGGTGGTTAGGAAATTAAAGTATCACACGTTACCTTGGATCTCGAAAGAATTTCTCATTATTATCCAGATTGGTAATTTGTCTTACAAAACGCCACGTCAAGTGAGGATGAAAATAATTTAAAGTAAATACTATGATAGAAACGTTAAAGGAATGGTGAAGGTGTGAGGAAACATTTTATTAGAACCAAACTAGATCCTAATAATGATTATGATGAATTGAATATACCATTTGGTAACCCTGTTGTGCCTGATAATGTTTTTCATTTGTCGGAGACAATAAGAGTGTATCCAGCCCATGTAGGCTTCACACATTTTATGGGCTGGATGCAAAATAGTAGATATCTCACTGTTTAGTGAAGCAAAAACTTGCAGTAGATATTTTTTGGTTTGAGCCTGTACTTTAATTGACAATTTAGTTTGTTCTATTTTCATTTGTTTTTTCTTCAATCTGTGAAGTTATAACTTAAGGAATGTGATATCAATTATACGCGTGTTAGACATAAACCCAAAATAACATGAAGATATTGCATCCAGCCCAAATACTCGTAGAATTCTACAAGTGAGGCAAATCTACAATTAAAACATCAAAATGTAGACCTACAATGGCTGGATATACCTATAACATATATTACACCATTTTGTGGTTCTTCCCTTTTTAATGCAAACCAAGGTTAAATAAATCGAACAAAATTTTTCAAAAGTGTTGAATGCCCTCATGTTACTGGGTTCGGGAGCCATAGGACCTGATTGTATAAAATTAATTAACATTTAATTTTTTTTTAAATTTTGCCCTCCTAATTCTTGGAAGATGGGTAAGGTTCTTGAAAAACCTAAGAAGAGAAATCCTCAATTACCATCTGACATCCATCCTATATCGCTTTTGTCGACTATCTTATCAGTCTGGGTTCCACCAGTCACACAGTACAGTCACTCTGCTGATTGATGTAACTGATTTCGCTAAAGGCTGTGTGGACTCAGCGAATCTTATGGGGTTAGTTTTGTTAGATTTTTCGAAAGCACTCAACTCTATCTTGAATCGTGGAATCATGGAATATTCTGAATCATGGAAAGTAAACTTCTTCACCAATTTGAATTTTCGTATGATGAAGCTAACGTAATAACATCTTATCTCATTGATCGTTCAAAATTCGTGTCAGCAGTGGGTGGTAACTCATCTGTGCTTCTTCTAATTCCAGATGTTTCTCAGGGATCCATCCTGCATCCCTGCACGCCTGCTGCTGTTACAATCCTGCTGTTACCATCATATGTTCGCGGACAACGTTCAGATCAATCTGATATTGGATATATCTTGTAAAACTTCAATTGACTCTGGGATAGGGGATATTAATAACGATTTAGTACTAATCATTTCAGATTTAGTACTACTCTGCTACTCACAAGCTGTTTTGGCAAAAATATTGATTATGGAGATTTCTTACCTGTTACAGATGATTCCAATATAGTACCGGTGTCGAACCCTCATTTTGTTAGAAATCTTGGACTTAATATTGTTACGATCTAGCTTACTGGTTTGATTAATTGCTCATCACCATGAACACAACATTTAAGCCGTATTCGATTGTCCTGAGTTATGTGAGTAACCTGATTTAACTGAATCAACTGAATTGGCAGTGCGTTCGATTCGTACACTTCACTTCGGATAAAATTTTGAGCAACTAAATTAGCTGAATGAGTTTCAGTTAAATGTTTTTGTTTTTAAATAATAATTGACAAATTTTTTCTGTTTTGCACAGAGGGAAGTGATGGTACGAAAAAAATTATAACATTTAAATTGATTGAATTTATTAAATACTAAAAGACATAAATTAATCTATTTTGAAAAATATCGGAAACGAGTGATTAATTCACTTTAGTGCTCAATTATCTAAATAGGTAATGGATTTATGTGAATAGTAACTCTTTTTGCAAATTTCATATTTAGACAATTCAGCACAATCGAACACGACTTTGTTCAACGATAATTGCTCATTTAAAGTTTAAAAAATAATTGACATATTTTTGTAAGATTTATTTATTTAATGAAATCTATTCTGTGATTTTCATACATTCAGTTTCATACATGTTCAGATAATTTAATTTAAAACAAAAATATTAAAAAATAAAAATTCAATTAAAGAACTTTAAAACACAAAAATATAAATCAAATTTTGATTTAACAATAAAAATTTCAAAAATAATTCTTCAGGATATTTTTGAAGTTGTTCTTTGATAAATTAAAGTCAAATAGGTCGTCGACGATGTTGAATGATTTAGACAACTTATTAAGGGGGTTATTTTCTCCATAGTTTGTGGAATGGTGTTCTAGTGCCAAAAACTCATGGTTCCGAAATGTTCTGCAAGGCACATGAATTGATGTTTTCCAAAATGTAAGCTGAATCAATGTGACCAAGCCAAACGCTACCAATAATAGCCGCGCCTAAGAGAAGTCGTCTATTTTCAAGCGTGTATTTTTTGTAATCCGTGCATCTTGTTGAGTACGTAAGTAATCAACCCACATTTTCATTGAATGGTAAATTGTGGTTGTAATCCCACAGGCACTTTTCTTTAACAAGAAAATCAGAAACTTCTTTTGAATGCTTTCAATTCTTTTAATGTCTACAGCATAGTATGGATTCCAGACCGATACAGCGTATTCCAGTTGAGACCGAACGTAAGCGAAATAGAGTGAACATAAGGTTTGAATAACTTTAAATTGACCTGTCCATCTTTTAACAAATCCAAACAAGGCATTCGTTTTCGCAATACAATTTTCAATATGTCTATCGAAACTGACATTTTCGACAAATGTAGCACCTAAATCAATGATCTCATTGACTCTTTGCAATACGTCGTTGTTGACTTTGTATGAAGTAATTAACGGATTTCTTTTACGATAGAAAGACATGATTTTGCATTTCTTAATATTTAAGTAAATCGAGTTTCGATCACACCACTCACTTAATCTATCGATGTCTTCTTGAAGTTTCTTCGTATCTAGCATTCCATTAACAGTTCGAAAAAATTTCACGTCATCAGCAAATGTGCGAGCACGTTTGAGTTTTTGATTATCTCGGTTATTTGATCTATGAAAACATTAAATATCCACGGCCCGATGTGAGATCCTTGGGGAACATCAGACGTAACTTAAATAACGTTTGATTTCTCATTTCCCATTATTATAAATTGTCGCTGGTTTGATAGATGAGTGCTTTTTGATGGCAGATGGAATCAAATGCTTTACTGAAATCCGTGTACGCTACATCAACTTAATGATGTTTTTCTACCTCATTAATTATTGTACTGGTGAATTCAGATTAGTTGATGTGGATCCGCCAGGCATTATAAACCCGTGGATTCAAAGTTGCTGCATAATACTAATTCAAACCATTTTGGAATTTATGATGTAGTTGATAGTCCACTGTAGCATGTAACGTGATATCGTTTGCCAATTTAAATATTGGTGTAATTTTTGAAATTTTCCATTTTTCGGGAAACATGCTGGTGCCTAAGGAGTGGTCGAATAGCTAACATAATGGAATTGCTAAAATGTCAGCGTATTCCTTCAGAATAGAAGAGGGTATATTGTCAAGACTGCAACCGTCTCCAAATCCGTTTAAAGCCGATAAAATATTATCCTCAAAATAACAGCAGGAGTTATTGATACGTTGTTATTGCTGAGTTGTTTGTACAATCCACTAGTAACGCTTGGTTTATAGACTGATTGGAAAAACTTCGCGAACATGTCACCTATATCTTTGGAGTTTGAGGAGATGGTATTGTTATAGGTCATATTAGCAGGGTATCCTTAAATTTCGCATTTATTCCTAAAGTATTTCCAAATCTGTTTTGGATTTACTTTGATTTTTCCTTGAATTTCTTCAAGATCGACCTGTATTTTGATTTGAAATAAATTGCGAATTCGTTACTATGTTGTAGAAACATAGTTTTGTTCGCGTCTAACCCGCTTTTCGACATTTTGGCATACGCTTTCGACTTTCGATTTTTTAAGTTAACTATAGTCTATCATTGAACTACTGAGTCACTCATTTTGTAGTTCGAAAGCCTTGCTGCATAGATGGATTCTAGGTAATTAACTTTGTACACCCGCACGGTTTGTTTTGTTGAAGTTGTATTTGATTGGTTGTATGTGTTCCGAACTCGCCATTAAATTAGTTGAGTCAAATACAATATCTAAAGATTTGTGATTGATATCATTTATGACAAAAGGTAACACGGATTCTGAAATTTTGAAAGTGTCAGCAATGTCGTTGCTGAAGGCAAGATCCAGTAATTTATCACGATTATTAGCAATAGTATTTATTTGGTTCAAATTATAACCAAGCATGGCGTCCAGAAAAGAAAATTGCGCATCTGTTGTTATATTGCATGGTAAAATACAATTTAGTTCCGGGCCCAGATTCCAGATTATATTTGGAAGATTAAAATCACCAAGCGCAAGAACTAAATTTGACGAGTTGGTGATGATCACTATTTGATTGAGGTGGTATATATGCTGCGTATACCTGCGTACCAATTCGTTCGACTCTCGATTGGGCTAAAGTTACTGGACCATTCCAGAGTTTAGAATGTACTGCTATCAGTACGCCACCACCCTTTTTCTTTGAGATTAATGACATCTAGGTTTAAGTGGTAGCATTCGAGATAGTTTTATAACTGTTTTGTGGTATTGCAGATTATAGCAGAATTATGTGTTAGTGATATGAGTTGGGAAGTCACATAACAATAATTTATAATGGTTCACGTTAGATTTATGATCTTGGTCGATTTGATCATATCTCTTCGGTTTAAAAATGTCATCTTTGGCATACCATTGCAAACTAATAAGAGAAACAGATAAGCATCCGTACACCTCAAAAATAAATTTAAATTTTCTATATCTTGAAGAACAGGTATATTAATGGTAACCTTATTACATAATACGAATGTTATGTATGAGAGAGATCATATTTTAGTCAGAAGTGCTTTGGTTTGGAATAAGGTAACTCGAAATTCGCAAAGCCGAGTCATTTATTCGTTTTAAGGCTTTGGGTCTGAAATTATTTGCGTCTGCTTAAGCTAACATTTGCTGGGTCGGTTGTCGTTCATTCTATTTTTTTTTTAATTAAAGGTTTTATTTACAATAGATAAAATAATATATATAAAATTACAATAAAAAAAAATACAATACAATAATACATATTAGTTACAATAAATAATTTACAATGTCAATTCCCCAATGGATTTTCTGTCCTTTTAAGGGAAATTAACATTATAATGATAATAATGATATTCCTCATACATGCGTCAGTGATAAGCATATCGAAGTTATAAAATTTAAGAAATGTAATTATTTACCAATTCTCTAAAATATATTTGTAATTGTTTCTTGAATTGATGAATATTCATTACGGTTTTCAATGATTCAGGTAATTTATTGTAGATTGAAGGACCGGAAAATCGGATTGATCTGCGTCCAAATTCGTTTGATATAGATCCGCATGATATGTTATTAGCAAATCTGGTTCCATATTTATGGTTACAATTACTAAATTCTAAATTAGATACGGTAGAAGAAACATTTAACGTCCTGTACATATATAATGAAACTTGATAGATTCAGTTACATATAAATCCAATGATGAAAATCGTAAAGGGAGCTTCAAAATATCTTTCACACTTTTGTTTTGCATGATTTGGAGAGGTTTTAATTTGCTCCATCTTGCCGTTCCGTAAACAATAATTCCATAAAGAATTCTGGGATGAATAAAAGCAAAGTACATCAGTCTCAATACATAACTAGGCACAAAATACGAGAGCTTTCTTACCAATCCTACTAACGGAGCTAGTTTACTACAGACGGATTTAATGTGTTCTCCCCAAGACATATTCTTATCAAAAGTTACTCCTAAGTACTTGAAATATTCAACTCTATCAACTACAATGTTATTTATATTAAGATATGGCAAATCACTTGGACTTTTTTGTGGTGAATGAAAGATCATAAATTTTGATTTATATAAATTCAATGAGATCACGTTCGATTTGAAGTATTCCAGTAAGATGTTCATATCATGCTTGATGCTATTCCGTATTGTAGAAGAGACATTTGTTTCATAAAATATTGCAGTATCATCTGCAAAAATTTGAATTTTACCAATCAAAGGCAAATTCGAGATGTCATTGATAAATATCAGGAGCAGTAATGGACCCAACACACTGCCTTGAGGAACTCCACATTTCACAGTTAAAACATTACTGCTCGTCCCATTAATCATAACGTATTGCTGACGATTAGTTATGTAACTATCAATCAATTTATAGGCTACTCCCCGAAATCCATAACCGCATAATTTATCGAGAAGCAGTTTATGATCAATAATATCAAAAGCTTTATTTAGATCAAGAAAGAGAGCTGCAACATACTCCCTCCGATCCAAAGCATTATAGATCATGTTTCTCATTTCGGCAAGAGCCACATCAGTACCTGCACCTTCTCTAAATCCATACTGATTATTAGTTATATTAATTGTTTTATATTATGATATTTTATTATTATGCTCTATTTTTATTTCAATCATATCATAATGTACTATAATAAAGTATATACGAAATGCCTATTTATATATGCTTGTATATTTTATGTTCGACCTTTTAAGGGATCTTGACGTCATGCTGGTTTCAATAGCATGTTGAAGAAATATCGAATAAATTCAAGAAGCAGAGGGACAGGTGTAGTGGCATTAATAAAACCGCATCCGGTTGTATAAAATCAAAAAACCAGTAATCTTTATTACATATTAAATCAGAAAATACGTAGATACATATTTTTATTTAGTCCCGAAAGTATTCACATTTTAGCATTATGCATTTTTTTCATGTGAGTCTGGCAATTTTGTTTCTGATAAAACATCTTTTCACAAACGGTACATTTAAATGATTTCTCGCCATGCTGTCTCATGTGCACCTTTAAATTCTTCTGAAAATTGAATTCTTTATGACATATACCGCATGTAATATTAATATTTGGATTATGTATCTGCATATGTGAACGATAAACTCGCCGGGATTTATAATCCCTACCACATATTTTGCACTCATAAGGCCGGCCCTCTGAGTGTGCCTCCTTAATATGTGCACCCCGGTGGCTGGAGGTTTTATAGCCTTTGCCACAAATGTGGCAGACGTAAGGCTTTTCACCGGTGTGGGTACGCATATGTAATTTGAGTTCGGAGCTGGCCACAGTACGAAATTCACAAACCTCACATTTAAATGGTTTAACCCCGTTATGACGATTTAGATGTTCGGCTAAGGCGCTTCGAAATTTAAATGGTTTGCCACAGAAATCGCATACAAAATTTCTACTATTTGCTTTCGGTTGATGTGCTTCATTTAAATGTCGTCGAAAATATTTTTCACTTAGAGTCGTTTTAAAACAAGCCTTGCATCGGAATGCTGTAACCACGCTTTTTTTGTGATTCGTGACTAAATGCTTACGTAACGGGCCGATCATTTCATATGTCTGATTGCATATTGTACAAATATACGGTCGCAAGGTGGTGGATTTATCGACGATTGTTATATATGTATCTACATTTCTGAAATTTCTCTGGTTATCTGGTAAAGTTAGTCCAAGTCGATTCATCGTGAGGTGTCTATCAGCAGGGCCAAGTTCAATATAGTTTTGTGCATCAATAGATCCGCATAGATCAAATTGTATTGCACTCGTAGATTCAACATCAAAGCATGGTGTTTCCAAAAGTTCAACTTTACAGGATTGTGGTTCCAAAGCATCACTATCGTGTTCAACCACCAACGGATCACTGTCAAAGATTTCGGGTTTTATTTCAATTATTGACAAGGGTTTAGTAAACGCAATTATTTTATTATTTTCGAATTCGAAATTATCGCCAGTTGCATCATCCAACACTTTCGATGCTTCAAGTAGTATGGTATTCGATTTCCAAACTTTTTTACGATATTTAAATGCAGCTATAATTGAATCTATGCATTGACTACAAATTGTATCAGACAATTTATCATCTTCGGAAATCTGGAAATATGTGTCAAATTATTTCTTAATTTATCATTACATTTATCATGTGAATAGCCGTACCTCTAATCCAGTACATAGCAAAATCATAGTAGTTATATTTTTGTAATCCGAATCCACTAATTTTTTACAAAACAATGGTTCTAACTCATCATTATATGCCAAACATGTTCTACAAATTAAATCCATTTTTACTAAAATATAATATTTTATATATTATTATTATATTATTTTTGTAGTTTTTTATCAATTGTATATTTCAAAATTCATTCAAGCGATCCACGTAAATGTCACTTTGACACTAACAAAAAACCCACCCGGCCAGTAAATTTTTACTATAGCACAGAACACCTTGCTTCGCGGAAAGTTAGGAAAAATAAGGGCTGTGGACCGATTCTCAGGTAAATCGATTAGTACAGTAAATTGAAATTTTAGTACAAATCGTACCAATTCCCTAGTAAATAAAATTAGGTAAATGCGGCTTAAATGGACATATGGTTCCTAGGAATATACTAAAATTGGTATGTAGGTACGAACTAATGTTATAAATTTTATTGTTGTTGTTCCAATTATTCGTATTGAATACGAATAAATTTAAATTTTATATTTCCTCAAATTTGTTGCGTAATATACACAATAGAATTATTTTAAAAAAAATTTTAACAAATAAAACTGTGTTCATTAATTTACAAGCGCATTTTTATTTCATGGAAAATGGTAGCGAATATAAAAACAATTATGTCTAGAAACATGGCCGCCTACCAACCTTTTGTGTCTTGTAGAGTAAAGCGAAGACATATTTCAATACAATATTTCAATTTACCACATACACTGTTAAAAACCGCATTTACCTTAGAATTGGCCCACAGCCAAGAAAGTAGGAAAATGGTGGATAGGTAATTTTTTTTGGTCTAATCTATATTTAATAGCTTTCTATTGTTTTCATAAACTAAAATTGAAAATTTATCGATACATAAAATAAATGTAAATGTAACATCATTCTTTCCTTGTTTCCTTCCTTTTCACAAAATCCTTTTCCTTTTATCTTCCTTTTCAAAAAATTTCACTTCAAATTTCAGGTCATTTTGTTTATTTGTCGTTTTTGAATTTTAGGGTTAGTTTTTTCTTTGAATTTTCAATATTGTGGAAACAATTTTGTTTAAAGCCAAGGTAGAAGTTTACGCAGCAAAAAATAATTTTTTTTTTATTATACGAATACTTTAAAATAGATAATTTTACACACATACACATTTAAGCTGCGTTTTTCTGAAAAACAATCGGCTTGAGTCCGCGATAGCTATTTTCAAATTTGTCCAATTAATTGTCCAATTAAAAATTTAATTTTTTTTTAAATGAAATAATTTAAATGTAATAGTAATCTAAATATAACCAAAACAATCCATCATAAAAGTTGTTTAGTTTTCTTGTAATATAGTTGTTCTGTATAGTTCTGTATAATAATGGAGTAGTTCAGAACATGGATATTACAACAAAACTATACCACTTTTATGATGGATTTTGTTGGTTTCATTTAGATTACTATAAAATATAAATTATTTCAAATTAAATTTTTAGTTTTAAATCGGACAAATTTGAAAAAAGTTACCGCGAACTCAACCCGATTGTTTTACAGAAAAACCTAGCTACCAAAGATACGCACAGAGAAACTAATGTGGCCGTCAATTGAATTTCTGAAGTGATGTAATCACGACGAAAGAATCAAAGTGCGGAGAGAATCATTAATTTTCTAAACCTCAAATGAGCAATAAATGTTGCGCTCACCCTGAATTGATTGTCCATCAAACCAATAGGCGAGATCGTTCATATTTGAGACTTTCGCCATCGTTTTCGTATTGTAAACGAATCGCTTTGTTTCGAGGGATTTTTTGTTTATTTTCCTATTTCTAAAGTGACAGTGGATGACTGAAAATATTTTGTGATACAGATTTTATAAAAATGGATTTAATTTGTAGAACATGTTTGGCATTTAACGAAGATTTGGAACCATTGTTTTGTAAAAAACTTGTGGACACAGAATACAAAGATTTAACAACAATGATATCGTTATGTACCGGATTAGAGGTGGGCCTAATGGCATACACATAACTCAAAATTAAGTTAAATTTACTTTTAGATTTCCAAAGATGATAAATTATCGGATACCATTTGTATGCAATGTATAGAATCGATTATAGCTGCGTTTAAGTACCGTAAAAAAGTTTGGAATTCAAATAACGTTTTACTTGAAGCATCCAAAGTTTTTGAGGATGCAGCCAATCATGATAAAAATTTCGATGAAAATAATATATTTGTGTTTAATAAATCTTATGAGACAATGATTGAACCTGAAGCCGATTACATTGGCATCGAACCACCTGCCTTAGAAACACAACACTTGCAAATTCAAACTACAGATGCATCACAACCTGAACTACCTGAAATTACTGGCAAGCAAAACGTTATTGAAGTTGAATCTACCGATAGAAATGCCTGTTCAAATGAAATTAGGGTGGAGAACCCAGATCCCCAGAGAAAATTAAAATCGGGTAAATATACACATGTAGCTGATAAATCGGTCGATCGGCGGCCCTACAGTTGTACTATATGCAATCGCTCTTTTGAAATTATAAGTTGTTTGCATGAACACTTACGTACGAATCATAATAAACGCATGGTTACAAAGCTCCAATGTCCGACATGTTCTAAAACGTTTACCTATGAAAAGTATTTCCGACGACATGTAAATGAAGCACATCAACCGAAACCGCTAAAACAAAATTATATGTGTGACTTGTGTGGCAGAAAATTTAAATTTCCATGTCATTTAGCCGATCATCTTAATCGCCACAATGGATTTAAACCATTTCAATGTAATTTTTGTGATTTCCGAACAATCACCGCTTCTGAGCTTAAACTACATTTGCGTTCACACACGGGAGAAAAGCCATATGTATGCGACTTGTGCGGCATTGGTTTTAAAAGCGCGAGCCATAGGGGTGCACATGTTAAAGAGGTACATTCAAACGGCCAGCCATACGAATGCAAAATATGTGGAAACATTTATAAATCTCGTCGTGTTTATCTAATGCACATAAAGATTCATAATCCAAATCATAACATTGAATGTGGCATATGTCACAAAAAATTCAATTATCGCAAGAATTTAAAGGTACATATGAAGCAGCATGGCGAAAAAACATTTAAATGTATCGTGTGCGAGAAGATGTTTTATCAGAAGCAAAATTGCCAGAGCCACATGAAAAAAATGCATAATGTTAAAATGTGAAAATGTACATTTATATAAATTTGAATAATAAATGTAAAACCACCATTTAAAGTATGTAGTTTGAATTTTCATAATATTGTTATGAATTTGCCCTGCCTCGGGTAGTATCACTGAATTTTGAATACCATTGTAAATTTGACGGTTTACAACAACACTTTTAATCTAAACACTATTAGAATATTCCTGAAAACACCGTGAACATTTTTACAATAAATTTGGAAAATCTACTAAACACAACAGCAATAATTTTAACCATTTATTAATTCACTTTACATACTTTCTTATATAACCACAGGATACAAACAGAAGAGACATTACTCGATTACACTTACAAAATTATTATCGTATTGACAGATCTTTAGGCAATAGATTTTGCACCGGTGTCAACGGATAGGGACAAAATTCCTCTTTCAAAACAGACCCTAGAAAATATTTCAATAAAAATAGAATTTTTTGTTTTAAGTGTGCGTGTACTAATGAATTCACTAGTTTTAATACATGCAAGCAAAATTACAACTACATGCCAAGAGTTTTTAGAAGCAACTAAATATTTTTATATATAATATAGGAAAGAGTGAGCCAGACACTGATATATTAAAAAAATTATAGGTATCTCTTTTTAATCCTTAACTTAAAAAATAATTTTCTTCATAGTTTATGTTGAGCTGTCGTCCATTTTAGATATTTTTAGTTTAGTTTTCCGTTAATATTTTAATAGAAGTTTATTTAAAATAATTAATATATGTGGTATAAAAAAAATATTGAACTGTAAAGTGAATTTTAAAAGTGTTTGTAATAATTTGCGTATTATTTGTACATATTTAATTTTGTACATAGTTTTTTTTAATTATCGTGTATATAGTGTCTATATAACGTATAAAGTGTAAATAGTTCGCAAGTTAATTTGTATTAATAATATCGTTCAATAAAATGTCCGAGAAATCCCTTTCAAATTGCTTAACAAAACAACAGCAATCTTATCGTTTGCCAAAGTTCACCGATCACCGATTTTGATGGGCTTAAATTTAAGTACTGATTCAAACTCTCTGAATTTCATTCATGAAATGGTTGATCCTCATTTTTCTGGTTCTGGATCAGACGCGTTCAGTGCTGATTCCTTTAATCGAACCAATAACCTTGAGGATATCATTAGTACAAGTGAGAGTGTATTCGAGAAGGCCGAGCCACCTATCCGAAAAAATTAAAAATAGGCTATTAGAAATAAAATTGCTCATAATCATTTAGTAAATTATTGAAAACTAAAACTAGTTGTATCAACATAATAAAAATGTTTCCTGGTGAATATTCTCACTTCGGAATTCAAAACCAGATCAAATCAAGTTACTATAAATTTCTTTTGGATAAAAAACAAGTTCTGTTTGACATTGGGATTCACGGAATGTGGCACGCTTTTAAACCACGGTGTAGAAGTAGCACAGTCAGGGAACAAAATAAATTTCAATATATGGCTATTTTTGTGACAGCCCTGCCAGAGCTTTTGTTACTCGAACTCAATGCCATAACGGAAAAAACAGCTGCCCAAAATGTTGTCAAATGAGATCTTACATAAACAGAAGAGTTACTTTTGAGACGGAAATTAGAGATATAAGAACCGATATCTCGTTTAGAGAACGAAGAGACAAAAATCATCACCGTAGAAACGGTCGGCATTTGAATGGTGTCACAATTCGCTATTGATCCGATGCATATTCTTGATTTAGGAATAGTAAACAATATTGGGTTTCATTGTAAAAAATAAAACGGCTCATAAATGCAACCTTAGTGCAATTAACGCAAAATTAAATGTATGTGCTGCGCACACTCCATCCCATCAGAATTCGGCAGAACTGGTAGGACACTCGAGGATTTGGCTTTGTCGAAAGCCACCGAATTTAGGCAATTTTTGCTGTACACTGGCATTATAATTTTCAAAGAAACCGTTGGCAATGAAGTATTTTATCATTTTTTGTTGCTCTATTGCGCTGTGAGACTATTGTCAGATCAAAGAAAATCCAGATATTGCTTATGAAATGATAAAAGATTTTGTCGAACTGTTTCCCTCAATATATGGGTATGACAAAATAAGCTTTAATATTCATGGGTTGTTGCATTTGCCAGATTGTGTAAAGCAATTTGGAACATTAGACTCGTTTTCTGCATATAAATTCGAAAACTATATGCAATTTTTAAAAAGAACTATTAAAAGAACCCAATAAAATTTTACACCAAATCTAAAGAAGAACAGAGGAAATGAAATCAGCTCACATCAATAAGAAACCTTCGAAATTATTCACATTTCGTGTCAAGGAAAGGATTGTTATTGTCTCAAAAACGTAAACAATATCCTTAAAGTTGTTACAATTGGGTCTGTTGGCAGAAACAAAACGGTTATTGGGTTATATCGGTTTAACTAGTTACCTCTTCGACTTGGGTATTGTGGTGGGTTTGAATATGCAACCAGAGCTTCACACCTTTTATGAAAAAGACATATAAAAGTATTTGGTTGCGTTCAAACAAATTGTTGGCATGTGTTGTAATTTTGCTTGCATGTATTAAAAGTGGTGAACTCACGTTTACATCTGCACCAGTGGATATACTTCTGCGTTTGCTGGGTAGGTATTGCCACGATTGATTAATCCTATTGGACGGTTGAGCTAGTTGATTCAGGGTAAATTGGTTTTGTTATGAGATTAGGGCATCTAGGGTTACTAGTACTAGTAGCTGTATTTTGTTGAGAATTAATTATTTCGAATTATTTTGGAATTATTTAATTCTCAACAAAACAGCAAAAAAATTTTTTTCTGTTGGTAGTATAATCAAACTGTTTATGAATTAGCTGTCTTTACTTGGTAAAAATTAAAAACATCAAGTTTTAAATTAAAAGTTTTATATATTTTTTATAGTTTAATTTTCATTTTTTATTGATAAAAAACAATAAAAAACAAAAAAATGTTTTCTGGTGGCAAATACGATAAGTAACTTTTGGAATTAGAATTAAATAATTCCAAAAAATTTTTGGAATTAGTTTATTCTACTGGGAATTATCAAATGCAATTGTTGTTGTAAATTCTCAACAAAATACAGCTAGTATTGAGCCTGTTCACACTTTTATTCATTCTTTATTCACAGAATAGAATATTATCCAGAAGCGATTACATTTCGCGTGTGAATAATTTTATTCAGCAAAATTCAATGGCGTATTTTTGGCACATACATTTTCTGGCTTCTTTTTGTACAATTTGCACTTTAAAAGTTTGTAATTTAATTTTTCTGATACTTCTAATTTAATACAAAGCAGAAACAAAAAATAATAAAAATTAAATTACCCTAAGGTTACTCTACATGCTCGGAAATAGATTTTCACCAGGAGGACCAAGATAAAATTACCTATCGACCATTTCCCTACCTGATTTCAAATTTAAAACTCAAAAATAACGAATTTTTCCTTCTATTAGGTACTCTGCATTGTTCCCACCTTTTCGCGAAGCAAGGTCAAAAAAATGGGTCGATATTTTTCCATAGAAAAATAGCGCTATGAGGTTTCTGCCTATTTTGTGGTAGTGCGAGAACCAGTAGAATAAAAAAAAATTATTGAAAAAGAATTACAAATATCCTCGCCACAAAACTAGTTTGTTGGTAGAGGAAGGAAACGACGAATGAAAGTGTGGAACCCCGAATTAGAGGTATGTAGTTTTATAACAGTTGCATGGTATTGCAGATTGGTTGCGATAGTCACTCTAGACAATCTTGTCGCGGCAGTCTGTAATGACCAGCGCAGTATACATATATATATACGAATGCGACGAACACAGTGATACAGTTTAGCGTCATTCATAGTTATGCCTCAACTAGCGAACACTTACGAGTTTAAGTTACATGCTGTTTGTATCATTTCGACTACCTAGTGCTACAGTCACCAAAATTTTATAGGCTTCTCGTCACAAATAAACAACTGACCTCTAAAATTTTGGTGGTCATATCGCTTACCCTACGTGGTCCAAACGGAGCACAACTTAAGCTCTTAAGTTATCGCTGGTTGAGGCTTTAATCTGAATCTTGGTTATGATGCGGAGCTCTCAGTTCGCTAGATGTAGCCAATTTTTTATTTTCTCATGTTATTTTTAGTGTGAATGCACTTTTTGTAAAAGTACAATTATTTCTTAATCGAATATGACCCAAATTAAATTAATAGCGAAAAAATAAAGTGAAACGGGTTTTTTAACAACGGTTTATAACGACTTAACATCCGTAGAAGTATTTTTTACTCACATTTAAATGCTTCTTCAATATATCGTCAGACGCGGCCACCCTGTGTATATTTCTTACAAAATTTATTGCATTTTTATAAAAGAAAACTACGTATGTACTAGAAACAATATTTATTAAAATGTTATTCGGAACTTTGATATTAAATTACAATACAGATTTATGAGCTTTTTTCATGTGGTTCTTGCAGTTTTGCTTCTGATGAAAATCTTTCTCACACACAGAACACTTAAACATTTTCTCTCCATGGTGTCTCATATGCAACTTTAAATACCTCTTACGATTGAATTTTTTATGGCATATGTCACATTTAAGATTAATATTATTTGAGTTATGAAGCTGCATATGCCGTTGATAAACCCGCCACGATGTAAACTCGGTTCCACATATTTTGCACTCATGGGGATTATCTGAATGTGCTTCTTTAATATGCGCAGATCTGTGACTTGAGCTTCTAAAGCCCATGTTACATATGCTGCAAATGAATGGCCTTTCATTGGTGTGTGATCGCAAATGCAATTTAAGTTCGGAATTAGATACAGTACGAAACTGACAAAGATCACACTGAAATGGCTTAATTCCGTTGTGCCTGTTTAGGTGTTCGATTAAGTTAGATTTATGTTTAAATGATTGACCACATAAATCGCAGACAAAATTTTGGTTAAATGATTTGGGTTGATGTGCATTATTTAAATGTTTTCTTATATGCTTTTCTTGGATAAACGTTTTTGAACAGATCTTGCAACGAAATGCTGTAAGGACACGTATATTATGATGCGCGAGTAGATGTTTGTACAGTGGACCAGCTACTTCATACGTCTGATTGCATTTCGTGCAACAATAGGGCCGCGAAGTATTAGATTTATCTGCTATTTGTATATATTTGTCCAAATCTTTGAAAATTTTCTGATAATCCGGTGTTTCTATGCCGAGCTCTTTCAAGCTAAGATGCTTTTCATTAGGCCCAAGCTCAATATACGTTTGCTCGCCTGTAAGTTCAGAAAGGTTACATTGCAGTTCGGATTGTGGATCACATTCCAGCTCGGAATGTGGATCATATTCCAGTTCGGATTGTGGATCACATTCCAGTTCGGATTGTGGATCATACTCATTTCCATCTTCAAAGGAAGGTGGTTCAAAGTTCAAAAATTCGGTCTCTAGTGTTTCCAAATTAGACAGATCAATATCGAAATTTTCTAGTTTATGGTCAATCTTTGACTCGAGGGGAGCAACAAATATAATAGTGTTATTTTCATCCGATTTTGTGTAACTATCAGTTGCATTCGTCAACATTTTCGATGCTTTAAGTAGTACATTATTTGATTCCCAAACTTTTCTACGAAACTTAAATGCGGTTATAATCGAATCGATGCATTGCGTACAAATCGTATCAGTTAATTGATCATCTTCAGAAATCTGTAAGCAATAAGCATATGAATGATAAATTCAATACATAGTTTATTTAAACAAACCTCTAACCCAGTACAAAGATATATCATTGTAGTTATGTCTCTATAGTCTGAATCCACTAATTTTTTAGTATATAGCGGTTCCAATTCATCATTATATTCCAAACATGTTCTGCATATTAAATCCATTTTATAAAATATTTGTCACGAAAAAGCACAGAATTATCTAAATTATTATTCTTATTTAGCAAAACAGGTGTTAAACCATCAAATGTCATTTTGACAAATAATCATATCCATCCATATGCATACCCCTAAAATAAATTTGTGAAGTCCGTTTAAACGAAACCAAAACGAATCAATAGCGAAAAGTTTCTTACATTTTGGACACAGACAGATGGAAACATTCAGCTCACTGGGGGTTGGGAGCTGCTGATTTTTGCCGTGTTTCATGACAACCATTGATCCGGATCAGTTCAAATTTTATATGGAAAACCTGATCCACATTTTGTTTTAAATCACAAATTTTGATTTGAAATCTAGTAAGCGCCTTTGCGTTGTTTCATGAAACATAGCTGAACTGGATCAGATCAAGCATCAAGAAACACGCCTTATGTAAGCATTGCGGGTTATGACCGGCAATATGTCGTGAAAAGGCTTTTGTATTTAAGGCATTTTAACGTGTCGTAATTGCTACCGCGTTTGTTGTTGTTTTGCTCGTATACATTTATAATTTCGAGACACAAGTCGTAATGATTTTTTTTTGTATTCACAGTAAATTTGTCAAAATTTGCTCGTAAGTCGTAATTCTTATTTGTGGTGGTCACCTAGGTGATATCTCACTAAAAACAGGAAATTTTTACGATTTCGCCTATTTAACATTAATTTAGCGAGTTTGGTCGCTTGGGTTCGGCGTCGGTTTAACCCACAAGGATCAATCAATGAGAATTTAATACTACGCGTCCACACGGAACTTCAAAGAAGCGGCTTCATCTTCGTTTCTTTTCTCGTTTACTTCCAAAACCGGTTTTATTGCGACTTCAACCAAATAAATAAAAAATAATTTCCAGGCCGTCTTAGTTTAAATTTGATTTTCGAGAGAGCAGTAATAAAACAAGACAAAAAATGATTGTGTAAATATAAAATAATGACCCATTTACATGTAGAAAATTGTTTTCTTCTGTAAATAATTACAGGTAAATAAGAAGCTCCGCTATATAAAAATATTCAATATGCGAGAAAGAAATAAACATATATAGTAATGCCATAATTTTTTTTATAGGAAAATTATTAATTTATTTTTAATTAATTCAAATGCGCAATTTACATTTTTACTATGGTGTCTGTTTTTAATATGAATCCTTAACATTTATAAATATAAAATAATTTTTATTTTGTTAATTTTTAATTTTGATTTTTGTAGTGGTTTTGGCGGTTGTAATGGCTCTGCAAAATTTTGTTTGGATATATTTCTTTTCTTGTCTCTCATGTACAAAAGGTCAATGTTATATCTCTTCATTTTGCAGAAGAAAAATATTGGTCGCATGTAAATGGGGTATAAAGGTTTTAAAATAGTAATAAAAAAAGTTTCAGTACATTTTTGTCATGTATTTTTTAATTTTATTTTATTTTTTGAGTATGTCATTGTAGTTATACAACAATACAAAATAATTTGAGGTCATATAATTGTGATTGGTTCAAAGTAGAAATAACAAAAATTTTCAGTACATTTTTGGCCTGTATTTTGTAATTTAATTTTATTTTTTATTTATTTGTCGGGTGTGTAGTAATAAAAAAATGTAACAAATTTTTGTGTGATATATGTATGTATAAAATAAACGTTTCAAAGAAGTAAAATTTCTCAAGTACATTTTTGGCTTGTATTTTTTAGTTATAATTATTTTTATTTATAATGAGTAAATTTACGAACTATTAACGAATCATTTCATCCTCAATCATGTATCATCCTCCCACTTTAAAGGGATAAAACAAAGCATAAGACTGCGTACATGACATCGGGAGTTAGTTTGGAAAACATACCATGGTATCACACAGAATGTATTAAAACAACAACATGAAATTTGGGTTATTCTGGGTGATAGCATAGATGTAAAAACAACAACAAAGTTAAAAATATTTCAACTCGAATCCGGATCTAGTAGGCGGGGTAAAAAGCATTTCAAGAAATTAGATTGTTTTTAAGTGCGGGAGCGAGTGTGATGCTTTTTATTTCCTATGTTATACGCGCAGCATAAACTAAATCATTTAATGTTCGTGACTCGAGCGAAGACGCCATATTGTGTATTTATGTTATTAACTTTTAAATTAATATAGGTAAGTATTTTATATTTTATGGAATTAAATTTATATTTCTAACGTTGAAGAAAAAAGCGACAAAATTATAAAATAAATTTTTTATTATAAAAATATGTGCCGAAAATCAACTATAATCCAAGCCGAATAGTCCACAAGGGAATATCGAACACATGACCAGGACACGACATAGAGTAAATATGATAAATGAGTATGAAAAATAGTCATTATGAAAATAAAATAATATAAATTATAAATTTAATTTTGCGTTTCTATTTCCAATATTTTTTTTTAAAGCTGAATACATTTATTGTAAATCATATGCAAAAGTGTTGCGTTAGTGAAACGCAAGTGTTACGTTTGCGAATCATTAAAAGTGAATATTATGCGAACGAATAGTTCGCTAAAGTCTAATTATCTTGGAATAGGAACACCGCAAACGGTTCGTTTTTGAGTTGCAAAATCGATTCGTTTGAGAACTATTGTATGAAATGTGGTCTTCGTTTATGGCTCGTAAACGGTTCACCTTGTTTAATGTAAAGTAGCATGTGGTCAAGTATTATCGATCACGTGGTATGGAAAATAATAAAACGATATGGTTTTTCGCAAAAATTCATTGCGAAGTTTGGAGAAAAAAAACGTCAAGGATTCAAACAGTAATTTAAATAAATGTTACGTATGTAATATGTACTTTGATATTAAGTTTGTATATAATTATGATTTTTTTTCATGTGGTTCTTGCAGTTTTGCTTCTGATGAAAAGCCTTCTCACACACAGCACATTTAAACATTTTCTCTCCATGGTGTCTCATATGCAACTTTAAATATCTCTTACGATTGAATTTTTTATGGCATATGTCACATTTAAGATTAATATTATTTGAGTTATGAAGCTCCATATGCCGTTGATAATCCCGCCACGATGTAAACTCGGTTCCACATATTTTGCATTCATGAGGTTCGTTTGAATGTACCTTCTTAAAGTGTGCAGTCCTATGGCTCGAGCTTTTAAACCCCATATTACATATGTGGCAAACGAAGGGTCTTTCATTGGTGTGCGAACGCAAATGCAATTTAAGTTCAGAATTGGAAACTGTACGAAACTCACAAAGATCACACAGAAATGGTTTAATCCCGTTGTGCCGGTTTATATGTAGTACTAAATCACATTTACGTTTAAATGATTGGCCACAAGAATCGCATATAAAATTGCGGTCAAACGATTGATGTGAATTTTTTAAATGGCTTCTTAAATATTTTTCAGTCATATACGTTTTTAAGCATGCCTTGCACCGGAATACTGTACGCGCACGTATGTTATGATTCGCGAGTAGATGTTTATATAGTGGACCGGCCACTTCATACGTCTGATTGCATTCTGTGCAACAGTAAGGTCGCAGTGTAGTAGATCGATCGGCTATTTGTATATATTTGTCCAAATCTTTGAAAATTTTCTGATAATCCGGTGTTTCTATGCCGAGTTGCTCCAAGCTCAGGTTTATATCCTCGGGCCCAAGATCAATATACGTTTGTTCGCCCGTAGTTTCAGAAAAGTTAGATTTCAGATCGGATTGTGAATCATTCGTAATTTCATCTTCAAGGGAAGGTGGTTCAAAGTTCAAAAATTCGGCTTCTAGTGTTTCCAAATTAGACAGTTCAATATCGAAATTTTCTAGTTTAGGTTCAGTCTTGGATTCAAAGGGGGCAACTAACGAAACTTTATTTTTTTCGGAATTTGTTGCTTTATCAGTTGTACCCAGAAACATTTTCGACGCTTCAAGTAGGACATTATTTGATTCCCAAACCTTTTTACGATATTTAAATGCTGCTATAATCGAATCGATGCATTGCGCACAAATTGTATCAGATAATTGATCACCTTTGGAAATCTGTAAGCAAATTTAAAATGTTTTATTAGTGAGAAATGATACACAGTTCATGACAACATACCTCCAATCCAGTACAAAGATATATCATTGTAGTTATATCCTTATAGTCTGTATCCACTAGTTTCTTAGCAAATAGTGGTTCCAATTCATCATTATATGCCAAACATGTTCTGCAAATTAAATCCATTTTATTGAATTTATTTATAGTAAAATATTTTTACGAAAAACTATTAAATGTCAAATAACAAAAAACTAAATTGTGACGCTCGGTACACGCGTCGGATGGAAATCCAGGATTTTTTACATCTCTAACGAGAAGTTAGTAACATATAGCATTTTTGCTCTATATTTGGTCTATTATTTTTGTGACGTATTCTCATATTTTTTTATTTTTAATTTACTTGCGCTTGGCACTATCGTGTCCCCATTCCAGAAAAATATAAATGTTGGTATTAATTAATGTAATAAATTTGTATTATTTAATATAATATGCACATACCGTTCCAAATAATTCCAAATGATTTACTTAATTACTATTTTATAATAAATAATAAATAAATTTAATACGGCAGGCACGTTTTACAACACAAACAAAATACAAATGTCTTTAGGAAGAACTCTTACAACACACAAAAACTTGAGCATAAAAGTTAAATGTTCTACAAAATATCGCTCAACATTACAGTTTTGTTTTTTTAGGTTGGTAGTCTGCAGGATTTTTTGCTCAAAAGTTGAAATTTTCAACTTCTTGGGATGAAAAGGGGCGTGTATTTTGTACTATTTTCCTCATTTGATTGGATAAAACGGCGAGATGAAAAAATCCCGAATTGTACCGAGCTTCTGCCGAGTTAAAGATGAGTAGATAGTCGCGTTATACATACACTACACATGATAATCCACTTTGTGAATCCAAAATATTAAATTCTATAGTAAATTATCAACTACCACCGAATCTATGCGTCCACACGGGAAGTCATGATTCCGGAATTAAACATCGTTTCTTTCGCACAATAAAACCGGGTTTATTGGTAAAGGGGAAAGAAACTTAGTTAGATTCCGGAGTTATGACACTCCATGTGGACGCATAGATTCGGAAGTTTGTAATTCACTACAGAATGTGATATTCTATTTGCAAAAAAACATCAAAAAAATTGATGTACATCAAAAATTTTGTTCTATTCGAAGGAAAGAAATTGTTTTTCTTTTGATGTACATCAATTTTAAAAAGTGTACATTTTTCGTAAATCATTTTTTTTTGCAACTAATTACGTAAGGAACGTACGTTACGTCTTAAATTCTGAATAAATTAAAGCATGTGTTTTACATTTAATTGAAATATATTTTAATTGCTCATTTATAAATATGTGACTATTATTCATTCGCAAATACATATATATATATATATATATATATATATATATATATATATATATATATATATATATATATATATATATATATATATATATATATATATACATATATATATATATATATATATATATATATATATATATATATATATATATATATATATATATATATATATATATATATATATATATATATATATTGTATATATATATATATATATACAAATTTTCGTATAGTGGAGTTACAAATTGATCTCTTTTTGACATGACATTTCTAAACTTCAAATAAACAACAAAATCCTGTTTAATATTCTCCAATACCTACATAAAATACATCTATTTTGCTTTTTTGTTCCATTTGTGCATATCCATACTAGGACATATACAAAAATTATCGCGATTACTTCCAATCCCGATTGCATGCCAAACAAAATCACGATTTTATAATTATGGTGACAGACACAAACCTCTGCAAACGTTCAAAATCATATTTATTTAATGAAATAAAACAATTTCAATGCGTATTTGCCGATTTTGAATTACATCGAATAAGTTTCGATAAGTTAATATAAACTAATGTATAAATAATTTCTGTGAGTTTAAAAATTTAATTTACAATCTAACAATATTCCTGTATACATTCAATGAAAATGACTTTTATGTTCCCTAGCCACTCCTCCTCAGACAATCTTACTGATTTTTCTTATATTTTACATTTATCTTCTACCCCCGAATGTAATAATCTTGTTCTATAAACGATCCTGTTTTGATGAAAATCGTAATATGACAGACCGGAGAAATATCGGAATAATCAAGTATTCATGTTTATCTAGTTTGTGTCTGTCTACGGTATAACCTGTATCCGGAAACTGCTTCGTTTTTTCCCCTTTACCAACAAAGTCAATTTTATTGCGGCACAAAAAAAAATGATTTTGTTGGTAAAGCGGAAACGAAGAAGTTACCGAATACAAGTTACCCTAGTGTGGATATGCACTTTGAACCATAAAATTCACAGATATATTATGTATAAAATATACGTTTCAAAGAAGTAAAAATTCTGAAGTACATTTTTGGCTTGTATTTTTTAGTTATAAATAATGTATAAATTTACATTTAATTAATTTTATTTATTATAAATGTGTAAATTTATCCATTTATTAACATATTTTTGTGTAAATTCTGTTCGATAAATTATATTGCATAGGATGCAAACTATGCGAAGACATTTCAAATATGAGTTTTTTTGACAACTTTTTCACATACATTGACATTTATCTATGACGATTTATTTTGAAACCAGCAGAAATCGAATTCAAATTGAAGTCACTTGTGGAACCACTCAATAGATGAGGACATAAGCGTATTTAGTTTAAAACTGATAAATTTAATAAAATTTGTATTACGCAAACAAAAATTAGAATCGACACAAAAATTATTGGTACGACTGCTTCGGGATCACACTTTTTCAACTTCATTGCGTTGCTCATAGCTTGCTCACAACTCTCGTGCACCAGTCTTGAAAATCTCTGGCGTTTTGGTTTGCATATTGTTTATTGTTTAATGTTTACGTTTTTTATAAAAATGACAAGGGTTCCTGAAAGCATCATATGTGTAATTTATTCTATTTAAATTGTAAATGCGTCGATTATTTTAATTGAGTTGTAATATTGCAATCAACCATAAAAATGTTTTAATAAAATTTTAAAAATAGTTAGCCCACTTAATCAGTGCACCTAGATACTAATGGCTTTATTGCTCTAAAAATTTTGCTGTTTGACGTCAGTTTATGTGGACGGTTTCAATCTTTGGCTATAGGTGGCAGTATCATCAAGTAAATGATATGATTTTTTGTATAGTTTTTTCGTGATAAAAATGTGGTAAAGAATTACCTCTATATATGGCGATCATCAAATTAAAGACATCATAGTGCAAAATGGTAAAATTCAAAATCAAAACTACTTTAAAACTAAAAAACAATTTACCAAAACTAATGATACAAAAATAAAGTTCATGCTCAGGGGAGGAAAAATTTATTTAAAATTTATTTTCTGAGCCAAAAAAAAGCTTTTCAAAAAAAACTTTCTATAGCATTTGTATGAAAGTGTTTTTTCGTGTTTACGTTTTTGGGACCTGCATACACACAAACGTTTTTTTTTATATTTGACTTCAACTTGGCCGTATACATATACGCAGTGGGTACTTGTCAACGAGTGCGTCGCTTATCTATTTGGTGATTCGTTTGTTTACGTAGAACGATTGTCGTACTTGTTAATTTTAAAACCTCATCTAGGAGGTGAATCCTGCTGAATAGAGTACATCTTCGTTTTGACAGATGAAATTGTTTGTTATTTTGCTGGGTTAATGGCAGTTCATAAATTATCTAGTGAATTATACAAAAAATCACAAATGGATCTAATTTGTCGAACTTGTTTGGCATGTGATGATGAAATGGAACCAATTTATTCTAAAAAATTGGTAGATACAGAATATATGGAAATAACTGAAATGGTAATGCTTTGCACTGGATTAAAGGTGAGTCCCGTGGAAATTCATTAATATTGACTAATCAGCTAACGACTATTTTTTAAAAAGATATCCGAAGACGATAAACTATCAAATACAATTTGTACAGGTTGCATTGAATCTATTATAGCTGCATTTAAATATCGGAAAAAGGTATGGAAGTCACACGCCGTTCTACTTGAAGCAACGAAAGTATTGGATGTTGCGCCTGAAAATGATTTAGAAATATGCGAGGCGAATAAATTTGGACCGTCTAGTTATAGTGAACAAGAGGTTTCAGACAGACAAACTACTGATGAAATAATATCTAAATCATCTTCAAGCGTCGATAACTTCTTAGCTCTTTCAAGTACAAGTAACAAGAGGAAGATAGATCAGTCTACTGATGATATTGATTTTAACCATAGCAGCAATAATGATAAGCTTGGTCACTGTTCTACTGAAAATCATAAACGATATAAAGATATGGATAAATACATAAAATTTTCTGATAAATCGGCTACAAGACGATACGGCTGTACCATATGCGGTGGGACATACGAAGCGATAGGTTCACTCCGAAAGCATCTACTCGAACATCACTGTATACCACTATTGAAAACATACAACTGTCCAACATGTTCGAAAACGTTTGTCGATGAGCCGTATTACCGTCGACATTTGGTTGAGGCCCATCAACCTGAAAAGATGAATCTAAACCTTATCTGTGACTTGTGTGGCAAAGGATTTAAATTCGCATGCCAACTAGTGGAACATGTCAATCGACACAAGGGTGTGAAACCAAATAAATGCGACATTTGCGATTTTGGTGCTGTATCAACTACCGAACTTAAGTTGCATATGCGATCGCATACTGGTGAAAAGCCGTACGTGTGTCATATATGTGGCGCCGGTTATAAAAGTTCAAGTCACAGAGGCGCACACATTAAGGATGTACATTCTGAAGGTCGACCATACGAATGTAAAATATGCGGAAAAAACTATAAATCGTATTCTGTATATAAATCGCATATGAACATTCATAATCCAAATCAAATCATTAAATGCAATATTTGCAATAAAGAATTTAATTATAGGAAAAATTTGAAGGTACACTTGAGACAGCATGGCGAGAAATCGTTTAAATGTACCGTGTGTCAGAGGGCTTTTTATCAAAAACAGAATTGTCAAACGCATATGAAAAAGGTTCATGGTGTTAAAATGTAAATTACAATTGAATTTATTAAAACACGTAATATTTTAATATGTAAAAGAATAAAACATAAAAAGACTTTTTAATTATTTCTCGTAGAATAAAATTTTTATTATTAATTCCAACCCTACTAATATTTATCGTTTGCACGTAAGGTAACCTAGGTAACCGTTTGTTTCCAAACAAAATACTGTAGTTTACGCAAAGCATCTATAATGTCTAAATTATTCTCAAATAAATTTTTTGAAAAATCAAGTGGAATATATCGAACACATGATAACATTGACAATTTTAAATTTCGGTAAGTGTTTAAATGTTACGTGTAAAAGTTACGGCATAAGAGATTGCATGAGTCACGGAATTTTAGTAATCGAGTATGTCGGCCAACACCGGAATGTATTTGAGCGAATCTCAGCACAATTTAAAATTATACAAAAATTCTTAATTTCAAATTTAAATAAGAATGATGAGCTTTTCTGTTTCCGAATCTTATTTGTTAATTATGTGATCGTTGCACTGTTATTTTGCGGTTCGGTTTTGGCGTCCATATATACCATACGCCTAAGACAAGCGAAGATGTACCATCTGTGCATATTGCATAGCCTCGTCACAAAATTTTTAATTACTGTGGTGATTTTATCTTAACTAGATAAGTTTTTTTTGTTGAAATATACTGTTAAAAGTTCTTTATGAGTGCGTAACTGTTTATTTGAAATAAAACTGATCAACCGAATTTTTTCCTTCCTTAAGTGAGCCAATGTAAAAAGAAATACCTAGTCGATATTTTTCCACACAAAAACAGCGTTATGGCGTTTCTGTAGTTATTCTGTGGCTTCGTGTCAACCTAAGTACAGTCGTGGAAGGTGGTCGGAACCTGAATTTTGTACTCCGACAATGAACTATACTTGTGTTCCTTTACATCACCGTCACCGATCTTAATCAGATGACAAAACAGAAAAATACTACCTACTAACATTCTACCTACTCTTGTCGGAATGGGTTTACCCCACCAATAATATATCAAATTACTATTGCTGTGTTACTTATTTCTCTTCCAATCGAACTAGGTAGATAGGGTAAATCTATTCGATCTAGGTAAATACAATTACTATAACACAAATTGGTATCAAATTTTTTTACTAACATCTTTAAGGATGAAACACACCAAGAGCAGCGCAACATATTCCAAACAATCCACACTAGCGACTGCGTATGGGCGTGCATATCAAGCAGTGCAGCAACTTGGTTTGTTTTAGTAGTAAAATTGAATTCTGTCAATTTTATCGTGGTTATAAGTAGCAGCAAAGAACAGTAAATTGAAGCTGCTGTGGAATCTATTGATGCCGTGACAGATTCAATTTCATTCAATATAATTTCTTTAAATTTTAATATTTCTATTAAAATTACAAAATATTTGATTTATTTATTGGAAATACCTATATTTATAATCAAACCAATGATTTTGTATTACTACATAAGTGAATAAGCTAATATTTAAGTTTGCTGCTTGCTGCTGCTGCTTGGTGTGTTTCATCCTTTAGTGTGCGCTAGTAAGTTAAATGAAATTTTGCTCATTTATTTTGTTTAGTCAACGCGTGTATTTTTAAAAGTTCTATTTTTTAGATGAATATCGTAATCTGTTAAGATGTAATGTTTCAAAACCACTAAAATGATATATTTATACCATGAGAAAAGTAAAACATTCAAAACATTTGAAATTATTTTCCGTTATAAAACCTAATAAGCGGTTAGAGCGACTTCTTTAAATGTTCCCTTGAAATTATTCCACCAAGGTAACAACTATAAGTTGCGAGTTATTTCGCAATTTTACTATGGAAAGTATGAGAAATTTCCCTTATAGTAATTATAGTTATGTGAATTGATCTAAGTACGAATATGTTTATTTTTCCCGCCCTAATCGATCTGACGAATTTTGTTCCTGTTTCTTTATTTTTAGATTGATTAAATCGATTTTTTGATTTGCAAAAATATGCCGATTTCTCAGACTGATTTTGATTAACTTCATGTAATTCAAAATTTCTGCTTCAATTTCCTTCAACTGCTAAACTACCGCCGAAACATCTATCAATTGTTTAGGCGTGGATACCGTGTGTTGAAAAAATTGTGTTGAAGGTAGATACATATTTTAGTCAAATAATGGAATAATTATTTTATATAGACATATCTTTCGATAACGCGAGAGATAATTGACTTTATTTGATCTAACTTATCTGCAATCTGTTTCTTATTTTACGTCGAGGTAATTTTCAAATCTAATATATCAATTTCTTTTTTAAATCTACCCTATATAAAATGCTCTGTCATACTAACATGTTTGCACAAGCAACTTTGTTTTATTTCTAAGAAAAGGAACATAATTTATTGCCTCTAACTGCAATTAACGTTTGTGTCGTTTAGAAGCATACCGGTGCCTATTTCATTTTGTTAAAAATGGAGGTAGTGATTGGGTTGAGTTCAACGGATACAAATCTATATTCTAACATAAGGTTGGCGAAAATTAAATCCGCTATTTTTACGTTTATTTCGTGGTTTTATTTAACATGGCTAACATACAATCATTCGTTCTGACTCAAATATGCGCATTTTTTTAGATAACTCATTGCTATTTAGAAGGTAACTTCATTATGCCGCTTTTCCAAAACGCATTGTCGCGGTTAGCAAAAAACTGAGATAGCCAGTTTTCACAAGCCTCTTGAGGCCATTTTTACACCACTAAGAGTGCTTGCCGTGAGCGAAAAGAGATGATAATCACTTAGTGCCAGGCCCGCACTATAAGGTGGATGCATACTAATGTCCCAACCAAGCTCCCGGAGCTTCTGGCATATCATCGTAGACGTGTGAGGCCTGGCGTTGTACTGGTCGAACACGACGCCTCTCTTATATTGCAGAATATTCCTATAGTTGTCCTGAAATCCCACATTAATTTTCCCAAAATTCACTAATAGTAAAACATTACAGCAAATAATTTCAACTCAGGTGATTCGCCGTCAACCCCATTCACTAAGAATACCAACTCTCCTGGTTCTTGCTGACTAATAAATGGTTCGCTATGAATTTGTCGTCGATTCTCTATTTGGTTGAGCACCCAAAATCCCAAGTAGTTCGTTTCTTTCTTCTTGAACTTTGGCAATATCTCGGTTGAATTGTTCATCACTTTCGAGCTGATTCAGCTGATTTTCTTTATCTGCTGTTGCTTGTCGCCGCCACTCGATTCCACAAAGCCCAATGGTTCCTCCTGACTAATGAGACCCAATTTTCAACATTTGCTTCACATCTGTTTTTTGATTGCTTGACCTTCTGCTCCATTTCGCTTTCATCATCATTTCGTTTGCAAAATATTATATTATTCTAATATTATTATTCTCGATTCTTTCTTTACCTATTTTGATTTTTTTGTTTCAGTTTTTGTTTATAAACTTACATTATTAGTTGCCTCTTTTTACGCATCCAATTTTTGATTTATTCCTTGCGTTAAATTTTGTCTCATTTTTTGCATTCCTTTACTTCTTTGATCAAACTTTTGGTTTTGTTAATCAAACCCCTGATTCATTTTGTTGCAAATAATCCTGCAGAGCAACCAACACTTACGTAGTATCCATTTTTCCAGATAGTTCGAGAATTATGTCAACAATTTCTCTTTTGTCCGCCAAATCTTCTAGCCGTATCCTGTGATATTTCCCACCGCCGTCATCATCTTTTACGTATTTTTGCGCTGTCAAATTCGGTTCGTATCATTGAATTGTGAATATCGTTATAGACTTTGATGATTACAACACCAATTCTCGTAATTCACACCGCTTTCGGCATTTTCGCGAAAATACCTGAAATAATCTTTGAATAATTTCGTAATATTTATTTAACACATACCTCCGCTGGAATATTGCCGAATATTCTCATAATAATTTAATCAAAATCCTCTAACATTAAAACACCACCACAGATATTTCCACAATTGTTTTATTAATATACAATTCTTAATTACATTACTATTTTCACTTATTATTTTTCACTTTCGCCTTGAAACCCTTGCGCACCAAATCTCCCAAATGACTGATTCATTGAGTTCGTTGCACTTGTATTTATACACCGACCGAATATTCTAGACTCGCCTGGATTTATACAGAAGTAATATTTTTGACGTCTCTATTCCAGCCTACTATAATCTACAATACCACAAAACTGTTATAACACTACCTTAATGCTACTACTTAAGCCTAGATGTCACTAATCTTACAAAACCAATTATCATCAATTTTCTAAACTTTAAATATGCAATTTTCGTTAAATAAATGTTTCGTCTACGCTGAATTGTTTGCGCATCAAACCATTAGACAAAATTGTAACAATAAAAATCTCGTTTTCTAATTGCTTGAGGTCGACCAAACAACGGTTGCTTGACGTCGATGGTGAGGATGGTGTCGCATTATCTCGATCTGCCACACGCCTCCGAAAATTTAGAATGGCGTGTAAAGTGATAATAGTAGATAATTGTGGAAATTTTTTCTTGTTGGTTGGTAAATAATTGCGGGAAAACTATTTTAGGTAACTAAACTTAGTTACCAAAACTACTCTACTTCGTAAAAGGTTTTCTTGTCATCCATTGGAATCAATTCAGATTTAAGCTGCTTATATAACATTCCATCTATTAACTGATTACGAAGCATTTTGTTTTTAAAATTATCAAAGATACACATTTCCGAATGGTGTACTAATTCTTTTGTAAAATCATTGTTGAGTTACTTTTTGTTGCTTTTGTCTGTTAAATTTCAACGCGTTGACACAGCTGGTCCGGCCCTATTAAATTACTTAACGGCACGCCTTAAATTTATCGTTTATATGTTCCGTATAATTACTAACATTTTCTCCTGAAATATTTGGCTCCATATAACCACTTATTTTTGTTACCATGTGTAACCATCTTTTGTTACCTTATGAAATTGTACGATTTTATACAATTTTTATATTTACAAAATCCAAATTGCTTGATATTTTCGTAACTTCTTCAAAAGCTTTCTTTCTTTTTTTAGCAACTCATCGTTAACTATTTACTATCTTGTTTCCATGCGGAGTTGAAAGTAGCTTGAATTGGAATAAGCGTTCATGGAAACAGAGTAGAGTTGAGTTTTCATTAAGTTATTTTGAACTCGACGAAACTAATGAGTAGAGTTGAAATTAAAAATCGCGGCGACACAAATTCTTAATATGAAAGAAATTTATATTATAAATTTTGAACTACAAATAAGTATATTTAAAATAAAAATGTATTTAAAAATAATTTTCAGGGCATAAAATATACATAACATTACGTAACGCATGAATAAAATTAAATTTACTAAGCGGGTTTCACAATTCACCAGGTTTCACAACTCAACCTAACCCTACTCCATGGAGACAATCAACGCCATTTTGGAATTAACGAAAACCTAATACCTGTCTAAACCAACTCAACCTAACCCCAACCTGGTTCATGGAACAAGGTGTATTATATTCTTAATCTATCAATCCACACTAGATCTTTTGAGTCCTGTCTCATTTTTTGTTTTTCCCCCGGTTTTCATGTTTCCGGTTTTATAGGTAAGAAAAGCAAAAAAATACGAAGATTGGGACTGGACTTAAAAGTCCTAGTGTGGATTGGTGGATTAAAACACGCATTTACAGGGTGGTTTAAGATTTATTTCAATTTACTATTACAATACCAATATACTTGTTCACTTCTTGATGGTAACTTATACACTAAACTATAAATACTACCCAATATACTATTTAACAATATGACAATATATCTTATGTGCCTATAAATAATTATACTTACATGACATTTCTTTATATATTTAGACATTCTTTAACCTAGAATTATTACATTTTTGCAGGATCACACTGTGTAAACTCGATTCTCTCATCAAAATACCTACGTTTGATGCAACAACTCCTCATTTGGTATCTAGCCACAACAACAATGGACGGAGCCCAAGAAACGACCAGCCAACTGATCTTGTTGGGGAAACAGACATTAAAATCGATATAAAATGGCAGCAAAAAGTCTTCAGCAACCATGAACTCGAGTATTTCAGCAAAATCGATAATCTGATAACAGAAACAGACAAATTTTATCACAATCTCATAAAAACGTATGAAACTGAAAGAAATCGGACTAAAAATTATACAATTCACACGCTGGTCACTAAAGATAAGCTGCAAAATTATAAACAATTCTTAGAGTACGACGTAAATTACGATCCCGCGCTAAATGACGATCCTAACATTGAATTTATGTACATTGTGGCCGATTTGAAATCCATCAATAAAATATTATTCGTTATCAAGTTTGATCGGTCTACAAACATTTTCATAATCTATCCGAATTTTAACACATCCAAACCGTATATGGCCGAAATAAAATCGGATAGTCGTGATCTGTACTACTACAGCGTTACGAACTTATCAAGAATTTCGAGTGCAGCGAAGAATAGTAAAGATTACGGTGCGCTTACAAAATTTCGTAAGCAACCGGCGCTATTTAATAGATTCATTCTGAATAATAATTTTCTTGTGCTGCTACTGTTCGAGATCAAATTTTATAAAAGTTACTTTTATAATTTTTTTAATTCGTTCATTTTTATAAAATATAAAATAGTGTTTCCGAAGCGATATACATTTTACGGTGATGAAAAAAATACGACAAATGCTTACGAATCGTTAACGAATTCGTGTAAATACTATTTTCGGCCGAATAGCATGATACATATAAATTTTAGTAAAGAATTTAGTGTGTTAAGCGAGAGTGCACTAAATTTTAGTGATAACTTACGCATTGTGTTTACTATAATGGCACTGGATTATTGGGGAAGACCTAAAATTATCGGGCATACATATTGTGTGGTCCCAGTAAAGCAAGGAATTTGTGATAAAGTTTTGTATTCATACACGAATTTTGTGCGAAACGGTCATTTTTATAATTTTGATAGTTTTAACTATAATAATGGGGATAATTTGGTCCGGTATGGAAATGAAACGGTCACGGCTGGGGAATTGGCAGTCCGTTATAATCTTCTGATACAAAAAAATTACAATAAGCATGGTATCGGTAACGAAGGTGGCGATGAAATTGAAGACCGGAAGAAATCGAAATGCTTTACTTTTATGAAATTAAATGATATTTTGTCTGCGTATTATGAGGCCCGAAGACGATTTGATGCAATAAATGGATGAGTTTGGTTTTTATTTTAATATTTAGTAATGTTAATAAATGGTTTTATAAATAAACTTTGTTTCTATTTTGAACCAGATTTTTAGGAAACGATAGACTTTTGGGATGTCAATGTACGTATTGAAGCTCGTGTGTTTATCAAATTTAACAAAAGGAATTAATCTTAGAGTAACGCAGTATATTTATCTTATCCTTGGGCATTTAACGTTAGATGCCATACTACTTAAATGATAAATAATAAAGATCCAGTTGTTTGTATTCGAAGTTCCGGATATGGCAATTAACAGAGACTCTCCACTTGTAATTAGTATCTTCTAGCTTAAACAATTAATTGACATAATTTTTACATTTATGAACTATGTTTTATAAATATTGTAAATTATGTCTATTTCATCCATCTACTACAAACTAATAACACCCACTTACTGATGGCTGAACCTAATAAGAGCTTATTTGCACTCAATTTTGACACGTTGCATTAAAGTTAGTAACGAGAGAGACTTTAAGATCTGTTCATAGAGAATTGATAAGCAGATTTCAAGCGTTCGTTGCTAAAACTTAACTTAAGGTCGTACGGACTCACTGGCTGAGTGAACAAAATAACTTTTCAAAACACTCATCTCAAGCGTTTTTCATGAGAATTTGTATATGTACTTATACACGGTGGGCCATTTAACTTCTTTTTTTGAACTAGCGGTTATTTTGAGCATGGTAAGGATTATGTCTCTTCTGATTTGGCTGAAAGTTAGTTTTATTCTTCCGCTGAACGAAAATGGTTGTGTATTCACTTGAACAACGCTGAGAAATATTGAAACATTACTTCGAAAATCATGGTAATGTTACAGAATGTGTGCGAAAATTGCGCGCGGTTTTCGGAAGAAACGAAGCGCCGGGAGCTCTATATGTGCTTTATTTTGTGAATAAAGTTAAAGAAACAGGCTTGCTAATTAATAAACCAACACGAACCAAGCACTAACTAATCGTACACCCGAAAATGTTGATGCTGTAGCTGAGAATGTGCGTGAGTCGCCGGGAACGTCAACTCGTCATCGTACTCAAGAATTGAACATCTCACGCACAACATAAAGACCTTCGTATGACACCGTATAATGTTCAATTGGTTCAGGAATTGAAGCAAAGAGACCACCCATTGCGTTTTCGGTTCGCTGAGTGGGTTTGCGATCGACTTGAAGAAGATTTTGGCAAAAAAATCATGATTTCATCATCATTTTGAAGAAGATTTTGGCAAAAAAATCATCTTTTCCGATGAGACGCATTTCCATCTTGGCGGCTATGTAAACAAGCAAAATTGTCGCATTTGGGGCACGGAGAACCCGCACTTGATCGTAGAGAAGCCGATGCATCCTCAACGAATGACTGTTTGGTGCGGATTTTGATCCGGTGGCATCATTGGACCATTTTTCTTTGAAAATGAGCAAGGAGCCGCCGTTACTGTCAATGGTGAGCGCTACCGCGCCATGATAAACGATTTTTTGTTCCCGGCACTTGAAGAGGAGGACATAGGCAACATTTGGTTTCAACAAGACGGCGCTCCGTGCCACACAGCACACGTTTCAATTGATCTTTTGCGCACTGTCTTCGAAGATCGAATTATCAGCCGAAATGCTGATGTGATTTGGCCGCCTCGGAGCTGTTATTTGATGCCGTTGGACTATTATCTTTGGGGTGCCGTCAAAGATAAGTGTTACGCCGATAAACCAGCAACGATTGACGCTCTCAAGAACAATATCCGCATTGCCATTGAAGACATATTGCCGCATACCATCGAAAATGTGCTCAAAAATTGGACCGACCGTATGGGGTACGTCAAGGCCAGCCGAGGCAGTCATATGAATGAAATAGTATTCCATAATTAATCGGAAGGATTGTTCTTTACAATGAAAAAATAAATTTGAAAAAATATTGAGAATTTTTTGTTTTATTGCATTTAAAAAGAAATTTATTTGGCCCACTCTATGCAGTGTTTAATATACACTTTTAATATTGCGTGCTCCTATTTTCTAATCTTGTGTTTGTGCCAACTCTCATTAAACTGACAAAAAACTGAAAGCTTGTTCATGCTAGAAAATTATTGCTGTGTTACTTATTTCTACTCTAATCGATAACTTTAAAGTCACGAAACCCTATTATACGAAAGCCACCTATTTAATACTTGGTGACTTCAAAGTTTCTTATAAAATTAATGTGAATACAATTTTTAAACAATTTCCTTAATATTTCAACTAATAGTGGTATGTGTTTAGAGAAATAAGTTAGAAATTGAATACAATTTAGCAATGCACGTGTAATTACCACAAATACATTGACAAATCGACGAAGAGCAAATTACGATTGATGACTTCATGATTTGTTTCGATGAAATCACTAACTTAATCGAAATGCACAAAAAAAAGGTGACCCATCTTCAATGTGGTGGCTTTAAATTACGGAAATAGTCGTCGAACTGCCATAATTCCTCAATGAAATAACAATAGAATTCCGCCAGCATCAGAGCCAACACGTGCTAAATGCAGACGAGTTAATGAAAACTCTTGGACTGACCAAGCAAATGAACAATGTCTTCACAGTCATCGATGATATTTAATACTCTCGGCAGATAAATATTGCGGTCGTTGGAAACTATCAGAACCGATTGTTAAATAAATCATTCGAAGTCACGAGGATCTTCAAAATTTACGGCTTCAGCGATGTTTCTAGGACCTATGCAAGTATACTGTTTATGTATACTACATACAGTGGTACAAGCTTAGCAGGTGGATTTACCAAAATTACTAACCACAACAAACATCGTACCCCTGAAAACAATCAGCTGGCCACATTTACAGCATTGCGCCAGGGTACTTCTAGCCAAGTGAGGCTATGCACACCATCATTTAATCACTCAACGTGCCACACGGTCAAATATACGGATGAACCACAAGCCGCATAGACATAGCAAGGGGCGTTAGAATAGATTCCGCGAATTTGTGAGGGCCTTTAATAATTTAAAAAAGCACAGCTTTATGAGCGATACCATGACTTTCACTTCTTCTCTATAGTCAACTAACCAATATTCGACTATATAACTTTCGACATTTCGGCCTTACCCTAAATAGTAAACAATTCAATTTAAATGTGTATTTGTATATTTGTTTGTATAAATGATACGGGGTGATCATTAAGCCGGATACCTTTTCCGATTGTTATTTTTTAATTTTATTGTCTTCTACATGCATGTAGTTGTGTGTACATTCATTCAATTAATTTAACTTGTTTGTATAATTTAATGGGGAATATTAGTTATTGTCGAACATTGACACATAAAATAATGGACACTTTAGAGGTGGCGGAAAATGTATCACATATAGATAATAAATAAGACGACAAATTGAGGAAGTTTTTGTTTGTTCACGAAATATGATCTAATCTGACTATAATGATCTTAAATTCCTGATTTTGATGTGTAATTCGTCGTCGAAATCGAACAGATGACAAACGATATTTTTTAATCGCAACGTGTTTTCTAAATGTATTTCTAGAAAAATCCCAATACGTTAAAAGCTGCGTTCTTAGCATGTGAATTTCTGTTCTCGTGTATGCATCCACTTATCAGTGAAACCCTCTATAATCTAAATGGTGTGAATATGTATGAATAACCAAGCTGCAGGCTTTCAACGCAGAACGCACAATAAAAAACCATTCACAAATATACATATACATAATTTCTGATGATGTAATGCTGTCGTTATTACATTGTGTGCTAGGTTAGTTACGTAATGTAAACGTCAACTACATAAGATCGAATAGTTCGGGTATATGAGTGCCCCTGATTTAGCGACAGTCGACACATTTCCCACCAAACCACACACAAGACTGGTTCGTTTTCTGCTATAATTAATCCGAAACAAAAATAATTGAAAATAAATTATGTGTACAAAAGCAAAAAACTCTCGCCTCCCTTGACACTTGTCGGTTAATCTTTTTTATTTTATTTTTACAACATGGTGTGGTATCTTGATATGACTTTTAAAACAAAAATGTATAAATGTATGTCTATGTAGCTGAACCTGTTTCAAATAAGTTTATAAATAAATTAATAAAGTAAATAAACCGTTAGTATAGATTACTACACTACTACTACGATTGTATGGTTTTTCGAAATGAAACTGACTGATTTGACAGATTTCACAAAAATAGAATTTTCCATTTGTGACTATTGCTGTTTCGCTTAAAAACAACAAAACTATATAATAACAAACAACAATTATTTGGTTGAGATATTAATTATAAACAAAATGGCCGATCCTATCATATATATATAATTATTAATTTATGTAACTAGCCGAAAGATGGACACCACTTCAAACACTCCGAAAAGTGACTGAATATCTGCATTGAAAGAAATGTTTTATTGAATTCTACTTAAATGCCTCGCACATGATTGCATTTTGTCGCTTGGAATGAATAGAAATATAATAAATTAATAAAACAGAAAATTGTATACTGCTGAGTTCATTAATCTTTTCGTTCGTGTGGCGAGCCTTGGGTTTATTTTTGTTTTATAGATTTTGTTTTTTTTTACGAAATGAATGAAAATTACCTAATTATGAGTAATATTTGTTTTATAACGTCGTCAATAAATACGTGTAGTATAGCAGCACCAGTTATGAATTGTATTTGATGTTTACGTTTAAAAATCAATGTGACTGATAATTATCGTTATAATTTATGGTTCCGAATAAAATCAATTCGATCGTATAATCTACATATATCTTGCTGATTCAATTAGACTTTAATATAAAATGAGATTACACCCGTTTAAAGTAATACTCGTATATATAGTTAGGTCCTGTTCGAATTTTTAAAATATAACGATGATCAGCGAAATCCTTAAAATAATACTCTTCTATGTACACTCGAAAACAAAAGAGCGCGATGAAATAACAAAATATTGGCATCAATGCGATATAAACATGATTTGGCATCATTTAATAATATCATTTATGATGATTTTCAGTTTTAAAAATAATTTATAGTAGTGGGTTTATGGTTGAAAACTGAAAAAGAGCTGCAATTTTTTAGTAATTTAAATATACAGTTCCCTGTGGTGCTGTCCTTTTAACAAAAAAAAAAATAATAATAAAAAATTAATGATGATGCAAAAAAAATTGTTTACTTTGAAAGATGATTATAAGTAAAAATAGAAGTCGGATTTGATTTGTGACAGAATATCTGAGTATACTCGGTTCTATCAGTAAAGGTTATTCGTATCCAGTAAATTATTGACTGTGCTTATCCTCCCACGCCAGTGAAGGTAGGGTGTTTTGAGGTACTAAAGGATAAACATTTAAAAATTACAAACTTTAAACAATACGCCAGGCATTAATATTCCCAATTCCATATGACCGCTTCTTCCGCTGACGTCGCTATCCATTACAACTTCATTGACTACCTCAATAAGAATTCCGACACTAAAACTTAAATGGTTTTGTAGGGATTGGGATGAAGAAAGTGTGAGGGGTAATTTTGCAAGCTACATTGATATGCGACACGTTTTTATTAGTAATTTAATTAATAATTGATGATGATGATGATGATTATGTACATTAAACTGTTGCTTGGTACCACATGCCATCTGATTATATGAAAATGGAAAAAAATATATCCTTCAGACGCTATAAAGTTAGTTTTAAATTCTTTGGTTTGAGTTAAATTTGTGACGTACTTCAAGACGTTTTCAATGATAACTCCTAAATATTCTATAATAAACTAATAGTGCCGAAACGGTGAATTTGTAAACTAAAGTGAATTATAAAATTGTTGATTCAAGACTTTTCAAAGATTCTATAGGAATGATAAAATACTGTAGAACGATCCTGTGACGTTGCAAGAATAGATCTCTAGGGCTTAGATCCTTTTTTTGTAGTGTTTCGTGTTTTTTGGGTTATTTTATTCGGCATCCGACCCTCTTGACATACAGCTTTATGGAATTGTTTATGCGTTAACTAAATTTCGACCGAAACTGGCGATTTCATTAGCCAGCCAGCTATGATGTGATCGTTTCGTTCTAGAGCTAAGTAATGATAAGTATGACTACCATGGTATATAGTTTTAATAAACCAAATGACGATACTGGGCTCTTGAATTATTATTTTCAATCTTTCGGATACTATGCTAAAGAAATTTATCTAAGTTTATCTAAAAAACAACAACAACAAACTAATTTTAATAGTAGTGGTAAAAGTAAATATTTAGGCGAATTTATATTGTAACATTTCAACGAGTGTAACAAAAAGAAAATGTTAAAATCCGCATATTATAAGTATGTTACAGGTATTTAGCATCAAATTTAAGGCAACAAGGTGTTCCATGAGATTAAAAATATCATTTGTTGAATGAGTCTTAGGTATATTGCAAAGTGATTCTAAGTTTTTTCGAGTCATTTAGCATCAATCTCAGTGTACTCCTAAATTTAAAACCAACACAACGACAAATTTCTCAGCCAAATAAAACCTTACCAATACAATAATTTTTGTTAGTGCAGCCGTTTGTTTTGTTTCAGTTGGAAAATCGAATTGTGTCAATTTTTATTGAGATTATGAGTAGCAGCAAAGATCAGTTTTTATTTGCTGTTGGGTGTGGAACCTATTAATGGCGATTCTCTTTAGATCTAAATTCTATTAAAATTACAAAATATTTGGCTTATCAAAAATGCCTATATTTATACATAAAGTATGATTTTGAATCATTATTCAAACGAATAAGCCGTTATTTAAATTTATTGCTCGCTGCTACTGCTGGTGTATTTCATCCTTAAGAAAACATAATTTTTTCATCAGACAATACGAGATTACGTTACTCGCCACAAGTGGCAGCACTATCACAAAAGATAGTCTCTATTGTTATTTTATAAAAGAAAATCGGTTCTGTTCACGCTGGTCTAAACTTCGCCATTTATGAAATTCGGTTTCTAGGATTGATTTTTGATTAAAATATAAATTATAGTGAAGTTCTGGTATCTGTCCATTCTATACGATTAATATGGATTCGAAAATGCATTTTGAAGGAAATTTTTATATTTGGCCATGTGGGAGAGAACTCGACTAATTTTTAATCAATAATTGTGAGATTTGCATCGTAGGTCTATAATTGTAATTCTAATGTGTATGTTGCACAAGAGTCTGAAATGAGTCCACTTTTTTTAAAAGTAAATGTAAAATTAATTGTGCAGGGTTGCATTTAAATTTTGGATTAGAAACTTGTGAATCTAAATGGAAAATTAAGAGAGGTTATCGCTTAGAATTCGCTAAGTAAAGCGACCAGACGTAGTATAACTTTACATATTAGAAAAACAATCGTAAGCATTGATTACCTGTGGGTGTTTTTGAGATAATGACCAGAATCCAAAACGGACTTATATGGTCGCAAAAACTAATTTTTTCCAAAATTCTAATCAAGCGCTCATGATTGGCTCATTTCAGAACCTTGTTCAACATACACATTAGAATTACAATATAAACCTACGATGCAATTTTCACAATTGTTGATTAAGAATTAGGTCTCACTTCAGCATAACCAGAGTTCCCTCCAGCATAGCCATTTATAAGAATTTCCTTCAAAATGCACATTAGAATCCATAATAATAGTGTACGAGAGGATGGACAGACTCATAATGATTGATTGACTTCATAATGATTGGTTATAAAATGGCAAAGTTGAGTCCAGCATGAACAGTGCCTAGAATTTTTTCGCTGAAACTCACTTTAGAATCCAATACTACTTAGTAAATTTCATCATAATTTGTTGAGAAATGTCGGAGATCAATCAATTTGCCAATATAAGGAACACTTTAAAGGTTTTATTCCGCTGGAAATTCTCGCCGAAAACTTGTGGTAAACAAATAGTTGTGTATCATTTAGAATTGACCGTTCTACTTTGACCAATGGTACGGTTGCGTCATGGCCAGTTTCTCCGAAAAAACGGGCGACTATTTGCTTCGAGTTGTTGGATTTAGTTCATATTGGAACACCCATACTTTCGACTGCGGTTTGGTTTCGGGCTCTTACGCATATATTCAAGATTCGTCACCTGTCACTATGTTATAGACAGGTTTGAAAGAACTGCGTTCATATTTTTTGGGCATTTCTTTCGACTAAATGATACGAATCTTTCTTTGCGCGTTTGTCAAATTATGTGGGATAAAACGCGAACAAATCTTTTAGACGGCCAAACGTTCAAGCAATATCTCACTAATGCTGGTTCCACTTATGCCCAAGCTTGGCTGAATGTCTTGATAAGTCACATGATTATCTCGCAGTATCAGATCATGTAAAGCATCAATGTTTTCACGATATTCGTCGTTGAGCGAACAGCGGCCACGACTGAATTCTGTAACCCATCTAAAAATACTGGTCCTTGATGTAGCTTCATCGCCAAAGGTCAAATTAAGTTCAGCAATGAACTGTTGTTGAGTTAATTCACGTTGAAAGTTGTAAAAAATAATCGCACGAAAAGGTTCACGATTTAGTTCCTTTTTTGCACTGAAATTAAATTTTGAATTAACTATAACGGCGGTATAAAAAAACGTTCTGAGGAAATACACCGGCTGCAATGTCAAACTTTACCATAGAGACGTCAGTTACCAGATGGCAGCACTAGGGTTGCCCAATCCCAATTAAATCCTAATCCTAATTAATATTTACTGTTGATTTTTTGGTAGCTAAGAACATAACAGTCATCTGTGCCATCAGTTATAATAAATTTCATTTTGATTAAATATTTGGGTATTAATAAAAAAATTGTGTTATTAATGTAAAGATGTTAGACAAGAAAACAAATTTCTTAGAAGAAACGGAGATAAGTATTTGCTTCTCATCGCATTGTCACAGAATATATACAGAAGCGACATAATTCCATTTTTGTATGAATTTCTTTCGACTCAAATATTTGACCTTCTACATCAAATTAGGAGTGGTAATAATAGTTTAGATAGGTAGATAATAGATAGCGCCAGTAATTTTCAAAAAATTAAAATCATTTATAAAATATTCGCGGTGTACAATTAAAATTTCCTTTCAATTGGCTCTCTCAATTTCAAATGGCACTTTGACTTTGTTGCATCAACCGTATTGCTGTCAATATTTAAGAAAAATACAACATTAGCATTCAGTGCGGATACTAATTCGCTTAATTTAAACTATATACTGAATATCGTCGAATGCATTATAGTAAGTGGTGATACATCTCAATCACTTCTAATCAACCTGTATGCTTCATTTTTAAATCATTTAAATCATTTTTAGAAAAGGAGTTAAAAACAATCGATCGATTAAACCGTAAAATAGATGGTGATATTCAATGTGTTGGTAATTTATTACCAGAAGATGATCGGGGATATTTTTTATTGTATGCTCATTACGGTATTCATCACGATATGTGAACGGACGAAGTACGGACGAATACGTACCAGGACGCCATCCTCAATAATACCGATTTATTTATAAATAAAATTGTCTTAGATATAGGAAGTGGCACCTCCATTCTCGCAACGTTCTCGTCAAAGGCTGACGCTGAAATCCTAATTGGTGTTGACAATTCTGATATTATTTATCAGGCCATGAATATTATACGACAAAATAAATTTAAGAATATTAAATTGGTGAAGGGTGGGATTGAGGATTGTAAACTTACTATAGATAAAGTTGATATAATTGTGTCGAAGTGGATGGGATACTTTTTACCGTTCGAAGGGATGCTCAACAGCGTAATTATGAAAACGGCATTTCAAAGACGGTGGAATGCTGCTGGTGAATAAATGTTACATTAGTATTGTGGGATACGATGATACAAATCGATACAAAGAATTTGTCGATTATTGGCACAATGTTAACTCCTTTGATATGTCGTGCATGAAAAACGAAGTTCTAAAGGAGGCGACCATAGAAATCTGTAAACCAGAATGTATTCTTACCATGTGAATGTGTTGTTCTTGTGGATACAAACTGCCCTAATTTCGTATAAGGCTTTAAATTAAATGCTACAAAGGGTGGACAATTAACCGCAATCGTTGGATATTTTGATACATTTTTGAGTTAACGAATCCGATTAGTTTCCCACATCGCCCGCATATAAACCAACACATTTGAAACAATTCGTATTCTATATGAAGGAAGTGATTGAGGTGAACGAAGGGGATTCCAGCACTGGGAAATATATATGCCAGCGAAATATTAAGGATGTCACTTGCAATTACTACTGAAATGTTGGGGCACGGTTTGAAAGATATTTCATTTAAAAATTTATTTGTTTGGTGTATTAAAATCACTTCTTTATTTTTTATAAATATAAATTCATAGAAATGTTTACATTTTTTTATTTAAGTTGTAACGTAATTATAGTTTTGTATTTATTTAGATTTCTACAATTGTAAATATTTCTAGATTTGGAGCATCTGGGAATCCAAGATTCGGTAGGATTCGTTGTGATGTGGGATGCGATGATGGTAGGATAGATGGCTTATTATGGGTATTATTATTCCCCACTAAATTTACAGGTAGGGGATTCCCGATCGGTGTAGAAGTTATCGACCTAGATGAGAGTTGGGATCTTGGTGGATTGTATATCATTCATATGATTTGCTGGCATTGGTGAGTTCATTTGATGCGCTGTTGTTGTACTAAGTTTGGTGAAGTCGACTAGGTATATTAAGGGACGGATGGCGATGGTGTGTTAGACTCATACATTTTTTATATTTGGTGTGGAACGTGTTGATTGGCTTTATAACGGAATTTGTAGTCGATGCCGTTATAGTATTTAGTGGAATGTATTCGATGCGATTTACTCGCTCGCATTTCTCCTGCGATTCGCGTTTGTATACCGATTAGGATTACTTACACTGATACTCGTAACTAGCGCTGGTTGGATTTCTTCATAATGGCGGTGCACTCTGCGATGTGTTTGTAGCGTGGTATCCTGAATAAATCGATCCCCACATATTCCACAAACGTATGGTTTTTCTCCAGTATACCGCCGAATGTGAAATGTTAAATCATGTGATTGGGTAAAACCTCGATCGCAATGTGTACACTTATATAGCCGAACACCGCTATGAATACGCATATGTCGAACAAGTTTGTTTGATCTGGAAAAACCTTTACCACAAATTGTGCATATACAAGGCTTTGTACATGTATGGATAAACTATTGCATTTGATATCGTTAATAACGGATCGGATTAATGTATCGTGATCTTCGGTTTGGTGTAATTTTGGTCAAATCGAATAGTTTCGCCTGCAGATTCACATTTTTAAACGAATTTATATCCGTATGGCTCTGAACATGTATTTGAAGTGGTTTGATTTGAGTAAAAGTTGTAGCACATACATATTTAGTTTGCATAATGCATATTTTTCCGACAAATTATCATTAAAGGCATTTTCCCGGCAGTCATTAGTACTGATTCGCTCACTGTTTGACAAATGATGACACAAGACACACACAATTTGACAGATAGTCGAAGATAGAGAATTTATTTTTACACTTCTAAAAAATGTAATGTTCACAACTTTTGTTAATTAGACCCATCTATTGACGTGCGTAGGAACTACTTTAGGGGTATTGTCAAGAAGCTATGGTTTCTAATTGTCGTTTCTGTATACATTCTGTGGTATTGCACGAACTGGTTACCACAAATACGGCTCTAAAGTATGCAAAGATTTATTTTCCAATTATCTACGTTATGCATTACACTATTATTAGCATTAAGTAAAACCTACCTGAACTTGTATTCTCTTGTTATACCAGCAAATTTCTCATCGGGAGTAGTTACATATAGTTACGATTTCGACTATTGGACGTAATTGGCGTGGATTTGTCGCTTGGGCTGGTTGATTCAGCGTAAATTGATTTAATGTTATTTTTTGTGAAATTAGTGACATCTAAGTTTAAATAGTAGCATTATAATAGTTTAGTAACAGTTTAGTGGTATTGCCTATTATTGCAGATTAGTTGCGATTGTTCGCGGACAATCTAGATTGTCCAGCACGGTATATAAATTCAGGTGCGATGAACTCAATGCGAGAGTCTTAAGTTAGTCTTGGTTAAGACTCGGTATGCGATAGAATAAAGCCGAGAATGAGTTGTGGGAAAATATAAATGGCGTAAAAGTGAAAATAGTGGTGTGATTAAAAACAATTGTAAATGGTAAATGATGAATTAATAAATAATTCTATAAATTATTTGAGGTGGTGTTGTTGGTGGATAATAGCGGGAAAATTATTGTGGGAATATATCAGGAATATACCAGAAATGATCAGTGTTCAGTAAATATTAGGAAATTATTCAGAGATTATTCCCGATATATTCGGTAATATTCCGGAAGCGGTGTAAATTATAAGAATTGGTGCTTAAACCGCCAAGTTCAAATCAAAACAGAAACATCACGCAAATTTGTTGAAGGAACTCGGGAATAAGGGCCCGGTTAAACAACAAAATTCATAACTAGGGCCTTTATACCGATACTAACAGTAACAGTATTACAAAAATAACTAACCTAAACTAACAACTATGAATTCTTGACTTTGTTAGGCACAAGTACTAACTAACAAAGAAAAAACATCTCATCATTAAGCATTGCTGCTTTCTTCTTGTTTATAAAATTATTCTTGTTTTGAAATAATAAATTGCGTTTCAATTTATTGTCTTTTTTATAGTGTTTGATCTTATTTCATTTGGTTCTTTATTTTTGCAGCATCTTTCTATATTTTTTTGCTATGCTCTTTGCTATAATTTTAGTAGAGCAGCATCATCTCAGCGGATAGATAATGAAGCTAAGAGATGCGAAACTGGTATGTGGTACTGTTGATTGGTTGTTATTTCCATGTGTGAGTTGAGTATGTATAGTATGTACTACATGCTCATCGGACGGGTTCTACACGAAATACTTGTACCAACTAATTTCAATTTTTTATATGAGGGCAATTTGATATATTTTATCGTTTTGTTTTTATCGTCTACCTTTACCTTGGATACATCGTATACAATTGAATATAGGCTGCTTTATATACCATGAGATATTATACAGGAAGTTTTTTTACATTTGGATATACTCGCAGTCCCCATTTTTATAGATTGCGTGCGTATATCACGCAATTAAAATTGCATTTAGAAAAATGCGAGTATACAAACACGATGGCAACGTTAAAAATATACTCGGCCGGTATGTTTAAGGTAAAGCGATTAAGTTCTCTCGTATTTTTTATATTGCAAAGCGCATTATTGTATTTTTTGTGGATTATGTTTACTGCAATTTAATACTTGTATCATATCATCACATATTCTACATACAAGTATACGTAGAAACAACGAGCTAATATTCATTTAATTTGTTTCGAAATCGGTGAAATATTTTATATGAATTTTAATATCAAATCGAAGAACAGTGGATCAAGCAAAATTCCAAATGTTTCTTGCGTGAGCTTGAACTTAGTTAATGAACGAGAGATGGTGCTGAAGAACTAGTAGAGCAAGTAATATTATAGTTGGGGATGAACTTTAACTTCATCACTGTTCGTAACATGACTCTAATCGTCACTTATTGAACTGCAATAGAATTTCCCCAATATACTTAGAAAATCCGTTTTGGTAATTAGAGAAAGCTCAAAATAGTATCCCATCCAAAAATGTTAATGGAAATGATTAGAACCGCGCGTTTCAGGATTGTCACAAGTTTTCGTCGTTTATATATGGTGTCTCAGCAAGAGCGCCGGATTTAAATTTGCCGCCATTTTGTTAATACGAGTTGTACGGTGATTTTTTTGACAGATTAAGAATATGGAGAAGTATTCAAACCAACAACGTTTAATTATTGTAAAAACACATTACAAAGATGGTGAAAGTTTCGCGAAAACAGTTCGCAAATTACGTCAAGTTTTCGGTCGCAATAATGCGCCAAATTAATCGACAGTGAGGCGTTTAATTACACAATTTGAGACCAAATTTACGCTGATGGACCAGAAGATCATTGTTCGTCGACGGCCTTGTCGATCACTCGAAAATACAGCCACAGTAAGGGAATCTGTGGCCGAGAATCCAGGAACTTGGGAGTGCGGTATCGCGAAATGTTGACGGAGTTTTTGTGGCCCGAATTGGATGTAATTCATGTGGAGGACATTTTTTTCCAACAAGACGGTTCGACCTGCCACACAGCACGTAAAACAATGGTGTTACTGCAGACTATGTTTCCAGGCCTTGTCACTTCTCGATTTGGCGATCATCATTGGCCACCAAGATCGTGCGATCTAACACCGATAAAATTTTTTCTTTAGAGCTATGTGAAGGAAAAGATGTATGCGAATAAGCCTGAAACAGTTGAACATCTTAAAGAGGAAATGCGGCGCGTTATTGGTGAAATACCACATTTATGCGAAAAACACATTTTTGCGAAAAACTTTCACCATTTTTGTAATGTGTTTTTACAATAATTAAACGTTGTTGGTTTGAATACTTCTCCATATTCTTAAATCTGTCAAAAAAATCACCGTACAACTCGTATTAACAAAATGGCGGCAAATTTAAATCCGGCGCTCTTGCTTAGACACGCTTATTTATTTATTATTTATCAAATGCAATATTTATAAAAAAGAAACGATTTATTATTCAAAACTACATATATTGCAGAGCAGATTAATTACTTTAATAAAATATTTAATAGCGTTGGCGCCCTTGAACCGTGTTGAGTTGTCAATAGCGGAATATGAAAAGTTGTTCAATGAGACGGACATTGAGCATCAGCGAACTGTACCTATACGCCAAAGTATAGAATGATTGTATGGAACGTGACAATCGTACAATTGTGGAATATTGTGGAATTGTGGACAATCGTACAATTGAGGCTGTCGGTGGTTGTGCATGTACTGAATCGAAAGGAAACGAGCACAGTGCTTGAGAAATCACCGTATGAATTATGGCACGGTGAAAAGGTGAAAATTTATCATTTGCGGATTTCGCGCCCGAGGTGTTTATGAAACTTCCAAAGGAAAAACGAAAAAAAATTGGATCCAAAGGCAGTCAAGTGTTCGTTGGTTATGACAATGATTCGAAATCAATAGCTACAACATTACAGCGGCGCGGCAATAACGCATCGGCAGAACACGTTGCCAGTTGACAACCAGCGATGGACCAAGAACATAGCAGGGAATTGGATTAGATGATCACAAGCAATGGGAGCAGTTAATGAACGAGGAGGACGATTATAGCTAACTAAATATCGAACGTGCAACTTGGTGATGAAAAGGTGATTGCTAAACGTTGGGTCTACAAACTAAAGTAAAATCCAGATGGAAGCATTGATCGATTCAAAGTACGATTGGTAGTGTAAGGGTTCACACATAAGTATGGTATGGATTACTCAGAAACGTTTAGCCTTGTGGTTAAGTTTACATCGATTCGTGCAGTTCTGGCGCAGGTGGCATCAAAATGAATGAGATTGCAGCCGAGTGTGCAAGCTGTTCAAGAGATGGTATTGAATGAAACAAGTGTCGTGCTGCTGGAACAAAAAGTTTATGTCATTGAATCTGGGTTATGTATTTTTATGTGTATTCGTATCAATATTAGTGTCGAAAATAACGGCGTAGTATGGGGGTGGGTTAGTCTGCCTGGCGACATCCAGATAGTGGTAAATCTATCACGAGTTCAATACCAAAGCCATCTTTACTACTGGCCTATTAGCTAAAATGATCATGTAATGCGATGTCGACGGTTGTTAGCCTCTCTTAATCGATCGAAGTAGGGGCATGTTCATTTTCAATATACCATAATTTGCTTTAGAAATGTGTTTTACTTTTCTCTTCCGTTTTACAGTGCTCAATTTTCAGCGAATAAAAGCGGGTAGTTTTTTGTGTTGTTATATTAAAAGCAATAGTAAAAGAAAAGTCGTCGACATAGTTATGCAATTAGCACAAACTGAATGTCAGTAGTACCAGTCAGTAATAAAGATGGCTTTGCTGATTCCGATAGTCAACCTGAAAAATTTATTTTTTTAAATTATATGCATAGTGCAAAATAAAGGCAAAGACTGTGCCCTTGTGGAGACTATCGACAGTTAAACACTGTCACGGTCCCAGATAGATATCCTGTGTCCATACATAGGGGACTCGTTGAAATACACAGATTCTCATTGAAACTCGCCGGCGCCACTCTTTTCTCGAAAATAGATTTGATTAGGGGAGGTATCATCAAATTCCCATGGTTCTCGAGGACGTTCATAAAACTGCGATAACCACTCTTTTTGGGTTTTTAGAGTTTACCAGAATGGCATACGATCTTCGCAACTCAGTCCAAACATTCCAGTGACTCCTTAGCGAAGAGTTAAAAGGGCTGGTAGAGAACAAAGTGGCAGAGTGAACTTCGTCTACGCTTATATCGACGATATCCTCATTGCGAGTCGCTCCGATATGGTACACAGTGTACATCTTGGGTCAGTATTTAAACGTCTATTCGCATTTGGAATTAATATTAAAGCTTCGAAATGCATTTTCGAGTTGATGTAAAGGATGGTTAAGTTTTAAGGGCCGATGTTGATTTTGAATAAAACACAAATTATTTAGGAAATTATTGTCAATTCTTTTTATTATGATAATATAGTATAGATCAATTATGTATGAACAAAATATCGGCCAAATGGCCGCCGCGACCTCGGCGGCACACCTCCACCCGATGGTCCAAATTTTCGATGACGCTTAGGCATAATTGAGGTTCTATGCCGTTAATGCGCCGAATTATCTCATCCTTTAGCTCTTGAATTGTTGCTGGTTTATCGACGTACGCCTTTTCTTTCAAATAACCCCAAAGAAAGAAGTCCAACGGTGTCAAATCACATGATCTTGGCGGCCAATTGACATCGCCACCACGTGAGATAACACGGTCATTGAATTTGTCGCGCAAAAGAGCCATTGTTTCGTTAGCTGTGTGGCAAGTGGCACCGTCCTGTTGAAACCACATATCGTCCACATCCATATCTTCCAATTCGGGCCATAAAAAGTTCGTTATCATCTCACGATAGCGAACACACAACATTCACAGTAACTGCCTGACCGGCCTCATTTTGGAAAAAATACGGCCCGATGATGCCGCCAGCCCATAAACCACACCAAACAGTCACTCTTTGTGGGTGCATTGGTTTTTCGACAATCACTCTTGGATTATGATTCGCCCAAATGCGGCAATTCTGCTTATTGACGAATCCACTGAGGTGAACATATGCCTCATCACTGAAGATGATTTTCTTCGAAAATTGATCATCCACTGTTGCCATTTCTTGCCACCATTCTGACCATTGACGACGTTTGGAATGGTCAAGAGGCTTTAGATCTTGAGTCAATTGCACCTTATAAGCGTGTAAATGCAAGTCTTTATGCATAATGTTCATCAACGACGAGGTGGACGGCTCTTCAGCCACACTATCGCGAACAGCAGCAATATTTTCTGCTGTACAAGCTGTACGAGCATGCACTGGTGTTTTAAAATCTCCTACAGATCCGGTTTGCTCAAATTTTTGCACGATTTTTCCGATTATACGCACATTTGGACGATTAAATTGACCGAAAAAATCACGAAGTGCACGATATGCATTTTGATTTGAACGCCCATTTTCATAATATGCCTGAATTACTTTAACGCGTTGCTCGATTGTGTATCTTTCCATGGTTCAAATTGAGTTAATCTGAAATTGAGAAATGTCAAATTAAATGCAGAAAAAAACTTGACGTTTAGATGTGGTTCACATTCAACGTCGGCCCTTAAAATTTAACCACCCTTTAGTTTCAAACTCTAGAGCCAACGTCAATCCGACAGCAGTTCATCGGTATGCTGATCTGCGCTTTATACCACGTTTAGCCGAACTGTTATCGCCTAGTAACAGGCATTTGGTCACGTTACTTAAGAAACGCAAAACAGAAGAAAATTCTCTTGGCCCTAATATTGCACAGAATCATTCGTAAAGGTCAAGCGTTCTTTTGCCACTGCCACTCTTTTGGCCGTTGGAGCTGTCTAACCATTAGCGTTCTTTTCACAGAAGCTCTTCGCCGCGGAAATTGAATACTCTAATTTAAATAGCGAACTCTTGCTATAAATTTAGCAATTAAACACTTTCGCCACTTCGTGGAAGGCCGAAATTTCTCTATATTTACCGACAATAAAGCCCTATCAACAGACATTTATCTCATTAAAGGTTAACATAATGTGGTGAACGACTGTTGTCTCAATCTGGTGAAACTCTTCTCACAGACCTCAGCGTCTTGTCTTTCGACGTGAAGAAATTAGTTGTACAGGAACAACGCGACTACGAATTGCAGAAATTGATTGCAGAACGCATTAATTCTTGCTGGGTTATTAAAAAATTTTGTTTTTGTATTTTTGGTTGTTAATATTTCAAAAAAACCCTAAATTGTATGTGTCTGAAATAAATGAGTTGGAGCGGAGGCGATAAGGAAATTTACATATTTAAACCCAGTGTAAACCAAAAAATATCGAACGGAAATTTAAATTTATTCATTTATTGGAAATTTCATGGAAATTTCATTTATTTTGGCAAATTCGATGAAATTTCAAGAAGTGTAAGTTAATCTGTTTCATTTCAAACATGGGTAGCATGCTCTCAAGTAACCCAGAAAGTGTGAGGTAAGAGCGGTTTAGGAGGAGATCGGCAAATTAATGGTTGACAATCGTTCATGATGTTCGTGATATTCAAATTTATGATTAAACCAAATATTCCGACATTATGAACTAAATTATTTAACTACCTAGAGATCAGTTATTTTTAAAAGGAGTAGAGATTTTTTTAAGTATTACAGCAGCGTCCCAAAACCCAATAATACCTTGTAGCCTTATATCATATTTATGTTTCATATATCTAAAATAAAACTTGTACCTAATAATAATTTGCATATTCGGGGCTTGAATTACTCTACATTGAACCTAATCACATCAAATTAAATAAATTCTGTCTACACAACAAATAAATACGATCCTTCACCGCACCACAAGGGTTATCATCCACTAAATTTGAAATTATTCGCATTTCATATAATGCGAATACATAGCACATTTCTATATATACATACATCTTTATATATAAATTGTATATAATAAGCACATGATTATTGTCTTGTCACGATTTTGATGGGTGTGCTGCTTATTTTGCTGATCACAGCACACAAAATTGAATAAAAAAAAATGTATTTGTATATATACAGCAACAATAAACAACAAGCGACTCAGCTATTAGAATGAAGTCTCAAGGTTTTTTTTATTTTCTTCTAAGTGAAATATATGAAAAATGTTGGCAGTATTTTTTTTGTATAATAACGTTGTCGTTGTTTGTGTTAAATCAACATTTTAATATTTAATGACGCATGATTTGTGTAATAGGAGCACCCTGACGAACAGTTTTCCCTCTTGAATATATGCAATGCGTCTGGGTTGTATTAGTTCTAAGGGAAGTTAGTTTAATGATTTAAACAGTTCGCTTCTTTTTCCACTAAGAACGGTCCACATTTTGATATCCTCATCGGTATACAGCGTTAACTTCGACGGCCCGTCTTTGGTACATCTTTATTTAATACTATAACATTCCTCAGTAATAAGGGAGTCTATATGGTATATTCGAAAGGTCTACAAATGTAAATTTTGTGAACTAAATGAATGAATTTGTTCGATCTAAACTTCGACCTCCAAGCCATCCTTGGTATGTTATTCTGTTTTGATAATACAACAAAAAAATCATTTAATCAAATTAACGAAAGTTGTGCAAGGGTTTTATAGAAATCATCAATTATAAAATTTGTATTGCATTATAATAAAAGTGGTAGGAGCTGCGACCTCACGATGTAATCAGAACTTCGGTCTGAAAATTCACAAACCCGACAAATTCACTGGAATTTGGGAAACATCACAAATTGCAAGTAAGAAAATTGGTCGACCCAGAACATGCTCTTAATATACGATCATCATTGATTTTGATAATTAAACCAGCGTCCACTTGAGCAAGCCATCGGCCGAACTGTGGTTAGATATCGTACCACATACTCTCTAAATCATGTAATACCTCCAACACGTCGAAGGAATGTGCACACTGAAGAAAATATTACCGATGTAAGGAAAAGTGTGAACGATGACCCAAATTTAACGATTCGTCGTCGGTCGCAGGAATTAGAGCTCTCTCCGTATGCTACGTGGGAAATTTATCGCAAATACCTTTGCCTACATCCGTATAAGGTACAGTAAGTAAAGGAATTAAATTCACGAGAACATCATTACTTTTTGGTTTAAATGGTTTGTTAATAAACAAAGTTACCAGATACGGCATAAGACCAATCCACAAAAGACCCTACATACTCCATTACAAATCCGGGAGATGCATCGTTTGGTGCGGTTTACATAGGCGGGTGATATCATCTGACCTTATTTATTCAAAAAATTAAGCCGGGAGTTCGCGTTACGGTCAATGGAGATCGCTACCGCACTATGATTAATGATTATTTGTTTGGAAATATGACATTGATTCGTACGAGATGTGGTTTGAATAGAATGGGGCTTCGTGTCATATTTCGAAGGCAACTATCGTCTTATTGAAATCAAAATTTGGCGCTTTGTCAAGAACAGCCATTGTGCCGGGCTTCATTTAGAAATGGTTTAGTTCCTACGCGGTTATTCCAAACTAAATTACTAATATCTCAGAACAAAATTCAAAAATTAATTTTCAGCCAAATTGTTTATCAAATAGTCTAGCTTCATTTAAAATGGCCAATTTTTAGGAGCCTTGAGCCACATCTTTAGAACCATACCAAAATCAAAATATTCACGCAACAACCACAACAGTAAAAATTGGAAACCTATCAAAATGAAACCTCGGTCGTTCAAACTAATTTCCATCAAATACGTTTGATCTCTTGACAAAAACAAATAATTTATGGTATTTAGATAGAATAGAAACCAAGTATCTTCGGCACACATATGATGGACCATAGTTCTGTCTAGTTCATAATCCCATTTCAATCCTTTGCCTCACTCAAATTAATAATTTAAAGATACACGGAGGAATTGCCGAGTTTCCCCGACAGCAGAAGCCCTGAATACGATACAAAAATAAGTGTGCTAAATTCATATTTAATTTTAGATAGGAATGTACGAATCTGTTTTCGTATCGTATTTAGGAAAAGGGTATTAAGACTCAACACAATAAATTTCATGCACTCGAATCCAACTTCCTCGCCCAATCACTACAAAATCCATTTTCCATTCATCATACCCGATTCTATGGTCTTCTGCTAATAAATGGCCCCCCGGATTCCCCCCTAGTCCAGCCCGGGTGGCTGAATTCTATAACTTCCTCCAAAAATCACTTTAGATTCCCTTTGCCCACCTTATGCCACCGCCACACACACACAAGTTCATTACCGCGAGCCGCACTGCAGGGCTCCCTCCTCCCCTCATTAATTTTTATCAAAATAGTTTGAGCCAACACTATTTATAAATAGGGTCCTACTATAGAACCTCGCGAATTTTCGGTCTCATCGAACGACCCCTAAATAAGGACCCGTCTCAACGACCAACCAAACATTAATTCCGCATAAATTGATAACTTAGGTGTTTAGAAATTAGTAATATTTAAGTAGTTAGTGACATCTGGGTTTAAGTAGTATTTGTAGTTTTATAACTATTTAGTTTAGAACAGAAATGTTTAAATACTCTGGTGGTATCTAGCATATTCAGGAGGTACTATATAGGTACTATGGCGCGGTTTACACAAGCAAGCATTGTAGTGATGGCGAGGTGCGCGATGGATTAAAAGCGTAAAAAGCGTTAATAGCGGGGTAAATTTTAGTAATGTTTAAAGTAAAATAAGTTGTATAAATTAAGAATTGCCATTAGTGTAATGTGGATTTGATGAATTTTCAAAGTGAAATAGCCTCAATTTAACTTTTATCATTGATCGAGCATTGGTGGCGCTATTCATTTCATATTTGATTTTTATTAAATTGCTTGCATAGAGACGCTATATCAAGTCTCATATTTTGTTTTTATTTAAACCATTTTATAACATCAGATTATGTTGTTGTTATTTTGTTAAAATTCGTGATTATCGAGTAATATTTTTGTGACAAAAAATTAAATTAAGAAAAAGTAATAATATGTCGGCAACTTTTGCGTCTGTCGAAATTGAAATGCAGAGAGAATTATGAGACGTGAAAATTTACTGCTCATTTGGTGCCATGCCAAAGGCACAAGTTCGGCTATAAAAGTTTGGGACAATTTAAACTTCGTCGTATACCACTCTAGCGTGAACTTGTTTCAACTAGACTAGTGAATTGCGGTTCAGTGAAATTTTTTGTGAACAAATTATTATGACCGCCCGATAAATGGTGCTGGTATGGAATTAGATAATGAGTGAATTGACACATTATTGTTGGCCGGATTTAGTGACGATACTATACTACGGGCTTGTACATGACTTAATAAAAACCAAGCTACTCGAAGAAATTTGTTTGGATGATAGAGATGAAGTGTGAAGTTGGTCACTACAAAAACAAATGTCCGAGCGCGAAGATGGCCAGTCATTCGTCTGTTTTTCGTGTTTGACGGCTTGCAACCTTAAATCAACTGAATCGAATGTAGACTCTGATGCCTCAAACCACATGGCATGCGAGCAAAGTTGGATACAAATTTTAAACCAGTGTCAGAATCAGGAGAAGTCATGATTGCAAATGAATCAAGATTGAAATCTGAATTGTCAGGTAATGTTCGACTTGAACTTCAAGTGAATAAGCGTACAGTGCTGCAAATTCACAAAAATTATGGCATCGTCGTCTAGAAAATGTAGGTCACGACCATTTGAAAAATTGCGAAATGGTTTTCCGAACGGAATGAGCTTTGTCTGTGATCAACAAGACAAGTGTGAAGTTTGTATCAAACTCGTTTTGCGTTCAAGAACAGTAAATCTCGGGCTTCAACCCGACGTTCATAACGTTTCTTAATGGTGATTTTATCAGAGAAACATATGATGGTAGTCAACGTTGTTTGTTGTCTGAAGAAGTCATTATACGGGCTTAAGCAATCAAGTCCTGTTTCGTCATAATAAGTTTAATTTCGTTTAAGGTTTCAACGAAATTAAAACTTATGAACGTTTTTATCATCGGTGATCTTCAGTTTGATATTCCGTCATTCGGAATATAATTATACCCTTGTGAATCACATGATCAATTCCAAAATTGTTTGAATTAGAATTAGTATTATGCAACAACTTTAAATCTACTTTAATTCCAACTAATGTGGAATTCACCAGTAAAATACACGGATTTCAGTAAAGCATTTGATTCCATCTGCCATCAAAAAGCACTCCAGAGTTTATTCGCATTTGGGTGGAAACATCGATTACATAAATTGGTTCAAGTCTTATCAAACCGGCGACAATTTGCAATAATGGGAAATGAGAAATCAAACGTTATTAAAGTTACGTCTGATGTTCCCCACGGATCTTACATCGGGCCGCGAATATTTATTGTTTTGATAGATCAAATAACCGAGATAATCAAAAAAGCAAACGTGCTCATATTTGCTGATGACGTGAATTTTTTTCGAAATGTTAATGGAATGCTAGATACGAAGAAACTTCAAGAAGACATCGATAGATTAAGTGAGTGGTGTGGTCGAAACTCGATTTACTTACATATTAAGAAATGCAAAATCATGTCTTTCTATCGTAAAAGAAATCCGTTAATTACTTCATACAAAGTCAACAACGAAGTATTACAAAGAGTCAATGAGATCGTTGATTTAGGTGCTACATTTGTCGAAAATGCCAGTTTCAATGGGCATATTGAAAATTGTATTGCGAAAGCGAATGCCATGTTTGGATTTGTTAAAAGATGGACAGATGAATTTAAAGATAGTCAAACCTTATGTTCACTCTATTTCGGTTACGTTCGATCTCATCTGGAATACGCTTTTTCGGGCTGGAATCCATACTATGCTGTACACATTATTGAAAGCTCTCAAAAGAAGTTTCTGATTTTCTTGTTAAAGAAAAGTGACTGGAATTACGACCACAATTTACCATTCCATGAAAATGTGGTTCGGTTGCCTCCGTACACAACAAGATGCACGGATTACAAAATATACACGTTTGAAAATAGACGACTTCTCTTAGGTGCGGCTTTCATTGGTAACGTTTTGCTTGGTCACATTGATTCAGCTTACATTTTGGAAAATATCAATTCATGTGCCTTGCAGAACATTTCGAAACCATGAGTTTTTAGTACTAGAACATCATTAATTAAGTGTAGTAAGTGTGGTTTCGAGTAGTGTTTTGTTTTTCGCTAGTTTGGAGTCGGCTAAAGATTGTGTTTTATAGGACATACACAAAAAACTCGATAGAATGACAATCCAGTATCGTTGTCTGGCTATCAGACCCGAATACGTCATCATCCAGCTCTACACCAGTGATACCCATATCTGGTGCAACTATTTAGTTCTACGGTGAACAACTCTCGAGGATCACGAAAACGTGTGAGAAGAATCTCATCTCGAGCAATCGCTCAGATAGATGCCTACAAGACATAGAGAAATGTAGAACACAATTGAAAGGCCAAAGTACTCTACTATTCCTAGGAAAAAGGAGGAAACTGTTGGAAACAGGAATGAAATGCTACCAATACTGTGCAAAAATACTAAAGCTCAAAGCTGATCTCTTCCAAAGTTGCCGGACGTAGACAATATGGAAAAAAAGAAGAAGATGAATTGCACACGTACAAGGCAATCATCTTAAAAATGTAAACAGCAATCTTGGCAGAAAATTATTTAAGATGAAGCCAAGGTAAAGAAAGGCTTAGAATAGTTGGAAGACGCGATCTACTCCGAAGAAAAAACACCAGCGATATCTCGAAGGATAATAGAAAAAATAAAACCGGGAAATCCCAGAATCTGGACATAGATACTCCTGATTAAAACTGAGAGTCAAACTTATGCATAGGTGCTTAGCAAAATCCGGAAAAACGTCAATCAAGAAGCTTCGAATGCAGATATTAAATCTGTTCGGTCAAACGAGTCAGTGACGTCTGAACTCTTCTGCAACTTTGAACACAAACAGCCGACTGGGCCTCAGCTAGATAGTATTCTCAGTGCCTAAGACCACTTAGAAATAAGGAATCTAGCCTATTCTTGTAGTTGGTTCCCAAGGAACTGAAAGTGTTACTTTTTCTCCATTTAACCGTCTCAATGAAGTTAAGAAAATTTTCCTTGGCAAAACCAATTCTAGCGAACAGCGTTTGATCAGCTGCGAAAATTTAAACTAGAACAGTGGTAGATAAGTCGTTTTTAACCGTTGATTTTCAAATGTTAATCCAATAAACCCCATCATTCTAAATAATTTTGAACCGCTTCGGAATACAAATGAGTTGCACATTGCCCCCTTTGTTATTCTTATATAAAAATAAAGGCTGCAACCATCATCAAGCTACAATCTTTCCGATACGATTATTAACATACACTACCTAGTAACGTATGTATGTATGTATGTGTTCAGTATTCATTCACATTTTATTGTTAAATTTTTCAATATACTCTCATCTATTTTCAAAAGAAACTACGTAATTATGTCACTTTTAACAAGTAAAACCTTTTATATTCCTTACCAAAAAATGTGACGAGAAACGACGGGTTTCTTACGTTACCAGTTTTATATTAAATTTCTGCCACGTGTTTGATTGTATAATGAGCTCATTTTATATTATACAGTTAAGTGGTTCATTCAACATAAACATAATTCGCATTAATATTACGATCAAATCTACTAACTTTTGTGTACAAAAAGCAACTACAGAAAGAACGTTACACTTTACAATGCATTAAAATAGAAAGTAGTTCTCATACTGCTTTTGTTTGGAATTTTTTTTATCGTACTCTGCACACATTCAAATTTTCATAAATAATGGTTTATTGTTGTTGTATTTGTTACGGAGAAAAACCCGATAAAACAAAACAATACAACATGAACACATATATTCATATATTTATCTAGATAGCATACGCATACATGTGTAAGCTCAGTATTCAGTTCACATTCGCGTGAAGGTCAAGCTGAATAGAAGGTCACGCATTTTTAGATAAAAACAACAATAACAGCGTAACACATAGAACAACAACAATAAAGCCTAAATCTTCAATTGTTTCTTATATTTATGTACTTTCATTTCAGTTTGCCTGCTTAGTTTTTTACTTTTATTATCATCCATCTTATGTGTGTGTAGACAGAATAAAGAGGTTTTAACCCTTGCGCGCGATTTAATATTTATGATGGCGGTTTGCAATTTTTTCTTGTTTTTTAATGAAGATGTGTATCCACGTGGCGCACAAGATAATTATATATTTCTAGTGAGGCGTGCATGATATATACATCCCGCGTCTATACGACTATTTGATTCTTCACTGGTGGGTTAGCCTTGCGTTTCTTGTTGTAAATATGGTAATTAATTCAAGAAAACTATAAAAGGAAAATTTGGAGAGCGGTGTGTGATAAGAATGAATATTGAATATTGAAAAGGCAGATGCCTTCTTCATATACACAACTATGTGTGTATGTTAAATCCCAGGTAAGAAATTAAATTTAAATGTTGGTATTATATTTGATGCTTTGTTGCTATTTGAAAATATCTAGGGGGTAACATTATCGAATATGTAAGTATTTCGAAAACAGAGGTGTATAATATGCAAAATTTCTAGCTAAACTCGGCTCACGTTTGATTGATGCTATTCTGATACCAACAATTTATTCAAGGTTTTGCCTTTGTTCTTAAATTATTTTAATGAATTTGTCTACTGTTAAGCCGACTTTGTTTATGCACTGTAAAGTTCTCGGGTTAAAGTTTAAACCTCACTATCAAATGCTCCGATTTATAGTGGTGCCTTGGGCATTTCACTATTTAGCGGCCTCAACAGCAACTTGTTCCTTTAAACTTTTTTGTGATTTTTTGGTAGAGAGATGTGAGATTTAATTTGTCAAAAATGTAAAATAATCTCATTTTGTCACTTTTTTGGGTTCCAACTTGGATTTTTTATCAGTCTAAATGTCTAAATGTGATTGAGCGATAAACGTCATAACTTTCAAACCAACCGAAAATTCAAACTAAAGAGTAGAATATCTATTCAAAAATAGACAAAAAAATCTAATCTCACATAAAATTTAGGATATCTAGATATTTTTTATTGAGATATTTTGTATCCAAGCGGGTGAAATCTACATTAAATGTTTCAATGTGCTCTAATACCGGGTGAGGAAAAATGTCTTCACACTAAAACAATTGGATAAATAAACATCTGATCGAAAAATAAAAAACAGGTGTTCAATATTTTTTAAAAAGCTATCCAGGGACATAAACTTGATACCCCACCTCACCTAATGAGCGTGGGATGAGGTGCAACTCTTAACTTTTAATTAGATCCACCATTTTTAATTACAGATTCAGATTCTACGCCTCAAAGTACGTAAGTTTTGTTCAAAACTTTTTCTGATTCGTGATAGACGGTACTGTAATCGCAAAAAATCAGCGGCCTGAGAATAAAAGATATGAAAATATTATTTCCTCATCCAAATTCACATTCACCCATAATTCACAAAATGGGAGCATGGAACTTGCTAAGCCTTCTAAGACCTGGAGTGCGTTAGAACCTTTCGAACCAAGCGGACATTTTCACCCTAAATGTGCTTGCACTACAAGAGCTTAGATGGTATGCGGTCATCATAATGAAGGATAGTTTGGAGTCGGCTTTCCCTTTCATCTGCTCTCGCCGGATGATTTTCCGCCCAGTCAACATGCTGATATGTACAATTAGATTACGCACAAAAAGTTCAATATCCACAATTGGCAATGCACATCCACCAACTGAAGACAAATTAGATGATGTTAAAGAATTGTTTTTTGTTGAGCTGGAAGACATCATCAGTAACATTGGGCCGTACAGTTTACATGAGCTGAGCAACAACAACGGGTCACCAAACTTGCTATAATGCACGACCTAGTCGTATCGTGTACGTTCTTTCAACAAAAGAAAATTCACAAAGTAACATGGCGATCGAATGATGAAAGTACTAAAATAAAATTGATCACGTCATAATTTCGATGAAATATTCCACCAGTTTATAACTGACGTTACATCTTATAGTGGCGCCGATATTGACATATCATATACCCATAAGCAAAAAAGATCGTGCACTGGAATATTAATGCACTAAAAAATGAAGACTTCGTGCACAGTTACCACATAGCTGTCACACAACATCGAAACCGGCGCAGCGAATACCACAAGCATCAATCAAACATCCAGGAGCAGTAGAAAGCTATCCAGTCAGCCATAGCAGCGGAAAATACAATTGGAAGACGAGCCCAAGATCACGTAATGATTGGTTCAACAATCAGTACCGTCAACTCGTCGAAAATAAACGAAAGCTGCTTGAAAAATCGTAGGCCCGTAACATTATGTAGGAGCTCAAGTTCTTCCGACAAAAGAAGCGCGAATAAACGAGGACCATCGAAAACATTAGATTCCAAGCGAAAAACGGAAACTAAAGAGATTGCTTTGCCAACGCCAAAAATCTTACTAAAGAATTCCATCCAAGATCCTCTCTCTCTCTCACTAGCTTTCACATCGCATAAAAGGATTTTGCAGCCTGCACTATGATTCTCCGTCCGTCTCGATCCATCGCACTAGTCCTCCAGTTTCGACATCCATTATGAGCAGAGCTTGTTCAACGTCGTCACGCAAACGCAGTAGGAGTCTTTCTCTACCACGCACGCCGACTGGCGAATCCGATATTCGTTGTTCGCAACTTTAATTAGACCAAAGATGGAACGAATAACCTTCCTTTCGAAGTTATAGATAATAATCTAAAATCGTTAGAGGTCATGATCCAGCTCTCGCTTCCGACAGCCTGCACAGGTCTTATGAGTGCTTTATAAAGTATGAGCTTGCACGCCTACGATAGATGTTTTAGATCGCAATAATCTTGATTAGGCGTAGCAAATTCGTTGTCCGGCAGCGATTTGGGCTTTTATTTCTGCCTGTATATCATTCAACGATGTTATAACTAACCCGAGGTATTTAAAGTTTTCGACACTATCAAAATTATGATTGCCAATTTCGTGATTTGCGAGCGGTATGAAACTGTAGATCATATCGCTAGGTCTTCGGTCAAGAAGCATGACATCATTTGCATATCCAAGAATTTGGCCTGATTTATTAAATATTCAGAGCGAAGTTTCAATATTGCTCTTCTTCAACACGTACTCAAGCACCAAATTGAACAGCACAGGCGCGAGTGCATGTCCTTGTGGAATATCAGTTGTTATTTCAAAGGAGTCTCCAAGATCCACAGTCATCAAAAGCATTAATAAAGAGCTGAGAATAAGGGTGGCTGATATTCTCTCAGTAAGGCAAACCTATTTCGAAAACCTATACTTAAACGGACGATTGGTCCCATATTCCACATTAGAGGAAGTAGACGTATCAATTAGTAAATTAAAAAATTAAAAGCACCCGGTCTCGACGGAATCCTCGCAGAATTATTAAAACTTGGAGTTATTAAAACGAATAACATCTGGTGTGCGACAGGGAGATGCACTCGCGTCTGTGTGGTTTAATCTGTCGCTCGTGTACGTAATATGAAAGAGTGAATATACAGGTAATATGGTGCTTTTTTGCCAAAAACCAAATGAGTGAAACCATCACTACGGCAAACATCGGAGCAAACGACTACATCTTTGACAACATGGAAGACTTTAAATACCTCGGGTCAGTCATAACATCTGCAAACGATATTCAGGCAGATATAAAAATCCGCTAATCAGTCGGACATCGGGTATTCTAGGCACAATCAAGGTTGTGGTGATTAAAATACCCTTCGCCGTCGAGTAAACTCGCACTTTACAAAACGAACAACGAATATGACTAAAAGATCTTCAACAAATCGTATGATAAGGAAAGCTAATTTTAAAGGTATGTTAAAAAATTATTTTGATAACTAATATTGATAGCAGCGCCTCCCACATTTTCGTATATAGATTCAGTGGACTTTTTAGCAAACTTTTCTACGTTGTCTAGTAGTTTATGTCCATGTAGTTTTAAAATGGCCAAACATAGCCCAGCAGCATATCATTACGGTTTAAAAAGTTTTATTTTCGATATCAATGGAATACTAGTCTAAAATTGGCGATATGATCATTGATCTTACTATATGTTTTTATGTTTGACCTATCAAATGCTCATAGGTCCATGATGATTTTAAGAATTTTATCGTAGAGTCTGATAGCTCTAACATAAAACCATTGTGAGATCGGTGATCATCCCGAAAACCTGCGATACAAAGTATTGCAGTGAAAACGAATCAAATCTTTAACCAGTAATTGAATTTATGATGAATTAATTATTAAATTTAGCAAATTTTACATTTTGTTGGATATAATTTTTTTAAACTAATTTTAAATATATTACATTACTCACTAAGTCCCGAGGCTGACACATAGATGGCACGTCTATTGAAAAATTCATGATGACTTTTAGAAAGTACCAACCTGCAAAAGACATGTATCAAAATTTTATGACAATACGACCATCGGTTTGCAAGTTACAGTTGTTGAAAAAATGTATTTCGTGTGTTGTTTAAAGGTTGCTTTTTGATGAGAAAACATACCGTCCAAGCAAAGAAATGGCTTGATTAATGTTATGGGGAATTTGTTCCATCAAAAACAACCGTCGAACGTTGGTTTGGCGGAGTTTAAACGTGATGATGTTGATTCGGTCGCCCGAATTCGGTAGTTATTCCAGAAAAGATAGAAAAGTGCACAAAATCGTTTTGGAAGACCGTTATATTGTGAATTAATCACTAATGCAAACAAACAATTTTCACTTTGGATTTTGTTTAAGAAATATTTCATGACGGTGTTCAGTTTTATGACATTTTTCGTAAACCTTTCCTAATACATTTTTTTGTACTTAGGACAGAGTTAGGAAATATTACATGCGCATTTGTAATACGGGTTGGGAAAGAACTTTATTGGTATTTTATACAAATACGAGTATATTACTCAATCGTCATTTAATGAGGGTTTTTAGACCCAACTACATTAACAATACCTTACTGTCATTTTGATTCAAAACAAATTCCACCTGCTGAAATAACGCATTTCGATTTTATATTCTTTCGATGATATTCCTCATATTCTTTCCATGCACAACAGAGCCGCCATGCATACAAAATAGTTAAAAGAACAATACGAAAAATTTGAATTTAATTATCACACATAATTTTATATAAACGAACAGAATTACAATTCGATTTTGTTTGTAGTAAAGTAGTGGGAGTGATGTGTGTGTGTGTGTGTTACCACTCTACGGAACCAACAAAAAGGTTGTAAAAACTATTTTCTTCATAAAACTTGGCCATACAGGTTGCGAACATGTTTGTACGTATGTTTATGATAAGCAAGGGACTTTGTCTTATCGAATTCTTAGAATTTACAATGAATATGTATCCAAATTCAGCTCGCAATAATCATGTGCGAATTGTGTTTTGGTATATAAACATCTGCCGGAAGCTAAATAAAATATCGGGTTTTTCTTCTAAATATATTTTTATGTTTGATGTTTGCCAACCTATATTTGCAGTATGCTTAAATTTAAGACTGCGTTCAATTTGCAACGTCATAGTAAGTGGTTTCAAATCCTCAAATTACATCAAGGTTAAATTCCAAATATGTTTATTTTTGTTGTTGTTGTCAAAAGACTGATGTCCCCTGCAAAGTCATATTCAGATTATAAAAAATGTCTACTCGTATATAAAATATGTTTTATGGGTGAGTTTGCATACAAACGCTATTATTTATTAGTTTTTTTCCAAACAAACCACAACGTCATTCTATTTAATTCATTTTTTAAATATAAATAAGGAACGCACCCACTAATTGTATTTTTTTAAAACTTTTGTTGTTTTGTTATAATTTACTTTCATTTTCATTTAAACATATTAAGGTTTTATTTCTAATAAAGCATAATTGGGATTGGTCGGGCATCAGCAGATTACAAATATAAGCCACATGTGCATATGACTACTAATACATAGGTATTTTGGAAGTGTTCAGAATAATAAAAAATGGCCGCATTATAACGGAAAACCCTGTATTTCTACTTTGTATCGTACAGTGCAAACACCTTTCACCCGCATTAGACCGCACCGCATAATACATTTGGCCTTCTGCACAATTGAACTGTGCACATAAACCCATTTTCATGTATGTATTGTGTAGGTACATAATAACGTTGTACAAATATTTATATAATGTCATAATGCTGTGAATTCAATTAAACACAAAAACTAAATCCCATCACTTGAACTTGAAAAGTAAAATACGAAAACAAACTTAAATTCCTTGGTATAAAAATATCAATGACCTTGGAACGCAAAAATACACATAAAATAACAACGAAATTTATGATTTTTTCTTTTGGTCGGTTTAGTTATGTCTAATCGCTAAACAAATAGAACGCACATACGTCATATTTAATTTTATTTCTTGTGATTTTTTCAACTTTACAGAGAAGATAAAAATAACAAAAAAAAATAATGGAAGATAAATGGTGCTAATTGAATCTATTAAAAAAAATCGAACACGCCATTCTCTTTTACATATTTATATGTATTTACTGATGTATGCATGTGTAAGTGCGTGCGTGTCTTTTAAAAACAATTGGGATGAATCAGATGATCGATTGAACTCGCACACTTATTGCATTTTGGGAAATAATATTAAGCGACTCATACAAAATGGTTAACTATGGCAATAATACTAAATTGAAATTGATTGATTAATTGGGTTCAATTTATATTGCAGACATGACGGATTGCAAATTATGCGAGACAAAATGGCCGCGTGATCACCAGGTATAATATAGAGGCTAGCTGAGGCGTTTATTAGAGACTACATAAAACAGGAAGAATCATGAGTAGCTGGCTAGACACTTGAAAAATATTATTTTGTAGTAAACAGTGCCATAATAACGGGTGGCCCATCTAGCGTTTGCAATTTTAACTACCGATTACTTCGAGTGTGGCAGCACTTACATCATTCGTGTTATGACAGAAAATTAGTTTAATGTTTGAAATTTACGAAATGGGTCGCTTTAACGCTTGAACAAAATTGGCAGATATTGAAAACTTACTTTCAAAGGGGCGAGTGTTCTACTTTATCCAAATTGTAACTAATTTTTGTGGAAAATTCAGTAGATATGAAAGGCAATATGTGGATCAATTTGTGAAGCGTGTCCGTGAAACTGGATTGTTATTGGATAAACAAAGCAGGCGCATTTACAGCCGAGAACATTGCAGCTGTTGCTCAGAATGTGCCTGAGCATCCATCACCATAAACTCGGTATGAAGGCGAACAAAGTTCAATTCAATTGTTTCAAAATGACCATCCGCAACGTTTTCGGTTCGCTAATTGGGCTGTGGAACGCGTGGAAGAAAATGAGCATTTTTAGCGAAAAATCATCTTTTCCGACGAAGCTCATTTTCATGTCGGAGGCTACGTCAATAATCAAAATTGTCGCATTTGAGGCTCAGAAAAACCAAATTTTAGACCGGCAGCATCATTGGTTCATTTTTTTCGAAAATGAGTAAGGAGTCGCCCTTACAGTCGTTACCGAGTCGTTACCGCCTTTTGCACACCGTCCTCGGGAATTGAATAATCAGCCAAACACTAATTACCACAAATAGAGCAAATCGGTATGCAAAGCTTAATTTTGAAATTCAAAAGTTTCCCTGCTGTTGTTGCCCACACACTAACTTGTTGTTCAATGCATGTATTATTGAATGATTTCGTTTTCAATAAAATATCTTGAGAGGTATGTTTGTTTTCCTTATTTTTTGAATGCCAATTTAAGCAAGTCATTTGCCTGCTGCTTCAGGTGCGGTGACAAATTTAACCAATATCTGAAACGCAGAATATCGTGAGCCCTATATTGAAGCGAGAAATGACACATTAGGCTGGTTTAAGAAAGTACGGGATATATAGTACAACTATGCCAAAAGCGAGAACATAAAAAATATATCTGTTCTCAAGGTCAATTTGCACAAAAGCAGTTTACCAAATAATCTTCTGCGCCAAATACTAGAAGAAAAGGGGGCTGATATTGTAGGCATAAGTGAATAATATCCGAGTATAAACTGAAACACTCCGAAACGGATGCGGATGGGTTTGATACAGTTGGCTTTAGGATTCCAGAGGCAGGTAGAGGTTAAAATGAAGGACGTTCACATATTCAGCTGTAAACGTCATAGGATAGACAGTTGTAACTTGGGATTTCAAATGTTATCTCTACAACGTTAGCTCTACATAAGCTACAAGCTATGGTACGTACATAATATCTGGATGGAACACCTAACTCCTAAAATCTAAAATTACAGGGTAATGTGAGTAAAATAAAATAGAGAGGAACAATTGCATTCTCAAATACACTGAACACTTCCATACCCCCCCCCCCCCCTATGCAAAACAAGCATCCATGATACAATAAAAGCCCAGTATATAGGTGGCCATCACAAATAGCGGGGCCACGCAAAATTTGAGTGTTTGTTTTGATGGCAGCAAATATAATTGGAAGTAGCACGGTATGAAGCACATGGTCGATCCAGGGAAGGAAAGAAGCAATTGAAATATATCATTATTAGCAGCAAAGCTCACTGCTGGAGAATGCTGATGATTGAGACTATTGGTCGCTGGATGGAAAGACCAGTCGGAGTCTTTTTCTCGAGCCACCCAGCCTTGGTGATTATGCAGGGCATGTATTTCCTGACATGCCCAAAATAGAAGAGATCGAATTTTTTATTTTTGCTTTTTTGTTTTCAGTGCTGGGTTGCCACATTTGTAGACAATCTTTATGTAATATTTAGATTTATTGGCAAATTTCTCATTAATTTTAGTACCAACGTTGCCAACGTTTAATGGAGTAGATCTGCCATCGATGTAAGATTTGTGCACTGCTAAATGATATGATTTAGAGACCAAATGAACTATCGTGAAAATTGTATTTGTACAATTCGTTCGGAATAATTATTTCTATAGTTTTACATCACTCCTCCCGAAGTAGCAGCCCCTGCCGGTTCTATTCTATTCCTGACGAAATTTGGGATTTTCTACCATAGCAATTGTGGATGGAGTTTTCAGTTAAGCATTTGGATTCGGTGAAGTATATTGTACTCTTAATCGAGACTGTAGACAGTTTCCTTAACCCGATATTTGAACGGGCACTTTGTAAGTATCATCAAACGGTGGTGTGCCACTAGTACTTAGAGTTTGTGCATGGTGGGTTCATGGTGTGCATTGCAATTAACTTTTTTCACAAGTCTTGATTCATACTCGTTTCGCGTAGCTCCTATACTTGGGGGTACAATATCATGCCGAGTTTGGAAAAAGTTGTAGTAATGACTCTGGAATGTACGGGCGATTGTATAGCCTGTAGAAATTTAGCAATAAATTGCTCAATCCCAATTTAAACTTGTCTAATTTGCACTTTTAGAAGAGCGTCGATTTGTAGAACCAGACAGTAGGTCTCTGTGTTCTAGATCTCGTTCTTGAAAATTTATGATGGTTGTAATGACGAAGCAAGCCTCGGCAGGGGCAATTTTGTGGTCGGAAGTTCGAGAACGTGCATCGGCGACCACGTTGTTTTAGCCCTTTATATGCTGTATGTCTGTTTTAAATTTGTACGCAAAATCCAAATGGCGTGAATGGCCTGGATTGTGTTCTGCCTTAGATGAATTTGCTCTAATAAGCGGTTTGTGGTCGGTGAAGATAGTGAAATTTATACTTTTGACGAGGTAGCGAAAATGCTTCATCGATAAATAAACTTTGGTGCCCGAATTAAAACTGCACGTACAGCATGCTGACTGCTGATGCATCAAGCGGCTGTTGCAATGCTGAATTTTGTGTTATTTAGTGAAAGGGCTATGTTTTCCAAATTGTGTTTTCGGTTTATTAAGGAGTGTTGCCAATTGTGTAAGAACTGGAGCAAGTATCTCTGCGAGTTTTATCAGTGGATCAATCAGTGGTAGTAGTTTGCGATAAAGTGCTGAATTTGCTTAATGTTTTGCAGTGCTGGGAATTTCCTACTCCTCGGACGACATAATACCATAACGAGTTATATTGTGACTGAGAAAATCAAGAGTACTAGTGCCAAACACACATTTTGCGGTTTTTGACACCAAACTCCGATAATCTTTGGACAAGTCCTTTCAAGAGTTGGTGTTACTTCACATATTTTTATGCTACGAGGACGTTGTCAATATACGAGGGCCGATCCATACCAGTGTTTCAAAACAGGTGGCATTAGAAAGCACAAAAAATGACAAAATCAAAACATAACCTACAAATGTGTAGTTTATTTGTTCCAGTGTATTATTAACTTTTAATAAAAAAATATCTATGCCGGAATTTTATAAGCGCTTCACATGTGACATTCAATTATATTTTTGACAGAAAAATACTACACACAATCATCTAGCGGACAAATTTATAGTAACTGCTGTCAACTACTAATAATAAAAAGAAAAAGCAGCTGTGAACAGTTAACCCGACCTGGCTCCCTGCGATTTCTATCTGATCCCCATCAGCTCAAACGAGCAGTTTAAAGAAATGGCAGAAACGTTGGGAAAAGTGTATCGACCTAAAAGGAGATTACGTTGAAAAAAAATTTAAAAAACTTGCTTCTTCTTTCCTAACACGGGTACTTCTTGATCGACAGTCGGAATTGAAAATGAAATCGGGATCTCTCACTATTTTATTGATGAAGCGTTGGAAGACCAAATAGCATTCGTTGAATTCGAATAAACTAAATGGTCTAGTAATTGCTGTCTTACGAACAAGATATGCTCTCACGCGGTCAATTTTCGATAAAACCGTGCAAGGGATTAGTGGATTGTGACACACTGTAACATTAGGATGGATGAAGTAAAAATTGTGTGTGATCAATAAATAATGTCCTGAACGCTAGTGTTCGCTGATACTAAACGCAAACGCATACAAAATATTGAGATATGAAGGGTGTTCCATCTGTTAGTGTTTTTTTATATTATAAAATAAACACATAATGTATGTTTTAAATTCAAGTTTACTATTGAAATTGAAAGTGGGTTCTATGCCATTTATGTATGAAATACGATATCGTTCATGTGACCACCACGGCTCTGTTACAAGAAGCCTGCATCCGAACATCAAAATTGTTGATGACTTTTTCCAATAAAAGCTTGTTCTTAAGATCGTGAATTGTTTGTGATGGTGTTCATATGCTCCACGACCTGCAACTGATCTAGTTTCTTCAAAACGCGAATTGCAGGCTCTGTATGACGTCCATGTTGACCAAAATTATCACGTAATTTACGAAATGTTTTTTTTACAGAACGATCATTTTCGTAATAAGTTTGGATAACCAAAACGCGTTGTTGTGTTGTAAACGAACACATGACTAAAAATGGCATAGTTTTGATTTTTCATTTGTTAAAAATTTTTTGGGTTGCCACCGCACAAAAAATACATTTTTTTGAGCTTAAAAAACCAACAGGTGGAACATCCTTTATGTTTGTTTTATAAAATTTTTCAAATTTTATCATCAAAGTTCAATTTTTGAGAATTTTTAAATTGTAAGCAGGTATGTAAATTGAATTTAAGCCGAATATCGGCAGAAAACATGCGTACAGAAATAAATTTGAATCAATTTTTCAACGACTATTTAAAGTCGGTAATGCAGTTTTACATAGGTAAATGGCCTAGGCACGAGGTATGTTGTTTATTGATGTGATACATTTATAGGGGTGCGGATTTAGGTACTTATGACAATATGTAATAGAGGTAGAGGGAAAGGGTACAGCAAAAAGACGGTACAAAAGATTATGATCTCCTTTACATCGTACTTTCTTACGTTTACCATTTATGCGTTCTCGTTAAAGAATCAATCGTCAATCCTAGATTAAAAATCCACGGATATTTTGTACTAAAAGCCGAACACCGGTGTGTTTTACTATGGCTCACCATAACATCTGGAGATCATCTAGTAATTTAACTATTGTAAATAAGTCTCTCTGTTGACAGAGAATAAGACATTGGTTATGTATGTTACTAAAATTTCTTCATATCGAGGTTCGAATTAGTACTAGTGCAAAATATTTTCAATATTTTCGTGTGTTGATGAGACGACTGAATTTTTTGATTTAAAGAATTCAATATTTCTTTAGATCGCAACCAAGTTACCAAAATCTTAGTAATCTCACCTCATTTCCAAAGTATCATGGAGCATTAACAATGCCAGTTAGCACTTTGTTTTGAAAACATTGTATCATTTGTACATCATTGTCTTATTGTCACACCCTAAAGTTGGTTACCACAGGCAGGTGCGCCTGTTTTGTGGCCCTAGTTTTTCACATCCGATCGAATGGAACCGCTATTGCAATCACCAGCCAAATCGCAAAATTATGAATGTTAATGGCCACAAATATGCCAAATGAAGCAGCCGCTGTATAGAAAACATTGACATAATTACCCAGCAAAACAAGTTTTATTGACCTCAATAAATATTAGCACTTATTCAAGAAGCGTACATTAATTGTTATTTCTCGGTATCGTAAAATTATTCAAGTTCAATTTATGTAATATGGAATGGGGCACGATAAAATAAATTACTCGCATACTGTTACGAATACATTACAATATACATTCAACGACATTATGTAGGTTATTTAGGCCGTATCTATCGCACAGCCGCACATTGTTCAAGTTCACGTGCGTTCACGGCTCGGGAAATTATGCCAATAACCTATAAGTTGTGACGCCGTATTTAAATGTTATATAACTCGTGCGGTCTGTTTTTCTCTCTGCATCGTGCTGATATAAAACGAATTAACAATTAAAACGGTTTAACAACTCAATCGGATTTATAATTTATTATTAAGTCGCCTTTATGGTTGTGTAGGTACACTTTTCTTCGTTCGTTCGTTCTGACTATTTTTTTCGACCAATCAAAATGCGTATTTTTTGCTTCTGCTTTTTGTCACAAGAGATGGTTTATCTTTAACTTTTTGTCAGAACGAAGAACGTATGATAGAAATGCAAGAGCAAAGAGACGGAAATACAAACCACGTTGTTTCGTTCGTGAAATCAAAAATTCAATATATGGGACGATATATGGGAGAACTCGATTTGATTTGTTGTTGTTGTTGCATAAGACACAGTCGGTCAAATATTTAAGAATTTGTTGAAAATGGTGATGCATTTATACAAATATAAAAAAAGTATTTATCCGAAAAATATAAAATAGGGCTCATTTTAAAGGTAAACGAATAAGGATTAAGAAAATATTACAAAAACAGTATCATTTTTAAGTTTTTCATTTACAAAATGACCAACAAACGGGTTTTCGTCAATTTCCTGAAAAACTTATTTTTTTAAATTTTTTTTTGTTCGCCATTTAATTCTATAAAACATACCAAAAAACAATTGGGTGATATTTTTTGTTTTCTTGCAAAACACATTTTAATATCATGACCTACTCTATTTCTCCATATAAAATTATCGGTATACCTGTTCAGTTCTTAATTTATACCTAAAATAATCTTTTGTTTTTAACTGTTGCTTCAATTTTTCAAAATGAAGGTAAAAATTACTTCTAATGAATAATAAAACTAATTAGGTTTAATGCCCAGGCCCGTATATTTACTACACAAAATGTTTTGGTCCTCGTTTTAAAAGGAGTTTTTCAGGTACATTTTTCAGCTATACATTTCTACTTTTAAATTTTTGGTATAAATAAGAGTCAAAATCAATATTCAGGTAGTTAAAATTTTAAATTGTAAAAGTGAGTAAGATTGACTTAAACAAAATTCAAATTTTAGTTAATCATATAGTGAATTTGTATTACTTGAATTAAATAATGAGTGAAATTAAAAAGGGTTGTAAGCCGTTTGTTGGCTCGAAGTGTTCTAATCTACAACTTGTTATGTGAACAATTATTTTAAACGTCGAAAAATTGAAACAGATACATAACCCTCTTCACCATCAAGTTCCGCAGTTACGCCAAAGCCGTCATCAACTGCAGTAGAATCTGAAATAAATTCCATTAGGAGTGATAGTGAAGAACACCAAATACAAAAAGCGAGCGTTCTTCAAAAAATCAATGAGATTTTACCAGATATTGGAATGTCATCCATATATGCCAGTAAACTAGGAGCTAGGCAACAGCATCAACAACAAAAATTAACCAATTTAGCTGCAATAGTACCATCAACAACATCATCTTTGATTCCTGGAATCGAGCACCTTGTGAATCAATCAATGGTATCAAACCATATAACAAATTCAACAGGAGTTCAACACAACACAGTAGTTGGTACATAAAGCTAAATATATTCAGAAAACGAACTGGTCTTCCTGTACCTAAAACTGGGAAACGAATAAGCGACGAACTAAAGCAATCAGTGATATATTATGCCTGGACAAAACGATTGCTTAACTATTGAAAAAGTTTAAGTTCAGAAACGTCTAATGACGAGTACATTAAAAGAATGCTACGAGGGCTACAAGATTCTCCATCAGAACGACGAGTCAAAAAAAATCGGATTTTCCAAATTTTGCTTGCTTCATCCTAACAACTGTGTGCAACCAGGAACCAATGGAACGCATACATAAAATATGGAACCAAAATAGAAACTATTACAAATGGAAAGATATCAAAATACCAAGATTGTATTTCATCTATTTTATGTTATGTTAGTTATGTTTTATGCTATTTAATGCCGACATGTTATCTTCTAAAATGCAAGAATTGTCCAGGATTAAGTTTATTTCGAGAATATTTGAAAAACGCTGTTCTGGAAAAGGACTACGAGGATGCTGATTTATCATTCAGTCTGTGGATTTCAACTGACAGATGCAATTTGGAAAAGTACTCAAAACCGTTAGAAGAATTTTTGGATTACTTCATAAAGAAGCTGGAAAATCTGATTCCTCATTACTTCATTTCACTTCGTAAAAAATAAAAAACTTACTCTGGAGCCTACAGAAGCACTTGTTTCATGTGACTTTGCAGAAAATTATTCATTTATAATGCAGAATGCAGCGCAGGGTTTTCATTGGAATAATAAGCAAGCGACTATTCATCCATTTGTAATTCACATAAGCGTAGATGGGAAATTGCAGCACTACAGCTTCATGGTTATATCGGATTGTCTTAGTCATGTCACTGTGGCAATTCATCTGTTCATCGAAAAAATAATCCAGTTCTTGAAAACTGGATGAGTTTAATGATGAGGTTAAATGACCAAAATTTATTATATTACTGATGGTGCTGTAACACGAATATAATGAAACACAAAGAGGATTTCGGAGTCGATTGTGAATGGCATTTTCATGCCACAGCACATGAAAGGGACCATGTGATGGAGTAGGAGGTACTATCAAGAGAATGGCGGCCAGAGCCATTAGTATCATTACGAATGCAGCAGAATTATATCAAATGAGCTAAAACTTTAAAGAGTGATATGGTTTTTGAGTTTTGTTCTGACATTGAATATAACTCGAAAAAAATTCAACTTGCCAGTAGGTTCGAAAAATTGAAAACTACATTAATAACTACATTAGTTTTAAGAAATATTGAAATAGTGAAGATAATATTAGATTCAAAATGTAATTAATTACTAAATTAATTTTATGACATGATATGATATGATAGAGGCGTACAGGCCAGCCATAACGGCGATCCTAGGTACGTTACCATAATCCTGAAATATCAACAATCAAATAACAAATTATATCTGAATGCGAATAATATTTCAGCATCATGCGGGCCCAGGCCCTGCCTGCATCCTTAACAGATAAGCTTAGTTAGGAAAGGATGTTAGTCACAGAAACGACTAGGGCAAACCGCAGCAAAGTCATTTTATATCTACTTAAATATATTAGAATGTTAGTCTCAATTAAATTCACACTCTAGATTAGAGTTTGTTAGTTAATTAATGTAAGTTAGTTGTGTTTGAGGTAAAAGATACTAATATTCATCATATGTATTCGGCATCAGTCCTACTAGACTGGTTAGGTTATTTAATTCACATCTATGGGTCATCTCATCACATACTGCTTGTAACCTTATTTTGCCCTATCTTCCCAACCAACACCATCTAACCGAGGGACTTCACGTTCGTAATGACACGGCAGTATTATCATACATATGATGACTTAAATATTCCGTCAATAATGTCAAAAAAAAAAAAATAAAAAAAAAAAATTAGATTCGGTATTGTCATTCAGCTACCTATATTTAAATCCATCCAACTAAAAGCAGGGTTAATTTATATCTAACATTCACACAACTTCACTAAAATATAACCTGAATTCAACCAGAAAGATCGTCGAAAAACAACATTCCATAGTAAAAAGTCTTTGGATCGTTAACATATTTGATTGTATTGAGTTTATGATCAAAGCGTAAGTAATTAAATAGACCCCCTGATCAAGAATGTTGCAATCACAATCTTCCCTGACCTTCCGGTATGTAAAAAAAAATAAATAAATAATAAATTTTAAATAATAATAAAAATAAATTGAATTATATTTGCCGACAATTTTATTGTTTTAAATCAGGACTTTCGACAAAATTTCAATTTATAGAATTGTTTAAAGTAAGTGAAAATTATTAAAATAAGTTATGAAAATGTAATTAAATTTAAATAAAAACTCAAATGGATAACACAATCCAACATATTTCAGCTCAAATGACAAATTTCCCGTGGCAGAAAACTGTTTCCTCCTTTCATTAACATTTTATATATTTATCAATTTATATTATTCCACAAAAAGTCATTTTTGTCACAATACGGTGGCAACCCATTTTGAGTATACAAATTTTCGCTTATTGGGTAAGTTACAATTCAATCTGTTGTAATTTCAAATTTTGGTTTCTCGGGTACCAATATTTTATGTACTTAAGTACATACAAAGGGAATTCCCTTGAAATGTCAGTTTCTATGTATACGATTATAAATTACCGTTCACATATATGTAAATAGTTATAATAACAATAATAAATAATTAACTTTTATAAAATTAGAATGAAAATTAGAATAAAAAGATACTTCTCTGATTGTATATGTGTTGAACGTAATTTTCATAATAACTGTCTCAATTCACCTGTATTAACAGGTGAACTTCTAAAGAACAAGGTTTTTGAGTTTTGTTCTGACATTGAATATAACTCGAAAAAAATTCAACTTGCCAGTAGGTTCGAAAAATTGAAAACTACATTAATAACTACATTAATTTTAAGAAATATTCAAATAGTGAAGTTTATATTAGATTTAAAATGTAATTAACTACTAAATTAATTTTTAAAAAAAAAAAAATTTTACCAATAAATTTTGTTTTAAATTTAAATTTATCTATATATCAAGAGTTGGTGGTCTGATTTAGTTGTATTTTGTAAGAAAATGGTATGTTGGAGTGAAAATAAAATAAAACTTAAAAAAGTTAAAAATTTTATATGCAGAAATAGAGTAGGTCATGATATTAAAACGTGTTTTGCAAGAAAACAAAAAATATAACCCAATTTTTTTTGGTATGTTTTATAGAATTAAATGGCGAACAAAAAAAAAATTAAAAAAATAAGTTTTTCAGAAAATTGAGAAAAACCAGTTTGGTAGCCATTTTGAAAATGAAAAACTTAAAAATGATACTATTTTTGTAATATTTTCTTAATCCTTATTCGTTTACCTTTAAAATGAGCCCTATTTTATATTTTTCGGATAAATACTTTTTTTATATTTGTATAAATGCATCACCATTTTCAACAAATTCTTAGATTTTTGACCGACTGTATCTTATGCAACAACAACAATATAAAAATCGAGTTCTACAATATTTGTTTTTACCTAGTCCTACACATTCAAAATATTACGCGATTAAAAATCGGTCGTCCAGAGGTCAGATGGGTACGAAATGTTTGTTGACTTCTCCCCCCTACATCCCCGTAGTTTCATTTATTCCCCGTCAAAGGGCTACCCGTCATGGAAGGCACAATTAGTTCTCGCGAGCTCGAGAGTTAGCAAAGCCCTCAGTCCTTACTATTAAAAATTTCAATTTGCGCGAATGCCATAAAAAATAATCCGTGGGGTGAAGGGTGAACCATTTCGAAAATATAGGACTCTCTTTTCATAGATTCCGAAGCAATAAAACAGTTTTTTCAAATTTTTATTCGGACATTTACCTATTTCGGGCTTTTACCGTAACATATATATATATATAATATATAGGGTTTTCCAATAGGAATGATATGATTTTTAAGTGACGTTTCGGCCATTTGTAATATGTCATGATCTGTCATTTTTTGTTTCATTGTATTCGTATGTACCGCAATTTGTGATTCCAAGACGTTCTCAAGAATTGGGACTGTCTCAAACCACAACCTGGCGGATTTTGAGAAAGGATTTGGGTTTGCATCCATATAAAATTGTTCTCACTCAAGAACTGAAGCCATTGGACCACCGTAAACGTCGTGAATTTGCTGATTTTGCCTTGGAACAACTTGAAAATGACTACGATTTTTTTAAGAAAATCATCTTCTCCGATGAGGCTCACTTTCATCTGAGTGGTGCGGTAAATAAACAAAACTGTCGATTCTGGTGCGAAGAAAATCCATAAATTATTCATGAAAAACCATTACATTCACCTAAATTGACAGTTTGGTGTGGTTTTTGGTCTGGTGGAATCATCGGTCTGTATTTTTTTTCGAAATAAAGCTGGTAACACCGTTACTGTCAATGGAGATCGGTATAGATCTATGATAACCAACTTTTTATGACCGAAATTGGAAGAAGTTGATCTTGACAACATTTACTTCCAACAAGATGGGGCTACGTGCCACACAGCAAGTGCAACAATTGAATTATTGCGAGAAAAGTTGGAGATTCGATTATTTCGAGAAATTGTGATATTGAATGGCCTCCAAGAAGTTGTGATTTAACACTATTAGACTATTTCTTGTGGGGTTATTTGAAGTCATTGGTCTTTAGCAATAAACCAAACTCTGTTCAAGCTTTACAAGTCAATATTGAACGTGCTATTCATGACATACGACTTGATTTAGTGGAAAAAGTGCTCGAAAATTGGGTTCATCGAATTCGTTGCTGCAGAAGAAGTCGTGGAGTAAATGGCCAATGACGTTTTATTCAGAACTTAATTGTATCGATTGTACTTCACACACCATGATGAAATTGTAAACATTAATGAATACAATGAAACAAAAAATGACAGATCATAACATATTACAAATGGCCGAAACGTTACTTAAAAATCATATCATTCCTATTGGAAAACCCTATATATAATATAGAGAAGTAATGATTAAAAGAATTACTAAACTAGTAACGTTTTAAACTTTCAGTTATTTGGCAAGCGGTGATAGGATGGCGTCATTAGGATATGGGTACCGAATAGTTGTCCAATACCCATTATTATACGAGAGATCACAGAATCTATTTGGGATCATTTAAGATCGTTCGTGTTCCCCAAATTAGCAATTCTACTTAGGAACACGTTTCAGAGTTTTTTCAAACAATTCCCCAATTGTTTAGGCGCTATCTACGGCAAACATGTAATTGTCCAAGTAAATCATGGTTTATTGAAATTGTTTTTCTTGTCATATTTATCTGTAATTTTATATTTTTCAGGCGTTTCCGAATTCAAATAGCTCATATTACAATTATAAACATTCGCATAGCATTGTGTTGATGGCTGTTTGTGATGCCGACTACAAAGTTATATTTGTTGATATTGGCGCATCTGGAAGAAACAACGACTGCTGGGTTTTTTAGAAAGAGTGAATTTGGAAAAAGGACAAATAACAAATGCGCTTCATTGAAAATTCCAAATTACGGAGATGAGGCTTTCCCATTACTAAGGAATATCATGCGACCCTATCCCGGACGAAGGACTCATGTTTTAAGCACGGACAAAAATGTTTTTAATTATAGATTATCGAGAGCCAGAAGGGTAGTTAAAAAACGCTGAACCGGAAGCCAATTGGTGGATCCAAATGTCAATGGGTTTCAAGATATTGGGCGTATGGGATCAAATAATCCATCAAGCGAGTCAATGTTGATAAGAAATAATCTTGCAAATTATTTCATTAGTATCAACCCATTACCTTGGCAAAATCAACGTTTGAATGTTGAAATAAGTAAATAATTTTAGTAGAATTGATTAAATAAAAAAATTAAAATTGTTTTAAAAATAAGTAATTAATTTAATTTTTGTTTACATTATTTTTTTTATCAATAAAGAATTTTATTGTGCTGAACATGGCTATTTTGGCTTCCAATTTGTATTCTGGGTCGATTTTCTGAAATTCCTCGTTCAATGCTAATACAAATGGGTCTATGTTGTCACATTTTGTATTCTGTCTCTCCGCCGAAATTATCTTATGGTTCTCTTTCATTCTTTCTAACAGTTCATCTAGTATTGGTTCTGACTGGACGGATCTTTTCCGATGTTTGGCTAGATTAGGCGGATTAGACGGTTTCGGTGTTACAAAATTGTTTTCGCTTATTAACCCTTCTGCAGGAATCATTTCCGCCGTTGTAGTGAACAGTTCTTGGTGTGAATTTGAGTTGGAGTTGTCGGAATCCTCACTGGTCGTATTGGACACGCTGCTGGTGGGTAAAGGCGCGAAATCCACGCTGGATACCGTTGGCCTATAATCATAATTTAATATTAAACATAAAAATATCTATAATAAATTAATATTAGAAATTATTACCCGTCGTCAACTTTATTTAGAAATGCCATTTCCGTTAGTATGAAAGCTGCCTTGCTGGTCATCAGTTTAGGAGCATCGCCCCTCTTGCTTTGTTGTTCTTGGCGGGCTGCAGTATACCGCAATTTAAGCCGCCGCCATTTTGATTGACATTCTTTACCTAATAAAAAAAACGAAATTAGTTCAAGATATATTTTCTTAGCCTATATACAAGGTATCCAATGCTCACTTGATAAACCCATTGCGGTTGCCAACTGCTCCCATACCAATTTCTTCACAGCATTATTTTTATAATGCCGATGTCTAACATCATAGAGCACTGTTTGCTGCTTCACCAACTCTATCAACTTGCTGTTTTTTTCAAATCCTTAAATAAAAACAGATAACATTTTTACGTTAGAATAATGTACACACATACATACTCAAAAATTTACCAAATAATTTTGCTTACCTAAATTCGACATATTAGCTTGGTTACTTTAAATATAATTTTATAATTTATTGTAATTTTTATTACTTCTATTCACTATTTACGTTAAAATTTTGATATATTATATTGATATAGTTACACCTTTTTAGATATTCCAATACAAAAAAAAAGTGTGCAGTTGTGCAGTGACAAAATCGTTCTGCGTTTTTTTCATCAACCGTAAAAGCCGCTTTTATGGTTGTGTACTTTTCTTCGTTCGTTCGTTCTGCCAATTTATTTGACCAATCAAAATGCGTATTTTTTGCTTCTGCTTTTTGTCACAAGAGATGGTTTATCTTTAACGTTTTGTCAGAACGATGAACGTATGATAGAAATAACAATACATAAAAATGCAAGAGCAAAGGGACGGAAACACAAGCCACGTCGTTTCGTTGTTTGGGATAAGGAATTAATTTCAAATTATTAAAATTCAAACCATTTACACCATTTTAGATATTCCAATACCAAAAAAAAATGTGCAGATGTGTAGTGACAAAATCGTTCTGCGTTTTTTTCATCAACCATAAAGCATCAAAATAAAATGAACAGAAAGAATGAACGAACGAAAGAAAGAACACCAACCGTAAAATTGCCTTAAGTTAATTTTTTATGTATTTTATGCGCAGCAGCTATATATTGGAATTCATGCATTAAAAATACAACAACAACAGCAAAATATAGTTTTAACCTCAATTAACCGGATACCGCAAATTTATACTCGACTGTAAAATATAAATCTACATACAAATACAACACAACCAGATGAAAGTAAAATCACACAACGAAATTTGAAATGATAAAACTATTGACTGTGTGCATACGCATGCATAAAAACATTTTGGTATGTGTGCGAGTACTTAGTGTACAGTGGACTATTCACTGTAATTACGCATTGGTGCAGAAATTTGTCCAATCAACGATGTAAAGTATTTATTTTGCGTCTGTGTAACATGTATACGCGTATACGTCAAGCCCCAAGACACCATTGTACAAAAAAAAACGAACGGAAAATTAGAAAAATACCCTTAAAATAGAAAAAAAAAATCGTTTCCTCTTCCGTTTTGCTAATTGCGGAAAATTGTTCTATTGTGAGTGCGAAAAACGAGAAAATGGTGTATTTCTGTACCTATATACTACATGTGCCACTATGTCGCTTATCTTCCTACTACTTTCTTCAAATACACATATAGTAAATAGGATACAGGACACACATTAATAAAAATATAAAAATTCACCCCTTGGGCTATTTATTCTAACAAAAAAAATTAAATAACAGAATCAAACAATCGCAATTCGATCAACAAAAAAAGGACGCACTTCGGAAGGAATATAAAGCATCTGCAGAGAGGGCAAATAAATACGCATACCAGCTCTGGTATACACCAACCAACCCTAAACACATACATATAATATTTACTTTATCCGTTTCATCGATTTTCACCGAAAAAAATATTTATTTTCTAAACTTGGAATCAACCCCATTAATCTAATCAAAATTCTTTAAAAATATCGATTCGGTATAATACTCAGGCAGCAGCAAAGGGGTGGGGTGACATTTTTGCTACTTGATATGCCTCGCACTTTTCTCGGAGTTTATATTATTTTATTGCTACCTTTATAAAAGGGTGGGGAAGAGGTAATCTAATATCTAACAAGTACTTTTGGTTTTTATCTTTAAGTTTGTTCAGATAAAAATATTTTATTCCATGTTATGGAGTTATATGGTACTGAATACAAGTCAAAACCACGTTAGAAATTTTCAAAGGGGGACGATCCCATTCCAGTTCATTTACTAGGACTTTACTACTACTAACATTAATCAGTCGTTTGTTGGACAACCGCCGGTCATTTTCTCCTGCTTATAACCTGGCTTCTACTCTGTTGTCCCTAGGCCTTTGTGACGCTGATTCAGAGCTACCTGGAAAGTGAGTTTCCAATAGTAGCTCCAAGGCATTTGTTTTAGCTTATTTCTTAATTCGTATTTCTATGTTTTGAGGACTTTCTTGTAGCAGTGCTAGTCTTTAGCACCCTTAGTTCTTGGCTCCTGTATTTTACAGCTGTTTTGACGACCTTTTGACCACTACGTAGGTGGCCGGGGTTTACCCAGAGGTCTACTAGGAGGCCTTAGTCTACTAGGACGCCTATTAAAGGCGTCGGATAGCTGGTCCTTTAGAGTTTAGAACATCAAGTTCTTTGTGTTGAATCATAGAGGTATGGAACCGATACAGGGAGTGAATTATTTAGAACAGTTCTAAAAATATCCCAGTCGGTTTTCTCTTTCAATTCACTAAACTACCCATAATGGTTTCTGAGACAAGTATAATGTCTAGTACTTCTTGTATGTTTCTAGTTATAAACGTTGATTTACAGCAAATATCGCTTATACCAGTACATAGGTTAGTATTAAAAATAAAATTAAAGAGTAACTCACTTCGTTCATTCGTATCAGTGCTTCCCCAAATTGTGTGATATAAATTTGCATCGCCTCCCAGGATGACTCCAATTTTTTATTTTTGAGCCTCCTTTAATGAGCTTCTGAAATGACAGGTGGAGATTTTGACCATCCATCTCAATACTTGTTGGGACCACATCTGAATTACCGTAATTTGATAACAGAAAGATATTCAGATTAGTTTTAGCAAGATAGCAGTTTATATTTAGGAGCCCTAAGCCCAAGCACCCGGTCACCATTGATCCAAAGTTGTTGGACTATTTTCAACAGTAGGCTTGTTGTTTTACTTCAACTTATACCGCACTTGCATCAGAGTGTTCCTCTTACTATACTGTTAAAGTTAGCCGAAAGTTTCCAGCCGAAAGGTAATGCAGATAGTGTCTTTGCTATCCCATCCGAAAGATGAGAATGCAGATATTGTTTTTCCTATCCAAGCAATGCATCCATTGATATCCAATTTGCATCCATTTTGTTGAGAAATTCTGAAGGGGATGCAGGGGTGTAATTTTGCCAAAATTCGCTGATTCAATATATCAAAAATTCATTGAATGGCCTGTCGTTCAAGATTAACCTGCTTTGTCATTGCTGCCACTATGGATATTTGATAGGCCATAATGTTGGTCAACATTCCCTTGCAATTAAACTAGTATTTAATATAATAATAGCTGACCTAAAATCGGCCTTTGATTTATTTATTTATTTATAACAAACATAAAGTTTTTGAACCCCACACCCCAAACTTTCGATGCAACTTTGTTTCGTCTTTACATATATCAGGCAGCTCATTCTAAAACATTTCTTCAATCCACACCTCTGCTGGGGTACGTCAACATTATATTAGCGAGGGCCTCTTCGCTCTGGAAACAGCTGTATCGGCTTCAGTTTCTAACGAGATGGTTCAGTTTAGAGCAATTACGTCAGTTGAATTTAATTTCTTTTTAAAATATTCAATTTCCATTGTGTGCGAAATCAAAATAATTAAAAATGATGATGAGGAAAACAGACAACTCACTTTTGGTTCTTTCACGTTGGTCACCCTCCAGTCGGCGGTCGGCAGTTCAGGATTGATAATTTGTAGCATTTCCAGAATTTCTTTCGGGTCGCTGGGTTCCGCTGGCATTCAAGAAAGCTTTTAGGCGGACTCTCCATCTTCATTCCAGTAATCTTTTTAGCCCATGAGAGCGTTTCCATATCTCTGTCCGTTCTCCCCGCCAAAGGAATCTTATTAAGCTTTGCTAGAGCCTTCCATACTCTTTTCCTGATTTTGTAAGTGGATACGGGGGGACCATCCTAGCTTCTGCTCGTGTTCGTGCTTTGTTCGAGCTTCTGTCTCGTTTGACCTAATGGGTAAAGTCATATATTGTTACCATTTTCTTCGTACGTCTTGCGGACCACGCCTAATGATCAAGAACTCTCATAGGTTATATATGCCTTGGAGGACCTGGCCTCAAAGGACAAAATCCCACCAGCAATAGTTACCGGGTTTTTTTAGAGCGCCGGAATCTTCGTTGTTGTTTTATTAGTTTCATCCATGTTTTATCCGACGAGTTGCGGTGAAGTGATTTATGGTATCATTTTTGTAGAAACCAAATTTTTCCGAGTGAGGAATTTGGGTATGGTCTTAGGTTGATTTTTTTTCTAGATTTGTTTTTCTTTAATTGGATGGAGTCCCGTTTAGTTGACCGTATCCATTTCTATGAATTTTTTTGATGTGCAAAATTTGATTTGGTAGACTAGTGACTTCAGTAAAGGAGGAAACGATCGTAGTTCATTAATTTTCATGAATTTTTGTAGTCGCCATTGATGAGCATTTTTGACACATTTTTGGGGTTCTTTATTTCATTTCATTTAGTTTTTTGGTGTCTGCGTTTGTTTTGTCAATATATATAAGTCTTTCCACCCTTTGTGAGTGGCTCTGTGTCAATGGGGGAAAGAGCGTAAAATACTCACGGTTTCATTTGTATATTTCGTTTTCGAATGATTTTTGATTTGGTGGAGATACGCGCTAGAGGCGAGGACACATTTTGGTGCCAATTCTGGTTGTTGTTCTCCCTACTGCTGTATATGCTGTGGTGCAATGCCACCCATCTCCCATTGATCGAATTTTGTTGTTAGCATGATACAGTAAATACGGGTAATGGGAAAACGAAGGTATTTGAAGGAACATTAGACATTTGTAATGAGCACGACGTGCGCTTTTGGGAGTGGACGGGTGTGAACGTTTTCTTTGCGTTGATGAGAACACGGGATGTTCATTTAGAGCGATTATTGTGTGTGTGGATGGATGGTACGATTATTATTATTTTCCATTATTTTTTGTGCACTTTGATCACGAGATTTAATTTTAAATTTCAATAAAGTGAAAATATCTGTTTCTTGTTCATGATGTGATATTTTTATTTATTTCTATTTTTTACTTTGGACCAGATTCGAGAGTGCTCTGTTCGTTAGCTATTTTCTCTATTCTAATTTTGGGTCACAAGTTTTGGTTTATATATTCTTAAATTTCGTTCGTACGACATCCAATCGTTCAATAATTGTCGGTTGTTCCTGTGTTGATAAATACTCCTCTATTATATTCATTCGGATGGTATGGGTTTGTGAAGGTATACCTGTCAATATGCCAGTTGGATTGAGGTTAGGTTGACCGAATCGTTAGAGATCTCAATTGTTGGGTGTAACAGTGATCCATTTGTGTGGTTGAAGCCAAAATAAAATAGTTTTTTGTCGTGATTATTGTATGTGCTGTGGGAGTAGAAGTTCTTGTGTTCTGTTTCGACTTGGTAAGGGCTTTCAAAGAAGGGAATAAAACGAAGGGACTTCTTCGGCAAGAGGGAATTTGGTTATAGTGCTGTTTTACGGAAGTGTTCAGGAGGTTAAATGGGGGTTATATTACAGAATGCGGTTTTGTTGTTTGTGATGGATTTGTTGTTTAACGGTGTGGTGATCCATTTAATTTAGATGAACTTGGCTTGTTGGACTGGTTTGGAATTGTTTTACAGAGCTGTAATAGAGGCTAGTATTTCTAATTGAAGGGTGGATTTGGTGTTTCAGCTGATTTGTTTTATCTTAATATTGCTGAAATCCTGAATCGGATTGGCTGATAAAGATGTTTTGTTTTGATTGTGTTGTGAATCAACAATTTGTTTTCTTAGGGAAGTTGATTTGGGTATTTTATATTGACCTGTTTGTAAATGGTATTATTGTGTGGTATTGCATTTCGGTGTACCAATAAATTTAATAAGGATAAATTTAATGCGAAAAATTAAAATGTTAACAAGGATTTTTGTTGTTGTACGTGACTTTTTAATGTTTGGTTATTCAGAAGCCGAAAATACTAATTTAAGTTTTATTGTGCAATGCTGAATATTGAAATAATAATGTTTAACTGACACTTTTAGATGATTTATTATTAATTATTGCATTTCTATATGCTTTAGCTTTCATTTAGTTTGAAGAAATTCATTCATACATCAAGAAACTATCTATACTAGTATTTCATCCCACAAAAATAATAAAAAATCCATCAGGATTTTTAAAATCATCCCAGAAAATTTTTAAATGACACGAAATATGATAACAATTGTGCTAAAGTGTAAATTCTTCAAACACCTCTGATAAAAAGATGAGAAGGCGAACCGTTCCTTGAGATCGGCTCAATGGGCTCATATATTTATGGCTTATTCAGTTAATGCGTGAATTATTGAGTTAAATTAATGGTTCCCAAGAACCAAGAGTGTCGTAACTGATCTCTTCTGATTTCTGCACGAGATCATGTCCACTATCCAAAATAAAATTCACATGGCCATCCATAGATTGGCGCTACAGCACACTGAGAAGGTCCATTTTATATAAAACATACATTTAAAATTTAAACGATTGGTGCGCTGGCACCTAAAGTGTCGTAACCGATCTCATTTGATATCGATTTGAAATAATGTGTACTACCTACAAATAAACGTTCAAAACCTTTCGTATATTAGGATTGGCGCTGTGGGGTCACATGTGTATAAATGGCCGAATCGTTTTAACAACAATTACAACACAATTCGGATTTAAATTAATGGTTTCCAGGAACCTGAAATGTCGTCATCGATCTCTTCTGATGACCTCTATATACAAAATAAATTCTAAGGCTCCTATCATCCTTATGTTATGTGAAAAACGGTATATAGCTTAGGCAAGTTTAGGCTTCGCTATACATCCCAATGAATCAATCAAAAAATCTAATCGTCTAAAAGGTTCAAGCTCTTATCTGTCCGCCGGTTGAGGTGTTTAGCTTGTTTAAACTGCCTAAGTGCCTACCAATGCTAAATTTTATCTTTTAGTATAAAACAATTTTTCTTATCGGTCAATTTGAATTGGTTTAAGCTCGATGTTGTGAATGAAGGTCAACCTTTCACTTCCACACTAAAATAAGTAATAACTCATCCGCATGCAACAACAGAAACGTAAGCGTTTTATCTTGTGCACACAAAGTGACTAATTCCAATAAAATGTAATTAAAAAAAAGTACAAAATAAATAAATAATCCAACGAAAAAAAAACTCGATTTTCTTAAAGATCCATTCGTTGCTTTGTTTATGTATGTGTATGTGTGTGTGTGTGTGTAATGTACGAGAAAAATATAAAAGGTCCGTGACATGTTAAGTTTAAAAAATTCGCTGTATATAAATATAAAAGAGATAAGATTGCGCAAAATCAAAATATAAATTGTTTATACAGAAATAAGTTTAAGACGAGAACGAGAAAAAACGGAATAATAGCAACGTTGATTGATCTTTATGTTATTATTATTATTACTTTTGTTGAAAATGTCGATCGTGACTATCGTGATCTCGAAAAAAAAATCGAAAATAAAACAGACACGAGGTTAATTAATCTATACTGTGGTGGAATATCTTACTATCTTAGACATATTTCGTTGTTTACGGAAATCGCGATTGTGCATAAAATGATCCACCAAGTGCTCGCTATCAAAACCAGTTAAGTCAAATAACGAAAGAAGTTCCGAGATTAGTCATCCGAGAAACATTCTCGAATTATCGATTCGTCAATAAGCTTTGTGAAATGTTTGAAGGTGAACTTAGGCATTGATCAAATAACGTTTAAATAATTTAAATGCGCCCCATGCTGATTGTAGTTCATTTGTTTTAATTTTTATTTTAATGCCTCGCGTTATTTCGAATCTTATGTGTTGTAATAAAAAGCTGCATTTGTATTTGTATTACGCCAAAGATTGGTAGCGCTAACCTAAATCAGACACGTGGTGGATGACGCGAATCATTTTCTGTGTACACTGTGTACAGCGTATCTCTGCACAGATGGAAACTGTGTTCCTCTGTTACTAGGAAAAAGATGAGAATGCTCTGAAAACAAGAACAAACCTCAAGAAGATTCCGCTGGCGGAGAGAACAACTGATTTACAAATCATCCAGTAATTTATCTTTCATATTTTATATTCTCGTTTGGAAGGTTGTAGCCCTTTGGCTAGTACCCTTTACTGTTTTATTATATTTTTCGTCGATCCAAATTGGATCTAGTAGATCAAGTGGTTTCTTCCTGCGTAGCCGTCTTACTGGGTTTGGTTCATCCAGATCTCTATGGAGGTTGCCATTTCTTATGTACCACAATGCATTAACTATTCCACGTAGGACTTTGCTGCGAAATTACTGCCCCAGAGCTGATTACAGTAAGTCCACCCAAGTTTTAGAATTTGCCGGTATTGTAGCAACTTATTATTTAGAGTTAGCCTAGAATTTCTTCCTATAAGAGCCAATTCTTCTTTTTCTTTTTGACATGCTCTTTTCATTTTAGTTGGTATTCCTGCTGATATTTTCTTTATTTCCTTCTAGTATTCTCCATCTAATTTAACACGAAAGTGTCGATTAGATATGTAAGATTTTAGTATTTCATAAAACTGCTTTGATAAGTTTCTTTGTAATTTATATTCTAAGCCTTTATGCCATACTCTGTCAAAGGCCTGTGCTACAACCAAGAAGATGACATACTTTCTTATTTTCAAGTACATCTTCAATTATGTTTGTATATCGATGTAATTGTTCTATTGTTGGATGGTTTTCTCTGTAGCCAAATTAACGGAGGAATAAGATTCTCTTCTTCTATTATAGGTTTGAGTCTCTTTCGGAGTAGTTTCTCTAATATTTTTGAAATTATATGAAGTAAGGAAATTGGTCTTTACGAATTTTTGTCATTAAGTGTTGAGTTTAGGTATCATGATTAGTTCTGCGACTTTCCATTGATTTGGAACGTGTTTAAGTAATTAAGTCATATTTTGGAGATATATTACACTTATCCATTTTATTTACTGGTGGTATGTTTTCCTCTGCTGTTTCTCTAGGTAGAGGCTGCAACGTGTTATCGAGGAAGGTTTCAAACATCTAAGCTTCTTGCTTTGCACTTATAGCCCATGGTCCACCTTCATTTTTAACTGGTGTAATTTGTAGTTTAGGTCGATTTAAACATTTTTTCGCTTTTCAAAGGCAATACTCGATATCTTTTCCCCCAGTAAGGCTACTTAGGTATTTATTAATGGATTCGTTCTTGATTTTTTTAATTAGCAACTTTAGTTTATTAGACAAAAAAATTAGTTGTTTTGAGTTCTGGAGGTCGACTTGCTTGCCAGGCCTTTCTTGCTTTTCGTTTTGCCGCAACCAGTTCCCTAACTTCCAGAGGATAGTACACGCAGCTTCTTGTATACTGTTGTTGAATTGTTCTAGTTCTTCTTCTAGCTGTTTCGGATTTTTAATTGCCACCTGAAGATCATTACTATCCTCAAATAGTTTTTGGAATTTCTCCCAGCAGATTTTGTTATTAGTTAGCCAAGGTGGACTAGTTTTCTTAACAATCATTGCCCTGATTGTCGCTGCTTTCTAGGTATATGTAGTTTTCGTCTATATATTTAGTGACAAAGTAGATTATGACATCGGGTATTTTGTTTCTATCCGTAGGCCAATAAGTTGGTTGATCTTCAGAATGAAAATCGCAACTGCATAGTTTGTTGCTGCAATCAGCTCTCTTCCTAAGTTACTCTTGATGGCCAGTAGTTATTTTAAGATGATTTTATTTTGCATTAAAATCACCTGCAGTTATGAAAGTTGATCCAAGTGATTTAAATAATGTGCAATAGACTCTGGCAAGGCAAGGATTACAACTTTAATCCTCAATTCGGTTGAATTTTGATTCAATAAATTGTTTACGTTTGTATACTTCCTCGACTTCTCCGTTCGATAAACTTTCCGTTAACTTACCCAGATATTAGTGATTTCTAATCCCAGATATTAGTGAAAACTAATAAATCACTGAACTGAATTCAGTAGTATGTGGAAGTAAACAGTTTTGCTCTCACGGTCACTTTATATTGGTGCACTAGAATAAAAAAACCAGAAACTTGGTAGAGAAGAATTCTATGCGGTCGCAAAAATGGCTTACACTGTGTAACACTCTACGCGCATAAAAATTACATAAACTACAAAATTACATGACAGTCGAAAATAAAATAATTATAAATACATATAATAAAATCCATATAACACACATATGGCAGAAATAAATATCCCGTTAGATTGAGAATCGCGCGAATAATAATTACAAAATAAAACAAAATCAAACACAACAAAGTGTAATTCTTTTGTTTAAAGAAATATTTTTTTTTTTAAACGACATGATAAATCACGCGCTAGACAAAGATAGAATTTATTCCATCTCAGTTTAGCACCCTAAACATACAAAACTGTATATACAACACATATATACGTAATTACAATTGTCTACAATTTGTATTGTTAAAGATGTTATTTATTCTCAAATTTTTCCCAGTTTTATCTTTCAAATTTAATCTTTTCTTCTTTTTCCTACGTACATTATTTTGAGCTGCCTTTCATTGTTATATTTTGACCACGGCCAGTGTAGTACATTCGTTCAGCATTCAGCTGTGTTCGTAGAAATGTTTGGTGCTGGTTCGTTCAAATCGGAAATGATATTTTAGGCATATTTTCATGAAAGAATAGAAAACTCATACCACATTCACAATACAACGCCATACATATACAAGTACGCGCTAAATGATCAAAAATTTATTACGCGCGCTTGATACTTTTGTATAATCAGCTGTATTTTATGGTGAGATCACGCGAAATAATAATAAATTATCTAAATATATGTATGTATTGTTGTGTACCTAAAAATAATTGTTATTGTGCGCGGCTTTTGGAATTAGGTTATCAGTATAATAGACAGATAATAATAATATATTATGAATGCATATTCATACAAAACAAAAAATTTTTTATTAAACCTAAAATGTATATTGAGTCAGACATATTATGTTTGTCTGTATATGTATGGGTTGTTGTATTGTAAAATAATCACCGAAACCCGATAAAATTTATTCTACCATGACTATTTGGCTTACTTTTACTTAATGCCGTTAGCAATCGTAACATGTACAACTATTTGGTGTCTTAGTACTTTACTAGTATGTGCACCTACTGTATACACGAGAACTTGAAAATCATAAAAAGTTTCACATTTCTTCAAAAGATAATTTATATTTTGTGTCTCCACACCCTTGCAAGATATCAGCAAATGATAAAAGAAATGGATTTTTTTTGTAATCGAATTTTGAAATAATTTTGATTGGTATTCGCATTTATATTAAGCAATAATTTCAGTTGATTACGCGAGTATGATGCATTACAACCCAAATATGGAATTCACATTTTCTTTATAAACATTTGATTGCGGATATTGATATTTGTTCAAACTTATATAATCTGTCTCACGCCGATTTTTTGTTGTTTAGATTTGTTTAATTTAAATTTGCTAAATAAATTAAAATTTGTCAATCTCCAAAATATTTCTAATTGTAGATTGATAAGTCTGAACTACGTTTAAGTTGACAGTTCATAACTAAACATGAGGTTTGGTTTGTGTTCATTAAAAATATCTATCAATGCTGCTATAAACTATATGTAACAATTATATGTAAACAGGGAATTTTCATCATCAGATTACGATCTATGATGAAAGGGGACACAACTATGACCCCTATATAGTATTACTATAGCCTGGCATGGAGCTATGTAATGTGCAGATGAATCAAACCGTGGGACAGGAAAATCGAACCGTGAAAGAGTTGAGAGAGCCTCGGCAACAGAACAACAAAGATTTTTGTTTTTAATTGATAAATTTATTTATTTATTCAATATTACAACTGGTTCTTGTAATTTCTCTATCTGAAATTAGTTTCTCGGTTTAAGATGAGTATAACCTGTTGGTTACTCACTTTACAATAATTTCTTATTCTAATTAGAGTCTCCTTGCTCCATTGGTGGTGTTCTAGATACGACGGATATCTGTATTTTCATGTCGATATATTCGCTGTACGTGTTTCTTTGCTTGTTTCATTATTATCGGTGGCGTATTCCATCTTCAAATCCCTATGAAGGTTGTCGTTCCTAATGTACCATTGGGCATTCACAATCTCCCGCAGCACTTTATTTTGGAAGCATTGTATCATTTGCGCATTGGTTTTCTTGGCACAAGTACAAAGTTGGATACCATAGGTTCATACTTCTTCTTTTTCTTCTTGATGTGCTCTTTCCATCTTAGCTTAGCATCGAGAGTCATGCCAAGGTATTTAGCTATATTTGCATATGGAATTTGATTTGGGTTCATTTAATAAGATGTGCCATTTTTTAGTCCAGTTTCTCACAGTGTTAATTTCTTGGTATTTCCTGACTGTGGAGAGGATCGACTGATCGTCGTAGAGGAAAGACGTGTTTTTGTCTCTCCTTTAAATAAATTATTATTAATATTTTAATTCAAATCAGTTTAGGAATGTGTAGTGTGAGAGTGATGTGCTATTTTTGAGTGAGTTTTGTTCTTTAGAAGTTCATCTGTTAATACAGGTGAATTGATACAGTTATTATGAAAATTACGTTAAACACATATACAATTAGAGAAGTATCTTTTTGTTCTTATTTTCATTCTAATTATATAAAAGTTAATTATTTATTATTGTTATTGTTATTATAACTATTTACATATATGTGAACGGTAATTTATAATCGTATACATAGAAACTGACATTTCAAGGGAATTCCCTTTGTATGCACTTAAGTACATAAAATATTGGTACCCGACAAACCAAAATTTGAAATTACAACAGATCGAATTGTAACTTACCCAATAAGCGAAAATTTGTATACTCAAAATGGGTTGCCACCGTATTGTGACAAAAATGACTTTTTGTGGAATAATATAAATTGATAAATATATAAAATGTTAATGAAAGGAGGAAACAGTTTTCTGCCACGGGAAATTTATCATTTGAGCTGAAATATGTTGGATTGTGTTATCCATTTGGGTTTTTATTTAAATTTAATTACATTTTCATAACTTATTTAAATAATTTTCACTTACTTTAAACAATTCTATAAATTGAAATTTTGTCGAAAGTCCTGATTTAAAACAATAAAGTTGTCGGCAAATATAATTCAATTTATTTTTAATATTATTTAAAATTTATTATTTATTTATTTATTTTTTACATACCGGAAGGTCAGGGAAGATTGTGATTGCAACATTCTTGATCAGGGGGTGTATTTAATTACTTACGCTTTGAGCATAAACTCAATACAATCAAATATGTTAACGATCCAAAGACTTTTTGCTATGGAATGTTGTTTTTCGACGATCTTTCTGGTTGAATTCAGGTTATGTTTTAGTGAAGTTGTGTGAATGTTAGATATAAATTAACCCTGCTTTTAGTTGGATGAATTTAAATATAGGTAGCTGAATGACAATACCGAATCTAAATTTTTTTTGTATTTTTTTTGACATTATTGACGGAATATTTAAGTCATCATATGTATGATAATACTGCCGTGTCATTACGAACGTGAAGTCCCTCGGTTAGATGGTGTTGGTTGGGAAGATAGGGCAAAATAAGGTTACAAGCAGTATGTGATGGGATGACCCATAGATGTGAATTAAATAACCTAACCAGTCTAGTAGGACTGATGCCGAATACATATGATGAATATTAGTATCTTTTACCTCAAACACAACTAACTTACATTAATTAACTAACAAACTCTAATCTAGAGTGTGAATTTAATTGAGACTAACATTCTAATATATTTAAGTAGTTAGAAAATGATTTTGCTGCGGTTCGCCCTAGTCGTTTCTGTGTCTAACATCCTTTCCTAACTAACCTTATCTGTTAAGGATGCAGGCAGGGCCTGGGCCCGCATGATGCTGAAATATTATTCGCATTCAGATATAATTTATTATTTGATTGTTGATATTTCAGGATTATGGTAACGTACCTAGGATCGCCGTTATGGCTGGCCTGTACGCCTCTATCATATCATATCATATCATATCATAGTTTCTCACAGTGTTAATTTCTTGCTAGGATAGCTGTATCGTCGCTTCTGTAGTACCTTGAATATTCGATAAGTCAATAGGTCCAATAAGCTACCTTGTGTTTGTTATACCTGCTGATATCATTTTTAGATCAGAGTACTCATTTTCAAATTGGACTCTAAGGTGTCGATCTGCTAAGTAGGATTTAAGAATCTGATGAAATTAGACAGGTCTCGATGCAGCTTAAATTCAAGCCTTTTGGGCCAGACTTTGTCAAAAGCTTGAGCTACATCTAAGAAAATACTGGAGGATATCATCTTATTCACAAGTGCATCCTCAATGACATCCGTTATTCTGTGAACTTGTTCAACTGTAGAGTGATTTTCTTTAAACCCAAATTTGTATGGTAGAATTTTTCTTCTATTAAAAGGTTAAGTCTCTTCAGCAATAGTTTTTAAAATATTTTTGATATCCCCGGAAATAGTGATATCGGTCTATAAAATTTTTGATCGTTTGCTGTTTTACACGGTTTAGGAATCATAATTACTTAGCCAGCTTCCATTGACGTGGAATAGTTTCAATCTGAAGGCTGCTTTAGTTATTTGAACTAATTTACGCAAACCATTCACGGGAATGGCTTTCAGAATTTGCCTAGTAATTAAATCATAACCTGGAGCTTTTCTGATACTTAAGTTATTATTTATAAATCAATAATAGTTTTAGATCATCTACTTTGTTTACAACCGTTGCATTTTCAATTTGCTGTTTGTTTTGGCAATGGTTGGAAATAGAGAAAATTCCTGTTTGTCACTTTTAGTCCAGGATCCGTCATCATTTTTGATAAGTGGCATATGCATTTTAGTTCTTTTTAGCCGCTTCATTGCTTTCCAAAGCGAGTAATTCTCATCCTTTAGTTCAGAAAGACCTCGCAGACGAGGTCTTTCTTAGTTGTTTTAATTTGTTGCACATAAAATTGAGGATATTTTTGTGTTGCAGAGCATGAGTCTGTCAGATTATACAAGCTTTCCATTTCTCTTTAATTAGAGTTCTCTGTCCTCCAGAGGATAGTTGTGTTTTTTCCTTATGGGAAATCGGTGATTCCCAAGCTGCTTGTTGAATATTATTATTAAATGCTTCTAGTTCATCTTCCAGCTGCATCTCCGTTCTAATTGGTTCGCCGAGATTTGTTCGCTGTTCCACGAATTTCTTGAATAAATCGCAATTGGTTTTATTGTTTGTTAATTTAGGCGAGTTAACTTTTTTATTATTGAGTGGCGAGATGATAGCCGTTCACTATTTCAATGCACGTGTAGCCCTCTGAAATTCTCGTGAGTTGCATTAAATAACTCCTTTACTTTAGAGGTGGTAAGTCTAGATCCCCAAAAGGTATTCCTTGCATTAAAATAACCGCCTATGATAAAATTTGATCAAGTTTCTGTTAAATGAGTTTCCGATATAAGACCTATGTCTATTTTTTCTAAGTTTAGAAAAATTTCTAACTCTGGAACATGCTGTGGTAATACAATCGCGTTCCAAATAACAATTCTAAGTGTTCTATAACCGAGTTTATACAACATGCTCTTAGCCACTCACCCAGTGCAGGAAGGCCGATCTGTGTCAACACAGAGAAAAAGGTAACAAACTGTTAACAAATCATAGCATAAAACTTCTTTCCCGTGTTTAATCTGCAAATAGTTCTGAAACCTAAATATCTGGTGACTAAGTTGATCAAAAACTGAGACATAAATCCTATAACTCGTATATCACCAACAAAGCTAATTAGGCGTACCTTTCCTTCAACGGGTATACGCCCCTAGCCCTGCATTGCCTATTTCAAGAGCGAGATTACTAGAAGAATTATAGATTGCCCATTGAAGCAGGTTGCATGCGTTGAGACATACTAAAAGCTTTTAGTTACTATCTCGGATATCTAAATGGAGTACTCAAGTTGAACCGCCGAGATTAAGATCTATAGTATGGTTCATGACACGGCATAGTCCACTTAATGAGGTGCGAATAGAGAAAGATATCTTTGATAGGGGAACTAAATCCCTAATTCATGTGATATGTTAACTGTGATGTACAAAAGATCTAAAGACCGCAAAAGATCTATTACTAGTAGAATCTAATTTGTTAATTCCGTTATAAAATGAATAGTGAACTCTTCATAAGAAATTTTGAGTTCCCACAGTGGAATTTAAAATTACGTTTGAGTAACCAAAGCCGCTAGATTGCTAATAAAAAAACTTCACATTTTCATTATTTCAGGGAACGCAAATTTCCGCCAACAATGCTTTCCACGCAACGCCAGACTGCTATTTGGCCGTCTCAATGCTACTGAGCGCCGGTTTATGTTTTCTCATTAAGTGTGTTAGTGGTATTGAAGGTTATATCTATTGGCTGGCTTGTAGAAATCTGTTTGGTATATTCGTAAATTATTCTCTCAGCTTTAAGCCATGGTTTCCGTCTAAGTTATTATCCTCGTATGTATTACTATTTATTTGTTACTTGCTTTTGGGAAACTTATTCCTCTGCTATTTTTAGTCCTTCGCTCCGGCATATGCAGTTCATCCACACCCTACAATTCTAAGGCTAAAGCATCAACCAGCGAAAACTTAAGAGCTTAAGTTGTGCTCCGTTTGGACTACTTATTTATTTGTGACGAGAAGCCTTAAAGCCGAAATGATACAAACAGCATGTAACTTTAGCTCTTAAGTGTTTGCTGGTTGAGGCATAATATCAATTAGCTTTTATATATTTCCTAGGATTACCAAATTTTGTATACAATTATATTAATTAATCTTGTAAAACACATTTATTATTCAATACATCATTTTTACGGACCACCTTATGTCAAATGTGTGGTTCACCACCTTATGTCAAATAAAACAAAAAACTGTTATAAATCCAGTCAGCCAAAAATTGGGTTACTTGATGCTTATATCCTAATTGCCCTATCTACCCTATCTATTGTAATTTATAACACTCAGTTAAGGCCGTAGCGCCTGATTACCCTAAGCTGGAGGAATAATCTAAATTTATTCATTTGCATCGGCATTAATTTTAATTCACCTTGACATGTGTGTAAAAATGGCTAAACAATTTTATAGATAATAATTGCTAACGGTATTTTTCAACATTCCATTACATATTTATAAATCAGTCCTTCGATAAACATCTAATCATGACTATAATATAATCAGTAAATAGTTATCACCTTCTAGACCAAAGCAAAATTTGCAGTAAAAAAAACTCAATTGGGTAATAATATTCAGTGTTCCAACATCTTTAATTTCATCTCCGCTACTGAAATTCTATAAAGGTACACATACACACACTACAATCCACTAAAACCCAATTTTTCTTTTATACATATTATATACATATAAATTTTCATTTTCATCTTCTTACATATTCCCCTGCCTTCTTCTTCTTGTATATAATGTATATAAGAATGTATATAAGATTGGTCGGCTTTAAATAAAATATAAAAACCGTACAACAACAAATATGGCGGTGGTTTCAAGTGTTTTCTTTCCTTTCTATATTATGTATTACGTATTTCTGTTTTCTGATTTCGTTCTTAGCTCGTTTCTCTCTACGTATATAAGAATATACAACATACATCTTAAAATACAATCAGAGTACATAGTAGGTATATAGAGAAAACAAAAAATCGATGTAAGTATATAAAACATTTCTGTTATTTTTTGCACTAAAATCGTTTTTTTTTTGTTTCTGTGTAGTACAGTTGATTCAGAATTAATATACAGTTGGCACAAATAAATATTTATGTGTATACAATTTTATGATGATTTCATCATGGAAATGATTTTATTGGATTCTGTTCTATATCAAGTACCTATACGTTTTAACAAGGTTGTACATCTCTTTTCTCGGTGTGAACTGACCATAAATTGCCCAATATGTATTAAATTTCTGGGGAAGTAACCACGCATAAGGGTTAAATATAAAGCCAATTAAATTATATACCTTTTATGTTACCTCATCTACACACACATCAAAAATAAAACATTAACAAATTTCTTGCGTATAAAACACAAGAAAAAATTATATTCTTGTTTTTACAACGGTGCCCCACTGAACGAAACGAACACGAACGAACTAAAAGCACTAACAGAACAGCAGCAACAACAACAATTTCGTATTTACATAAAAATCCATTATCATGTTCCCTCCAGCCAGGGCACGGAACAACTTTATTTTTGTTTACAATACAGAATCATAACAACAACAATAATAATTACATCAACAACAATACATATACTGACTGGTAACATTATAACAGAAAACATTTTCAAAAACTCGTTTTACTTTTTAATGTTAGTTCTGTTAATTTTAAATTGTTGTTGCTTTTGTTCCTGTAATTTTTGTTTATTATCAATTTGGAATGAACTCCTTGGGTGCAAAAATAAAATAAAATCACTTTTATATGAAGTGGGTATCTATCTCTCTGTGCTAATCATTGGGGGTTTTACCATTGACGATGTGACATTACAATTACATAAGATCAACTTATAGAAATATTGTCGTAAACGAGACACTGTAAGTTATTGACGTCTGCATCATTGCTTAAGTGCAAAATGCACCTGTATGCACATTGTGTATACACACGTCACTGCAACACGAACACGGTCAGACTGAGGTCGTATATGTATAGAAAATAAAACGAATTAGTGTTGGTTTCGGTTTATATACAAACAAACAACAATCTAAAAAGCGCACATATTATATCAGTTTGTATGAACGTTTGTCCCACAGTACACGCTGTATTATGGGTTCATACAGTTATTAAATTTTTCTCAACGTGAATTGTTTAGTTTCGTAAAATTTTATATTTCAAATAAAAGTTAAACATAGAAATAAAGTCAACTTATAGTGTATGTAGGAGTTAAGTAAATATGCGCGGTTACCAAGAATCTAAGAAACGTGATACTGAAAGAAAGCGACTTTATCGTGAAAGACAGCGTGCAATGGAAACGCCAGAGGAAGCTGCGGAACGGCGTGCTCGTCAAGCGGAGCAAATACGACAGTCCCGTTTTAATCGTCGTATCCAAATGTCATTACAAGAGCAAGAAGCTCATCGTATTTCTGAAGTTGCTCGTGTGAAAAGATTACGACAATCTCAGAAAGTAAATAAAACAGAAAACGAAATAGAAGCACGGCGTAAACGTGGCACTTTGCAAGTTCAACAGCATCGCGCTAGACGACGTGTTTATCAGTGTGTCCCAAAACCAGAAGCAAGACAGATAGAGGAAGGTACAGCTGTCAATGGGAAACCGCTTGAAGCTTCGGAATGGCTTAAACGCGAAGTTGAAAGAGTACGACAATCCTGCTTCCCATCACAGTTCAATCAAACGTTGCAATATCAAGAAGTGATGCGTCTTCCAGAAGCGCAACAAACAAAAAAATCGCTTGATACACCGAACTATGTTAAGCGGAATCGTCTTAGTCAACGTGATTATGATCTGATGCAAATGCATGATACGTCACTTGAGGCTGAAACTTGGCATAACCGTGATCAAATTAAAAACTCACGTCTCATTAAAAAAATCAACCATCCAGATGATACGCAAAATGAAGCTACTCATTTTAAACGGAACCGGCTTAGTGAATATGCTTATAAATTGATTAGGGCAGAAGAAAGCAGGCCAGAGCCTGAACCAGTTCAGCAGTATCGTCTCATCCAACGAATTAGTCCATTGCAAGATGCAGTTATACATACGTATAAACGCCTTCCATCGAATCGTCTCAGTCAAAGTTCCTACGAGTTGAATCAAGAGCTGGAAACGCAACAAGTGCCGCAGTCTCGTATTGATCAAAAAGCCATCCAGACATTACAAGTTAATGAAACAAAGAATGACTCGGAAAGTGAAGTCGACGATACACTATCGTACCAGGATGCAATTTCATTACTAATGCGTCGTTCACCAACATTTCGTAAATTGATGTTAATCAGGCTGGTACAAAAACAGTTTTCTCCAAAGATATTTTAAATTATAATAAATTTAGCACTTTAGCTGTATATTATTTTTGGTGTATATTATTAAATTTCTGTTTTGGGTTTTGATGGGTCCAGTTTTTCAATCGCTTTGGTTAATTAATACAGGATGCGCCACCGCATGGAATACTATGGAAATTATAAATAAAATCGAGCCAGCTCGATACATAATCTAACTCTTCAAAATAGACGATAATCCTGTGTTTCGACGGTTCCATGGTCTGTTGTGTGTGATGGATTCATGGTTCCTCTACACTCTACAGTTTTAAATTAGCGCCAACAGAATTTCGGATTGATGTCTTGGCTCTAATCGGTATCGCATTATAATGAAACTTGCTACTACCATCACGATGATGATCTAAATGAAACTGATTAAACATTTTCCAAAATTGTAATCAAATTTATTGAAATAATGTTTATAATTGTTTTAAATAATATTAGGTGGTACGTAAGTACAAGTTTTATAACAGTTAATTTGATAAAGTGCAGCGACAAACACAATTTGGCGGCAAAAATGACATTTAGGTTATCAGTTTTGTCATATATTTTGTGATGTAGCGAAAGTAATCAGATCCCAACATGTTAAAATTATTCACATGTTGTCAACAGTTTGCGGAAAGTGCGACTTGCGCATTTATAGACTCTAAAAGTAACACATTCTATGAATGAAACTTTCTGGATTGTAGAGTCTATGTGCGCTGAATGTACCCCACGATTGTAAAAGAACCACATATATAAAGAGTATCAACCAAAGTAGATATACCATAAACAAATAGTGTGAAAGATGATTTTTTTGACCACATTTCAAAATTATTGTGGTTTATTATTAGCAACAATCGTTTATAGTACTGTAAAATCATAAACGATTCAATAATAATGATTTTAATAATGATAGGTCGTATCCCAATTTAAGATTCATGCACTTTCCAATATCGTCGAGTGTCGTATCAGATGCGGCTGGTTTAAAATTTCATCGAAGTTCCAAGTAATTTCCGATGAATGATGTTTCGGAAACAAAGTTGTCATCTAGATAACAAGCTATGTTTCATAGATTGTCCAAACATATACGGCTTTTAGATCTCGTTCAACTTAATTTGGAGGTATGCCTCAAACAAATCCATTTTCGCGAAATATCTCCCGTGACGTAATTGGTAACCTGACTCAACACAAATCGGCTGGTCAATCTCACTGGATTATCTCAGACCAATCTTCTATTGAAACTCAGATGAATGTACATTATACGGTTCGTCTTGGTCTCAGTCGCATTTCACAACTAGGACATAGTCTTGAAGGTATTTGATCTGAAAACCGCCGGTTATGATATTTTTGGGGAAACTCACTGGTGAAGCAGTACGAACAGAATTGTGAGGAGCACGCATTATTACAATGTCTCGGATTACGGACATGAACGGAAATGAACATGTACTCACGAGAAGCATTACATCAACCTATACTAATTCTGCATATGATTCATTATAGGTCGAATAGTTGTACTTGAAAAATTACAAAGCGGTGCTGAATTTCCGCTTTGAAAAAAAACTCCTTCAAATTTTGGATGATCACTTTGAAAGTTTCTGATTTGTAAAGTTCTTCATCCTCTGAATAAAACTGGACGATGTTCTATGTCTTGCTGTTATGTCATCATTATTTCACAAAACTGTTCCTGGTTTGCGACTAACATTTTTAACGCTTCCGCGAACATTTCGGAACGAACTATTCCGAACCATAGATTTCTCACTAAATACACTCGGTTTATGATAGATGGAGTTTACGATGATGATAGGGACTGCTAGTATTGTTGGCCTTATTCTTATTTATTAACTATATGTTTACTATTTTCTAACTATATGCTCGAAATGTGTTAGGCTATAACAGCTATGTTGTTAAAGCAACGTCTGTCAAATTTATTGTGAATTGTTCAGTAGTGTAAGGCAAATCACTGTGGCAGCTTATAAAGTTAAACAACGTGTACAAATCATCAAATTTTATTTTCAAAATCAGTGCTCAGATCGAGAAAAGTTCCGTGCAATCCGTGATTTTTATCCTTATGCCACAACTATCCTCGGTTCGATAAATAATCAGCCAACGCCCGTACCTCATCGAAACGCAAGGTCTACTGAAAATGTTGCTGCTGTTCGTGAGGCTGTTCGGGAAATCCCGAAACAGTCAATTTCTCGTCATTCACAAGAACTTGACCCCTAACTCTGTAACTTCAACTTGGCGAATTTTGCGTTGGGACTTGAGTTTGCACCCGTATAAAATCCAACTGACCCAGGAGCTTAAGGTAAATGACAACGTGTGTTCGCTGATTAGGCTCTGGAGCAGTTGGAAGTTGACCCAAATTTTGCAAAAAAAAAATATCTTTAGCGATGATTTTTGGATGAATATGTGAAAAAGCAAAATTGTCGGATTTGGGACGATACCAATACACACGAGAATCATCGATTCATGCTTCTTCCTAAACGAAACTGGCATTGCCATAATCGTCAACTACGAGCGCTACAGATCGATGACAAGCAACTTGTTGATAAGCCTGATCTAGATGATATGGATATCGATGACATATGGTTTCAGCATGACGGCGCTACGTGCCACATAGCGCAAGCCACGATGGACATTCTGCACGAGCGATTTGACGACATAGCTATATTGCGCGGCATGAACTAGGACCCTATTTCTGAGTAAGATATGAAAACGAGAGTACTAGATTCATATTTGATTTGCATCAGTTTTCTTATTTTAAACTAAATAGGAATCTAGTACTCTCGGTTTCGTATCGTTTTCAAAAATAGCGCCCTTGACCACCGAGATCGTGCGATTTAACAAAATCTTCGAAAACTAAAATCTTCGAACATATCCGAATACGTGCCACGCAAAGCCTTGGTGGATATTTGAACAACGCTATATTTCATGCTTAATGTCATAAAATATTTTATGAAATAAAAATAATAATTGAGCGGATATTTCACACACAACTTGTTTTATTTACATTTAAAAATCGAGCATCCTTATTGGATGCTAATGCCATGCTATTGCCTTTATTTATTTAAAACAGGCAAATGTTTATTTTTAAATTCTATACGTCATTCAACATTTTAATATTCTTCTAATGGTATTATGACACTGGCTAATTTTCAGCCTCTGCAAAATCCAAATTATGTGCGAAAACTAATATGTATATACAAAATATTAATAAGAGTGAGTGCATACAATATATTAGAAATTTTGTACCAGAATTGAGCAAAAAAGCCGCCCAACGAGCAATTCTAACAGTTTAGAATCCGCAAAAATATCCGCATATGTTGCAATACTTTTGTTTGACAGCTCCAACTTTTCTTTAACAATTACTGACAAAACGAATATTTGTATGTGAATTCCATACAAATATTTTATTGAAAAACTATTTTAAGTGATTTAATAACCGTTTCAAACAATTTTCAACATTTTTATTGGTGCACAAAATGTTTGTTTACCAACAAAATGTACATGGCATTTGAAAAATTGTCACCGTTTAAAACAGTTGCTTAATTTTATGTAATTACAGGTTGATCACAGGCGACATGTTTTTTTAGGAATAAAATAGAAAAATATTCTTTGCAGAAATTAATTACACGGGGCGCTTTCAGGGCACCCAACAGTTGGGAACATGTTGAGTAAAATCGCGCCCAACGCTATGAAAATGTTTAGCACTATATGCAATTTTAAATCAAATTGGCAATGATGTTACTAATCGTGATAGGGGAAAGAAAGCGCCCAATGATTACCATTTTTGTAAAAATACAAATATTAGTTGTTTACTTTCAATGGCCATCAAACACAGCATTGCTTTATTAAAGGCGTCGTCTCTTGCTGAGGTCAGATCTTATTTGGCCTGCGGAAAAATACTCGGGTAAATGTTTTTTTTTATGGTGTCTCCACACTACGTGTTTTTACATGTATTCTGTAATATAAGTGATAGAGAAATATTGTATGCAAACCGTGTATGGATATGTTTCAAGATCGAATAATACAATGACAAGCGTTTGTATTGTAAAGATTATGGCTAACCATAAATAAAATCAAAATCAATCGATTGCCACCTATTCTTCCTTTGTCCAATTAAACATATCCTATAATTTTATTATTCGAAATATTTCAATTCTACTCGTATTTATAATATTATTTACATCAATTCAAACAAATACTATGTCGGTTTAATATTGACAGTTATTCGTATTTTTTAGGTTACCGGTCTATGCAAAAACATACTGAAATGGCGTTTTGCCAGTCTCTCAACTTACAAATATGCTTGAAAAATTGTTATTAAAAATGTAAACACATATCATTTGGGCACAACAAATTCTGACATATGTTGGCACATTTGTGACAACACTGTGGAGACACTTTTATGCCATGCCATAAATGTAATTCCTGTACTAAAAATATCATATATACGGCGTTAAGGTGTTTCAACCCTCAGATGTGAACTTTAAAATATGAAAGATAAATTACTACATCAGTAAATCATTGTACATATTAAAAAAACCATAAAACATTTCAAATGCTATCGTATAGCGTGAATCATATTATGAACGTGGTTGAATTCAATCAGAACCGTGTTTCAATTAGGCTGATTCACCGCAATAATCAACGATGTCGTTAAACAAATCGTAACACAACATACGCACACTAATTTAATTGTTTTCCCTCCAAATAATATAAAACTCTCGTATGTACAATTTCTGACCTGTAAACCATTGAATCTGTTCATGTGACGCGCACTGTACTATAAAAAAATAATATTTTATTTATTCGATGGTTGTTGTTGTTACTGTAATTCATGATTTTTGTATGAGAGACAGCTTCAAGATATATCTTTCCCACTTTTTCACTCTTTTGTACAATAACAAAAAAAAAAATTTATGTCACAAAAAAAAACGAAAACAACAGAAATAAAAAACAAAATTGCTAAATCGATGGAGGTACTGGGTATTTTTATACATATTCTATGTGTGTGCTCCGGCTATGTTGCCAGTATGTATATTCTATTCTATGTGTAGTGATAAACGTGAACTTGCATTAAGTTTTATTTTATCGCTTGGGAATGAAGGGGTGGGGATACATCATGATGAAATTTGGCAAATATAGTTATGTGAAAAGGCATATAAAAAATTATGGCTTTTTCTTGCTTCTGTGTACTATGTATACGTACGTAATAATCGATTTTTCGTTTTATGTATGTAAGAAAAGAAAATTTGTACAAGTATATAAAGAAAATTCTATGTGTTGTATATATATTAAAGGCGAGATAATGAGTCAGACGAGTTATTTTAAAAATTTCACATCACAGGAATTTCCTAATTTTTGTGAAAAGTTATTTTGTCGTACCGAACCCCTTCGCTACGTGGTGTAACAACGAACTCGGACTCATCCTCTTCCTCTCTTCTTAATTGTTATTATCACAAATGCTAAACAGAAAAACATGTACGTGTGAGAACCGTGTCCATTATGTTAATAAATTTGTAGAATCGTCATAGAATTTATGATTTCGTTAATGAAGAAGGGAAACGAGGTCATCAGTGATTCACGGTTAATTCAGTTGCTTGAAGAACTTGGCTCTAATTCTTATATCGGCCTACTGGGAATTAACATCAAGCCGATAACCAAATAAGTAATTGACGACTAGTAATCCATTGTGTCATTACAATGATAAATTTATGTTATTAATTATTTATGTTAACTAACTGTTTCTAGTTGAAATATAGTATACTGTCAAAGCTTCATTATGAGTCCATAATTGTTTATTTGAAATAAAATTATTCAAAAATAACGAATTTTTCCTACCTTAAATCAAGGTCAAAAAATGAGTCGATATTTTTTCATAAAAATCAGCATTATGTCGTTTCGGTACTTATTCTGTGCTTCAGTGTCTCACTATCTGAGAAATTGAACAAATGTTTAAATTACATTTCATGTTAATAAATGTGGTACTTGAAAAAAAACACACTTTTCCCCGATTCCGCCTTAAGTGTCATGTAATGTATATTCAACGATATTCTGCAGATAAGGACAAACCCCGCAATAGGTATATCAGCAAGGCGAAACGATGTCGATAAGTAATCACGTAAATTGACTTTTCTTCGGTCACGTAGTGAAAAGTAGCAGAAGCTTCAATATTTTGTTTAGTCATCATTATTGTTTTGTTTTACAGATGTCGAATGTACGGTTTGTTTCTCGGGTGTCAGTATCAATTTTAATTTTCATAACAGATGAAAGAATTTCCCTTTTCCGCTTGATTTTTTCTCAATTGTTTTGACATTGGTAAGATCTGTAAAATAGATTACATGTGCGCCACACGAGGAGTTATGATTCCAGGATCAAACTTCGTTTCTTTCCACTTTATCTATAACATCGATTTTCAATCATGACTCCTAGTGTGGACGCACATAATGGAAGGAAGAATCAATAAGATAAGGTACTATGTTATCATATGAAGTGCGTTTACTTGTAAAAACAGAATGAAGCTGAAATGACGAGTTGCGTCGCACGGGTGTTAACTTTTAAACTGGATTCCGGTTTTATTTTGAATTTTGGATGATTGGATCATATGTAGTTTTTTTTAATCCCTGCAATCTGTTCTGGGGCCGATGCACTGCCAACTCTTTCGCAGTTTGTTTTTCCCTTCCTACCTTTCGCAATTATGCCAAATCGAAGACGTATGGCTATAGGTCCGATTTACGTTGCCCTCTGCGCATTGCATAGCTCCATGCCAGCCTATAGTAACAGGACATGGAAGATGGAGTACTGGACATATGCAGTTGAAATTATGTTTTGTTACAAACTGGCTTGAGAAGAGATGTAGCTAGAAATATAAATTCACAATAATAAAAGCCAGCTCGATATTCGCTAGAGCGGTTCATTTGTTCCCTGAGCTGAGCAAGGCATATTCTCGCTCCTCGATACATTGGCGGCTCTACCCGCCTGTGGGTTCGGCATAGTTTCTTTAGAGGACTCAAGAAAATAAAGATCCATCTTTGTTAGTATCCCCTCACTGTTAGCAGCTGGTGATGTGAACACCTGACCCACGTTATGTAACGTCAAGGTACTCAGTAAACACCTGTATATTTTTCTGATATGATACAAGGTCATGAATATTAGTAAGTTGTGTATTATTAAAATATATGTGATCATAAATATATAATCTGGAAGTTCAGAGTTGAACTTTACTGGAAGAAAAGGAATTACTTGAAAGTATTAGGACTGGGCCCACTGATGAAGTTAAATGCGAACAATTATGTAAAATATAAAGTAGCTGCTCGTAACGTTATTGTTGAATGTCTTGATTCTGTTATACAGAACATGTTAAAGAAAAATTAGCATATCACATGTGAAAAAATTTGTGTGATACTTTTCAGAGTAAAAACTTGACAAAAAGGATCTATACGTTTAAAAGGCTAATCAAGTTAGAATGTGATAAAAGTAAAAACTTACAAACGTTTTTCAGAGAGTTCGATTATACTGAGAGAGTGCTCGTGGTACGATGTCAAATGATGAAATATTGACGTTTTATTATCTAAAGTACATAACAAGTATGGATCAGCTGAGCTAATGATTGATAAAGTTCGTAGCCGCTTACTTGAAGAAAACTTAAAAAGAATGATGATGAAAAGTTCACCCATCCGTCAATATCAGTTGCATTTAAGACACGAACCGTAAAATTTTGCTATTACAACTGTAATCAGATTTGATTGACATAAGGCCAATAGATCATCTCAGTAACAAGCATGTGTCAGTCAACGAATAAGTAGCAGCCAAACCTCCAATGCACGTCAAATAACTTTTTTAATTGATTGCACTGATCATTTAATTACTGATGAACAACTATTATCGGTCAAGAAGAATATAGTTCCATTTGAAATTAAAGTCGCCAAACAGGGTGTAACATTGAAGGTTTCCACATCTGGTTATTTACTCGTGTTATCGTTTGGCAAAGGGCGGAAAGTACACGAATTAGATACCAATTTACTGTCGATTAGCTAACTCGATGATGCCGGATACACATGAACCCCTTTGAGAGATTATACTGTTAAAAATAATATAATATTAAAATATTCAGCATGGAAGATGGGTCGGCCCATGAGTTTTGCACACCGACAGGGGGTCATAGATGTGTTACATTTCACCACAGATCGAAATCTGTTGATGAAATTTCACTTTGCATCCTGCCCCTATCGGGATTCGAACCCAGTACCTCCCGATCCATCTTCCATGCTGGTATAGGCTGGCATGGAGCTTGCAATGTGCAGATGGTCTTAAAATCGGTCCTATAGCCGTACGTCCTCGAGTTGGCCGCAAGGCGTAAAGTAAGGACGTTAAAAGCATAACCGCGGAAGAGCAGGGTGAGCCTTGAGCCCCAAAACAGATCGCATAGTTACCAATAAAAAAATAAAAAAAAAAAAAAAAAAAATATTCAGCAGCATTCAGTCCTGAGATGAATGGTGTTGCCGAACGATTAAACCGGGATTTCAGTAAGATGAGCCTAGCAACAAGGAGTCGAGGGATGTCGAAAACTTTAATGTGGACATGAATCAGAAAGAGCCGATCACGTTGTGCAAAGATAATAAGTTCAATTTGAATAATCAATACTGAACCGGATGTTACTGAAAATTCAACCCGATACAAATCAAGATTGGTAGCAAAAGGTTACATGCAACGTCAAGATCAAGATTATCAGGGCACTTATTCGCCCGTAGCCAGACTTGCTACTATACTATACGTGAAATGAATGGAAATCTTTCAGTTGATCAATCACACTACATTAACGCCATACTCGAACATTTTGAAATGTCTGATTGTAATTCATTGCCTACACCAATGATCAAAAACTTGAAACTCATCAAGCGTACTGACCAACAATTAACAGATGTGCCGTACCGCCAATTATTGGCCAGCCGATTTATAAGTTAAAATTTTCAAGAAATGTAGAAGATGTTTGGATTGGGTATCCCGACGCTGACTGGGTGAATAATAGTGTCGATTGAAAGTTAACTATAAACATGGTCAAGTAATTGCTTTTAGCAAAGTAAACACTTTTCTGCTTCGGCTTTAATTATTCGAAGGATTTTAACTGTTATCACTTATCGGCTCGGCTCGAGCCTAACGCGAATTTTGCGCCTAGCAATACTTACCTAGCTCACTACAATTTTGTTTTCGGGGTTTCCGTTTCTATTTGTTACCTTTTATCAAAATTTGTATGAAAACGAAGAAATTTTTTGACTAATTGACGACTAAATGACTAATTTATGAGAAGTCACATTAGTTTTTCAAATAACTTGTTCAATAACTGTCAACATTATGGTTAAAACTGACGTGCAAAATTTCGCATGCGGAGAATTTAGACTCCACTACTTTAGACGAAATAAAACACATTTAGTTATTTAAAACATTTATGACCACAACAACGTCAAAACATTGTAGTTTTCGTCAAAATTCTCAAAAACGGATATGTGGTTTACTTGCGTGTTTGCGAGCGTAATCGCATGCGTAAATTTCACGCGTCTGTTTCCAGGTTTAGACGACAAGTGTGGGACATGTCATATACAATTCTTTTTTCGTGACAAATCTCTTAAGCGAGACGTTTCTAATTTTATCAAGTACTTTCGAAAGTGGCGCAGAATCGAGGGATCCTGTTCACTCCTCGTCGAAACGCCATCATAATAATTATTATTTTTTATACGGTTAAACATTTTGTTTGCCGAATAGGTAAGTAAGCATTTTTAATTGTTTTATTATGAAAAATTTAACATAAGATATTCGAATAAAATGCAAAATTCAATCAACACAAGTTTTTAAATAAAATAGGAATATTATTCTTCATTTTGCTGATGACGTAGAGATGGTTGTCTTCACATGGTTGACTGTCACATGGTTGACTGTCACATGGTTGACTGAAAATAATGGAGAGTCGGGCGGCCATCCTTTCACGGATTCAGTTTCCCTGGCGTCAAGGGTGGTGTTGGATTGTCACACATCTTTTAACGCGATGAGTGAACTATTCAAAATCCAGTTTGCCTAGGTTCCGGGTCAATCTGATGTTGAGCGAAATTGCAGGGCAGACGAATTAGCAAGGTATGGTACGACTCTCTAACTGGAACCAGGGAGAGAGTGTGTAGGTAGGCTTTTTCTGTGCCGAAAGCAGCAAGCCATGGGAAAGCAGTTGCCTTGGTAAATGCTAGGCGGCTCGCCAGTCAGACTGGCAAGGTAGCGAAACAAGTATGGCCTGAACTGAACTTGAATCGCTCCAAGATCTTAATCACACTAAGGAAGCGTGATTTAGGTAGAATTATAAGAGTACTTACCGGAAACTGCCTTTTCGGAGATCTGGCGAGAAAGCTGGGTCTGGATGCAAATGACTGCTGTAGAAGCTGCAAGGCCGAGGAGGAGAAGGAGGCTCTTGTTCACTTCCTATGATCATGCCCTGTGCTAGCTGGCAGAAGGCATGATCACTTGGGTAAATACACTATGGACCTCTCTGATTTCGAAAACTATAATGTGCGAGGTCTTGTACGTTATGTGAATAGTACTAGATGTGGTATCACAATAGGCAATAATAGGTCTAAGTGTGCGATAGCAACCACTGAAACCTAATCTAACCTGACCTATTCTTCATTTAAATGTTTTCATTCGACATATTATATGGACCAATACAATACATAATAAAATAGGACTGTATGAATATGGACATATACATTTAAAATAAATTAAACGATTTTATAAAAATTTTAAAATCAGTAAAATGTTTAAGTATTAATGCTCCTTCGTAAATAAATATACAATTAAACATAATAACAAAATATTTGAGTTTTATTTAAAATAAATCTTTTGACACAAAGAAAACGGGCCATAGAAGTACCTTAATGTATGGTTAAGAACTACTTCTAAAGTACTTACACCGAAGAAGTTTAAAAGTATTTCTTTCGATGTACTTTTAAAATAGGTAATGTTTTTTGTAGTAAGGGTAAAAGAGAATGCTAAATATAATTTGTTAACTGATGATTTTTTCCACTGTCCTATCTTTCTTCACAAAAAAGGTATTTTCTTCATTCCACACTAGTTTTGGAAGTACTTCTACGATTGCTTGGTAGTGTGTCGCCAATTACTCTCCGACTGTGTTATATGGTAAATTAATAAAGTTCCATCTATGTTTCAATAGCATAACTAAATAACAGACAACTTCTTTACTCATAAGTTTCTTAACATTTTCCCCCAAATTTACTAATGTTGTGTTTTCAGATAACATGAATGGTATTAGAATCTGCGAATATCAAACTTCGTTTTTTCCCCTTTACCTATAAAACCGGTTTTATTGCGACGCAAAACAACGGTTTTATAGGTAAAGGGGAAAGAAACGAAGTTTGATACCGGTATCAAGATGTCCCATGTAGCCGCATACGTTGGCATTGGTAAGATCGGTAAAATAGATAATGGAGAATCGGTAAAGTAGTGCACAATGTTTGCGTATCAAGTGTGTTTACGTGTCGAAATTAAAATAAGTTGAATTAATGAGTTGTGATGTACGTTTTTAAATGAACTCCTTTTATTTTTTGAATTTTGATTGTATTTTACCGGTGAAATTTTTTACACAGATAAAAAAAAAAATCATGAAACGAATTTGGAGCAATTTTAATCATATTGGATTGGGGACTAGTAGGTTTGGTGTTTCTACTGACTTTGACCCTTCAATAATTGACACTTATTTTTGCAATGTACCCCACTCATCAGTAGTTCTTCCATTGCAGGGGATGGGGCGAACAGGCACACACACTTCTCTCACCTTTTGCAGCATAGTGAATTAGATGTTTCCAAAGCAGTTTGGATTTCTTATTAAACCAAATTCATCCGGTCACGATAAAATAAACTTAAAAATTCGAAAGAATATTTTACCATATATTGTATCACCTTCCACATACCTGATTAACAGTTGTATCATGTCTCCTGAATTTCCTGAACACTGTGATTTCGATTGTAAAAAAAGAGTATCGATTCTTTGGATAATCTTAGACCGCTTAGTTTAGTTTCCATTTTATCTCAAGTATTCGAGATCATTCTTCGTGATCAAATCAACCAGCATTTGGCTAATTGTAATTATCTAAATAAATTTCAATCCGGATCCGTAATAACCACAGTACAATGACTACCCTGGTTCGTGTTGTAGACGATCTGGCTTGTCATCTTGACGGAAAAACCTCATTTGTTGTTCTAATACTGTTTCCAATCCAAAGCTTTCGACTCTTTGAACCATGTTTTGACAGAGGTCGATGCTTTTCTTTAATTTTGACAATAAAGCACTTAAACTTATGTTTAGCTACTTAACAGACAGATATCAAAAAGTCATTGTAAATGGAAAATAATTAGTTCCTGAGCGAATACCTGTAGGTGTATTTCAAGGAACTATACTTGGCCCAACTCTGTTTTCCCTTTTATTAATGACTTACCACAAGTAAAAAATACTCCAAATATCACATATATGCTGATGATTGCCAAATTTATCTTGGTGGTACTAGTGAAAATATATTGGAAACCTTTAACAATATTAATTTGAATCTATTCAATATACTGGCCTGGCCCAAGTCTAATGGAATCGCACTGAACATCGCTAAAACGCAAGCAATTCTGATTTCTAAAGTTTCCCAGTGATACCCGATAACTTTATTGATGGTGTGAAGATTAAGTTTGCGAATCAAGTTAATAATCTGGGAATTTGTTTCAGACAGGTTCACTTTGGGATTCACAAGTTGTTAATGTTTGTGGTAAGATCAATTCTACTTTGTATGGTGTGAAGCTTCATACAAATATCTGCCCTAAAATTGTTCGAATTAAATTGATTAAATTGATTATTTTTTGAATACTTTTTATTACTAATTCGTATGGATAGAAAAGCTCTGCTTTATCCTTTATGCTGAACAAATAAATAAATAAATACATTTTTGTCACTGAAACTTTTCAGCAGAATGCAGCGGATTTATTTCGAATTTTTGATTTGTTGGTTCGAAATTGCAAATATCGTTGTACTTGTAATTAATTGAACTTCTACAAATCAGTCTTTAAAGCTTGAGAGAGGAGTCTGAGAAAGAGGGCGCCAAAGCAGTTTTTGCCTGATGGACGTTAATTTGAATAATGCAGAGCGTTACGCAACACTCAGTTTATGAACCTCCTCTCAATACTCGCTAGTTTGCTAAATACGATCCTCGCGGAGATGCCGGTACCGTTACGCTCCTTGCATTCATCATTATTGTTGTATTGGCGCCGCATTTCCCTGGAGAGTCTGACACAATTACTTCGACGGGTTCAATGAAAAGGAGGCTTTCCATCATTATTTGTAGCTTCTCGTTGAATTAGTTGCCGTCGTCCAATGTAGGTTCGCTTTCTCCGGATTTTAGAAGGTTCTCCTCATGTACAGATGTTCTCGTTCTGTGACATTATTTCTCTGAACTCTAAGAGTTATCGATCTGAAACCGAAGTTGATAATTTAATTTATAATTAGGGATTCCATTTCAACGAGACTTACTTCCGATCTCTTCTCAGAGCACGAACTAACCTTACCGCGCGCTTGATATACAATCAAAGTGTATTCTTTTAAGATGTCGCCAAACAGCTTCAGACATTTGTTTGCCTTGCTGCCGAGACTACATTCGATTTTCCCACCATTTCCATATGTAATGTAACGTAAATCTGGAGGCAACAGCATTTACTCGGCAAGTGTTGGATACTCCATGCATTTTTCAGTCGATATGTTTAATAACGTACTGTATAATAATATGTATATAGTTACATACCGTATATGTATATAAGAAAAGCAAGAAGGAATACATAAAATACATAGAACGAATAAAAAAAAACAGAAAAATCTAAAATCAATAAATGCTCATCCCAGTGGAATGTTGTTATGTGCCGATGCCTTTTGAATTCTGTATTGTTGTTATACCACCACATACTCGTTGTATATAATACACAGATAATATTTTTTATATACGTATATAATATAGATTGTTATGTTATTTTGTATATAAAAACCCTGGCTAGATATGGAGCTCAACCTGTGTGTATTCCTTGTGTTACCCCAAGTATAAATTATATTGTGGCGCCATTTTTCTACTATCAGTCAAGTCATTTGTTTTGTTTCCTAATCGATATTGATTTTAACGAATCATTGAACGTTTCTTGTTTTTATCTATAATTATGTTTGCTAATGTAAATAACGGTATTTTGTAAATTTTTGGATGATTGTATGATAAAAATGGGTTTTTTAATGTTAATGTACGCGTAATTTTACAATTTGATTATTGTTATTATAGGTATACTACTACTGTTAGCGAGACGGAATTGTACAAATCGTTATATTTCTAAGTACCTAGATTAGATAGTGGACAGGCTTATTAATTAGGTTAGAATGTTTGATAAGGGATGTTTCTCTTGATTCCGTCTCTTGACCTGGTTGTGCATAACATATCTCTTATCTACTTGGGTCTTGATACCAAAGCCATAAAACTTATCTACTCAAGTCTACTTATCACCGTTATATTTGTCACCGTACTGATAAACCAAAGCAAAACATACTGTAAATACATAATATACTGATAAGCATTTTTTGTAATTACTTTTTTACAAATACACGCGAGCAGCACAAAATTATCTCATTTGTATAACGATACCGTTTTTAACTATACATACGTACTTGATACAAACATACATATATGAAAAATACTCAACTACATGTAGGTATCCTACAAAATATACATCATCGTCATCAACATCATCGCATTTATTATTATTATTATTGTTGTTATTATTATTATTTTGTAAGAGAAGAAAGTAATTTATATTGGAATTTTAGCAGAATACAGAAAAAACGGTATTCAAGGTAAGTTTTTATTTTTGTATTTTATAAAATTGTATACGAAAAAAAAACTTAATCACTAAAGTTGACCTAGATAACGGTATGATATTGCAATTTTAATGCATTCTAAATTATTATTGTATGTGTACATACGGCTTTGAATGTGTACGTGGGTAGATGAATTATTTGTTTTATACAGAATTTACGATTTTGTAATACCCTAATATACGTTTACAAAAGGCATAATGTGTATCGAAACCGGTTTCGGTTCGAGAATTTTATGAACCCAACGTAAATTACATGAAGTTATTATACACAGACTTCGCGCCAAACTCAACCAACCACGAAGCTTACAGCGTACAACTTTCCTAGATTGTATGTATACCCATTTACAGTATGAACACTGAGATATCACTCAATGGAACGAGATAAAATCGTGCGATAACAAATTATGCAAACTTTACTTTTTTTCGTAGTGTGGCTGCTGCTGCTAAAACTTGACGCTGCATGTAGGTACATGTAGATAATGATCATGAAGTATCGCGTCTTAGTCGTGTTCAAAAAGAAACAATAAATTCTGAAAACAAGTTTCCAATCTGTATGTATGTATAAAACAAGACTCGTTAACTTTAAATTTATAAAGAAGTAAAAGAAATCAATGCATCTTACATACAGAACAGCTCCTTATATGTCTATAACCCAAATACCTGTTCCCAAAAGTGTTGTATGTATTTGGTTTATTAAAATATGGTTAGATGGATATAAGAACTTACAATCCAACCAAATATATAACATTATGTGGTGCCCGTGCCTTTGGAGAGCGAGGTAAGAATGAAGCACATACATACAATACAACAAACTTTACATTTCAAGACATCTAATCAATCATGAGTTGGTTTTCTTTTCTTTTTTTTTATACTTATCTGTTTATAGTTTTGTCGTTGATTAATGAGATTTTACAGTTACAGTTGAGAAAAAAATTCGAGAAAAAAACCAAAACAACAACGAAACGATGGATGCTTGAATGTTTTCTTTTACTTTTCATCTGTTTTTATCTTTTGTGTTTATATTTAAAAGAAAAATGGCGTTTTGATATAAGATACATTTTATAAAAATTTATAAATGATTCTTATGGCTTTGGTATTGGTGATTTAATGTTGCGGTGATCAAGGTAGTTTGCCTTCGATTTAACGATATATATGCGGAATGTGTCCAAAATTCTAGAAAATACTTGTAATTGTATTATGGAGATTAGTTTTATATAGAGTAGAAAGTTTTATGGTAGGCCTTAAACCATATGTTTTGATAAGACATTGAAAATAAGACTAATACATGCTAAATGTATGCTTAGGAGGCCCTTTCGATTGCGTAAGTACTTCTACACTAAAACAAATCGAATCACATTTTATTTTTAAAAAAAATGTACTTCATTGATATGTCCGCAACCCCCAGCGCACTAAATTGCCCGCAGCCTTTATATTACTCATCACTGCATACATTGTTATTTTTGAATTGGAAACAAAACAACAATAATAATAAAACACATACATAAAAAAAGCATAAAAATCATACCGCCATTTTGTAAATTTTCCATCAATCGACACTTGCGCACAATACAATCATATGATGGAAAAAAAAATGAAAACAACAACAAAAACAAATCCAATCCACCAAAACGAAAAACGGAGAGAAAAATTAAATACCATTTTGCACACACTCTAGCGTTAAGTGAATAAACTAAAATTAAACGAAACAACAACAATAAAAAACTTGATACGTAAAAAAATTAAAATGGCTGCCGTCGCGCGTACAGCGTTCTGCAGCTCTCTCGTATAGTGAATTTTCCACGTAAAATAAAATTTTAGAAAAAAAAAAATTAGTTCATCGACACGAAAAAATATTGTGTGTGTTGTTTGTTTTTATGTTTTTTTTATTAAATTTTTCCTTACCAATTCGCGAGGTTCGCCGTTTTTAATGTATTTTTTTGTAAATCAATTTTGTGAAACTACTTTTTGTGTGAAAATTTAAATTAAATTAATCGCGTCGGTTTTATATACATATATTATATTATATACATAAATTTAATGAGATTTCCGTGTATTGTATAGATGTGTTTTAATGTATGTGCGCTATTTTGCTTCTTTTTACCTCTCTAAAGACGATGAAGCAGCAAAGGTGCCTAGAAAAAGTATTGTAAAAATATCGCGCGCGCTCGTGAGTTACAGTGAGTGAATAGTGTGTGCAAGTTTTAGCAAGTGTAGTGAACGTATTTAAGCTATTTGGGTATATAAATCTATATATATATACTCCATATTGCTAGCCATACTGTATATAAAATATTTGTATATATATATAAATTAACAGTGTAATTATATATCTGGTGTGTGTGTGTGTTTATATAAATTTAACATCAAAAATAACTGCGACGTGGAAGCGCCTATATATTTCGTTATGCCGTAATTTCGGTATACATCCATCCCGCTCTAATCAAATTCTAAAATAAAGAATCGATATAAAAATTAAAAAATTTGAGAAAAATCAATTTTGTGATTTACAAACGTAATAAAAAAAAGGTCCCGTTATTTGACCCTTTGCACACACATACATTATGTACACATATGTATATATATATAATTGCATGCAGTTTTTTTTGTTGTTTTGTAAAATATGTAGAACCTGTTTATAAATATGCGATTCTTGTTTTTTTTATAACTTCGATTGATTTCGGTTCTTTCTATTTAATTTAAAGGGGATGATTTTAAACATGATAGGATCGGGAATAGATTTGCCTATGCAGCATCCCCGGGATGATCTATTATCTTGATCTCGAGTTAGGCTTATAAACACGAAACACAGTTGAAGAATGGGAGTTCGTATTATATATAGAGTATGGTTAGCAAAATTGCGTGAATTTTTTTTGGATTTTTTTTCGTCATCTTCTTGTGTTGCTTGCTGCTTTTTTGTTGTATTTTCCTCGTTCGCGTACACATACAACACACAAGAAGAACGTGTACGACCAAATAAAACCGAGAACTTAATTTCCTTTTTCAGATTTTTTCGAAAAAATGTAAATTCTTATATTTTGAGATTAAAATATTACTATTGTTGTAATCTAATGTGTGTGTGTGGAAAAAATATATAAAAAAAAATAGTGAGAGGATTTTTTCGTTTTTTACAAAATGGCTGACATAATTTTGTGAATATAATTCTTTTACACGTGCTTTTTTCGGGAAAATTTATTTTTGTGATTAAAATTTTTTTTTTTGTTTTCCCTAATTATCGGGGGCTCCTTATTTAATATATTAGTGATAAAAAGTGAAATAAAATATATTATGGTTTACATGTGAAAAATATAAGTGTGTTTGGTTCTATATAAGAAAGGCAAAATATGTTTTCATGAAAATAAGAAAAAATGAAAAATCAGTTTATGAAAAATGTGTTGTGATTAAATATTCTGTTTTTTGTTCAATTTATGTAAATCTTTAATAAAATATCTATAAAATGATAACGTCGGAATGAAATGGAAGCGGCAGTACGTTCAGTTCAGGTTGGGCCACCTGGCCAAAGAAATGATACAGGGCCCCCGCAACAAAATCCAACGATTACATACCAACAGCGAGTATCAACGGGGGCTTCACCAATTCATAGGTAAGCTGATGTGATTTACGGTATTATTTTTATTGAAACCAAATTTTTCCGTATGAGGAATTTAGGCGTGGTCTTGGGTGAGATTTTTTTTTTATTGTTGTCGGCAATAATATGTCAGATGGTTTTCTTGGCAATAAGTGATCAGTAGTGTGTAATTTCTGTAACAGGGTTTGATTGATTTTTTTCTAGATTTGTTTTTTTTAATTGGGTGGGGTTTAAGTGAAATTTTCATTTGTTGTGCAACCGTTTAGTAACCTTTTCTAAGAATTTTTTGATATGTAAAAATTAATTTGGGAGATTTGTGACTTTAATAAGAAATATCTTTTACGAAATTTTTGTTATTTTTGTTAGTTTTATCTACTCAATTGAATTGGAAGGTTGTCCCTATTTAACTGAATTGATAAGTATACAATTATGCACTTATTCGTAATTCTACGAGAAAATTTATTTTGATTAAATTCACCGACGATAAAAACGATTGATCCTAATTTGATCCTGCGTTTGTAGTTCCGTAATGTTATATTTAAAATAAAATAACTATGTAAACATTCCTTTATTTATCTGGAAAAATAACTGCCCTTATCGGATAAAAAATTATTTTACAAGTTGTTCGTCGAAAATATGATCTTTGGAAAATAAGTAAATAAGTGCTAGAATTTGACTAATGTTCGGAATTTGCTGATACACGGAAGGTATTTGGCTCAACCAGGCTCAAATTTGCCGGTTCTGCTTTTCCAGTAAAAATTTCCATATGAAAGAAAAGATCGCGAAAATTTTAAATGGAAATAAACTGGTTATAAAACATCGGTCCTATAATTTTAATAGGCCCGAAATAGTTTCTTGATTGCTTGTACTATTTTCGATCAGTTATATTATCAACCATTGCTCGGATCGGATTTCTATGCTCTTATGCAAAACCTACAATATACAAAATTCGGTTGATAGTAAAAATATCGCATTTTATATTTCCATTGGAAAGTGGAAAAAGTCGCAGTTAGATATTTTACAGCATTAACAAACCTAGTAAAGAAAAAGTAATTTTTATTGCGATTTCCAAAGGGTGATATTTAAGTAGTGAATGAAATGTAAACGGCGCTTTACGTTGCAATTACTTACGAGTTTTTATGTTTTTTCGAAGAATATTTTACTGCATGTAACTTACCGAAATACTCAGTTGCCTTTTAACTATATTTCCACAGATTTCGGCCATTTTATAAAGGTAAAAATTAATGCAACTGATGGAAATATCGATTATGCATTTTGAGTCTGTACTTCGGTTTATGTTTGAAGAACAAATATTTGTTACTTTGGCATTAGTCCGACATTTCACGCTGCGGAAATGATGTACGTTTTTATAAGTTAAGTAGTACGTGATTCAAATGGTTTATGGCATAAAAAATTAAAAATTTAATGTGGTAAATTATCTTCTTTTATCTGTTTCAATTGCATAAGTATACATTTTTGACAATTTTATGGTTGAATATTTTACGTTATAGCAAAATTAAAAAAATTAAAAAATTAATACGTTTTGTTCAATGGGAAGGCTAAGTTAATTGGGAAACTTTTGTTCCAAAAATTGTTTATATGGAAAAATAATACTTCAGGCCCGTTCTACACTTGAGCTCTGTTTTTTGGCTTAGGGTTTCCTTGCACAGTTTCGCATTTTGATTTCCAAAACTTGAGAAATATTTTATTGGTAAAAGGATCAGGATCAATCCAATCCGTACGGCAATATATTAAAATATTTTATTTTCAAAGGAAGAGATTAGCAAATTATATTTTTCATGAGAAGGAAGGACGGAAATATTATATACTTACTTAGCGAAAATTTAGCAGGAATTTATTGAGCGTTGAGCATGACATTGAGAATGTTGCTTTAAGCCAAAGTATTTTTTATAGCACCATTTTTACCATTTATTTTATTTTGCTGATGCTACATCCTCATAGAGGAATTTGTCCGCCTTATTTCTAAGATTACATAATTATGTTGCTTTCGGATTAATGTCTTCCACTGCTGCTGGAATGGGCATACTGTTGTTGGATGAGGCGTAATCTCGTATTCTTCGACTTTTACAATTACTTTTTTGTTGTATTCATCATGTTTCAATCCTTATCCCCAAGAACCTTATAAATATCATCCAGTTGCTTCAACAAATCATCATTGCCACAGCTATTAATTTTACGGATAAAATATTCAGTTTTGTAAATGGAAACGCCAGTGGTAATTGCGTCAAAAATCCTCGAAATACACATTTTAAGGGGCTAAAGGTTGAGGTGTTAAACTGCTTCATTGCAATTTATCTCAAGAGTATCAGAGATTCACAGTTTGAATTTTACCAAATTAGAAATCCTGCTCTAGTTGAATGTTCAAGAACAACTTATCAACCTCACTATTCAATGGGCCGGGCCTATTATCAAACTTATTCAATTTCGAATTTTTCCAATAATAAAAAAAATCTGCCTATTGAATATTAGAAGTATAAAAAATTACTATGAAAACGTTGGAGGCCTATTGTGAAATTTTCGATAGCGTTTTTCTATCGGTTAATTCGATAACGTCGAAAATAACTATTATGAATTTTTCTTGTATTTGTATCGAATCGATTGTATCGAAAATATAAAAATCTCATAAAATTTTATTACGAAAATTTTTTATAAATAAACTAATTAAAGTTTAAAAATTAAAATTATTAATCCAATATTTAATATTTTATGTATAATTTTATAAATATTTTATGTATTCGCAACTATATTCGACACCTTAAAAAGTGTCGTAAATTTTCGATAATATCAAAAACAAATGCTATCGAAAAATTTCATAATAGCTTATTTTCGATAACGTCGAAAAAGCGCGGTCGGAAATTTCATAATGGACTCCCTCATTTCGGAAACGTTTTATAATAGGCCCCCAGAAGAAAACTGATCTAGATTGAAAAATCTGTAAACAAGAAACCGGGGCGTTACAACTGTAGTAAATATGATCGTCGTCCATAGTGACCTGGATTAAAGTAGGGTTATAAAATTGTCATTTACTATTTTAATGTCTAACTATTGCTAAAAAATTTGACGAAAGAGTAATAATTATTTTCCAGTTCAATCCAAATTGTTGCCCCTATTATGGTTCTCGCCTCACCATCGCTTCACCACTCTTTCGCCGTGATACTTAGATTCGTGTGAGCAATATTTTAGTATTATGGTTCTCACCTTTATTTTGGCGAGAGAGTATGTGTCGCCGCATTATTTTTGGTCGTTATTTGTTCTTGGTATTATGATTCTCGCCGTGAGAGCGATGTGAAAGAATGATGTGTAAAAAACGATCGCCTAAAATTTGTAGGTGATGAATGTGATGTAGTACGAATAAAGTTTTTGAAGGTTACAGGACAAATAAAAAATAATGGCTACCAGCGATAATGTAAGTTTTTTTTTCAATAATTTTTACGCTTATAAATAATTTATAAGCTTATAAATAATTTATAATTTATGCCCCTATTATGGTTCTCGCCTCACCGTCGCTTCACCACTCTTTCGCCGTGATACTTAGATTCGTGTGAGCAATATTTTAGTATTATGGTTCTCACCTTTATTTTGGCGAGAGAGAGTATGTGTCGCCGCATTATTTTTGGTTGTTATTTGTTCTTGTTAAGTTAAACAAATTATTTATAAGCGTAAAAATTATTGAAAAAAACTTACATTATCGCTGGTAGCGATTATTTTTTATTTGTCCTGTAACCTTCAAAAACTTTATTCGTACTACATTACATTCATCACCTAAAAATTTTAGGCGATCGTTTTTTACACATCACTCTGTCACATCGCTCTCACGGCGAGAATCATAATACAAAAATATATATACGGCGACTCACCGTCGCCTAGTGACGCGTAGGCGAAAACCATAATAGGGGCATTAATTTATTTATATATATATATATATATATATATATATATATATATATATATATATATATATATATATATATATATATATATATATATATATATATATATATATATATATATATATATATTTATTTATATTTATATATATAATATATATATAAAATTGGTAAACAAATTATTTATAAGCGTAAAAATTATTGAAAAAAACTTACATTATCGCTGGTGCCATTATTTTTTATTTGTCCTGTAACCTTCAAAAACTTTATTCGTACTACATTACATTCATCACCTAAAAATTTTAGGCGATCGTTTTTTACACATCACTCTCTCACGGCGAGAATCATAATACCAAAATATAAATACGGCGACTCATCGTCGCCTAGTGACGCGTAGGCGAAAACCATAATAGGGGCATGTGACTAAAAGTATGACAAAACGGCCAGACAACCTTTAGATGGTTAAGTTTGATTTTAATTTGGTGCTAGTAGTATTCGAACTGCAACTTTCTCAATTGATAAAAATGCTTCTGTTGATGTTAGGTTTTGCAATCTTTTGCAATCTTTACTTACATTGTTGTTTTTCTTACACTTTTCATAATTATTGCGAGATTTTGGAAAGTGGAAGTAAAATCCGGGATTTTAAAATGAAAGATATTGAAAGAGGAGTTTGGAATAGGACGATCTAGAATACGGTATTAAAAAAATGGTTTTGGAACGGTATTCTTCAATATCAAGATCAAGAAACAATCACTTCTATTATAATTGTCGAATAGATATTAATCGACTCCTAAATCGGGCTGTATTAAATATTATAAGTAATCTAACCTAAATTTTTTATTCACTTTCTATTGAAAACAAATCGGTATAGTAAATATGAATTTGTAGTGAATCAGCTAAGTATTTTTGATTTCAAAAATCGTGTTATATAGAGAATCGTGATTCACTCAACGAAAATTATATTATTAAGTAAGTTGATTTAACATATTATTTATTTGAGGCGGGTGATTTAGGGTTCACTAATTTAAACAGCTACCATATTTGGATGCTACCACCTATATATCCTTCGATATCGATTTATATTCGATATTATCGAAAACATGGTAACTGCCTTTTAAGTATACCTTTTTTTTATTTTGAAAAATACTTAGATATTTTCGATTTTATCCTAATCATAGTAGTGTTTTGGACGCCATAAATAGAATCCATCGTGAATAAGATTTGTGCAAATTTTAACACTCAAATTAATTAGTTACCCAAGTTTTAAATTATCACTCACTTTGCTAAAACGCATATGGCTCTAACATCATTTATCAATTGTGATATACATCTCTGGGATGAGTATTCGATTATGCCAATATGGTCAGAGATTCCGGAAATGTTTGATTTTTCGTTTTATCGTGTCTCGTAAAAAATCTACGTAAAGTCGAATGAAGTGTTCTAATCAAATATCGAAGTAATCTCATCTTCTTAAACTCATTTCAAACATACCTAATTCACATTTTTCACGTCAACCTGAATAATGCCTTAACAGTATTTTCTAATTATTATATTTTAAAGGGAATGGATAGATTCAAACGGAGTACCTAATAGAGATCTGTTTAACCAGTTAGTCGTGATAGATCGTTTTAACTTTTCATTTTTAATTTTTTCATTCTCTCAATCCGTCATTCCACACCTTGATTCTTTCGTCTTGATTCTTTCCTCGTTTCCTTCCCTTTAACCAACAAACAGTTTCAACAACAACGAGGAAAGAATCACGACGAATTACTAACTACAGTAAAATGACAACAATTTTTTTCAAACGATTATAAACTATTATAAAGGTGAGCTCAGTTATAATATCGAACTAAATTTAAATTATAAGTTCCAAGCGCTGTTTTGAGGTGTACTAATTTGAATCTAAATTAATTTTAATAATTTCTTTGGTTTGGAAAAAACCTGATTACAGTACAAATAATTATAGTGCACGAAGGCGGACATCTGCTTGATATAATAATTATGTGTTAGAACAAGCAAAAAGTGTAGATTGAAGTTTTTGAGATTGAACTTTTGTACTTGAAGTTGAAGATGATCGTATTAATTCATTTAGTTCTTGCTATGATCTTGCTGTTTTATGTTCAAAGAATATCAAAAATCCAGCTAAATATCTGAGTATACGAGTATTAATAACTGGAGCGGTTTATGTGTGGTTAACATCCGGCTTGCGTTATCACAAATGTACATACTTAAATCTTGATTTCTAGAGAAATTATTTTTTTTATCAAAATTAATCATTTTTACTTAAAATTCTTTTGGAAATGTTTTGTTTATCAAAAATCAAAGGTGCGAATTCAGAAGAACTGATTTCAGTCAAAGATCACTAGGTCTGAAATTAATAGATAATAGTGGAGGATTGTTTACTCTGTTTATTTGAGTAAATAATGGGAGAAACATATTCTGAACTCAGTTTGTCTAATTCTTAAGTATTTAATAATTAGTTTATTATAATTTGACATAAATAACTAAATAGATAGATTATATATAGATAAAAAATAAATAAATAAATAAATAAATAAATACCGGTGAAAAGGATTGATGGTTGAGTTATTTGATTTATAATTAATTATTCTGTCATGATTCATTATTTTTAATGAATATTACATGAGCTGTTGTTTACAGTTTGGTTTAAATAGCTATTATTGACCGTCATATCAGTTAATGTAACATCTTTCCATAAAAGTTGAAAAATTGTAACTTTTAAGAATAAAATTTTTTTTTGTATTGGAAATGTGGTTTTTGCTTTCATAAGTGCTATAATAAGAGCCAATCTAAATTGACCTGTGTTCAAAACGAAATAATAAAATTGTATGACTAGATTGACTAGCACAGGCGTAATATTATTTCCTAAAAATTAAAATTCCAGAATAGCTATAGCGTGTTTAATATTTTTTGTCTCATTTTTGGTTTTTTTTACATAAGTGTACGAAAAGGTTGAACTCACTGAATTATTTATCACACTGTGAATGAACCATTGCATGTACATCAACCAAAAACATAAAAATATAGACAAATGTCTATCAATCCTTAAATTTCACCACTTCCACGAACTTAACGAAAAACCCCTCTTATTAAAAACACTACCTTCCATCTGATTTATTTAATTCACATCTTTTTTTTTAAATAGACAAGAATTAAAAAAATAAATTTTCAATGCAGCTGTTACCTTATACTGTTGTGTACCCCAACAATAACAACTATTACCTAAAAAAGGGAAGTTTGCACATAAAATTCAACATTTTGCTTGTCGTTTTTTCATTATTTGAATCCAAAGTATTAAAGAATTTCTCTACCTGTTTTTTTAGACTTGGAGATCATTTTGTCGGATAGGGATTATTTTTAAACCCCTAAACTACATATAAATGTATATAATTCGGACATATGAATGTATACTAAATTCCGAAAACGGATAATCAACCATCTTCATCCTTAATTTTGTTTTCGTTCCTCTATATACTTTTCTTATATTCAACCAAGAAGATTAGATCTGTCGCATAACCGAATTCTTTACAGAGCTATACTAAACCAATAATAAAAATACCTTTTTTGTATATAACCCCAAAATTTTTCACATTTTGTTTAGTATTACATAATATGGTCTCTCTATAAGAACGTAGTAGAGTTCTCTACTAAATTAATTTTCATTAAAGAGAAAATCGATATATTGGCCCATATATGTACTAACCACATAATTCTATGTGTATAACTGTATACTTACAACGAATTGTTATGAAAGAAACGATAATCTTAATGGATCCTTAATCCTCGTAATATAACGAACTTAAATATTTGGAATATTTCTAAAAGTACTTATTTTACAATTAAAACAAAATAGAAAGTAAATCGTATGGAATGGGTAATTATTTAAACTTAGAAACAGAATTCGCGAATAAGATGATATTTATAATTTCCCATAAATTGTTAAACTTAATTAGTAATATTTAATAGTATTTAAGTATTTCCTAAAAAAATTATCCAAAATAACCGGTCCAGTATTTGTAGATGCTTCAATCGGCTTGAGCAGTCTCATCAAACCGATTGAAGCATCTAGAAATACTCTAGATGCGTCACTTTATGTCGACGACTTCTCTTTTACTATTTTTGTTAATACAACAACACAAATAACTCATCGATTTTATTCGTTGAAAATTCAACACATTAAAACAGAAGAAACAAGTAAAATCCACGTCTAAAGCAAATTAAAATGAAAATAACGTACTTCTACTTCAATTAATTAAGAGAGACACAATTTTTTCCTAATCTGTCGACACAGCGTTGTGTCATCGTTTTAGCTAATAGGCCCGAAGTGAAGATGGCGTTGGTTTGAGTCGGAAGTCACCCGTTAGAAAATTGATTCAGTTTGATTCCAATTACATAATTGATGGGCAGCTGTTATAGATGGATTTAAAAATATTATTTTAAACCAGCGTCTCAACTTAATCCTGAATCTCATTATTTGTCGGCAATTCCGATTATATGTTTACAATATATATACAATACAAATTTTTTTATATGTAGATTCCAATTTTCATTTTAATAAAGAGTTTAAAATAGCGTTAAATGCTTCAAATTTATCATAGTTGATTTGTCCTTTTTGTTCACTGGGTAAAATTAGTTTAACTTCAGATTCATGGGTTTCTATGCCTAGAAAACGGTATCAACTACGAAGTGTATAAAATATTGTTATACAAATGTCATTCAATACTTTGTCTGATATAATCCTACGTCAATTCAGTAAAATATTTAAGTTTGGTTCGCGAGGGCCAAACGTACGCTGCGCATTACTGACTACCTTAACGGTTAGTTTAACAATTAGCGCATATGATATATGCAGAAGGAACTACATATTTTCATAGATCAAAATTAATTTTATCAAGGTTTCGTTCAGTTGTGTATGATTGCAAAACAAATTTTCATTGGTTGAGAAATAAATGTCCAGAATTGCTGTGTACTCAATTAGCCAGTTTTTTGATATAGTTCATCAATTCCTCTTCACTAATTCATTCCCACAATTCTCAACCGATATTATTACTTTTTGAACTGTTCACACAAATTTTTAAACTTGGAGTTTTGGGTCGGTATAAATGGAGCTTTAGTCAAGGCCCACCAACCACAATAACTTGTGCTCATTGGTCAGTTTTACTTTCTTATAGCATTTTTCCAGGTCCTGGTCATACAAAATATGTACCGATACGTATATTATAAATGCATCCGCTTTATCCACTTGATTTTTCACTAAGATGAATAGCAATTATGACAAAAAAAATTCTTGAAATCTTTATACAAGGTAGTGTATTTTATTAGAAATACTTATTGGGGGTAAAAGCACGATGAATTACTTACTTTAAAAAATAAAATAATTTTTTAACATATTCAAAAAAAGTTTATTTTCTTGATATTCCTTTTTAAGATTTAGAAATGCTTTTGTACTCTCTTGTAAATCCTAGTTCCTCACAAGTAAGCCGCGATATTTAGTTTTATTTCGATTCGTGCTTATTAAAATCGTTACATAATTATTTTATTTTTTATTTTGCTGGCGCTACTTACTAAGGGATTTGGTCGCCGCCTTATTGCTACGAATTAATAATTTCGAAATAATGAATGTTTGCTCTATTTGTAAGCAACGGTTGCTTGATGTTGTTGGTGAAGTTGTTGTCATATCTCCTCGCGCAATTTCCAATGACTAAATTCCCTTTTCATGGTAAAACTAAACTGGTCCCGTTTCGCACTCATAAATTAAAAAATTTGTATGTAAAATGTAGCGAAATGGGAACGAGGAGAATATATCGGGTCTTTCTGATTGGCTACCAATCATCATTTATTGTAATAACTTACCAGAAATTACAGTAATTAATTAATAATCATTTTTCTCTCGAATATACTTAATTGTTTACTTGTTTGGTTTATTTGGTGGAGAACTCATCCAATTAAGAGAAACAGGTTCTTTGAGCTTGCTCGAGAAGATGCTTATTCTAAACTTTCCATAAGTCGCGGACCACTGATAAGTATTCTCGTGAAGTGACTTACTTTTATCTCTTGAGGAGGAGTTGAATTTTTAACTTCGATATTTTGTTGGTCTGTTCTTATTTTTGATTACTTCCGCCAATATGTATTGGCAAACTTTCTAAAAGTCGCCTACAGTTCGTTAGAAACAATAAATGTTCGATTTGGTTTAAACCGGGATTCTACTCTGAATTTAAGTTCCTACAGAAGTCATAGCCTAATCTTGTTGATACCGTGCTTGCTGACATTAGGAATTGGGGCTATTCTATAGGTATGTAAGTCAGAAAATACAGGTGGCAGGTTAATTCATTAGGTACATATTTTTCATTTCTAAGTACTTTATTAGGTAATAATTATGTAAGTAATATTCGTACATTATTGTTATTGTTAAACCAGATTCAGCCAGATATTAGTTTATCAAAAAAATTGACTTCAGTGTAGGGATTGTTTACCTGTTAGTTTCTGTAGTGTAATAATAAATATAATTAATTGATTAGGCTATTTAGTTTCAGAACTAAGTTCTTGAAATTTTTTTTGGGGATGAACTCCCTGCGAGGTTGCTGCATTTAATATTATTCCCACAAAAAGTACCTTGTTGAAACATTAGATTTCCCTCTAAGTATTTCCTTTTTAAAGCTTAATGTTTTATTTTCAGACTTTTCAAAGGCATTGTAGTTAATTTTTAGTGTTTTTGTTGATGAAATTGAAGACAAAAATACTAGAAACCCAATCTAAAAATACATTGCAAGAAACCAATTCGAATTATTCATTTCTGCTATATACATATTTTCTATTAGCTAGCAAGCCCCCCTTCTCCTCACCATTCTTTGTTCAAGAACTTTGTTCAGGTAAAAAATGCTGCAGTATTGTAAAAACACCATATACAATCAATATATCACACAACAAAACGAGTATGAATTGCATATTTTTTGAGAAACTACTTACTATAAAATCTATGATATACCAAGCCAATATAAAGCAAGAGCTATATTTCCATAAATTTAAATTTCAGAATTGTGTTTTCAACTTTAACACACAAAATAAAAAGTCGAAAGAAAATGAGAAAAATGTCTTATGCTTGGTATATAAGAAATTAATATAAAACCATCATTGAGTTCACACATAAAGGTGTGTACAACAAGCCAAACTCCATTGTGTTATGTATAAATAGACACGATAAAAAGTTTTTTTTAATAGTATCATTCTCGACATTTATAGGTTTTGTATTTAGAGACGGCGGCCAATATTAAATTGCACCAAATAGTAGCAAAACGTATCACATTTCTAAAGAGTTTTACATAATTATTTCATCAGCAAAATGGAGCAATGAAAATAAAAAATATAATACACAATACACAATAATGGGAAAATGGAGAACGTGGATAGAAACACAAGTATACACAGACACACAAGTCAAAAAATTTCATACATAACAAGAAATCAAAATACAGAAAAATCCCACCTACACCTAACAACCAAGAACCGATAAGTACAGAATATAACAACCTTGTTTCTAAGATTTCACAATCGTTATAACATACTTACTTAAAAATTAAATTGGAAAACATACATATTACAAGAAGGTTAAAAGCTGAGCGCGTGTGTGCTTTGCCTTTTGTTGGTCATGTGTATAAGTGTATATATTAATAAAACGGGCATAACGTGAACTAAGCAGAAATCACGCAATAACGCCTAAAAACAAATACATGCGTAGGTCGATTTATAACAAAACATTCAACATTTCAAATTAAATATTTTTCTTCCATGCTAGTACAGAAAATAACATACTTTTTCAAGATCGAAAATATTTTTCCAAATAAACGAAACGAAAAATGTACGTTCAGATAACACAAACAAAATAAACAGAAATGAAAGCAATTTTCCTTTTTTGGATAAAAAAACGCAAATAAAATAAAATCAATTTTGGAATACACAACTACGCATTACGGAAAATGTTGATGATATTACACATTACATGCATATGGAAATCGAATACATCTTCTAATCGAAATATGTACATATAAACGATACAGCTTTATAGTTAAATAGTAAAGAAATTAGTCTTTAGTGATGGAGTGCAGACGTACGTACATTCACCCTGGAAGTTTTATTTATACTTACTAAATTTTTTTATTAAATTAAAATGGAAATTCCATAGTTTAAAATATTTTTTTATTTATTATGACATCAATTTAATTGCACGCGCTAGCAGCGGTGTATACAGACATGATTAATTGGGCCACAAACCACGCTGCAAACAAAACAAATTGTATTTTCTATGTACATGCAAAAATCTAAGATAGGCTTTACTTCTGCAAACTGTGGTTTTTAGCATAGTATTTGAAAGACTGTTTGAAATTATATCATAAATGCCTCAATATTTATATACATATAATTTTATAATTTTCCCTGGTTAACTAATACCGCATTTACATCATCAGTTTAAGAATGCACTAGCAATAAAATTTTGCGTTTGCGTTAAATTTGTTGGTACTTATATCATTACACTACATGTAAAGAAAATATGATTTTACGAAGTATGTAGTTAGGTTTATTTTATATTTTTCTTAAATTTGTTAAACCTAGAAAGTTAGGTTGATATTTCAAATTTTAGTTTTTATTTATTTCGTTTATTTAGAAATATTATTACAATTTTTTTAAAATATTGAATTTTTATTTTCATTATTAAGACATCTGATATCAACTATTAAATTTTGTTTTGTTTTGACCCTATTGCATAAATACTTTGCAACTGAACAGTTTCGAGTATTTTGAAAAGTAAATCATTCGTTTAAATATGTTTCAAAAATTAAATAATTTTATTTAGTGGTTTGCATTTGTATTTGCATGGTGGACCATGGATGGCTAAATATTTGATCGTGAGCTATCTTTTAGTTACATAATAATTTTTTATTATTATAAATTATTCATCGTGACGATAAAATTGAGCATAAGCACAACCCTACTGACTATTTCAGGTTCGGGTTCTTTTGATCTTTACCACAAAAAAGTATATCCTGCTTGTCTATGGTCAGGCTCAAATTGTGACCGATGGTTGCAAGTTTTGATAAATACAAATCACAAATTAGATAGAACTTCCGATAATTGCAATTTTTTTATTTTTGGAGTTCAATAATTGCAACAAATGTTTATATTATAAATGTTATTGCTCTTTCTGATCTAGAAAATTTGAAAATTTAACAATTATTTTATATTTTATATACTTAATTTAGTTACTTTGGTTCTTTTAAGTATGTTTTCTTTTTAAAAATATTAACATGTGACATTCGCAGCTTGCGAAATCTTATCAAAGAACCTTTAAATTAATCCAAATTTTATGTTTAGATTGTTTAAATTCTTAGTGTCGAATCTTCATCCGCCATCCGCAATGACCATCAGCAAGGTTTAGCATTTGCTTGACCATATAGACAAAATCTTCTAACGTTTTGTCCTACTCTTTATTTATTGGATCTTGATGCACTTAAGAATATTTTTATTCACCTTGCCCAATCATAATTCCCAAATAAACAAAACGTCCATTTTAAATTTAAGGATCCTTTTGGTCAGGAGAGCAATTTCTGAATACTTACGATACAAACACAACAATTCTAGATTAGTTTTTATTTAAATCAGTTTCGTAGGATTCTTATTTAAAATTTAATAAGAGTCTAGTTCTCTCGTTTTTGTAGCATATTCAGGGGTAGAATCATGCAATCTAAATTGAAAAATTATTTGTTCCAAAATATTTATGTGAACAACTAAAAGATATTTCCAAAAATGATTTGGCTTACACATTTTATTAGAATATGCATTGTACACAAATTTTTAATCGCAAAATTATTATTTTCCGATAATTTGTTTATTCAAGTAAACTTATTAACTTTCCCGCTCGATTAGAAGGGCAACAAGCGACAAAGTACTTTGTCACTCGCACGGCAAGATAAATTGATGAAATAATTTTGCATATTTAAATATTTTAGTCCGCTACATATTCAAAAATTATGTATTTTAGTTTCAACTGTGGCTAATTTGTACGCACGTAGGCGCACGAAAATATTGTGTTGCAACTCGAGCGCAAATAATTTTGTTGCTCTCGCGTAATTGTTGGTCTCGGTAAACCTCGAGAAACAAACGGTTCACTCGAGCAATAAAATACTATATTGCGCTCTAGATACACAAGTAATATAGTGATAAATAAAATCAATCAAGCTAGCAGTCTAAGGACATGTTCAATTTCTGTAATAAATATTTTTTCTCTGAAAAAATTTAAATTGAACTGTATGCAACCAAATTATCACAGTAACGATGTGTTATAATTTTTGATGTAACTGAACTAATTTTTGTATAATTTTATTGTGTTGTTAGAAATGAAACAAAGTATCGCAAATTTTTAATCGATAAATTATTCTCGATATAATTTTGTGTTTAATAAATAAATTATTAATTAATCAGCAATTAATGAAATATTTTAGCTAAAACAAGCTTCAGATGTGTTAATTCTCACGAATTACAATTTATTTCAATAGTTTCATAATGTACAAATTATTGTACTGCAGATTCGCCGTGGTTTCTATTTATAAGTTTGTTAAACAGTTATACGATCTCCTTCTTAAAACCACGAACTAATTAAAATCACAATTTAAATTTTTGAAATTATAATTAGTAATATGTTCAGGTTTACTTTGCAACTGAGTCTATATACTCGTACACTAATTTGCCGCTTAAAACTACTGGAAAGTTATGTACCAACTATGCATAAAAGATACGGTATATACATAGATACTTTATTTTAAAATTAAATAAAAAAAAAAATATAAAATACAAGGATAAATAGAAATATATAAAAAACATTTTAAATAACAGATTTTGTATGATATTGTACAGGGTGGGCCATAAGTCACTGAACATTGTATTTTTCATATATTTTTTTTTATTTTTTATTGAAAATTAATAATTTTGATTACATTAATCATGAAGGGTTAAAAAAAATTAAATTTTAAAAATAATATCTGTTAGGTGTCTTCAAGTAGCATCTTCACAAGCTGTTGCTTTTTGCTGTACCTAGTCCATAATTGAAGCCAAAACTGGTTGATCAATCGCAGTAATTTCAATAATTATGTTGTCTTGTAGTTGTTGCATTCCTTGCGGTTTATTTGCGTATACACGATCTTTCAAAAATCCCTACAAAAAGAAATCTGGTGGTGTTAAGTCGAGTGATCGTGATGGCCAATTAACATCTTTAGTAATTTAAAAAATGGCGCATTACCAACAACAACAATGAAATGATACCAAACTTATTTCAGTTATATCAAAAATTATTACGCATAGCTGATGTAATAATTTGGTTGCATTAAGAATACTGTCAAAATTATTACAATATAAATAATTATCACAGTATTCGAACGAGCCCTTATTACAGAAATCGGATACGTCCTTAGAAATCATACATAGAATGAAATAGAATATATACCCGAGCAAGCAAAGATTTAATTTTAGAAGTAAAATAGACTACAATTTTACTATTTCAAAATAAGACATCACATAAGCTAAGTTGAAAATAGTGATGGTACAATATCCCAAATCTCGTTAAACTAAAAAAATAAATCCTATTCCTTATACTCTATATCGATTTATCTACACTAACCTTGTGTAGCCTTCGGTGCACCTAAATTAGAAATTGGGTTGCACCGCATGCATATTAAATTACGGAGTTTCAATGTAACACAAATGATTTAACTGCTAAAATGATATGCATAATTCTGTGTTTACTTCATTGTTGAGATGTGATTGACCTTTTCCTATCTTCAGAAGACGGAATAGTTTTATATTCAGGAGGATAAGAATCAGTTGCAAATTTGGATTGTAGCATGAGCATAGATAGATTGAGCATTTGCAAATTTGGATTGTAAAAACGCATCTCCTGCAAAAAATTTAAAAGTATTCCGCAAAATTCGACATTTGCTCTTATATAGTTTTTATTATAAAAGGTGGGTCCGGGTCACTGATTAATAATTATAATTCTGATGAGTTTTTCTAGTGGGAGAATTTTAATTGTGAACTTATTTTATTCTAATTTAAAATGACATATAATTTCGAATAAATTTGAAGCAAGTTATTCCCCCAGTGAGGATTTTAAATTATTATTGTAATAAACTCCTCCACACTTCTGCATCACTGCGATAAAGAAACAACGTTAAATTCAAGATTTTATTTAGATTATTTATTCCCGGAAAACGAATCGCACCCATGTAAGTCTCATTATGAAAACACGATTGTTTTTTATATGGACGTGGCGTTTAGAAGATATAGACACCGCCAACAAAAACAATTTCAATGTAATCCCACAATGAATAACAATTAGTATGTACTAACTAGAGTAACAACAACAATATTATTGAGCAACTAATATTTGTGTTGTTTAAATATACTTATATAAACTTTTGCAATCTTGAATATTCGTTTATACATACTATGGAAAAGAAATGAACATTGTATAGGAAACTTGTTTTCTTTTTTGCCTAAAACCTTTTACAATCAAGTTAGTTACTGTGTATCCATAAAAAGTTGTATGCATTGATTTAAATATTTCGTAAGATTATTGAACTGAATTAAGGATGAACAAATTTTTTAGTGCATCCATTCCACTCTAAAAGTCGACATCTAAACACTCAACATCAAAGGAATTTAATTTTTGTTCCCAGACACATGTGTAATGTATTTATAGTTACGTTAATAATTATGAAAAAAAATCTTTTTCGTATTTTAGTTTACATCTTTGTATGTTAAATTTGTATATAAGTATGCAATTTAAAACAATAAACTTAAGTATTTGTTCTGCTTTTAAATTATATACACTTGAAACAATCTTATTCCGTTACGGGTGAATTAAAGGTCATACATACATCATACATTTGTTAAGATCAAAAATATAGTTCGTACACTGAGAATCTCCTATCTGTTTGTTATGATGTTACAAAAAAAATATTTATTTATTTATAAGTAAGTACTGATATTCAAATATAGAATTTTTCCAAAAATAGTTTTTTCGTTTATAAATATTTTTTTTTATAATTACAACAAAATCTTAAATTACGCTCTTCTATGTACTAAATGAGTACGTTGGCTAGAGAAAAAATTTCATTACAGTATACAACATAATATATCAACGGGGTAGAAAAATATAAGTTGTATATATCAGACTTTTCTTTGATTTATTTTTATCTCTCTCGACGTTGTAGTCGTCTTTTAATTTATGCTGTAATGTACCATGCCAAGAAAAACGTATTATGTATACTTAATTTTTTTCAATGCGCTGCTATATGTTTAAAACAAGTGGGAAAAATTGGATGAATACTCGTATGTTGCTGAATGAATGGAAATCACAAAAATATATAAAACGTGTCAAGTGAAACTATATTAATTTACCTAAGCATTGCGGGAAAGCCTTTATAATTAATTATCGGTTTCCTAGACTGCTGTTCAAGTCGAGACTTATTTTGAAGAGACTAATTTATACGAGACTCTACAATAAGTCTCCAATCGAATAGACTTATTGTAGACTTGTTTAACATATTTGGGTGAGTTACTTGAACGGAAGCCTTCCATTAAATTTCAAAACATAAAAAAGTCTATTCAATAGGAGACTACTCAAATAAGTCAGTCTCCACCAAATATGGCGTGAATTAAACCGCAGACTTAGTTTAGTTTCCTGGAGGTGTGTACGCTCCCTAACAAGACTGCAGTATGTAGAACAAACAAATTTTCGATAAATTTAGAGAGATGAAAATTAAATGATTTCAGTAAGGATGTAAATAGATCTAATTTATCTGCAATTCTGATTTTCAGTTAGCTTTTAAGGTCTAACAAAATTTTGATATACATGTGTATAAATAATGCATTTAAATTCTGAATTTCTATCTATCATTTTCAATTTCTTACGTAATGCTATGATTTTATTTATATTTCATTATTCTTAAAACTCTAAATATCAAAATGGAAAGAACTACATATACTGTACTCGTCTGTGAATATATTAAATTTAAAATTCGTAAATATTTTATAAGTACTCGTAGACATCATATATTATTGTAAATCTATATATTTTAAAAACTCGAAATTCTTGCTTAGGAATTAATTGGCCTTTTCTAGTAAAATAATACTTTTTTAAGACTGGCCTAGAAAAGAAAATTAGGTCAATTTTTTGTTTGCTCGTAAGTATTTATTGAGAAGGCTCTTAAAATTGGTTTCTCTTTAATTGCTTAAAATTTTCTTCCTAATGGAGTCTAACTTAAAATGCTAAATTTATCTCACGCCGATTCGTTCATTGTATTTTAAATAAATGTTTAACATTAACACTATAGAGTCATATGTGTATTTTATGTAACTTCCACCGTTTATTGTATGTATCTGCGCTGCGCATACTACCAAATGGAATATATATTAAATATGTACATATAAATATGTAATGAGATGTTCAGTAGTTTGTGCTTAATTAAATTTTTTTGCCATTTTGATACAGATGATAAAGTGAGTATTACATTACTGCATACATGTAAGTACATGATACTTATATGTAATGCTTTATACATATACACGGTATCCTATCGAAAATGACTATAAAAATGAGTATTATTAATCCAAATTCCCATTAAGGCATTTGGTACCGCCTTAAAACCATTACGGCTAATACGATTTGGAAATTTTTCCGTTTGCTTTGTCACAATGGAAAACAGGCAACCTTTGAAATTTCTTTAAAATTGGTGGCTTAACATTCAAGAGTTTTGCCTGTTACACACCCTTAATGGCTAATTCGCTGGTTCATTACTGGTTAGAAATGAGTGATCCAATTCAATGGCCTTTCAAGATCTCCAGGTTATTAGAATTGCGTGTGAGGAGAAAAAATGAATCGTGTGTACTCTAAAGGGATACAAACAACAGATGAATTAATGGGACGTATTCAGCTACCCAAATGAGGGAGCTTTACAATTATAGAATCCTTTAAAAAAGTGTTATAGGTTCACTTTATTACTTTTACCTATTCAAGTAGGCATTTCAAAATGAAATATTTACTTTTGGTGTTCATTTAAAACAAAAATAATAAGGCAGTATTTATATCACAATTAAAACTTTATATCACGGAGAAACGAGATTGTCGAGCAAAATTTTATATTAATGAATTGTATAGAATTTCACGACGAACATTTAAAATCAATTTAAACTATAACACATTATTGCTCTGAAACAGTCGCGAATATAAAATAATTTCCTAGATCTCAATAAAGCGTCGAATATTTCAATATTTCAGTGGATATCTTCAAAAAAAGTACACCTCCACACATTTTTCTCAAAATGATCCAAACCGAGATTATAAAATTTCTTCTTCTTTTCTTCTCTGTTCGAAAAAATTTTATGTTTGGAAGATATTATTTGGTAATCGATATTTTTCTGTTGTTGTTGGTCTGAAATTACATATTCAAGGTTGTTAATTTTTATTCAAGATTTTTTATCAATAAAACGTAACGGTCAGTTTGTTTTAAGCGATTTATATTTTAAATGAAACATCGAAAAATCCGTGTCGGTATCTGGTAACTGGCATTGTTCCACTTTAACATTGGAGATTGATATTGGGAACACAAATAAGTTTCCGCCTTTTTTATCAAAAATTGGGCATTTATTGTGAAAGAACGGTCCATCGCTAGCCACTATTTTTTCCCATATTTCTGGCAGCATACGAATATCACGTCGAAAGTACGCTTAATCTTTTGAGGCTATCCATGAATCACCCAATTTTTTGGTTTCTTCATATGATATGAAGTGCTCCTCAGACAGGTCATGCGTCATCGACCGAAACAAATGCTAATCAGACGGGGCAATGTTTGGTGAATATGTCTGGTGGGGTAAAACTTCCCAATTGAGTGTTTCCAAGTAGGTTTTGACCGACGCCGCAACATGTAGACGAGCATTATCATGCATGTTTTTTTGAGTGCTCGGTTCAAACTAAATTGGTAGGGAGTCCCAGTAATGGTTGCGTTCTGATTTAGTAACTCATACACGATACCAAGCTGATCCTACCAAATACACAACATGAGTTTATTTTCCATGTATTCGGCTTGGTTGTCGATGCTGGGAGGCCAGGTGGTCTCATGATTTTTTTTTTTTTGGTTTATCGTAGTGGTTCGATTTTTCATCACCAGTGACTGCGTCTCACAAAATACTTTCGTTTATGCTTGGCAAGCAGCGTTCCACATGAAAAAATCGGTATTCAACATCTCTCGGCTTCAGTTCATATGGAATCCAATTTCCTTGCTTTTGAGTCTTTCCTAATATAAGTGCTAGTTATTCTTGTGTTTGGCACGCCATTCTTCATGCACTAATGTTTTAAATTCCGCGACTTCGTATACTTTAGGACTTCCGCTACGTTCTTTGTCTTCGACATCGAATTCACCGATCTTAACCTTTTGAAACCACTCTCGACAACTTCTCTCACTTAAGGCAGCCTCACCATATGCTTCTGCAGACTTCTTCAAATTAATACAGTAAACCAAAATTTCCCTTATTCGGCTCAAAACTAAACATTTTCACAAGAATCAAAGATATGATGCTGATACAAAGTCGCTAATATTTTAAGTTTATGACGTTTTACATCGGACAATTTTAACCATAACTTACTGATGGAACCATCTTTTGTCGAACGACGGAGACTTATCTGTATACTCAATATTTTCTTTCAATGTATTACGTATCACCTGACTGTTTTGAACATAATTTACTAGATTAGTTTTTTCTTTCAAAAATTTATGGCAACCATAATTGATTTACTCCTTTGACTCCGGATCGGAAGTTCGTACCCTTAGGCGGTTTGATCATTTAAAGCGATCCTAAAATATACTCTTTGAATATTAATCTCAGCAAGCACGATATGTGAGGATAATAGGGATTGTACAAATGACAGCTCTAGTATCAATAAGAGAATAATCCTTAATTATGAACGCGGCTGTATTCTCAGATTCATTATTCTAAATTTTCCTCTAATTTTCCCTTTCATGTGTTCATCATTACTGGCAAATTATTTTGTGTTTACTATTCATCAGAAATTGTAACTTTAGCATGAAATTTCATATTTCATTTCAATTAATGATGAACTCCTCGGCTTTCACTAAATTTATGGGGTACATACTCGAACGACTAGCAAGCAAAATTTACTTCTTCGAAAAATGTAGACCAAATTTTTGTGTTATTTTACACACTTCGCAAAAATAAACAAACAATTTATGAATAATATAATTTGAAATTCAACTTTCCCTATATCTATTACAATACCTATCTTAAAGTCCTAATTGTGCCAAACATAAGCGTGAAGCAGACTTAAAGTATATTGGTGTAAAAATATGCAGAAAATGTGCAAAGGATCAAATTACAATTGCAGAAGATTGTGTTAGTAAAAAATATTGAACATAGACAAAAATTTGACCTAACAGGTTGCACCACATAAAATACTGTAAATAAGTAATAATAATTGCAAATCAGTGCATACTTCAACAAATCTTATGTTGAATTCTTTTCAAATAAAATGTTGATCTCAGATCAAAAAATGACTCCCAATGCAATAAACTTACCTGCATTTTTTGTTCTGAGAGAAAATTTATCTACGAAAAGAATTCGCCATTACAATAAAATAAAAATAATATTTATGGAGAAAAGCGGACAACTATGCCAGTTGTAACTTTTTGTCAGGTCACCACAGGGAATCGAATCCAGGACCCCCGCAATACAAAGCAAATTTATAATGAAAAATTTAGCAGAGCTTACGAAGTTGGTCGACGCAAAAATCGAATACAAATTATTTGTGGATTTTGCGACGTTTATAAGTGTGCTCCATTTATCCGTAATACGCAAACGTAAAAAATATCAGTGACAAAAATGCTCAAATAAGAACATCTGGTTTTAAATAATTTTCTGTATTTATTTACATCACATTCATAGTTGGCCGATACGTATATACGAGTACATATACACATTCTCGTAACTTCCATTAAGAGAACCACATTTTTGTTTTGTTTTAAACATTAGTATATTTTTGATTGTTCTCTAGTAAGGACCTAATATATACATACTTTAGCAAATTACGTAATATTTTTCGGCGGCGGTTTTTCTATGATCTGGGGTTGTATGGAAGCAGCAGGTGTAGGTAATTTATCATTTATCGAAGGAATAATGAACAAAGAGCAATATCTTAACATTCTAAAAAATAACCTCAAGCAAAGTGCTGAAAAATTGGGTATTCAGAGGACATTTAAGTTTTACCAGGATAATGACTCTAAGCAGACAGCACATATTATTCGCAACTATTTGATATGATGACTGCCCAAAAGTTATTCAGGCACCTCCACAATCTCCCGATATTAACCCCATCGAAAATTTATGGAATTATTTGAAGTCAAGGGTTCGAAAAAGAAATATAACCAGCAAATCAGAAATAAAAAAATAATACAAGAAGAATGGAATACAGCTAGACCCAAAGCTACACTCAAAAATTGATTAGTTCAATGAAAAATCGTTTACAATGTGTTATTTCTTACGTTTGTGTGTTACTTATAAACGTCGCAAAATCCAAAAGTAATTTGTTTAAATCCAATAAATTATACAATCAAATTCGTTTTTTGCGTCGACCAACTTTGAAAGTGAGTAACTGTATATCTATTGCGCCAAATTTAAAACGCAACAAAAAACATTTAAAACGCATGTATCTTAGTGAGAATTGCTTTTCAATTTGATTTCGTTTTTATTTGAAATTTTGCCTACTTGTCGATGCTGGAGTCTGTTTTATTTTATTTTACGTTTATTAATTTTTTTGTTTAAAAAAACTATGTTGTTTTTTGAAACTAACTGAACGTTCCCAATTAAATATTCCTAAACCCAAATTAGCCATTTTGTACAGAGCCAATACCTTCTTGTCAAGTTATTACAGTTTTTTCAAGATTTTTCGATTAGGTTTTAAAAAATTTTTGAACTTCATCGAATTCGTTGCTTAAAACACTACATATATTATTATTTTTCCTAACTAGTAGTTAGGTGAATAAGTTATCTGCGTCAACCATAGTTTTAACCATCCGACCTGATAAATTGCACATGCGAAATTCACTTACTTATCCGTAGAAGTCTGTACACATAAAACCAACAAATATTTACATTCATGCAATCGTCAAGTCGCATTTATTTTATATTATATATATATATATATATATATATATATATATATATATATATATATATATATATATATATATATATATATATATATATATATATATATAAGACTTATCAGTTAATCATTCGACAATAAATTCTATTCAAACAACACCAGTGATAATTCTATGTTCACGCATACACGGTAAAGAGTTTTATAACAGGCTATCAAATAATTACACATGTATGCCTGGCATTTCTAGTGGTAAAACACCCGATACGATATATCTTATCATAGGTCACCTGGCTAATTTTGTACATAATATTTTATAGTATATCATATACGTAGTACATGATGACTGATTACCGTCGTAGATAAGATAAAGAAGAAAAAATTAAATAAGAAATCAACAGCTGCTTATTATTAATGAATGTAAAGAATAATACCGCGCCAAAATAGTTGTTCATACCTTGTTTTTTAAAAATGTGTTAGGTTGATTAAGTAACATACAAAACGAAGTTCTATTTTAATTTTCACGTGAATGAAATACATAACATATGTTTTAATTTTAAGTTGAGTGTGTTATGTGATTGATAAACACATTATGATGTTGAAAAACGCCGCGCTCTCTAGTTAATTGCTGCCCCATCTCTTAACATTGACGGCCTAATTTTATTAATTTATTTAGAGATTCATATACAAAATTTTTATTAATTTATAAACAAAAGAACTTATGTATATACTCACCATATCGAATTCGTCACTTTATAAGGCATCGGTAATTTAATTCTAACCATCTTATCTCTTTCTTTATACGTACGTCAGCAATTTTATTATTCATAACTGTTAATCCATTATGCACACCTCGACGCGGTAATATACAAAACATCTGCCTGCACTTTATAGACGTGTAAATTATGCAGGCAAATCCTTTACAACAATAAAAATCTCTGTATAATTTTCTTTTATTACTACGTAAAATGCAATGCAACAAAGTGCAATAATCGCAACACAAATCAAAACGACATTTTAGAAAGTAAAAGAGCTGGCGCTCAAAAGAAGGAAGTGACTAAGATATTGTGCTGCTGCTGATGCTACTCAACTACAGCTATTATCGACTTGAACACTACAGAAAAAACGAAACATAAGTAAAATAATGATGGTATGATGGTGGCATGTATTTAATGTATGCAGCATTTAATGCAAAAATATGCAATAAGTATAACATGTAAATATGCAAACATGTACATAAAATATAATGTAACGAAACAACGACAACGATATTATTACATAGGTTAACGAACTACGAACCATTTATAAACCTGTGTAATTGTATTTAAAAACAGATGCATATGTAGAAATAGTTATAATTGAATATAAAAAATGTATGTACGATTTGAATCAAACACAACTTTTGTTCTATTTTAATTCGTTGTGTGTAGCAAATCTGTGTAGAAGAAGAAGATGAACGAAATTACCAAAATGATAAATTACACCAAAGCTGCGGTAAATCTATTAAAATACTTAGTTACTCGCAGATAATTTTTTTAACATTGGTACACGGAGTACAAGGTAACTAGATCAGCCTACGAATTAATTCCATAACTAAAAGCGAGAGTATTTCTATTCAAGGGTTGTTAACAATCAAGAAGAAAAATGTTAAAATGACGTTGTGAACGACAATAATACAGCCCCGTATATGGTGGCAAACGCATGATTGACGCGGAGAAAGGTTAGTGTGATTTGATGGCGCAGGAATTTTTCACTAATAGCTGCTACCACTCGCCCAACGAGAAGAAGCAACCAGATGAACATTTTAGGTTAAGGTAATGTTACGAAAATAGAGCTAGAAATATCTTTAATTTTTTCTTGATTGATATCTATTTGGTTGATCAGTAACTTCGTAATACCAGCATCGGTCAGACTTACTTATGCAATATGATTTGATCTAGCAAACATTTTGAAATACTATTTAACAAAATTTTTATTTTCTTAGTTTTAATATTTTTAAAAGATTAATTGTATTGATTATCTAACGGGTTCTAAACACTATACTAATATAATCAAGATAGCTAATCCTTTGAATTAGTGGTTTTGTTTATATTACAACAAAAAATACGCGATCATAAACTAGAGAAATTAATAGTAACACACTTATCAGATCCACATACATATATTTTCCTAGCAGGTAGGTTGGCCTCACTTTAAATCACGCACCTTTTATACAAAACAACATGTTTTCCAATAATCTTGATTTATATTTTTTAGGTATATTTATGTATAAAAATATTCGATAGTTTTTCCCAATTTTCTAAAAATACATATACATTTTATTTTGTTAGTTGCCTCTTCTCGCGCGCGCTTGCTAAATTATAGTTTGACATGAAATTTTGTAATTATTTTTGGATTTGTTGTTATTTTGAATTCAAAATGGTGGCGCGGCTATAAAACTAATGGTTGTTGTTGTAATTTTTTTATTGTTGTATTGAAAATCTTTCTTTGGATATAATAAACTTTGGTTGCTTAATTCACGTTTAATGCGATATTTAACTTAGTCGGTAGGATCATGCGTTAATTATTAACTAGTTCCGGTATGTCGATTAGGCGTTCATAATTTTTAGATTTATGTATTTTTTTGTAGAAATCTGTATGCATTGAAAACCAATTTTCAATCATATGCTTCCAATATAAAAACATAGTGGTAGAATGTATCGGTTCGTCGTTGACCATGACCACACATTACTAAACTAGTTTTAATGCTAATAATTATGATTCTTATGTACTATTTAATTACGTTGTTCCCCCTTAAGTAGATGGTATACAATTTGCAACCTTCTATGTAATTAGCTAACAAACATAATATACAACCATACGAAATTATGAAATTGTAATTAAAAAAGCATTTCTCGAGAAAAGTAGAAAGCAATTATTCGACATGGTATTTATATACCCGAGACTAACACATTCAGAGATTTATCTTTCATACAACAAACACATCAGCCATTAAATATAAATTTAACTTAATTCTCAAGAAATAACATAGAAGATATTATGTACATAAGCAAAATATATAAAGCCCAAGAGCTTCTAATCTTTGGTTTTTTTTTGATGGTGTGGTTTTATTAAGATAAATCATTTTAATTGTAATACATAAATATGGCATTTCGGTATTTATATACACAAACTACAGTAGATTACCAGTATTAATAATTTTTTGAGGCCAAATGGAGCCCCAACTCTATATAGCATGTATTGTATCCCATTTTTCAAATTCTTGGTATAATCAATTCATCTATATTAAATGATGTTGAACATATGTCTTGAATCATCATCATCTTACATATTATGAATTAAGTCAATTGTTGTTTCTAAGAAAGAAATCGAACCGACAGCAAAATGTATTCAAGCTTATAAAATTCAATGAATAATTTTTTGATTATAATAAGGCAAACAGCTAACTAACTACTGTTTTTTTGTCGCTCTTTTGGGTTTCCGCAACAATAATGTCGAGACATGAAAATTGGCTTTAAATGCGTCATTGCAAAGTGCAAAATATGGTTATGCTTATGAATAAATAATGAGTGTAAGTGTTTTTATATGGGTATATGTGTGATGATAGATAAGGCGAAAATGTAATTTTCTATGATTGTGTGTAGGTCGTTTGATAATATTAAGGCGATGGGGGTTATCTTCATGTTTATATACTTACTTATTATGATGATTCCATGGCTTTGATTTATTCGCAAACACATAGTGTATGTATGTATATATATATATATATAAGTAAGTATGCTTGGTATAATTTATTTTTAATGAGATTTGGGTTTTGGTTCCGCTCTTAGAATTTTATAGATGAGAATGAAATTCAATTCTAAACACAATCTAATTTATTTAGTCGGCTCATGTGCATATGCCCTCTCACAAATTATACAAAAGACACGCTTATTTTGGTCATTAACATATAGAAACTTGGTTTGAAACGGTTTTTTATTGAACCGGTCTCAAGCTAACCTATTGTTGTAGACTATGATTTAAAAGTCATTTTTATCGCGTAAGAATTACCATTTAAGGTTTTTTAAGTCTGCATGCCGCAAATTATTTCCAAAATTTTCAGTGACTCCATTTTATGGCACGTTGTTGTTGCTGAAAAAGTTCCAATATCTATTTAGACACATTATTTTTACTACTCCGGATGTTAAACGCCTATTATATCATAACTGAAGGTAATTTTATGCGATGAAGTAAGTATCAGCATTATGTGATAATTTATCGATGCTCGAGCTTGTAGTCAAAAATAAATTCACAAAATTCCGACAAACACGATCAACTAATGAAAAGTTTTAACTTGACAGGATCCTACCTCTGGTATTTCATGATTTTGCGGTTGTGAATAACTAATCTGTGAGAAATCGTACGCAAACACAGATGCTTAATTATATATTATGTATTAGTTTTTACGGACTAAGGGAACAACTCACGTACATTCCTAAAACACGGAAAATATTCTCACACGTATGTGTGCGTATTTGGGTAGAATCAGAGGCCTTCTGAATATTCCCCATTTTGGATGGGCATATCTGGAATCACAATCTGCGCAGATTCTTTGTTGTGGATGAAGATGGTAAATTTGAAAAATTATGTATTTTGTCCAAGGGGGAGTGATGTTTCGTCTAAACAATTAAAGTCAATATTAAACATTCCATAATTCTTGCAAAATTATTTATAAGCGCCGGTTAATTAGGACATATTACTCGTTTTGCTGGAAAAATCTGAAAAATTAATTATTTAATTAAGGATCCTTAGCCAGTAATCCTCATATTCTGAATGTCGAGTGGTCGCAAATTTCCCATTTGTAGATGTAGATGAATTCTGCGTCAATTACAATGGACATGCTTAAATCGGTGTACGGAATACTCGCTAAACAATAACACTCAATTTAATACACTAATTTTTTTGGCTCATGAGAGGGAATGATGAAAAATCCTAAATAATTAAGTTATATGGGATCTTACATCATTCCATCTTGCTTAATTGCGGCGCTTTCCTCGTTTTGCTAAATATAAGTATTTCGTTAGTTTGATTCTCGGATTAGCTATATTTTACGATGTTCAATAACACAAACAACAGCAGGTCTAAATTCTAAATAGTTTTAGGTACTTTTAAGTGAGATTTGCATTGGACGACTATAATATAGTCAGTAGAAGAGAAGAATAATAGAAAATACTAATTGAACTAAAATTTGATTAAACAGGACACGCGACCCAAATTAGGTGCTGCTCTAGGGAATTATTGTCGCTAACCAAGGTCGTGATAGATCAACTTGGTCCTGAATTTATTTAGAGGTTTGTGAGTGTTAGTTTAATTTAGAAAATGATCTGTAAATTATGGTAATATTGTGTCGAAGTCCAGAAATTGCATTGTTTTTAGATTCTGACAATTCAAATGGCCTGATTATCTCTCTTATAATCTACAATTTACAAAATACTGAATGAAATTCTCGAATCTGTTTCTTATTACAATAACAGCATTATTTCCGTATTAAATTCACCAATTTCACCTAGTATTCCAACATTAGAAAAACACACTTATTAATTTACTATAATATTTATTCAACAAAATATTTTCTAATTTTTTTTATAAAAATGTTATTTATTCAAAATGTGTTCGAAATTTATTTAGTGCTAAAATTAAATTTTACATTAGTGCTAAAATTAGTACTCATCCTCCCCTTCTTGTGAGTGGGGCGAGGGGTAACTTTGAACTTAAAATAGAAACTCTTATTTTTTATTGCAGATTCGGATTCTACGGCTAAAAGTACGTAGGATTTCTTTGAAACATTTTTTTTGATTTGTGATAGATGGCGCTGTAATAACGATATTAAATTTTTCAAATAAATGATTTTTTTTTAATTTTGTTTTAAAAATATCTGAATAACTGGGAAATTGTTACCTGTAGGACATGTAATTAGCTGGTGAATAAACTACTTTCAGCGTAGCCCAGGAACAACGAAGTGGATGTAGTAGTTTTCTGTTCCCTTCGGGATGCTTGTTTAACGCGAGTCCTCTCGCCTCTCACGTACCATGGTGCTTGATTTCGTGGGTGCCCTCGCCCCATCATTCTTAATTAAATTAAGTGCTCAAAATGATGGTCTTCGACTTCAATGCACTTACTAATCCACATTTCGATTGAATGTACACAACTGAGAAGCGTGTCAATTTAATTTAACAGCGCCATCTATCATGAATCGAACAAATGCTTTAAAGAAATCCTATGTACTTTAAGAAGAAGTAGAATCCGAATCTGGAATAAAAAATAGTGGTTCCCATTTTAATTTCAAAGTTAGACCCGCTACACTTACAAGAAGGAGAGGAGGGGTATTAATTTTAGCACTAATGTATGCATAAAGAAAATGTGGCAGAATATGACAGAGAAATATTCGCTAAGGAAAGGAAGCTTTAAGTATATAACTTAAAGATTTTTTATAAATAATAATAATCTACTTACATTTAAAACTAATCCATGCCTTGTTAGAAATTCTAGCTAAGCCACCCTTAACCAGAGAAATACCACTACAAATGAATGTATCTTCTTTCTAAATGACAGCTTTTATAAACTTGAATGTCAGAAAAAATTTGATATAAACAATTAAGAATAGAGATTTGTTCGTTTTGCAAACGAAATAATTTGTCTGTGGTAAAATAATGTTGATCTGTATGCAACCAAATTATTACATCAGCGATGAGCTCTAATTTTTAACATACTCGTAACTGAAATGATTTTTATATGATGATTTTTATAAAATGATTTTTATATTGTGTAATTTTTTATATTTTTAACTGAGATATTATTTTCGCTGTAATTTGTAACAAATTGGTACGAGTAATGAAATATTGGAACCAAAATAAACATCACTTGTTATTTTTCAAATATTATTACAATTATTTCCAGCGTTTAATTCTGTCAAAATTATTTTAGTACTGTGGAAGAGAAAATTATTTTGATAATACCAAAATTATCACATACAAATTACAGAAATCGGACACTTCCTATGTATGTTATACATACATGTATAAAACATCATCGCTTAAAATAAAAATATTTTCTCTTTATCAGAAGGGTTAGGTAAAATTCATTTTGATATTTTCTGTCATTCTGAAATGACATTGAATTGTTTTTTGAAGGAATGATCAACTGATGGCATTTTTGTGGAACTATTCAACTTTATTGAATAGTTTTGAACATTTCCAGATTGTTTTAGTTATTAGTTAGAGCATCCATAATATTGGTTAGAAACATAATAGTGTTAAGTGTATGCATTCCACTTTATGTACGTTTACAATTAAATGACGCCACCAGAGCGCAAAGATTGCTTTGATATTACCCTGACCAAATTTGCTTAGCCGTGAAAATGTCCCAAATTTGATCGTTTTCTTTGGATATAAATGTCATTTCCGTTCGAATAAAAATTTTGCTCCAGCATCAATAATTTGACGTAAATTTTGACTCAACTTCAATTTGCTTTGATTTATTTTTTGATCCTGGACCAATTATAAAATTCCATGTTGGATTTTAATTGAGATTTTGCATACATTTAAAGAAAAATATACATCAAAGTGAAAACGTCGAAAAATTATGCCGGGCAATTTATATTTTACATTTTACTAAGTTTTATGGTTTTATTAAATACAACTCGCGAGCATAAACATATTATGAATATAGTTTAATTTTTGAATATAATTAAGCGTCATTCATATGCCCAGTAATCATAAACTATATAAATTTTATTTTCTATTTACACAAATTCGAAACGATATTTTTGTTTGTGTTCATTGGAGAAGAAAGTAATCCAACTATATTTGCATTTGTATTTTAGCGGAGAAACCCAAATTATTCGTCAGATAAATTACAATTTTCGTTTTGACTGGGATCGAAGCTTGAGGTATCCCGAAAGTTACAGCAAGGAACTAAGAAAGTTGTGTTTGTTAAAAAAAATTGCTGGCAGCGTTTGGAAAGATAGTTAAGAATTAATTTAGCAGCAGATTTCGAAAATTTAAACTTAAACTCTTTTCTAATCGAATACTTATTTGTGGAAACTTACTTACTCCAATAAGTATGCTCGGGAGGTCAATTACACCCCGATTCTAGCGTTGGGACCTGTAAGACAGTCTTACATAAAATGTTTTTGTGAAGATTAATTTTATAATTTGATAAAGTTTTAATTGGTATTCTGACAAAGCCGTCTTAAAATTGAGTTGTGGAAACTCTCCAAAGACTATAGAAGTATTTACGAAATGTATTTATAGTAAAAATTAAGTTATTTACAATTACTTACATTAATATTTAACATGTTACGTTAAATTTGCTAGGTGGCTTGCCACTCCGACTGGCAGGGTAGTGAAACAAGTATGGCCTGAGCTGAACTTGAATCGCTCCAAGATCACACTAAGGAAGCGTGATTTAGGTAGAACTGTAAGGGTACTTATCGGATACTGCCTCTTCGGAGATCGTGCGAGAAGGCTGAGTCTGGAAGCAAATTACTTCTGCAGAAGCTACAAGGACCCATGTCCTGCGCTAGTTGGCATTAAGGCATGATCACTTGGTCAAATACACTATGGACAGCCCCTTTCATTTCGAAAGCTGTAATGTGCGAGATTTTGTACGCTATATTATTAGCACTAAATGGTTTTAAAAGGAGTTTATTGATGTCGGATTCTGTGGTATCACAATGGGCCATAATTGGCCTAAGTGTGCGATAGCAACCACTGAAACCTAACCTAACCTAACCTAGGTTAAATTTAACTTAGGTAATTAACTACGCTGCTGGTTAAAAAATTCCGGACACTACATTTTTCTGGAAATATTTGTGTTTACGGTAACTATTCGCATTATTCCAGTTATGATTGTACGACATAATATAATTTGCGCTAAAAGGCACCAACGGAACAAGTTTTTGTTTAATAAAAATAGCCATAGGATCAAAACAAATGAAATAACAATATTACCGCAAAGCGACTATTGATATATTTTCATCTTTATTTAGATAAAAATCAACAATCAATCTAAACGGTCGATATTCTAATATCGAGCATTTCCTCCACGAGTTCTGATCACATCTAGCATTATTTTTGGCATACTGTGCATCAGGTTTGCAATGTACTCCTGAGGTATCATTTCCCATTCTTCTTTCAGAGCTGATTGAAGATGAGCTGAGGTTTCTGGAACGACTTTCCTTTGCCTTAATCGACGCCCTAGCATATCCCATACGTACTCAATGGGATTAATTCATTCTCCTCCCCAGGGCTGCGAGAAATGCATTTTACAGAAATATGCATGCTATAGTTTGGCAATTAATAGTATTAAATAAAACATTTTAAAATCTATTCCATCTAATCTATTTGAAAATAAATATTGTTTGCATGCCGCTGCCAAAATAAGTACGCAAACTCAATTCAAACGAGTTTAGTTTGGTACTACTTTATTAAGCTTCCACCGGTCAGGATAGGAAGAGGGTGTTAGAATATATTTAAGTACTTATATGTAATTGTATTAGTTTATAAGAGGGAACAAGCATACGAAATTTTATGCCTATGTTTTTTAATAATATGACGATTAAAATATTGTTAAAGTTTGCTAGGCTGATGAAACATCACAACAGGCGACCAATTAATTTTAGGAAATATCTATATTTAATGTTTATGAGCCAATCTAGAGGATGTACTTATTGGTCAGAGCAACATCACGGTTGTGAGCGGCTTACCAAATTAAAGATGTTCATTATAGATGTTCATTATATATGAAAATTATTTGAAAATATTCCGCATTGCCGGAAACTAAAATACTACGGTTTTTAATCTAATATATTTCCAGAGATAAAAGTAATAAAACTAAATTGACATATGTAATGCTAAAAAATTGAATGAATTAAGGTCTTGGATATTATATATGTATAGATAAAAACGTATGTCATACTTTAAAACACAACAACAAAAATAAAATGTACCACCACACCGCATATGACTCAGAGCAATACGATGCGGTCGCATACAATAATAATTAAAAGATGAACTCAAACCCTTCCATGACATCAGAATGTACGTAATAAAACTTAAATACATAGATAGATACATAGAAAACAATTTTTTGTGTAGGTTAAGTATATAAGCGCAACGTGAATTTTTTTATAATGACAAATAATCAACTAACACTCGGAAAAATAATTTATTTTTATGTAAGTAAGAGTGTATTAGAAATAAGCATCGGTCACGTTTTTAATTCGCAAAACACGTGATACTGTGTATATTATTCGGATTGATAAAAACTAAATAAAGTAAAATACAAATAAAACCAATTGATCTATTATATAAACACAAGTATAATTGAATTGCAATTTAATTAGATTCCATGTTGTTGTAGTCGTATATTTCTTCTCAAATTACGTAATTTTTATTTTTTCAAATAAATATACAAAAAAACCAAAAGCATATATAGTAAGTAATCTAATATAATAGTTTACTTTCAATTAAGTTCATTGTACATACGTCGTACTTTAGTACGACGACAACGAATAGTTTTAGAATGAAGAAAGGAATCGATTACAATATTATTGTTTGTAAATTATTTGTAATAAAATCATGAAATGTATTTTTGTAATGCAGACATTTAGTCCTCACGTTTTGATTTGTTTGTTGTTCGAATTGCGTCATATAATTTAATGGTATTGACCCTGAATGAACAACATATGTACGCGTGGGGTCAACTTATTTTGGCATAATGCAAGCTCAATTGTAAAATATTATCAGTTATCACTATAGCATTTTGTGCTCATTTGACCTAAAAATTCTCGGATGACAGTTTTACATTCGTTCAAAATATTAATCAAAATTCATAAGAACCGCGCTTTATCAATTGACTTCGGTCATCCAAGTTTTAAAAAAATAAAAAGACCACCAATCTGAAGCAAATTATAAATTAAAAAATTGCGTACACTTATCAAGATTTTTAAATGCTGTGCGGGATTTTTGAAAAGAAATCAGTAATTAATAAAAAATAATAAAAATTGACTGTATTAACTCTAATAGCAAGCGACGAATTGTTAAAATCGGCCGTTTACGATCTAATTCTTACGAGTGCTGGTGCGTTTAAAGGTAGTTCAATTTTTGATGCTCTTCTTAGTTTGTTATTAAGAAATTTCGACTAAAATGTAATTTGCAAATCACATTTTCTTTTTATTTAAATCACACATTTAAATAATTTGCCTTTTCCTTGCATAATGTTTCCGAATAACAGAAAAAGCCTATATCACGAAATAATAGATGACAGTGAAATGTTAATTGAAGTAAAATCATCAAGATTTTGTGAATAAAGTGATTTCTGGAAAATAGCTACCGTCCAAAACTGAATTGATGAATGGGGGCATGGCTGCAGCCGTGCATGGCCAAGTGAACATGTTTCTAATCTCGAAATTAAAGTTTTGATTGGGTTAGATATTTTTCGTCCAGTGAAAATGCTTTTTCTCAATCTCATTGTAATTCATTCGTTGGAGTGTCCTTGTGTGCTAATAAAACATTACTTTTTGCGGGGAAAACTAAAAGAAACTGAAACAATAAAAAAAATAGGTATAGGGAGTCTGCTCCGAGATGAAATAAATAAATTATCGTTCTCAAATGGTTCATTGGTACGTTCGGGTGAATTCTCAACTGAAGAACCGGCCAATCAAATCCATCTTATTGTTTTGGAGGGCCGTCGACCATTACGTACGTGTATAACAACAATAGTCACAGCTCTTCTACACTTCATGCAAACAATAAAATTTGTCCAATCTCTGCAGATATAGTGGTAATCTGACATTCTAATCATGGTACACTTATCGAATTTTAAAGACCTGTGATTTTCTAGTTATCAGAGCTGTTTCATTCAAATTGGCATACCACTCAACCAAACTTCAAAGAAGTAAAAGTTTTCGAACCTGCGTTAGCTACGACTGTTTCGAGACAAAAGAAGGAGACTGGTTAATGTCATCGATGCAAAGTAGTTTAATGAACTCTTAGAATCGCAAGAAGCAAATGCTTCCTTCGCGAAAGTAGAGAATAAATGCAGCAAATACAGTTATAAGTACTCAAACCTCTTATTCAAGTAATATTCTGTGGTTGTTGTGTAAGGAAATAGAATAGAATATTAATTAGTTGAATATTCCCAAATTCCAGAAGAATTTTGCCTAAAATCTTCTAAAATGTATTGACTATAACTTCAGTTACAAAGAAATTTCCATCAAAAATTCTAAAAGAGTCCTAGTCAAAAACTTTTAACTCAGTTGTCTTTTTAGTTTTTCGGTTAAAGGATCGTTTTAACGGCCATTTCAGTCTAAACCGCATTTTTCTGGTGTACCTTTTAATTCCTATCTAAAATTTCTTCTATTTTTTACTAAAATGTTTTTAACTGGTATGCCCAGATTTTCTCTTATATCTGAAGCTTAATTACACGCCGATTACGGTAGTCGTGTTGTTTGTCGTTCAAGTGACTCTTTTAATATGAAAGCGTAGTCGCCCGTCTTGTCGTAGTCGCCTGTCTTGTCAAAATATCTAACATGTTTGTTACCGTAGTCACTTCAAACGACAATCGGCGTATTTTGTGTTTTTCCTAGTCACTTCAAAATTTCATACGACTCGAAATGACAGTTTTTAATTATTTCTTTCGTCTAAAGTCACTTATTGGCATAGTAACTGGCTAATTTTTCATATAAATAGCAAATTTTTATAGTCACTTGAAACGACAATCGACTCGACTAGCGTAATCGGGGTGTTAATTTTTATTATTTATTGATTGATTGACAAAACCTACCTTATATCAAAAGACCATTCCAGTTTTTAATTGAATTGTTTTGTATTTAAAGTTGATAGAATTGAATAATATTTTTTACCATAATGGACAGAAATAGAAAGGCCAAGTATGCGGTACTACAATATGAAATTTTTTGCAGTGTACAACATCTGGGAACTGGTGTGGGAAAGTGGAGACATAATTGAACATAAAATTTATGATGGCAAAATCGACTTCAATTATATTATGCATTGTTACCAAATTACGAAAAGTCGCTTATTGTATGTGTATTCACAAAAGAAAGAAATTATAGATTATTTTTTAAGAGTCTTTTGTTTTCAAATATCCAACAGAAATTAAAGCTCGTTCCTTTCTTGCCATTCCTTTCCTTTGGACACTGATAGGAAAAACGAGGCAAATGTTGCAAATTTGTTTCGTGAACTCTTCTATGGTAACTCCTAGTTCTTTAGAAAATTATTGGCTTTCTGGAGGTACTGCGAATTAACCACTCAAGAAGTACAGAGTTGTCTAACTGATTCACATCGTGGTCATTATGTTAGTTAGATACATAGAACTGAACTATACATTCACCTGTATTTTACCTTAAACAAATATTATGTTTATTATGAGATTTGTGTGCCTTATCTCCTTTCCACACAGACATAAGATAATCTGGAAGCACAATAAACCACTGGTTGCAGAAAGCATAATTTCTTGGCCCTTCATGTAATATAAAAAATACAATTTAAATTACATATATTGAACATGGGAACTACAGTGTGTTGTAGTTTAGTTAGTTTTCTCTTAGTTCTTGAACATTTTTTTTCTCGTAATAAATAAAAATAAGTAATATGTATTTGATCGGAGTAAACAACGGTTAAATTTAGTTAATATAAAATTGTATTTACTTCGATAAGGCTATTTATAAAATATGTATGATTCAAACTATTTCTACTTAGGAAATATATCGAAATTTTATGTAAATTTCAACTGAATTTATTTTGTAGGGATTGGGAAATTTATTAATGAGAAGACCCTAACCAGTTAATAAACTTAAACTTAATTGTCCAATCTTCTTAGGACGATAAATCGTTTAAATTAAAATAACATTTTGAAGATCATTTTAACCGGTTTGTTAGTGTGCACTACAAATACCTAATTTTAAACGCTTTCTTTATTCTGGCTTATACGCAACGATGATTTCGCAACTTTGACTTTAGTTTGTTCTGAAGGGTTTGATGTTCTATTTTCTGTAAGTATTTACTTATATTTATTTTGTAATTTAATATTCAATCGGTTGTAATTTCAAATAATTTTCAATATTCCGCAGAATATAGTTTGTTTATTCCTGTCTTAAATATACATAATCTTCATACATTGATAATACATATTCAAAAAATTAGGTTTAATAAAAGAAAAACCTTCAACCCAGAAATATTTTCAAAACATTACTTAGCAGATTACGAAACAAAACATATAATACTCCATTGTGTAAGACATAGCTATCTTAAAATGTAACTTAACCCTGAAAATTAATAAAATATTACCAAACTCTTTGTTTTTTGTTGCTGTTGTTGTTTTATTTCTGAAATAAAAGTCATTGTCTTGCACCCATCCGAGGGTTAGATTTAATTTATTCGTTTTAAAGATATGTGTAATAGGAAATCTCGTATATATACCTGGAGGCGATCATATATCAAATAAATTCGAAATTAAACGCCATGACAACGTTATTATTTAGTAGAGCTAGAAAATCACGTTTCGTGTGTCGAGAAAATGAATTATATTATGTTCATGTCGCATTGAAGAATTTTTATCGTACACATCAGCACACATACGAGTATATTTAGTATTATTCAACTGAAATTTGAATCATTCGCGCATATTTGATATAGCATGCGTGTGTGTGTTTTGTGTGTATATGCAATAAAACTGTAAACCGCACGTAAATTTTGTATCAATTTCAATTCCAAATCGTTGTTGTCGTTTACAGAAAGAAAATGTATATTTCAAAGATTTCTATTCAGACTTTATTAAAATTCATGTTGTTGTAGTTGTTGTTATTATTCGTTTTTATGTTTTTTTAAGTCAACCACAAGAAAATAAAAGTTGAATATATAAAGTTGTTGCTCTTATATACTTAGTTTATCGTAGTCGTCGTTTTGAAATATGACGCAAATGATTAAAATTTTTAATATCTTTAAGGCAGAAATAAAAATTCAAGTTAAGAATAAATTTTTTATATCATAAATTTTCGGTCGGCCTTGTTTATTAAGCGTTATTTCTGCTAACCTGCTGTAGGCCGAAGTTTATTTTTGTGTAAATGATGTAATGGAATATTCGTGGTTTAGCCATTTTGGCAGTTCTAATCATGTGGCATACAAATTGAGTCCAAGCAGTGATTGTTGTTTTAGCTGCAGGGCATTATCGATTTGCATCACTTCAAATATTTTTAAATTGGTTCAAAAATACTTTAAGATATATATTTTTTAATACTAATTCTGTGAAAATACTGAACGCACCCGAATTTTCACAGTCTTTGGTGTAATAATTTTTGAGAGATAATTTAATCGGTTCGAAATTATCGTAAGTACGTATTTATTGAATAAATATGATTAAAAGCTGTTTAATCTGAAGGAATTGAATTGTATTTTAATTTTAAAAATATCCAATACAACGTAAAATTTAACTAAAAATAATTTATACTTTTAAGTGTTTTTATTAACTTATAACGTAATCTTAATCGAACAACGATAAAAACAAATATTTTCAAATTAAAATAAAAACTAATTGGCCGGTAAATTTTAGCAAACGAATTATCACAGAATATAGGGAGCAAATTGAGAAAAAATTCACTAAGGAACAATTTATCTCGCTAGTGTCTAATATTTATGCTAGAAAATATTTAAAACAGTACTTTAGTAAGTAATCTTTAGGGCAGAACATTGAAAGTGAGAATCAATAAGATTTTTTAGCGTTCGTCGCAAATAAACTATGCGCGATGAAAATATGGCGCATATTCTAAAATGTTCATTTCTAAAGTTTCAAGAAATTTTTAAAAAGGAATGATGTAATAAAGTGATGATATAGCATACATCAGGAGGAAGCACCTGTGAAACCCGATTATTATAATGATCTTGAATGTAATACCTTGAACCAAACGCTTGGAAAACCACATTTAACACTACCGAAAGATAATATATTTGGGACACTATTTCTCGAGCTGAAATCCAACATTTTCACTTCGAGAAAGGGGCAAAAAAAATTAAAATTTACAAAGGCTTACAAATAAAAATAGGTCATAATAGAATATGTGTTTAATTTATTTTTATCAAAATTTTTAAGCCTTCCAAAAGTATGATTTCTTAAGTTGTGCAAAATCAACTCATTTTTCAGCGATAAACTTTTCTTTCAAGCGAATGTCTTTCCACTGAGCCATTTCTTAATAATTGAAAAGAAACAGAAGTCATAACGGGGCAAATCTGAAGAATCGCACAGATAAGGGAATAATTATCGCAGTTTGCCAATGTTTACAATGATTATTGCAGCTGTGTGCACTCTCTACTGGAGCATAATTTGTCTTCGCCAAATGGACCGCTTTTCCTTTAATTGCTATAAAAAGGCATTATATCCGTTGATCGTTTGCTCTTTTTCGGGTTGTCGTAAATGTATAAGTAAATGCAGCCCCCATGTTACCGTTAGCTTTTCATGTCCCATATGTTTGCATATTCCGCAAATAACAATGATTTTAGAATTAGTGGTTCCCTGAGTCGCTGGAATCAAAGGACTGGTAGAAATTAGTTGTAATATTATACGTTATATGTTCAATATAATACCAGGGATTTAATTGACTGTTTTTTTTAGTTGTGAGTTCATTCGGTAGTCTCGAGTTCTCATCATATATCGTAGTTGTACGCCCACAACAAAATTTAGTGAGCCATTCCATACAACGGAGTGGAGTCCCAAAAATATATGTTTATGATTTTTTCGGTTTCTTGAATGGTTTCACGCAAACCGTAATACTTTATTATCACTATTAGCAATTCACGTTTATCCATTTTAGCAAAATATCACAAATATGCGTAACTTTGCTGAAAGGGCTTTAAATTAGCTTGAATTCAGTTTTTGTTTCAAGTTTTGATTTCTTGTGATTTAATGCTTTTGGAGGTAACAAATCTCAACCGCATTTTCAACATAACGGGACGTAAAATTCTTTTGAAACTAGGACCATAAAGTTTCTAATAGAATTTTATTGATCTTTGAATTTAGTTTTTGTTTGAAGATTTTAGACATCACAATTTCAAAGATATTCATCTTAAAAAAATAAAAAATATATTGTTACATGTTTTGCCGGTGATTGTATTTGGCTTACATGGTTTGTGATATTGCTTTGTGTTACCAAATTATGTAACCCCATTTCGAATTCTGCTTTATTTGAGTTATGATTTAATTCTGTCGTTCTCATTTTCGGTCCAAGAATATAGGCAACGAGATAAATTCTATGGCTGATGAAAAGACATGGGGTCGAATAAATTACAGTTTTTCCGATGGCTGTGGTCGGTTTTAAGTTCTTTTTTCTTGGAATTTATTATTTTAGTTGTGCTCCAATCTGTACCGTTTGAACAAGAGCCATAGCTAAATTAAATATACCTTTGGCTTCTCGCCTAACATAATCAGAATAATCACGGATCACCAAAATGATTCCGATAGTAATATGGAACAGCCCCCCATTTGAAAGAATGTATTTTCCATCAGGAATTGGAATGGATGAACAATGCTATAACATTTCATATCAATAACTTATTATTTTTCTACTTCAAAAAATGTATAAGTTGGAAGTTTGTGCAAATACTTTACATACTATGCACATACATTTGCGTTCCACATTTAATAAAATACGTGGCCCGTATAAGAACACTCAAAGTTCTATAATTCTGTTTAAAATATCATTCCATATTACTTGTTTGGTATGTAATAGATGTACACAAAAAAGCACTTAGTATATGGAATATCATTGCCCTGACAATCGAATAATACGATAAATACGTGCCGAATATCAGTTATTACTATGCTATACACTGCTAGTCGTAGTATAGTTAGTTAAAAAATCAATTTAAAGTTTTTTTCTGCACACTATACTATTCCAATTGTGTAAGTGATACTTTGTATATGAATCATGTTTGATATTTCATCATCTTACATATTATTTCGATTAATGTATGTTTATATAATAAGTATATACAAAAATTTCGGCGTTAAAGGGTTACGAAAACTGAAGTATTATATTTAAATGTTAAAAATGCAAAATCGCCATTTCAATTTCATCACCGTTTCTCTTTTAATTATTTCATTAGTAAGCATTTTTCTTAGAATTTTTGTTTAAAGAGAAATTCTTTTCTTTAAATTATTTTGCGTTTGTGACTTAAATGGCAATTTTGATAATATTTACAACAATAACAAGTTATTTGGAGGAATGTATTTTTGTTATGTATTAGTCCATTTTTATTATCTTTCGAGTAGCTCTGCTGTTATCTATTTCTCTCTATAAATAAAGTATATGAGTATGTGTGTGTTTGTGACATAATTACGCGATTAAATTTTCCCGTCACCGACTATTTATGTGTCAAGTAATCGCATACTCGAGCACAAAGAAATTAGGACCGTACTGCGCAATTGTTGTTGAGTCGCGAAATATATTTTTATAAATTTATTTGTGTACTACTCATGTTTATTGTCTATATATTTATATAAACATGCATGAGAGACACCTAAGATTTATTTTTAAAAATACGTACACACAAGTATTAATTTCGCGGTTTGTTTGTTAAATTATTTACACACACAAAATATTAATATATATTTTAAATTTTTATCGTTTCAGGTAAGAGAACCACACATAATTGATTAGTTTTCGTGGATAGATGAGGTTTTGCATGGTAAGATGAAACTGATGATACCGAATTTCGTTTTGATGGCACTATATAATAATGGCATCATTGTTGTTTGTAAGCTATTTTTAGTCATATATTTTGGTTTGATAAGAGGCTAGGAATCCTTTTTTTAATTTTTTGTTATGACACAAGAGACTAAACTAGGACTAGCACAAGTTAGATAGATAAGATACAATTTATAAGTCTTAAGCTTTCTATATTTTTTCTTAATATGAATTATGGTTAATACCTTGAATTGATTTATATATATATATATATATATATATATATATATATATATATATATATATACATATATATATATATATACATATATATATATATATATATATATATATATATATATATATATATATATATATATATATATATATATATATATATATATACATATAAATCTTAAATGAGTTCTTAAGATATGCCATAAGAGTTTTCCAGACGTTTGATAAAATATTTCTTTGTACTTTGGTCGAACAATTGTAGAGGGTTTTTCAGATTAACTGTCCCATCGAAAAAGTTCAATAAGACAACGACAACAGTATTTTTGGAATATTTATGATTATTCCAAAAATACTAATAAAATATTATATTATTCAAATCTTTCTCCTCTATTTCATCCCATATTTTAATCAATAAATTTTTAAATGAACATAAATTAAATTTTTTTGTCGATTGTGCCAAGCACATACTGGAAGCAGTAATTTTCATTTCAGTACATCGTCTAGGTATGGGGAATGAAATGATTTTTCACAACATTTTCAACATAGTACACGGTGTAGATTTTGACACCCCTTTCAATAAAAAGCAGCTGTAACTTCCATTTTTTTGAAGTTGCTCCCCTAACCAGCACACTAAAACATTTTAAAATCTTTACACGGCTATTTTATTTGTTAGAATGCTTCTAAATAACATCGACCACAAACGATCATTTTGTTTGTATTATTTACTGGGATCCTTTCGTCATCAAACTGGACCGGTCCATCACAATGGATGGTTGTGTAAGAACGATGGTTCGACGCCACAAGACACACAGTATGTGGGGTTCTGATCGGTATAATATAGTTCTAACCTTTCAATTAGTAGGTTGAAGGTAATCCAAAATGTGTGACAATCGATTGGCCACAAACGTTTGCGGCTTACGATTCATTCCATGCGTATATTTGAACTTGTGTAACACGTTTAGTGATTGAACGATAGTGTAATAAGCATGGCGGGAAGGACGCGGACGCATAGCTCTAAACGTGGCAAGTTGATGGTATTTAAAGGTGTAACCTGTGTTTTGGATACCATGATAGTATTGTACTTTTGATAGGACCATTTTACAACGTTTTACGAATATATATCATTGCTGCGTACTTAAGCTTCCGTAGAAGCATCCCTAAAACCGCGAATTTGAAGACTCATGACTTTCTAAACGATTTATGCAGCGATCAATTCCGACAGCTTCTAGCGATCGTAACCCGTTTCGATGTCAGCATCATTATCAGCTTCATCTCACGATATTCCAAGTATCTCCAACTCCTGGAAAATGATTTTGGCTATGTTTGTAGTAGGAGATCGTTTCATGTGCGTTTGAGGTGATGTTAAATCAAAAACAATCAACCGAGAGGCTGCAATTCAGTACAAGAATTTTCACTGATTCCCAATTTAGCTTGAATCGGCTCTGATGCTCGCAGAATTAGGAGTTCGGAGACTGTTTTCGTAATTCGAAGCCACCGCATCGGAAGGTCACCATTTGTTCTGATTTGGGATGAAGGTAATGATTGTCGACGTAAAATACTCTTAATGTTGGAAGTTCTCCCAGCCATAATTCTCGATAGTAGTCTTGGGGCTCCATCTTGTCAAGATATATCCGAATTTCGTGTTTTGGGCGAAGGTGAACTCTTGACACCTGTGAGCAGCCATCCTTTTGAAGCGTTCCACTGACATCATCCTATAGTATATTGCCTGTCTGCCGGTGCGATAATAATGAGCAAGTTTGAAGTGATCTAAGTGTGACCATTGGTTCGTTTCGATTGCGAGATGCGAGCGATATCGTGTACGGCTCGACAACGAAGCCTGTGACCGATATAGAGAGTGTTGAATCGATTTTCGATTCAAGAACAAATTCAACAGCGCATCATTGGTACGGATTCCGTTGAACGTAATTGTGATTAGTTTCCTTGAAAAAACGAGCTGCGTGCTACACAAGATGAAACTATGAACTGCGTTCCTGAATCCAACAGAGTTCGAACGATAAATTCTTGTTTGGCGTGCGGTCCGCTAGCGATTGTTATGATGAGTAGCACATCCGAGAATGGCGATGCGACGTGGTGCGTAGTGCAGAGAAAGAAGACGAAATCAACAATTAAAGTAAGTGTTCCCGAAACCACATTTGTGTCTTTAGCAATATATTTCCAATTAATTAGATCGCCAATTTCCTCCTTCAGTATTCATTTATAATATTTTTTTATGTAGTCTGTAAGTATTCGCTGCTTGCAATATCCGCTATAATAAATGAGCTTCAGCTCAGTATGGAGGGTATTAGCTTGGAGTGAACTTGTATCCTTTTTAATTGTTTATAAGCTGAGATTATTGAATACTTAGGTAAAATTGCGTAATAATCTAGTAAAATCGAACTCTCAAGAGCGAAATCCTAGATAAAACACTTGCTTTTGTCAGGAAATAAAACTGAATAAGAGACTACTGGATTTAAACCGCACAGTGGAAGATTTCTCCGTAAATAGACGATACGGGTTTTCTTTCACTTTAAGGATCCAGCACTATTGTGTCCGATTTCCATTATCTGAATAAATGACAGCCAAATAAAATGAAATGGAAGAAGCGCTGGTTGAAATTACCGTTCAAAGCGATATTCAATTAGAAAGTTTATAGTTTAGAACAGTTCCTCTACGATTCCGTTACTTTATAATATCCGATAAGCTTAATCAAATAACACATATTTCTGAAAAGAGCTGTTCTAATCTTTGTTTAATCAAATTTTCGTGATCAATGACCGTCAAAATTTATCATTATTTATTTATAATCCACAATGCAAAATGTATATCATAATATTAAATAGAGATAGTAATAAAGCCATTCGGACATCGTTTCACGCCGTCAGTGTATACACACGACATTGTTTTCAAATTTAATAAATTTACGTACGCCCACATACAATTTGGGTACATACAGTTGTATACATATATGCATCGGTGGGGCGACTTTATAAAATTAATCTAATTTTTGGCTTGTCAAAGTGACTCCTTATATATTACGTTTTGCTAACCTTTCACCTCGCACACGAATAACAAAACGTCTCTGATTTCATATACAAATTTTCTTATATTAAATTACGTAATCATTCGAGTTCCATTTAATTTATACTGGCAAGTATACATACGAATTTTGTGCTAATGAGGGATAATACACCTGAGACTAAGGCAAAATAACTATGGTGATACAAACACACACACACAGGCCAGATGGGAAATTAATAAGTTTTTCTGTCAGTTTCGTATTTTGATTGTGTGCTTTATTCTATACTCCTTAAACTCTTGCCTTACACAGTAGAATATTTCGTTTCTAACAATTGGCCTTAATGAGTCTATGTATTATATAATTGGATGATTCATCACATTTTCTTCTATAGATAATATATTTTTAGCTGACTAGCTGATGCGAGAGTAAAGATATGATTACTTTACAGTATTTCGGAATCATTGTTTCAGCATCAATCAACTGTAGACTTTTTGTTTTGTTTTTAATGTGTGCTGCATTGTTTAGACAAAAGAAAAGACTGCTTTCTGTCGTTAATTACACTAATATCAAATTCGATTCTTTTGGTACATTTGCAAAAATAAAAATTGATAATAAACATGCATTGTTTTCTGTTGTGGATGAATATGTGTATGTTTTTCGACAACGTTGATTTTATACTTGGAAATGGAATGTAATATAATTTACTGGTTTGGAGGTGTTTTTCCTTTGGGGATTCAAACAAAATAAAAAACCATTTCGAATGAAACTGATTTTATTTTATTTAGTCGCACATATCAAGTAACATACGAGCTAAACAATTTATTGGAATTGAGATTGACGTAAGCTAAAAAATAAGCAGACCAACTACGTATATATGTACATATGTAATCTTGTCCAAAAAAATTGAAATAATTGAGATTACGCTTGAAAATTGATGACTTTTGTATGTCTTCTGACCAATATTATTCTCAATGTGAATTTACACGTATAATATTATGGGATACTACTTTCAGAATAAAGCAAAACGAGCTAAATAGTTGAATTGCAAATAAGTTCTCCCGATTTCGCATTTTTAGAATATGTGTTTGGAAACTTTCAGAAAAATAAAAATTCATAGCTTATTTTATAATTAATTATGTATTACTTAAATACATATGAAATTAATTTTGGTTTAATATTATATACTTGTATAATGCTTAATAATGATTTATTAGAATTGATTCCTGAGTGACATTTTTACAATATTTGCATCTCCTAAAAGAATCTGGTGGAAGATAAAATTTACGTAGCATTGCAAGTGGCAAAGTATGCGACAAGACACTTTTTTACTAATTTTTTAAATGTAATCTAACCAACTATTTTTTAAACTGAAGCGCTTCTAATTTTTGGCGAAAGAAATATTTTTTATTCCTAAAATGTTTCCTAGTTATTTTATTATAAAAAGTATTTTTCAGCAATACAATTGTTGTCGCCACAGATTACTAATGGATCAGTTTCCATCTAACTAAGGGCATAGAGTCATCAAATTAACGCCAGATAAAAACATAAGAAATATTGTTCGTTGCATACGATTTGTATTATACACCTGCTTTTGTATTGCATATCGCTAATCGATCGTAAAACTCTTGTTCTGATCGTTCGATCGATATTCTACCAAATATATAGTATCCACACCATAAAGTCCCTACAATATATATAATAATCTTCTGATTTTCATTAACCTCACAATTTTGTACATTGACTCTATCGTTACTGTTGAATTTGGGAATCAAGTAGCCTAATTAAGGAAGCAATTATTCATAATGTTATATCCTTTACCGTTTATAAAATAAAGTATAGTAATCATGGAAAATGTTGACCTATAGATTTTTGCAGATTTACCAATTTACCATTCGCTTCAGCGCCGAAGTAAAAAATGGGTTTTCAAATAAATCTATGTGTGGGCGGTGTGATGTGTGGTTCCATGCACACTAAATGATTGTTGGTTCTCCACAGCCCAGATGACGAATTGACTGGTCGCGGTCTCTTCTTACTTAAACCTTTTTCATAAATTGGGAGATCCCTGTGGCAGCTTCCATAGGAGCTTTTCGTTCTTTTGCAAATATTTAGAAAAGTATATAGCATTTACGAAAAAACAATTAAAAACAAAAAGATTTTAAATTAAGTTTAAAAAAAACAGATATTTTTTTTAAATTTTACCCCGGATATGACGAGGTTTGATAAAAACATAATTTATTTCACCAAAATTATAATATCCTTGGCGAAATTTGTTAGAAATATGTGCACCGGAATTGGCAGCTTTCATGGGTTTTTTAATTGTTGCAATGATGTTGAAAAGTTTCCGCAAAAAACGATCCAAAATTAAAAGATTCAAATATTGAAGTTAAAAATAAAATTTTCAATAAGGGTGGACCTTGTTGATTTTCTGTTATTTAAGCAGGAATAATGATTTTTGATTATACAAGACAGTTTTACCAAAAGTCCTGTAAGCTTAATTTTTCGCTTTAGAAATCAATGGAGATCAATTTATACATTCATGGTAAAAGAACGTCGAGTCTTGGCCACAACATATTCACCGCTCCTTTTTTTACTAATCAGTTCGGCCCGCTGTGATGGTTCCAGACTTAATTCAATCCAATATTCTATTTGTTTAAATTTTTAGTGAATCGATCCTGGAATGAGAATGTGGCCTACCTCTACCAAGCTTTTAAGCGATGACATACAAATACCTAGATACTATTTGAGATGGGATGTTATAATTTTATTTTTTTCGAATCAAATCGAAGCTTCCGCCTCTTTTTCCTACAATAAATAAATTACCCCTTTCTTTTTTAGCGTTCTCAGATTTATGCGACAGTTATCGAAAATTGTACCTCCCGAATAAGTGCCATCAAGTAAAGCCGCGGCGGACATTTAAATGACGTTATATTCCAAACTTAATTCCATAAAATATTCTTTGAAATAAAAAAAATTGAATGGATATCTCACACACAACTTGTTTTATTTACTTCTAAAACTCTAAAGCGTCCTTATTGCAAGGTAGGTTTCAGTGGTTGCTTACTGCACACTTAGGCCAATTTTTAGGCCCATTGTGATACCACTCCTTCACTCCACATCATTACCCCACCTACTTCACCTACTCACACAACTACAGTATACCACCTGCACATTGCAAGCTCCATTTCAACCTGTACATTGACATGGATGGTGCGTCGGCGCGTGACTCGGAATTCTGCACTCCATCAGAGGGTCTTAGTTGTATTTATTAGCATCACCGATCGTAATCGATGATGAAAATTCGATTTGCATCTAGCCTCTGATGGGATTCGAACCCAGCACCTCTCGGTCCAAGTGCAGAAGCTTTAACCACTGCACCACTTGTCCGGTCCTTATTGCAAGACCCTGTCCAATTTTCGATGATATTTTCGCACAAACCTAGCTAAATTTGCTGGATGGCGTTCGGTATGTCGACGAAAGCATCAATTATTTGCGGTTTATTCGCAAAGACCTGTGATTTAAGATAACTTCAAAGAAAGAAGTGTAAAGGTCGCCGCCGCGCGAGATAACCATGCCCTCAAATGGCTCGTGCAGAATGTCTATTGTGGTATGTACTGTGTATTGCACATAGCGCCGTCCTGTTGGAATTACATATCATACAGTTTAGGCCATAAGAAGTTACTTATCATCGATCTGTAGCGCTCGCCGTTGGTGGTTATGGCAATGCCAGTACATATCTCACACACAACTTGTTTTATTTACATTTAAAAATCGTGCGCCCTTATGTAAATTTTTTTTAATTTTAAAATATTAAATTTTTAAGTTATAATAAGTAATTTTAAAAAAAGCAATCGCGAACTCGAGGCTATTGTTTATTTTTTACAAAAACGAGGCTGTTAAAAATGCTGCCTAATGCGTGAAATCCACAGTGAAACAAATTTTTTCAGTAAAAAATACTGGGAAACCGAAAAGAAAAGAGTATATTAAAATTATGTTATAGCGACAAAGGCAGACAAAAGGCAAACAAAAGTTTGCTTTTTATAGCAAAATTTATAGTCAAAATAGTGACAGATTAGGGGCAACATAACCTAGAAAATTAGAAATAAAAATTAAAATGAGGAGGCATTATAGTGAATCAAAATAATGAGTGTTCTTGATAAACATAAAAAAATAAACTTTAGATGGACGGACTATTTGGAATGGATGATTTGGATCCATTAAATGTTATTTTCACCAGCGACGATGAAGGTGAAGAAGGTAATCTTTTCCCAAGAAAAAATATTGGGTTCGTCCATATTATATGGACCGAGAGAGAACTGGTGCATTTACCAGCGTGATTAACGAGCTACGGGAAGACTCTCAACTATTCTACAACTACATCCGTATGTCCTTGGATGAGTTCGTCGAGTTGCTCTTTATGGTTGGGCGACTTATTACAAAAGAGACGGTATTGCGCCAACCCTTGTGCTCCACCATACGATTACTTACGGAATTACCGTAGTTTTCCATTTTTAACATATCGAAACACAAACTTTTCTAAAATTTATTTTACACTACACTGCCGAGTTGTAAGTAGTGGCACAAAAAATAATCCTGCGTTTATTTTTTTTGACATTTCACTATAATATTTTTTCAACCATAAAATTGTCGAAGTTTTCGAAAAATATTTCTCATCGTATACTATTTTCTGACGGTGTGTTAAAATGTTGCCATAAAAAGTATTGAGATTTTTTATGGCAACATTCTCCATTCACTCTACTATTTTGCCAGTAAATTTTGCTGAAAAAATTTTTTGTTTCTTTCTAAGAAGTAATGGATTTATATTTTTATCTCGTGATAATTTTACTGAAAAAAATTGTTTCGTTGGGGGATTCACGCATCAGTAGTATATACTATGTCAACCCGCCACCTTCAACTGCGAAAAAATAAAAAACAATGCCATTCTATGCGCCCACACGGGCTTTCTTGATACCGGTATCCAACTTCTTTTCGTTTGCTGTCTTCAAAATTTGAGGGACAGTATATTTAATTTGCATCAAACCAATTATTTTGTAATTTGTGTAAGTGTCCGACTAAGATTTCGTAGGAAATATGATACTTAAAACGATAAGCTTGAAGTTTTTACTAATCTAATCACTAATGATCTATCCTAGTCAATCTCTGTTGTTATCAATGAATTCTGGCTGAGATTAATAGTGCTGAGAGAATAAAAACGCGATGACACCATAAATCTAAGATCAGAGTGTTGAGCCTAACCTGTTATTGGCCCTATAATTAGGACAATTTCTAAATGAAATAAATTAAGACTAAACTTAAGCATGTTTAGAAAGCCTTAAAGGAGAAAAATTATACCAAATCCTTAAAGTTAAACAATTTAGCGGGAGTACTATATTCCATATTCTTATTGTGTTTTTCATTGTACGAGCATACAGAAAAAGTATACTCACACTTGTTTAACAGTATTTCCGGGAAAGTATATATATTGCTTACTGTTCTAAAATATGTGAAAGTACTCGGCAGGTAGGTACCCGAGTTTTGAGGTTTTCACCTTTCACCGCGGATTTCTTACCTACAATAGTATCTGTAGTAATCTGTTCTCTATTGTTTATTAATTGTTGTGGGTTTATTTTTGATTTAAGACAAAAACCGACGTTTAAAATGCTGTTCACGTTTGTATGTTATCCCTGATTTCTAGTACGGTTCTCTATATGTAGCAACATCAATTTGCACAATATGTGAGTATCATCTTCTCGAACGACGACATGACTGACTCATAAGTCCCATATAAAAAAGATACATAATTTCTTTGCGTTCTACATCATTCCTCCTCATGCTTTAAAAGGATTATAAAATAATAAAAAACAATTACAAAAATTCTCAATAATGTACTCGTCGTCGTATAAATAAAATATTTCAAATAAATTCTATTTTTATTCCATTCAAATATGTAAGAATTTATTTTTTTTCCGCGATGTTTTTTTATATATTTCACGGTCACAGTTTTTTTCGATTTTAATAGCATCCTGTTTTTTTAAATTTGATTGTATTCGCTTTTTCTTTATTATAGCCACAGCCACACGAATATATAATGTCGTACATATATACTTATATAAGCGTATATAATGTGTCCATCCATTCCATACCCATACGTTTTGATTTTTTTATATTCTGATTCATTATGTATGGAAATGTGAATTACATGCTTTCGGCGTTTTGGAGCATGGACGGATACATTATATGCGTCAACGTCGTCATCGTGTCATATATTTTGTAGTCTAGATGTTTTGTACGCGATAATTTTTAGCATTTACTGTATTTGTATCATCGTCTCGATATTTTAGTGTTATAGTATTAATTTTTCACTATATTTTACGATATATTGTATATGGAGAATACAACCATCTTCTAATTTGAATTTTTCATTATTACTATAAAATATGACCAACTACAATTTTGGGTTTACAGCTATCGCATCTGATATTTCTCATATAGGTAGTAGTCATTCAAGAATACCGAACAAATAAGAACTGGATATTTTCGGAATTCAAAAGGTATTAAAAATTTAACTTTATATCGCTACCTTTAAATAGTTCTCCATCAACTTAGTTTTCGATCAATTTTAGCAAATTCAAGTGTAATATTTTGCAAATCAAATTTTTAACTAAATTTTAAATTTCGAAATCTCAAGGGGAATTTTCCCGTTAGATTTGATGATATCCATTAGCACTATCTACCAGCGAATGGCTCTATAAATGCGGCAGGCGTGTAAATGCTACACCTCGTATTTAGCGATCTAGAGGTGGGAAATCCAAAGAAATCTCGAGTACTGCAGTCCACATGCATAGCTCCAACAATCCCCAAGCTAAGCATTCTTTGTAACTGAGCCAGTGGTTTTCTGCCAGTCCTAATTTCAATTTTGGACGGCAAACGGGATTACCGTCACGTAAAACCAATAATCGTAAGTTTCAAGCCACTTGATTTACCAAATATATTTCTCTTTCCTCTAGAAAGTGTTTAACCGCGGACCCCAAGATTCTTATAGCCATCTCGAAAAGAGCTACTAGGATTTGTCATTCAGCCTACAGTTGCATCGGTCACATTTTTCTTATAATTTGTTCCTTACGTCTGTGATCACTTCATGTCAATTTTTCTCACCCAATTTTTTCATGTGACAAGATTATTTTTTGTTAAATCCATCAAAAGTAAATTGTATTTTATTTCTGAACTAATGTCTCAACCAGTCGTAGGAGCTTAACCATTTCCATTGTGATTTTTTGCTAACAGGTATTGCAAATCCTTTTCACAACATTCCATAAACAAATCCTGCAGTTTTGGTGGTCTCTAACTTTAATGCAAATGCACAAAATTGAGAGGAACTGGTTGCTCACGGCTTGTTCAGTCTTAAGTCGCGTTTTAAGTTGAATTCTTTTCAAAGAAAATTTTGATCTTACTAAAGCGATAAATGCACATGAATCAACCAAACTCATCGTAATGGCACTGATTTTTTGATCTGAGGTCAAATTTTTCTAAGAAAAGAATTCGTCATTAGCATGGTTTCATTTTTTGATTTTAGTTTACATAAACCTTATTTAACTATTTGATTCGACTTCGAAATCAAATATCAAAGTTGAGGTGACTTCACTTGACGTGACACACCGGTAATTGAGCTGTTTGTTGATGGCCATTTGTATTACACCACTCATTAAGTCCAGACACATAGATAGCACATCGAACGAAAAAATCATATAATTTGATGATAAGAAAGTAACAACCTTCAAACGATATGTTTCAAAACGGTATGACAATCCGACCATTAGTTTACAAGTTACAGCTATTTTAGTAAGGCTACTTTTGTTATTTTCCAATGGAAAATAATGAATTTCGTGTGTTGGATAACGAATGGCTTGATAAATGTTATAAGGACTCGCAAAAGCAACCAGCGAACTTTAGTTTGCTGCGTTTAAATATGGTCGTAGAAACATCGATGGCGCTGTGGTTTCCCGAATTTGGCAGTTATTCCAGTATAAATTATTTTTCACGAACGTTTGTCCATGAGGAAACTGTGTTCAAAGTGGGTGCCACACTTGCTCACAGTGATATACAGTAATAAACAGGATTTTTATGTCGGTATGGGACAATGGATGTACCATGAATCCATCTTTGCGTTCCGGAATCAAAACGGAAGCCAGCTGAGTGGACAGTATCCGATGAAAATCGTCCAAAGCGACCAAAAACGCAAATATAGGCCGGTAACTTTTAGGCCTCCATGTTTCGGGACGCGCAAGGTATTTTATTCGTCGACTATCTCGAGACGGAGAAGAGAAAGACCATCAACAGCGAATATTAATGACGTTATTGATGCGTTTTAAAACTGAATGGATACATCTGTAGGGTCTACTGCCCATATTCGAAAAATGCAATCATGCAATAACGCGATAACTAGTACTTATCGTTTTCTTACACGCATGGTGCGATATATATATATATATATATATATATATATATATATATATATATATATATATATATATATTTATATATATATATATATATATATATATATATATATATATATATATATATATATATATATATTAATGTATATATATTTAGGAGTTACTCCCTGGAACATATGTTTATGTGTATGTGATCAAAATCGAGTAAGTCACATTTATCAACAAGAATTATAGTGATATCATCGGCATATGCCTGACAGTAAAATCGGGTTCTTTTAATTAGACGTTTAATTGGACTAACAATGACAAGGCGTCACTTGAGAGAGAGTAGCGCTATCTAATCATGGTATCACACCACTTTGTTATAGCGGGTTCCAGCGTTGTAAAGCTGATAGATCATTACATTGAAGAAATCATTGTTAGAGCTATCTCTAAAGTACATATCTACTAGACGTTTTAATAAACATTTATGTAAAAACGAAGACACACTTATAGGCCGCAATCTTTAGTAAGATTTTTTCTCGGCTTTGTATTTTTAAGAATCAACCTCACCTTTACTTTCTCCTCCACTGTTGTGGATCGTACCGTAAATCCAAATAGACTTTAAAGATATGTTAGAATACAACGGTCATCCCCTTAGCCGACCAGAAACCAAGTCCCAGATATAGCCTCTCTTTAAATTCTGATAAATGTCTCATCTTGGCCAGTACACTTTTCAGTTTCCTTTGTAAACTCCAGAGCCCTACCTATAATGTCAATTTACCAGAAGTGCGTGAATATATATAACTTTTCTAGCAATTAGTTCGAAAAGTGATCAATGGTTTTCTTCATCGAGATTACGGAAACTGTACTCGACATTAACCTGATATTCATGATTGAGTATCTCATTATATTTTAATTTCGCGATGAATCTCGAAACGGCGATTTTTGGGTGGACCTGTGGTTCTAAACCAAAAGTGTTCTTCTGTTTCCTTTTCGGAGCACACCTGTTTCGTTAGAGGCGGATTGGGCACGTTTTAGAGCGCAGGTTTCTCGTCTTTGAGCGCCAGATAACCTTATTATTTTCTGTATGGTGTTACCACAGACAATCTAATGAGATTTTTCATTTGAACTAAAAAACTAGACAAAATAATTTTTGATAATTCCAATGTAATCGTTATATCATCGTATACGAAAAAACACAAAATATTTTTGATAGTGTTCAACTATTTACGGAAATTTTACGTTTACATAAAATGAAATATCTCTTTTAGGTTGTTTGTGCATCGACGTTTGTACTATAAGACGGTATGCCTTCAAGTTTTGGAGCGGCAGAGACTAATGAATCCCAGCTTGCGCATTACCGATTGTTGAAATCAGATTTTCAGATAAAGAGATATAACAAAAGTTATCCATTTTCCTCAGCTCCACATTCCTCATCCTGCATTAGTTTTTAATTTAATAATTCAAAATTGTTCTGTTTATTTGCCTATAAAATATTACTCGTAATATTATTTATATTAAAGGTTGATAATTAAATTTACTCATACCTAACGATTGAAGCAACAGAGGGGATTCCACGTAGTGGGCATTTTGTGAACTAAGGTAAAGGAAATTTAAATTTGAAATTTTATTCTTTTTTTGTTAAATATTTGTACGAATCTAAAATACGATTATCAGATAGCAAATTCTAATTATAAATTTATTTTATAAATTACTGCGAGTGGTGCTTATCATAGTTTTAGAGTTGTCTATCCTGTTGTAACTTTACAACTGACCTAGCTTGAATTGAAGCAAATGTTCAACTGCTGTTTTTATTCTTGCTGTCTCCGTTTTATTTATCATCTGGATCTTGGTTATGTTCGGCCTATTTTAGCTACTCCTGTTATTCACAATTGTAATCCCATGACTATTGTTCGTAAATATTGGGCGGCATCTGGGCTTTAACTTGATGAGTATTAGTTTCGAATTCATGAGCTTGGCGGCCAGTTATTAACATCACTTAAACGTGAAATAATGTGACTCGTTAACTTGTCACGCAAAGAGTATATCGTTCACTATTGTATGTTACAGTTCAACCTTCATCGTTTTCAGAAGTAAGGCTCAATGGCGACTCAAAAAACTTATTTTTTGGCATGTAATGGTCACTCGTGAATTGCTATGAGGATTTTTCCACCCAGAGAGATTGAAACGTATCCCAGCAGGATTTTTTTTTAAATAAATCATGAACTACAAATTAAAAATTTACCGAATTTAATGTTGAACGATAAACGATATTAAGCGATCCATTTCGCAAATGTGAAATTGGAAATTAACAGCACACGTTCTTTGTAAAAATTGGTCCCGACAGTAAATAATGTTTTACAGTTCACAAAATACTCAATTTAATTTTTGTTAAATAATAATGACCACTGTGATTGTATTAGACTGCTACAACCAACATTATCAGTAAATTAATTAATTTTTGTGAAAAAAGCAAGCATCTGGATGTCCCGTTCCGCAGCTATCTAGACAATGGATCACGTAATTCTGAATTAACTAGTAATAAAACAATAATTATAAAACATGAGTTTTAATGTTATCGCTTACGAAAATCATAATAAATCGCCCATTTTATATTTCCACTTTCTACTCTCTCGGTGTGTATTAATAAAGACAGAATTCGGATCGTAATCGCATAAACAATAATTATGCTAATAAGTACACAGAGAATGCGAAATTAACAAGATTTATATTTTATTTTTTACAATAAAACATGACATGATGATTTATGTCTATCGAATGTATAGTATTGCGAGGTATTAACATACACATACATTTAAATACACAGACACATATCGCGCATTAACCTTGGCAATTACCTTATTATCTGGCGTTCAATTAACTAAAATTATTATTTACTTATATAACTTTTTTTTATAAATACAAACATAAATGCTAATTTGCATATTAATAAATATACACATTTGATATCAATTATTAAATAAAATATTTTTTTTTTCAATTGAGAGTTTCAATCTACTTTCTACTTTGAATAAGTATTTTGTTGTTGGTTTTAATCAAATAAACCAAAGTACATAGTTTAAGACTTTTTTATTTCTTCGAGAGATAATACAATACATTTATTGTATTATTTTACAATCATGGGTAAATAACCTATTGTTGTTTGATGTATTTGGTGTTCTATACATATGTCGTGTCTTTGTAGTTATGTTTGTGTTTTTGTCAGATAATAATGAGATTTTTGTGATGAGGGTGGTTTGAGATATTCTCGGTATTTGTATCTACAAATCAAAAAAAAAAAAAGAAGAAAAACGTCTGTTTTAATTGCTTTCACGCTAAGACACAACATCTGTTTTACTTGCTTTCATGCTAAGAAGTAATCAGATTTATGGATGGTTGCGGAGTCCATCTACTTACGCTTATACTGAGATGTTACTAACTTTGCATTGCAAGGGTGGGAAACAAACAGGTGTTGTCATTGTGAATTGTGGGAGTCATTCAAATCTTTGAACATTCTAAACAATTGAAATTTACTTTTAGATATTTTATAATGCTTGATTTAATCCAGCTCAGATGCTTGATCATGTTTTGTGATACAATATAAATGCATTCGATAGACTTCAAATCAAGGTTTTAACGACAAAAGATAGGCCAATTTTTGTTGTTGATTCAGAGGAAAGAATTGAGTGATGGTTTTCAATTTTAAGTTCGAGAAAATAACTTACATACTGCGAAAATTTGAATCGTGAGTAGTTTAACAGTTTTTTTTTTGTTAATAATAAGAAAAACATTTAGTTGTTAATATTATTTATCAAAGTATTAGTTAAGAAATATACATTTGTATCGTGCTTGTGTTAGATTTTCGGCGTGATATAAGTATGTATGCATCTGTTTTTTTCTTAAATAATTGTCATGATAAATTAAGAACAATTTATTTACTTCTGAATTTTTTAGTATTAAACGTTAAATTGTAAATTATCATTAAACAAATTAATTTTAACAAAAACTGCTAGTAAAAACTGTAAAATCTAATTCAAGCATATTAAAATAAAATAAATTACGGATGGTGCGGGTCAATTTTAGCTTCTTAAATTGACTTTTTAAAATAAAATTGTAAATTACAAAAGAGATGTTTTGAGATTTGCAAATTCGAATCACAGTTTATTTTAAATAATTTCCATATTATGATATTCATCTCATGGTTTCTAAATTTTTCCCTCGGGCCACGGCCGTGCCATGAACTTGTCGAGCAATTTAAGAAATTCCACTCTTTCTTTTTCTAAAATGTAAAGATAAATCTGATTTAACCATCACATGAAATTAATATTTGTTATTAATTAGAATAAATCTAGAATCAAAGTAGTGGAGTTCTCTCTTTAATTATTCCAGGTTTTAAGGTAAAGCTTAAACTTCATTTTATTCAAAACTTACGATCGAACAGAATTTATTTTAAATATTAGATACATAATTGATAAATCGCAATTATAGAGAGAAGCGTAATTCTATTTCATGATCTCAAAGTTTGGTATACCGTTGAATACTTTTATGGTACTAAACTGCCTGTGAAAAGTATAGTGACCAGTAAAAAGTATCATAGGTAACCAAATTAGTGGTTAAAGGTATTAAAACAAAACAAACAAATATAAGAAAATTATTTCTGATAAATCCAATGTCATGGTTGTATCTGTAATTTTTTAAGAATTCATACCAAAATTTTTATGCTGTTTACATATTGGGTGTGTGAATATGACTCCGCCCTTTTGTATTAAAATATACATTTGCTTGTTTAGAAAATGAAAGAATTATTTATTGAAAGTATGCTCCATCTGCAGCTACAACCTTTTCCCATCTTTGAGGCAATTTACAGATTCCCTCTCTAAAGAAACCCTGATCTTTGGATGTGATCCAATCAATAATCCAATTTTCAATCTGCACGAGAACTGAACCGCTGTACAGAAAGAGTGCTATGTCTGGTGAATTCGGCGGAGTGGGGTAGAATTTCCGGTCCTGTCCTTTTAAATAATTTTTCACAGCGTTTGGAACATGTGGTTTTGCATTGTCGTGCTGAAAATTTAATTTATTGTGTCTATTCACCCATTCTGGTCGTTTTCCTCTATAGCTCGCTCTAAACGTATTAGTTATCGTCGGTAGACATCGGCATTGATAGTTTCACCTGATTCCAGCAGTTCATAATATACCACACCTTTCTGATCCTACCAGATATAGAACATAACCTTATTGCAATAAATATCTCGCTTTGGTTACGATGGATCAGCTTCACCAGGCTTAACCCAACATTTTTTGTGTTTGGAATTCTCATAATAAATCCGTTTTCCATCTCCTGTAACATTCGATGCAAGAAACCTTTTCTTTGTTGTCTTTGAAACAGTATTTCATAAATGATTTTTCGACGTTCGAGGTCTCTTTCTTTTAATTCATGTGGAATCCAGTTGCTAGCTTTTTGAATCATTCCGATTGTTTGTAAAGGTTTTGCAACAGTTGATCGACCAATATTTATTGCTACAGCCAATTCTGATTGTGTTTGAGAAGAATCTTCAGTTAATAGCGTTTCCAATTCATCATCTTCAAATTTGTTGGGTGGTTTTCTATGCTCTTTATCTTCAATGCCAAAATCATCATTTTTAAATCGTCGAAACCATTATTTGCACGTTGTATTCGAGCAATAAGTTTCCCCACACTTTTCTTTGCAATAAAATTATGTAATAAAACATCCCACAAAATGATGTTTATTTGGAATAAAATTCGACATCTTTCAAGGAGTTAAAAATACTAGTTATTTACACTCCAACCAAATGTCGCATACTGCGTTTGACAGCTGATATTAAGTACTATAGAATACCAGTATTGCCCATTTATAGTACATGTAAGTAGTACTAGTAACGACACCTATTGGGAAAGAGCGGAGTCATATTCACACAACCATGCCATGAAGTATTTTAGATTTGCAAAAGATGAAATATCTCGTTTATGTTATCTCTGGTAATTAAATTTGCGGTCATAATAAAAATCTGGTGCCCTTTAAATTTATATACATATACGAATTTTCAAATTGTTTTATTTAGAAAGATTTTTTCAGAAACTTCAATGATACTCCTGGCTAGGTTAAATTTGATTAACTTCTCCTAAAACTTATTTTTAAAATACTCTTTCTTGTAGAAGAAAATTGAATGCTTATTTTAATAATGTTTAAATTAGAAATTTCGAATGTAGAATGATATACAACTTCTTTTAAGTTTAAAACATGAAATACAGAGTGAGCTATCTAGGGATTTCTTTTTAAATCATTTGTTATTTTACTATTGGCTGTTCTTTCCCGTTCGAAATATTGACAAGAACTCAGTATCGTATTTTGAGGTTCGAAATGAACACATTTACGCTTCATCAACGTTGGGAAATATTGAAAATTCATTTCCAAAATAAGTGCTGTGTGATCGAAATAAAGTATCAATCGCGCCTGCTGTACGAAAATTTGTAAAGAAAGTTCATGAGACAGGCATGCTAGTGGACCACAGAAGCGGTCCTTCCGCTCATGCAGTGCTCGTACAACTGAGCTTATTGCTGCTGTAAAACTGTAAGTATGTGACTCAATCAAGGAACTTCCCACGCCGCAGATCGTAGGAACTAAACATTAGCCTTATCGGTCTGAGGAGCATTATGCACAAAGATCTCGGTTTGTGCAGTATGGCGCAATATGCAACATCAAATGAATCATCAAACTATTGAATTTTTGTGCATTAAATTCGGTAATCATGTAATCAACCGTTTTGGTGATGTTGGGCTATGTTCTTTGCTATGCAAATATTGAGTTTTTTGCTTCGATATATGTGAATAATAAAGCAAAAATGAGGAAATGGGCATTTTGAATTTAATTTTTAGGTTAGAGGTTCAACAATAAATTTAATTGGATAAAGGACACGCCCTTAAAGAAATATTTAATCCATTAGTTAAATATATTAGGTGTGTAAGTATAAATTCGGTACTGAAGTTGGTTGCATTAAAATATATGTAAACGCATCCAAATCGCCCGCCATTTTTGGTATATGTAGCTTAGTCATTACTGTTTTTATGACATAACTTTCAGTCATTTACAAGCTATCGTTCCGTGTGCATCAATTTTAAGAGATGAGTGTCGAAAGCAACATTTACGTCATTGCATTCTATTATGTTTTCAAATGAAGGAAAATGCTGCTCAAGCTATGGAATTGATTAATTTGATTTTGAGTGAACATTCTTTGAGTACTGTTTGAGAACTGTAAAAAAGTGGTTTGCATTATTCCGTGATGGAAATTCTAGTCTTGAGGACGATCCACGATGGGGTGTAAAACAATTTGAAGACAAAGGACTTAAAGTTTTACTGGAGAAAAATCCGTGTTAGTTATTCACCAAGAAATATCACTTCGATTGCATGCAATGGGAAAAATACAGAAGGAAGGAAAATAAACTAATCGAAGAAAACAAAAACTGAAGAGTTGGCATCTGCATGAATTTGCTTTCTCGGTACGAAAGAAAGAATTTTTTACACAAAAACATTACGGGTGATGCAAAGTGGATTTTTTACGATAATCCTAAACGCACAAAATGATTGGTTGATCCAGGTTAGCCGTTGATTATCACTTATTCAGATCGATGTGATCATATTTGAAAGACCAGCGATTCACGAAAGTTGAAGATGACTCGATGACTATTTTGCTTCGAAATCACCAAGTTTCTATCGCGAAGGCATTCATCATCTACTTGATAAACGGCAAAAGTCCATAGATAGTAATGGCGAATATTTCGATAATTAATCTTTGTAACAATTATATTTTCAACAAACTTTAATTTGACCAAAAAATGCAGAGTTTCTACTTGCATACCTAATAAGTTATTTGAGTTAAAATAAAAAGAAAATACTAGAAAAGTTCATAAAATTTACTAACTTGCTTTTAATTCATCAACTTTGTCCTCCACTGACTTTTAAAATATTTAAATACCGAGTAGTCGCCTGGAACCATATCTGGATAATAATCGGAATAAGGAAGCAAATCAATTTTACGCGTCTAAACCGGTTCGTTGTCACGATTGAAAGAATTATTTTCTTCTTCAAGTGAGATCATTTTATTTAAGTTAATTATTGCACTGCAGGATATTTGCGTAATAGTCTCCATTTATCGTTTTAATTTTTTGGAAGGTCAATAAAAAGATATCGCGAATATCACACAAAGTAGATGCCATCACCGCCCAGGTTGCGACATCCCATGAAGGAATTTTGCCACCTATACGTTTCATCTATCTCGCTTCTTAAATACCCTCAGTTTCGATATCTTATCATGATTAGTAATTCAGGTTTTCTTGGATGTCGTGCGCCCGCATAGTACAGGTTTTCCCTTGTGACGTACACGATTATTTGTTGATGACATATTTTTCTTATCATTCAGCGTGATGCGGATCTTTCAAAGAAACCGAGCCATCTAACTAGATTGGATTTTATGAATCCTATAATATTGTAGTCTCCAAAGAGATGTTGAATTTCGTGAGTCGTTCGAATCTAAAAATTTGTGTTTCGTAACATTAATTCGAACGAAAATGTAACTAATGTCTTTCTCAAATATAGATAGTAATCTAAATACAATCAAGGATAGTCAAGGTTAAACTGTCGTCTCCGAAAGTTAACACAGGTTTTGCAAATGCTTCATAAAGAGTAAGTTTACACATGGGCGAAATATATGTTGATGATACTAACCTTACTGTGCGTAGAACACTCGATGTCCGGCTGCTATACTTGCTTTTACATCTGCCTGGATATCGCTGATTGATGTTCTTTTTGGTATTGATGACATTTGTCACCATTTACATTTTGTTTTACTGCTCATCACTTTCAATCCCAAGTTTTCAGCCAAGCAGCAAGATTTATTTGATTATCAAAGAAGTTGGCCTGATTTGTTGCATATGCACCGCTAGGTTTCGATATTACTTTCCTGTTCGAGCGGCAAATGAAATAGTGCGAGTGCATCACGCTTGTTCACAGCAGATGTTCTGTTATTTCGAAGGTTTCGAAAGATTGTTTAGTGTTGGTTGGGTTGGAGAAGTAGATACATTAGTCACCGATGATATTGTAGGTGAAGGGGCTGGGTATAACAGGTTCGCAAGAGATCATAGAGATGAGATTAGATGCAAGAGTGCGTCTTTTAAAAATCCTGCTGGCTGGTTTCCGCCGAGAAAGAGTGCCGGTTATATGGTATGGGACAAGACGACCTCAGCTGTATGTGGAGTAGTAGCTCGAAGAGGCGTTATTTCGCCAGTCGATTTAATAGATTTTTGAAATAGGATTTCCAAGTAGGTGGCTTTAGGTGAAATCTGAGTTTATATTATATATTGTTCCATTTTAATAGGTTTTCCCCAAATTTAATACTGATTTTACTAATTAATTCAATTTTTTATATTATATAGGTTGATATTTACTTTCTAGTCGCTTTTGTTAGAATAATGGCAAGAATAAGTGTGAGTTGGTCTTCTGCTGCTTCTAAATATACTATCCTTAGCATTTCCATTAGTTTTTTTTTTTCATTAGACGATAAATCTAATATTCCGCATATTTATAGGAATAAATAGGAATTAGCTTGAGGTTGATGCAATATTTCATACGTCGAAACTATATGACCTAGAATTAGAAACTATTATAAATGTTACTAGACTGATAATTTAGTTTAGAATTTCAATCATTTCATTTTAGATTGTTTTTAAATATTCGCCTTCATTTTACGATTGGTTTTGTTCAGTTTCTGTGCCTAATTGAAAATTTTTTGACGCTTATTCATTCAGACGTTACAATTATTTGTTTGCCTGAAACCTAAATCGCGCCACTATTGAATGCAGGATAATACGTTTGAATCATTTTTAAAATGCATAATTACTTTATATATTTATAATCATTCGAAATTTTAATTAAATTATTGGTTTTTATATTTACAGGTAAAATTTCCGGATAAGTGTAATAAATCTATGGATACAAGTGTGTAAGTTAACGAAAGTCCTTGAGTACAATTTATTCTTTATACATTTTGAAATCGCAAAGCGTAAGTACGTTATATGTACACTCGAGCGAAACCACTTATGTGTGTTTACTCATACCGATGCATATTTAGTGCTAAATCATGTTACCATAAAGCCAATGCAAAGTTATTTCTGTCCGATAAAATAAGTGTATAAGCCGTTTTTAATTTCCTTTCAAACCCACGGAATCGTGAACTCAATCGCGTATTTTCTGTTGATGAAACCTTAGAATTTTTTTTGTATTAATATTGATTCAATTATGATTTTAATAATTCTGTTCTATATATACTCATATGCGAGTCTTGTATGTATAGATTGAATTTTAGTTTTGTTTATTTTTATGTTAAAACATGGCTTCGTGTTTTTGTTTATTTCACACGAGGGTTTTCTGTGTGTTTTTGTACATGAGTTTGTGTGGGGAGGTATAGAATAATTTTCTCAAGGAAAATCAATTTATTATATTTTATATTATGGTTACGTACATATCGATTTTGTGTTTTAAAGAAATAAATTTCATGTCATGCAACCACAATAAACTCATTTATGGTTTTTATAAAATAAGGAGATAGTGGAATAGAATTTGGCTCATCTCCCAAAAAATTGCATCCGGAATTTATCTCTCCAACAAATCGGAAAAATGGGGTCATTATGATTTATATCTGATCCCAATGAATCGTGTGGCGTATAGAATAACGGTTTTCCGGGTATTATATATATATATATATATATATATATATATATATATATATATATATATATATATATATATATATATATATATATATATATATTTATATATAAACGTAGGTTATTGTGTGCCAAAAAATTACGCTATATTCAAATTATGCAGAGAGCTTTAGTCATGGTTGTTTGGTTCTGCGAATTTATGGTTTTTTTTTGTTTTGTTGCGGATTATGAAAAATATGCAGCTTTTGTACTTGTTTATTATATTCACAAACAAAATTGTTTGTTGTTTTGTGTTTTTAGTTGTATTTTTTCTGTTCATATACATATACTTACATAAACAATTAGTTGGATTAGACGCGAAATTGATGACTGTACTCATTAAATATTTATACGAGTATTGTCTGAAATGTAAATATGAGTTGGGTATATAAATAGAATACAATGTGCCACGATGTAAAGCGCAACTGGAAACAAATACTCTGTGCATTTTATATTTGTTAAGTGAAGGCCAATGTGATTAAATTCCACATTGTGTTATAGTTTCGCTAAAATATGGGTAACTGCAGAGTGTGCACGTGCTATTTTTTAAGTTCGATGTAATAAAATACCTTTGGCGCTAATTTTGTTGATTTCACATTTTGTATCTTGTTCGCAATGTGACTCAAGATTCACAGTTATTTTAAAACTTAAGTACCCCTGAACTGTCTAATATATTTATTTGGCAATGAAATTATCATACCAAAATTGCCGAAATTTCTATCCAATTAGCAGGAACTATGATTTTTCGAATTTCTATAATATTCTATTGGGTGTACAAATGTATTTCCGACCTTTTTATAGAGGTGTCGTTAGTATCACTGCTTGCATATTATTCAATCGGGCAATACATGTTTTTTGGAGGTTAGATGTCAAGCTTGAATAATTACTAATGACATTTGTTCAAAGCGTAAACAACAATTATTTTCATGTAATTGAAAATGTCGGATATTGTGCCAAAAAACAGCATTTGCAAATTGTTTGCTTGTGGAAGTTTACGGTGAACATGCTCCATCGAATATATCATGCAAAGAGTGGTTTCAACGATTCAGAGTTGGTGATTTTGACGTAAGAGACAAAGAACGTGAATGCGGACCAAGAAAATTTGAAGACCCTTGGACCCTTGTCAGACCGGACAATTGGCAGAAGAGTTGAATATGACCAAATAATGTGTTTCGCAACGTATACATGCAATGGGATTGGTTCAGAAGCTGGGAAATCGGGTGCCACACAAATTGAAAGAACGGGACATGGAACAACAAGAGATGGATTTTTGCATCGGATCATCACTGGGGATGGAAAGTGGATCAATTGTCATAATCCAAAGCGCAAACCAGCGTGGGTCAACCCAGGTGAACCAGGGCCACCGACGCCAAAAGCAAACATCCATGGTTCGATGGTGATGCTTTGTATTTGGTGGGATATGAAAGGTGTCGTTTATTATGAGCTGCTGAACGAGCGTGAAACCATTACGGGACAAGTTTATCGACGACAACTGATGGCTTTAAAGCAAGCTCTAGCTGTAAAACGACCTGAATGGGACAAAAAGCACGATATGATTATTTTGCAACATGGCCACGCTAGGCCACATGTTGCTATACCTGTCAAAAACTACTTGGACATGCAGAACTGGGAAATTCTTCTCACTCGCCGTATTCACCAAACATTGCTCTCTTTGATTACCACTTGTTCCGGTCGATGCAATGAGCCCTGGCATAGCAGCACTTCACTTCATATGAAAACGTCAAAAAATGGGTCGATGACTGGATCGCCTCGAAACAACCAGACTTCTTCCTTCGGGGAATCCGTTTATTGCCTGAACGATGGGCGAAGGTTATAGCTTCCGAAGGAGCATAGTTTGAATAAAACATTCTTTCATTTTCTACACAAACTAATGTCTTTTATTTCACTAAAAAAGGTCGGAAATACATTTGTACACCCAATACAATACACTATCGGAAATAATTTGAACTCTGGTTAAGAATATACTTTGTAATTTCCATCAATTATGTAAAACCCAGATTAGAAATTTCTCACAATTTTGAATTTATTAAAAAAGGGAAGTTAATATGGAGTTTAATTACTACAACAATATTAAAATATTATTGACTCTTTCTGGGTGTGCTGGACACATTTCTGAATTTGCTCAAAGCTCAAATATAATAATTCTACGCGATTTTTCGAATTCATTATTTCGACGCAAAAATAGGAAATCCTAGTGTTTTCATATTGACTTTAAACATGTTGTGCTCACAGATATCCGTTATTTGTTACTTCAACCATGAATATTCGTTTTTTCTGGGTTTCTTAAAATGTTTTCCGTCAAATTGGTTTCCTATAAACTATTTTTATGCAAATTACTTTTCAGAAAAGCGGATAATTTGTTTATTTGTGTAATATGGAATTATATTCTGATATCTTTCCAAGTATTTTCCTATCTTACTTTGCACCAGCAGTATGGCGCTATATCGCATGAAGGGGTTTGCCCCCCCCCCCCCCACCCCTTAATAATATTTCTCCAGATACCGGGTCTGCAGCAAGAGAACGCCAGATACGATGGTCGAGTATGTGCAGATGTTTAGCTAGGTTATCCATTCATCGAATTGATCTTCCACAAGGTCCGACTTCCGTTGGTGTCGATTCCGGGGTTTGTTGAATGGTCCGATATTTTGATCAAAGATAATATCCTAAGCATCTCAGTCTAGATGATGAATCCTATGACGTCATTCACAATCTGTACACATTGTTTGTTTTATTGGACTGGGTTTCATACAAACCAAATTTTAGCGGCCAAGACTCGCAACCAAATGTAATCACTGATTTATATATTTTTCGCATTGTCAGCCTTAAAGCACTCTTCTTCTTAATGGCCGATTTTGCAAGAATCATATGCAAAAATCAAGCAATTTGACTGAAATGAAGATATCAGCATTTCATGAAAAAGATAACAAATCCGCTTAGAAATTGTTTTGTAGTGGTAATTTTTTGTTTCATAAGTAATTAACAATAAAAAATTAACATATTTTTTGACAAGTAAATCAATATTTAGTTTAATCGGAGAAATTCTATAGCTACATATTTAACTAAATGAATTTTAATGTCTAATTTTCATCTAAATTCTTTCAAAAAAGAATTGTCCAAATTGTAACTCACTGGTCTGGAGTAATTCATTGAACTGGAATTTTGTTATACCGTTTGCTATATTAATAATCTCAAAATATTGGATACTTGACAATATGAATGTATATTTGGATCAATTATGGTGTATCGTTTGATCAAATGATCAAATTTACATTGTTCACAGGTGTTATTGTACACTATCCTTTAAATATTTCTTTAATATTCATAAATTATATAATAGTAGTTCCTAGTTAATAAACACTATCTGTAATGATTTTATTGATTTCGGAGAGAACAGAGATTAAATTCGTCAAAGTGAAAAATATCTGGAAGTAGTTCAGTACTGTTTATGCTGCGAGAGGTACTGGGTTCGAATCCAGTAACTTTGTGAAAAGGTGATGAACGAACTTTGCAAGTATGCCGAAACGGTCTAATAGCCTTGGACAGACTGAAGATTAGTTAAACTGGTTTAGCAAAATTCGGTCAAGTACTCTAGGAAATAAAATTCAATTCAGTTCGACACACTACAAAAAATTCAAAAATCTATTAGCAATTCAAGTTTTTTCATAGGGCGCTTGATTGAATTTTGCTAAACCAGTTTACCAAATCCGCAGTCTGTCCAGGCTATAAGACAGAATCGGTATGATTGAATACCTGTGACAGTAAATAGATAAAAACTGTCTGGGTAAAGTTTATTAGCTCAATTGCTTAAAATTTTTGAATCAACCAGTAATAGAAGTAATTTTTTACACAGTATTTACGTACCCAAAATTAATTATCATCGGAAATAACACTTTTGCCCATGTACTGTATATTGTAAAGTTTTATTTTTAATTTTCTGCTTAGATAATAAGAAAGTTAGTTTCTGGTTAACAAAATCCTTTTCAAAATTGGCGACCAAGAGAATTGACTAGTTTATTATTTTTATAAGAATTGTCCTGACTTCTTAAATTCAAAGTTCTATGTCGAAATATTTATCTAAGAATATTTTATATAAAAGATGTGCATTCTCTGGTCGTAACTAATTTTGCGGCCAGTCGATAGCAAAAAAGGTTTGGATTTTTTAAAATAGTTTTTATTGTACAATGCCCTTTATTTACAGGGTAAAGAATTTGATTTTGTGAAAAATCTGCTTGAATCTTTTGCACAAGTTTAGACTTGCATTATACTATTTTTTTTACGTGAATTATATTTACACTGATGAACGATAATAAAATTATATAATTCAAGATATAGACAAACCAAAGGATTCCACGCGTTAGATATTTTTTACTTTTCAATTAAACCTACCACCCTACTCTATATACAACTTCAGGACTAACAATTTACCTAAAAGCTATTTTTGTTGCTTCATTATATATTTTATGTTAACCTATGAATTTGCTGCTTCCGTTTCAGGGCATTTGAATCACTGTTGAATAAGTTATTAGCTAAATATGTATGGAAATAACTTGTAAACCAACTGTCGAAGGCCGAAATGCTTTTTTATTTGATTCGTAATCTTTACATAGTTTTACTATACGACTGTTTATTGACGGGCCAGATGGGCGTTTCAGTTTTATGGTGGTGTATACTTCTGACGTAATCTAAAGTGGAATTAAATTTAAGATAAACATTTTAGCCCTCTTCTGCTACAATGCTACAAAGTTAAAATGAATATATCACAACCATCCATTTTTCCGGCTGGGAATGACGAAGATTTATTTTAACGACATGAAATTTCCTGCTGAGAAAAGGAAAATACTCGTTTTTATGCTTTAAAATGGAAAAACATGAAAATCATTTTGACTGGATTATGCTCCAACATATTTCGTTAAAGCACTTAAATAAACAGCAGTGAACAAGTACGGAAAATGAAAACCTCTGAAAAAAAAGGAAAATCTATATAAAACATTTTCTTTTTATCCATCATATCGTTACAACACAAAACAGATTTTTTTGTTTTTGTTGTGTGTAGTACCCTCCTTACTCTTGTGCACCCTTTCCTGCACACCCGGGTAAAAGAAACACATAAAATTTAAATTATTTTCGTTTTTCTTTTTTGGAAAAACCAGGGTGTAATTTAACATAAATGTTTATATATATATATATATATATATATATATATATATATATATATATATATATATATATATATATATATATATATATATATATATATATATATATTGTATATATGTAATGTACATAGCTATGTATAAAAATACATATACAACACATACAAAACTACCACGATATGATACGAAAACGGGCACAAGAGAAAACAGGAAAATTTTACATTAAAATTCCAGACTAAATAGAACGGTTTTATCTGCACACATAAAATATACACATTTATACATATATACACATTCGCTGGTGGAAAACGTTATGAAAACAACGAAAAACACATTCCATGCTACTTTAATATCATACATAGAGAGATGCGGGAAAATTATTAAAGTTATAAGTTTAGTGGGCGGAAGGCGGATTACTGCCTCCCCGGTGTGAGTAATGTGGCATGGCTTATATACGTTTTGAATAATAGAACCACAAAATAAAACTGATGAAAGTTATGTTGTATTTTCCATTTTCTTCTCGCGTGTAAGCCTTATATTCTTGGTTATGTACTAGTATAGACACCAATACTTTTTCGTCTTTTCTCCATTAGGATTTACAAAAAATAGTTGAGTTGAGGAAAAAATGCCAATATTATATATAATAGGGGTGGAAATTGTGTGTGGGGTAATATTATTATTTTGAAAATGTATAGAAAAAAACCAAGGCTGCCTGGTCTGAATCGATTTTTCCCTCGTGTTATGTTATTTTTTTTACTATGTTTGTTGTGTTGTTGGACCAGAAATTTTTGCTGTTTACTGCAAATTCTTACATCCTATTTTCTCTGTTTTTATGATTTTTATGTTCTGTGTGTTTGTTTGAATCTTTTTGAAAAGGAAATATTTAAGAATGGAAATAAAATGGATTCCTTCCTTTTTCTTTATAAAAACTACATCTTCTGTGAATAATGTGATTCTTGGGGTATTATATATTTCGACATATATATATACTGTCTGCTCTATGCCATTTCAATAAATTTTTTGTAAATTGCTTAATTGGCGAGAATTTTATGACACGAACGGTCAGATGAAGGTTGTTATCGAGATTTTGGCTATGGAACATCCTCCCGATTTTATATTTATCGCTCTCAAAATTGCGTATTATTTTTATTTTGGCTGTATTTTAGGGTTATGAACGGAACGCACCACAACCAATAGTAATTTTGTGTGTATGGTTTGCTATTTTTATTGACCGCAGTGTTGTTGATAGAGTAGCCCTTGCGGAAACAGAATTTTTAAAAATCAACAAAATTATTGATATTCCTGTTTAATAATAATAATTCTTCTCTGGAACCGCATATCAAACGATATTATATATCTAGATTCCACACGATAAAATTAGCACGTATTACTTACATTTTTTTATAATTATTCTGAACTTATGACCAAGCATATACTCGTATACAAGTACATTATGTGAAAAACATAAAAGTACATACGTATTTATATAGATTTCTTATCGCGTCATGTTTTATATAATTTTCAAAGAACATTTCCTGACCTCATCACCATATCTAATATATAAAATGTACTTGTATATGTACAAACCGAGAAGTACATAGTATAATTTACTACTGTTACTAATCATGTTTCAAGTTTCGAAAGTCTTGTTACAAATGTAGATATTACCATGCTGGGTAATTATTATTCAATCATTTGTATTATTTTATGAAATCGTCTAAATGCAGATATTTTCTGAAGGACATACATTTCGAAAAAAAAAAATCTACATACTGTTTTATGAGAATGTTGAGCATTAGGAACTGGAATATGTGGTTCGCTTTACATACGGTTTAAACATAAAATGGGTCATTTTGATTGTATGTACAGTGGCGAGGTGAAACAAATTGAATTTGCTACAGTTATGGGCATGGAACTAAATGGTTGAATTGTGGTAATTATTTTTTGTTTTGTTTTAATGATCGGATTTTAATAGTTCGTGGAAAGGTATTACCGTGACTTTTATCAGATGATGTTTCAGCTGCTTAAATTTTCTGGTTTTATTTTAAGGACTCACGGGCTTTAGGTAATCCAATTTTATTTTCTAGACTTTTTTATGAAACAATAACATGATCTTTTGATCTAGTATTTTTATTGTTGAATTATAAATGCTTCAACTCAGTCGTTAACATTGTCAAAGTCCTTGCGTTATTTCATATCAGGAGAAAATTACTTATAAAAAAAATTGTTCAATGGCGAGGGGGTCGTTTAGTGGTGATCTTGAATGACCTTGAAATCTATTAGTATGGGAGATATCGACGAAAGTTAGTTTTTTTTTTAAATTAAAACCTATACTTTAGAGTGCTTTGTTTTGATTAAGCAATTAAAATTAAATAAATAAATACTTTTTGTATATACAAGATTTTTCGTAAAGTGTATGGTTTCAGAGGTGTGAGCACAAATTGACCTGCATTACAGCAAAACAATTTTCTCTAAGTTCTAACACTTTCCAACGCCAATGTAGCGTGCAACATGGTAGTTTTATTCCATCGATAAATACAGGGGTCGACGCTCGAAGTATTAGCAACTTCGCGCTGCTGTAGCAACCAAACGACTAGTGACAGCGTCCCCTTTTTTGACAAGCGTCAGTCTGTTATGTTGTTTGCAAGCCTACAGAAGCATATCGTTTTACGTCGCAGTTAAAAAGTTATCGAAATAGAATTCAAACGCAATAGCGTTATTGTTTTGTACTTGGCTGGAAAATCGTAATCAAAAAGCCATGGAGGTGGGCATCCAAAATTATCAACATCGCCAGAAATGGTTCGAAAGGTGAAGGCCAGAATTCAACGTAATCATATTAAAAAATAAACTACGATGTAGCCTACCCTACAAAATACAAAAAGTGCAAGATTTAATACCTACACAAAAGACAGTTCGCCTAAGCACTTGCGCGATGGTGGAGAGCTTGAGAATTTGGTCTTTTCTGATGACAAAATTTTCACGGTTCAGCAATATGTAAATAAAAAGACATCAAAAGACAATTTAGACCAGCGAATTGCTCTGCGAAAGGAACCGCCTGCATCAGTGATTGTTTGGGCCGCGGTACTCACCACTCGTTTTTATTGAACAGGGCCTGAAGGTAAATCAACAAATCTACCGTGAAAAGATTTTAAACGATGCTTTGTTACCTTGGTCACGTAAACAATTCGGTAGAAACCATTGGACGTGCCAACAAAACTCGACACAATCCCATAAATCCCGTGAAACCCAACGTATTTACAAGTAAAAGTTCCCAATTTCATTTCTTCACAACAATGGTCACCATGTTCCCCGGGTTTAAAACCAATGGATTTTTCCATATGGTCCATTCTGGAGGCTAAAGTAGTAATTAAAAAATATGAGACGATCGACACCTTAAAGATTGCTATTCGCCGAGAATGGACTGACTCGATGCAAACAATAACATAGTTTTTGTTTATATTTTATATTTGAAATGTTTTTACGATATACTGAAAATACTGAAAAACGGTTTTGAAATACAAAAAATAAAACTGACAAATTTACAGCATCGTTAATTGGTAACACTTCGAGTGCCGATCCCTGTAATATGTGGAATGTAGTAAAACGATTATGTCCGTTCGGAATTATTGAAAACGTTTCATTTCATTGCTAACAATTTAAAAAAGTCAAACATTAAAATAAATTACAATTCTTGCTTCTGTAGATTTTGACGATCTGGCTGGTACATCAGTGGTACTATGCAATTCCCCGAGAATAGGGAACTCGGAAAATAATTTACTTATAATTTATGTTTAAATAATTTTTTTCGGGCATAAGTGCTACGATTAAAAGTTAGTGATATTTTTTATAACAAAACAAAATAAATTTGGGGATAATTCCCAGTTTCACTATGGAAACATTGTTCCCGATTTTTAAAAATTTTACATCAAACTTTTTCCTCAGTAGGCCAGAAAAACAGATTTATAGATAAAAGCTTTGTAAATTTTTTCCCCAATTCCCTATTCCCAGAGAATTAGCAGAATAGGGCCACAGCTCTAATAATTTTGATTTTTTTTAAAGGAATTTGTTGAATTTCATGCTATGAAAAAACGGGCTTTGATGAAAATGGCTGTGATGTTAATGGCGAAGGCATAGCTAGAGGTGCAAGAGAGCATTTGACCGATGAGTCCTTCAATCCGGTTAATTGTTGCTGAATTGATTCCATAAATTCAACTGCATGAATCTAAGGTAATTCTCGCATCTGTATAAAGCAAGAAATATTGCAAATGTGGCAATCTCGTTTTTTAGTTATTCTGTATTTACAGCACTTATAAATTATTCATGGCGTCATCAAATTTCGAAGTCGGTAAATTATCCTAGGTCTTAAGCGTTTTTGGAGCCGAATACGTTTCTAAATGATCATTCCCAAGATTGTCGTTTTCTATAATATTAAATTCAGAAGTTTGTGTTGGTTCTAAACATTCTAAATTATCTGATGAGTTGCTCCTGTTTTCTTTCTACTATTAAGAAATGAAAGCATATGTAAAATAGATGATCATATGGTTAAATCATTATCACCCTTCCTATAAATAACAAAGAGGTCTAAAAACCCAACTTCATCATAGTAAATCAGAGTATTTTCCCTCACATCTTATAAAACCAGCGCCGAACTTGTTTGATTTTTCAGTTTTTTTCTTTTCTGCCGTGTAATATGTGCGAGGATAGTTAATTAAAAAAATAGATTTCGACAGCAATTTTCTGAAAAGCGTTATTTTTAAGATCCGTGCGCGGAAGTTTTCATTATTTCTATATAAATTACTAATTTTAAGAGATTTAGTTTATCCATTATTATTTTAAAAAAATTCAATAAAAATGTTAAAAAAATTAAATTTTTAAGATAACTTCAAGTTACGCCAAAACGGTTTCTGTAGATGGTATAACACATGTCAATTCGTTGTCTTTGTGTATCTCGGACAGTAAATGTCTCAAAATTAATGGTATAACCTGAGGGTAGATGGCAGGTGGAGAGTAGGGGTTATGTTGTTTAAAAGTCGGTAAAGAATAAAAGAAATCAAGTTAATTCTAGATCAGTTGGCGTAAACAAAATTACAAACAACAGACCCGATTAGAACATTTTTGTCGAACAGTTTATTTTTTGTATTCGGGGTGTTAATTAAATAAAATAATAACCAGCATATTCTAAGTTGGCAATTTTAATCATAATTATTACAAAATATGACCACACCAATAGTTAGTCATTTTCGTCGTAAAGTAGCTTGACCTAGTACGACCGATAACAATTTGTAGAAAATGGAAAATATCGATAATTTGGCGATATAGATAATGAATAGATTTTTAATTAAATAAATGGCTGGACTTACAAAATTGAACATTAATGCGGAAATGTTCTTAAGCCAAATACCTATATAATATACCTCGTAAAATCCCTTTATGTCCTTAGATAGAATTTTAGCACATTTTTATATGGACTGAAATACGCTTTAAATAAGATTAAGCAAAGTTTTCTAACTTTGATTCGGAATTGGGACTAATTGTAATATCACTGATTTGGTATATGTCTTATAGGAAGACATCAATTGTGGAGTAAGTATTCATGATCAAATGTTTGGGCTAAATTTTTTGATGTGGAATTTAGTTATAAATTGTCTAAAGTGTGTAATTCTTATTATAATTAGCTCCAGTTTTATGTATCTTGGGGTCAATAGCTTGCCAACATAATATCCGATACAAAATTTTCTTAATTCGAATATCTGAATTTCAGAAAAACTATACAACTCATTTACTTACCGTTTCATTTGGATCAATGGATCGTTTCAATCTATGCTTTTATTAAAGCAAAAGTACGTTGGGCTATCTACAGCCGTGTTTTTTTATTAGCGCCCGATAGATGTATCCGGAACACCCAATTTTCTATGTCAAAACTTATATTTAGCGCGCTATTTTTGCATATAATTAATTTGTTTAACTCTAAACTAAGATTTTTCATTCCACTTAAAATTTTAAATATCCTTTGTTTTGTACAACCCTTAAACCAAAGCAAACCATTCTCATTTACAAATTTTGACGTAATGTCAATTTTTTGTTGTTTTATGATTCTGAGAAACACATACGAAATTGTTTTTTTTAGTAAAAAGTGTATATAATATATAATATAATTTCCGTAATTTGTCTTTTTATTATTCTTGTGAGGTATCAAGCTAGGTTTCATACAGAAATTTATAATTGTATTAATAAATTAATTTCAAATATTTCGCCATGTTAGTTATCATCAGTGGGAAAAAATGCGTATAAAAGCGACACCAGTGAATAATAGCTGCAGTTTCAGCAGAAATTTCCCTTCGGTGTCGTATAGTGCTAGAATAATAAGACACGGCTTACATCTACAAATGACAACTAGAAAGATTTAGTAAATTTAAAAGTTTTCTTAATTTTACATGAATTAATTGACATTTTTAGAGTGATTAAAATAATTTTACTGGGGGGTTCAGAGACTACATACTATTTTTAGTGCAATATGGATTATATTGTTTATAAAGGGTGTTTTTTTAGGAGGTTTGTTTTTCCGATAGATGTCGTTTTATTTTATGACAGTTGTTTTGACAGCTCAAAGTGGCATTTCTACTCAGTATTGTTTGGCAAATCATTATGAATAGGTTAACTCCAGAACAACGTTTTCAAATCGTGGAAATTTATTTTCAAAATCAGTGTTCAATTAAAAATGTTTATAGAGCACTTCGTGAATTTTATGGTGCACATAATCGTCCGTCAGAGACCACCATAAAGAACGTAATTACCAAATTTCGGTCTACATTCACTCTTTTGGATGCCAAGCCACCGACAAGAATGAGAAGAGTTCGTACAGAAGAAAATATTGCTGTCGTTGAGGCCAGTGTCGAAGAAAACGACAATTTATCGATTCGTCGTCGTGCTCAGCAAATTGGACTTTGTCCATCGACTTTATGGAAAATTTTACGTAAAGATTTGGGTTTGGTGCCATACAAAATTCAATTGGTGCAAGAATTAAAGCCACACGACCATCGTTTGCGCCGTGAATTCAGTGATTGGTCGTTAAATCAATTGAACGAAGATCCATTTTTTTACCGTAAAATTCTCTTCAGTGGTGAGGCGCATTTTTGGTTAAATGGATACGTCAACAAACAAAATTGTCGCATTTGGAGCAAAGATAATCCACACGCCGTTCAAGAATTACCAATGCATCCTGATAAATGTACTGTTTGGTGCGGTCTATGGGCTGGTGGGATCATCGGTCCATATTTCTTTAAAAATGAGGAAGGACGACGCGTTACCGTGAATGGAAATCGATACAGAACCATGTTAAATGAGTTTTTGTTGTCAAATCTTGAAGATATGGATATGGATGAAATGTGGTTTCAACAAGATGGTGCCACTTGCCATACAGCACGTGAAACAATCGACTTATTGAAAGAAACTTTCAACGACAACATTATTTCGAGAAATGGTCCGGTGAATTGGCCTCCGCGTTCGTGCGATTTGACGCCACTCGATTACTTTTTGTGGGGATACGTGAAGTCATTGGTTTATGTGGATAAACCTCAATCGATTGACGCTTTGGAAACCAATATTCAACGTGTCATTGCTGACATACGCCCTCAAATGCTTGAAAAAGTGCTGGAAAATTGGACCTCCAGAATGACATTTGTGAAAAATAGTCGTGGTAGCCATATGCCAGAAATTGTGTTTAAATGTTAAATGCCAAAAAATTATCTACCAAATAAAAAAAAATTTTGGTCATTTCATAATTTTATATGTGTTTTATTCAAAAAAAAAATCGGCAACCTCTTAAAAAAACACCCTTTATGATAGGTTGTATAAACTCTTCGAATTACTTAACTCTATGCAAGTTGATAGATGTACGTTGTTCATTTTCATCGCCGAAAGTAGTCATAAAAATCATATTTGCATGTGCGTGATTTTTAATGAAAAGTATATGAATGACTCCGTTGGTCCAAATGTTCGTAACATAATACTTGGTTATTGTTAATAAATGGTAAACACATTTGTTGATGAATAAAATAAAATTTTTAACTTAAAATAAATTTTCAATCCAATCCCTATTCAAGTAGTCCGAGAAAACTTAAAATCTATAATGTCTTGTTAGATGATCGACCAGTCAAGGATAGAGCGTGGCCAGTTCCAAAGGAATACGAACAGTGTCACGCAAAAAGGAAGGTCCATGAGTTCTTTTTAAAATAAATTGGCGTATATCGACAATTTTTGGATTAGCTTTATCCACGCAATGACGGATTTCCTGAAAATCTATTTTCACTGAAACACTAGGCCTTGAAATTATTAGGGGCTCAATCTCAAAGAAATTGTTTCAAAAGAAATTATTTGAATTACTTGAATGTCATCAAAATTGTTAGAAAACTTAAGACACAGTTTTCTTAAGTTTGAAGCTTCGACTAAATCCGATTTGCAAAGAAATTTGGTAATATAAAGTCGTTGATATGAAGTTCCAATTAAAGTTGAGAAAATGTGTGATTGATGTATTCGTCGTCGCAAATGATATCCAAATTTCCAGCGCAATAATCACCTGAGTGGGATATTGTGCGTTTTCAAGGGTACGTTGGTTACGGTACATTTATTAAGTATGTATTACATATATTAAAAAAAATTAAGCAAGTTCAACTTCGGGATTACGAGTACAATTGCAATCATTACTAAATGCATTTGTACAATTCCTTACTACCCGAAGTTAATATGATTAGCGATAGGTTTTTCCCAGAATTTACCTTTGCTAATTCATTTTTCACCTATAGATTTGTCTTATGCCATCTTTCCGTCTATAGGTTTGTGAATCTCTCAGAACTTCAAGAAAAGCCTTACCAAATCGCTAATTTTCTATTTTGATTACTCGCGATTGGACCGTGGTGCAAGTATTGGAATCTACTACTGCCCTGATAATCTCTGATCATCAGAGTGTTTAAGCCTGTTCTGTACGGAGTTCCAAGCTGATGGCTTTAACTGTTTGTGCACTTGACACTTTGAAATTTAAGATATAAAGAAGGCCCAACTAAGAATCCTCGTTGCGATACTATCGGGTAATGGCCACTTTAAAAGACATCTTATTTGTATGGGGTTGACTCCGACCGCCTTATGCAACGGCTGCTTGGAGAATAATGATAACAGTATTCATTATGTTTGTATAGCTGTTCTGTTTTTTCCAGAATAAAGTCCCTTGTCAATTGCTGTCTCTTCCTTGGTCCAAGGTGGAGAACCTTTGCCAAAGAGGCAGAGCATACTTGAGCCCTTTGATAAAATTTTAGGTTTGCATCATGCCCTTCGTGGCATTGGGTGCTAAACCCTGTGGGGTCATAAAAAATCTGAATCTTCCTAGTGCTCCATATGTTAAGGTTCGTTAATATTTAAGAATAAAGGGTTGGGTATAAGGCTTCGGATCCGCTTATTTTGAAGATAATCATTACCTCCTATATTTCATTCCTTCCAGAAGTATCTTTGTGCTTCTGACATAGTATCTAAATTGGCTACGTTCTTCCTTTTCTGAAAATTGATTAAAAACAACGAAAGGTATATATCCTGCAAAATTTTCCAGATTCGTTTGATTTCTAACCCACTTTAAATTTTCGATATTGACTTTTTTTAAAGAAACGATATAGCTGTTCTGATGCCTGTTCTGTTCCCAATCATTGCGAGTTTCAACAGAGCGTGGTGGTTTGTTAGTTACATACAAGCTATGGCAATGCAAAACTAACAAAGGACTAATACTAATGTTTTATAGTGCGGTGTTAAAGTTGGTATTATTTGGTGTTTGCCTAAAAATGTACGTGCTTGGAATCTTTTAATTATTTTAGAAATACCTTTTAAAAGTTCTTAGCCACTTGAAAATCACAATCTCAGTTTCTCTAGGATGAGATTGTCTTTTAATTCGAGTAAAAATGAAACAATGAAAGAGTCGTCTTTTCTGGAAAGAAGAATTGATAAATAAAAATTTATGTAGAGAAAGAAGAATTCCCAATCTTGTGGGTTTGGTGAAATCTTTCTGGATTAAGTAAACGAACAAAGAAAATAGAAATTAATAAAATAATTCAAAGAAACCTTGAAAGAAGAGGTTTTTGATGTAGCAGGTGCCGATTAACTGGTGTAGATGGATGCGACGGCCAAACCTTAGAACAACGTTTCGATGTTAAATCAAACTTTTTAATAGGAGCAGTGGCTAGTGGTCGAGAGGATGTGCTTTTCGAGCATATCGAGTTTTGTCTTTCTGGCGATTTAAAAGGTGTCTAGGTTTAAAAAAAATTATGTTTCCGTGTTGGATGGGAACAATAGCTTTTGTTTACTCAAGAATCAATAGCTTTAGCTTATGTTATTCGAGTTCTGTTCCTTATAAATTTACCTGCTTGGTAGTTCTTGTATACAGTTTCAGAATTGTTAAACTATCTAACAGGTTAAATGTATATTATACTCTGACAAATTTTGTCATTAGCATGAAATCATCACGTGCTGAATGTAGCAATTTGGTCTCGGAGGTTAACCAATCAACAATCGCAAAGTTTCTTGAAGTGTATATTGCCTAAAAAACATTCACATATTTTTTAAATGATCAATTTCTTTAATCTTGCATTCTTAAAATTTTTCTCAGAATTTTCAGGTAATGAATTCCTTTGAATTTGGGTTTATTTGATCATTCGTGTTACGACCTATTTTAATGTTAACGAATCAAAAGTGTTTCTAGTTGTTTTAATATTAAGTCCTCTTTGGTTGTGAAACCTTACTCGTACTAAATCATTTTCATAGTTCAAAGGTTTATTTCAGTTAAAGGTATCATAACTAATTCCTTCAATAAATATATGTTGTAGTTTCTGGTTAATTTTACAATGAACACGCCCTTATATAATTAATCGTATAAGAATTGAAAATCATCTTATAACGGGTGTTTTTTTAGGAGGTTTGTTTTTCCGATAGATGTCGTTTTATTTTATGACAGTTGTTTTGACAGCTCAAAGTGGCATTTCTACTCAGTATTGTTTGGCAAATCATTATGAATAGGTTAACTCCAGAACAACGTTTTCAAATCGTGGAAATTTATTTTCAAAATCAGTGTTCAATTAAAAATGTTTATAGAGCACTTCGTGAATTTTATGGTGCACATAATCGTCCGTCAGAGACCACCATAAAGAACGTAATTACCAAATTTCGGTCTACATTCACTCTTTTGGATGCCAAGCCACCGACAAGAATGAGAAGAGTTCGTACAGAAGAAAATATTGCTGTCGTTGAGGCCAGTGTCGAAGAAAACGACAATTTATCGATTCGTCGTCGTGCTCAGCAAATTGGACTTTGTCCATCGACTTTATGGAAAATTTTACGTAAAGATTTGGGTTTGGTGCCATACAAAATTCAATTGGTGCAAGAATTAAAGCCACACGACCATCGTTTGCGCCGTGAATTCAGTGATTGGTCGTTAAATCAATTGAACGAAGATCCATTTTTTTACCGTAAAATTCTCTTCAGTGATGAGGCGCATTTTTGGTTAAATGGATACGTCAACAAACAAAATTGTCGCATTTGGAGCAAAGATAATCCACACGCCGTTCTAGAATTACCAATGCATCCTGATAAATGTACTGTTTGGTGCGGTCTATGGGCTGGTGGGATCATCGGTCCATATTTCTTTAAAAATGAGGAAGGACGACGCGTTACCGTGAATGGAAATCGATACAGAACCATGTTAAATGAGTTTTTGTTGTCAAATCTTGAAGATATGGATATGAATGAAATGTGGTTTCAACAAGATGGTGCCACTTGCCATACAGCACGTGAAACAATCGACTTATTGAAAGAAACTTTCAACGACAACATTATTTCGAGAAATGGTCCGGTGAATTGGCCTCCGCGTTCGTGCGATTTGACGCCACTCGATTACTTTTTGTGGGGATACGTGAAGTCATTGGTTTATGTGGATAAACCTCAATCGATTGACGCTTTGGAAACCAATATTCAACGTGTCATTGCTGACATACGCCCTCAAATGCTTGAAAAAGTGCTGGAAAATTGGACCTCCAGAATGACATTTGTGAAAAATAGTCGTGGTAGCCATATGCCAGAAATTGTGTTTAAATGTTAAATGCCAAAAAATTATCTACCAAATAAAAAAAAATTTTGGTCATTTCATAATTTTATATGTGTTTTATTCAAAAAAAAAATCGGCAACCTCTTAAAAAAACACCCTTTATATAGAGTCTCAGCAAGAGCGCCATTAACAACGTTTAATTATTGTAAAAACACATTACAAAAATGGTGAAAGTTTTTTCGACAACAGTTCGCTAATTGCGTCAAGTTTCGGTCGCACTATGCGCCAAATGAATCGACAGTGAGGCGTTTAATTACAAAATTTGAGACCAAATTTACGCTGATGGATCAGAAGATCATTGTTCGTCGTCGTCTTTGTTGGTCACTCGAAAATATAACCATAGTAAGGGAATCTGTGGCCGAGAATCCAGCGTAATGTTAACGGAGTTTTTGTGGTCCGAACTGGATGTAATTGATGTAGAGGACATGTTTTTCCAATAAGACGGTGCGACCTGTCACACAGCACGTGAAACAATGATGTTATTGCAGACTAAGTTTCAAGACCGTGTCATTTCTCGATTTGGCGATCAACATTGGCCACTAAAATCGTCCGATCTAACACCGATGGATGTTTTTTCTTTGGGGCTATGTGAAGGATAAGGTGTATGCGAATCAGCCTGAATCAGTTGAACATCTTAAAGAGGAAATATGGTGCGTTATTGGTGAAATACAGCCACATTTATGCGAGAAACTTTCACCATTTTTGTAATGTGTTTTTACAATAGTTAAACGTTGTTGGTTTGAATACTTCTCCATATTTTTAAATCGCGTGGTCTGTACGTGACAACTGTCAAAAAAATCACCGTGCAACTCGTATTAACAAAATGGGCGCCAATTTAAATTCAGCGCTCTTGCTGAGACACCCTTTATAAAATGATATTCTGTCCTTGAGTGCATGAAGCACATCATAAAAATATCTCACAATTGTGTTGTCCCATATACCAATTTCATAATGACATATTACATGAATCACGAAAGATGTGATTACCCATAGCATGATTCCTTGATTTCCACTGTTGTGTTAAATCATCAAAACACCGACAAAATTCAAAGTTCATATTACGTTTGTTGTTGCGTAGGTATGTGTTTATTAAGTAAGCATTATAAGATTCTTAAAACTAAATAGACTTTGTGAGATATAAAACTATCTTTTTGGATTGTTCGTTATGCGTCATTTAACACCTTGAAAAAAGTTTTAATTAACCTTTCGAAAAAGCACTGAGCGATCACTCTTAAGCAAACACAATACACTAAAATTGAATAGAATTAAGTAAGTTTTTGAGTTGAATGAATATTGAAATATTTAAGAGTCCAAATGCTTTTCATTCCTTAAATGTCAATCAAAACTGTTGAATATGCTACATAATAAATTTCATATTGATTCGTATCGCATATCCATTTTTAAATGTTCGTTACAAGCAACCACACGGTAGAAAAATAATGATAATAATTTGACTCCCGCATGAAACTTCTTGACATGTTACAGCAATTAAACAAAAATCTAATTATATATCCGAAAGAGAGATATCGATCTAATAATGTATATAATGTAAAGCCCTATTATACACATGCAGGCAAGCAGACTAAGAATAAAGAGATGAGTCAATCCACACACCTTACACGATACCGCCTTTCGATATATATATTATGATACACAATCATACACACCCACACATGTATGGATAAATATAGAGAAAACGATGAAAAAATCAATTTTCCATTTTAAATATTTAGCAGACGAAAATCTGTTTCACAAAAATATTTCATGCATGAATATTTTAAGTGAACGGGAAAAATCCATACGGGTAGTTTTTTTTTACTTATTTCTTCGTTAGCTCGTTATAGTTTAGCACATACATACAAATGCAAAAAATAAAAGGAAGAATAGTATTACAGGAATATTTTGTAAGGCTTACACTGCTGTACGTATATGTATAACATACTAGTGTATCGTAGATACTCGTACAAGCGAGATTTTTATCTTGCTGTATATCGTAGCTCGTATATGGAAAATGGCCCTCCAGAGAGATATTTCTGTTTTTTTATCGTGTGCAATAATGATTTTATACGTAAAGATCAGGCAATGCGAGTGGGTCGAATATATGGATAAAAATCCCGTGTGAGATTAGTGATATATGTATATCTGGGATGTAATGGTTTTACAGTAGTGAACAAAAAAGGTTATTTTTTATCAATGATGCAATACCGTTTCGTTAGAAATTTTATTCTAAATTCTGGATTAGACAACATAATTGCAATTATCAACTGATATTCTATTATCCTTTTGGCGTAATTTCAGTCTTTTAACGTTGTTTAATCAAATTAAAAATTGTAGCACCGGTTTAAAAGTATTTTTTATAGAGGTTTGTTTTTCGAATTGTGCAATTATGCAACTTTATTTCGAAAACTGTCCATATTACGGTCCGTTTAATCTTCCAACCGAACAAGAAATTTGAATAACCATGAATCGTTTTTGCACCACGCATGCTAATAATACGCATCCGCAGAGACATGCAGTGCACACCGAAGAGCGATTGCTGCTTGGAAGCGTAGTATTTAGGATTAAGTGTTCATCCAATTTATTTATTTGCTCTTGATAGTTTTGATCCTCATTTTCATCACAAAATTTTGTTCACCGACAAGGCTCATTTTTGGTTCAATTGCTACGTCAACAAAGAAACTTGCCTTACTTGGATTGAAGAACGTCCACAAGTTAGTGTTTGGTGAGCTTATGGACTGCAGGAATCATTGGTTCTGTTCATATTTTTTAAAATAATTGCGGCCAGAATGTTAAAGTTAATGAAGACCACTATACTTATATGATTACTGACTTTTCGTTCCATAATTGAATGACATTAATGTAAAAGAGCTGTGGTATCAAGAAGATGGCACACAGTGTCCTTCGCCGATAAATGAGAGTTGATGGACTTAGTGACAATATCGAATTGATACATGCCATAGTAGACTGAATAATGCACAGTACTTTACTACTCAGCATTAAAATCATTGTCACCGTCTTGACATGTGTATAGGCATATTTATAAAAAAAATGGGAGTAATATTCGAGTGTGAAATATTGAATCATATATGACACGTCCGAGATAAACATTACGTTTTGTTACATATGAAATCAAATCATCATAAATAAAATGCTCCGCTTGGTAATCGGTTTAGAATCAACCTAGTAAGATCTTTTAAAACGTGTTATTTAGCGTGGCACACTTGAATGACAATACATGTTTAGTACTATTTTTGTTATATTATACTTTTTATTATAATATTTTTATATTTATTTATATTGTTTTTGTACGTAGTTTGTAAGTATTCACTTCTTGCAGTATCATCCGTAACAAATGAGCTTGAGCTCAACATGGAGGGTATTAGCATGGAGTGCATTTGTTTTTTTGAAAAAAACTGAGGTTTTTATGCCTAATGGAAGTATATTTTTGTTGTTGATGTTTATTTATAATGCTTCCATATGTGCTTTTCCTCTACTAAAATTGTAAGGTCAATAAATGTAGCACTGAAAATTCTACGAAATTTCCATGTTAAGTTGATTTTAAAACGACTATTACTAAGGCCTAATATGTATTTTCTCTATTTTTATGCGTAATAGATAATGAGAAACATCGAAGACACGTTTCATTTATGATTTTGCCATGATAGAGATAATATCCGCGGAAGCTGGTCTTTTATAGTGGAGAAGGGAAGCTAAATCTCTTTTAGGAATTAGGCGGTCAATTATAGTCAAAAAATATTATATCGTTCCCATTGCAGATCGGTTTAAAAATGGTTTTAAATGTTCATATATTAGCTTGTGTCAAACTTATTATGTCTTCCACATATGAACTTCCTGCCGATTACCTGTGACCGTTTATTGCCCTCGGGCAAACGTAGACAAACCACTTGGTTTGGCATGATAGTGGCCAAACCGTTTTTATAAAAGTGCCGAACATTCCTTCCACAAATCAAGATCTGGGAAAATTTGGTGTCTGTTGTGTGAATAATTAATTTATCTTTGTTCGAGGAAGTACTCAAATATTGTTATTATCTCTTCACTGCGATTTTGATGGCATCCAAAAATGTGTAAAAGCAAGAAGACCAATTTATTTTTCGTTCAGAAATTTAAAATATTCTCTTATGTATAGAAATCTGTTCGTCATTCTTTTTTTGTTCGTGAATTGTGATATATTCCCGGTCATCTCATAAAATTCGCTGTCAAAAGTCGTTAAAGCTGTCATTAAAGCTGTCATTAAAGCTGTAAACTTGGAAAAAATTGTGAAAATTGAAACAAATTTGCAAATTCGAATTGTTAAATCGAATTATTGTGCCTTGTGACGTTTTGAAAGTAACATTATTAAAAATGTAGTATTTGGATATATGGCCCATGTTCAAAAGTAATTATTTTGTGGCATTTAGAGACATTTTTCTAAGTTTTAATTAAATATTTCATTTTGGCATTCGTTCATTATTTTTCTGATTAGTAACATTTGTTTGAAATGACACGATTTGAGAAAAAGGCTAAAATACGTTGCCTAGTTTTAAAAATGATTATTATTTCTCCTAGTCGTCAAAGCTACAAAATTGTGAATCAAGTTTTCCATTAAAATTTGAATTGATCCCAATGGGCTCAAATAGACGTGCTTTTAAGAATTTATCATAGTTTGATTGGTTCCTTTCAAGCATGTGATACACAAAGGACCAATCTCGCCACGAAAAATGGAATTGCAAGAAAACTCTTCCAAGCCAGCGGTTGTATGATAATTTCTGTCTGCCCATTCTCTTTGCAGTGGGCTTAACTGATAAGGTTTAAAATTCACATACTTAATTAAGCCATTTACACACTAGTAAAATAAAATTCAGCTTCTTGGCATCATCAAATACTGAGGTTGGTTATTCGTTGAACCCAAAATTGTACGCCCCTAAATTTGTGTAAAGGCATATTTAAGTACTTTGAAAAATGCTAAATCTGAATTTAAATTAAATTTGATATTTATGTCAAGATTTCAATTCTCTTATATCTTATATATTACAAAATTTAATAGTGCTGATTTCAACAGCCAGATCGATTATCTTTGTATGGTATGTTTTGTATCCAAATGTCAGAATATTGGAAAAATTAGTTGGGATGAATTTGAGCGATTGCTATTTAGATTTTAAAAATTGAATGCTGCATAAATAAACTATAAAATTTGATTTGAAAGAATTACAAAAAAAAAACCGGAAACTAAATCAAACCGGTTGTGTACAATTTCGCTGACTAATTCCATTTTATGACTCTAGAATTTCCCTCTTTCCGCAGTTTTAAAGCTTTAAATCTTGCCATTTCATCGCCGCCTGTATATAAAATTGACATTAAAAATGGGCAACAACAACAATTCTTCATACAATTACTTTTTATGTACAGTGTGCTGTTGTTTATATTATTTACATGTAGATGTACATAAAAAATTCTATTATATACACTCAATTTATATACAACCATGGAATGGTTTGAATAGTATTTTGAAATTCAAATTCGACAACGAACGAGATCTAAATAAATTTTACTGCTTTGTGTGCTATGTGCATATTTTATACATATATACTCATACAAACAGAGGAACAATAATCAGATCCAGCTATTTTTATATTCCATCGAGTGTAACGTCATGACACATGATAAAGTGGTTTGAAAACTAGACTGAATTTTTTTATTTCTGTCTCGTTTTTTTTATTTGGTTTCGGTCGTAATTTAAAGTCAATATAAATACAGAAAAAAAACAATAATAAGAAAAGGAAAAATGTATATAATCATCATCATCAAACAGCGCATTATTATCATCATCGTCATCGTTCTCTTGTGATTAATTTTTTTTTTTGTTGTGTATTCATCCATTTTGGATTGAAATGAAATGCATGTGTGCACGAAAGGAACGGCTATATAATAAAATGAAATGGGTGGGACCGAGAACGAATGCTAAGTGGAAGCCATGTTTTTTATGGTAAATTGTTTTTTTTTGTATATAACTATGTATTACGAAGTGGGGAGATAAGTATTTTAAACAAAAAATATGCGATGTTGCCATTTTTGAAATGATAAATAAGAGTAGTAGAAAGGGGAAATTTTGTAGTAATTTTGGATAGAAGAATCCTAATGGCCTTGCTATAAAGAAAATGTGTGCTATAATTAATTATTTTATTTTTTTCGGGGGAAATTTATATCCTTATCGCACTTAGCTGGGGGTTTTCCTATTTTGTTGTTGTTTGGTTTGTTATTATTTTTAATTATGTACATCCATCTTCGTTACGTCGTACACTTTCTCAAACTTTGTGAGGGGTTTAGGGTCGAGTGGTGTAGTTTTTAATATTTGTTGTTCTGGATAGAATTGATTTTTCCATCCAGTTGATGTATTGTTGGATATGATGTCTGTGCTGTGGTATAGATTGATGTATGGGATGCGGATTTAGTGTGAGTTGTTGTTAGTTGTTTTCATTTTGTTTTGATTTGAACTGAATCCACCAGATTTATTTCTGTCAGAGGTACCATGTCGTTGGGAAGTTTTTCTCCAATTACTTTAGAATTGAAATTTTCCTTTTTTTATATTTCGTATACCTATATATCTACCTAAAGGTATATAAATAAATATGAAAAACGAACCTTTCCGCCCAGCAATCACCCCAAAGATGGTATATACATCTTAATACTATTAAAAAAACGAGGTAAAAATATTTTTCATTCACCATGTTGAATTTTTATAGATATAAGTATGTAGAGCTTTAACCAGGGCCGATGTACATATTTCAATAATAAATTATTGGCATTCAAATAGGTGAGTGAGTTTAATGCAATTTTATATTTTGTAAATTCATCGCTCTCTATGGGATAAATTGCTTATGACCAAAAATTACCTTTAGAATTAACACTTAGAAACAACTATATCGAATTTTATTTGCCTTTTCAGTTAGAATGTTAAAATGTTAAGATTTTACACGACGGTTTTACAACAAGTTTTTTGGTTATATGTATACTTAATTACGACGTAACTATATAAATTTAGACGTAAAGAGGGGTCTACTAAGAGGCTTGATCTTCACCTTAATTTATACTGAAGATTGGCGATTTCTGAAAATATTTAGTTGCTGACATCGAAATCTCTTCCACAGAGTTCCATTCAAACCATTAGTTGTATTTTATGGTCTTAGCTTATCAAGAAGTGAATAGAGCAAGATTCATCGATTTATTTCGAAGTAAATCATAGTGTCTGTTTATATGAAAGAAGTATGGAGGACATGCACTATTCAACTAAGCCGAGAGAGAGAGATGCTCCGTCGACGATGGAACGAAAATGGTATGCAAATATGTTGTCTATCTTTATAACTCTCAAAGTTATATTAATCTTCGCATAGATCAAGAATAAAGATGCTGGAACTTTTCAACGCTAAAGATGATAATCTTTGAACTATATATATTCGAAAAACGAAATAAGCATCAAATTGTGTCAATAAGATGGTACAGCACATATTATATTCATAACTAAAATTTCTGGCCCGCAATACGTTGTTATAATGTTTTAAGGTTAATGTTTCATATTCCAGGTTTTTACTCTGTAATCTACACACCAAGTCCTCCTCTGACGCTGCCGAAAGTAATATCACTGCAGGTTGTACGTATTATAATGTCAATAAAAAGTTGAGTGAGTAATGATTTTACAGAACGATTATTTCGATTGATTAATTATCGATATTACGTAAATAAAACAAATCTTCGTTATTCCACGGAAGTAAACTTAGATAGTAAAAATTCTTACTTGGCCATTGAGGCAAATATGATTTAAGACGAGCCAATGTTTTGATAGGAATTTTTTCGCCAAATGGTGGGCATAAATTCAAAGAGCCAACTCATAAATATAGCACTTTTAAACTTATCCGAGAAATTTTTCAATTTAATGTACTTCATGCATTTATTTTTGATGATTACCTCTTTTTAAACTAATGCCTAATTCAATAATCATCTGGCTTATAATTTAGGATAAGTTTGCGAGTTAGTCAGCATTTGGATTTGTGTTATTATATACTCAAGGCATTATTCGGGCAGCCCTTAGATTTCAACTTTTATTTTTAAGATGTTGAAGTTTAATGGTAGGTTAAGATTTTTTTAAGCATAGCTTATTATTTAGCTCAACACAAAATAAATGTTTGAAAGGTTGCATTATTTGTTTTTTAGAGATGTATAATCAAGCTATTACTAATAAAAACCAATACATATTGTGGAGTTTTTAGTAGACTTCCAGTTCTCCTTTTTACATAGTTTATGGGTTGTTTGATTTGACGTTCTCCGACATCTTGATGACAGACAAATCATTTCCAACAACGATTTTAGAGAACTCTTACTTTCTCGGATGCGAAACCGCGAACTATCACAATGTCACTATACTGATTCGCAAATTAATGTTGGTTCTCGCTATTAGGATTTAGCTCATAGGCCAATTACTCTCGATGTTCTGCGTTGGAGTGTGTTCTTCGCACCTTATAAAGCTGGTGGTCGGGATGGAATTGTTCCCGTTGAACTTTAGTACGGGTTTCATCTATAACTCAGAGCTTTTCAGACTACCTCGCTTTCTATAATAGCCGATGTCTGCACTAGGTTTGGCATTGATCAAATATTCCTAACTTGGATCCATGCTCAGGTCTCGCATTGTCGAGGTCGATCTTGATGGTCTTTCAGGTTCCGTTGAAGTTTCCAAATATTGTTCTCAGGGGGATGTACATTCCCTTCATCTGAGGCTCCTGGTTATTGATGAGTTATTAGTTAAACTACAACGATCTGGCTGCGTTGTGCAGTATTATGCTGATGACCTGCCGAACTGTCGAACCCTTCTCTTTTTGGGCAAACAATTACCACATTAAACCGTGTTAATAACATGGTGTTACTAGACATTAAGGTCTCATGGAAATAACATCTTCTAGAAGGACATTTGGTAGATCGTGGGTTTAACCCCGAAAAAGCTTACTTTTATTTACAAATCACTGGTTTTGCGTATACTATCTTAAAGTTTAGGTTATTTGGAAACGTTGCCTGAATTGGATAATTTTTTTTCGGTGGTTTTTCAATTGAGACTCCTTTGGTTCTCCAACAACTTTACGGACCAGGTATCAGAGTTACTGACCCGTCAAGAGTTCGGATGCGAGGTACAGAATCTACTGTCCTTATGGTCTAATATCAGTTGGCAGTTTGGAGGCATATTTTATGCGTTGCAGGCTGATATAGCAATCACATTTTGAGCGATGAGTGCATCTTATCTCGCTAATCCAAAGTAGTAACATTATTCATTGTACAGACATATAGTAAAGCTATGCTTAATTCTTTGAAAAATCTTTAGACCCAAGTCGGTCAATAATGTTTTTTACTATCTTTGTTACAGCAATAGTATTACGGTCGGTGGGATCCTCAGTTCGTTATGACGTTGAGGATAATTAGGTTGCTGTCTCCTTGGCTAAATCAGGTGCAAAGTTAAAGTCTATATATCTCGAACCAGTTATCGCCATGTTTCACCTTCAAAAGGGTATATAAGGTTTATTTTTTATTTGCAACCCCGGGTATTGTACACCGAGCAAACGTTGAACAGGGCAAATGGTCCGGTTTGCATGAGTAATAAATTGTATTTGCATCTTCGTACACTGACATTCATTTTAAAGTAGGATTTGATTGCAATACGAAAGAAATAATTCATAAACGAAACAGTCATCCATTTCAGTATAGGGAAAAGAAACAAACGTCGATAAAGTATCGGAAATGTTTTGTTATAACATGTCACCACAGGTTGAATAAATAAACACAAAGTATTTTGTGGCGGCGCACTGTCTGCTCGGGTTGAATTAAAACTCATAGACTATTAAAAAGTTCGTTCATAATCAAGCAATGCTCACTTCCTCTATTTCTCTAAGACGCAATGCTTTATTGTTGATCTAAACCTGAAATTAACCAATTACGCCCTGACACTGAGCAAGGATAAAATTGCATTTTGGTATCGATTATTACCGGTTATGGTAACTTCAAAGATCATCTATATCGCATAAGGCTGCCACAAAATAACTTATGCGAAGAATGCCTCAAAGAGGATGATGAAAGCGCTCGTATCCAGCTGCCCAGTCTTCAATGATGTCAGTTTGTAAATCTTTCTTATATTAATATCGCTTTATAATTAATAAAATGTATGAGGTAAACCAGCACTAGTATATTTTGGGCAAATGGATTGCAGCATTAAGCAAAGAAAATACTGTATTATATCGCTTATCTTAAGATTGTACATTTTCAGGCTACCTAAAAATGGCTACCTTAAATGTTTGCGTTCAAATCATTCACTAAAAAATGGTGACTAAAAATATGTTTAGTCTCTATTTACATTGCTTCGATGTCGGCTTTTCGACCTTCACAACACTCATTTCCTATAATGGCATTCTATGTTGACTAACTAAATAATTGGATAAGATAATTAAGCGCGGATCACATTAAATTTGCATAAAATCACTGGTCCCCGCGTTAATCACTCTTCTTATCGCCAATAAGAAGTAAGAACTATTTATAGAAGAAGTGAGAAATATTTATGTTAAACAGAACTTTGTTCATGGTACTTTCAAATCTATGCTTCGTTTATAAACTCTAAATAAAATAATGGATGGCACTTAAACAAGTAATCGGGCTATGATTAGACTATTCCTGTAACACATTGTTTCTTTTTCCAAATTGGACATTGACAAGACTTTTACAGAAAATTTCAAAAATTAGGTCGTTGAAATAGTTTCGTCGTTATTTCCGCCTTAGCTGTGATTATTCAACGATCAGGGGTATGACCGAGAATAATGGCTCGTTGGTCCAATTTTAAGGTTTACATCATCGCTTCTAATGTTGGAATATAATTATTGTATTATTTATGGAATTTGAACGCGTTTCACGAACCTGTCTCAAGCTATTGTCGATAATTAAACTAATGATGGTAACTGTATTAAATGCTTTTACTTCTTTAATTGTTTTGAGGATTTCCTAAAAAATAAATTAATTCAGGAATGGGTAGGTTGTGGTATGAATCTTTTGAAACGAGATTTCTAATTATATAACGGTAGCATATGGGCTCGTACATATGCTACCGTTATTTCGTACATTGTAAGATCGTCGAAGCAAACTATAATTGCTAAAAGCAAGATATATTTCTTTTATAGAAAATAAGGTAGTTAAACGCTGTTATTTGATAGTTGACATAAAGGTGTTACTGAACCTAACAAGTACTTCCAATAACCTCTTTCAAAGAGCTTCTGTTTTTGATGTTCATTCAAGGATATCTTAAATCTGTTATGCCTTAAAATTTCAGCAATAATGATATTGATTAAATTTACTTACAGTAATTGTAGCTGAACAAATTCTGCATTTCCCTTGCATAGGGCATCTTCAGTTTTATGTTTCGATAAATTTCCAAAATACATGATTAAGTCAAAAGTATTAAGAAAACAAATAATTATGAACGATGAGCATTCCACTAATTAGTTTTATCCGCCCATGAGTTTCGATATCATAACTATCTTAAGATTCCAATTTCCTGCAAAACATGCATGACTTGAACCGGACAAGATATTATACGTGAAGAAATAGAAATTGAAGTGTAATCGAACCACTGACAACACCTCTAGATATACATTACTAATAGAAATTATTATTATTCGGTGAATTACCATGGCTATTAAATCTGATGGTACATATGTGGAAGTTAAGCGCTGACTCAATTTCCAAGAGAGGGAAGAGTACGGCTTATCCAAAACCACATATGATGTCTCCAAATCGATCGATTGTTGGTGAACGACTATTTTTATCATTTTAAATTATGCTGTGACCTACTCCAGTCTTTGCGAGCCTTTGAAAGTCATTTATCTTCTCATTAAACAACGTAGCCACTGGGCTAAGAGATTGATCGCTGTTCGAATTTTAAATAAAATATTATCGCAAAATAACCAATTTTCAAGTCCAACATAAGCTAAAGATTCCTAGTTATGAAACCGAAGAGGTAATGGACGCGAAGGTGAAGGTTAGAAATAAAAGGTTAAACGATTGTAGCTTAGCCCTATTATTGCTAATTTATAATCATCGCGGGACGGAACTCTATGCAGTTTACCTAATAAATAAACATCGAATTATTGTCTTTATTTTTACGCTTTTTTTAAGATTTTCTCTAAGATTTGTATATTTCTTGTCTTAAGATTTTCATCGCCTCAAACAATTAAAAGGATGGGATCAAAAACTGTCAATTCAACTGTCATCAATTTGTCAATCTCTATTTCCACTAGTGGCAGACAGTTTTTACTGACGGTTTTATTTGTTTTGCTGTTTTTTGACGATCGCTTTAGTTTTAGATTGACAATTTCTTGCACGTTGTTTAACATCCGGAAAATTTGGTCAGCAAACGTTTCTCACGGTCTAGACTACAGAGCTGTAAACTTCGGTACGTTTTCCAATTGGGATTCTCATTGGGATTCATGCGTCACAACTGTCATGTTCATATGATATTTGTGTTCAGCATTCATTGACATTTCATCATGAAAAGACTTACGCGAGAATAACGTTACAAATTGTGGAAATTTATTTGAAAAATCAGTGTTCAGTGAAAAATTGTTTTCGTGCTCTTCGACCATTTCATGATGTTCATAATCATCCAACTGAACTGAACGCACTAGTCGCGAAACAATCAATAAATTTCGAACCACTTTTTCATTATTGGATATTCAACAACCGACTAGAGTGCGTACAAGTCGATCTTTTGTGAATAATTGCTGCTGTAGCTGAAAATGTACGTCAAGATAGCAATCAATCAATTCGTCGTCGATCTCAAGCTTTGGGCCTCTCGTATGGCACATTGTGGCGTATTTTGAAGAGAGATCTTCATAGATGCCTATGAAGGCATACAAAATACAGCTTGTTCAAGAATTGGAGCCGGTTGACCTTCGTTTGCGTCAACGAAGTGCGTTTATGGGCGTTGGAATAGAAACGGACCCGTGAATTGGTCTCCAAGATTTTGTGATCTAACGCCGTTAGATTACTTTTTATAGGGGTATTTGAAATCACTTGTTTATATCGATAAACCACAATCGATTCCTGCATTAGAAACGAACATAACACGCATTATTAACGAAATATCGGCCGAAATGCTCGAAAGAGTGGTCGAAAATAGGACCCATAGAATGGATCATCTAAGAGTCAGTCGCGGACAACATTTAAGAGAAATTTTTTTCAAACATTAAATGTCATAAACCGAACTTTCGTCACAAATACAGTTTTTGATTATTAAATTGATTTTAATGCGTTTTATTTCAAAAAAAATTTCCGGAAGCTCTTATTGCAGAGCTCTTAAAATACACATAAACCATTGAATCCTAACGCAACCAATGTCGCTGGTGACGACGACATTGTCGCTGAATTGTTTTTAGAATCTAGTCTAATTTTGTCGTCGGCGCTGCATTACTACCAATATAAGTTTCAGTTTATTATGTTGGTATAAAATTTTTTAGAACTGTTTTTAAATGAATTTTAGCTAAATCTGGATGTTGCATACAATGTTTCAATTAAAGAAATGCAAATAGAGTCGATAAAAAGGTAAATGAACTATTTTAGGGTTAATTTGTTATTATTTTTCTTATTTCGTCGCTTCAACGCGGACGTGCTTGTTGTGTTTACCAAAGCGACATCGCCAGGAGACAAATGTGTTTTTTCGATGTATCTTGTCGCTGTATCTCTGGTTCTGTTTATACCTTTAGTCAAAATCTACACTCGCAAGCAACTGAATCGACTCAAACCTTCAGCGCTCACAGAAAGGCGATTTTTTTTAAAACGGCTTAACCGATTTTCACAAGACATTATTTTTTAACAGCCTGGTATTTTTACTTTAAAATACACTATTTTATGCTCAAATTTTCCGATCCCCAAATGTGACAATTTTGGTTTGTTTACGAACCCACTGAGATCGAAATGCGCCTCGTCCGAAAAGATAATTTTTTGATCAAAATCCGAATGGAGTACGCCAAGGCCAGCCGCGGCTCCCATTTGAATGAAATTATTTTCCATAAATAACCAGGAGGATTGTACTTTCAAACAAAATAATAAATTTGGAAATACATTAGGCCGTTTTTGTTTTGTTAAATTTTTAAATCTGAACTTCTTATTTTGATATGCATTTCTAAGCAATGCAATCCACTATAATTCGAAATTCAAGGTTGAATAAACCAATAAAACTCTAGGTAATTTTGTGAGATCGCGCGTGTTTGTGATTACACCCGGTCAAATTGATCAAGGCCTACTCATTTCTCGTATATGTTATAACAACATTTAGTCATAACACACGAATACTAATAACCAGAACAAGTTACATCTCTTTGAATTAATGACGCGAATTATATAATTTCAATTTATGGTAGTAATGTAGTTGTATTATGTATCGTGTATTGTATGTAATAAAAATGAATTGCCACCCTGTGTACTCGTATATTATTATTATTATTATTATTTTGATTACTAAAACAGAGAAATAATGTAAACTGAAGCACAAGTATATAAGCGTCGTATATGTATGTATGTACATACAAGTACAAATATAAGAAATATGTTGACGTTCATTCACCCACGCCGTGTTTTTTTATAATTTTTTTTATTGCGTTTCGCCTCCTCTCCCCGCGACCTCTGTTGTTTATTTTAGTTGTTAGTACCGTTTTGCCTGTTTTGTTGTTTCGTGCAAATTCTTGTTTAAACGTACGTATTAAAGAAAATTTTTGTTCGTTCTACTTTTTAAATTGAAGTGTTTTTCATTGCAATACCAGTCCAAACATTATGCACGTAAGAATTTCAAATATTCGTGATTTCGATATCGAATTTTCGAGCGTGATTTTTTAATTAATTCTAAAGGACTTTCGAAATGTGTATGGGTGAATGTCTGAGAATGGTTACGTAACAGAACTTTTGATTAATTTTATTTTTATTGCTTTTGTGTTCTAGGTCAGTTGAACAATCTTCACGACCATCACCAAATCAATCACAATCAAGATCAGCCGCAAGTCCATTGTCGCCGCCACGCCCGGGACCTGGTGCAGCAGCATCATTTCAGTCATTTCCTGGCCAGCAGGCACGTGAAGCACCATTACGATATGTGCAACCGAGTAGTATATATTCAGCTGTCCCGTTTCGTGACAACCTCTATGCTAGACTGCCAACTCAGGTTAGATGTTTGAGAGAAGTGCAAGATTTGGAGGAATAAAAATTAATATTGTTTTATTTTTTAGGTTACACAGCAACCACCTCCCCCTCAGCTTGAAACATACCATCGTGGTGGACCACCCCAACCGCCTCCAAATCAATCGCTTGTTTCATCAGTTCCAAATAGTTTATCAATATCTGTTAGCGCAATGGAAGCAAATTCAAATAGACAAAGGGTGTCGCTGTTATCGCATGCTGACTATCATACAGGGCGACCGCCGCAAGCCCCACCAGATCCGGGAGGACAGCAATCGGTTGTTACACAATCAGGCCCTCCAGCATTTAAAAAAATTCGTCTGGGCAGTGAACATAATCCAAATTCTATTATTAATCAAGCACAACAAATTCCTACCGCACCGCCACCGCAGGTCGTTCAGCAGCAGGTTACGGCCCAGCAACAACAAAATCCACCGAACCAGCAGCAACAACTTACATCAAGTCATGTTCCACCTCCTTTGCTGAAAGTGGATATACGTGAGCCACCTGTACCAAGCGGGGCATATCATCCGCAAGTAGAGGCCATCTCACCTACATTACCAGCCGATCCAATTGAAGAAATTCGTACGGCCAAAGACGATTTACTTCAGCAAATTACAAAAGTTGATCATGAAATCGAAAAGACTGATAGAGCGATCCAAATGCTAAAAAAGAAAGAGCAATCGTTGGAGGAAGCATCCGCTAAGCCGCTGGTGCGCGCCGAAGAACTCTCCGAATCGTCACAACCAAAGCATAGATCGTTGGCGCAAAAAATTTACGCAGAAAATCGCAAAAAAGCGGCTACCGCCCATGCAGTACTATCAGCATTGGGATCCCCGATCGATTTACCACTTTACAATCAGCCGAATGATGCTGAAGTGTGTCGTGACATACTAACGCGGCATCAAACGTTTAAAACGCGACTATTACTTCACTTTCGGAAAATTAAATCGGAACGTATGTCGCGTAGCATTTCGTTGAGTGAACGATACGGACAATTATCATGCGACTGGCGAATGCGGGTGGAAAAAATCGAATCGAGCGCGAAACGGAAAGCCAAGGAGGCTAAAAATCGTGAGCTGTTTGAGAAGGTAAGCGAAATGGTAAATGATCAGTATCAGTAAATATGTGATTTGTGGCGATTTTTTTATAATTTGAGACATTTTACATTTGCGAGGTATCAATCGTTATATACTTATATCTGTGTTTTTATATTTAAGGTGTTTCCCGAATTGAGAAAGCAGCGTGAGGATAAGGAACGGTTTAATCGGGTGGGAGCGCGGGTAAAATCTGAGGCCGATATGGAAGAGATTATGGATAATTTGCATGAGCAAGAAGTTGAAGAGAAGAAAATGCGATCGTATGCAGTAATCCCACCGCTCATGCTCGATCAACGTCAACGTCGGTGTATATTTCAGAATGAAAATGGTGCGCTTATTGACATGGAAACGGATTTCAAAGAGCGGCAAAATTTTAATGTGTGGACGTCGGGCGAAAAGGAAATTTTTAAGGAAAAATTTCTGCAGCATCCAAAAAACTTTGGTGCTATAGCAGCTAGTCTCGATCGAAAAAGTGCCCAGGATTGTGTGCGATACTACTATTTAAGTAAAAAAGCGGAAAATTATAAACAGCTGCTGCGAAAATCGAGACAACGCACGCGTAGCTCCCGAAATCCGCAGAAATCCAATCAAAACCAAACACCGTGTATTGTGGACGCAATGACGACCGGAGTAACGACGAGATTGCAACGTGAAAAATGTGAAGCTCAGAAGACAGTGCGCGCGGATAGGGCGGCAGCTTCCGCAAACACAGGCATCTCAATTGTTGCATCGTCCACAACGTCGGCGACGTCCACAAATATTTCAAATACCACGGTTACATCCACGAGTAGCAATTGTAGTACGACAAGTGCAGATGGTATTACTGGAACAAAATCACCATCAATATCACCACCGCCTGGCATTTCAAATGCGCTAACAACAACAATCGCTTCATCATCATCTTCAATCATATCAACATCAGTTGCGTCGTCAATGGATACAACACCCGCCCCAACTAGTATCGGTTGTAATGTGACAACAAATTCGTCTGTAGCTACTCCAATCACATCAATTCCGAATTCATTAGTAGTGACTTCGTCTCAATCGTCAGATACGACGACGACGACAACAATACTGCCTAATTGTGTGTCGAGTATAGCAACAACATCGTCCGCCGCGACACTACTGGCGGTATCTACGTCTAGCACTATTACAACTACTCCAAATAGTAATAGTACGTCTAGTAATGATAAAATTAATGATAGTAGTAGTAATAGTAATACTAGTAAAGAGACAGCAACCAATTTATTATGTGATATTTCTCCATCTCTTTCTAATAATAATAATAATAGTAATAGTTCTAATATAAATAGTAATAGCGGTAATAGTAATAACAATAATAGTAATAACGTTAGTAATCTAAATTCTTTATCATCGTCTACTATTGCATCATCTACTACTACTACTACGACTACTACTACCACGACTATGGCTGCAGCACTACCACCGTCACCAATTGTATCACTTGCATCATCCGCGATACAAACGCCACCTGCTTCAACAACACTACCTACGTCGGCTGCATTATCCTCATCGACATCCACAATTACAGTAACTGCAACCACAACAACAATAATGACTGGGCCAATACAAACTACATTTACGTCCGCGCCGCCATCATTATTGACAACAAGTTCATCGTCGAATATGTTATTGTCGTCGACGACGATTACAAATAGTAATAGTAGTACATCTAATAATGTAAATAGTAATATTAGTAGTAATAATAATAATAATTGTGTGGCGGTGGCGGTACCATCATCGTCACAATCAATACGGGAACCCGATAATCTAATGACGGCAACAACAACATCGTCTACAACTACAACAATACTAGGTGCTAATAATAATTTATTGAACAGCATTGTTAGTAATTTAGAAGTGAATAGTAGCAATAAAAATAAGTCCGGATCAACGGATATGCATAATATGCTTAATAATGACGTGATAAATAGTAAAGCGGATGATAGTGATGCGGCAAGGTAAGGAATTTTAATGACTATATTTCGAGTTGAATAATTAATCGTATTGCTTTTGTTTGTTGTGTGATTTTAGTGAACCGAAGAAGAGGCGAATCGATAGTTGCAATGATGGTGAAATGGGCCGTGATTTAAAAGGTAAGTGGACATTTTAAATTATTTATATAACTGTGATTTAAGGGGATGTATTCTCGTATTTAATTATATGTATGTACATAAATATGGTTTGAATCTAGGCTGAATATTAATTTTTAGTAAGGATTCATTTTTTATTACATATTACCATCTATCGTTGAACATATTTATACAACCACCTGTTTGATTCAATTATTTTATTTTAATTTTGTGTTGTTGTGAAAGATATACAAATTCAGTCAGTGGAAAACTGCTCGATTAGCGTAATTAGCACACGAAAAATCCAATTAAAATTCGTTTTTTTGATATGTTTCGTTTATTTATTTAATACCCTGTTTTTTTATTTAATAATTACACTGATTTTTACTTTGTTTTTTAATTAAAAGTAAATATGCAACAAAATTTTTATTTTTTGATTACCTAAGAATTTTCTTCGTCAGCATGACACATTTTTCGATGTTTATGCACAAAATAGTAGCTGGGAAATTTGCATCCGCACGTTTTACATGGGTAATATTGTACATTCATATCAAGCGGGCGCACTTCACGTTTGGTTGGGGTGCAATCAATTTTCGACGGAGCTGTGATAATTTTATCCTGCGACTTTTCATCCAGTATATCGATATTCGAGTCGCTACTGTCCAGTGACAAAGGGTTTATATGTCGCTTAGCGTGTTTTTGGTAACAGTACTGTGATTTAAATGTATGCTTACAGTAGACGCATACAAAAAACTCGTTTGAATCCTTGTTGAGCACGTTAGAATTGTTGTCTTCACTATTTTCACTTTCTTCACTGTGGATTTGGGCATTATTTCGTTCGCTTATATTCCGAGCCATTTGTTGGTGGAATGACGTATTTATATTGTTTCGTTTTTTGCCTTCGTCGATGGCCGTAGAGACGGATGTGGATACGTTTTGATTACCTTTACTGGTACTAAGACGTCCATACGCGTCGTTTAGAACGCGTCGAAATCGAACTGGGCCATCACATGATGCTATATCGATTATAATTTTGTGATCATCACTTTCATCAACCTCGTTTAATTTTGATTGGGTTTGTGCGATTTTAATCGACCTTGTGACCGCTGCGTCCTCTTGTGCCGGTGCTAAGGTTGGTTTAATAATTTTTATTTTATCATAGTTTTGTTTTGATGTGGATGGTAGTGGTGATCGGTCCCGAGGCGTCTCGATAGGTGCGACAACACGCTCATTAATCTTACGAAATTTTGTATCATTACTCCCAAGTAGTATTTGATTTGAGACCATTGGCGTTGATATAAATGACAGTCCAGTTTCAATTGTGGCTTTATTCGGAATGGGGCGAATAATTTTTTGATTTCCACTCGGTGGTGGTGGCAAGGGCATTGACACAGTAGGAATAAAAAATCCGCCTAAATATCCATCCTGCTGCGAACGCGTTAAAAATGATCGACAAATTTCTAGGGCACGGGGCATATGAAGTATATGCGTGGCGAGTAAAACACCGAATATATTTTCGATTGTTAAATCCAAAAATCCGGTATACATGTACGTGAGTAGTGGAGCAAACTGTTCCGCCGATATATTTGGCACATAAATAATATTTTCATTTTGTTCACGGTTTAGCACGGCACGAAAATATCCACTATGAACACAGATGATGGCACCGTGGGCAGCAAATTTGGTGCATGGTGGTGGACCAATTTCGATTACTATGTCGGGTGGTAACGGATTGGGAGTATGATGGTATTGGTGTGGTGCAACTTGCTGTTGCTGCTGCGGTTGTGAGGTCGATGATGATGTTGATGTTGTGGTTAACCAATTAGTAAACATTTATAATTTCAAATTGTTCTCGTTAATTTAGGAAAAATAAATAATTTCCATTTCCCACCCTTACGGTGGGGTGGGTGTATTGAGGTTTTTATAATTAATTATTTTTTCACAAATATTATTTACATAAATTATTATTACAAATTTTGTTAGGTCGGAAAATATTTTATTTTCGTTTTCCCGATACGTTTATTATATTTTAACTGTTGAAACTCCAAATAATAACTGAACTGATTTCCGGTAAAATTTTATGATTTTATAATCATAAAAAATCTTGTGAAAAGCAAAAATATGTTTCATCCCCCATAATTTTTATTCTTGTATGTGTATTTCCCCGCCAAACGAAGCAGGGTTGAATTTTACTCTCTTCTTTTTACGTTTTTTATGTGGAAAATTCGTTTGATATTTTTTATTGTTTATTTATGTTCGGAGGTAATTAAATCAGAAGGGGTTTATAACAAACGATTAGGTTTGTGAATTCCCACAGATATTCACCAACACAACAAAATGAGTACATTGTATTTATCTAGTAAACCATAGTTAAAATAATTTTAATTGTTTACCAATTAATTAATGAAAATTACGAGAAAATTGGTGGTTTGCTATGGAGGTATGACGGAAAGAGACTTTATTCATCTTTGAAATTTTCCAAAAATATATTTTTGTGTTAATTAATAATTTATTTTACTGCTCTGTACAGGTCGCCAGTATAGTTAGTATCTAGAGTATAACATATTCTGGAATGTATTAGGCATTGCATAAATATTAAATTGATGGAATATTTGGTGAGTGTGGTGGATTTTCACAACGTTACACAGAGGAAATAAAGTTTGCTTTATGAATTTTAAATTTTCATTTGTTTTAATGAGTTGTGGGAGGGGAAATTTCAAGTGTTTTTGGTGCAATGGTCAGATTTAATATAATTAATAGGATTTGCAAGAAAAATATTATATATTCCCGGTTATCTATATTACTCGCTGTATCCACGTACTATACTGTTACCACACCAACAAAAAATTTCGGGATGAGTCGGAATGTGTACGTACAAAAAAATATTATATTGTTTGCATTAAATTCCATTATTGGATTAAACAATAGAATAAAAAACAATTTTCAATTCCGTTTATCCTCAAACATTGTTTTATCGTTCAATTTTTCAAATTAATTTTATTGAAAAATTTCCCAAAAGGGAAATTTTTTTATTAAAATGTAATCCGCAAATTTTTTTTCATTTTTTGTTTCCTTTTGCTGTAGTTAAAAATTAAATTGCACACCAAATTATTGTGTTGTGTGTTGCAATATTGTGCAAACTAAAAAATAATAATTATGTATGTTGTTCTTGTGGGTGTTTTTCAACGAGGATAATTGTTGGCGCCCAAGCTGGGGATCCATCCGTTTCGTACCGTAGATTTCCTTGATGTCATTATATGTTTTTCAATATTAATATCAATTATATCCTTTCTATTTATTTAAATTTGGTCACGTGGAAAAATTAAATTGATATTAAAAAGTTTTTCATCGTCTTCTTGTTATATTTATAAAAATTTTCTGAAAAGCAGAATAAATGGGGGAATGAAAAATATTTCAGATTTCTCCTTGTGTGATGTTCTCTGTCTTCCCTAACATAAAATATTTTCCCCTCACATCAAACCACAAACTTTAATATGTATGTATAAATTTTATCCTTATCCAAATAAATATGATTTTAAAAATAAAATAATTTAAATAAAAACGATGAAAATTAAATTTTTCATGGTATTTACATTATAAAACAACAATTTTTTGTTTAATTAAGAGTTTGTCGAGTAAGCGCAATAATCCTTGCTAATTAGCACTATACTCTATACATAGTTAAAAATATTTTTTTTGTAATGTTTGTAATTTTTGAAAAACAATTTTCTCATACCGCCGTCAGATTTTCATGATTACTTCTAACTAAAATGCGATAACAAAATGTGGGTTGCAGATCAAATAGTCCCATCCTCGTGTGCTTAGTGGGTATTTCAAGCCGTATACAATTTTTTTTGTTCATGTTGATTTTCACAAACAAATCCGTAGAGAATTGCATTTTTATTTTAGTTTTTAATTTGTTTTTATTTTTATTTATAAATAAAAAATTTATTTTATATATATGTAATATACATTTTTGTATTTGTAAACTAAAAAAATGGATTTTTTACATGGAGCTACTAAAATTGGAAAAGAGTAAATTAAATAAGTAGAAATTCATTAAATATTAGTGAACGTGTGTATTATTAATGCAATTGAAATGAAATTATATTGAATAAATAAAAAAATCTATATAAATGATAATTAATATATTAGTGCATTGCGATTTTATAGCGAATAGTACTGGAAAAAATCGCTATTCCCTGTTCCTAAGTTGTAATCTAACGCGTGGGTCGATGTAGTTGCTATAATTTCGGTGATCGCGATATTATATGATTACCGTGATCACTGCCAAGACTAATGATAATCTACAATTCAAGTAAAAACGATCAAGACGATTTACGTGTGATTGGCTGTAACCATGGTACGTAGTAGAGCGGCATCCAAATTGACTGAGGTGTGGTGTCTTACTTGGGATCAGTCTATATACACAAAATGTCAATACATTTTCCAATGAAAACGTTTTTTCGTACAAATCTCTAATAGGCGATTTTATTTGAAGTTATGTTGTTAGTGTTATTACATTTAATGTTCGTTAAAATTTGTATCAACATTTAATTTAGTTTCATTGGCAGGCGAAATTAAAATTATGTAAGTCAACCTTAAAGCAAACCTCCAGAAAACACAAACAATTTTTTGCTAAATCTATTTTCTTGTTTCGAAATTTAATTCTGTTTCATAAGAGAGGTTCTCATGTCTCTTGAACCGTGAAAGCTTATTGACCTTATCACTAGTGGTAGCATCAATTTATCTTCTATGCTCACTGTCTGAATTGATTCTAACTGGAGTGATACGGACGACATTCTAATTTCAGACTACCAATGTGCCTCTTGTCACATCAACCTTAAAGACCTGCAATCATTCATGCAAAAGTTAACCGATCGCTTTCGCACTTGAATTTGTTCTAGATCCACCAGTATTCGTTTATTTGGAGACATTGAACTTTAGCTTTTTTAGCCAAAGTAATCTCTATTGCATTCTTTTTTTTATTACCGTTTTTTGGTTTTGATTTTTAATGGTTTTGATAAAAATGAGAGAGGGAGTTTCTAGTACCCTGAATCGATTGCAATAAGTTTTAATTTCGCGAAAATCGTTTAGAGAAAGATGAGAGATTTTGAGTATCAGAAATCGATTGCGGGTGATTCTGAATTTCTAGAAAATTTGCTTAGGGGTCCTCCAGTGAGGCTTGGGCCCTTTTTTAATTTTTGTCGGCTCGAACGATTTTGATAAAAATTGGGTAGGAAGATATTGGTCCTGAACCTTGAATCTGTTTCAATTGTTTTCTGGCTTAATCAATTTTAATGCACATGATCGATGATATTGCGCTATGTTGCGAGATGTTTCGTCATGAGTTATGCAATAATTATCTGTCTGTTGTTATGTTGCATCATGCTTCGCAATATTGTACAGTGTTACAGCATGTTCCCCTGGTTGCGTTACGGTGATATTTTGTATGCAGGTAGTATTAATCGCTTATTTTTGAAATTGTTGGTTGTTACGAATGACATTAAGGATTTGTATTATTCGTTAATTAATATTATTCATGTAGGTTGGTGCCAAGGGTTTAGAACTCGTTTTTTTTAATACCCGGAATCGATTGAGATGGGTCATAATTTCAGAAATAGTCATTGGGTTCTTCGCTGGATCCCTTGTTTACAGTTTTTCAGTTTGAACGATTGTGTTAAGGTGGACCGATTTTGATGAAAGAGTTTCGAATACCAGGAATCAGGTGTGATGAGCCATAATTTTTCTTTTTCTTTTCAGTTTTATTTTTCTGTGATTCTAAAATTTCGGGCTAACTTCACAAGGATCATCGCTAATAGTGCTAAGTGTGAGTGGGAATACTCGTACCTTCAATATCCGCCTCAGACATTGATTGATAAAGACCTGAAGTTTACAAAATAATCAGGGGATCTGATTTCATGCTTTGACGATGCTCAGTTTGTGACGGTTAGATAGAGATACTCGTTGCGAAACTTTTCCCAATTAGTTGTACGGGTTTGAACGTCCGCCTCAGAGTCTCCATTTCTTATATTTCGTCACTCACTGAATGATAACTACTACATTTTTTTTTTGCGAAATTCAACTTTATTCTTCAACATAGTTTTCTTCGAGAGTTTTTTCTTTCACTTTTTTCTTTGCGTTTGGGATCGTTTTTCGCTTTCTTCATACGCACTTATAATGTAAACGAACAAAGTACTTTGTGCATCCCAAAATATGGAAGCGCTGAAAACCTTACCAACACTCGACTTTCTTTTACCACATACGTGTCGAATACACCACACTTCATTTCTAAAGCGAAAAGTTAAACTTACATTACTTTTGGTAAAACTGTCTTCTATAATCAAAAATCATTATTCCAAATTTCCAAAACCCAACAAAGAACCCTTGTTAAAAATTTGATCTTTAAATTTACTTGAATCTTTTAATTCTTTGCAGTTTTTTGTAAATGCAAAAGTTTTTACCATCATTGCAAAAATTAGAAAAACTCGCTTGGAAGCTGCCGCACTTGAGTACACAGATTTTTTATTAAATTTCACAATGGTTTTCCAATTAATGGATAAAGTTTAAGTAAGTTTCCTACCGAATAGTTGGTGGATTGGCATGAGAAATGTCGAATTTTGAATTTTGGTGCAATAACGCTTTTTCTGTCGAAACTCGTCATTTCCGGTAAAATTTAAAAAATGATCTGAACTAATTTTGTTTGAAATTTTAGTTTACAATCTTATTGTATTTAATCGTGTTTTCTTAAATGCTATATACTTTCAAAATAGTTGCAAACAACGAAAAAGGTTATATGGAAGCTGCCATCTCCGGTGGACCGATTTCGGCCAAAAATCACTTAGATCTCCTAATTTGTGGAAAAAACTTAAGTATGAAGTTTCATCCCGATCAATTAATTTATCTGGGCTGTATCGGGGTCAAATTGTTCTTGTAAAATGTTTTTTTTGCTTAAAATCAACATTTATCCTTAAATTTTGTAAAATTGATCTGGACCGGTGTTATTGCAAATCTAATTTAGAATCTTTTGGTTCTTAGGGGGTTTTCTCGTAAATGATATATGTACTTCTCAAAATATTTGCAAAAACGGACAACTCCTATGGAAGCCGCTACTTTTGGTCGGCCAAATTCATTGGATCTCTCAATTTATGGAATAAGCTTAAGTATGAAGTTTCAAGTTTCACTCCGATCAGTCAATCCATCTGGGCTGTAGAGAACCAATAAAATTTAGTATGCACATGTATGTCGGAGATTTTTTTAAAACTGTTTTTGTTGACTTCGGCGACCTAGCGAATCTAGAAAAATCTCAAGATCGACATTTTTTATGATTACTATTTGTATACTTTATTTTATTACATAAAAGAAAGTAAAATTCGAAGATTCCGTTAGTACACGTAGTTAGTTCGCCACTCTCAAAGCTGTTGACACCATTCTCTGCGAATGAGAGTTTACATTTATGTTTAGAAATAAAGCAAACAATTCTCTATCGCCAGATAGTAATTGGTAGAGCCTTGCGCGGATACGTTTTTTCGTATCCGCATCCGCCGAAAAAAATATAAATTTATCCGCATCCGCACTTGCAAGAAATTTCAAAATACTCATCCGCAAAATCGTTTGTTAATAATTGTGCTTTACGTTAAGTTTCAAGCAGTGAACACACAAGAATTTAAGTTTTGTTCTGTTTGAACGAATCCTTACGACCACTAGTATTTTAGGAAACGATTGTTTAATTTTGATAAGAAGTCTATACAGTTTTGCGGGGACGGCGCGTAGCACAGAGAGAGAATGCGATAACCACTTCACCATACATGTCAAGCAACCATACTTTGCTTTAGTACAAATTTGGGTGACCGACCGCATGGAAACAGCACATAAGTAATTGGTAAAATGGAAGAAAACGAGATCATCCCGCCCACGGTATGCCAGTATGCAATGATGTATCATCCAGCAGCAGCCTGCTCCTTCCAGCAGCCTTTGGATCTGGCTAAGATTTAATGAGCTTTTCAATCATCTGAAATCAACATGATATTGTAATCTCATTTAAGGCGGTCAAATCCCTAACTATATAGGATGCCAGATAAATAAATAACAAAATCTACAATTTGTCGTTGCGAGGTAAAAGAAAAACAAGAATTTGAAATTGTTATGCGTGCGAATGTGTATACAAATAGATTCATCCGCGAATGTGCGGATAATCCGCATCGTGCGGATTGTTCAGAGTTGTTTTGTTCAGATTATAGTAAATGAATTTCAGTTATGGGGCAATTTTGGTATTCGAAAAAAACATTAAAGTGTATTGTAAGAAAGAAAGAGATTGAAATGCTTTTTTTAGGTTGCCATCTTTAATTATTTAAAAAAAAAATTCAACTAATTATCACTAATGGCATGCAACATTTCAGAAATGATTTAAAAAAATTGTATCTCAAGACTAAACAACTTAATTCCTAAAAATGTAGTTTTTCAAAATTTTTTGATGTATACATTAAACTTTTGACACACAAAGTTTTCGACAGATTTTGTAACGACAAATAATCGAGTTCTTAATCATGCAAGATCATTTATTGCAAGAATGGGAAATGGATTCAGATGGCTGAGTGTCGACACATAAATTTGAAGAGTACCTGATCATATATTCATTAAGACATGACTCTATCATAGTAAAAAATTGAGATGCGAAAGAAATGGCAATGGTGTAATACGCAACGCGATGATTTTCGCAAAACGAACACGAAGGAGTATATAATGAGCTTAAGTTATTAACTAACCAAAGATGACCATTTTCCATTACGAGTTAAAAATAAAATTTACTTTTTCAGGTTTCGTCTCAGATACATGAAACCTTTAAATGAAATATAGACCGCATCGCAATCAAAACCCAAATACAATTTCACCCTATTATTGCAGCACTAAGCAACAAATTACGCAAAAAAATCTTTTATTTGTATTATATCCGTATTGTACAAATACACACAATTACACAAAACAAATAGATTTATAAAAAGTAGGAAAAAAAAATTAATTAAAAAATTGTGCCCCTCAAGAGATGGCACAATTAAAAATATATTGCTTCAATTGTTTAATTTTATTATGTATAGTACCAGTTATATCATTTCATATACATTTTTTGTATTATTCTGCTGGTCCAAAGGGAATACATTTACTTTTTAATATTAAATATTAAATACAGAACGTTACAAATATTTTTGTTTTAAAGGCCCGAGCTATTCTAGAGAAGTACGAATGTTTCGTGAAATGCCATCGAAACGTCAAATACCGTCAGCACCGCACCGCAATGATTATTTTACGATTTTTTTTAATGGTTTGCAAATAATAATATTTCAAAGTGGTGTACAAAATTCCGTTGTGTATAAATGAGATTACACATTTGTCGTTTGTACATATAAGAAACCTGAAGACGATGTCGATGATGATAATGTGAAAGACGATAAAATGTCATCATCGTTATATTAGGCAAACGATGTTACGAATCCATATTTGCTTTATTATTTCGGTAGAATACGTTTTTAGTGTATACACAGAGCAACATGAACTTGTCATCGTCTGACAATCGTCTTCGAAAGAGGTTTAAATAGCATTTAAATTATTTTTTTTTATAATTTTACATTGTGCAATTAAATATTTAACCCAAGCCTCGTCTAATTAAATCAAACTCATAAATATTATTTTCAATTACAATGAAATAATATTTTTGTGTGTGCGGTACGGTAGACATGAAATATCAACACGCCTATTTCGATCCTACTATCCATCCATCTATCCGTCAACCACCAAGAGCAAAACCAACCAAAAACAAATATGTATAGAATCGTTAAAAATCGGGGGAGAAAAATTCACCACCCTCAGGACATGACATTCTACTCGTGTATAAGAAATAGAAAAAGGAGTTGTTTGTCAAAAATACATAAAAAAAATTCTTAAGATTTAATTAAAAGCTAATAAATGAATATTTGTTGATGTACTGTTATTTCGTTGTTGTCTATAAAAGAAATTGGAAATTAATTTATTTTAATAAAAGAAATAATAAATAATAAATTGTTATTGAAATTGAAATGTAAATTAATTGATTGATTTCTTTTTTTTATGTTTTTTCATTTTCTGTAATTAAACAGCATACATACTATACATATACGACAAACACAACTGTTTATTTTCGAATCAAAAACTATTAATTAGATGCCGCACATTTAACACTTACAATATTTTATGAAGGTATCGGGGAAATATAATAAATTTAAGTGTTCTTGCGCTAATTAAATCAATTCGGTGTAGTTTATTGGTTTACTGTGAGTTTGGTTGGTTTATTGTGATTTTATTTTGAGTGACGCATTTTTCGAACGAGATGAGATAATCGGTTTGAACTTAGAATTAAAAATAGTGGAAAAACCAAAATGTTTTATTTTCGAAAAGAATAGACACAGAGACACGGGATTTAAAACCGAGTTAACTAACGCATGCAAGACCTAAATAAGGCAGAATATTCTGAGTAAGCTTAAAGGCTTCGTATATGAAATTGGTCGCCAGACGGCCAATCTTAGCCGATAGACCAGATCATAAGATATCCCTGAGTGCTCAGTTTACGCAAATGCTATCTGGGCAATGGAAATCGTTAGTTTACATGCATAGATTTCATTTTATGATACGAGTTGTTGCGCCTCAAATGTGGTTGTAGCTCAGAAATAGCTAACCACATTTTGTTCGATAGGAACTCCCGATCAATTACGTATTTGGAAATTAATTTAGTCTATTAAGCTGGTAGAATATAATTCAAAATTTTCTTTGATATCATTTAAAGAGATTAAATGTAACAAATACAGCATATCTGCAAATTTAATTTATTTATTTTAATTGTGTTATTTTTGTACATGTATTTTTATGAAATAGCAATCCCCAAGTAAACATGTTGCACAAAACGAGATAGTAGACGAGCATGTATCTCTAATCTACAGGAACGGCAACAGATTTAGACCTGGCCAATGATATCATCATTACAAACCGTGTAATTGATCAGAAACAGAACGATGCTTTGGGATAATCGGATAAAGATTCGTCATGAGTGCCAGCCATTTCTACTAATAAATATGTTCACAACAACAAAAACGAATCCAGTTTTGCGCTTATCAAATATTCCTTCGAAGGAGATCCTAGCAATCAGGATTTCTTAGATAAACTTTCGAGAATACTCCGTCATCCTGTTTTTTTAAATTTGTACTATATTAGTAGGTTCTATAGAATTTAATCGGAACTGAAGTAGAATTTATTCGAAGATAGAAGGCTTTATTTGTCCTTCAATTCTTATCTATAACTCAGATATTCTAAATTAGTTTATCAAAAAAAATTCATTTCGGCTCCTCACTCTGATTTCCTCCAAGCAATAGGACCATCTTACGCTTTTCTGCTGTTCTCTTCTTCGGTAACTTATACTGCTCGTATGATCACATCATTCACGTAGACAAACATGATTTGGTCTAGGCAAAGTTAAGGAAAAATGGTGTTTAAAAATACTGTGCAGAAACAAAAATTAACACTGCGAGAATGTTATACGGCCTACAAAATTTTGGCTTAATTCTTTGGGTAAAAAGTAATAATTTAAGAAAATTCAGTATATTCGAGAAAACAGGCTAGAAATCGGGAATCCAGGTACGGATAACAGGTTCAGGTTTTTCGCATTCCTGTAATGAGGAAATTAGAGTACACACAAGTACTTATAGCTACTCAAGCAAAAAATTTGGTTTCTTATGTTTTTACATTTGTTCCATTGAATATTTACTTACAAGTAAAGGGTGATTTTTTTGTGGTTAGGATTTTCATGCATTAGTATTTGACAGATCACGCGGGATTTCAGACAAGGTGTCAAAGAGAAAGATGCTCAGTATGCTTTGACATTTCATAATGAATAGACTTACTAACGAGCAACGCTTGCAAATAATTGAATTATATTACAAAAATCAGTGTTCGGTTCGAAAAGTGTTTCGCGATTTACGTCCGATTTATGGTCTACATAATCGACCAAGTGAGCAAACAATTAATGCGATTGTGACCAAGTTTCGCACTCAGTTTACTTTATTGGACATTAAACCAACCACACGAATGCGTACAGTGCGTACAGAAGAGAATATTGCGTCTGTTTCTGAGAGTGTTGCTGAAGACCGTGAAATGTCGATTCGTCGCCGTTCGCAGCAATTGGGTTTGTGTTATTCGACGACATGGAAGATTTTACGCAAAGGTCTTGGTGTAAAACCGTATAAAATACAGCTCCTGCAAGAACTGAAGCCGAACGATCTGCCACAACGTCGAATTTTCAGTGAATGGGCCCTAGAAAAGTTGGCAGAAAATCCGCTTTTTTATCGACAAATTTTGTTCAGCGGTGAGGCTCATTTCTGGTTGAATGGCTACGTAAATAAGCAAAATTGCCGCATTTGGAGTGAAGAGCAACCAGAAGCCGTTCAAGAACTGCCCATGCATCCCGAAAAATGCACTGTTTGGTGTGGTTTGTACGCTGGTGGAATCATTGGACCGTATTTTTTCAAAGATGCTGTTGGACGCAACGTTACGGTGAATGGCGATCGCTATCGTTCGATGCTAACAAACTTTTTGTTGCCAAAAATGGAAGAACTGAACTTAGTTGACATGTGGTTTCAACAAGATGGCGCTACATGCCACACAGCTCGCGATTCTATGGCCATTTTGAGGGAAAACTTCGGAGAACAATTCATCTCAAGAAATGGCCCGGTAAGTTGGGCACCAAGATCATGCGATTTGACGCCTTTAGACTATTTTTTGTGGGGCTACGTCAAGTCTAAAGTCTACAGAAATAAGCCAGCAACTATTCCAGTTTTGGAAGACAACATTTCCGAAGAAATTCGGGCTATTCCGGCCGAAATGCTCGAAAAAGTTGCCCAAAATTGGACTTTCCGAATGGACCACCTAAGACGCAGCCGCGGTCAACATTTAAATGAAATTATCTTCAAAAAGTAAATGTCATGGACCAATCTAACGTTTCAAATAAAGAACCGATGAGATTTTGCAAATTTTATGCGTTTTTTTTTAAAAAAAAGTTCTCAAGCTCTTAAAAAATCACCCGTTACTTTGCTAACACAAATGGGAACGCGTTTTCTTTTCGTAATTTTTTCGTGGCTGAAACGATGAAAATTTGAAACAATTTACGGGAGGTAACGATTTAAGGAGGGTTTTGATAAAACGACATGAGCCCTCGGATTTAGTTCTGGAAGATGTGTCACTTTTTTATGAAACTATGTTAGGGTTAAGAAAAATTGGCAATTTGAATTAAACTAAGATATTTCCCAGTCGAGGAGATGAAACGCTTTTTCATTTTAAAATTATATGCCGCGTGATTTTCGGATGTATTTATAGCAAGTAATGCCAAATATGACTAGCACTTATCCGTTTTTGAACGGATCCTTATCCGAATGAAATTCGATGAAAATGGAATTTTGATATCTGAATATGGTTTTTGAGAATTATCAATTTAAATGTTGCGAACTGAGTGGAATCAAACTCGGCTTTTATAATACAAATAGAAGACTGGAAAATGTCTCAGATTGAATTTTTGTGTTTTATGAAAATAGTCAATTCAATTAGATTAGAACTAACTAACCATTCCTTAAATTAAAATGAAAGTTACAAAGTTTATAAGATATTGGATGGCAGTTTAAGTTCCTTAACTAATGAAATTCGGTTTGTACGATGAAACTCGAATTGTAGGATGAGTTCCAGATGTGGTCGAGGAAAATGCGATTAAATAGTACTAAGCCTCTACAGATGTAACCAATTCCGTTCCACAATTAACACGAATATTCGATTAGGAGATCAAGAAATGCAATGGCCGTTTAAAACAGATTTTGCATCGCTTATCAAATTGTGAATTTTTGTCTTTAATGGTTTTGTATGAAACTGTAAAAGCTGAAGTTTACACAAAATTAATAAACTAAAAATACATTTAATTCGAAAAAATTTCCAATTGGATTATATAAAATGAAATTGATTATTGCCAGAGGAGAAATAGCTGAGTTCGAATTGGTAGTCTAGAACATTTATAATACTGAGGTTCTCCGAATTTTACGTGAAATAAAAAATATGTTTCCATAGGACGGTCTGTGTTTTTTTTATTAAGACAAAATCACGATTCTATGGCAATGAGTCAAATTTCATTAGGTTGCCAATGTGTGGGTCTCATCCACTATTTCATGAACATTACAATTCGTAATAGAATATAAATTTCACTTTTTTCAATTTTAGACCATTTTAAATAAATCCTTCAGCTCTAATCCATCCAATCTTCAAAGAGAAGAAATAGCTCAGTTCCATTTAGCCGATGATTAAGCTGTTTTAAAGCACCTCATTTAAATTCCATTTATAATGGCTATTTTATTATGTATTGTATTTTTTTAAATCAAATCAAAATAGAAAGTTTAGTAGATCATGTTTTTCGAAAGTCGGCAGGTCGATCAGTTTTTTGACTGATAATGATAACATTGGCCGCTAATCGTCGCTATCGGTTAAAACTTAGTTAATTTGTCTCAAGATGGCAATAAACGAAAGAATATTGTCAAAGTACTATTGACGAATGCCAAATATGAGTGTGAGACATCTACCAGAAAATAAAATATTCAGCTAAACACTAAATGCATGGACGATTCGACGCATCGCGGACTCCATCTAGCGGATTTTCAATAAGCTTCGACAACTACAAATTTTGACATTTACGAGTATGTATCATACCTAAGAAAATATACAATCAACATCATTCGCGATAATTCGTTTTACTGAGCGAGCTTCGCTTCATTTACCATTATTTAATAGTAGTTTCTCTAGAAACAGAATTTTATATTTTGACGTACGTGTGTCTCAAACTTGATTTTGACAATTGTCGGCCAATGACCTAATTATATTTATATACTAGCAACATCTATTAATCTAATATTAAGTTAACTATTTGGTATAAACTCGAAAGCGCGACATAATCTATTTATTTTAAATTTCCATTAAATAAAGTTTGATTTCCTCCGATAAAACAATTATCAAGCTTTAATTCGCATTGCCACTAGTGCAATTTATCTCCGGTATTTGACCCCACAGAATTTTATGATTTGCTATACGAAACTTATATCTTGACTGGGATTTTCAGACTTGTTAAAGTTTTTTACAGTATATTTGTAATTGTATTACAATTTAATTTCGGGATAATCCTGATTAAATTTTTTTAATTTTTTTCATTTGGTACACGCGCAAGGGGGAAATCACTAATTAGAAAATTATCTAATAAATTAGTTAATAATTCTACAAACAGAACCGAGGAATTCGAGTTGTTACGCTACTATTTCTTAAGTTACGGTAAAATAATTCGTCAACTAAGGAATCGAGGCCGTTAATTGATTGAAAGTTAATTCTTTGACACAGGGGGATCATTTTTGTGCCCGTTTTACTTTAATAAATTCATATATAGCTACTCGGAGTAACCGTAGCCCTAATTTAATTTTAGTAGGAAAATCGACATACAATTATGCTAGGTTTAATATTCGTTTTGTCTAAGCGTTAGTGAATCAGTTAAACAAATGGTTAAAAATTACAGTTTTCACAGAAAACTTATATTTATTTGTTCATCATAAAGTAAATAAATTGGTCAAACAATTTGATTCTTCTGTCAAAATTTTAATTTAAATTCGAATTTTCTCTGTTCGGAAATATGATGGTTCATTTTTTTCATTTTTCATTGTGGAACAGTCAGGCAGCGTTTCTCATTTTCTTACATTCATCTCTATCCGTTGGTTCTCTGGTGTAGGCAGCAGAGCACGTTGGTAATTTATACCATTCCATTTCTGATGGGTTTGGGAAGGTATTGCGTCTCACATATCAGTATTTCTCATTTCCTCTGATTAGGTTTTGCACGTTCCCCTGCCGCTATTTTAGAAGTTGCTATGGTTAATTGGTGATTCTGTGTATGTATGCTCCTGTTGTTTGATTTTTTTTAAATTAAATTTTTTTAATCAGTACATGGTCGATTTGATTTTAAATTCTACCTGGTGACGTCTAAAGATATGAAAGAAGAGGTCGGATTTCGGCTGAGCAACTACTCTTATACTTAACTGATCGCATCAATAAGCATATAATCATGTTTCACAATCGATGTGAGGGCTGTATCGGAATATTCAAAGATAAATTCAGGACACATCGTCTCTAAATGACCCAACATATTAATCTAAGTATAAAATAGAAAATTCCGGCATTTAGTTTTAAATTATTGAATGTTAATAAACGGTATGCAATTGAAAAAAGCTCTTATTATGTTTACTTTGGAGTTTTCATAAAGTTTAAAAACTCCGGGAACGCTTAAGACACTTACCTTATTATAAAATGTCGTAAATGAAATTGATAAATAATCACAGTTGTGTAGCTTGTACAATTTTATGAAACTACTTGGATGATATTTTCATGGTGAAATTGGGCTCAATTCGATAAATTGCAGAATTTGTTTTCAATTTGCCGCTTTCAACAGTAAATTTTTAAATATTGGCCAAAAAACAATCAATGCAATCCATTTTACTTTCAATGAACTAATTTGAATTACAATAGAAAATTAATTGAATTAACCATCGATAATTCAATAAATTTTTTTTGTTATCAAATGTTGGTTTACTCGCCCGCAGCATCAAAACATAAAAAAATTCCCCTCGAGTCATAACCTTTATCTCTCCACACCACAATGTTACAGAGCCATTCCACTTCCCTTTTGCAATCGCAATCTATAAATTAAAACAACAAAAGCTGTTTTCATGAAAACAAATAAAAAATTCAGAGTTAGCTTCAAACGAAAAATAAATAACAGAAAATAATGTTTGATTTTTCTTGGAAAAATGATGAGAGAAATCATTTGAAATGAAAAACAATTTCTTATTGAATTTTGTGTTCAAATGGGTCGTTGTCGCTGTTAGAAAATTTGGTGGTTTATTTGCGTATTATTTGTTGTAGTTTAGTTTGTTGAGTAGTTCTCTGTACTTTTGAGTCAATATTTGCGTTCATCATCATCTTAAGAAAATTGTTTCGTGCAATTTAATCATGAAAAGAAAAGTTACCATTATTACTTAAGTTTTTCTTCTTGATTATTTTTAGACAAGTTACATCCTTGTTTTGTATGCAAAACGGAAATGTGTCCCCGGACTCGTCCTCTTGAAAAAGGACGTGGACCTCAGTATGGTATTCCAGAGGATGCAATTCCAATCGGGGCAAGAGTTTGTAACACATGCCAGTGTAAATCGGTTAGATCAAGGTAAGAATATTCGATAATAATTTAAAGTTTTCGATTAATTGATTTTATTTTCCAGGTATTCAAGCTGCCCGCTGCCAACGTGTCCAAATCCAAAAGATCGTGTGAAGCGTTTTCGTAATTTACCGCCACGCTTATTCGAGTTGGCCGCTGAAATACGCGACCCAATCATACAGGAGTTTCAAATACCTCAGAATGTTACGAAATGCTGTTCTGCATGTCTGATACGAATTCGTCGTAAAATGGGACCGCACGTTCCAGGAACCAATTTGACCGATGACGAAGTGATGAAACTAAAAAATCTACTTCAGGAAATCGGACCAAAATGGTCTCAGCTGGGTGAAATTCTGGGGAAAACGACTGTTGCCCTGAAAACGTTCTACTATCACTACAAGAAAAAATACGCACTAGATACGGCGGTCAGTGAATACTATAAAATGCATCCGAGTGAAGAGCGCCGCCCCACGATGACTGATGGAGACGAGTCTGATTTAAGTACGTCATCGGGTGACGAGCGTGAAGGTAATAGTGATACAGCATCTGCTGAAAGCCCTAAAAATAATTTGGTGATTAATTCGACACAATCGGGAGCCTCGATTGCAATCGTTTCGGGATCCGGGTTGATAAAGGATAACAATGTGGTTATCGAAGCAATGAAAAATGATGATCGATTGGCTCCGCCACTGGGTCATGCACCGCGCAAATCCTCGTCATCTTCGAAGCAGCAACAACAGCAACAGGACGAATACGATAGTTCCGCGACTGAGACGGCTGATGAAGAAAATGAGAGTTCGCCAGCAAATCGACAGAGTCCAAAGGTTTCTATTTATTCGAATCAAGCGACTATTACAATGGTTCCGACTGGAGGATCAATTGGTGGTGGGCCAAATCAGCAGCCGCCTCCCCAACCACAATTCCAAAATGGACCGATGAATAGTAATCCTGCAAATGTGCGCGATTTATTTTTGAATGTTATTGAACGGACACTTAAGTCGAACGGACCTCCACCTAAACAGCCAATGCAAATGATGAAAAATCCACCGGGCCAACCTCAAGTTCAACCTCAGCAACAACAACAGCAAAATGACAATCGAAATGATATTACATTCGTAAGAGAGTATCGCAATGATGGAAAAATATTGCCTCGTTCGTCGGCGCCTACACAAAATTCCGATAGTTTGGCAACTCTGTCAGTGGTCGATGTGCATGGGCATGCTACACAAATTCAACCTTCGCTGCAAGTAATTCCGTCACAGATTGCGGCCACAATAACTCCGGTTCCGCCGCAACAATCACTCAATGTACAATCGATGCAGGCACAAACACAGCAGCAAATGCACGATAATGTAAAAGAACAGGGTGGGAATCCGGGTAGCGGAATTGTTGTATATGTTCGTAATAATGAACCCGAAGATTTAAGTATAAAAAAGACGTCTCGTGACACGTTTCCACCACCCCAATCCAAGCAACAGATGCCTCCATCGCAGCAGCAACAACAACAGCAGCCGCCACATGGTTGTGTTACACTGTATCGCAATGATCCTCCCCCACCGCAGTCGAATAACATTCCGCCCAACCAGTTTATGGGAAGTGGCTATCCTCATCATCATGATATAAATCGATCGTCAAAATCACCGTCTATTTATGTGTCGTCGAGTCCTATCTCAATGTCGCAACAACAACAGCAACATCAACAGCAGAATAGAACAATACCGCATCAGCAGACTCCTCCGCCGTCATCCAATATGCAACAGTCACAAAATAAACTATCGGCTTCATCGAAACTAACACCAAAGTTAAGTCCTAAAATTAATCAGAATCCGAAAGGGTCGATTACGCATGGAATGTCTGTAAATCCTACTCCGTTACAAGGAATGCAAGGTGCGACGACATTATCTCCACGGTTTGATGGAATTCGAAGGCAGACTCCACCGACGAATGAGAACAGTAATAAAATGATGCCGGGTTCGATAATCCAGGGCACACCAGTATTACCGCCTGGGCATCATATCAACGATAAACGAGCGTATGAATATTTTAAAAATGCTAGACAAAGTCCTCAGACACAGCACCAGCAGCAGGTACAACAAAATTCACAACAACCGCCACAACCACAATTTGGCGCGCAGTATTCTCGGGCTGCTTCTATAGTAGGCGGTTTTGGAGCCGCGGAACAATCTCGTCAGATATTGCTAAATGATTTTATTACATCCCAGCATATGATGGGTCAACAGCGTGGTGGAACTGGTCGTAGTGTAGATAAGGATTCGCCTAGTCCACGTGGTGGACCAAATTTGAGTAATTCCCCAGCGACTCTATATTATTCGGAGAAGGATCATGGTCGACATGATTATTTAAGACGAACATCGCCAGCTGAACATATAAATAGGTGAGTACTGGAGTTGGAAGTGGTTGAAGAAATAAATTCGGGAATATTATTTTGTTTCATTTTTAGTGTGCCCAGTCCCCATCGGACACCACCCCCACAGCGGCAGGGTGTAATTCAGCGTCATAATACAGGAAGTTCGAAACCACCAAGCCCGCTTCCCAATCGAATGCACGTTCTACCCCAACAGCAACCACCTCAGGTTCAGCAACCACCTCCTCCTCAATCGCATCATTACCCCGGCCCCGGGCGGATACATTACGGTGGGTATAAAAATATGAATCAATCGTCCGCCGAACAGTATCCATTGTCTGGTCACGAGGCATTTTCATCCCTGGTTGATGTTGCAGTGAAACAACCGTTATTACCTGTGCCGAATAAAGACGAAATCAAAAGAGAACAGCATCCCTCCCAGCAACCGCCACCTCAACAGCATCACGATATGCGATACCAGCCAATTTCACGTGATCATCAAATAGCGATGCAAATTGCTGCCCAGCAACATCAACATCAGCAGCAGCAACAGCACCAACAACAGCAACAACAACAACAACAATTACGACATCAGCATCAAATCGATTTGCAGCGTCGTCAACAGCAGCAGCAACAACATACGACCCTCTATCAAATCGAGCGGGAACGTGAACAACAGCGCGAACAGCAACGCGAACAATTTCGGGAGCGTGAGCGAGCAATGGCTCAGGCGCAAATCGAACGTGATCGGGCGGAACGTGAGCAACGAGAACGGGATCGTGAACGACATGAGCGTAATATGCAAATGGAACGGGAACGTGAGCGAATTATGATTAATGAAGAAAAGGAACGAGAGGAGCGTAGGAGGGAAGCACGAATGCATCAGGTGAATGTTGCGCCGCATATTATAAGGGGTAGTGCACCTCCGAATATGGGTGGTCGAGGTGGGATACTGGATCGGGAACGGGGAGGAGATAGGTAGGTTGATCCTATGAAGTAGATAACACTTTTCTCGGAATAACAATCTTTTTTTTCGTATGTTATGCAGGCAAACTCAGCAAGACAGTTGCATAACAACGGGAAGTTTAATCGATGCGATTATTGCGCATTCGATCAATAGCACCTCGGAACATCCACCGAGCCGGGGAGGTGGTGGTAATGTTGGAGGTGGACCAGACCCTCATAGGAACAACTTTGTAAGTTATACATTATTGAGTGAAGTTTTTGATCTGCGATCTAATTTTGTATTATTTTTTGTGTACAGTTTGTTGGGCGTCCAGAGCATGCACACGTAGTTAATGAGAATAACGGTAAATCGCATTCACCAAACGTGATAAACATTGACTTGGAAAGTGATTCACCCCAGACGGCGCGTACCACCGCAAATGTGATTACAAAGAGTATAAAATTAGGTGAATTGGCGGATTCGATTATAGCGAAGGATTTTTCACAGAATCCTTTGTCATTTCGGCCAACGTTCCTTAGTTACCCTGAATCTATAGCGCCAACCGAGCAATGGAAGTATCGTCGGCAAATGGCAGCTAAAGAAGAGCTTCATAATCAGAAAAATCAGGTGGAACGGTTGACACCAGACGTATCGTTCGATCAGCAAATGAATGTACACCACGATTCGATATCACCACCCGATAAGCGACAAATTATACGAATACAACCGCCGAGTCCTAATATTCAGGGTATGGTATTTCCAGAACCGGTTTCGCCATCAGCCAAACGTCAAATAATTCGTATACAACCGCAAAGCCCACTAGCCACATCAGGAATGGCATTTTCTGAGATTATTCCGTCACCTGAAGATCATTTTCAATCGACGGATCGTCGTTCGGGTCCAATGCAGCAAAGTTCATCATCGGTTCCACCGGTGGGTGAATTTCAACTGGATCGGTACATGTCTAATAAAATTGTTGAGGCAATGCGTACGTCGGACGAAAAAGTGCGACATGATGATGGGGGCAATAGTGGTTCTGGTGGTTCTTCGGATCGTTCGCAACAGCAGCAACAGCAAAATCCTGGCCGTAATACACCGGGAGACGGTGAAAAGCGAATGTTAAATAATGATCAGCAGTCGAATCAACCTCCACCTCATCAGCAAAGTCATCAGGCAAGTCACCAGCAGTATCCACAACCACAGCCTCAACCGTTGACAACATTTGCTCAATCTACGTACGCCTATCCATTCAGTGCACTAAATGTTGGTGCAACGGCGGCCGCGTCATTAGCGGCTGCTGCGGCCCAATCTAGTCAACAAGCATCGAAGATGTCGAATTCGGATGGTGACAATCAATCGAGGCAACAACAACAGTTAGCCGAACCAAAACCACTACTGTCGGCGCAGTATGAGGCGCTGAGTGATGAAGATTAAGGATTGCAACAACAACGATTACCGATTCATATTTAATTATTATTATTTTTTAATTTTAAATGTTTAATTAATTTTAAGAAATTTGAAATTTTTTTTTATTTAAATGGATTTCTGTTTTTTTTTTCTAGAAATAAATAAATACAATTATTTTAAGGAAGTAAACGTTAAAAAATAATTAATTAAAATTAACTCTACTTTTTATTATTTTTTTTATTATTAAAAGAACATTATTAAATAAAGAAATAAAATAAATTAAAATATAAAAAAAACAAAAAACTTTTCTATTTTTATTAAAAAAAACAAAAAATAAATAAATAAAAAATTTAATTATATTATGAATAATAAATATGTATATTTCTTGTAATTAAATTAATTATATATATTATATATATAAAAAAGAGAAATTATTAATTAATTTTTATTATTATTATTAATTATATTTTTGGTTTTTATTATTTTTTCCTGGTTTTAAGGCGTTATATTATACTATCTCCTAAATATAAATAAAATAAAATTAATGTTTAATTAAAATAAATTAATAAAAAAAAACATAAAAATGAGAAAAAAATAGCTTCAAACCTATTAATTATTAATTAATTAAATAACAATAAATTGAATTACACAACACAACTAATTAACTATTATTATTTTTTACATAAGTCGTAATGAATATATTATAATTAATTAATAAATAATTTCTAGCTTTTTAATTAATTAATTTTTATTATTATTATTATTTTTTTATTAGATAGGACAACAATTAGACAAACAAAATTACAAAAAAGTATAGAAGTATATAAATAATTAATTTAATAAAAATTAATAATAATCTTCACACACACACATTTGAGTTTACAAATGTTATTAATTAAATAAAACACATTATTAAAAAAGAAGAAAAGAAAAGTTATAAATATAACTGCTACTACTTGTATATAAAAGTAAAAATAAAAATACAAAAAATGGTTTATATAAATAAATGAATTAAAATAAAATGAAAAACAAAATAAGTTAAATAATAATAAAAGTAAATAATAATTATTGTATAACACTGAAAATGAAATAAATAATTAAAAATTATAAAACAAAAAAATATAATTTACGACAAATATTAATTAAAAAAAAACAAAATATATATATAAATGAATATAAATATATAAATACATATATAATTAATTAATTGAAATAAAAAATAAACAAAAACATAGTTATGAATATAAAATAAATGAATAAATAAATAAAAAAAAATACAAAATTTAAAAAAAAATAATTTGTTATAATTATTATTATATATTTACATTCAATTTTTTTATCCCCCTCCCACGTCTCCTTCCTGTACATTTCTCGGTTATTCCTCCCCCCCCCTCCGTCCCCGAATTTTTTCTTTCTTTATCTGAATCTCTCGACAATATTCTATAGTATATTGTTCTCATCCTCCTCACAACTGCAACAGATTTACTAATATTTTAAAAAGAAAAATAATTATAAATTAATTTAATTTGCATCAATAGAAAAAAATAAACATAAAAGCATGTATAAAATTGAACAAAAAAAGTAATAAAACATTTTTTTAAAAATATTAATTTTTGAGAAATTATAAAAAATAAATGGTGTTTATATTTGATGTCTTTGCTAGGTATTTGTAAGGTTTCGTTTTTTGTCTTCGCTAAATCTAGTACAATATAGTAAAGTACAATGAAAAATTGTGAAGTTATGAACTATGGCTATGCAGAATGAAAAATGGCCATATCTAGATCGGTTTTGTTCAAATTTAACTATATTCTAACCGACTATGGTTTTATCCGGATCGGATTTTAGACGAAATTTCTGAATTAGCCCTTTCTAAGTGAAATTCGGCTGTCTCTTACCAACAATTGTAAATGCTTTAGATGCTATGCCAATTTTGAACCATTTTTCGAACTTTGACGATTCGGTGTTGTGGCGAATTCTATTCTTGATGATTTTACTTAGTAATTTTAACCGATTTCGGTTCGATTCAGTTTTAAGGATGGCATTGGTGCTCTAACACAAATTGTGGTTGAAGTTCTGGAACTAGGTTATGCTGAATGGAACTCGGCAATTTTTAACCCTTTATTTTCACATTATTTTGTAGAACCAAATTCAGAACTCATAATGAGATAGTAGTAGTGGCGGTTTTGCAGCACACAATAATTGTTCCATTACAATTTTTAATTTTTATAGACTAAATTGACCACATCCTGACCTAAAATTGGAACCCCATAGGTCTAATTACATACACATATTTACATAATGCTTAGGGTTCTCATCGATCCAGGTTCGGAGACATTGTTCATCACCGAAGATGCTGTGCAACGGCTAAGATTGAAAAGAGAGGAAATATTATTCCCGAAACCAAAATCGATAGTGTTCATCTGAGGCGACCGGGGAACCTGTTATTAGCTGATCCAACGGACTCTAAGGCCGATAGTTATCATCTTAGGGGCTGAGAAATATGGAGAAGGCATCAAGGATGGTTTAGCAAAAGGCCAAGATGGCACACCTTGGGCTCAGCACATCGAGCTCCTAAAAGGCCAAGCGCAATCAATAGTTTTCGTTTCTTTGTTAGAAATCCAAAATATAGTGAAACGGTTGTGGGAAATAGGGCAAATTTCAACCAGCTGCGTACATACAGAACCCGAGAAGATGTGTGAGGAACATTTTGTAAAAAGTATAGTTCGTCACAAAGATGGCAGGTACGTAGTCCCAGATTCCATTTAATAGCAAAATCAATGAAACTTCTGAGGCTGATTCACGGGTAGTTTAAAAAGGATAACAGATTAGCAGTCCTGTACAAAGACTTATAGAAGTTGTTTTCAGAAGCATAGAATAGGAGGTTGAAACAAATCGGAAAGTCCTGTATTTATCACATCATGCCTTGTGAAATAAGAGCAGCGAAACTACCAAGTTCCGGATAGTTTTTGATAGGTCTGCTCAACCAAATTCCGTAGTATTCTTGAACGACACAGTGCTAATGGGATCCGTGCTACATCAAAACTTGACATTTATTTTGTTCAGATGGCGGAAATAAATATTCATAAGCCTAAAAGTTCAACATTTGCTTCGTATATGCTGGCGAGAAACTCTGGATCAACCAATAAACAATTATGGGCTTCGCAACCTATGGAAGTAAATTGCAAAGAATCCGTTGCGATGATAATAAATATCCGTGTTGTTGGAATTATGTAATGGATTGACATTTACTGACGTTCAGTTCGAGATGATTCTTTGACCAACAGATTGCAAAGTGGTTTAGTTCGGGTTTTAAAAGATTGGCGTCAGCGTTTGTTGAAATATTTTTATAAATTTTCATGTCATCGGCGTACACAGAAACTTCGGAGATTTTAATGACGTTAACAACGTCAATTATGGACAGAATGAATAACATTGGTACCAAATGACTACCCTGGGGTACGCCCGAGGAAGCAATAAAAGGAACGGATATGGATAATTTGACTGATACTTGATATCGACGATTTTTATGTAAGACTGCACCCAGAGCAAGAACTGTACTGGTAAGCCGATGGCTTTAAGTTTGAACAAATGATGTCTTGGGAAACCCTATCGAAGGCTTTACTAAAATCTGTTGTGACGACATCGACCTCGTTCGCCGCCTCCATGGTGTTAAGAGCGGATGATGTGAATTCAATTAGGTTTGTTGTGGTGGATCGACCTTTTAAAAAGCCATGCTGAATATCAGAGAATAGAGATACGTGAGTGATTTTTTGAAAAGTTTTATAAGCGGTTGTGCCAATTGGCCAGCACATCTTTTACAACCACTGTCGACAAACGGTCTGGATCGAACGAAAAATCGCCAATCAGATTGTTCATTTTCCTAATAACTGTGCTAGAATCAACGTTAACAGATAATAGGGATGTCTGAGTGCAACCTTCCAAATATTTAAAACCAATTCACGTTGAGCTCAGAATCACTGCTAGTAAAAGTAAGTTTGGAAAATTGACCAACATATTCGTAATAATTTTTGGGTCCTTAGAACGACGATCCTCATATTTTAAAGTTGACGGGTACCCATCTCATTTCTTCTTTAGATTAACAAATTGGCGAACCCGTCTTGGGTTCGCGCTAAGATCCACTTGCTTCAGGCTTATATAATCATTGTAAAGTTCGTTGGCCAATATGTTGAGTTCATTGTAGGCCATCAAATAATTTGAAAAGTCATATTCGCACTGAGTTTTGAAAAATGTCTGCCATGGTTTGTTTCCTATCCATAGTAGGTCGGGAAGATTGAAGTCCCTTGAACCAGAAGTTCATATTATTTGATAAAAAGTCAACAGTGTCCACGAGTAGCTGGTAGGTCACATTCGGACTACGCGGACATAGGTAGGCAGATGTATTGAAGCAAACCCGATACTCAGCCCGAAAAAAACGCGATGGCAACACTCAACTATCACTATCGTAAGATTTTACTATCCCAACCCGAAAAAATATCACTATGGCGAAAGTAAAGAGTGTCATGATAAACTGTCATGACATTTATAACATTAAGGCCGAGATTTTAAAATTACTTTTATGCATTTTTAAGATATATTCCTAATGCTTAGTAGCCTAGTCTGGCCTAACCTTCTCTCTCTTAAACTTCATTCATATGAATCTATTCCGAATTAAGTCCAACAAGCCCGATAGCAACACTAAACTATAACTATCGGGAGAGTTTTCTATCACAGCCAGAAAAAATATCACTATCGTGACAGTAAAATGTGTTATGATAAACTGTCATCATATTGATGACTATACAACCCTAACCACCATGAAGCTACCATGAATTTTCAACCCGAAATTTTAATTTGTAGATTATGGATACAGTCGTTTGAGGTTTTGACTACAAACTGAGGGATTTGCAGAAAACTTCTCTGTGGAATTATCTAGCCTCACAGCGATTGCCATTAAAACGCATTTAGTTAATAGTTATAATTTGCTATATATTGTGTCATGACAGAAGTGGTATTGCCATAAGTAAAAAATTAAGATTTCGGGCTGAAAGTTCAGGCTAGCTTCATGGAGATGCTAGGCGGATAGAATGGTAATGTCTTCCCCGTGTCGTTTTTATTGACGATTCTTACACGTAGCAGCTCGATGTTGTTAGTTCTAGGATTGTAAAATTCAGAACAGTCGAAGTTAGAATGAACTGCAATGTGAACTCCTCGTCCGTTTGGATCCATATGGCAGGGTTCACAACACCATCTTTCCGGAAAACATTAAAATCAGCTGTGAAATAATCATTGTTACGAAAGTAACCATTTAAATTAGTTTTCGTTAAAACAAAAACATCAAAGGGAAATGTTTGGTATTTTAGAAACACCCCGTGAGATTTAGTACGTTGTTGTTACGCCCATCGATAAACGCGTTACGGTTGGTGTTACGCCTATCGATATAATCTTGTACGAAGGTAAAGTTAGCGAGTTCGGAGGCATGGGTAATTCAAACATGGAGTCCGGAACCGTGATTTTGAAAGATGCTACATTGCCATTAAAACGTGACAGATTTCTGCATTTAATAAAATTCAGATCACCATGAGTATTGTAAAAATTTAAGGTCGATTTTATGTGGGCAAAAATATCCTTGTGTGATGTAGTATTCATGAGACTTGAAACAAAAATGTGTTTTATAATTGGAGCTGCTTTAAGGAAGAATGGCTGGTGTAAGTTCGAGTTATCGTCATGTATAACATTACGATGATTTTCCACATTATCAGTGCAGTGGATATAGCAGGCGATAATGGTGACATGTTATGTTTGAGTTAAACACTATTTACCTACCTCACTGCATCAATATTTTCTAGTATAACATGACGTAATACCAAAAAAATCATGCAACTTTAAATAAAATGTTTTAATAACTTTAACACGTTGTTGCGTTAAACAAATCGTTATTGGCCATACTCCACGGCTGTTGTATTTATGAACAGACAAATGAGGTAAACCGAAATGGCAGCGTAACAAAATCGACCTGAAACATAAAACATTCTCTGTATTTAACATTTTATTTAAATCATGAAAATATAAACAATTGGTAATTAAGTATGAGGGCGGAATGAGAAGTTTGGTAAAAATGAAACAAGGAATAATATTTTCGGCCAAAAAAAAATTATTTTTCAACGTAGTCGCCATTTAGCTCGATACACTTAGTCCAACGTTTTTCCAATTTTTCGCTCCCTTCCGAATAATACGATTGCTCCAACCATTCAAAATAGGCGTTTGTTGCTTCGATGATCTCCTCATTAGCAATTCGAAGCGTAATTCATGGATTTTGGCCATAACAATTACACACGTGTGCACCCGTGCAGTGTCTTGATCGAAGAGAACTTTTTTCTTCGCCAAATGCGGTAATTTTTCTTTCAAAATGTCGTTGAAACGGTCCAATAAGTTGCAGTAATATTCGCCGTTGACTGTTCTCCCTTTTTAAAGGTAATCGATGTGGATTATGCCGCGTGCATCCCAAAAAACTTTGGCCAAGATCTTGTTGGCCGATAAAACCGCCTTAGCCTTCTTCGGCGCAGATTCGCCAGTAGAAATATACTATTTAGACTGAACAGTCTAACGGTGTATAGTGATGGATCCATGTTTCATTCACGTCGATGGTGAAGAGTCCCCATAATATTTATCAAGCTTTGTTTTGGTTTGCGTAATGGGTTTTCCACGCAAAAAATAATGTTTAAATAACACACGAAATTCATTTTTTTCCATGGTATTGACACATGACATCTGGGATTTGCGATACCAGACTTCTCACTACGCCCTCGTATTTTTCTTGCAACACTAACATTAACATCCAAAATTGTGTAGCGTTAAACAAATGTTTAAATGATGGCATGTCTAAAATCACGGATAACGATTTATTTGACATTTGTAAGGTTTTAAATCGAAGTAGATATTTTGGTTTGCGTCCATGATGCCTGGAACAAATTGGTCATTTGGAATGCTTTAGTTTTTCACGATGTTATGCAATGAAAAGAATACATCAAATCTCATATGTAAAATAAAATAGAGTAAAACTGCAATTAAATTTAAATTTGGTTTAATTAATTTAGCTTTTGAGTTTTCAGTGAACTTTATTAACCGCGTATACCACTTCTAAAACCGATTATTTTATTTTCACACTTCTGCATTAATGTGGCTTCCAGCATTACACCAAAATCCATCGTATAAAATCCAATAATTTATTTAACACACCAAACCTACATAATATGCCATTGACTCACTTATCCATATGTCAATAACGCAACAAACTAAAGAAAATTCGCCCAACACTTACATAAATTTTCTAAAGGTTATCGTAGTTTCGCTGCTTGCACCCCTTGTGCTACCTCATCTAAAATTGGAAAATTATTGTCACTGTATGCGCGAATTTAATCAATGTTGTGTACAAAAATTCATTCATAAATTAACATGTTACAAATACATCATTCAATTGAAAATGATGGGATAAGCTGTTTGTTGCTTGATCGTGCACGACCAGAGATGAACTGAGCACCCACAGCAAATTGAGTCAATGTAACGGTGCGATATTACATCGAGGCGATGTATCCACCAAAATACTAACCCACCCCACTAAATAACAACTTAAAGTGTTATCCAACAACAATGTTATATTGAATCGACACTGAATAGTTTTTAAATGATGTCGTCACATTTCATTGTATCATGCCCGCGAGGAAGAAAGACCGAACAAAAAAAAAATGTAATGCGAAAACTAAAATACGACAACAATAAATAAATTGAAAAATGATTTGATTAAAATATTTTTATGTATATATAAAACTTATCTGTGAAAATAAAAATAAAACAGACAAAATTTCAGTTATTTAGCGGCTTTTGGGGTATTAACAGTGTACAGAGTTTTTTGAAAAACTCGGTTCAGTTAATTTTATAGTAAAGTGCTTTAAAGTGCATCATAATACTGTGAATTACACGCGACGGTTACATCAAACGAAACCATAAAGTGAGTGAGTTAATTCACAAATTATTACTAGTTTCATCTTAATTAATTCGAGTGACATGTGGTGGTTAACATTTTAATTAAAATTGCATGAAACGTAATCTGTCCACTTAGATCCCGTAAAAAAAAATTATGCAAAGAAAAATGTTTGTTGTGTTCAATTGTTTGTTTTATTATTTAAGTTCTGGAAAAACTGTTTTGCTGAATTAAATTAAATTTGATTAATATTTTATATAAAACGACTCGGATTTATTTATTCGAAAGTGTTTGTTGTGTGTTATTTTAAGTGAATGTGTAGGTGGTGCATTTTAAGCGTGTGTCTATCGAAGGAAAATTAATTTGTGAAAATTTGGAAGTTAAGTGCTTGATAAAATTATCGTTTGTGCACTAAAGTGTATATGGTGGACTACTAAAGTGCGTGTATAGTAGGCGAACAAGTAGTAGTACGAATGGCGAATGGTTTCTCATTTACGGTTATTCCGTATGCTGCCTGAGTGTCTATTCTATTATAAGGGGAGGAATGGCGTGTTTTAAGGGAAACCCTGGGTGTAAATACAGTTTATTTAACTTTATGATATTCTTCACAATATTTACATGCGCGGTTACTGAAATGAAGCAATATTGATATTGGTGTCGGATGTTGTAGAATCTGTGGCGTATAGGACAACAGAAATCAAAATCGTTCTGAATACAGACAGTTTTATTGCAACTAAAATTAAATGCTTTTTGTTAGAAGATTTGATTAAGAAATAAATTTAGTATTATAAGATTTCATTGATTCAATATTTTAGTACTCCTCCTCAATCCTGTAAATCAATTAAGCTTCTGAATTTTGAATTCTTCGAAACTGGTAGTGGTTTAGATATAAGTTACGTAGCTATTCTTGGTCAATTTTGATGCTTTTTTGCGTAGTCAAAATTCTTGTGTTATATTTCTTATGAATTCGTTTTCCGGATGTGGTTGTAACGGTAAGTTATTGTCTCTAGCAACCGTGTCTTTTTTGAACATTGGTTTATTTTTTGCCTTGATTTGTTTGTTTGCTATAAAGATTGTTTCGCCCGGTTCAAATGTTTTTGGCTTTTCCCTCTTCGCGCTCTTCCTTGCGAGTTTGGCTTCCTGGCTTTTCCGAAATCTTTCGATTTTATTTTCGTTTATTTTGTTTTTAAAATCAGCTATAGGTTTTGGTAGTTTATTCTTTGTATCCTGCCAAAAAATATGTCGCTAGGTTTCTGTTGTATGACTGAATGAATAGAATTGTTGTAGCGATTTGCGGCTACATTTATTGTATATTCGTCTTGCAAACATCTGTTAACCATTTTAACGGTTCCATTTGTCTCACTTCTTTGTGATGATGTGTTAAGTAAATTTGAACTCCCAGTGTTTTTAGATGATCCGTTATTATCGGAAAAAATGTGCTGTGCTTTAATTAGTTCATCCTTCAGAATGGCCTTTGTTTTGATGCGAAAAACATCGCGAACTTCGTAAACTTGTCCACACAAGAGATTAACTTTTCATGCCTAATTTCCATTATGTCGAAATGAAGTATTTCAGTCGGATACGTTGTGATAGGATCCCCTGGAATTTCACTTGACTTGGATGTCTATCGTATTAATTGAGGTTATGGATGGCCACCGTTGGAAATAGTATTTTCCCAAGATTTGTGTTTTATTTTCTAAGTGATTCCGAAGTTCTCGTTTGTGTTCGTCACTTATAATTGCAAATTGATTCTCTTCGTTGCATATATCCGTAACCGCTCTTTGTGTTAGTCGTATTTTATACAATGAGAAAAGTTCTGGATGATCTGAATATACTCCTCAGGTATTTTAATCCCATTGGTCGTATGCTGATTTAGTTTTTCTCTTAAGATTTCTTTCAAGTTTTCCTTATTGAGTTTCGAGAGACTAATGTGATGTCTATGGTATGAGGGGTGTGGTTCCTAGGCTTACATTTCTTTGCCTTTTTTAGATACAAGTTGGTTTGTGAAATGCGTTGGTTGGTGCGTCACAGTATCGTATTAGATCCGTTGAATCCTGATTGTTTGCCTCTAGTTCAAGTCTTGCAAGGGCGTCCGTGACCTGTATTTCCTCATTCCTCTAGACGGGCCTTCCACCTCTTTAGTTTAGCGTTGTTGTTCTTATTATTCATTGTAAACGTAAGTGGTTGGTGATCTGTCTTGATTTTTATTTTTTTGCTCCGTAACGGTAGTGCCCTAGAATATCTAGGGGCAAAATTATGGTCAGCATCTCCTTCTCGTTATTCTCCTCCGTTTTATTCAGTGCCCGAGAGAAAGAGGGTCTGACTTTACCCATGTCGCCTTGAGATAGCACTGCGTCAATTTGCAAACGATGATGCGTCCGTAGCCAGGAGGTAGGGCTTGTTGAAATTCGGAAAGATTAAAATCTCCGTGGAAGATAGTAGTTCTTTGATGTGTAAGAATGATTGCGTTTCTTCCTTGTTTAAATTGATTTCAACCTTCTTGGATTCAGTTGCCTTTTTTGTGCATTTTCCCCTCTCATAAGGTTCGTCAGTGACTTGCCAATTTATGACTTAAGATCCTTTAGGTTCTGAGGTTTTTTAATGTTTTTGATGGCTGCTATATCTTTCTCGGGTCGGCTTTGGTTCCTTTGTTTGTGATCAGATAACTGATTTATCCAAATTGCCTCTTAGATTGGCCTTTTCCAGTTTTGAGAAGCTTTTCTCGATATTTCATATATATTATTCTGTTTTTTCGGCGTTCTGTTTTCACCGATCAATAGTTTTAGTAGGTCGTCGATCATCCTTTGCAAAATGGCGCGGTTTCATTGTTGAAAACGATGTTTTTCTATATCGGCTTCCTTCATCCTTATCTGAAGGAATCCAGACTTTAGGTCGATAGAGAAAAAAATTTAGAATTGCCCAGATTCGCCAAAGTATTTGATACATCCGGAATCCGTTATGAATCTCTTGTTATGATGGAGTTTAGCCTTTTGAAGTCGATTACGAAACCTTAATTCTTGGTTTGTGAGGCGTCCATCTTTTTGCCGACAAGGCTCTTAGATGGTATAATATGATTATGTCCGTTAGCAGCGAGTTTATTTGTTTCTCGACTTCTAGCCTTGATGTAATGTTAATTCCATTACTCAATACTCGTGTTGAACTGGTGCATTCAGAAACACTGACGTTTCTCGTTGGGTATATAAATTCGCTTTCCTTACCAATGGAAATACAAAAACTGGACATTACATCAATCTAAGGAGTACCTGGTTGCGCGAAATCTACATCGATTCTACATTCACACTATATTGGACAAGAGCTGGGCATCAGTTCAGCTTCAAAAAATATGACACTGTTTTGAAATGCAATTTTTTCATTTCTTTCGATTGTTTGCTTGCATACGTCATTTTAGAACTATGTTAAATATGAGAAACGTCGAAGACATGTGATACATGTCTCGCTTAAGACATTGCTATGAAAGAGAACGGTATATGACATCTCACACACTTGTCGCCTAACGTGGACTGTTATTCGACGAGTCATTTGGCAAACTAATGTGACTAAAACTATTGAATTTTGTATGTAAATTAATTAAGAAGTTAATAATAATAAGAATGTATTATTAAATTATACAGTTGGCGATATTCGTCAGACAAACAATTTGTTTCGACTGTTCATGTATTTATTTCATTATCAACATTTACTTCTCAAAAACTAAACTCCGCATTAGCTTCTTTTGTTAGTATAGAGATGTTATTGGTAACAACATCTTCGTTTATAGAGCTTAGTTACATTTTGTGAATATCATTTTAGTACATACTACCGGATACCCGGCGTGTGCTGTACCGCCTTTTCGTAGCAAAGGGTATTTAGCTGATACCCGGCGTGGGCTGCTCGCAGTTGAATTAAATGAATTTTTTTCTTGTAGGTTTGGGTGTTTTTTTATTGAATGAACATATATTTAACTATGAACGATATTTTACTATGAATTCATTCAATGATTTTAACTTTAAGGTCATGTCAATCCGCAGATGGTTGGCCAGTTAATAATTGTTCTTTAATCTCATCCCATATGGGATTACATGTTAACGTTATGAACAGATCGGGGCGACCATATGTACGTACATGTGTCATGGCGTCTTGTGCATCCTCGTGCATATGTCGGGGACTTCCTGTGAATGTGGCTGGTAGTATGATCATCGTTCCGCATCACGAAGGCGAATATAGTCATCTGATCGCAGTTTAGCTTGATTCAATCGTATAAATAAAATTCGTTCCGATTTAATTTTTGCATACATATCTACGACGAATTGATGATGTAACTGTCGACACATCAACATGCACTTTTCGGAATTTTGACGTATCAGTACGCGATATGCATAAAAATCCATCGCTCACTTTTTTATTTGTTGGCTCATCTATGAAATGGAAACAATATTCTCGATTATTATTTTTTGTGATTGTTATTTATGGTTGCCGAATTTCCAGTTGCTGGATTTATTTGTTTAATATTAATGTGATATGTATCTTGTCCATCCCAGTAGATAGTTGAAGTTGATCGTTGCGGCAACGGAGGATGATGTCACGTGAGTTAAGTTCCTCACCAACAATCACAGTTGCCATTTCATCGATGGTTGGTGCATTGAATCGCCGTTGATGTTGTCCGACTCATCATGCCTTTAGCTACTTTAAACAATCGAATTAACCCGCTTGTAGGAATGCGAAAAAGTCACGTCTTCTTGCGGCGTTATTGAATGAAACGCGTTGATCTACTTGTTGTGCATCATCCTGATTGCTATCCCATAAAGTAGATTTGTAAGTATTTGTGCTCTTCATCTGGAACAGGCAATACAGATCCAGCGCGATGGTACACCTGCCCTTGCACTTTAAACATTATCATGTAATTGTTTCTGATGACATTGGTAGCACCAAAAGATGTCGTTTGGAAATATGCATTGTATTGTTTGCACATGCCAAACCTTTGTTCATTGGTTCATTTTCAACGAATGGATGCGAATGGTAATGAACTTCCGAATTGTATTGAAATGCAATGCGTTCAAACGAAACGATTTGTTGTTCTCTGTTCGGAACAACTTGTGCACGATTACTTGCAAGTCGTTGTTGCCGGTGTTCGACTGTTTCTCTGGATTGTGATTGTGTAGTTTGCACTCGATCAGTTTGCCGATATGCTTCCCGTTGCTCATCTCGTTCAATGGCTCGTAACGTTTTCTAAATTTATGGGCGTACTTTGTATTCGTTGCGAGCGTTGTTGTTGGATCTCAGTTGCTCGCGAGACTCTAGCTCTAAGCGATTGGCGTGTACCCCCCAATAGATCTTTTCTTCGGGGTTAACTACAAACAAAATGTAATCACAAATACACATTCATAAACTGCAAACATATATTTAATAAGAATGTATATTCTGTTGATACAATATTTAATCCATACCTGAAAAATAGTCACCACCAATTATTTTATTTCACTGTACCTAATAAATAATCGGGAATAACGGGGATTCGGATTTACACAAATCAGTATTAATTTACACAAAACGATTATATGTTGAAATATTCGACGACGGTTTAGTCGTCAAAATAACATTATACGAAAAACAAAAGATATTTATGAAACTAAACCAATCTTAGACGTTTGTATCAAAGGACATTTCTTGTATGAGATGCGATATTTTAAATATAAAGTTTGCAGTTTTTCAAACTAAGCCAATTTTACACGTAAAATAATAATAAAATAGTAATAATAATTTGTATAGCAAAGGATATTTCTTGTAGAATACGATTTTTAAATATAAAAGGTTAGTACTTTTTTTCAAACGAATTGTACTCGTATAATATTTTGTAGCAAAGGGTATTTCTTGTGGAAGATGCATTTTTTTGTGATTGGAATGGTGGCTATAGGGACAAAAATGGAATAAGTAATTTTTATTATAAATTGCTTTCGGAAATTATATATTTTAGCTTTTTTATATTATTAATTTTTATTTGTTAAAACAATTAGAAAATCGAGTTAGTCGAATATTTAGTCTAAAGTATTATTTTTTTATTTCACTTATTTGATTAAGCTTCACCATTTCAAACGTCAGCAAACAGCTTACAAACTGCAAAAATTTAATTTTAAATTCAAATTAATTAATTTTAAATTAATAAATATTTTTTTGAGTCCATCAATTTATTATTGATTGATAACGCATTTCGTTTGGTACAATATTTCAGTGTTAACAGTTGCTCTTCTGTTCACTGGGACAATTCCATTCCCAATTGCTGACGATTACATCCTTATAGAGATAAATCGTTTATAACGGGTGTTTTTAGAACTTGAAATTGTAAAAAATAAAACAAAAAATTAAATTTTTATGAAAAATATACTCTGGCAGATCTCAGTATACTCTGGCAACTCATCATGAATAGGCTCACGCTTGAACAATGCTACGAAATTATTAAAATTTACTTTGTAAATCGGTCCGGGGATCGCGTTACGGTCAATGGTGATCGTTACTGCAGCACGATCAATGATTTTTTGTTTAAAAATATCGATGATATTGATCTGGACGAGATGTGGTTTCAACAGTCCATACGGCGACCGAAACCATCGACTTATTAAAATCAAAATTTGGCGATAAGTTGATTTCGAGAAATGGACCTGTCAATTGGCCTCCACGGTCGTACGATTTGACACCTCTCGATTATTTTCTGTGGTACTTGAAGTCGCTGCGGTTTATGCTGATAAACCGGCAACAATTGATGCCTTGGAGGCCAGCATTAAAAGTGGCCTAAAATTGGACGTCCAATCATGCCCGTCCAAAAAAAACATTTTTGATTACAATTTAATTTTTTGTGTTATTTTTTACAATTTCAAGCTAAGTAACGTTCATTGTTCGTAGTAACGAACAATGAAATTTTTGTGTATTTTAGAAAATATTTGTATGAAGCACCAGACTCAGGGACCCGATCCCCTCAAAACAATTATGAACCCTGCTCATTGGTATAAAAATTCCTATCCAATGTTTGAAACCGATTGGATGAATGGTGTGCAACTTATAAGGAGGACCCCCTTGACCTAAGGGATGGACTCGCCGGATGCAAGCATGCCACTAATTTCAAATAAGCTTATTCCTTAACTCATTCTCGTAAAAGAATTTAAAAAAAAATTAATTTTAGATAAATTTGTACCGGGGCCCCTAGACTTCAACCCCTTCAAAAATAACGTAAGGTTGGTATACGCATTGTGTGAAAGTTTCATGTCCATCGGCCGTATAATCTTTGAGATTTTTCTGAACAAACAGACATAATTTGACGTGTATACAGGGTGTCCCAGAATTCGACGATCAAACGAAACAGGGTGATAGGAGAGCTTATTTCCAACAAAAACAGCCAAGTAAAGTTTTTTCGAATTGTTGATGGTGCAAAAGTTATTCGACTTTAAGTGATTTTTAGTGAAATGGCATGCGTACCCACCAAAAAATTAATTAAAAAAAACCAAGATTTCTTTTGAAAAATGGTTTTGTAAAATCTTTTTGTTTCTCAAATTTTTTTATTGATGTTTAAGTGACGCCAGCGGGAAAATAGTGTACTACAGAAAGTTGATACACTATCAGACAAATATGCGACACTAATGCAGATTTTAAAATGGTATCCCACACCGGGCTAGTCATAACAGACTATTTTTTATCAAGTTTTTCACAAAGTAAGTCGTGTTTATGAAAAAATGCACTTAACAAAATTTCGATTTCTAAAATTGGTGCTTTCTCAGAAATTCATTAATCACGGCTTACTTTGTGAAAAAAATTGATAAAAAACATTCTGTCGTGAATACGCCCGGTGTGTGATACCATTTTAAAATCTGCATTATTTTCTGATAGTGGGTCAACTTGCCGTAGCCGCGCTGGTGGCACTTAAACATCAATAAAAAAATTTGACACACTTTACAAAACCATTGTTTTTATTTGACAGAAGATAATACAGCTCACAAAAATGATGCTATTGGAAAGGCACACTCTTCTAGATCGTATTAAAACAGAAAGTTAAACAAAAGAACTCTTGTTTTTTTTAATTAATTTTTTGATGGGGCGCATGCATCTCTAAAAACACTAAACGAGGAATAACTTTTACACCATCAACAATTCGAAAAAACTTTACTTGGCTGTTTTTTTGGAAATGAGATCCCCTATCATTCTGCTTCGTTTGATCGTCCAATTCTGGCACACCCTGTATAAATAGGTAGGAAATTTTGAAGTTACGGAGCTTATAGTTTGTGAATTAGACCAAAAATGTGCATTAAAAGTGTACGCTTCACTGGGTTAGTCCTTAGGTAGTTTAAAAGAACGTAATGTAGTTTTATTAACGTGGTTTAAATTAAACTGTTGAAAGAATCTAACCGGTTTCTTTGATATACTCGTACAGATTGGGAGCCGCGATGTAAGAAAATCTTTTGACGTATTCATGCAACATTGTGTAAAAAAATTTTACTTACATTTTATTGCATTTTAATGGAAATGCGCTCAACTTTAAGCATTGCGTTATAATTTTCAGCAGTAAACATTGAAATCACCAAAGTCGGAGGAATTAGTGTAGAAAAATTTATTTCACAACACAAAGTTTAAATATTCAATATACGGGTAATCAAAAACCATATTTGTTTGTGATAAACTGATAACATTATGCAGTTTCGCAAGTTACGTCGCGGCATGAAAAATGTATGAAATTGTGTTCATAATTTTTTTTGGTCATTTTTTTAACCTTGCTTTATAAATTGGACCAGACAAAATGTCAATCGAGTGAAATTTTCTGAGTTTGTACTGGAATTGATAATAATTAATGAAGGTCACTTGAATTTGTGGAGATGAACTCATTAATCTCAATTAATCTCTCTCGTGGTGGCCTTAAATTGTCATGGCATAAATTAATTTAGACTCGTCTTCGATGTGCCCTCGTCCTCTCGGTCGCCTTCATATTCACACTTCAAATTTAACTTGTTTTAAGCGAAACTCTTTCATGTTAATTCGGTAATACTTCCTAAGTTCGTTGTTGACTTGGAGTATGTAGTTGATGCAACCGTGATAATTCGTGGCATTTAAAAACTTGTGAAAATCATGATTTTCTCGATTCCCATACACCATCATTAATGTCATGGCCCTAAATTATATATAAACCAAATTTAGAAAGCAAAACAAAGCAAAGATGATAGATTAGCATTATACAGAGAGACCTTCATTACATTATGAACTCAGTGCGATGGTGTGCCCCATTTTTGCGTAATAATCGATTTGAAAATAATTTTGGTGTCAAACGATCCCTGAAAACGAACGCTAATTGCACTTTGTTTAGGTATGCTTTCACGGCCATCATCCCAAGTATGCGCTTAACGATTATTTAATAATTAAATGACCAAAAACGTTTTACTTATTTATTAGATAATCTGCCTTCTTAATAATATTACGAGTTAAGCAAACGCGTCTATTGTGAATGAAGCGAATTTATTATTTGTGTGTATGTACGACTAGGAATGCTGTGTTTGAGCAAAGAAAGAAGAAACTTTGAAATTATTTTCAGGGTTAGAAATAAAAGCGAAAATGCGATAAGCGCGCATATTTAAGATCAATCTGTGTATCTAACTACTTATATTCCATAAGATGATAATCAGATTACTTATTTATAAACAGAAGAAGTGAATTGTTTGTTTTTGTCATTGTTATTGTTGCAGATTGCGATCACCATCACACACTTAATCAGATGAAGAAGCCGATTGTTTGCGTACTAGTTATATTCGCAGCAGTATGTGGCCACAATACAGTAAATGGATCGGTGCTAATAGCTGATTTTACAATGAGTCGTATGATTGAGCTACTACCGCGATCGCCGTACTGTCGACTGCACACTGATCGTGGTGATATACAGAGAATGGTGTTGGCTGCTGATTCGAAAAAAATTCGTCATGTGCCCAGGGAATCGGTCCTAGCGCTCGAAAATGTATGTAATGAAGTGGATCAAGCATCGACTGAGGTGCAAGGTGGATTAGGATTTATATATCCAGGAACGAAATGGTGTGGACCAGGTGAGCTTATTATTAATATCTTGATTAATTATAAGTTGTTTTAGCGCTTTGTGAGGAATTTTTTAACTCAATTTTCCACCATTAATAGCGAGCTGCAACTTTCAAGAGCGTATTGCCGATGAGAATACACAAGAAATGGAATAAAACAAGCTGTGTGTGAGGTATTAAAGGATTTTTTTTTATTTGAAAGGCCCATGTATCTCATTATTTATTTAAGCTAACATCGTACAAATGTCCGCCGCGGCTTCTCACGGTGGCTCTGATCCGGCTGGTTCAATTTTCAGTTGCCTGCCACATAGATCCGGCTAAATTTGAGCCATGGTATTGGTTATGTTGGCTTTAAGGTCATCAGCCGATTATAGCTTATTGGCATAGACCTGCGACTTGAGGAAACCCTACAAAAAAAGTCTAGCAGGGTCAAATCGCACGATCTTGGTGGCCAATTCACGTTACCGCTGCGAGAGATCCTGTGTGACATGTAGCCCTGTCATACTGGAAACACATGTCGTCTACCTCCATATCGTTCTATTTGGGCCAAAATAAATCGGTTAGCATAGTTCTGTAGAACGTCACTTTCAAAAGATACGGACCTATGACGCTGCCGGCCCAAAATCCGCACCAAACAGTAACTTTTAGTGGATGCATTGCAATCATCAGGCTGCAATCACCTCATGTAGGTTGGCGTCATCCCATATACTGCAATTTTGCTTCCAAATGCTCTGAAGCCCAGTCAGCGAACAAATGACGTTGTCTATGGTCATTAACTTTGAGCTCCTGGATCAGTTGGATCTTGCACGGGTGTAGGCCGAAGCCTCTACGCACAATTCGCCAAGTTGAAGTCTGTGAAAGGCCGAGTTTTTGTGCACGACGAGGACTGCCTCGGATTCTGCTGTTCACTTTCACAGACCGCCGCAATGTCCTCGGCCTATCGGGCGTTTCTTTGACGTACAAGTGTTGACTGATTGTTTACCGAACCGGTTGTCTCTAATTTGGCCATCAAACATTGGAGAGTCAACTTTGAGGGACCACTGCGTCCCCAATAAAATGGGCGCAACGCGCGCAACGTTTGTACGAACACTCGTAAGAAACCTCGTCCAACACTCGTACTCATGTAATGAACACTCATTTCTATCATTTGGACGTGCTGCTCAATGGTGTAACTTGTCATGGTAATTTGGCATCAGTGACTGAAAAAAACACCAGATTAGACAGACGCCACCAAAACAACATGGCCACCACAGGCTGCCAACATCGACCCGCTTAAATTGAAAACCCCTTTAGTTATTCGTGGTATATGTGGGAATTGAATAAAATTAGGCGGATAGAAATCATGTTTATCGCTCAGAGGTTAAAAACGCACTTACCTCGTCATGATGGAGCTCTATCTAAAATACTCTGCAGAGATTGCAGGATTCTAGCACACCTCAGAAAGTTGGTGGTAGATTAGTTTCACACCAGAGTACTGAGGTTCAATTTTGATGACGAAACTAAAGAATATGCTGTAACGGATGATATTTCAAACGAGGCAGTATCAGGTCAAGGTTATATAGGCTTTACCGACGACATAGTGATAATGGTCTTCGCTAAACATAAGCAGGAGATTTGTTGTTGGAGCAAAATTGGGAAAATATGAAAACATGCGAAATAATGAAAATGAATGTTGATTATCCGTGTCGTGTTTTTGATCGAAGTTGAGGTAAAAAACGGTTTCCCGTGGATGTGTCGATTTTGACAACTACGTAAAGGTGTTGCCCGATGTTTGTGTTTTATTTAGGTTTACCCGACACTTTGTTATAGGGTGTTCGCCGATAGATGTCACCTTCAACTGTTTGTAGAGGCATATGGTGTCGTCCCCAACTTAGCTGGCCATAGTGTTTGTTGTGGTTGTCTGGAATAGACAGCAGGCACAGCTTATTGTCATCATTCGCTTGTATACAGCATCTTCCATCAGATCCTGGCTGTTTATCGATGATCCTGTCGAGTAACCATTTTGAAGGTGGTATGCTTTCCTCTTTAATCAGCACCAATTGTCCGATGACGGACTCCCCTCACTCAACCACTTTGGTCGTTGCTTTAGGCGGGAGAGGTAAGTGATGGATGACCGATTTTATCCCTGCTTCCCAAACGAATTTATGTTTACGAAAACGGGTTAGTATTTTGAAAATGTTATGTTGAAGCTTGGGCCAATGCGAAACGTGATAAGGAAAATGGCACTTCCTCAATATGATCCAACTCCAAGTAGTCGTGCATGAACTTTTTATATTCAAAACGGAATTAATCACTCTTAAAAAACCGACCCTCCATATGTTGTAGTCGAAAAAGTACGTCCTTTCACGACCTTTCAAGGAATAATAAGTTGTCATTGCTTGCTCCGTTATGAAGCCAAATTCAACAAAGCTCGAAAATTGAAGTTTTACTTAGAGTGCGCTAAGATAGTGATTGCTGTGGCGAACAATACATCCATTTGGCCTTCGGTTTTCATTCCATTTATGTTGTAGCGTGCGATGTCTTTTGTTGCAGACCCGGCACAAGCCGGATTTGAACGCCGAACTGATGTGGCCTGGAGATTTGACTTTTCCTCGAATGTAGGTGGCTTGAATTGACCATTTTGTAGACATTGTGATTTCCAGCACAAACATGACACGACGAATGCAATGATGAGGGAGCTTCTTTTTGCGACTGTGATTAATTCAATTTTGTTCTGGCAATAAAAATCATCTTTAGTCATCATCGATGAGTTTCTGGATCCAAGTTATTGGCAATGATATTGATTAAGATCATATCTCATGTGGTGGCCGGCACTACTAAAACTTACAGACAGCCCACGGTGTTGGCCGTTGTATCAAAGATTTAGCATAACCCCACAGCTGATTCAATTTGTAGTGCAGGCTTGGTTCTAAACTTTCGAACATGACTGGCGGCAATGAACCGACGATGAATATATCGATGGTGGTCCAGTTAAATTCGCCTTTAGGTAGTGTGGAATCTTGATTCGAGGCAGTATTGTATATCGAGCGACTGCTGTGCTTGTTTGCCGTGTCCTTTCGGGTTCTCAACAGTAACTGATAATTGTCTCTTGACGGGTTAGAAGTTCGAGATTGTAACGGTGTCCTCATCACCGCACACGGCCACAGTTTGGCCATCTGGTTGCAAAATTTATAACGAGACACCTCGTCGTCGATCTGCGTCTCTACGAATTCGTTATTTATTCCTGGTGTGTTAATTGGGAGCTCGTCGCTCTCTGTAGCGACGCTCGATTCACGAGCGTTGTCATTATACTCCGATTATCGAAATTGCTTTACGGCATGACACGGAAATCTGGCTCGAAGGACCAAAAATGTTGCGAAATTGCGAAAATATGAAGTAAAAAAATGAAATAATGAAAATTATCCGTGTCGTGTTGTTGCTCGATAGGAGGTTGAGATAACAAGACAGTTATTCCCGTCCGAAGTTGATGTTTTATTTAGGGCTGCCCAACCTTTTGTTATAGGGTGCCCGGAAAACTACTCAGTAATATTGCCCCACTGCTCTTTTCGGATAATGTGTCTTCTCCAATGTGACGTCAGTTGGAACGTTTCCACCATTATCCAATTTCAAATATACCTTATTCGTCAGCGTATATCTTTGGTGTTTGCTTATTTCTTATATGAACTTGTTCACTAATTTCTTTACCATTCTATGGCGTAGGATCTGCTGCTGAAGTGAGTGCAGCTGCGGATTTATCACCCAGAATCACTTTCTTCCATAGATTTTTCTTCAATAAGGGCAATTCCGTTTTATATTTCCAATTCGAGTAATTAGAGTTACTTAATTTTACAAATGAACACGGTCGAAACGGAACGTCTTCTTCTATGTGGAACAAGTGAAACACGGCTAGATAGCAACAAATATGCAACGCTGAGGTAATTCAGCTAGTCTTAACTAACTGCAGCAGGGAAACTTTCGAATTTCAAAATGAAACTTTACATACCGATTAAGACCAATTTGTGCTAATTAGTGCTCACGGGGTAAAATTAGTGCTAGTCTTGTAGCCGAGAAAACGGGAAAATAAAATTTAAATCTTCTCTTGTGTCTGAATAAATTGTTATTTGAAAATATTGAAAATAATTGGAATTAACTTTTGGCGTTGATCTTGCTTATAATGTTTCAAATTATCCAAATGAGATAGCAACATGTGTTCGACGTATTTGTAACATTCAATACGATAAAATGTATCGAAATACTAATATTTTGAGATGTCTTAACTCTAAAAGCATTTTGAAAATTGTACCTTGGAATAAAATTAACAGATAATATCACATAGGTGTACGCTTATCTCGCTTTTGGTATACAGTTTCTGATTCAAGCGGGGCTCAACTATAAATAGTATTGGTGAGGAAATTGAAGTTATATAGTTATGCAATTAAACTCAAGATTACTCTAGTGCAACTTGAACTCAACCTACACGATTCAATATTTCCTGTTTACGATACATGTAACCATCAACAACAACACCATAAAAACCGATTGCATCCATGATCAACAGTTACGAAAGGAATGCTTCAACCTCCAAATTATACATATTTACATAATCAATATAATCGCGTATAAACAATCGACACTAAAAGTAGTTGAGCATAAGTTCAATCAACCGTCTGCATATATCACACAAAAACAACATAAAATTTGATTACGCTACAAACCCATTTCATGTGAAGGCCGAAATAATTAAACTTGATCGCGCGCGTAAATCTGCGCGGTCACAAAAACGTGTTCACAAAAAAAGTGCGGAACAAAACATAAATAATTTAGCATTCATAAGATTGCAATTAGAGACCCTGAAATATAGTTAACCGTTTAATTAATGTAAACTGTAATGTATTTTAGTACTAGATCAATCTTTATAAAGGCGTCATCGTTCCAGCCGCAATATTTTTTGTGTGCGCGACAATAAATTCCAATAAATTTTAATCAACGTTATATGTCAAATCAATTAAGCAGTGAGATCTGTTTACGATCTGATACGTTGTAACAAATTAATTGTTTTAATTAAGTGAGTTGTAATCGCGTGGAATTGACTAGATTTATCGATCGTTTCTGCAAAATTTTCTAATTTTTTGCATGTGGCGATAATATTTTGACATAAAATTTCCATTTACATAAATCTGTGTTTTTTTTCATTTTATGCTAATCTGTTTACGTTCCGCAATGAGTTGATTAAGCGAGTGGACTAAATAAATTTAAATTATTCGCACAGTGGGCGAATGAGATATTGTTGTTAAGATCGATTTCGATAGTTCCCATACTAATTTACACATAAACATTAAATTTGAGGTAAATTGGTAAATTATTTATTTACAAATGGGCTGGTATAGCGAAAAAATGGGACCCAGCTTAAAATGATCATGTGTTGCCATAATCAGGCTCAGTAGTCAGTGATTGGTTACGTCATATTGTTGAAATAGTTAGAGACAACCCTAAGCTGACTGACAAAACTGGCCTTCTGGTTGAATAGCTGATCGAGTCACAGTATGGTCAGATACCAGAATTTCCTCCCAATTTTATCTTAAATTCCGAACCAAATTTCATTAACGTTACAAAATGGCGGTATTACACCTAGCATGGACATATTCCACAAAATTCACTATAGAATCTCTATCCAATACTACAAACCAAATTTCATTATCATAATTGGTTAAGAAATGGCCAAGGTTCTTCCAGCAATTTAAAGTTGAAAAATTTCTAGCGATTTTATTTTTATTAGCAGAAATCCGATTAGTGCTGTCTTTTGTGGTGAGTAGCGTAAACTGCTATTTTCCAATGGCAAGGTTTCGATATTATACATGGTATTAGCCGTGTTTTTTTATTGGAGCACTATCCGGCGCCGAAGGGTATTTCTATTGAAACTGTAGCTATTTATTCACTGATGCCGCTATACCATAAAAATGAAAAAATAAATTCACCATAAAACAAACATTTAACGACCTAAAATATATCAATTAACATTTATTTTGGCATGACGTTATAAGAAATAAATCATTAAAGATTAAATTTCTAATGGTTTAAGGGTTGTACAAAACAAAGGAAATTTAAAATTTCCCTTTGTAAATGGATAGTGCTCCCGATAGCGGCTCCCGATAAATAGGTAGAGCAAGATATTTTGTTTATCGATTTTTAACTAAAAATTTTAGTTTAGAGTTAAATAAATTAATTATATGCAAAAATAGCGCGCTGAATAATAAGTTTTGACATAGAAAATTGAGTGCTCCGGATACAGCTATCGGGCGCTAAAACACGGCTATTGTTACTATTTCGAATATCGTGAATTTGACTAAAAATGATGAATTGGCTTAAAATGCAATAAATTGTGTAAATTTAATTAATAATAATTAATTAATTGCGGAAATTAATGTTGTTGTGTTTTAAGTGTTAAGTGGATATTTAGATTATTATGTTGTGATTATATTTCCGGTATTTAAGAGAATATCTCGGAAGTGTTGTAAAATGATACAGTTGTATCATTTTACAACACTTCCGAGATATTCTCTTAAATTGTAAACCATCAAATTATTGCGGTATTCACCAATCAGCGAGAGGAACCGTATTTAATCGACGGAAATTTAGTTAATTAATTTATATACCAACTGTAATTACAGATCACTCTAATATTCTGAATCTTCATGAGGAACTTTTTCTTACCACATATCAATCATTCAAATAATAGCCCAACATCTTCATCTCCCAGCTAATATTGATACGAACTCCAGCCACTCTCAAGATCGCAGCAGCAATGTTAATCTTCCATTCACCCTTAAGGCACTTCCGGTACAACATTCAATCAGGCCAATTTGTCGTTTTCCGAAATATCAACAATAACATGACATGAACAATAACATGAACAATAACATGACAATAACATGACCAAAAAACTCTTGTCCTTCTACTATCAGAACGTAAGGGGACTAAGAACTAAATCTCGCGTCGTTTTTTCAGTAATTCAAAGACTTCCATTTTATATTTTTGCGTTAGAGGGGTTCTTATGTGGCGAAATAAACAAATAAATTTTATACGAAAACCATAAACATATATTCCACAATATTTTATAACATTAATAAATGTATTTGTGCCGACACAAGGTAGTTTACTATTCGGATTTTTGCCACGATCGGCGGTTTTCAGTTCCCACGTAGTTGATTTGACCATTTTGCACATACGATACGTCTCATAACACGTGGGAGCTAGTTTCCTACTAAATCCTTTCGCTATATTGCTCTGAACGTTTGATTTGAGCAGCACTAGTATCCCTACTTTAAATGTTTAATGTTGACGTCGCTTATCTGCATATTTATTTCGCTAATCCTGCTCTCGTTCATTGATCTAACGAGCATTTAGACTTTGATAAATTCCCAAACAGCACCTAGTATGTTGAATGATTTCTCTGAGGAACTGAAATCCATTGCTTTTGTCGTTACGACAACTGACGATATTTACGTTTGATAACGTTACCAAACAATTTCTACAAATATTCAAGGTGTACCTGGGTGTGGTAAATCAACCTGGATTATAAAGAAGCATAAACTGGGACTTGTTGATATTAAATCAAAGATAACATCTCGTTGCAAGCACGAAAACATCAATATTACGAAACGATTGCCTCGTATCTAATAAATGGAACCTACAATACAGATTTTATTGATGAGTACATGATGATGCATGCAGGATATATAGGACTCGTTGTTATCCTTAGTAAATGTTCTAAAGTATATCTTCAGGGTGATAAAAACCAATTACCATATATTGACAGATTACATCATGTCAACATGCAAAAGACGAAATACTTGAATGTGACGTATAGATGCCCAGTCGATGTTACTTCCGCCCTAACGGAATACTACCCTAACATTAGTAGCATGAACACGTTGCAAATCTCAACCAAATTTATAAACCTGCCGTCAACATTGTCGTCGATACCTAATACACAATTAATCTCTCAGCTTAAGATACCAGAATTTAGTTAAGTCATGACGATCCACAAAACACAAGGATTAACCTCACCAAATATAATCAATTCACAACCACTTGAGCTGCTCGATAGTGTACCGCATGCCATAGTTGCTATTTCAAGACACACACACACAGTCATTTAAATATTTTTCACCAGTGGCTAATGATACAAACCAACAAAATGGCATTAAAGGCATTTGCTGGGAAAAATAGTGCCACAAATTCGGAATGTAATCATGGCATCCCAACCCTGTCACATCCACAAAATCTATTAGTCAGTCATTTTACTTTCAAAATGTAAATAAAATGTCTTCAAAGGCAGCTCAATTTCATAATTTGGGTTACTTTTGTTGAAAACGTGAATTTCACTAAGCACATTGAGCTGTGCATCGCTAGAGCGAACTCCATGCTCGGATTTGTCAAACGTTGGACGGGTGACATTTTCGATGTGGAAACAATTAAGATTCTGTATTGTGTTTATGTTCGATCCCGGCTGGAATATGCTGTAAATGTGTGGTGTCAGTTCTACGAAGATCATATCCGCAAAGTATTGAGAAAATGCAAAAGAAGTTTATACACTACTTGACCCGGAAAGACGGATGGGTTTATGATCATGATCTACCATACCACGTAAACATACAGCGACAACCACCATATTTAACCGGGTGCAAGACATACAACTTGACACCTCTAGAAAATAGACGCAAATTGCTAAAAAGTGCATAAAGGTTCCTGGTAGACAACTAAGAGATCATGACTTTCTCCACTTAGATAGACACAGAACAGAATCAGAAGATGATGTGTAAGAGTTTCAATAGAATTAACTATTTATTTGATCTTTGTTTAACTAAAGCTAATTTTAAAAGTAGGTTAAGGCAATTTTATGCCCCTCGGTGATTTTTCTTGTTACTTTACTTTTGTATTTCAAATTTTCAAACCCAACGCGGATTTACGAGTATTTTATTTTGTATTTTTGTCAAGTCAAATTTGTAAACTTATTTCAATATAAATAAATAAATAAATAGAAAGAACTCTCCTGAGTGGGCCGTCATGTAAGAACATCTCGTCATTCAACATGTTTGTACAATCCAGAGCAGTTACCGAGACGAGCTCAAATAGTTCCACTCACCCATCAGCCTCAGGTAAAGGTCCGAAGAGGTCGACAGCCATAACTTCTATTCGTTGGGCCATCATAGGGGTTTATACTTCTGGATATCCATACAATTACGACAGAACTCGGTCACTGAATGGTGCATTCCCGGTTAGAAATAGTTCGCCTCAATGTTCAACAGAATTCAGTCAACCCTATAATGTCCAAATGATAATGCATTAAAATATGCTTGTGTGAGGAAATACGGGAATCCCCCTTACGATATCCGAAACCTCCCTCTTGCTCTATAAGATATCTCCGAGAAACATAATTTTCGTGATTCAGCTCATCTGGCTTCTCTGGACTATGGATAATCCGCAACCCCTCTTCATCTTCCGCATGCATTCGTCTTAACTTCGTTGATCCTCGCTTTAGAAAATAAATCTCAAAGGCACTGGATTGGAAAATCTTCTCGTGTGTTGTAGGTGGTCGAGAAAGTATGTCAGCCATACCACATTCGACTTCCCTGTAGTGTAAATAATTGTTAAATTATATAATTGAATTACCATTACCCACCTGGCTAAGCGGCTAATGGGTGATTTACTTATCAATAGCCATTTCAGTGGTTGATGGTCGATTCCCACTAAAATTTCAACACACGCTATGTAGCCTCGGAACTTGTTCAATGTCCATACTACTGTGACTGCTTTTCGTTCAGTTCAGAGGTGCTATAGTTCCTTTCCGCGGCGATTAACAAGCGGCCCGCATATGGCCTTTCATCATCTCCATCACCTTGTAATAGTATAGCACTCAAATCATAACGCCTTGCATCGGTAATCAAAGTAAACTATTTCTTAGGATCCATTTGCCATAATATTGAAGTATCTAAGTATCTAATAAACGCTTTAATTTTTCAAAAGAAGAATGTTCAGCCTATTTTCACTCTAGATCCACGGTGCATTGTTCTTTGTCGAATTGGTTATCGGTCGAGCGACATCCGAGAAATAGTTAAATTTTCGGTACCACCATGTCCAAAATCGCAGACACCTTGTTCGGGTTAGTTTTTATCCCATCGTAGGTTGTAACAAGCACCAGGACCTATACATAATTATATTATACGCTACAATTGTGGTATTAGGAAGATCACCTTGAAATCGGTCGATCAGTCGTTGAAATGTCGTCGGTGCATTTTTTGCAGTAGACCGTAAATCAATCGTTGTCATGAATAAGGACTGTTTTACTGAATGCAGGTCAACAATTCTAGGTAACGGATAGCAATCCATAACTTTGATCGAATTTAAACGCCTATAATCCATGCACACTCGAACTTCGTTATTCTTCTTAGGTATCATAACGACAGGTGCTGTCCAAGGCGACTCACACTCTTCGATAACATCATTATCATCTTATCAATTTCTTGTTTTAATATTGTTTTACGGGGTCCAGACATTTGATATGGGGGGATTGCTACGAGAACCTGATTCGTATCTTTCATTTTGATAACTTGTTCGATGAATTTAGTTGGGTATAGCAAAATTTTCGGAGTCAATTCTTAGCAATCTTTCCACTCAACGTTTTGCGTCCATCGTTATTCCAACGCCTTCATCTTCTGGTTTTTCGGATAATAGTTAAACCAGATTTCCAGCCTCTTATAGTAAATTCCCAGAGTTGTCGTTTGTACTTCATCATCGGGAAATAATCCAATCGTAATCGAAACGCCGCACTGAGTACATAAGAGACGTTTTCCTTTCCAACATGAACCATCCGCCAGTTTAACATCAACATGCGGTAATCGGCAGACCCTTTTCTTTAAGAATTTTTACCAATGGGACCCTAGCAATACTTGCTCGACCCACATGAAAAGTGGTCTCATAAGCAGCCGAGCAAACTATAGCTGGCACAAATCCTGGCTTCAGTCGATTTGGTTTGGAAGTAATTCTAAGGAAATTATCGTTTTAACCATCGAGCAAATTCCTCAATTTTTACTCTGGGGTAATTGGTAGTAGCTTGTACATAATTGCGAATGGCCGCTGTAATATCATGAATATGCTGGTATATGCTTATAGATAGGATCGAATTATTCTCAATATTGTCCGGTTTACTCTCTCCGAAACATTCACTTACGGAGAGTAGACAGGTGTGCGAGGATGGTTTACACCGTATTTTCTTAATAATTCTTGCCACTGTTTAGAGATAAATTGCTTGTCATTGTCGCAGAACACAGTCTCGGGAGCTGAATATACATTGAACATTTGATTTTCCACATTCAAGCTTCCCTTTGTCCCTTAATCGCTTCAACAGAGTAAATTTGGAGAACTAGTCCAAAACAATAAGAACGTAACAGTTTCTATTTTTAGACCTTGGATACGGCCCTAAAAAGTCGATACAAATCCGATAGAATGGTGTAAGATATTCGGGTTGAAGCCCCATACGTGGATGCCATTTTTCATTGGCGAGTTTATTCATTTTGCACACGTCACAGCATTGGCGCTGTAACCTCTCTAAAATTTGTTGTACTCACATATGCACGAGCGAAGGGGAGCAATGACCCGTGATTTCTATTCGGATATGTCGGTGTCCTAGCGAATTACGGTAGGTTCGGAGTAAAGATCAACTTTTTTGGAGTAAAGATCGACATGTAAAGGTGGCAACTTATCATCTGGAAGTATTTTATTGGGATGTAGAGAATTATCATCAACCAAACGTAATATACGTAATACTGACAACCGGTCGTTATATCAAAATCATACGATAGGTTCACGATCATCAGATTAAATGGACGACTTAGCACTTGATATTGATTTGTCACTTGGCAGCTACATCATTTAGCATAGCTCTTAATCAGATCATTCACATTTTAAAAGTAATGTTCAGTAAGATAATCAACGAACATCAATGACAAGACCTCAGGATCCGCGTTTAGTTTTTCTTGGTCTTCGTCAATGATAATACGGCGTACTTGCTGGGGTGCTTCGTTCCGCCGGGTAGTTCGTGCATAAATACTGCCCCCTTGTTATTTGATGCGCCGTTGCCACTCAAATTTTACCTCGTTACACAAAAGTTCGTCCAATGGCCCACGAAGACGTTTCAGTTGTTTTACGATTTTGTCGTACCGTGTAACTTCTCCTAGGATTGCTTGCAATTGTTGGACGTCTCTCGATGCGGGAATTAGCCTCGCTATCTCATTTGCGTTGACGATGGGGCAACTCTAACGAACACTTCCTGTTATCGTGAAGGTCGTGCACGTCATTTCATTTCCACAATAAAATCGTCAATGAAAAGAAAAGTGTCATTATCGGTTGCAATCGGTTTACTCGAAATAGGCCACAATGAGTGCTAATCGCCATGAGTTTTATTAATCATTATCCATCTCCACCAGCAAAAAGGCGTCGGCCAGATTTCAGTACTTCATTCAACCCTGATGAATAATCGGTACAAATACGTATTCGTGCGTCCTTTTTTACGGTTACCAGTGGTGCGGTGAAATCCGAGTAATCGATCATCCTAGCATCTTCCAGTTGCTGTCGATTGTTGGCTCATCAAACTTTCGGGTCGAGACGGTTAAATCATACACCGCAAGGCTTCGGCGCGTATTGAAGTTTCGACTCAAAGAAACCTGCCTTGTGACAGACCTGGTTGCAATCAAATCATTATTTTTCGTGAAAGGGGCAATCTCCGTGGAAATTAATTGCCCCAAGCTTTAGACATGGAAACTTCGCTTTCGGTGCCACTCCTTTTGACATCTTAGTAGATTTCGCCTTTTTTTAAACCCACCAACTTCTCGATTTTTAGGCTGAATTGTGTCGCGATATTGACGAAGATTCGCAATATAAAATCTGTGATTCTTCTCGATAGAAAATATGCTTGAATTCGTTCACTGCGTTATCGAAGGAAATTATGTCTTTCCTTAATGGCAAAATCGTTTTGGCAACATTTTAGTAGTCGGCTGTAGGGAGTTTCTTGGTCAGCAAATCTACTGTCTTTGGTTTGTCGTCGTAGCTGCCTCGGCAATAAAGATATTTAGTTTTATACCGATGGTACCACAATTCGAAGGTTAAATTGTCTTCAGCGCAGTATACAAATTTCTCGGGATTGTTTGACGCGCTATACGGACTAAACAACAGAAATGTGAACGAATTTAATTATTTTGGTTTTGAAGTTAGTGACATCTAGCTGTAACTAGCGGTAACTGTTTTTGTTATCAAATAGTCTGGAAAAGGGCCTTTTACATATCGCGATATATAAATACTAGAGAACTAGTAGACACTTGTTAAAATAATTGTTGCAAGTAGATATTTAGAGTATTACGCTGCATATCTCGGTCACTAGACATTTTATGTTGTAGGGGTTATCTAGAACCACCCGGATTAATAAAGTGTCCCCAGCGATGAGAACACAGTTTGTTCATAACAGTGTCAAGTTTGTGTGAAACCATTTGGCGGTATATTTGATACCAGAAAAATTATATTCGCTTGTGTTTTCAAATAATAAAGATCAAAAGAAGAATATGAAGAACAAATGCGACGTGAAGATTTCATCTGAGAATAAGTCATATGATCAAGAGTTTAACCATTTCGTTTTCACAATCATGGTTTTGAAACCAACCAATAGAATGTTAGAAATATTGAAAATTCGGTGAATGCGAAGTCATTTAGAAACAAATATATTTTCCATGTTTTGTACTATATCGGATACTTGACGGCGCTTTAAAGCCGTATTTTGTGTTTACTAACCAATATTTACCATTATTTGTTGCTTCGATTTGTAAACAATATGTCAGGTACAGTGGTTAAAGCTTCGGTTCTTGTACCGGAGATGCTGAATTCGAATCCTAACAAGGGAGCATGTCAAAATGAAATGATGGAATGAATATGTTGGTATGACCAAGGACTAACTATACCATATACAACATACATATGTAAATATACAATTTTTAGTAACAAACCGTCCTTGAACCTCACATTACCTATTTTAAAATTAATCGAATTGGTCAGTTATTTAATAATATTTAGTACCTTTGCATATGTGATAGGTATAAAAGTGCAAATAATAATTACTAAAATATTGCCAAAAAATACAAATTAAAACAGACAGACCGCGAAAACCTTAAACTAAATCCGTCAAATAAACTTTCAAAAATTAACCGCTCAGCGAGTGCGCGCATGCAGATAATTTCCAACCCAACACTGAAATTATGATTTCATACACATTTGATATTTTGAAATGTAAATAAAATTAAGATCATTACCATACCCATATGTATTTTTTTTTGTTCCTCTCAAACACACAACACCGTAGAGTATTTAATGTAGAAAAGAAGTAATTGTCGATGTAAATTGTAAATAAATATAAGAGTAAAATTGCTAATGGAATTTCAACCTTGTTCGGTTTGTTTATTATATTGCAGGTAACATTTCAACAAGCTACGAAGACGTTGGTCGATATGCGGATGAGGATCGATGCTGTCGCGATCACGATTACTGCCCGCATTTTTTGGAACCGGGAGAATGTCGTCGTGGCCTATGCAATTCTGGACCATTTGTGCGATCGCATTGTGACTGTGATATACGATTGCGACGATGTTTGCAAAATATACAAACAGAGACGGCAAATACATTGGGTGCGGCATTTTTTAACGTTATACAAGTGACCTGTTTCCGGGAACGGCGGCCTTGTTCCGTGTGGCAAAGGTAAATATATATAAAATTGGCAAAACGTATACATTAAGATCTAAATACATAAAATCTGCATACATATAGTTCAGACCAGTGCCCCTATGCCTTTGTTAAACCAGGTTTTTACATTTTCAATACCTCAACCGATAGTACCGAGTTTCAGGTGCCATTCAATTCCTGGCTTATCACTAAATTGGCGAATAATAAATTTTCGGCGATCATCTCGAACACATTCGGACTTGATGATAATACCATATCACAAATCGATCAGAATGCAACAAAATTGAGCCGGGCCGAAGAACGTAAACTACGATCGCAATCGTATCAACTTCTAGCGAAAAGTATTTTTAAATATTTAGTAACGAGACCGGCAGATCGTATACTAAAATTAATTAAAACATTGCATAGTGTTACGTCGACCGTATCGTAGCATGTAATTTGAGGTGTTTTTGGGTTTACTAATTTTGGGTTGTTGTAGTTTTCTCTCGACTAAAACTGGGTCACATCACATTTTGTTGTATTTAGTTTTGTAAGATCACTTATCATTATCATCTCACACCACACAATTTTCTAGTCAATTACATATAGCATCATTACACAAGCGTATTTATTATTAGTATTTTAATATTTTTAAGTGCCCGGCTAATTATTTATTTATTTTATCTCTAAAATCTAGTTTTTTATTTTGAGCCATAAACAAATATTAATGATTGGTGGTTTGTTTCTTTACTATTTATTCAATACTGTTAATTATAGGGCTGGATACAATAAAACTGTATCCGATCGGCTATGTTCACAATGGAAATATCAACCATCTGATAAATATATTGCAATGACGCCGCATAAGGGGTTTCATTAATTTATGATTTCGATAAAATTTGTTGTATAAATTTTTTTTTTAAATAAACTGAAAAAATGTATAAATTTATTTATTATGTATACTAGAGATGGGTAGTGGTAAGTAGGTGAACTAATATTAAGTGCATCGCAGTGCCACGTCGCGGAGAGTAGAAAATTGAGAGGCTGTTTCGCTTATATACTAACTACATTTATTGATGCAATCTCTTGACTTGTTTGATTCAAGCAATAAATTCACGAGAATTGACTTACATAAGGGGTTTCATTAATTTATGATTTTGATAAAGTTTGTTGTAAAAATTTTTTTTAAATAAAAAATTGAAAATTTTTATTTATTATGTACACTAGAGATGCGTAGTGGTAAGTATGTGAAATATTATTAAATGTATCGCAGTGCCACGTCGTGGGGAATAGAAAACTAAGTTAGGCGGTTTCGCTTATATACAAACAAAATATTTATTGATGCAATTTCTTGACGAGATTGATCCATGAAAAAAATCCTCGGGAATTCACTTGGTTCATTAACTGAGATATCAAACCATTGCCAACGTTTTGACGAGTCTACATCGACTAGGTATGAGGAACATCGTGTTCCTAATAGAAATCGTGATGACTCAAGACATCTTTGGATTGGATGCTCGTAACGAAAACACTTTTGCTGCACGGCGATATATCCATGGTGTACAGATCGAGCATAAATTGATTTGATTCGTGCTAAACATGTCAGAAACTTAAAATCACAATCACATCGTACTTTGGAGAATGGAAGTGGTAGTTGAACTAGTTCCGGGTATCGTTGGTAATCCTTGCCGCAAGTTACAAAATCTGGACATTCATCATGCTCTCGACAGCACTCATCGATTGCCCGAAATGTTTCGGAATTATATGTTACATTTACGTTTAATTGTCCAGGGCCACAGTACTTCATAAGTAGAAACCCACGACTACCAATTTTCGGTGTATCAGAAATCGCATCACTTTGTAATTTAAGCGCAACCGTGCTGATTACAAAAAGCTTAATCAACATTTTGCTGTGTTACTAGTTTTGATCAGAATGACTGAAATGTGGTAAGTTCAAATCGATTTTATTTAGGTTTTGTGCGTTACTACCAACCTGATTTTTAATTTAATGGAACATTTACCTTGTAGATAAGAATTAAAGAGGGCAATGACGAAACAACCAACGTACAAATTTCCATTCATCTTTTATTCACTTTCCTGCCATCTATTGCATATCCCGCATATCAAATTCATATTTTGAGCAAATCGTTAAATGAGCAAAAATCATACAGGTTGTTAAATTCTTGCACTCAACAATTCTGCGTCGTTACGTTGGCATTTTCGTATACAAAATGTCATAAATAAAATAAAGCTCGATAAAGTCATCTCTTTCACTCTCATACAAATCACAAATATAATTTGTTATTTTTTTTTTTACTTTTCGTTTTTATTTCAAAAATTCCAGTTTTTTATTTTATGTTTTTCAGTTCAACACCGTCACTTGATTTTGTTGGTTTTGTGTGTAGCGTTGGAGAATAAAGTAAATAACATTTTTATCTTCAAGTTTTCGACGTCTTAAAAAATATTTTTATAATCATAAAATAAATATAAAATTTTATGTGTGAAATTTAATAATTATTGTTTGTGCATATAAATTTTTAGTGATTTAATTTCAATACAATAAAATGTGTAAATTAAAATTAGGTGATTTTTTATCCGTGTATCGATTGTCTTCTTCTTCTAGCCGTGTGTCTTCTTCTGGTGGATGGTAGATGAATCATTCCATGAAGATTTCTACTCTTGTTTTGTACAAAATAATTTGTTGTTGTTGTTATGTTTAATAGTTTTTTTTAAGAAAATATCTTTTTGGTGGTGTTATGTGTCTTATGAAATAAGAAAATAAAGTGTATGTGATGTTAAATTAAAATATAAATAATATTTTGTAAAAAAAATTGTGTAAATTTTGTATAATTTTTGTTTTTGGTGAAAATTCTGAAGTGTGTGCTGATAACTTCTAAAAGTCTAGTCTTCTTAAGACATTGGCTAAGAAAAAATTATTGTAACTAAGATTTAATTTAACTTGAGTTGTTCAAAGTTATATAAAAAATGGTTATTGGATTACAACCACTAGAATTCGCGGACTGTCTACTCGATAGTCCCGATTTTCGAGACAATCTGTTGCGCCATGAAAAAGAATTGGAGAAAACAAGCCAACAGATTAAACGAATCATCAAAGAGGTGAAGGATTTATTGGCGGCTGCAAAAGGTAAGAAATATAGCTTTCGTCTTTATTTTAAACGACACAATTTTTTTGTGTGTTGTTATTTATTTGTGTCTTATGACTTGTGTGTGTTAAAAGTATGACCGTGAAATTCTTCTGCTTACGACTCTCGGTTTGTTATTGGAATCTATACTGGTTTTCATGGCTAAAACAAAATCTTTTTCAAGTCTTCGTTTTGATTCACGATTTACGTTTTGGATCTTAACATGTGTGTGCGTTCTGTTGTTTTTAACTTTTCTGTGCTTTTTTTTACAAAATGATGTTACTTTTATGTTTCTTTTCTTAAAGATTTCACTTTTTATATTTAAGACTAAGATATAAGATTCTTGTTCTTGTTTGTAACTTAAGCTAAGGGAAAAATCCGGGATCACAATAAAAGTATTTATTGATTTTGTATATCATGTTCTTCGAAGATTCTTCTAAGATTTATAACTACCTGCTTTCAAGAGATGTGCCATTTACAGAGTTAAGAAGTTCGATAGAATCACGTTTTATGATGGAAGTTAGTTTGGAATCTGTTTGTTCATTAGCTCCTTTTGCTCTATTTCGCCCTGCTTATTTTTAAAATACATATTTTCTAAATAAGTTCAACATTGATTCATTGAATTCATTTGAAGTATTTAATATACAATTTACATTTACATTGTTTTCAATTTGTATATAACTTACAAGAACATGAGCCTACACCCTATCAACACGAATTTGAGTCGCCCTTCGACAAGCATTCGCAACGATTTTCATATGGAACTTAATCTTGGAATTCACGAGGATTTGTGACGTTTGTAACGAGCTTCTCTGACCGTGTCTGGGTTTCCATTTGCCAGCATTATCATCCCATTGTTATTCATACGGCTTCTCGCTTAACTAAAGTATATTTTGGCTAAAATTGAATAAATTTTCGCTATTAAATCGTCTTCGAAATCCTCTGAGTAAACCTGAGGTTATTGTTTCCCTTGAGCTTGAATCTTTTAGTACTTGTGGCTCATCGTGCACTCACTTGGAACATTATAAAAAATAATTTTTGTATTTTTCATTTTATAGAATTTTGATTCAAAATCACTTTTGATCTTTAGTTATATTGACGACTGGTAAATCCGCAATTTGCGAATGAAACATACACGAGTACTTATGGTGTGATTTTGTTAATTGAATGTGATAGTGTAATGATTAGAGCACTAATTAGAAGGAATAAATCTCGGAATATAGTTTATATAAATTAAAAATTGTGAAATCCTGGCCGAATCAATTTTGATGTTGAAATTCCCAAATATAAGCGACAAACCTGTTTTAATATAAATTATTAGGCTCGCAATACCTGTTTAGCCCGTTTAGACCCTTTTGAATTTCGACCAATAACTTAAAGCTCACGAGCCGAGAACTGCAAGAGAATATATTATTTAGTGTGTGTAACAATATGTTATATCAATCAAATGGGCCATATTCCACCAAAGTGAACTTTTAACGTGTAGCTACACCAATTATCGAACAGTGTAATTGTTAAAAATTTTGTTAAAACTTTTCAACTCTTTTATTATCTTGGTTTTGTTTAAAAGGAAAATCAGCTCCAACTATAATAATTTTTACGACTACTAACGGTGTCAAAATGGTTGAAATATTTATTGTAGACGTTGATATGCCATCAAACGATTAAAATTTAAATGAAGAAGGTTGGATCAATACATTCAAACCCGATGGATCATCTGACATGATTGAAAGAAGACGAGTATTAAGAACTCCCTCACTATCAATGTATACAATTCATTTTTTTAAGTTTATCCCTTCGCCATTCGATAAACATAATTTAGAACGACGAACAGCCGCTTCTCAAAAACCTCCAAAGTGCGGTGATCTTGGGGTATGGATTGCCATTCGATACCTTCTTTTGCCATAAATGACATACATTCGTTTGACCGTTATACCTTGTCGTACACCTTCTGTAATTCTGGTAATTCATTTCGAGTGCCTATAAAGTTCGTAGCGTTGTCAGAAAAAATTAGTCTGCATTTACCACGAAGAGCAGTAAAACCAGAATAGCAATGAACCATTGTGTAGTTAAGTCGTGAACCATGTACACTGTCTTAAATAGTCAGTGTAATAAGTGTAATCGTAGTTTGTATAGTAAATGGTAATGTTTCCATATCGGCATGTAGTGCATCTTGTTGAGTATATTTTACCAATAATTTAGTAAGTCGATACGTCGACAACAAAATATGGTGTTGAATGACAGATTAGCATTGTGAAGTCCGCCCCTGCAAGTAGTAACCATTTATAAATACGCTATAGGCCATGAAACTCCTCGTGAATTACATGAAATCTAAAACGCAGCAAGATTTCTTGAATCGTTGGTCCAATGAACTGAGTATCGTTTATAGAAATACCCGTTTCTGATTTTTATGGTGCAATAAATGCAACTCGCAATCTTGTTTACTGTTATCCTTTAATACAGAGTGGTGGGGTAAATAATATTCGGGGAAATTCCGGCTGAGTACGATATACTCTTCATCTCATAATACAATTTGTGGAGCTCAGAATTGTGTTATTTTTTGTTTTAATAGTAAAGCCTTAAACTTAAATCTGGACCCACGGCCGTATCGCAAGTAGCACCGATATCTGTATTGTTATCTTTATTATTTTCAATATTTTTCATTGAACATAATATAGTTGTATGCACCACTTTTGATGACTGCATTCTACCAGTAGTGACAAATCCGAATACCGAATTTGTTAGTGGAGGTAATTCATCACAAAATGTCATGCCTTGACATGGTATGGGAACGCTTAAGCGCCAATTAATACATTAATTCGTCTTGATAAATTAAACGAGGGATCGGCTGAGACCAAATCTAATAATTTAGTTTTGTCAACATGATAAATATACGTTGGTAACCGATCCCCGATTTTTGTCAATACGTAAAATTGAATGTTGCAGAACAGTTCGATAATCCCGGTTTTACTATAAGCTTGGTTACGTATTTACTTACAGTAGCAGCACCATTAATGCCTCTTAACAGAACTAATAAAGGTCGTCGTTTAGCACCAAGCAAATTTAGAATGCTCGACGTTATAAAATTCGACTGGGAACCAGAGTCAAGAACTGCTCTCGCCTGTATCTTATTACCATTCTCCGTTTGTAGCCACACTAGAGCAGTATCGAGAATAATTTGTTTTACCTGCGTGCTCGAAAAGACCATCAGTAGTAGTTTATAATCAGCTGACGAATGTTCATGTGATTTTTGACCCGAACGATGTAACAATGTAGTTAATAATTGATGGTTTAAATTAGATATACGACATAAACCACCTTGACATTCACGGACTCTGTGACCAATACCAAATTAATTGATACACGCGTTCAACTGTTTGAATTTATCACATCGCTTGATTTGATCCCAATCCAGAAATGTAGAACATCTCACAATTGAAAGATTTTGTTGCTTGCATATTAAAGAATTATGCGTGGTCGATGAAGTAGCTAATCCCACTTTAAGCTGCTTATTCATCAACTTCCAGTAATTCATCTACACTCGATACCTTTTACCTACAAATAATGCACCAGAAACAAACTCCAATCAGAAATATTGACTTCAAGAGCTTTCAAATCAAAGCATTCAAATGCTTTTTCATGGTAATGGTGAAGTTATTGAGAGATTTAGCTGAATTCTCACCTGAGCGTTTAATATTGTACAAATTTTTCATGTGTAACTTTTTTGTACGAACATCATTTTCGTACCATTCATAATTGCCTTCCACGCTAATGGATAGTTCGCTGCTGTAGAAGCATACCTTTGAATATGGATATGCCAAACCATCTTTGATACTAGCAAGTAGTACCGAAAACACTATCATCTGCAAATAGTTGCAAATTCCCCTCGAACTTTAAGAAGTGAAGATCGTCGATAAAAATTCTGAAAAGCGTAGATCTTATTATCGATCCTTGGGGAACACCCCTAGTCAAACTGTTCACGGCACTCCTTTCATTATCGATCGTCACATATTGCGAGCGATTGGTAATGTAAATTTGGAAAAAAAATTATTTGCAGTTGTGAAAAATCAATCTTGTTTAATTTAAAAATGAGAATTTCCTGATGCACGTAATCAAAGGCTTTTCTTATATCTAAAAATATACATCCACAGAAGAATCTTATTTAAATGTCTGCTTAAAAAATCGGTTAAGTTAACACAAGTGGCAGTCGTATTCGATAATTTTGTAAATCCAAATTGATGCATATAAATTATGTTGTTTACACTCAGGAAATGTTCTAGTCTGTTTAAAGTAATTTTTTCTAAAACTTTAGACAGTGACGAAAGAATTTTTATAGGTCTGAAATTCTAATTTAACATATTACCTGATATCTAGATCGGGATCATTTTACCAATTTTAAGAACTTCAGGAAAAAGACCTCGGTCTAAAGATTCGTTTATTAGCTCAGCAGTTTTGGCTACTAAGCGGTTAAGTGAAAACTTTAAGAACTACGCAGAAATGCTATCATTACTTATTTAATTTGCTTTTGCATTACTTATTTAATTTGAGTTTGGATGCTGGAGTATTCCGGATAAGCTAAAGACGGCAATTGTACATCCAACATACAAACCATACAAACGATGCCAATCAAATGATCAATTATAGACCCATTTTACTACTCCTAAGCACTGTTTCAAAATTATTTGAGAAAATAATTAAAAGACGATTAATTGGTTACCTTGATAAAATGAATTTTATAGCTGCGAAATTTACTGAGCAGGCCTTTTTGCGTTTTGGAGGCTGCCACTTACGGTGAACCGATTTTAGCCAAAAATCAGTTGGATCTCCCAATTTGTGAGAAAAGCTTATAAGTATGAAGTTTCATCCCGATCAGTCAATTTGTCTAGGCTGTAGGGAAGCTGCAGATATTTAGTCTGCACAGGACCACACATGCGCACACACAAAGTATTTTTTAAAATTCCACTTTTTTGACTTGCGAATAGTAAATTCGCAAAAATCTGTGGGTCTAAATTTTTCATGATTACTTAGCTTTATTTTACTACGTAAAAGAAAGTAAAGCAATATGCTTTTATTTGAAACTCTAAACAAGGTTTGCCAATTTTATTCCTAAACCCAAATTATCAATTTCCTAAAAAATTTAGAAACTTTTAATGAAACTTGTGAAAATTTCTTTACGACACCGGAGATGTTTGTATCCTTCCATTTCTATACAATAGCATCGCGTTAATTTAATAAACCATCCTCCGTCGAGATTTAAACTCAAGGGAGAACGTCTCGAATATGTTACAACTGCGTGTAAGAAAATTGCCATGAGAATCACAAATTTTGTAAGTAAGTAAATTTATATTGCATGAACCTCAACAAATACACATTGTCTTTCATTAATTAATTAATTAAATAATTAGAAACTTTAGTGCTTCTGGATGATAGTCAGATATTTAATTTACATCGAAGGTGAAATTGCCAATTGTTTGGTAGCTTGGTATGGAACTAATGAGATGTTCTTTATAAAGATTTCAAATGTAAGTGGATTTATTACATATTTCGCAAAATTCAATTTTTCTCGTCGAGAATTATTTAGCAATTTGCCGAGACTTATATGTGTACTTATGTCAAGAAATTTTACGTATTCGTAATAAAACTTCAAAAAGTATATTTCTAATCTACACTACTAACGAATTTCACTAACTGCATACATAAATATTGCACACGTTTTTTCATTGAGCAATGAAGAAACAATTGCACTAGATTTTGACGGAAAATTTGAAGCTGGAAATTATAGAATTTGGTGTATTTAATAACAGCTAATTAACAGTTAACAGCTAATTTATTACTGCACCTGCCAGCAGGTGATATTCTTATAATACACCTTTAAAACCCCTTAAGATCATTGGTACAATATCATACATTACCACTGCTTAATACTTTTATTATATTTCTAATTCTAGTTCGCTTATTCAAAACGCAATCATATTCCAAATTCGTCAAAATATCATCGCCATATGTACTCGTAGATGTGTATAGTAGGTTTTCATGCAATGTATTTACACATTAAGTGAAAGTTATTGTATAGTTTTATTATTTTGGTGTATTCCATCTTTAGTTTTCGGAAAAGTATAAAAAAACTTTTATGTTAAAACACACACCACAAAAAACTAACTATCGGATATGCAAGCATTCAAAAGTAATAAAAATTTATTTCACAATTTGAATTGTAAATTCACACACAAAATTTTTCGTGTAGACAACCCAAGACAGCGTTGGGGTCAAATAGTTGTGGTACATAGTCGCGGTCGCGGTTATCTTTCCGACATTTAAAATAAACGATATTTGAATCGATTTTTCATTAGAAATTATTTGACGTCTTATATATTTTCTTGAGACATACTACATACGATAGGCAGGCAACGAATTACTTTTTCGATGATATCGCGATAACATTGTTTGTCGACCGTCGACATATACAAGAATTTTTTTGATGAATACTCATACACGAAAAGGGTACGCTTTCCATAAATGATTTCAAATTTTAATATGTGTTGTGCAAAATACTCTGAAATAAGTGAACCTTATCTCCATGTCGCTTTTATTCTTACATTTTATTCGTGTGTATGTTTATTGTGAGTTAACCGTGAGCCTGTAGAGAATTGTTTGCGACCCAGATAATTTCTAATTCAAAAATTGTGATTTAACGTAATAATAGAGGAGTTGTATAATCCGATCGTTCAGAAGTTTATGTAATCTCATACTTATTTGCTGGACTAGGAGTATAAAAAAAGCAATAGGCTTGTGTGGGAGCCATAACACTAATAATAATAAAATTCGTAATTGCATTATGGAAAAATTAGAAAAAAATCGTACCTAGGCAACTTAGCACAAATGGCACAGTGGTAAATGCTTTGCTATTGGAATCGGGAGGTACTGAGTTCGAGATCCGAAAGGCTACGATTGATGATGTAAATAAACAAAGCTGTAACCCTCTGTTGGAGTGCAGAACTGACGGGTCGACCCATCTTTTATGTCAGTACTGGATGAAGCTATGCAATGTCCTGATGGTTCTATGTAAATCAGACCTTTAGCCGCACTTCCTCCATTTGGCTACTATATTCGTAAGGTAGCACACGAAAAGCGAACCACGAAAGAGTTGGGGTGCTTTGACCCCAAAACAAATTTACAAAGATTAAAAACAAATAAACTACTAATAAATATTTGGACTAAAGTTACATTTAATTTTTTCGTGTTAACAGTATAAACTGGTCGGTCTAAGGTTATGAGGTTTTGCGATGACTACACACCTGTCTTACTTTAAGGAAATTTAGATCAAAAGGAAGTAACGCCTTAGTGATCCTTGGGCTATATTTACCATGTATCTCGTATTTACATTTATCGTATAGACATTTACATTTATCTCGAAACGATAAATTTATACTGTTATTATGTCAAATTTAATTATGTTTTGAATATCGAGTTATATTGGTCATATTTAGTCTCAGGCACAATATCACTAAATTGAAAAGTAACAAATTTTAGTTTTTATTTTAAGTAATTTTTAACAAATTCTCGGATTGGGCTAACTTGAATATCTAACTACACATATCTGACGGCGTTTACAAGGAAGGATCTGAATAGATATTTCTAGAATTACCTATTAAAGGTCTTCAAACAGCCACTTATACTGTCATATCAAAAATTGCAGACGGAGCGGGTTTCAAAACCATTACGCTGGTTACACATAACCTAATACGCATTCACTGATTTGAATAGACATCTACCTGATAATCCCTTTTAAACAACCACGGTTTATTTTAAATGTATTCCATGATACAGAGATATTAATTCAACTCTACAACTACTAGCCAGGTTATTTAAACATTCATATTCTACACATGAACTACAGCAACTCTCTTTCACGTATTTAGGGGATCAGTCTTTTTTATTTCCGTGGGGTTCAACAAATGTCTTGAGGCATACCGAGCCTGATACTTTACTTCATTAATAGAAGTGCAAGCTTTTAGTTTAAAGCTATGCATATTGATCCTATAAATAGTATGTTAGTACGAACTAGCTGTTAGGGATTAGAGTAGCAAAATAAGAATTTACACGTCAACTTGTTTAGATAAGATTTTTTCCAATATATTCATTGTAGTTGATTCGCCATAGTCTCGACGTAGTCTTATGAGTGGAAAATTCTATTAGTCGACTGCCCCTCTATCTAATAGTTAGTTACATGATTCTTTTTCAGCACTTCTTTGCACCGGTGTTTGTCTATGCGGAACGAACTCCATCCAAATCTAATCCATTTTTGTATTTTTTTATAAATAAAAATCGCTTTATTGACTAAACCTCATACATTTTCGAGTGGCTTTAGATCGGGTGTTTGGGCTGGCCACTCCACATTCTCTACATTATTTTTCTCAAATTACGGTTTCACTTTTTTCGCAATGTTTTAGGGTCATGTTTAGGGTTATTATCTCACTGGAAATACCACCTTGGAGACATTGTATTTCCGGCATACTCTGCCATTATTTAGTATGTGAACGTAAACAACCGCATTCATCTCTTGATTTATCTAATATATTAACCAAACAAATGGATTTATATTGCTTGCACTATTTTATCTGACGCTATTAACATTTTACTATTGGATCACTTATTGCATGATCCAAGGATCGACAGTAAAGATTAGCTGTAGACCTGTCTCTCGCTGTATGAACATCTTCTATTTAAATGCATCTGTTTCTGAATATTCCTTATCAGCAAAGTCTTTCGCTCTGTATTGATGAAATCATTTTAAGGAGTACATTTAACTTTCAATTTAAACAAGGACATCTATCTGCTAAAACTAAATTCAAATGTGAATTTGTTTAAGTATATTATAGACAAAGTTTTCATAAAAAATGGGTGCTTTTTATGTTCCAGGTCGATGTTTTCTTTAATAACTTTTAAATGAAATACAATTTTCTAATTAATTTCTAATTAAATAACATTATGTACCTCTGGGCGTGACGTAAATGCGACCTCTTAAACACATTTTTCATAACATTTTCGCAGACTTTTGGTATTATTTCAGCAATTCAGTTTCTAATGTTGTCCTTAGCTGTTGTCCTTGTCGGTGTACACCTTTTCCTTCCAGTATCCTCATAGGGTATAATCGGGAGGGGTCAAATCCGAGGATCGTGGAGGCCGGTCGATATCACCACCTTTTGCCATTATTATACTGGGAAAAATTTATCCTAAAATTTCATCGTAAGACGAGCTGCGTGTGTGTCTATATCGAGCTGTAAAACTCGACCACTTTAATCTCGTCGTCGTTCATGGGCATTTTCGTGCAGCATCGTGCATTTCTTGTGCGAATTGAATTTTATGCGGGTAGAAATACAAATCTTGTTTGATAATTTTTAACAAACACTATGATTCACACACTATAATTCTTGTGTGCGGCGTCGATGTGATGTACCTGGATATTCAGCAACACTCTGCCTCTCTGTTACAATATTTTCTAGTTTACGTTGGCTTAATTGTCGCCCAGTCTTTACTTTATCTCCCAGTGTATGTACATCTAAAAAGTATTCATTACACGCTGAATGGTTGAGTCGACCACTCTCGACGACTGTCAAATGCGAACTAACAATGACATCCAAAACAAAATGACGGCCAAACTAAATCGATCTGGAACATAAAAAGCACCCTGTATTGGTTACCGCATTTAAACTTCTTGTTTGAGCTGATTCTGTCCGAAATCAGTTCTCTGTGGAGCAGGCCAAAAACGGATACGGCGGCATTGATTTAAAACTATAATCCATCTCCGGCCGAGCCGCACATAATATATGTTGAACAAATGTAACACGTGTCACAATTCGGTTACGACGGGATGTTAGCCATGGAGGTTTGAAACTGAAGGTCTTGTGATTCAAGTTATAATAGTCACCCAAAGTAATCCAATTGAGCTAGCATCGATTCTATTTTCGTAGACAAATTCTGATTATTAGGCAAGAGTTGACCAACATAATTGAGCAGGGATCTAACAAACATGTCATAATGATAATATTTATGTTATAGCCTAGTATTTTCAGGTATTAAGTGCTACCTAATTCTTTACGTATAAAACCCCAAAGTTCGTTCAATAACAGTTTCTATGTCGTTAGTAGCTTTGAAAGATTCAGATGTTGAGGATCAAAAATGATTTGATTTACCTTCCTTTAGTAAAAATCTACTCCAAACTGAGTTATTTTACTCTGCACACCGTGTATTTTTTATGAGGTGCTTTTTTTTTGATTTTGCTGATGCTACATCGCATGGAGAGATTTTGCCGCCTTAATTTAATCAGGTTATTTTCGGATTAATGTGTGGATGGTCCATTGAATCCTAGCCTGGACCTAGGGCTGCTGGAAGGTGCACAGCTGCTGGACGAGGCATATTGCTATGTATGTAGGGGGGCAGACACGTTTGATTTATAGACCTTCTAATGAATCGGTAATAAGAATGAGTTCTTCTCAAAAATTCCAGAGGACTCCGTGTATTGACAAAGAATTATAATTAAGTATGTATAATTAAGAAGTGGTGTCCGTTAACCAGTAATATGTGAGCATATTCATGCACATATTTCAAGTAGTTGATATCAGACTTAAAAAATTGCAAACTTGTTAGTGTTCTAGAATCATTAGAATAATGATTTTATATCTCAGAAAAGATGGACGGTCGAAAGGCTGTTTTTTAATTTGATAAATTCTTAATAACGCTTTGGGTTGATTATACTTTCCGTTTAAACAAGGCAGATTTAATGATTATAATGTTCGATACAGAAATTCAAAAACCAATGTAATGATATAAAAGATAATGTTGGCAATTATTTATTAAGTTTCGGAAATTGCTTTTTATTTCAATGGATCTTGGATACAGATAAGCACAGGAGAGGTGGCATATTCTCCTCTCTTTCCATTTCTTCATTTCCTTTGTGCTGTGCCAATGCGAACACTAAAATCAGTATTAACACAATAAATGATTGATGCTGGTGATGAAGTTGTTGTCGCATTTCTCATCTAGTAAAGAAATCTTCGCATGACCCCAAATTTATCCTCGCTGCGACAATTCTTCAAGTTAAACTTCTGCAACGATATTGATTTAGTGGGTAGACTTGCTTTGGCTGCATCGTATCTTAGCACCATTTCTGTCAGAGTTCGTTCGTAACTTCTTTTTATTGCGGATACGATTTGTCAAACATCTGTTACTTTTCCTCGAAGAGCGATTAGTAGCTCTCAAACCATTAAGAAGTAGTACTACTGTTGGAAACTACATCTTAATGTTTTCGAATGAAGATACGCTATTGAATGTCGGAAATTTTAAAAATCATTTCGAGCACAGCCTCCTTTGTAAATTTATGAGGAATTTGTTTCTAAATGAGCATTTGGGACCTCGTGGGTTTAAATTGGCTACTTACTAATCTAATTTATCTCCTTATTCCGTTGATTGTTCTGGCTTAAATTGCTAGCTGGTCAAATTGGACATTTACTGGAAAAACCAAATCATTCATGATCTCTCCTAAATCCATGATTGATTTCAGTTGTTGACGAGTCAGTAGCCCCACATTCATTTCTGAAGGTGACCAAACTTCGCCTCAAATTATCAAGTATTACAAATTTGTTGTTTTATAGTACTTTCACTATTTTAACTCAATAGTATCGCTGACATTGTAAAATAATATTATTAACTATTAAAGGCCAATAATGTTAAAATGACCAAAACTTCATTTCAAATTTGGCGAATGCAAAACAGTGCTGAAGAGAATTTAAAATGCTTGCTGAAATTTCCTGTGCTGTAAGGAATAAATTCTGCTTGGTTATGTATATGAGCAGATCGGACCTAAGAACTAAAGTAGTTTTAAAATCATGCTATTTTATAGCATGATTTTAAAATTTAAAATATGTTCACCAATTTAAAAGCTTGCACATTTATTCCAAGAATATCTTTGTGTTGATAATAATACTGTAATTGAATTTTAAAACTTTCAAACTTTCGACCTATCTGTGCTATGCAATTTATTGTAAATAATTAGTTTGAAAACAAGTAATTTTCGCCCTTGACATTATTTGGCTCATTCCACGTACCTAATTTATTGTATTACAAATTTACTAGGAATGAATGTGATTGATATTTTAGTAATTTTTGCGAAACAGTTATCGATCAGCGGTATCAATATGTTACAAATATAGATAAAAATTAACTTATGATTCAAATGGAAGCGCACCCCGTCACCTACATTTCCAGTTGATATTCCGACACTAAACATATAAATTTCACGATATATCGAGTTTACATCAGACACATCGTTTAACCATGTTCTACTCTAAGCTCCAAGTTGCAAAATTAGGTCTAGACGTATATTGCAAAATTTTAGTAAAACCAACATCTACTATCGTAATTAGATAAGATTCGAGTATTAAATCAAAATGTGTTCTTTTATACTTACATAAATTTAATTAAAGCACTTTAAATTTAAATTGTTTGTGATTTCTAGAGATATCCTGATTTATGCACAGCCAAGGAAATATAGCGCATTGTGCTCAAATTGGCATCATTTGTCACTCACATGCGCCAATAAATCCAAATACCAAACCAACCGAAAAGTGTATACACAAAACACAACAATAAAAAACCGTTAATGGTAATAATTTTCATAGGAAAAAACGTGATAAAATTATAATTAACACTTTGAGGAACATCGTCGTCAAGCCAACACCATATTGTATAAGATAATATTTCCAGTATTTTCTAGTCGTGTGCCAACTCATCTGGATAAGGGTTACGAGGCAGTTTGTATACAAAAAAAAACATTGAAAATTCCGCGTTTTGCTTTTATTTTGCGACGTGATCAAAATACGCAAATTACGTTAAAGTTTTTTAGCATGTCATCGGCCTCAATAGATTTAAACGTCTTATAATAATTTATAACAATATTAATGACCAACTTTATTTTATTCGTGTAACACACTTTCGGTAGGTGATAAATGTGAATGATGCAAAAATTGATCCGTATATGCGCGTGCCGCATTGTCGTAATCGTAAATTATTCGGTGTGCATTAAAATTTCGCGTGCACAACGCACATAAGTTCAACGAACTTCTTTCTCTACTTATAATTGTCGTGAATTGAGACGAAACTCAATTATCTAGCCACACGTAGTTTTAAGCACTTCTCAACTTGAGACAACCGAATTGTCTCAACGTACTAAACGAGCTTTAAAGTAACTTCATGCGTATATAAGTTGGATAACAACCCTTTTGATTTTTTCTTGTTGTGTCTTTGCGTACGATGTAATACATAAGCCCTAATTGTTTGCAATTTATACACGCCAAAGTGTATTCATCAGACATCAAAAATCTCAGAATATATAAAAAAAAATATATTTACTAACTCACACACACACACAAAACACACATTCCGACCGAATTCATACGTGTACCCATTTATAATATTTCCGGTTGAATCGCTTTCATTTTATTTATTAAAACAACAAGAACACAAAATGTTGGAAAATTAAAACAAAACAAAAAAATAATAAAATAAAAGGGTTATAACGTTACCAATTTATCTCATCCAATTATTCGGCAATTGTCTTTTATATAATATATCCATATACCCAGCCAGGGATGTGAAAAAAGGGGAAAGGAAGTTCATATTTATAGCATAGGTAAAATACATGCGACAAGATGTATACTGTGTGGTTAGATTTTTGTTGACTAGATTTTAACCATTTAATGCCCAAGATTTAGGTATATTTTCGAATAGTCATATCTCGAATAGTCCTTTGAAGTCATCAAGATATCCATATATAACCTTAGATGAGGTTTACAATGCACTGATATTGACTAAACAGGATTGTTAATTTTATTGTTTTGTAACGTCTGGTTAAATAAGTAAATTTATCATTGCGTTTGTTTAGCTGCCAATCTGTTTATTATACCTAGTATTCGAGATACTCCATCCTCTCTTTCATGCTTAATGATCAATACCAGGAATTTATATTCCATCTTATCAACTATTTCGTTCTTTATTGAACGATCATACAAAAATCAATTTTATAATCTCGGTATAGCATTAGATGAACACTTGATTATACTTGTAAATTGTAATTTTGGTGAAAATGACACAAGTGTGTGAAAGTAAATCGTGAGTTTCAGGAACAATTTTTGCAGGCGGTTCCCATCGGTTCAAAATTCGATTAACTATTAACCGGGCATTGGTTTATTAGTTTCAAATTGTCTAGACGAGCCTGAAATTCTTAACCGGTTCAGTTTCAAGCCGATTCCAATGTTTTGGTGGTTGTCTTGAGTAAATTATCGGTGGTTTTGAAAACCGTTCAGGTCGTTTCTAGTTTATCGTTGTTGGGTGTTGTTTAAATTCGATGATATTCATTATTGAATATTGGATTTTGGTCGTAAAGTAATATTTATTTACATAGAATTTAGGTATAGGCTAAATGGCCTATTTATTTTCGTTTGTTTTCGCGCATGCTTAAAAGTGGTGGACCCACTGCGGCTTAAGGAAATTCAGCAAAGTAAGATGACTTTAAATTAAGTAACTTTATTATAACCGAAATGCTGTCCTCAATTAAATAATGAATGCAGGGTGCCTAACCTGGAGATTTTGTTGTTAACATGTCGTTTGCGAATAGCCCATGCTTCTGCGTTATTCGTTTCGTGTAGTTAGAAATATTTTTTTTTTCACTTTCTGGTAGGTGCAACTTCTTCAGTTAGCATTTTAGTTTCCAATGTGTTTTCATTAAATTGTGGCTCGTTTTCTGTAAACACTCGATCATCAGTTAATTTTTGTAGATAAATATAAGTCCTAAGCGAGGTTATTCAGCTTTAATCGCTGCAGGATATATGAGCATTAATCGCTGCAGGATAAATACATGTTCTGTCTCTTTTTTTCTGCTAAAGCTTACGCATTTGCCCATGGTATACTTAGTCGTGGCCGTTGACCTTTTTTCTATTCCGTTTTGGAAGTAGTTTTCCAAAGTGATAGTGGAACAAATAATTTTTCTTCTAAATACTTACTTTCTATTATAATAATCCCAATAGTGAGCTCACTTATTTGAGCTTATGGTTACTCTGTTTTCGAATGACTTTTTCACTAAGCGTCAGAAGGATTTTGACTAAAAAACAATTAAACAGATTAACTATTTCGTTTCCAACAGTCGTCGCGACACTTGTGTTAATTCATTAGTACCTTCAGATCTCTAAGGATAGTTCCAGGAGTTAATCGGTAAAAGTGGTTTATATCCCTAAGGTTGGAAAACCGAGATATAATCTTGCTGAAAGATTCCGACTTATAAGTTTGCCCTCGCTCTTACTTAAATGTTTAGAACTCCTGTGGAAAGATGCTTTAAAAAAATGCTCTTATGTCATTTCATATTGTTACGAGTTTTCCCTGTCAAATCCGGTTCGTGTCACTGGATTTAGGAAATTCCAATACAGTTATAAATTTGACGGTTACGAAACATTGTCTCGTAATTCCGAAATATTTTCGAATATAGTGGAAATATTCTTTGAATAATTTCCTAACACTTACCACTACTGATATTCCCGAAAATACAAGAAATATGTCCCCGAACTTTCGGTTCTGTACCGGGCTATCTGCTATAATCTGCTATATAATTACATTGTTATAAAACTACTTCTAGTTTAATCACTACTTCTAGCTTAAATCTAAATTCCACTAATTTCACAAAAAATGTCATTAACTTCATAATCCTTAACTGAACAATTTCTCCTGAATTAATTTCCCACCCAAGTGACCATTCACACAGAATTGATGTCCACCAAACCAATAAGCGAGAGCGTAACAATATCATCCTAAACAACATACTTACAAAAAGGGTAAATCTAACGATACAGCACATCATAAAGTCGTTGGACGAATTGAAAAATCGCTTGATAACAAAGAATTTGCTCTGGGAACATTTCCGGACGCTAAGCGGGCATCTCCTGCAAAGCTCAGCAGTCATAGGTTATGGCTGAGAACCGAGTGCCTTGGGAATTGTGGGAGCTATGCATTCCATTTAGACTGCTGCACTCGAGGTTGTTTTAGATCTCTCATATCTTGACCTCTGGATTAGGAGGTGTGCTGCTAAATTGTGTTATTGGACACCATCAAATCTGCAAGCAAACAAACTATCAATATCTTGCATGTGCTCGGACTCGATGGCCCCAAGGCACTCGTTCGGGAAATAACTAAAATTTATGAGTAAGAACAATTCCTATGCTGATTTTCCATCTCAAAATTCCAAAGATCGCTTGCTCATGTTCACCGTGAATCTGTTAATGGTGGCCCAGCTGGTATAGACTGTACATACTAGATCCTGAGGTGAATTTATCATATTACCTTGAAAAGTACGCCACTATATTTCACATAAAAAGTGTTACATTTCTTGCGGACTATAGTCTGAGAGAGTATTAAAACCTTAAATCGGCAGTTCCATTTCTTTGTGTGGTTGATCAAAGAGGCATTCATGGGAATGGGAAAGCTGATAAATATAGCTAGAGAGCGCATATCGGCTGTCTTTATGAAACTTGTACCAGCTCTCAGCTTGATGACGTCGTACTATAAAACAGATATCATTAATTATGTATCTTAACGGGTTACATCAAACAAGGTGGGGCAACTCTGTTTCCTGTCTTTTTAGATAAGATTTTTCTTGGATCAAAGATTGGTGGTTAAGATAATGAAATTTGGTGTGTAGGATGGAAATGGGATTCTAAAATGATTTTATAAAAATTCTGTACTATGGCCAACTGCGGTGGATATAAGCGGTTTCTCAATCGATCCTGAAGGAATATACTAAGAACGATCGATAGATAGTTCTCTGAATACATCAATTCACCAAAACTAACCAATGCATTTAGGCTGCACGAATTATATTTATTGTTCCTTATTTTGGATTGTTGCCGATCTGTATTAACTGAAAATGAAACATTTTGATTTTAATAACGGAATTTGGTTGTTTCTTTAAACGGTGACCCGACAAGAACGTAAATATTAAGTCGCTTATTACTAAGGATATTTTAATACATTGTTTATCTTAGATGGGACCTTGCCCTATGAGACTGCCGCCTCAAACCGCCCTCCTCCCTCCCATAAACAACTTTTTCAACAAAAACTCGTCCTCTGAATATCAGACGGGTTAATTGATCGGGATGAAACTTCATACTTAAGCGTTTTACGGACAAAATCGGCCTACCGGAAGTGACAGATTCCACAGCAGCTTCTTCGTTTCTTGAAAATATTTTGAATTGTATATGATTTATGAGAAAAACTACTATGAACTAAACGATTCTAATTTAAATTTGCAATAATATCGGTCCACATCAGTTTTCCAAAATTTAATCGGAAATGATGATTTTTGATACAACAGTGATTTTCAAAAAAAAGTTTGGTCCCTATTCAACTCGGACTGGTTGATTTATCGGGATGAAACTTTACACTTAAGCTTTATCATAAGTTGGAGTGATATTTGGCCGAAATCGGTTCATCGGATGTGGTAGCTTCCATAGGAGGTTTTCGTTTTTTTGCAAATGTTTTGAACAGTATACGGCATTTATGAATAAAAAACAAAAAGATTGTAAATTAAGTTTCAAATAAAATTATTTCAGATCATTTTTTTAAATCAAAGCGGAAATGGCGAGTTTTTTAAAAACACTTTATTTCAGCAAAATTTATCATCACTTTTTCCATAAATTGGTGGATCCCTACGAAATTTGATGGAAATATGTGTACCGGAACTGTCAGCTTTCATATTAGGTTTTTCAATTTTTGCAATAATTTTGAAAAGTATAGATAACATTTACAATAACGACAAAGATAAAAATTAAAAAATTCAAATAAGTAACAGGAATAATAATTTTTGATTATACTCAAGACAGTCTTGACCAAAAATCCGGTAAATTTATTTTTCCGCTTTAGAAATCTACTGTGGTGTATTCGACCATTTCGACAACATATCTATCCCACCATTTTTTATTTTGCGATATTTTTTTGTGATTTTCAGATAATAAATATTCGTTTTGATAAATCGATATTATTTTTCAAATAATTAATTAATTATACTATTTTCGGTTATTTGCCTTTTTTAGTGAATCGGGTTTTCAGTGAATTGTTTTTTAATAAATTGTGGAACCTATTTTATTGTATCTTTGGGAGATTTTATACTCATATCACTAGACTAAGCAGTATATTTGTATGCTTGGGCTCAAAAACCCGCCGACTCTGAAATGTTTTGGGATTTGATTATCGTGACTAGAAGATAGCAATACCAATTTTCAGTTCTTAGAAAATTGTCAACCACTTTCTAAACTTTTTTGTCAACACTTGTTTGTCAACCTACTCTTACACATTTACGATACACATTTGGCTACTTAAATTATATATTTTCATCCAAATCTCTAATCATGCCATGTGAAAGTCATATTAATTCCACAACAAACTCAACAAAACCATAAATCGATTCCGCAGAAGAATATCAAACCAGTTGATTTATCGGATTTAAAAACATTGAATTTTTTTTCAATTACATCTAAGTATTGCAATAAATTACGTGTAGTCTCAACTCATTCCTACCTACCACCAAATGAAACAACTTAGACAATTACCAGTAAACCAAATGATATGGTATCTCTCGCGTTTGCATACCGCATATCTTCGTGTTGTTTCTAACCTTCTTCTAACATTTATATTGATTTCAACAAGTCATGAATGTAATTTTTCGTTTTCTGTCTATTCCAAGACAAACAACAAAATTTCTTAAGAGTTGTAAAGACGGCGCGCGGTTGGCGCAAATATTCGCTATATATAAAAATATAACGGTTATTATTCATATAAAAAGATGCTTGACGTCACTGTTTGTTTTTGTTATTATTTTAAGGCGGTTGTTGTTGTACAAGCATGTAAGTCAAAATACACATTTCTTTTTTTAACTGTTGAATTTTTAGGTCATCATTTGACATTTTAAGACTTTATTTTTATACAAGAATCGTTGTTTTTGTGGTTTTAAATCGCGCATGTGACTTAATATTAAGTAGTTTTGGTCGTAATTGTTACTTTTTTGTTGTTGCTGTTAAACACCTTCATTGGGCGTTGGGTTTTATAATATTATTTTATATTGTGCGGTAACTGGTTAAGTTTTTTATCTGTCATATTTCGTTTTATTTGTTAATAGACAATATTCTTCAAAATAATCGTAGATTTGAAATGTGTATCGTGTGTGTTGTTATCAAATATTGTTTTTGTTGAGGTGAAATTCGGTGTGATAAGATTACATTCGTACTCGTATAAGTATTACCTTATACAATTTGTAACTACGTCTACATGTATACTTATTTAAAAAGGTAATCCGCTTCACACAGAGCTACATTTTACCTTTTTAGTTGTCGATTTGAAATTTGAACAATATTTTTAATTTGCAGAGATGTATTATTTTATTTAAATAAAATCATTCCCCAATGAAATTGAAAGAATCATCGACATATACAGTGATTTGCAGCTAATAGTTAACCGTACCAAAATTCTTAATTAATTTATCTCGAACTTAATTGAGAGGAGTGCTGAGAGCGTAGATAATCTTAAGCAAATATTTTGTTAGAAATTGTAATTGTTCTTCAGGTTTAACATTCTTCTGGTCTTTGCAAGTAGGATACCATTAACTCCGGAGCCTGTTTATTATTTAATTTTTGCAACATAGAACTTGCCCGAGCCATATAAGTCTGGATAAATTAGTTGTTCCTATTATAACGATGTTGTCCGCACCTCAAAATTCGCACGCATCCGCTACGTTTCTTCTTTTTTAATCGGGCCTAACATCTCCAGCTCCTGGCTGACGTTTATAATCATTGGTCTTATCAGAGCTTTGCAGATTTTTAATTTTGTTTTGCGCGATATATTGCGAGACGTAACATATATTTACCAGTGTTTCCAAGTATTCAAATTCACCTTTTCGTACTGTATGTCGCCTTTTAAAAATTCTTCGGCGTTTGACGTCTCGCCAAATGTATTGGGTTTTCGCTTTGTTGACAGGTCGATTTGTTGGCCTGCGTTGTTTCCAATGAAAACACACCCCTCTTTCAGAGATGCGATGTTAAAACCCAATATGCATACGTTGTCTGTAAACTAATATTTGACTTTGATTTATAATATAAACAGTTGCAGAGGGAAAACGATTTTGGTTATTTCCATACTCTTGCTGTTATTTCGAAAGACTCTATTGAAAGATATAGTTTGAAATTTTGAAAGAATGTTCAAATGTGATACAGCATTTGTTCTTCTGAATGCTACCTATGCCTGTGAAAATTCTTGAATTTAAATGGTACTACCACGAAAACAGCACTGATGGTACAATATGTGCTCGTGGTTAAGATCTTTAGGCCAGTGTTAAGGTCCGAATATAGTTGTTACAATTGAACCTGTCTCCTTTTTGATGTAGTGGACAGATAATGAGGCTATTTTTCACGCGCTTGGGATTTTCTCTGCGAACCAAAGCGTTGGAACCAGCGTAAACATGCGGTAGAGAGATATTCATCGCCTCTCTTGTTCATTATGTTGCACATGCTAACCTCATCATCGCAAGATGAAGCGGATGGTGTATCATTTTTACGTTGGACTTATGCATTATGTTGGTTACTCGCTGGAGGGTATTTTCTGCCTGTTTAAGAGTGACGAGAAATTATTTCTTCACACTGTTAGTAGTACGCGTTAGCGTCCATTTGTAACTCTAGATTCGCTGAAAATAGTGTTACTGCGTGGATGGAAATCGGTATTAATTTCTTGTATTGAACGGTATCTGGCTCTTACAATAGCAGTTTCAATAGTCCTTATCTGTAAAATTTGCAGATGATAAATATTTTCAAAATAACTGCTGATTCTTATTTCCGATCTCCGATTTAAACACATTTGACCTAAAAACAATTTAACCGAAACTAACTGTATTAACTTTAACTGTATCTAAAATATAATAAATCATGTTGGCTCATGTCACGGCTTTGGAGTTCCTTGACTTCTAACCAAAATAATGTGTAGTGAAATTATTGAAACATCATATTTACTTTCGTTTTATTGGCAAGTTGAATGCCTAGTCAAATTTAAGATAGTTAAGTCCCAGATATGGACACCATGCAAATAGGTATTATAACTTGACCGGTTTTTCAGTTGGTCTGCTGTAACACTACAGGCCAGGTAAACTGCATCAGCACATAATAAAATTATTTAAATAAACCCGATCTTCTTATGTGATTTGAAATCAAGTTGCTCCAAAATTTGTTTTATTTTGAAGCTAACGAAATACGAAACATTGAATGTAGTTTGGCAAGCGATTCAGCTAAAGGCAAGATTCAGAAATTTATTTTTGTAAATCGAATTAGACATAGAATGCAAAATGGATCGAAAATTCTAAATTTTTTTTCTACCAGATTTGGAAAAAAATGAAATTTTTGTCAAATATTTTTAGCCATGTTGAAAAGAAATTGCGATTAACTTAAACACCTAGATTCTTCTATGTAGTCGTACCCCTGGTAGTGGCTAATATTTTACTACGAAATCGAATGCAGCTGAAAGGCCGATAACAACGGACGGCCGACAAAGACAAGAGACCGACACAGATAAAAGATAAACGCAAAGCCTAACAGAAATCTGTTTATATCTAACAAGCTACTCATAGTAACGGGTTCACTCTTTCCATAGTCAGGCCGATGGTGCGAGTACCTTATAACACATCATTCTGAGAGAATGAGAGTTCACATTTAAGATTCACATCGAAGAGTAAGTTCACCTCCAGGTCCGTCCCTTTGAAACAAGATAATAAGTTTATAATAACCTCAAAAAAAAATGATGCATTTATGAGAGTACGCGATTGCACAATTTCGTTTATCTCGCGGGTATTTTGCGCACACGATTGGTAAATTTATTTAAGTCAAACTGTACACCAAGTTCTTAATATTTCATTTAACATTATTGATTGTAAGAATGTAAAATATTGTTCTCAAATGGTTGCCGTGGAATAATTGTAATGTCACTTTGAAAGGTGCCGAGGAATTTAGTTTTGAAACACTCTGAAATTAAATAATTTTGTAGACTGTCAAATAACTTACTGAGGACGAAAAGCGAATTTCGTACAATGAAGACGAACGAAAATATATAACACGTTTTTGTAACCATCTTCGTTTGCTGGCCCATCAAGATACTCCAAGGATTACCGCCGTATTCACACCAAATTTGGTAATATTATTGGTAAAGTATTAACCAAGGTATTCATTATCGTTGTTTTCAGAAATGACAGATTATTTACCAAGTACGAACATTCCAACAATTGTTGGTTTTTCCTATACGCTATCTACTTTTTATGTTAGCCTTGTTTCCAAGTCTTTTGTGCATGTCGATCTTTTGTTCATGTTGGCCTTATGTCTAGATTGGCCTTATATCCAAATCGGCCTTTTATCCATGATGAACTTTTGTCCTTCGACCTTTTTTCTGTCGATTTTTGTTCGCGTCTGCCTTTTGTATATCACACTTTTGATCAGATATGCGACTTATGACGGTTTTATGATCCAGCTGAGTTGAAACGTTGTTCGTAAATATGTACAAATCAAGTCTCCTTAGCGTCAAAATTTTTCGGGTTTTATTTTCACACCTCTATAGCTGTAACTTTCACAATTCTATAGCTGTAACTTTATAGAAACTGTTTACCGAGAAACAGATATAGTGTTCACAAACTGTAGACTTTTCGCCGCTGTAAATCAATACGTAATGAATTCGCCGCTGTAACCAAATCGTACCTTATTTTAACTCGAATTATACTCGAATGTTAACATAACCTCGCGTTATAAATAGAGTTTGCTAGGTTTGTATCGAAAATAAAACAATATTGTACAAATATTGGAAAATATCAAATATATAAAAATATATTTAATATTAACAATATTGAATTTTATTTAAATTAAAAAATAAGAATGAATCGTACAGTTATCATACAACATATTGGGTGTGTGATTGTGACTCCGCCCTTTTTTATTAAAATAAAACACATTTGCTTGTTTAGAAAATGAAAGAATTATTTATTGAAAGTATACTCTATCTGTAGCTACAACTTTCCCCCCATCTTTAGAGAAATTTACGGATTTCCTCTCAGAAAACATCCTGGTCGTAAATAAACCAATTCGGTCTCTGCACGAGAACTGAACCGCTGTTCAGAAAGAGACGACTGCATTGATCGGAATAAGTACTAATCTGAAGGAGCTATGCCTGGTGAATACGGCGAGTGGGGTAGAACTTCCCAGTCCTGTCCTTTTAAACAGTTTTTCACAATATTGGCAATATGTGGTTTTGCATTGTGCTGAAAAATTAATTTGTTTTGTCTATTCACACATTCTGGACGTTTTTCTTCTATAGCTCGCTTCAAACGTTGTCGTCGCTTGACTTCACTATTGATATAGTTTCTCCTGATTCCAGTTTTCTGAGAAGAATTATTAATCAATAACGTTTCCAATTCATCATCTTCAAATTTTTAGGCGGTTTTCCATGTTCTTTATGTTCAATGACAAAAACATTTTTTAAATCGTTGAAACCATTCTTTGCACGCTGTATTCGATGGAGCATGCTCGCCGTAAATTTCCACAAGCAAACGATAAGTTTCTGCTGCAGTTTTCTTTGTTATAAAATAATGTAATAAAATTTTCTGCAAATGATGTTTATTTGAAATAAAAGTCGACATTTTCAAGTAGTTAAAAATACTAATTGTTTACACTTCCAAATGTCGCATAGTGCTTTTGACAGCTGACATCAAGTACTATAGAATACCAGTATTGTACATGTAAGCAGTATTAGTAACGGGACCTATTGGGAAAGGGCGGAGTCATATTCACAAACCCAATATTAGTACAGTTGGTGACATTCGTTTGTATACCTTAAAAGCAATATTTTTCTATGTATATCGCAGACAAACTATTTGTTTTGACTGTATGAAATGTCAAATATCTTAAACAAATAAATTTTATCTAAAAGCTCAAAAACCACAATTGGTAGTAGCTTCAACTTTTGTTGGTATAAAGATACGAAAGCGTATCTTTAAAAAAAGCCTGCGGCTTCTAAGATAAGCTTGACTTTGCTCTCCTTCGGTGACAGTCAAATAGTGATTAATTTTCATTGTGATCTTTCTTTCCAAACTGAAAACTAATAGTAATAAGTTAAACTAGTCTACATTCTACTACATTAAGTTTTTAAAGCTAGTATCCACGTAAGCTTGAATTATATATGGCCTGATAAATTTTCCTCTTTTCCTTTCAGTTGGAAACACAATACAATTTTAAAAATGGATGGCCAATTTAAATATCAAAATGGATTCATGTAAACCGAACAACTGTCTGTTAATAAACTTTATTACACCAAACGCCATTCTCACGCTATGTATATGACACTTAAGTTTTATTCCTAATCGCATCACAACCTACTCCGAAACCCAAAGTGTCAAATGTCATGACAATTTAAAACCAAATTCTATTACTTAATTCACACGAAAATACTTCCCTTAACATACCACTCAGGCACACATATACTCATTCTTAAATATATCCGTGTCATATCTATTTTCAAGAAAAATACAATACAATAAATCTCCTTGGATGAGTCTATAAGATCCTACATATGCTTACGTTTTTGTTTTCATTTTGGTGTTGGAATATATACGTACCAAAAAAAAAAGAAAATAAACTTATGATTTTTCCAATTCGAAAAGGTCATCTCACGATACAATGATGTAATTGTTAGAGATCTAAAAGAATTATATACGCCACATGACGTCTTCCTATGTACAATATTATATTGTGTGTGTTTGTAGCATGCAACATTAGAAATACAAAATTGTCCTGCCCACATTACATCTACAGATTTTTTTTTGTGATTTCCTTAACAATATGAGAATATAAATCTATATTGTGTGTGTGTGCGTTTACTTAATCTGCGAAATAAAATCGTAAGTCTTTGCTTCTGAGAATTAAGAGGGTTGCCCTGAAATAACAATACGGTACCGTTAAATATATATCGCCATCCACTTTAGACCAAATGGCTACAGAAAATAAAATTGTGTTTTTTTAGTGATTAAGATTAAATAACCCTTTATCAGCCGTGTGCAGTTTTTGTATTCAATTTTATGTTGATTTAAGAAGCATGACCTGAAATAACATACATTAGTGTTTACTCGATATAATATTTACATATATTTAATATTTGATTTTCTACTAAATAAAATTAATTTGAACGTTGTCGTCGTCGTTGTTGTCTAATCTTGTAGTCGAAACATAGAAATATCCAAAACCAAAAGAAACCCATGCATAATTTTTTTCTTCAGTTTAGTTTTTATTACGAGTTTTCACCTTGACTAAATGATATACAACTTTGCTTTTTTTTGTATAGTTTGATTTAATTTGAATTGATTGACTTACATACATAAGTAAGTTAGTTTTATGAAGAGAAAGATAGATTGAGAATGAAATGCGATTTTTTTCGATTAAGAATTTTGGAAAGGTATATATACACAATATACGAGTATAATGTGCGTTGCGTATATTGAATTAACCCTTGTGGGAAATGGTGTATGATTGGCTGAATATTGTAATGTGTTGGGGAATGAAATTGATTGCTCAAATATTGTAGTTTAATTAGATAATTGAGATGTCTATTAATTTTTTATGTTTTTTTTTTGTATTTTCTTTGCAGGTTGGTACTCAAGTTGATGTCAACATTTTAGGATCATCTACAAAAATGAGGAGAACAGTGATGGGAGTAATATATCCATGGAACTTGTAAATCTTTCTTAGGCGAATCGCACTCTTTTTTCAAAATTTTCCATAATTTTTGAAGTCCCAGTGATTGTTATCCATTTTTAATAGTTTTATTGTATTAGTAGCAGACTGACGAATTAAACCGACCCGAAAAAGCTTTTGTACACGGACCTCTGTTAAAAAATATTTATTGTCTGACTATCTCTTTACTTTAATAATTTGTTTAAACGAAATCTTTTATGAGTAATAAAATAATGAAATTTTGTCTCTCCTTTTCGGCGCCTAATGCATGCTCAAATAATATATCGAGACTAATTTTTAATTTATTTAATATTTTGAACCGTAGATGCTCAATTATCAAAGAGAGAACTATTTAATCTCTGAAGATTTTGGTCATTGTAGATTCGAAAGATTTTAAAAATACACCATAACACCAGTTTTCACCAGTTTAAATGTATTACATGTAATTAAAGATACCCTTGAACCATTCCATGCAAATCGACGGCAGTCTACGAGAAATCTCCCGATGTTGAGGGTCTTGTTTATATTTTAAACGCGCCTATCGATAACTTAAGAATCGTTGGTACGTAAGATGCTCATAGCAAAATTTATCATTAACTCTGCTTAATTAATTAATTAACCAGAAGCTTCGACGCCAACACCAAAGCTTTTATCTTTCATTTTAAGAACATCTCTGCATCTCTATAGAGCACCAATAAACAAACCTCTTTAGTAATCGGAAGAGATGGAAACATCCATAACACTGTGGAGCCATTCCAACATTAAGCTCGTTAGAGTTTGAAATTTTCAATATTAGATAAACCATACCGCAATTGGAAGTTAACCGATTTGGAATTATTCTCTCTCATATTCGATTAGCACCTCTACGGGCAATCTCCCGAAGGACAAATCCTTTTCCGCCTAGCCTAATGAAATGCTCTGGAGTTCCGATCAATAAAATTAGAAACTTATTGATGAGCTCCATGTTAAATTTCGACAATCTGGCTTTGTTCCTCGTTATTATTTTGATGGTCAACCTAGTCTCAACAGCTTCGGGTAAATCCTTGAATGTTGTTTCCGACTTAGTGCAATCCGTTTCTGCAGATATGATCTTTCTAGAAAAATTAACATGCGAATCCTTTTACGAGCCGTTTGTTGTTCTTCATCGGATGCAGAAATATTGGTTAACTATTTTTTGTTGCTCTGTTTTCGCAGACAATCACTAGCTCCTACTCCGTTAATCATCTTTGTGGAGAGTATTTGGGGTAGAGTATTTGGGGCCGGTCCCAAAAAACCCTCGGTTTTATCTTTATCATATTATCTTTATCTCCTTATCTTTATCTTTATCTCCATTGGGGCGGGGAATAATTCTAGTCCCGTTTGATTTATAGATTCCCGAAATTGCTTTAATTATGAAAATGTTTCCTGTTGTTGTTTTTGACAACTCATATTCGGAGGTTTCTCCATCTAGAGAACTGTGGCTTTCTGATAATTTGTCTAATTCGGTGTTCGAGTTACTATTTTTTATGGCTCTTACACGAAATTTGGTGCATATATTTTGATACGTAGACCTCTCAGTGGACCTAAGATCCTTTAATAGTCTGGGTATTTATGGAGGAACATTTCAGGCAGAATTGATAGCGACTGAATCGAGTCAAGATACAAGTACTTATTCACTCCTTCAGAGAAAAGACTTGCTAAGCATTCTGTCGCGATCCTGCACTGTAAGGGACTAGTTCAGGATAAATCGTGAAAAGACTGCCTCGAAAGGGCGATAGTTTGATTCACATCGATTCCGCTTCGTGGAAGCAATCAACAATATTCCGTCGCCATTATATTGCTTTAGACCTCTTACTGTGGATCAATTACGCTTTATCATAAAATTCTCGGTTACTGATTAAAACCAGATATTAAATTGCATAAAAGGATTTAAAATAAGCGCTTTTCTCGATAATGATTGGGGCTTATTCTTAATAAAGCATGAATCTAAAATCTGGGTGGTGAGAAATTTCTCAAATTTGTTTCGAGGGATCAGTACGAAATCCCACTTTTTCAACGTTTCGGCCATTTCTGAATCGATCATGGTTAAATTTGGTTTACGAGATTTAATTTGTAGGAAATGGCCAGCGGCCATGCTGAATGGAACTACGCCGTTTCTTAACTAATTCTAGTCAAAATTGGTTTGTAGAACTGACCAACAACAGTTTTGGAGGAAGTTCTATGTTTGGCCATGTTGCATGAAGCTTGGCCAGTTCTTAAGTAATTACGGGGAAATTTTATTTTTACGTCTTGATTGTCATGCTTAATTGAACTAAACAATTTCATCTTCCTGCTAAATGGAACTTTGTCATTTCTTAACCACTTATGGTTAAACGATTATGTAGAACTGGATTAGGATTCTAAATGAATTTTAGACGAATTTTTGGAATTCGACCGAGATGATTGGAATTAGGCCATATCTTAACGTATTAATGTAAAATTTGGTATTAAAGACGTGCAGTGCGGGTTTACATACATTTTAATGAAGTTCTTGAATTTGACATATCCGAAGAATTTCACCCAAATTCATCCAGCTCTACAAATCAAATTTGACCACGATTAGTTAAGAAATAGTCTAGTTCCATTTAACATGGCCGAATTCCAAAACCTCGTCAAAAATTCATGTTAGAATTCCAGTTCAATTCTGCACACCAAATTTGACTATTATTGGTTAAGAAATTGCATTTGTACTCAACCCACATATACGAGTATGTGACACCCACATTTTGCGACTAACTAGTATACTATAGTAGACTAGCTAGTCGCAAAATTTAACAATCATCCAAATTTATCGGCTGATTTATACGAAGCAAATTTAAAGGACCAGCAAAGAAACTAATGACTTGCCATATAAGAAATCACTCAAAGAAAATATACAATACAAGAATGGCACAAAGTTAACTGAAGAGTTTTATTACTCAAAACTACGGTTGTGTTGCTGGAAATAGTTACATTTTTTAGTTAAAATAGTTCAGATCGTTTGAAAGGTCTGTAAAAAAGCTACAATTCTGTCATTGTTTTGGTTCACAAATCCACCATTTTGGTGTAGATAACTAATTTATTATTAATGAATATATGCATGGATATATCATTAGAAAATGGCCTTGGAATACCCAACAAATTTAGCTGAGGCACCTAAGTACTCAAAATTACCGTTGTGCCGTTGTTGACAGATACATTGTTTCTCATTCGTATATAATCATGGCATATCGTTTAAAAAATTAGGCAAATATTTGTTACAGCATTTTTATTAACAAATTCACCGTTTTATAGATCCGAAAGCCACGTCTTTAGTCAACATGGGCACAAAACTAAAACATTTCTGATTTTTCTGAAGTTTTTTTTATATAGATGAAGAAAATATTCTAGGAATATTTCTCTTTTATGACATGCCGGAAAATCTCGTGGGCGGAACTTCAGGGATGTTAAAATCATATTTTCACAAAATCAATCAAGTATATATTTTTCTATATTATAATTTTCCGGGTTGGTGCAAAGGTAATGTTAATATTGTTAGAAAATATTATCTCATATGCAAATATTTCCCAGCAAATTTTAGTAAACCAAAACAGTTTTAATTTTCTGCTCCATTGTTTATCATGAAAAATGTTAAAACTGGTATGATTTTCCCTATGATAAAAACAAATGTTTACAAAATCAACAATGCTAAAATTTCTCGTACTTTAACAAGAAGCTTTCAGAAGCTTACGGTTTAAGTGTTTTTGTCATATGTCATAACAGATGGCAACTATTTATATGTTTGTAAATAAAAATTTGTATATTAAAAAAATATTAAATTTTTTTTTGAAACCTTGAAGAACCTACTCTTAATATTTCGTCTTTACACTAAACACAAATATTACCTATAAAATGATAAATAAAACCATACCAACCATACCTAAATTTAAATCTTTTTTTTGCATCTAATGTCATTTTATCTTCGATCACCTTAACCAGATAACCAGGTCCTACCTAAGTAGACATTTTAATCAACCATGTGATGTCTAACATATCATATCTAATTTAAACTGATAATCAAGATCATCAACTGAATTAAATCTGAAATAAACAAGCCTACTGTAAAACGTTCTCGTATGTTTCCACAAGAGTATTGTTTCCTAACATATCATGTTACTCTTTTGTAACCGATCTTAAAATTTACAAACACACAAAAAAACATAATAAAAATTTGGAATTTTATCTCGCACTATATGTAGTAATAATATGAAGTACTAAGGACAAAAAACTAATAAATTCATACTCAACGATGTCTTCCTACATTAGCTTTTATATACTCGTAGCTACATATGATCTTCCAAAAATGTAAAGATTTTGTGAAAAAAAAACAATAAAATCACCACACTCGATATGTATGGTGAGATTTTATGTACGGTGTAACTTGTAATTTTACCATTCTAATCGCGGGTTGTTCTGCCGTAAGACATGACATTTACAGTTTCTCTAGTTTATTTATTTTTTGTATATATTTGGCATGAACAAGTTTTAGAGATTGTTTATAAGTTTAAAGTTATATTTTTTGTTGAACCTGTTTCATCATCATCATCGTCTCTAAAAGTTTTACGAGTATTTTGGTTCTGTACATAGGAGTTAGTGTACGAGGCAGATGTATTTAAGTATAAGAAATTGCACAACTATAAACTTCTTAAAAAGTCGCGATCATTACAACGATACAGCGACGATAAAGAATAAGAAAATGCTATTTTATGTATTATTTTGGTGGAAATTTCATTCATAATTTATTGTTTGTTATGTTGCAATTGTCAATCGATTTTTTTTATCGTTATCTGTGTCATTTTCAAGGAAAAGGTGCAGCCAATGCTTGAACATTCCGTAGCACGCCGTCGTCTTCCGCAACTCGTAATGGATTAATCGTATTCAGATATTTATTGAATGCCATATCACGTATCAACGTCTTTTTATTAATTCCTGAATTAAATGATCTTTAACGTAAACGCAACTCTTGTACACTTACTTTTATATAAATACGATCGTATTCTATTATACGATATTGTTGCTTTTGTTGGTTGATTCTTACGTTTTGTTTATACGTAGTTTAGTTCAGTTTTTAATAATAAAAATCTAAAGAATTATGTATTGTAAAGAAATATATCCATGACCTAATAATACATTTAAATAAGGAAGTGAGCTATTAATTCGATATTATGCCTTACAATAGAAGAGACTCACTATCGCGTCTGTATATATTACTCGTGTGTGTAATGAGATTTAAATTGAAGTTGGAGGCCAATTATTAGTTGTCATATATATCTTTACCTGTAACAAGCAAGCAAATTCCAGATAAAATAGCATATTGCACACCCAAAACCTAACAACTTTTAATGACCACCGTAAATTGCCAGGGATAACCCATCATTTTTCGAAGCACTCTTTACACGTCTGCACACGTGTTCTGATTGCAGCTGGAAAATCGCACCTTGCATAGTGAGATCGTTTCATTGATCATGGATCCTTACTATGTGCTTGTTGAAATTATCAATTATCAAAAACTGCTTGCTGCAAGGCAGCTTAAGAATATCAATTAATCAATTGATGATAAACCGTTAAGTTAGTTACTGTAAATTGTGTTGTTGTGGTTATTAGAAAAGATTAGCAGACACTTCATTGGCACATAATTAGAATAACTTGAAACTATTTTATGATAGCCCCACCACGCTTCTCGAATTGTGCAGTAGCTCTAAGTTGGAGGGAAAATCAGATTATCGTGACCACAGAGTAAGCGGCGCTTAGCCAAACACACATTCTTTCCCCGTACTCTCGGGAGGTCTCATTTAGTAAAACATTCTGTTTTCCAAATCAATCAAAAATGTATTTTTACACTCCTCTTCCGACCCTGGAACCACTCAAATAAGTTGATCTTTAACGGAACAGTTTAAATTTTTTTATTCCGGGATTAAGTTAGAAGTTACTTTTACCAAAATGTTTAACATAAACTTGGCTGTAACTGAAATAGATTTCGTGCTTAATGCCATATTGGCTCACGCAACTGACGATTTTATCACAATTACACTCTATACTGCTCTGATAAATGAGTTTAAACCAAGGCATAAATATCTGAATTCAAAGATTTGTGTTCTAGAGAAGGGACCTGAGTACTTTGAAGGACGGACAACTGCAAACAAAATGAATGCAATCATTCTATTGAAGAATTCTGAGCTGGTCTTCCTTTAAAGGTGAATCGTACTTAGTTAACCTCAAATTTGGTTCTCCAATAGAACACCGCCAGGTGCTTCGTAATCAAGATCGAGTCCGATAAATCCCAGTCGTGAACCAATTTCTGGTTCCGATAGTGTCCCCAATATAATAGCTTGTTTAAATTCGAGTGGATGTAGTTGTACCTCATAAGCTGCTTTAGGTAAGGGGTTGGTTCCCGAATAGCTGGCCGTAAACCGAAATTCCGTTTTTCGAATCAATATTTTTCATCGTTCGTGGGAACATAATGGGATATGAATTATATAAAGGGCGTTCGTATAGCGGCGGGGTATGAGTGTATCAGTAACTCTAGTGAATTATATGATAACTCATTAAATTTATGCTTCCAAACTTTTATCTCGCTCGCACAGGTTCGATTCCCGTGTAAGTTTTAATTTAATTTTAATTTTTAATTTAATTTTTAATATTTTTCCCAAATTCATTACTGAATTAATTAATTAATTCAATGTCGAATAAAACGGCCCTAAGGCCGTTTAGTTATGTTTTCAGATGACATGGAATTGGCAAACAATTATATAATGCCTATTTCAAATCAACTCCTGATTTTGATTTTCAATCAAGTCATTTAAATTATCATGATTATCAAGATCTTAAGAGAAGTCTTGAAATGATGTAGAAATTGTAAAATTTAGTTTCGTCAAAAATTTCATCAAACGACAAGTTTATTTTTACGCCGCAATGACGCTTATTTAGGATAAGGAGTTATTAATTTATTATAATACATATGCAATGTTTAGATCAGCAATAATGAAAAATAATTATTAATTAATTTTACGCATATAAACAATATAAGTAAAGTTTAGTAACGAAATTATGGTACTCAAACCTATAAAGAAACAAATTTGTTGCACACATTTAGGGGCATTTAAATATCGATACTACGACAAGAAATTAGTTTTCTTAGTACTATACAGCCTTAAATAACTTGATTAAAAATCAAAATGGTGAGTTGCTTTGAAATAGGCATATAATTGTTCGGCGATTGTAATATATTCAATCGTGTGCCCGTTAGGACCGATATGTTCGACATCGGGTTGAATTAATCAATTAATTCAGTAGAAAATTTGGGTAAAATATTAAAAAATAATTTAATAATCTGTTTCTGTTGCAAATTTGATCTTGCATGTGTGTCGAAATGAAATAGAGCGTGCTCGAACGATCCAATCCAACCTTATTTTTCTTATCCTGATTCACCCAGATTGTGGTCACTCTGGGAAATTTGTCGTCAGTTCAATGTAAAATAGGAACAATTAATTGAATTTTGCACTATATTTACTGCAATGTTTGCCTATTGTAACTACTCTAAACCAGGTGCAACATTCCATGCCGGCACTCACGTGACCTTGTGGTGGGATTTGCAACGAAAGGAGCCCAGCCTTATTACCTGTACCCAATAATATTTTCATCGGGAGCAACTCAAGCTTAAAAGCTTCTATCTTGCTATGATACAAATTTACTACATTTAGAATTATTCTTGTGATAATTTATAATTGTTAAACATGTGGCACCAGATTATGATAATTTAATTGTTTCCTTGTGTATTTGAAATGTTTAAAATGTAAGCTGTCCGGAATTTCAAATTTAAGTATAGTTGGACATTTATTCACAGTTTATGCCTCCTTCTGCCACATGTGGCATTAACTCTTTTTTAAAATACGCTACTTTTTAAAATAATTTGGTTTTATTCTTATAGAATTATGTAGCCCACGAGACTTTATTCTCAAATCTAAAATTCGCATATGTATTTACACTTTATACAAAATATGGGAAACTGTTCAAATTCAGAATATTTGCTAATTTGTACTTAGTTAGGCATTTGGTACCAAGTGCCATTTTAATATACAGGATCTTTGGCTCTACAACACAAACATTTACAATTTCATTGAATCAAACATTGTATTTAAAACAAAACGAGTTAAAAGCAATCGCCTTCAAATGATATCACGCTTATGTTAATACGGTAACCATGGTCCACTTGTTATAAATGATGAACATGATTATTTCTAATCAATTTGGGGATGTTTACTGTATCAAACATTTTTTAAATCTGAAAAATGTCTAAATGGTGATAATACGCGGCCAGAGCCCTCTTGCAACATTTAGATTTTACCAATATTCGATACAAAAAATTTAATTGGATAGTCAAAGCATATAACAAATCGATCCTGATGGCCAGCTAATGCAACATCTACTAAAATATAAGAGCGGTTTCATTTCAAAGTCCTTATTCAATATCAACTATGCTTTCACGCCTTATTTCTTAAATAGTTTTGAGATTTGAACAATCTACCAATATGATCTTCTCCGCCTTCGTCTGTACCTCGTCGCAGCTGCAACGAGTTTCCCATGTTTCTACAAGTTATAGTTACCGCTATCATCCACGCGGTATAATCCGTGTTTGATTTTCTCCGTCACCCCAACCTCTCCAACATCAGCAACATCAATTTCATCAAGTTTACCATCGTTCTCTGTTAAGCAAATATTCCTTGAAAATCATCGAAACCATTTTTGCTAGATGATCCGTTGGACACCGACTCTCCCAATTCTTGTTGACTAATAAATGGCTCACTATGAGACATCGATTCTGCATCCGGTTGAGCATCCAAAATCCCAGTTTCAAAGTCTTCCATTTCACAAAGTTCAGTGGTTTCTCCCGACCAATGGGACCCACTTCATGATCCTCATCATCCGGTTCCGCCTAATTCCGGCCTCTGAATGCTCGACTTTCTGTTCCGCATCGCCTAAGTCTTTATCTCTTGTGCCAAATGTTTTACCTCTTGCTTGGTCCAGTATCTTCTCAAAATTTTCCGAAGCCAGAATTGATTTCTTTAATTCCTTGTTTCATTTTTCCATGGTTCTGGTTTTGTAGATCAAACCTCCGATTCATTCGGTCTCTCATTTGTTGCAACTTTTTAATTCGTTGATCAAATTTTTGATCAATTGTTTTATTTTGCTGTGTAAAATCTTGTCTCATTTCCATCATCATTCGTTGAATAGAAATTAACATTTGAGCAATATCGGTATTTATTTTATAAAACGAAAGCATAAATAAGCTATTTCGACATTTGTCCAAATTAGTTCAAATAATTAATGCATCCTTCAGACTGAAATATGTTTCAATTCAATGGCAGGTGGCTGAAGTAATTAGATTCCTAAGTCAGGTAAACCAGCAAACGATAAAAAATGTTATACACCTATATCACTGCTTTCAGTCATATCAAAAATATTTGAAAAATTGCTGAAAGATGTTTAATTGGGTGGGAGGGGTGGGGGTGGATTGTACCACGAAAATTAATGTGCAAATGATACAATGCTTCCAAAATAAAATTTTGCGTGCGATTGTGAAAACACATAGAGCAATTATCTTGGCAAGACACATACGTCCTATTTTCGACATCACCAATGGAGTGAGAAGACTCCAAAGGCAGAAGCTGAAATTAATTTAAGATTGATAAATTATTAAAGTTAAAAAAAATAAAACAACTCCAATCAGAACACAATTATTACTAATTAGCTTTTAATCAAACAAATACTCAACATTGTAATCAGATGATTTACCAACGATTTTCCATCTCAAACTATCCCGAATTTAAAATCACATCAATTGAACCGAATTAGAGAATTTCGAGGAGTTGAGGACTAGTGCACCATCCATTTACAAAATCCTGACATTAAAATATGCCGTGTTATAGAAACTGTATTAGGACATTAGTTACTGAAATTTACATTTATATTTCTGAGATTTACAGATCACAAATTAATGATGATTTGAACAGATATCTAATTGTTCCAAACCAATCGATTTTTATTTAAATTCAGCGAAAAATATCCAGGAATTTATCATTAACTTATTTTATGGGAAGTTGGTTTTGTCAGCACTTAGATTAGACCATAACTCGATTCTCTTTGATTTAAAAATATCCATTCTTTTTATTATATTTTCTACTAAAATGTAAGCAATTTACAGATTTTACACGTAAGGTTAGATATGTAAATCGGAAGAAATTCCCACCGCAAAAATAAACCTTTAGTTAAATAAACCTACTTGGAAATTAAAAATTTTGTAATCTTAAAATTAATTTAAACGAGTCCAAATTAAGACGAATGACTAACAACTCTAATTAACATAAATTTTTGGTGAACAGCGGAGAGGTAGAGTATGGTTCAATTGTCAAACTGTATGTTTACATAGAACACCAACAACAAGGCCGTGCAACAAATTTATTGAATCAATATCAATTCATTTCTTTATCATATAATATAAAGCCAATGATTGATGAATTTATTGCTCCCCTATAAATCAAAATACTAAAAAGCAAATAATTAATCAAATTTAGCAGCATCTGTAATCGTGATTCATATCAAACCCCCAAATATCGTAATTCGAAAAAACGTATACAACATACGTGGGAAATTTCTACATTGTATTGTCAAAATAAAATTACCTAAATATTTCGCGCGCGCACAAACAATACAATAGGCGAGACTGTGTAAGTCGGGTCAAATTAAACTTTCCACACCGTTACCAATCATTTTACAAGTTAATTACACTGCTACTATTCTACTGTTCAGAAATGGGAAATGATTTTCTATATACAGCCTTACGTACACATTTTAGAAAGGGTTTTTGTAATATGTATTCGATTCAGCACAGTTTCTTAATTTGTGCCACCTTACCCCCATACCTGTGCAAATAAATTCTTTTTACGATATTGTTTCTTCAATTCAATTAATCAAAATCTTTGTTTTGTATATTTTATACACAGAAACTCGTAACTCTATATAGCTTAGCTACCTAGTTATATAGCTTGTGCAAAAAATAGTTAAAAAAATAAATAAAAACAACAAATCTATTGACATTCCAATGACAAACACGGCAACACAAAAATTATATTAAAAAAACAATAAAACTAGAAAATTTCCAATTCTGTTTACTATTTGTGTATGTTAATTACATAGATTTGGTTTTGTTTATAACAATAAATAACAACAATAGTAAATATGAATGTATAGTTTTGTATTTCATACTTAGTTTGCGGTTTATATCTCGCGCGCATCTCATTTCAAGGTAACATAATTTTCGCGATATGACTAATATAGCGAGCAAGGCCGAAGATGAGTTATACATTAAGCTCTAAATAATCAGAATTGGGTTTTGGGTATTGTTTTAAAACGTTCGATCGCGTTTCACAAAATTAAAGATGTCACGTATTATTGCTATATAAATTAGGCGATACGTGGTTTTCTTAAATCGATTTCTATCAGCATTCAAAATACGTAAAATCATTAGAACGGGGAATTTTCTGTAAATACATCAGACATGATAAGATTAAGAATAATTTCACGCCTATCACATAAACGTATGTGATATATGTCGCTAATTCGCGGTATTTTTTTCGATAAAAACTTTATTGAACTGAGTTTAATTGACATTATGCTTATTAAAATGTCATTGTTACCCATTCAAACATGTCTTTCTTTCGCCGTAACGCTGTGTGACAATGGAATATACATAATTCCAAAAAATTCTATTTAATTTGAACGTAATTTATTCATGACTTTATAATTTTTGTTTTTTATAATATTAAATTTTGAATCAGAAAGAAAATTTAAAGATTTCATCATTTTACTTGATGATTGTATACAGTGGATAAGTTCTATATTATTTCGCGTTATATTTGTTGAATTAAAGAAGCCTTCTTCCATATGGTACTGCAAATTCGATTATTAAAATGGTTGACAATTATCTGTATGTGTTAAAACAACGCACATTCCTTGTATCAAAGATACTCATAATTTTTACCAACCTCTTTTTCATCTCATACCGCTGATCGTGCTGTCAGCCAGCCTGGTAACGAGCTAAATTCTCTTAGAATCTCAGAAACTCTTCTCGGAAATGGTCTAACAATTTCATTTTTGATGGTACTTAGATGAATAGTCATCGGTTGATGAGGGAACATGGTAGATACTATGGGTCATATAGTAATCATGATAGAATAATAATGATGCAATTCAAAGTTTGAGATGACGCAGGTCAGTCTCGACCGCATCACAAAAGGGCTTTCAACTTGTTTTCTTTAATGGTCATCTTCAGTGCACCACATGTCCCTGTATATTTGTTGTATATTAGAGGAACATTTGATATTTCTTCTAAGTTAGGAGTTGCGTATAGCTCTAGACCGTTGGACGTCGCGTAATTATCATTCTTTTAGGCTGTATAAGACTACATGTTTTGGCCTAATAAGTTGATTGCCTTCGTATTAGTGATATCTATCGTCAATTTTGTCTTCTGCTCCTCGCGTTTTTAGTTTTCAATGCTACCAAACGTTAAATCAATCACAGAACCGGCATTACCCCAGCTCAAAATCTGCAAGTTTCCGCAAAAGGCCTCCAGAAACCCACTTATTGAAATCGCTCGCATTCGAATTCAAATAGTTTGGGAAATGAACGAATTATTTTATTGCTCAATGGGAAATCATGTATTCCATTGACTTTTGTTCGAACATATTCGGGTTGCAGTCTTGCCGCTATGGTTACTCGCCCATGTATCATTATCCAAATTCTTATACTGTCTACATAATATTGCTACGTCTGGCTTCAGTTCATGTATAGTCTTCGATAAGATATCCTGGGCTGCTTCGCAGTAGTTTAAATTTTATCGAAGTAGTTTCATTTTTTGCAATTGTTTGATACGGCCTTTTATCATACTGGGACTTACTCCTACCAGAAATGTGGTTACCGTTTGCAGCTTGCTTATACATTCTTTGACGGGCCGACTTCCTAACACCTCGGGGGTCGATTTTGAGACTTGACATAAAAATAACCACAAGTATATAGTAGGGGTATGTGTGTTTGTGTTAGTATGAATGAGAATGCGCGTCATTAAAATTTTTGGGATATGACATTTCTAGATAACATTTCTATTTATAATTTAAAATTTTTAAATGCAAGTTTAAATAAAATTAAATTTATTTAATTATTTAATTTTAGTTTTAAAATAATTCCAAATTCTGTGTTTCTGTGGGAAACAAATTATTCGACATCCAATTGAAAAAAAAATTGTTTTTTTTAACACATTGACGCACACTTTCTAAATGTGTGTACTACTCAGGAACACACATTTGATAACTTTGTAAAGGAATGTATTGTTGAGAGTTAAAAGTTAAGTATGTTGAGTTATTCCTTAAAAATGAAAGTTGTTTGCCCGAACGTGTTTAAAAACAAAAAAGTTGTATGTCTGCTATAGCAGTCATTTGCGCGCACGTGTTAACCCGCCTTTTCAAAAGCAACGGATATGTCAAAAAAGTGAGAGAACAAAACGCCATAAGCACCAAAAAACCGAACCGATTCATAATTGTTGATGCTTCCATTCGCGGAAAACAAACAAATATAACAGCAGGAAAATTACACACACTAATATAAAATTGTATACTATACTCCTTATAAGTGTACGAAAACGTCATGTCTCGTGTCTCGGATTTTGAACAAAATCGACCCCCTGACAGGTCATCATCGCTTTTGCATTAGGCTGACCCATCTGATTCGGCATCTGACCCAGCCTATACGGATTCTGCCGAAATAAAATATTCTTCGACCAACTTCCGTTGGTTTGAGAGTGTTTTGCCTGCAGGTTGATTTTAAAAAGCCAACTATTCTCCTACTTCATGGTGACCGTATGACACTTGGTGGTTCAATGCGAATGCAATCTTGGCTGGCGGCGGATTTGGTTCATATTCCCTGAAGCCGGCGTACTTATATTCCTAACTAATCCCTACACCATAACGTTATTTTGATTTTTGTCTTCATATATATATTTATATTCTGGGTGCCTTGCTTTAACATGTTATATCTACTGTCAGGTATGAAGATCGTCGCCTCTGCCACGAAGAACAGACTCTGATCGAAGAGATCCTCAATATGAAACAGACGCTTCCAGGTTTCTGTGTACATTTAGCGGCATATGATCGCATTTCTCGTTGTAGAAGCTTCACAATTAATACACTTATTGTTTTTGATGATGACATGGAAAATTTGTCTCTATTTCTGATGTTCATCTGATTGCTTAAAATTGCAAATTGATTTAAATCAATTTTTCAACTAGTCGATTAACAACAATATGTTATAGAACGTAGGTAATAATGGTAATTGAATTAGTATCTGACAGGTGTATTATTCTTCTTTGATCTAACGTCTACAAAACAGTTAGATCCTATATTATTTCCAAAGCATATATTTTGTTAGGTTTGATGAATCTGACATGCTTTTGATTGTTGTCATTCTTGGTTATAACGATTTTACGAACTTTAATAATCGACCTAATTCGGCTGTGTTTTTCAGTCAAACAACTAATATATTCTTTAATTTCTAAACTTTTACTATGACCTTCATCTGCATTATCGTGTTCTTCATACGATTCATGAACCTTCCCGTTTTCAGCTAGATTGAACCGACAGCTAGACGAGGGTTTTCCCGGATGCGACCAATTGCACTGTAGCACAGAGTTCTCCAGCTCTTGTCTCCATTGATCTCTATTATTCTCCCTTTTCTCTCAGCGTTTGCATTGAAAATGGGAGGGTTTATAAAGACACTAAAATTTCTTGCCGTTTTATTCTCCACAAAGCCAACTTCGATCTTTTCAACGATTTACTATGTAATAAAGACTTCAACTCTGTACATAACAGTATAGGACAATATTAATTGTCAAACCGCAGATTTTTATTCCAAAGTCTTTTAGTCTGTAGAGCAATCCGTCCAGTACGTGCCCCATATAAAGTGTTCGCCATCGCCACCTTCCTACAACAGACATTTACGTTCAACGCGTAATTCGATAAATAAATGTTTTTTCAAGATATTTTTAAGAGCTGGATCGGACATTGATTATTTCCCCGAAACGCAATCCGATATCATAACGAATTCCCAGCGCTTCTGGAATTTTTTAATATGAAGAAAAAATGGGAGGGCTACCTGTCAAATTTTAAATATATTATATATATATATATATATATATATATATATATATATATATATATATATATATATATATATATATATATATATATATATATATATATATATATATATATATCAGTTCAGCTGCACTATAGAGCCTGATGCGAGCTGCTTTAGGTACATGTACAGTTCAACAGATTCTGTTGTGGATAAAATCAATAAGTTGAGAGACAATTATTCAACGAGCCCAGATGAATTTTCCCGCTCTTTTTTTAAAATATCGCATTGATTCTTTGGCCCAACCACTCAACCACTTACTATTCTTTATCAGAATTCTCTTTACATCAGAGTTCTATCGTTGTGGAAGGAATTCTATGATATTCCCATTCATAAGAAAGCCAGTAAATCAGTAAAGTTAAACACACGTTTTGCTCTAAAACGTACATCGACTGGTTGTTGTTGGAACACGTTCTTAAATACCTTAAGTGAGTAACGTGCGAAATTAATATAAGAAGAGTCATCAATATATGCTTGGAAGAGATAATTTATTCCAAAATCTCGATGCTTTTAAATTTCAAGTGAGATTGACATTTCGTTTGCTACAACAGATAAACTGCTTTTAATATTTTCTCGGAACACTCGCAGTATTTCAAAAGTTACCAAAAGACGGAGAATGACACAAAAATACCACACAGAAATTAAAGAATATACTGAAAAAAATTAGAGCAAAATACGAATTGCCCACATCACTATAAATGAGCTCTATGCTCAAAATGAAGTGTAAGGTGCGCAAAATTACAAATTGTACGAAAAAAATAAATATATCAAATAAATGTTCGTCGACTGGATTTACATTTGGCCGAATGATTCATCAACCGAGAATCAATCGACAATTGTTTTTCCAATTGCTCCTTCGTTGGAGTTGTATTACCTGAAATATCCACCGATTTAGACTATGAACCAGTGAAATTGTAAGGTCATTAAATGTTCTCTCCTTTGAAAATTTTGCGTGTGTACCGTTCCTGCTAACTATTTTAAGTAAACGAAATAGTGCTATATAGTAGGTAGACCGATTGCCTCGTCGGGGCTCGGAACTAAAGCTATTTTTCTAGTAATCATTACGAATAATGAATGAATGTCACAGAAAATAAACTTTTGCCCTAAAATGCAAGTTAAACTTTGATATTTGCTTAGAAAATGTTAGATCGTCCGTATAGCTGCAATGGGATATGTTGATCATTATGGATAGATCTAACAGGACTATTGAGTAATTATAGTGTTCAAAAATGGATTTTCGAGGTTGAGTCAAAAGTTTCATGTTGCCGTAACAAATCTGGCATCCTTAACAACATTGGAGTTGGTGAAATGGAATTTCGGTAGCCCGACTAATTCCCGCGAGAATTTGATGTATAGAAAATGCGGCAGTTGAAAGCGTCTTCGCGACAGTTGATCTGGAAGTCACAGTTTGCAAGTTTCAATATTTTTAGATTTTAGTGTGGACAATAACGATAACCCTACTAAAATTCTCATCTTAAACGTTTCCATAGATAATTATGATTGCAAGAAACTGATTTCATAGTGTGATAAAAATCCACAATTCGTAACTAGAAATAAGCTTCTGCCTTAAAATATATAAAGTTAGCCATTTTTAGAAATATTGCAAAATGACTGCTACTTTTTATAGGAATGAGCATTAGGTCGTGATAAGATATAGAATGAAAAATTAAATTCCGCATATAACCACGGATTAAATCACTACAACCTGCTACTATACAACCAGTGCTAAGTGTATTTGTGTAACGCTGATTGAACCAATTTTTTGTGTTGATCTCGTTATAATTTAATTTAGTTAATTCTTAATAATTTTTTATTGCTTCATAATGGTTTTTTATAATGACCTCGTTGATTTCATTTGTGTATATGTGTTGTTATATATTCATATATATATATATATATATCAGCTTTACAGACATTCAGATAACTCGTTTTCTTAAATCTCAAAGAGATTTTGTAATTTATATAATTGAAAGGAATTGAATGGTACATGGCATTTCTGTACAAGGTACACAGTTAATTTAATTTGGGTTTATAGGGTTCGTCGCATGGATTACTATCCATAATATTATGGTAATGAAAATGTAAATAAAAAATGATTACCTCGCACCGATTGCACAATTATGGTGTGCTGCGCGGCGCACTAATGAAAGTCGACATTTTACGTTAATTTTAGTTAATATTTTTTTTTTTGAATGGATCTTTTCACCGTTTTGGTAATTTATTACTTTTAATTTCTTTTTTCAGTTTGGAAACGATCGATATTAATTTCACTTTAAAACAAATTTTTGAAAAAATAATAAGATTCACACAGATGTTCTGAGGTAATCGATCGGTACGGGTATTTGTAAGCGAATGGGTTAAAAACCAATAATACTTATACCATGCATTTACGCGATCTTATATGAGTCAATTTGGAAAGTTTATTTACACTTTTGTTTGTTTGGTTACTAAGTCGACGACTCGGTGTTCGAGGTAAAAGGTGATGTATTGTTCACACCGTGTACAGGTGAAATTCGCGTCTCATTAAAATTCACAAAAACTTTTTACATAAATATAAATATCAATAAGCGACTTGACAATGGAATTGTGACGTTTTGTACTTCACTGAAATTTTATACGTTCGCTTGCTTGTTTCACCTCTACTACACGTGATTTTGTTATTCAGTAAATTATCATAATAGCGATCGCGAAATTACAAATCATTCAGTATTTTCTGTATAAAGTTTATTTGTATGGCGTTTTTTGTGTGTATCTTTATGAGTATTTGAGTGCAAACCCTGTCATGCATAACGTTTATTTTGCTCAAGTCATCACATTGAATCGGCTGACGGCCACATTTATGGAGTTTATATAAAAATGACAAAACAATTATTTAGTCGTTTGGTGAACGATGGCAATTGTACACAATAAATTTTATGTGGTGTTTTAGTAGCCTTGGGTTAGCCCGATTTGGTATATTTTTATATTCGTAACAGTGGCGTAAATTACACGGTAAATTAACTGGAACTAGACGATTTTCTGCTTTTTGCAAGTTCCGTATTCGAACAATATTTCGGGGAACTAGAATAGTTTAGCTTACGTACGGCGACTCATTTCATCATACATTATAATTTTGAGACAAGTCTGAAATGAGTAGTAATCAATGCATATTGGCATATTTTCAGATCTGTATCTCAGTTTAAAGAACTGCAGAAAGTCATGTTTGAGCTTGAGTCAGCTTTAAAAAATTTAAAAGATTAAGATTACGTACATGGCATCGGGGGTTAGTTCGGCACAAATACCATGGTATCGTACTGAATGTATTAAAACAACAAAAAAGGTAAACATATTTCAACTCAAGTGTGGAACTAGTAGGCGGGACATAAAGCATTTAGGTACGCAGCATAAAGGCGTTTAAGATGTAAGGCGAAGTATAATAATGGATCTCGTGGTTGTTTATAGTAGATGTTGGTGAATTAACCTGGGATTTTTGTCCTTACATATTTCGTTCACAATGATGATGTGATCTCTGATGTTGTGATCTTTGACAATAACAACAGTGATTGAGCATACTATTTAGTGTAGTGCCATCAATCCGTTTGATTTTTTATTAGATGCGAGAAATAGTTCTCATCCGCTTTACTATTTTGTAGGTTTTGTTGCTTGAACATGTTCTAATAATATTTAATCGATTATTTTTGAACAACTCAACCTCGATGGTCAACCTCGATTTAGGTTACTGATGTTCTCAGAGCAGATCTTAGACAGAATATGGCTCCCGAATAAGACTAAATGCACACCTCCTTCTCGAGTAATCGGTTTTTTTAACTTTCATTTGCCATCCTTTGCTCGACTATAGTAATGGTATGTATTGCCTCCTTTCGTATACACCCTTGATTCCACTTCTGGGACGTTTGATGCGATTCCTTGGGAAGAAATTGCTATCGAAGAATACTGAGAAGTGTTGATTTCTGGTGGACTTATGTTTTTACGATAACTCTCCTCTTCCTAAGTCATCGTTCAGCATGTTGGTGTAATCTGGTTAAATAGTCGGCGAGCCGAGTTAATTAGTTTATCTTTTCCACGATGTTGCTTTCGTTACTTCACTTTTAAAAGCCTTAGTAGTGGGCGTAATCTAGCACAAGATTGTTTTGATGGTTAAGATATAATTCAGCACAGGAGATTTTCCATAGATCGTAGTCCAGCTTTCTTCTAATCTTTGTAATAAAACTTGTGCCTTAGTCGCTACGCATATCCGATGATATAGCTAGTCCACCTGAAAAATTGCCATATAAAAACCATATAAACTGGGAGATGTGACATATCAAATTTATTGCTGTGAGTTTCGGACCTTGATTTATATAGATCCGGAATAATCTAATTCACAGAGTGTAAATGGAAAAAACGGTGTAATTATTGCTTCTGGCAAGGTACCCATAATGTGTTTTGCATACACGCAGCATCAAAAGTGAATGAATGAATTCTTTAAACTATAGCCGGAAATATATTTTTGATATGGTAATCCAGCATAGTGCAGACTTTCTCCAACTCGTAAGACCAATACTTTGTCAAGAAACGGGTTACCCCTTCTTTCTACACTTTAAACAATTCGATTAATGATTCCTAAAAGTTCCGTTACATTTAGGAAACTAGTCTTCCGTACTTTATGTGACTTTCTAGAATTGCTGATGAATCGTATACGATTGCCTTAAAGTTTTGTAGTTAGTCGAACTACTTTAAAAAAAATTATAGGTTAGAATCTTTTTGTGGTTTAATTTGGAGTCACTTTACGAAATAGAATAATAAAAGAAAAAAATCCTATTAAAATCGTTTTGGTGTTGAAGAGCTTTGATAGCCTAGTCAAATGGCCTATCTTTTACAATATGCAGTCTACACATGAACTGACTTGTGACTTGTGAATAATGTTACTCTGAATTTTCAGCCAATAGTAGCAAACTCGATTACCTTGGACCCAATGTTCCTTTGTGCAGATTTGAAATCCACTATTACTATAACAAGGCTTTGGTCGGACTGCAGCCCAGTTGGAACATTGTATATATATATATATATATATATATATATATATATATATTCACACCTTGAAGTATTTCTTGATATTATTGTATCTTGTTCCCTCAAAAGGACTAACTACTAACAACCTGTACAGGTAAAACTATCCAAAAATCCAATATGTGGTTAATGGTGTTGCTCTTACCAGCATATTGGTTAGTTCTTTGTCGCTGCAGTTCGTTGCCAAACTTTAGGGGAATAAAGTCTACTTCGCAAACATGATTAGCAGATTTAATTAGAGTATACGTTTTTTATGGTACGGTTTCATTTAATCATGTATGAGGTGATTGGCCCAACACAATTTATCCCTTTAGATTTTTGGATAAAAAAACACCTATAAATAGATTTCAAACCAGTAACTAACAGACTACGATCTACGATCTAATTTGTTTTTTTTTCTAGGATATCAACTAAATTTTTGGAAATCATATTCGGGCATACGCACATGGGGACTAACAAGCTTGCGTATATTTAAACAATAGATAAGAGGATTGACTATCATGAAACTATTGAAAATGATTAAGATTCAGCAATTTAAGCTAAATTAACAAGAAAGAAAGTTCTTTGCCGTCGCTGACGAAGGTTCCGCTCATTTGGTAAACTTGCTAAGTGATTTACTAACCTGTAACTTTTATTCTCTGTGAGTGCTTGTTTAATCATTTGGAAAAAATTAAGCGTTAGTGATAGCCTACATTCAATTTCAACCAAACGATGAAACGTGAATGTGATTGTTGTTCATTGATTCTAATAACCGTTTTTATCCAAGTTTTATATTGGTAAAAAGTTTAAATTGATTAAATCTCATCGAATGTTAATTGTATGGGCCTGTTGCCAAGCAGTCTATTTCTTAAGTCCTAATGGTGAAAGTTAAAAATGGTCAGTTCTTTTTTTAGATCTTAAAGATCAAATGTCCAATACAAAGTTTTAAAACCAAAACTGTCAGATGTGATCAAAAGTGATTTAGTACACAATTAACTTCTACACAAAGGACTGCATCACCACTTACCTGATAGTGTTTGATGGAATTAAAGGATATGAAATAAAACTTAAATTTTTATATTACGGGTTCGTGTGTGTTGGGTGACCCACTATAAATGGTAAATAGAAAATCGATACATGGATCCAAAAGTTTGAGTGAAGTGTGTATTAAAAACGTGTTAGAAGCTGAGACCTTAAAAGTAATCAAACCAACCAACCCAGAAAAATCACGCGAAAATGTGGGAAAATTTCTAATCAAATAGTTTGCCGAATTCATTTTTCCAGACTTTCGTAAAATTTGATTATTATCATCCGCGATTTTCTCCATTTTCATCAGGTTCATGAGGTTTCATGAGTTTTATTTTATTTATTCTTAGAATGATCCTTAGACAGATGGCTTTTGGACTTAAAGCCAATTTATGACTGAAAAAAAGCGTAATGCTTTCGGCATTTTTCAAAACATTAACAATGATATGACATGGATATGTTCTATAATGAACCAATAATGTGCCACCAGCGCCGAAACGCTATATTTGTAACTAATGCTCATATCATAATTTTTTCTTTTTCAAAACATTTCAAACGATGTTCCACATGATTTTATCGGAATGTACAGAAATGAGAGTTCTTCAACTAAGTGGCTTTCTTCAAGGCCTCTTCTATGGCACGTATATATTCTACAATAACGAATAATTAGTTATCAGCGCCAGAACTAGTGGATATATGAATTAACCTGATGACAGCAATATCGTTTATCTTGTGCCCGAGCGATGGAATTGTTATAAAAAATACGCAAACAAAGCTGTTGTCCGATTCAAGAGCTTTCACGCGATTACATGTTTATAACAAAATGAAAGAAAATGCCTCTAGCGCCAAAGTGGTACTTTTGAGTAGTAATATGCTTCAGCTAAATGTGTGATACTCTGAGATGGTTTCAATGATATACAAGATGTGTATACATATGTTATAATAAACTAATAATTCACCGAGTGGCGCTCAGGTTTTTTCTTTTAATTTTTCAAACAAACGAATTTTTATAAAAACTACTGAATGATACTTTTCGAGTATCAGGAATCGTTTGGGGTAGGGATTTCGATAAACTTAGATTTTTTGTTTTTTCTTAAAATATACTTGCACGATTTTGATGGAAATTTCGTTAATTAGGTGTCACAATTTATATTGTATCATATTGTGTTTTTGCCATTAATTTCTATTTTCAAATTGGGTTTAGGGAATAGAAATGGTATTCTAGATTTTGGGGAAGTTCTGAAATATGGCCAACTAAGCAGTAATCACGTAATTTTCAAACCTATATGGAATGATGAAATTTGGTGTGATGGAGATAGGATTCTAAAATCAATTATGGAAAAAGTACTGGAATATGCCCAACTGAAACGGAACTATGCCATTTTTATCGATCGTGATGAAATTTGATTTAGTGGATGGAAATGGGATTTCGAACAAAAATTTGGTGGAGGTTCAGAAGTATGGCCAACTAGGACGGAACTGAACTATGGTATTCATTAATCGAACATGGCGAATGAAAATGAAACAGTTTTTGAGCGAGTTCTGGAATATGGATAATTAAGTAATTTATTAACAATTTTCATAAAACTTTTTGCAGGACAAGCCAGACAACGTTGTATTCTTTAGTGTCCGTTAGATTTAAGTATCATGAAATAGTGTGTTTTTTTCAAAAGTTCTCAAGAGTTTTAATAATTCGGCAATCAAATTTGATGAAACTATAGGATTACATAATGATTTCAGGATTTGGTTCTGTAAAATAGTATATTAGTTTGAACAATCCCGGGCAATACTCGTATGTAAAATTACAAATTGAAGGGAACTCAACTATTTCTAAACATATGAGGATATAACGCGATTTATATGATAACAATATGATCCCAATATGAGTTCAGGATATGATAATTGAAAATGGCACTTTTAACAGAACTAGGCCCAGTTTGAAGTTACTTCGAAATAATTACCAGTGTGAATGGTACTCCTTTCCTCACTCAGCCCATAGAAATAATCATTGGTTTGTATTATGAATTTCGGTTTTCCAATATGAGTTAACAATTTAGTCCTGGAAAGTAGAAAAAAATCCAAAATTTGAGCTCAAAATGAGAATTTAATGGATCTTATCTATTTCTGAACAAATTACGTTAGTGTATCGCCAACTTTGGCCAAGATCGATAATAAACTAATAATTTTCCACTATCCGTTTTTCACTATCACCATGTTGATAACTAAATTGCGAGTGGATCCAAGATCCTTCTAACAATATCTTGTTTCGACCAAGATCTTCTAAACAATATAATACACGAGTATAAGGGAACTATTATAATGACTAAAGCCATATCATGTTGTTGGTAGTTTTGAATTAAAAATAAAAGAATATTGGTGGGGAAAAGTTCAAATCGTACAAGCCATTGTACAGAGACATCAATATTGACGGATATTTTATTTGCTTTTTGGGTTCAGTGTCCCGTTCAAAGGTACATTTTTATCAGGATTTTAATAACTTGGTCTTAGAAACCGAAGTAATGGTTAATATTTTATATTTCAATATCACGTCAATAGTCAACATGATAGCGTGCTGGTGTGGACCAAAACGATGTCTCTAGTTCGAGTTCCGCGCATAGAACTTTTTCCAATTTTTTAGCTTCCCCTATTCTATCTTGAATGAAATAATCGAAATCGATTTGTGAAATAATTTTTTCTGAGCTTATGCTAGTAATACATGAATGTCATATAACTTGCTTTAATATTAAATTTTTAAATTATTTTCAAGTCCTTTTACATTTTAACAGGAGTGTATAGGGTTTCCAGATTTTATACTTATGAAAAAAATATAAAATATGAAAACACTGAGACATTTGGATCTGCAGCCGCCGTCGTTAGGATACAAAGCGCCCAGGTGCGGCGCCTTTAACAAAAACTAAAAATAATGAACATTTAAAGCATTCTTTGGTCTTTATTCAGTGCGGCTCAAACATTATTGATTATATAGATAGATTTAGTGATCGTATTGTGCTTATAATAAGTGTCATGTCAATCATTAATCAAATGATAGTGATCAATTCTTTAGGCAAAATATCAACGGTCCTTCGACACGCCTTTAAGAATTTGATGAACTTAAGTGTCAACATCTAGTGCAGTAAAGTTCAACCTCTTACTAAATTTGTTTGATACATCTGCTTATTTCAATCGAATCAGACGATTAAACAGCAACGCATCACACCACTGTACTATACAACCAAACATTCCCAAATGCTGGTGAATGGATTGGGAAAATAACTTTATAGAAAATGCAACAAGTGTTTTTTTATTTCTTTAACATTAACGACGTTCGCGTCGTTGTTGGTATTTCTCTGTATTATAATTTTAGTTTTTCATTTTTATATTTTTGTTGTTTAGTTTCTATATCGTTTCGCGGTTATATAGTTTGTGTTGTAGGTATAGAGCTCCACCATGGTATTTCTATATATCGTGTTATTACTTTGCCTTTACACAACTAAATACAGTTAAGTCTTGTGTAGATGTATGTAATATTGTATAGTGTACAAAAAATTATTAGAAAATGTAAGTTATACTAGTTTTCATAATGAATTTTACTGGCGGTTTATCGTGATTACAAATTTACGTTAGCTTGGTATATATCGTTATCAATGATTTTTCGGTCTAGTTAATTTAAGGTTTTTTGTTTGGTTTGGTTTGGTTTCAATTTTTGTTGGATTTGTTAATTTTTTTGTTTGTGTAAGAGCCACGCGGAACAAAAGGTCTACCTTCGAAATTTATTAATGCAAAAATTGAGGTCAGCAGTTTTACTTTATATCAAGAATTTGCACACAAAAATTTGCATATATTAAACGATTTGCAAAAAATGCTGAGATATTTGTGTTATGCAATATTCAACCGCAAACATTTTATGTATAACTCAGTAGCACAACACTTGTCAGTTTTTCAACAGATTTCCCAGATTCAACGTTTCGTATGTATGTATGTATGTATATGGTAATTTCAATTATTCTCACGGTTTCATACATATAAAAAACATATGATTGACATATCCTGTATATGTACTTTGGTTTATGTTCTAAGATTTTGTTATCACGTGCGCTGCATACGTATTTGACTTAAATGTTGTAAATGATTGAAATTTTTTTATAAACTAATTAATAATATAATCGATCAGTTGTTTCGCATGCTGAGCTGTTCACGGCTTTTTTGCGAAAGTAGACAAATTTCCAATTGCTTCATTATATTAGATTTGTGAAGGTAACTAAAACATGACACTTGACTTTCAACCTTATTCTAGATACCTGAACAAAACAAAAAACATTTAAATGTCCATTCACTCGCCATTTCGACTACCTTGAAATAACCGACCGAATCACGTCTCTCTCCCTGTATATATGTGTCTCGTAACATAATTTACATAATTCAATTTTAAATATGATTAATGATGAATATAATTTTGTGTCATAATAATATTTAAGAAATTATTCGATTGTAAAAATAATCCAGCAGACTGATACGACAGCAAAAAAATAATTATTATAAAAAGAAAGTTATATATCGTAAGTATATTTTATAAGTCGATATATAGATTGAGATGGAAGCAATGGCTTATAAATAATTAATGTCACTAACCTTTCACGTATATGTTAACAACCAACAATAAAAAAGTTTTGCCACATTTCTCGAGCGCGCACCATCATTCGTTTATCTAATTTAGATGATAAACATCTTTCTCTTTAATTATATTTTAGCGCTTTCAAATTAATTTTTTGTTTTTTGCTACGGTGTATATGCGACCATGTGACGGATCGCGATTGGCGGGTGTTTGATGTCGATCGTAAAAAAATATTTTGTCTGATTACTTTGGGAATTCACTATGTCGTTTTTTTTAAATTGATCTATCATGATACGAATGTTAAGATCATTCACTCGGCATAAACAAATTAATTGAACAAAGAGTATTGAACAGTAATATTTTGTGTAACGGTCTTCCTTAATTATATTTGGTCTAAAGTAACGTTGTCAAAACTAAAACGATTTTAAAATAATACGCAAGAACCTTTATAAGCACATTTTAAAACTGCGAATGGCATATTAAAACTGAGGAAGTTAACTTTCGGATAATAGGAGTAAAAAGTGGTAGTGGCTGAAATCTCACGAGGTATTCAAAACCTCGGGCCGACCCACCTAACTCGAACAATTTGCGTAAAAAGGGGGGAACTCGATAAGTTTTACTCAATAAATTTTCCATAAAACGATTTAGAAAAATATGCTGATCATCATACAGTGGTTCTGTTTTTCGGAGATGGTATAAAAGGAATATATTTTTTGAATATTTTTCTTCATCAGTACAAACAAATTTTAGTAAAATCAGACACTATTAGGTTTGTGTTGTCACTCCTTATTCCTTAGCCAAGTGGCTTTTGGAAAGAGTTTACTAACTGAATAAATAAAGATATAAAGCCAATTTCTGCATGAAGGAAGTGTGATAATGTTTTCTGGCATTTTTCAAGACGAGTGACACGAATATTGTCTATGATTTCTCACCAGACGATTCGCCACACGAATATAACGGAATGAAAAAAATTATGTCTCCAGCAATAGTTTTTAGCACAATAACGTGCTTTAGTTAAATATGTGATATTCTTCAAGATCTATTGAATGATATGCGACAAGTATATATATTCAGAATTAACATACATTTTGACATCGGCGCTAAAACGGTGGTTTTATAAGCTAAAGTACTTATAACAAAATTGTTGCTTTTTGAAGTCCTTTCAAACGATATGCAACACGATGGTTTGAGAATGAGAAAAATTTTATTTGCGTCTAGCACCATATCGATAGTTTTGAGTATGCTCAGGTGCTTCATCTCGCTTTGTAACATCAATGCATCCGACATGTACATATACATGTAACGAAGTATTTGCCAGCAGCGCCAGAATGGTGAATTTATAACCAAAAATGGTATTGTCAAAACTGTTCATTTCAAACAATATCTGATTATTTTGATTGATTTCCTATGACTGGTATAGTACCTGACCCCCTCACGTATAAGTACAGGCAGGTACACCAAAATTTTTCTTAAAGCACAGTAAAGTGCTCTGATCTAATCGGTCTGGATTATTCATTATATATTGGTGGCAGAAGCGGGTGCAATACAAAGATCTTACAGCTAACGTAAGCGGTTTTCCTATATTAGGTTCTTTCCGACCGCTTTACCGCATTTTTATATGGATAATTTTTGATGAAGCGTAAGAATGAGAAGCTGGGGAATTTAAAAAAATTCATACAAATTCGGCTAATAATATAATCGGATAATACGGCTAACAAACAAGAGTAGTTTTTCAACTATTTAGATTTGCTAAAAATGCTGTCCTTTCCGTCTAAAACGGCACGAAAAGCGAGCTGCGGTTCTCTGTTCTAGGTGAAGAATTAAACTAACATGAAGTGGGCATAGTCCCGCTTCTCCTAAGTTATAATATATTGACGGCATTTGCTTGAGCACCTTGTTCTTTTATATATATTGGGTGCAGGGCGAGCTTTTAGACTATCCTCGCTTCTTGTAATTGTCAGACCTTCTGCACCCAACACACGATGCTACAAATAAAAATTGATAACTGCCTGAAATTTATGTATTTTATAGTCCAATGAAAATTCGAAACTGTTTAGCTAATTCCACTTCCTGGGTGTTCGATAAATAAATCCGCGCTTTTCTTCCTTAGTTCAAAGTTTCGGTAGCTTACGGTTCTTCACCTTCATTTCTCCCCACTCAAATATTGTGCTCAAATCGAAATTAAGCGAAATGACAAGTTCTAGCCATTTACCATTTCGTTCTGAAGGAGTAGGTTCCACTTGGAATGAAATAGAATAGTGTAATATGGCTTCATCAGCAAAGCTATGAATAGGGTTAACAGTGGTATCCAGCAAATCATTGATGTAAAGGGTGATTTTTTAAGAGCTTGAGAACTTTTTTTTAAAAAAAAACGCATAAAATTTGCAAAATCTCATCGGTTCTTTATTTGAAACGTTAGATTGGTCCATGACATTTACTTTTTGAAGATAATTTCATTTAAATGTTGACCGCGGCTGCGTCTTAGGTGGTCCATTCGGAAAGTCCAATTTTGGGCAACTTTTTCGAGCATTTCGGCCGGAATAGCCCGAATTTCTTCGGAAATGTTGTCTTCCAAAACTGGAATAGTTGCTGGCTTATTTCTGTAGACTTTAGACTTGACGTAGCCCCACAAAAAATAGTCTAAAGGCGTCAAATCGCATGATCTTGGTGCCCAACTTACCGGGCCATTTCTTGAGATGAATTGTTCTCCGAAGTTTTCCCTCAAAATGGCCATAGAATCGCGAGCTGTGTGGCATGTAGCGCCATCTTGTTGAAACCACATGTCAACTAAGTTCAGTTCTTCCATTTTTGGCAACAAAAAGTTTGTTAGCATCGAACGATAGCGATCGCCATTCACCGTAACGTTGCGTCCAACAGCATCTTTGAAAAAATACGGTCCAATGATTCCACCAGCGTACAAACCACACCAAACAGTGCATTTTTCGGGATGCATCGGCAGTTCTTGAACGGCTTCTGGTTGCTCTTCACTCCAAATGCGGCAATTTTGCTTATTTACGTAGCCATTCAACCAGAAATGAGCCTCATCGCTGAACAAAATTTGTCGATAAAAAAGCGGATTTTCTGCCAACTTTTCTAGGGCCCATTCACTGAAAATTCGACGTTGTGGCAGATCGTTCGGCTTCAGTTCTTGCAGGAGCTGTATTTTATACGGTTTTACACCAAGATCTTTGCGTAAAATCTTCCATGTCGTCGAATAACACAAACCCAATTGCTGCGAACGGCGACGAATCGACATTTCACGGTCTTCAGCAACACTCTCAGAAACAGACGCAATATTCTCTTCTGTACGCACTGTACGCATTCGTGTGGTTGGTTTAATGTCCAATAAAGTAAACTGAGTGCGAAACTTGGTCACAATCGCATTAATTGTTTGCTCACTTGGTCGATTATGTAGACCATAAATCGGACGTAAATCGCGAGACACTTTTCGAACCGAACACTGATTTTTGTAATATAATTCAATTATTTGCAAGCGTTGCTCGTTAGTAAGTCTATTCATTATGAAATGTCAAAGCATACTGAGCATCTTTCTCTTTGACACCTTGTCTGAAATCCCGCGTGATCTGTCAAATACTAATGCATGAAAATCCTAACCACAAAAAAATCACCCTTTATAACAGAAACAAAGTTGGTCTACAAAATTAATCTCTGAGGGGCTCCGTCATTTGGAGTGCGTGTCGTTGATGATCTCTCGTTTAGCACAATGTTATTTTTTCGGTCTTTAAGAAAGTTTTATTTATCCAAAAAGCCTTGGATATATCCAAAGCGATTGCAAACTCTTCTTCTAGGAAGTTGTTCTAGGGCGAGATTCCAAAAGAAAAATGTTTGCGGATCATTTTTATCACAACCACGTTTCAGAACTGGTTGCACCAATGCACTCTTTCAGGCGTTCGGGTATTTATCTTGTTTATAGAAAATTAGACAATTTTTAGTTCATTTTGGAGCTAAGCCACTGGCAAACTCTCTCAATATTCGAACTGGAATTCCGTCGGACCCAGAAATCTTATTTACGTTCATTGTCTTCACGTTTGTGAAGGCGCCACAAACACAGTGGACGGACACCATTGTAATCTCTCTCCAAATTAAAAACCCACCGATCCAATTCAAAATTCTCAAGCTTCTAAAATATTTTCAATTTGATATGACAAAAATAACTATTCATCTGTAATATATTCCACAGTAGTTACGTAAATGAGCCAAGGCCACCCAACCATAAGCAGTGTTAATACATAATAGTCATCAACAAGACGAATTTGTCCATTTAGAGACCGACCTAAAAGCGGATCAATTTATATAGGATAAATTGTCGGTTTACTCTCAGTTGTTTCTGGCAACACTGTTAATGTTGGATGGTTTGTGAAGAGTAGTAATAAATGATGAGCCATACCTCAGATACGACCTGAAGTAGAATCAGAACAGGCGTACTACTTGAAGTACGATTTGGACAAATTAACTATTTATAACTCGTTGTCAGTTCGATTTGCTTGAATTAACTGGTTAGATTTCGTTGAAGTATAATTGATTACGGTGTGGATTAAGATGATTGAGTGAGGAAATTATGCTTTGGGCAATGAGGAAAGTGTCTTTTGTGGAGCAGGATCAGGAAATAACTTTTGAGTTTCAGGATCAGTTTAGACATGAGCCAAAATACGTCGAGATGTCCCCATTTTTCAAGAACAGGCTACAAGCGTAGACATTTTAAACTTGACAATTCAATAAATAATTAGCTCGTCATCTTCCTCAATGTTTCTTCGTAGCTCTGCGTTTAATTTAAAAAAATTGCAGCATCCGGCCAGCTTAGTCTCAGGTCTGGGTATTATTTTAAAACAGTTAGAATACCCATTTGGCCAAGGTAAAATGAATTTTTAACTGGAAAACTCTTAAGTTTGAACTTTTGCACAGATATTTTATTCACCATAAATAAATAAAAGTGTGATGCCTCCTCGTCTCTAGAGGGGGTTGGTCCGGGGGTCGAAAGATTGCAAAAAATGGTGGTTTCGTTATATTTATATAGAATGGTAATTTTTATAATTTTTTTTCAAAAAACCTAGCTTATTTAAATACCTTTAATTTGAGACACTGGACGTTCTTCTTAGTGCTCTGTATTCCATGCTACTCGAAAAACAAAAAGGAGAACATTTAGAAGTCGTGATAGAAATTCGAAATTTGGCAAGAAGCTCTTCTTAGTATAAAAATGATGTAACTAAAATTTGATCGCTTTTCGCCAATCAACTTTTCGATTTTGATGAAATTTTCAGGGATTCTAGCTGAGATTTATTTGATTCAAAAATAAGATTTTTTTTAATGAACCTTAAGTACGTTCCAATGTCTTTCTAGTATTTTCCAGGCATTTAGTTTATTGATATTTTTGGACTGCTTAGAACTAAAGGAGTGTGCTTAGGCATTTATATGATTTCCTAAAGGGTCTGACAGAATATAAGAAGGTATTTTTGAATTGGTCTTAAGTACATTCCAAATTCATTCTAAGTATTTTCTAGACATTTATTATCAAGTTCAGAAATATTTTTAGATTTCTTAGACCAAAATTAGTGTCCGTAGGCAGTTACATGATTTTGTATTGGGTCTGAGACGGTGTTCCTTGAGATTCAAAGACATGATTTTTAAATTTACCTTAATTACATTCCAAAGATATTCGATGTATGTTTGAGCTATTTGACTTTGGACTAAGATCCATTTACAAAATCATATTCTTTTATCTCATGGAACACCCTGTCAATCCCATTAGAAAATCGTTTATCTGTCTAAAGACACTTATTTGGGTCTAAGCAGTGGTAATTAAGGTCCATTAAAAAAATAATACTTTTTAGTATCATGGAAGAAATATTTCACTACCATATAAATTTTGCAATATATTAGTCCATCCAACATTTCATTTGTTAAAATAATTAGTTCCAAAACTTTTATTATTGATGTTGAGCTTACATACTTAACTACTAACAAATCTCCACTCATTTTTTCAGATACGTTATTTAAAATATCTTTGTTTACAAATCTTTCTAGATTGCACAAATTTTCGAATTTTTCTGAAAATCGTTATTTCTAAGTTCCATTCCACTTCCACTGTGTAGGTTTGGTAGGTAGTGGTTATTCACCTTTTTACGCAAAGTGCCTGACATCTGGTAACGCCAGAGTTGTTTTTAATATTAAATTAGTATATAATTAATATGAAAAATTATGAAATATTTAGAAAATTGTTCTTAGGCTCTTTCCCATATAAACCAATATTACCTTCATCGCATAGGAAGTATCGCTATAATTTCAAACCATTAATGAAATTTGTAATTCATAGGTGTTTATCATAGAAAACAATTTCAATTAATGTTTCTGTCAACCAATTTTAAACATTTAACAGCTGTCAATGAAATAATAATTAGTCCTGCTAGTTTATTATAATTGAAATATAAATTACAGAACTAATAACACATGACCTTTCGAACCTTGACAAACGTTAATGAAAGTATATAATTGATTTTTTTATATGCGACGCTATAACCGACTTTTCTGTATATTTAAAAATAAAAACAATTTAAGAAATGTATTTAAGCCACTTTATTGAATTATCATTTACACTGATTTGTTGCTATTTTGGCGTCTTTTTTTTGCCTACACACGCTACACAAAGGAATGTTCTACAGAGTGACACTATCAAGATATTGACATAATCTACGTATACTCTAGATTCCCTTACTTAAAAAAAAACTACAAACAAATCTATATTCTGGAATATTATCAATAAATTTGTAACATACTTAGCAGTATTGATAAGGGAAATATTTTTATACCCACAAAAAAAAATACGAAACTAAAACGTTAGAACTGATAACGAAATAGAAAATATCATTTCAATATAAATAAACATTATAAATCACCACAAACTAAAAAAAAACAGATACATTAGGAACGCCCTAATATTTTTCTATGTAACTAATACGATTACATCGAATTCCCGTATGCCACAATGATATTTTCCACTCTATAAATTTTTATGAAAAATTATGGTATGAAAATCTTAATAGCACCTAAACTTCTTCGTATGTCTTCTCTCTTTATTCCTCGTGCAATGTATATAATTTGACATTCAAACAGCTAACGTTATAATTTTTCAAGTGTAACATTTGACATTGTTTCACCGTCATCATCATTAAGTTATTATAATTGACAGTGTAATGAGGTGTGGTCATCTTAGATTTGTCACATGGATTTTTTTATTATATTTTTAAAGTCTTGACACGATGATCTGCAACATCATCTGATCGATTCCGCTGCAATATGGATTGCGTTATCAATTAGCGCTTGTATTAGCGCATTAAGTAAATATTTAATTAGCGTTTGTGATGTGTATAAATTTAACTTTTTATTTATTCAAATGACTTAGATAAGCGTGAAATATTAAAATAGATATTTTTTTTGTAAGTATATTATAATGGCAACATGGCACTTGTTATATCAATATTTTTTTGGAAGATGTGTCTTTAATCTACAATGCATATCTAAAAGTTTTTGTGGCATATAAATATTCAAACCCTTTTTCAAAGTTTTTCGAAAAAATACAAAAGTCTATAATAGTAAAGAATATGGGAAAATCAATTGGTATTGTCTAGCCGTGGTATGGAATGAAAACAAAAAAAATTATTTGCAGACTAAAAGCAACAAATTTCCACACTTGTTTCATTTTGTTTGTACGATGGGGCCAATGAACGCGGTTGTTTTGCGCTCTACTATATTTTCATGTTTTCCATATAGCAAAAAACTAAACTTTGGAAAATGGAAAAATACAATTATGTAGTTTTTGCAATGGAAGTTATATTGCGCCCGTTATGTGTGGGCGAACATTCATGTATCTTATGTGTCGTGTTACGTACGTTGATTAAAGCGTTTTAAAAACACAGCACAATATAAAAACATAAGGGACTAACTATAGAAAGGTTGGACGAATGTTAGACATAGATGAGCTTGAGTAAATTTTTTTGAAATTTTAAAATTGAATCGATGAATGTCACCTTTGTTCAAGAGACAAAACTTTTGCCAGTTTATGATTTTTGTTCAAACATTTGAAAGTGCCCAACAACCCAAATACAAGAAATATTCGAAAAAGGAGAGATTATAGTAGAAAATATTTCGGTTTGACTGAACAAGTAAAATGACTTTTCATTGCATTTCATGCTTTTATTCGAAGCTCCTCTGTTTTTACAAACACATTCTAGTCATTGGCTGAATTCGATATCAGCTCATTGTTTTTAGTTTTTAATCGTTAAATATTTACTTAAGAGCGCTAAAACACTCACCTACTTAAATCACTAACGCAAAGTGGTATGATGCAACAAATTTTGATTTTTGGATCATGATGGGTCAGCAGAACGAAGTTGTTTATAAATTGCTTATTAGGCCTTTATAAAACTTCATTTATATTAGGTTCTATTACCACTAGTTTATACAAAAAATTGTTGTGGCCAACACCCGATTTTCTTTTCCGGCAAATGTACATAGATCACGAATACACCACCACACTTAATTTCTAAATTGAACCTACCGGATTTGTGATAAAAATTGTGTTATATAATCAAAAATCATTATTTCTGCTTAAATTTTAGAAAACCAACAAGATCATTGCAAAAATTGAAAAAGCTTTTTCGGAAGCTGCCTCTTCTGGTTCACCACATTTCATACGGATCTCACAATTTATGGGAAAAGCTTTAGTATGAAGTTTTATTCTGAATATTCAGTTGGCCTGGTCTGTGGAGTAGTTGAATTTTGGTGAAATAAAGTTTTTTTTTCAAAACTCGTCATTTCAAGTAAAATTTATAATACTCATGTTTTCCATCTGAACAATTTTGTTTGAAATTTAATTCAGAATCGTATCATTTTAATCGTTTTCTTCGTATAGGCTATATACTTTTGAAATATTTGCAAAACACGAAAAGTTCCTATAGAAGCTGCCACTTCCGGCGGGCCAATCTCGGCCAAATCTCACCGGGGTCTTCAAATTTATCGAAAAGGCTTAAGTATGAAATTTAATCCCGACTAATTAACCCGTATGTGCTGTAAGAGATGAAATTTTTACTGAAAAACAATTTTTTCAAAAATCGTCATTTCCGCTAAAATTTTGGAAAACTGATCTGGCACTATAGTGTTGCAAAATTAAATTAGAATCTGTTAGTTCATAACCGTTTTCCACGTCAATGGTATACTTTTCAAAGTATATGCAATCAAGAAAAAGCTTCTATTGAAGCTGCCAGTTCCGGTGCAAAAACTAAAAACTCTTATGGTAGCGCTCACGTCCGCTGAACCGGCTTCTGCCAAAAATTTACTGGGACCTCTCAATTTGTGGAAAAAGTTTAGGTATGAAGTTTCATCCCGATCAATTAGTCCATCTGTTATGTACAGTGCCGGTTTTTTTTTTGGTCAGAATCGTGTTCCACATAACTTTACTTTTAACGTAACATACTTTTCAATATATTTGCAAAAAACAGAAAAGCTCCTGTGGAAGCTGTTACTTCCGGTGGACCGATTAATCCATTCATCTGGGCTGTACAGTGCCGATTTTTTTTGTTGAAAAACAGTGTTTTGGCATAAACCGTCATTTCCGATTAAATTTTGTAAAACTGGTCTGGCTCGATATTTTTAGAAATTTAGTTTAGAATCTTTTAGTTCATAGTCGATTTTCTCATAATTTTAGTGTTGTGATAACTAGATTTTCGGCTTTATATTGCATTGCGTTGTGTAATGTTGCGCCATTTTCTAAAATACTTTTTAGAGGAAATTCTGATGGTTCTCTGTGGTTCACTAGGATGAAATTAGGCCATTTTTAGCTAAAATTATGACATTTGTGGTGCGGTAGATGGAAAAAAGATTATATACTGATTTTTGGAGGAAGTGCTGGAATATGGCCAACTTGGACGAAATTATGTAATTTTTTGACGATCAAGATGAAATTAGGTGTGGTGGAAGGATATGGGATTCTGAAATAAGTTGTTGACGAATTTATTTGGAATATGACCCATTGGGACGCAAATAGGATGGAAATGTCATTTCAAATAGAGCATGGTAAACGGAAATGGGATTCTAAAATAATTTTTCAAAGTGTGATAAAAATGACGTTACTAAATGAGATCCGGATGATGTTCTACAAAATGGCAAGTAAAAACAATTCTTACTCGATTGGATTGAACCTTGATTGATGATGAAATGATGAAAAAGTTCAATATGAGTTCCGTATGGTTCTGGAAATGGTCTATTTGTTTGGAACTTAGAAATTTCTAAATCGATTTTGAAAATAATGATCAACCGATTATGAAAATGAAAATGAGAACCCATTATAAATTATTTACGTATATTTGGAATACTACTGTTTTGAATGGAACAATCGGTTTACAACTGGAATAAACCTCTGATCGTATGTTGAAAATGGGTTCCTTTGAGTTACAGATGTTTTTCTTCAAAATCAGTAATTTGAATAGAACTAAGCCATTTCTCAAACGATTTGGTTTTGAGGGAACCTTTTTAGTATTATGAAAATATTAAATAAAGCGGTGAGCTAGCTCTATAAAATGGCCATTGTAAACGGAACTAAGGCGTTTCTTAACCAGGTTTGGTGTAACTGCCGGTTAGTAAAATAGAACTGACTGAAAATATCCTCTTCCGTAACGCATCCGTTATACAGGAGGGGCCATCTGTTCGGCCATCAGCGTCGTCTACAGGCGTTCATCCGAACATCAACATTTTCGAAGACTCTAATAAAAGTGGATCAATGGCCTCAATTTCAACTCGAATGTTGTTTTAAAGTTGTTGAATTGTTTGTGGATGATTAGCATACACCTTACCTTTCGGAACTTCACAATTTCTTGAAATTATGCGATCAGCAAATTTTGTTGACAATAATGGATTGTTGCACGACTTGCGTGGCATGTCGTTTCGTCTTGTTGAAACCAAATGTCGTTGACACGTAATTCATTCAATTTGGGTCACAAAAAACCTAAAGATGATTTTTGATGAGAAATCTTCATTTCGTTCAAGCATCAAATTTACAAAACGACAACGATTTAAGTAGTCTGGTGTCGTCAATATTTGATATGCTTGGATCATTACGAACACTTTCACTAAGAGCTGCCTCTGCATCAGGAATACGAACTGAATGAACATGTTGGTACGGTCTACGACCTCCCACTGCACCAGTTTCTTCAAAACGATCAATAATTTTGCCAAAATTAATTTTGTTGTTGTTTTTGAACGATTATGTTCATAATAAATTTGGACAATCAAAATGCGTTGTTATGTTGTTAGCGACTCCATGAAGATAACTGGCATATTTTTGACTTTTCATATGTCAAAGAATTTTTTAGAACAGATAACATTTTATACTAAAATTCATCGATTGCAAATCGATCGTTTTAATATCCTCTTTTGATCGGTCCTGTTTCGTATCTTCTACTATTTTGTTACAATTCGTTTTGGAATAATGAAATAAAACAATTTCCAACTCAACATTGACAGAGCAGAGGCTCCAAGGAACTTACATTAATTTTAAAAGGATTTTAAACCCGTATCAAATAAATACTTTTGAAGCAAAAGCTACTTAATTTTTCTTCATTGAACCTTCTTCCATTTCCTCATTGGGTTTTTACTTGAATTTCTTTTTTCAATAGCGTAACATAATCTTTGCATCTACTGTATTGGGGAATATAAGAAAGAACGAAAAAGCTGCAATTCTGATGCAACCCAGTTCGAGTGCAGGTAAATTTGCAGAAAGTAACACCTAAATCGAAGCAGGTCGTTTTGTAAACAAAACGTGTAAACTCGCACCTGAAATGAATCAATGTGACTCGACATTTAAAATAAATTTATAGGAATTTCGAGAAAAAGAAACTTAAACTGAAAAAATTCTGGAGAATTGTAAAGTTTCAAGCCCTAATTATATATACTTTCTCATGTTATGAAGTATTGAAGACCTAGTACTAGTGGATTTTCATTATCCAAAAACTACATCACGTAAAGGTTTCCAGGAAATTTCTTGCAACGTTCTGATTTCTTTTCATTTTCCATTTTCTTTTGTATTGTGCTGTTCCCACACGGTTTCAGCAATTATTTTTGGCGTTAGGGTTAATGTTGTTGTCGCATGTTCTTTCTCTGCGACTCGCCCTTCAAATCAGTATAAGGTTCAAAATAGACATTTTATCGGAGTAAAATAGAAGTTCTATATTTTTTTATAAAGGCGGACTGTTACATTACCCATAGATAATTCGTACGTTACACGAAATGCCATCCAAATTATCACTAATTGCTAAAAAATAACCAACCAAATTATTTATTTTCAATCACCTCATCCCACCCTTTTTACCTGGACACTCGTTGAATAATTTCAAAGCCTGCACATGCAAAAAATCCCACACCGTCTTATTTTGACATTATATTGTTATCGCAAGTATTACACGACTGGGTTGCACAGAAAATGGAAAAATATTAAATTGGTTTTTGTTTACAAAATCAATATTTTCTTTTATCAAGCAATATAAGTCACGTGGTTCAAATGGACAAAAACAAAATCGTTTAACGTGATAAGATAATATAGAAAATCATGTTTAGTTTTCAACGAAGGTTTGTCATTATTTGTGTTTTGGGTTTATATCGATTATATCGATAATCGTAATTGAAATTTTTGTGGTTGGAATGACGATAAAATTAGTATCGAAATGCTAATTTTCCCTCAAAAATATTTGTTACTTGCGCAAAAATATTAATTTTTTTTGTTAGCGATAAAAATAATTTTGTGTTCTTATCACAATGAACTTGATATGTTGCGAGGTTTCTAATTTCGAAAAGTGGCATACAAAATTGCTTCGTTATCGAATCTTGGTGTAGAAATAAAACTACGCTATGCGGGTGTTGTGCAAATAAACTACAAATGGCGATCATGCAATATACTAATTAGCTCATCAAGTATAGATACACGTACGCTCATTACAAAATAAGATCAACTGCGATCATGCGATCAGATACTGTGATCGTGCTGCGCTTTGCATAAAAAATGCGAAAATAAAATTTAATGATTCATCTAATATTTTGATCTGTGTATACTCTAGTAAATTATCCATTTCCGGACAGTAAAACCTTATGTAAGACCAATATATCATCGCATAATGCATTTGTAGCATAAATATGTGTACATACATATGATACAGAATAAACCGCGCCGTTTATTATAAAATGGAACAAATGTTTGAAAACATTTCTATTTTCGACTCTTGATTGTGATAAAAATAGTTTTTATTCTACACATAAAATTTATTTGAGCGCATAAATTAATCCGATTGCATCACGGACGTATAAACCATACATAAAATACGAACACGTTTGTGTACGATACGCGCGCGCCACCGTTTTTAATATCAAAAATATGTGAAATATTAGTCGACTTGTGTTGTCTATTTTGTATGTTGTGAGCTCGGGGTTCAAAGAACGATTGTGTATGGGTATACCAAGTTCGAGTGCCATTGCATATGTTAATTTATGGTAGTTGTTTGGCGCCCCCGTTGGGGATTGTTTATGATTCTTTTTATTTCTTATAACTATTTTATGTCATTTGAATTGCGGTGGACATTAAATTTTAATTGGTTTTTTATGTTTTTTGTATCATTTCAGGTAAGAATATAATATGGAAATTAAATAGTGTTGACTTCAATGTAGTTTATGTAAGTGGATTACATATCGGATTTGTGTATAAAAACATAAATTAGCATAAGCCAAAAACCGAATTCACTAATAAATTACTTTAGTCGTAAACTCTGAAAGGTATGTATGCATTTAACTTCCTAATCTCTAAACAGAAATTCGAAACTGTATATGGTTGGATAAGCTTTGGAATTAAAGTAAAATTACATTTTAATCGATTGTTTGGGACGAAAATTAACATTTTAACTTTTGTATCTTAGCAGTGATATTTATTCCAAAGAACACTTACGTATATACGTTATGTACCTGGTACCTAAATATTTGATAGAAGAAGCACTCTCTGACTTTTAAACTATTCATGATTGTTCGGGACCGCTCACTCTTTCCTTCTAATTATTCATTTTACTATTATATTTCTGCACGTTGTCCATAGATACTGAAAATTTTGACAATAGACAAACCCGGGTACTAACTTTTTCCAGGTACTAATTTTTGAATCGTCATCACTTTTGGTTTAGTCATGAAATTTCAGTAATTTTTTTAAATCATTCTTAAGACGCATCAAAAATATGCTAGGGGCTGTATCTCACGAGATGATGAACTTCAGAACTTCGGATCGAAAATTAACAACTCGGAAAAATCACGCGAAATTTCGTAAGATCACAATACGCCGATGATCTTGATTTTGTAAAAATTTCAATTGGCTTTTCACCTTTTGTTATAATGCACAATGAAGCAGAAAACTAAAATATCAATTGGTGTTGGTGGTGGAGTGGTTTAAATGTACAACACCAAGTGATCCTCCAATACTGGGGGCGTATTATGAACATATCCGAATTCAGATATCTTCGAACTGGGGAATTTTTTCATAGTAATTTTTTTATATTAGGTATACATACATGTTTCCTCCGTTTTTATCAAAAATTGAGCATTCAAAAATTTGTCAAAAATTGAGCAGTACCAAAAGTATATTCAAAGTATTGTCCATCGCTAGCCACTATTTTTTCCCCATCTTTCTGGCAGCATACGAATACCACGTCGGAAGTACGCTTCATCTTTTGAGGCTTTTGAGGCTGAGGATGAATCAAGCCAATTTTTGATATCACATGAAGATGTGAATGGCTGCTCAGACAAGCCATGCGTCATCGATCGAAACAATTGTTCACCCATTTCTCTTTTTTGGAAATGTCATTCCTAAGCCTCTTCTCAAATTATGGTGGAGGGAAAGCATAGTCGGAAGTTTTTATGGATATCTCCATTGTTTACATCGTTTCGTTCATTTGCGTTAGGCTTCCAAACCAGTTTGCTGTTCGAAAAAAAATAGACCCACGTACTTCACATTATCTCAACCTGAGGAAGTTTATGCTTCCCAGAAGAGAGATCCAACTTAGTATTACTGGATTGACGCTCATACCTCGGCTGTTATACCGAGATTTTCTGAGAATGCTGCGCCCGCTTGTGCTAGGATATTTTCAAAGACTCCGATAGCAACATTGGCCGCATAATCAATCACTTGGAAACCGGAATCTTTTCGGTTCAGTAACATAGCATTTATGACCTAAGATGAAGGAATAAACCCCCACCTTTTGCCGTATTTCCCAAAGTAAATAGAAAATCACAAATTTACTGATGGAGGTGCCTCTCAAGATAGCTGTCACGATCTTACCTTTTTAGCATTTGACCTATCCAGGCTCGGGGGGTGAGTTGTTCACAGTCGTTGATATCCGTCCGATGTACGTCCTGTATATCCAGAAATATAGAAAATTCCTTTTTATATTCAAGAGTAAATAGGAGAACAGCTTACATGACTCGATCGAACTTCTAATATGAGTTTCTAGAAAAGAAAGAGTCTCCAAAAAATTTAGAAGAAATTAAAACAAGCTTGTTGGCAGAGGTTTTTGTGATTGTAAAGAGAGGGTTTCCCCGTCTTATTTATAACTATAACTTTATTTCAGCCCATTTACTAGGAATGAGACAAAGTTCGAGGGCACTTAAAAATTCACAGGGTGTTGTCAACTGTTCTTGCCCACTTATATGGTTATTGCTGTGTATAGCTCACGGGATTTTCCTTCACTTTATTATTGTATTTAAGAGACCCGCGAACCTACTGGCCTTCGCCTATGTGCCATAATTTCAGCACAGGCCGAAAAGGGAGTTTCTATAGCCTCCAACTATTCCGTGCTAGTAACGGTTCCGAATCCGTCCAATCGTTAAAGATAACTTGGAGTGGTAGGACTGGTAGATAGTTGTTTACGTAACCTAGATACTCCCGAAGCCACCTGTTTCTTACCACAGTCTTCCAGTGTTTTTTCTCCCAATTCTTACTTCGTATTTGTACATTTTAAGGACTTCAGAACCTTAGCTTTTCCCTAGAATGGTCTGAAAGTATCCCAGTTGGTTTTACTCATGTTTCGAAAAGAGAATTTTTGTTGAGTTTTCCGTTCACTTCATATTGGGACCAAAAAAGGAATGGTCTGGGGTATTTTTCAATACGTTACATTATATTTGAGGTTAGGGTGATATCTAAGACTGGTTATTAACGTTGGCTTGCAGTAAAGGTTAGATATCCTTAGAGTGAATTCAAGAAGTACCTCGCCTCTTTCGTTCGTATCACCACTCCCAAAATTATGGAAAAATTGTCTTTGGGCCTCCGCTAATAAACCTCTTAGACTTGCAGGTGGTATATTCTGCCAAATAATACTTAAAGTAAGTTGATATTAGCCAAATATTTTGGTAACCAAATCAATTCTTTGCATGTAGCGTTCGTTATAAAGTTGGAGCATTCGTTAAGCATGCTCTTTTTGAGAAGTAAGAGTATACTTTTTTAACACAACAGATAAAGATGGATGTATAAGAATATTTGGCGATTTAGTATTTTGAGATGGTATTACCTACGTACCCAACCCCTTCTTCAAGTGTGAATTATTGTAACTGGGTATAGTAACAATTTCAATTATTTGACCTGCTTGCTATTTTGGTATTTATTAAACAGGGAGAGACGTCTTTGTGTGTATCGGTATCTTGACTGATCGCCGGAATATGTTGCCGAAAGGGTTGATAAAGGTTGATAAACCTAACGTTATTATTTGCTATTAAATAGTTAGATTCAGAGTTAAATGTTTAAATTATGATCTACACTCCTTTTGCACACCGCAATTTGCTTTAAAAATTTATGGTACAATGTTTTTCCTAATTAGAAATCAACAATTTGAGCCGTGCGTGCTGTAACTGACGTTTTCGGTAAACTTGGACTCTTCTTCATTTTAGGTATTTCACTTTTGTTCGGGGCTACACCCTGGTCAACACCTTAAACAACTACATCAAAGTAAAAATACAAATCTTATCTTATCAAAGATAATTATCGGTATTACAAACTAATAAATTCCAAATTATCAAGAGCTTCGTTTTATGAATTACTATAACCTCATAATTTGTAAACACACTTAATATGGCAAATAAGAAAGTTTTGTTATCTACTCGATCATCTTAAAGTTTAATTTAGTTTTGTTTTATTGTCTCTGAATATACGACATAAATTAATTGTTAAAGAGCATCGCACATTTAATATACAATGTATATTGTTCAAATTGTAATGTAATCATGATAATGACAAATGGGTGTGTGTACATAGTTTGATACAATATCAAAAAAATACCAAGCACTTGAAATGTCAAACAATAAAATTATGATGTATCACAATAAGAGTTTTTTTTGTTGGGAATTATAAATACAAAGGGTTATATCGGTTTTATTTAATTTCCGGTTCGGTATCTATTGTCTGTATACTCGTATCGTATCAATAGTGCGGGAATTACATACGTGTATTTGATACATGTGCTTTATCTTCAGCTAATCAAATATTGTATATAATCCGTAAAACAATTTATAAATAAAATCGATCTTAAGCCCGAAAAAATTGTTCTTGCTTAACTCCGCTATTATACATATATTTTATAGGGACAATAATTCCATCTTATGTCACGATCCATAAATTCGTAAACGTAATAAAAATAAATAGAATTTTCTCACAATTCGCACCCTTCGCATTGTATATTTTACATTCTATGAGAAAATGTAATTCGATTTCTTAGGCAAACATCTTCAAAATTAAATGAAACATAAAATGCTATCTAAAAAATAATTCAGCATCTTAATCCTTTTCTAATGGAATTTTTAATCGTTGATTTATTACACAAAAATTGTGAATCGCCCCAATATAGAAAAATTAAGTGAAAATATTTTGACTTTTACATTAGTGGCCGACCGCGTAGCGCAAAATAATTTTGATTTGCGATTATTTTTTTGTTAAATCGAAATTCGGTGAAGGTGAAAGTGATTAAAATACTCTTGTTTTCTAATCAAAATTTGATAGATATAGAAAATAAACAAGCTTATTAGTTATGGTTGTTTAATGTATTTGGCATCTCCTTTCACTATTTTTTGCATTGGGAATCTAAGCTAATTTATATAAAAACACAGCTTCATACCCAATAAATGTCTTATTTATCGTTAATCTTTTATACGATTAACTTAAGTATTCGATAACAACAAAAAACTTATCAACACGTGATAGAAAGTCAAGTGAAGTGAAATTCAAGACAATTTCTTAAACTTGCTACGATTATTATAACATGTATAAGTCTGCCATTTTCAATTTAAATTAAGTAATTTAATTAATTTGTGCTGGAAGAAGAAATATTATTGTTTATAGGCTGCTGAGTATTTTATGCCGAACTACATGATAAATGCAAACAATTCGGGACACTCTGTGTCAAACTAACGGGTGTTTTTTTAGGAGGTTTGTTTTTCCGATAGATGTCGTTTTATTTTATGACAGTTGTTTTGACAGCTCAAAGTGGCATTTCTACTCAGTATTGTTTGGCAAATCATTATGAATAGGTTAACTCCAGAACAACGTTTTCAAATCGTGGAAATTTATTTTCAAAATCAGTGTTCAATTAAAAATGTTTATAGAGCACTTCGTGAATTTTATGGTGCACATAATCGTCCGTCAGAGACCACCATAAAGAACGTAATTACCAAATTTCGGTCTACATTCACTCTTTTGGATGCCAAGCCACCGACAAGAATGAGAAGAGTTCGTACAGAAGAAAATATTGCTGTCGTTGAGGCCAGTGTCGAAGAAAACGACAATTTATCGATTCGTCGTCGTGCTCAGCAAATTGGACTTTGTCCATCGACTTTATGGAAAATTTTACGTAAAGATTTGGGTTTGGTGCCATACAAAATTCAATTGGTGCAAGAATTAAAGCCACACGACCATCGTTTGCGCCGTGAATTCAGTGATTGGTCGTTAAATCAATTGAACGAAGATCCATTTTTTTACCGTAAAATTCTCTTCAGTGATGAGGCGCATTTTTGGTTAAATGGATACGTCAACAAACAAAATTGTCGCATTTGGAGCAAAGATAATCCACACGCCGTTCTAGAATTACCAATGCATCCTGATAAATGTACTGTTTGGTGCGGTCTATGGGCTGGTGGGATCATCGGTCCATATTTCTTTAAAAATGAGGAAGGACGACGCGTTACCGTGAATGGAAATCGATACAGAACCATGTTAAATGAGTTTTTGTTGTCAAATCTTGAAGATATGGATATGAATGAAATGTGGTTTCAACAAGATGGTGCCACTTGCCATACAGCACGTGAAACAATCGACTTATTGAAAGAAACTTTCAACGACAACATTATTTCGAGAAATGGTCCGGTGAATTGGCCTCCGCGTTCGTGCGATTTGACGCCACTCGATTACTTTTTGTGGGGATACGTGAAGTCATTGGTTTATGTGGATAAACCTCAATCGATTGACGCTTTGGAAACCAATATTCAACGTGTCATTGCTGACATACGCCCTCAAATGCTTGAAAAAGTGCTGGAAAATTGGACCTCCAGAATGACATTTGTGAAAAATAGTCGTGGTAGCCATATGCCAGAAATTGTGTTTAAATGTTAAATGCCAAAAAATTATCTACCAAATAAAAAAAAATTTTGGTCATTTCATAATTTTATATGTGTTTTATTCAAAAAAAAAATCGGCAACCTCTTAAAAAAACACCCTTTATAAATTAACGATAGACAAAGATAAGAAAATTTATTTCCAAAAGATAATTAGATTTTCTCTTTTTTACTAAATTGACAAAACAAAATGTAATTAAAATCAACTTAACCCTATGTGACTAACGTTCCCATAATCCCCATCATCTAATCATAATACTCATAATACTAATTTTGTTTCGATTTTTACAAAACAATCATGAAAGTATTTAGTATGATTATTTCTCGTCAACGAGCCACCATCCCAGTCATGTTATTAACCTGCTCGCATCTTCAGAATACAAGACGGAATCAGTGTGAGTGTGGACATTTCGCTAATTGACTTTGAATTTAAAAAAGTAAAAGAGAAACATAAAAAGACATTAAGTAAAAAAACGATTATTTATGATGAAAGTGAAATTTTATGTTGTTATGATGTCTAATTTGTGTCATTCATAAATATGTATTTCCGGAGAATTTATTGAGCCACTTTGCGGTTCAAATTTATGTTCATCGTTTGGATTCTAATATGGCAAGTAAAAAGTGTGTTTGGTCAAGTTTGGCAAAATTCATTGGGGGATTTTAAAACGATCTAGAGTATTTTCACTATTGATTTAATACTCCGGTCACGTATTTTATTAGAGAATGTTGTAAACAAAACTGGATTTTGTGATTAGTTTTAGGAGATATAAAATTGATTACACAATACTTGATTGCCGAAGTTGTCGCCCAAATCTTAAATACGTCAATTGGTTCTAAATTTATGTCTTAACTTGAAGTTTTTTAATCGCAACGACAAATTATAGAATTTTTTGTTTAAATTCGACTGAGTAAGATTATTTTAGAAATCGTAAAGATCGGCGTTGGTGTCGTTACGAAAATCTGTCGATATAACACTACATTTTAGATTAGTTTGTTATACACTGTAGTTTGGTCACTAGTTCACCAAAATTAAACTAAACATATCACAAAGCATTTTTACGCACCACAATAATTAGAGTCCATATGTAGATAAAAAGACAAAAAGTTGACAAATTTTTGTGAATAGTCGACAAAATTGGTAAAAACACTTCGACAAACGGTACTCTAAAATCACCAAACTGTCAATTCAATTTGTCGACTTTTTGTGAATAATTTGTGAAATTTTTAATCCTTGTTTTTTCACAAAAACTAGATAAATTGTTTCACAAAAGTGTACAAAACTTTTGATGAAAATTTGTCTGTTATTTTGTGAAAGTTAAATTTTGCTCGATACACTAAGTGACCACACTTTTTGTAAAAAATTTATTTAAATTTTACGTTTAGTAAATAATATGTATAGTAAAATCAGAGGTTTACCAAGATGAATTTGAATATTTTACCCCATGTATGCCGGAATACTGTCTGATATAAATAAAAAATTAATAAAACACAAAAACTAGCTATAATTGCAGTTCATTTTGATTTGTGAGCGTCAGAGAGTTTATTTAAATATTGAAATAGAAGTTCACCTTTTATATTATAATATGGATCATAACCAATTGTATTTATTTATTTCGTCTACAATAATTTTAACAACCGCACACCAAATGTTGAGCTAACTAACTCACTTCCAATGGGTTATGCAGTTTCTGTCAACATCCAAATTTTTGACTGTTGTCTTGCTATTTTTTTCATTTTCATCTACTTCTAGACTTGTAGTCTTATATGTTCTTTTATACTATTAATGTTGAATATACTTGTATAATATAGCTAAAAATTCAAAACTTGAATGAATAAAAAATTAGATTTCGACAAATTTTCAACAATTTTTTGCGACAAATTTTCAACAATTTTTTGTGACAAATTTTCAACAATTTAGTGACAAATTTGCCAACATATTATCATCGTTTGAGTATTAAAGTGTCCTATACGCCACTTGTAAATTTGTTTGGAAATCAATTGTTTAATCTTTAAAAGAAAATTTACTTGGTTTTTCCGTTAGTTTAATCATTTCTTTATTTGAATTTAATTTCAAAATTTTGCTAAGTGATACCGTTTTAAAGAAAAAAAATTTTTTGTGGAAAAGTGGTGAAAATGAATATATGACTCCTCCCATATATTTGTAAAACTCATTTATTTTTTTATTCAATTTGTCCATGGATATAGAACATTAACAATAAAAGAAAGTTTTTTTCCGAGAAAAAAAAATATAATTCAATATTTTATACAGGGATATGATATTCCATGTGCAAGACGTCGCTCAATTACGCTATGGACTGCATCTACCTCTTAAACTCTCGAATGTCCTGGTACAGAAAAACGTTGGATTAAACCGCGAACTTGATTATTTTCACAAAATTTCAATGGCTATGGTCAAGTTTGTTTAGAAAAAACGATCGACATACTCTTGCTCTAGCTGTTGTTTGCCATGTTGTAGGGAATAATAAAACGAATATGTCTTCGCGACGTTTCCGAGCTTGTTCTTTTTTGCTTCACTGGTAACATTGTCACATATTTTGTATAAAATATTCGTTTTTCTTATTCAGACAATACCCAAAAATCACTGTGGGTTTGTATTCTGGTTGACTCCACAAAAAATTTACAATTATATGCACAGGCTTTGTCACATTTTGGTTTTACGTATTTGGCGGAACTATTACCTTTATGGATATAGGACATTTAAAGAGAAAATGTCATTATTTTTTGTTGTTCTGATATTTTGTCCTATATCCATATATATGGGATATAAGAACAAAAACCCATATTTATTAAGTTGTTATAGAAAATTGTACTATTTTGTGCTAAAACGTAATATAGGACAATTAAACATTAAACAGACGAAGAAAAAACATAAAAATGTGGTATACTACTGTGGGCAAGTAGTAAGACTTTTTAGTTTAAATTTCGCTTGGAAAACCATTCGTCGAAATATTATTTTTTCTATGTTGGTATGACTGTCAGTGATATCTGTGCCAAATGTTATAGTGTTTAGTATACGCTTCAGAATGTTGCAAAAGGCCTTCGGTGATAATTGTATGTCGCGAGCAGGTGTTTTTGATTGGTACAAATTGTTCAAAGAGGGTCGAGAACGTGTTGTCGACAAACCACGTCTAGGACGACCATCAACATCAACTGATGATCAACACGTTAATAAAATCAAGGAATTGGTGCTCGAGAATCAACGATTATCAGTCAGAGACCTTACTGGCATCGTTGAAATATCGGAAGGATCAGTGAAAACCATTTTGGAAGATCATTTGGGGTTAAGGAAAGTGAAAGCACGATTGGTTCCAAAATCACGCCATTTTTTGGAAAAACAGCGCCGCGTTGACATCGGTGAAACAATGCTTTCCGACTACCAGGATGTCATGAAACGTATTATAACCGGCGATGAGTCTTGGATCTATGCTTACGACCCGGGAACAGACGATTAATCGGTCGAATATCGTGCCAAAGGTGAGCCGAAGCCGAAAAAACCACGTCAAAGCAAGTCAAAAATCAAGGTGATGTTGACAGTTTTCTTCGATTATCGCGATGTGGTGCACTCCGAATTCCTTCCGACCGGCCAAACTGTCAACAAGGAATACTATTTGAGTGTTATGCGTCGTTTGCGCGAAGCTATTCGTAAAAAGATGCCGGAATTATGGGTCGACAACTCTTGGTTTTTGCACCACGATAATGCACCTTCTCATACTGCATTGGTTTTACGTGATTTTTTCGCCAAAAATTCCACCCATATCGTTCCGCAACCACTGTATTCGCCTGATTTAGCTCCGTGTGGCTTCTGGCTGTTCAGCAAACTCAAACGACCGCTCCGGGGAAACCGTTTTGAGTTAATTGAAGACATTAAACGTGAATCGCTACGCGCATTGGAGGCTACTCCGGAAATTAATTTTACCAACTGTTTCGAGGATTGGGAAAAACGTTGGCACAAGTGTATTGAGGCCGGGGGGGGGGGGATTACTTTGAGGGGGACGAAATAGATTTGGAGAAATAAATAAAGAATTTTAAAATTATGAACAAAGTCTTACTATTTTTTGCCCACAGTATTATACCTATAGGACAATTTTGGAAACTATTATAGATAGGACAATTCTAATAAGTGATCCTGAAAGAGCATAGTCACATTAGCAAGACTTAATTTATAACTTGTTTTGTTAAAAATGGTCTGCAGGACACTTTAATACTCAAACGACGTTATGTGTGACATAAAAAACAGATATTTCTTTCCCAATTTGGTGTTACATTTCATATATAATTTGAAATGTTATTATGCAGGTACATATTTTATATTGCAAAGTTAATTTGTGATTAATTTATGTGCACACATGTGTTTTACTAATATGATTCATGAACAATTTTAACCGGTTTTAGTGTAATAAAACAATACATAGTTTATTGTTGTTGTATAATACAAGAACAAATTGATTTCTTCATCTGAATTGTTAGAAAATTACACTTCCACAAATTTTCAACAATTTGTTGCGACAAATTTGACAAATTTTTGTGGAAAATTTGTCAATAAAACAAGATTCAAACACAATATTACAAAAAATAGGGGCTTCACTTTTGATTTCGACGTTAACATTTGCCGGCTATCGTTCCTTTCAACAACCGTTGAAAATTAACGTCGACTGCAATAAGGCCCCAGATATTTTTGTTACAATTTAGTCGAATCGTGATGGTGGGTGATGATTATATGTTTTGGTTTTCACCACGAGACTAAAAGTTGGGTTGTGTTTTTTTTTCAGGCAATTTCTTTAATACCGAAAATTTTGGATGTATACAGGTGGAAATAATGAATTATTTCCGATTCATTTTGCAAGCAAGTCACAACTGAGAAAACAAACTGTTTTTATTTGCTTGATCAAATTTAATTTAATTCATGGCCATAGCTGTTTCTGTTAGCTTCAGTTAGTCATTTTCTTAGCATCCTTTTAGTTCCCAGTATTACTATCAATATTTTAACGTTCAATACATTACAACTCCTTCCACATTTAAGAAGATTATCGTCTTTATAAAATCGGTCGTATCAGGCAATAAAACTTTAAAACTATCAACGGAAACCTGCTATTTAAGTTTAAACCTCTGTTGCGGACAACGACACGAATATAACAAATCTTATTCCCTCGCGTAGTCAAATAGCACTAAACGCGCATCAAAATAATGTTTATACCCAACACCTTTACTCTGTTTTGTTTTACATAATTTCTTAATTTTCACTTAATAATGAAAAATTAAGGTTTGTATTGTATTTAATACATAGAAACAAACCAACAAAGACCAAATAATTCGACTTTCATAAAGTGTCTTATATGTGCTGCATGCGCTTATTGTTTTTAACAGACTTAGACTAATTGGTTTAACGGTTATTATGTATTGAAAAACACAAAAAAAGTAAAATCCAACAACACTACATGTAAGAATGATTAAGATGAACTCGCGAAGAAACTATTATTATTGTCTTAATCACGGTTTTATGAATTAGGTAATGCCAGGTAATTTGATGTGTAATTTACCTTAATTTTATTGTTAAGCCATAACATGCATTTAAGTGATTATTACAGAAGACAGTGAGTTATAATGAAAATTAAGCTTGATACGTAAACTTGTTATTTATGTATTCGGCCCGCTATATACTTTTTTGGTGGGTCAGTTCGTTTTCCCACCCAAAATATAGGAAACATATGGTTTTGTTATGTATATGTAAAAACGATATCAAATTGGAAGGTGTGAACTGAATCGAATGAGGGTATGGTTACCATTTATATATCAATTGACCAAGTAATTTATAACAAAATCCATTTACAATTCAATCATAACAATAACGAATTTGTTATTTCGGTAAATGAATTTGACCTCCAAATAATACGCGAAATTACAGAAATAAAAACTGTTTGTTTCCATAAGCGAACAAATTCAACCTTGATTTGATATTCATATAAGCGCGATTTATTTTATTATATTTTTTATAAGGTTTTATAATCGCGAGACCATTCAAAATTTGTTCATAAATTTTAAATGCAATTTGTGTCCGGTGCATGAATGCGAATCGTAATTTTGCCTTAACGTGTGCATTCCGCGCACACATAAAGTAAATTGGTTCAAATTAACAGCGTCATATGAAAATTACAAATCATTAATCATAATTGCGAGATTGGTTGTTTATGGTGGTTTACAATAAAAATAACAATGGTACTCAAAACAGGTTGATAATTCATCAAACTGTCGTGAATTTGATCGGTACTATGATTGAATTTAGTACAACATAAACGAATTGGTTATTATGAATTTTGATCTAATTATTCGATAGTATGAATTTAATACTTAAAATATTTAACCCTTTCTAAAAACGACTTAACACTAACAGGTTTATAAGTATGTTTGTAAATGGAAAATTACAGATAACGACTGTTTCGGTGAACATTTACATTATGGTCACTTCTGCTATTGATATTGAGAATCGATCATGATCAGCAACAAGTTAAGTCAATTACAAAACAATCAATATTTGAACCGCGTAAAAGCTCCACCTTAAATTACAAGGGAATTTTATTGTGTCTCACACCGATCCGGAGCGTGAATGCTTTTAAAATATTTCAGTTCGGTGCATCGTGTTGCTAATGTTTAATAAGTCTGTGCAAAACGAATGGTTTATTAATTGATCAGAAGGTTGATTTTAAACTTATTTTAATTTAAAATCTGACGGTATCAATTGTTTCTGGTTTGGAAACGATGACATTTTCGTTGTACAAAAACCCCAAACTAACGATCCAAGTCATAATAAATCTTTGATAAATTAAATAAAACAACTGCCAATTTGGTTTGCCAATTACGTTGCCACAATCACGTGTTTAATTTTTTTTTAATATTTAAGTCTCTACAACGGAGGCAGCAAATCGAACATCAACACCAGTTTCTTTGATATTTTTAGAAGCTTCCCAAATAGAAGAAAGGAAACTCCATTCCGGGAACGATTCTTATTAAGCTCTATATATCCATCTTATCAAAGCCTTCTTCTACCTAAAACACGATAATACACGGAACTGAAATTTAAAATTTTCGCACTTAGTTGGGTTCGAATTCCACCAGAAGCACAATACAAAAGGTTAATTTTCTTCTTCTGATTATGGTCGGTGATGTTAGAAAGAAACACACACCTTATAACCTTTTTTTAGAGCACAGAACTCAGTGACGACCCATTTCGCAGATCAATGCATAGGTTTGTTTAGTGTTTTATACAAAAAATTTGTTTGTAACTCAAGACGATGACAACCTATTTTATGACGAAAAAAGAGTGTAGGATTATTCTGACTTTCCCTGAAGATAGCGTATTTGGATATTTGGAAGAAGATGTTATAGCATTTTTGTGTAAATTTTATTTTACATAAGCAAAGTTAATTGGGAAACTTCTGTTTCACTAAATATTTATAGCGATAAACAACTCCCATTTAACTTTTTTCGAAAATAGTTACACCAAACTAATTCTATCAGTAGGCCAAAAAATACAATTTACACAAAAATACTGTGAAAATGTTTTTTCCAATTTCCTATTCAGGAAAAGCCAGAATAGTGCCACAGCAAACACAATTGGTAATGTTTTTAGCGTGTTTTTAATGTGTAAAATCGCCAAATAAGCTGAAAACGTCACAATCGTTCAGCTCGATACATTTAGTCCATTGATTTTTAGGCTATCCAAAAAATCTGATTTATTAAACTCTCTAAAATACTCTCTAACCTCTGCTTCGGCATTGACGTCCGCGTTTGATGTGGATTGCTGTCTGCCAGCCATTGTTTGTTTGGAACTGACGCGATATTATGGGTTTGTGGACTTGCGTAACCACCTCAATTTTAAATTTTGACAAGTAACGTTCGAAAGATGGCGTTAATGTATGATTAACAACTGGTTAATAAAGGAACCACATTCTTTAAATTTTTCATTATTATTTCACTACATAGTTTCCCTAGGTACAATTAGTCAAAACCATCCAAAAAATTTAATTTGTCGAACTCCGCAAAATAGGCCTCTGCTCCGGCGATGACCACTTCTTTTGACGTGGACCGCTGTCCGCCACACCATTTCCTGTTTGGACTCAAATATAAATAACACCCATCTCGTGAATAATATTTTGAGAGATTTTTGATTGAGTTATTTATAAAGTTAGATTTACATCTCTCTCTTCATTCGTTGGTCTTCTGACACGATATTATGAATTTCGTAAACCTAATCTTACGTTGCCAGTGCAATCGCAATTTTGACAAGTAACGTTCGAAAGATGGCGGTAAAATATGGAATACAAAATTTTAGTGAGGTGCGGTATCAATCGTTAAACAAATGTTAAGAATGCTGTTTTTGACACACACTGTTGTTAATCCTATATAAGATTAAATACATATTGACGATTTTCCTAGTTTTCGATGTTTGACGAGTAAACATGAAACTAACTTGTGTTATTTTGATTTTGCGGTCTAAAAAAGTTGTTCAGATTTATTTATAACTTAGGGTATGATAATATATGGTTGCGTTTTGCTATTTGGTGTGGTTTGGGGTTTACAACTCTGGCATGTTAAAATTGCGATTTCTTAAGAAAAAACCCATCAGTACAGAACCTATAAAAAAAGGAGTTTTGTCGAATTTCAGCAGCGGAATTTTCACCTAATTTTTGACTTCAAGTACGAGGTCCAACACCTCGTATAACTTTTTTCCACACTTCTGTTTTTGAAAGACATTATTTACAAAAAGCACATAAAATATTCAAGTTATCTTTTGTTCAGAGTTTAATAAAAGGAGTTGGCTTTAGTTATGTAATGATCCAAATGCTTTGGCTGATATTTTCATAGAGATATGGCCCACATGAGAACGATAAGGCACTCCAGAGTTGGTGTAATTAAGTTTATCCTTTTATTCCCACTTTAAACAAACTGGACCCGCTTGCTCGAATATCATTTGAACCAAGGCAGTATCCGAATTTATATAAATTTTCTAGTGTCTTACAATGACTGGTAGAATCAAAGGACTTTTGAAAAGTGTAGGGCGGATAAATTTTTAAGAGTTATTATCAGTTCAACTAACGTTGGTATAGCGAATAGAGCAGTAATTATACCTCTGTAACAAGAAACATCATTTCTCTTGCTTGCTCTGAAGTGCGGTATTATTCTAGGTATTTTTAATTTTTGAGGAGGAAGAGTGGAAACCAAAAAATATCCTGGTTTTTTAATAACTAAACAATGAATGATCTTAGAGACCGTTATATGTTGTTAGTTGTAATTCTTGGAAATCTAATGGAGACTGGTATCGGTGGTATTTTTTGTATTCGTCAGCTTCTTCCGGCTTAAACAACGATTGAAACAACTTTATAAACATATTGCAGAAGCATCTGATGATTTCTGCTCATTTAATTCATATATGCACGGAACGCTTTGTTCTAAAATAATTCCAGAAATTCTTTGTGTGATTTTGACCTTTTATTAACTCTTTGTAAATTTATGTTTGATGGTCTCGAGTATTCCTGCTGCATATATATACGCTTTATTTTTCGAGTTTTTCGGATTTATTAAAGTATTAGCATACCACGGCGGGTTTGATTTTTTGGAAGCAATTAGAACAAATAACTGGATCCCTTTTTCTACATTGATATTAATGGTTTTTGAAGTTAAATAGTAAATTTCTTGTTTGGATTGGTTATGGACAAAAAATTTATTCAGGCAATTCCGTATATCTTGCAACTTAATTTAACAAAACCGGTATCATTAAGAAGATAAGTTGAATGCCCCTTTACGAGAATAATGTTACAAGAATTAGCAGCGTTGTAGATTTCTGCAATAGCATCACAGCAAATAGTGTATGGCGCATAGATAGGTTGTTTATTTCAAATTGGTCATTCGATATATTGCTAAAGAACTTCGCCTTCAGACTGTTTTGTCCTTGTTAGAGATAAGCGATCGCATTTATAAACTTTGTATTTTCTTCGAAAAAATTCAGTGCTCATTGTATCTTTATTAAACGATGTGTCACAGATGATGTAAACTGGAAATTGCATCTTGCATACAAAATTACAAAATTGAGATGTTTTGAAAAAATATCACAAAATTTAATGAAGACCCAGCTATTAAAATATTTATGTTCGTTAATATCGTTCGGCTTATATACTGATGAAATACTTTTGATGAATTCTCCTAGGCTCTCCCTAAATTTGACTACTACATTGATATAAATTGTGCTGTTATTCAATTCGTGCTACCAATTGATAGTTTTAAAGTATAGAGCGAAATGTTTCGTAGTCTTTAATGCACTAAAACAAATTGAATTAATGTGATCTGCAGATCACACGAGATTTGCACTAAACTAAGTGAACTAAACCAATGTGGTCTTTCCAAAGGTCGATAAATCAGCAAGCAAGCAATTTGTTAATCCAAAACCTCTGTAAGTTTTTACCATATAAATTTTGATTTGTATTGTATGTATTTGTAGGCAGCGGCCAGAGTTCCGGACATGCTCGAGCGATTTTAATGAAGCGATACTACATATACTATAGAAATTTTAGAATTTTCAGTGAGTGAGCCTGATTGCCGGGAGGTTTTTTAGAGAGGATAAGGGATTTTCTTGTACCAAAAGGCGATTGTGATGAGTTTTAATTTTTACTATATTTTTGTTGTTGCGTTGTATTAATTTATTTCTTTTGGTGTGACTTTTTTGTGAGATATAATTTCAAAATTTATTTTATGTGTCTTGGGGTCCTAAATAACAGCTAATTAGACAAAACTAAGTCATTTCTCAACAAATTTATATGTAATTAGGTTTATCATAATAAACATTGGTCACAACGAATTCCAAATGTGATTCTGGAAAATATCAAAACATCTAAGCCATTATTCCTCAATCGATTGGAATGAACATCGGTGTGTTTATGAAAAATGGACACTAATATGAGCTTTGGATGTGGTGCTTTCTCAAATGATTGGGATGAAACTCAGTTTGTATAATAAAAACGGAATTACATATGAGTTCCGAATGTGTTTCTAGAAACTTCCTAATTTGAATGGTTTAATGCCATTTTTCAACCAATTGCAAAGAACCGAGCGAATCATGTAATGGATAATGTAAAAGTATTTTAGCCATTTCTTAAAGGATTGCGATAAAATGTAGTTGGTGGGAGGAAAGTAGGATACCAGGATGTGTTTCCGATGTTGTTCTGGAAAATGATCAATTTTATTGGAATTTAAAGGTTTCTTAACGGATTGAGATGAAACTCAATTCGTGTGACGAAAATAGGGATTAAATTATAACTTCTGAATGGTGCTCTAAAAGAGGATAAATTTTATTGAAACAAGGCGGTTAATTCTGGAAAATGGAGTTTTTGGCCTGTTACAACTAAATAGTCACCTGATTTTTTTCAAATCAACCATTTAATTGATTTCGTTTACACATAATTGTTTTGGACTAACAAATTGTATTGATTGACCTGATGAAAATCATTAACAACGAATTGTGATGACGATTCATAGGGTCGGAAGAATGAACGGCAATGTATAGATTTCTATATTGGTAGCATAGTAAAAAATATAAGTAGACCATTGAGTTGAGTGCAATATGGTTAGTATTACACGTAAATGTTCGATTGATCGGTTATTATTTTCGGATAGTTGATTCGATGTATTATTGTTCACAGTACTCCCGCTCCAGAGTTGAACAATCTATAAAGATAAACCTTGTATACTATTTTTGAACAAAATCCGAACTCAGAATATCTTTATTTGACAATGTTTCCCAATGATGCAAACTATAAAATGCGCCTGGGCACAACATTATATACGTTTTTGGAATTTACCTATCTTCCTAAAAAATGCTACGCAGATTAAAACAACAATAGGCAACAAATGACCACATGTTTCAGAACGTCAAAACGATGCAATTTACAATATTATATTACGCAATCTTAAACATGTTTTAGAATGGCAACATGAATGGTTAACCAATTATATTTTTATAAAAAAATTTTTTTTAAGAAACACTCATCCAGCTGATTAGCATAAAACGCATTTCAATTTCGCACATGGCAATATATTTTGTAATATTGCAAATATCCAAACAGTGTAATTTAACACTTCGAATGTCTGTCCATAAAAATTATATTTCGTTCGCTATCTCAAACCAAGCACACACACCACCCATTTTCGATATTAAAAACAATAGATCAAAATTCCGCGGTTTATGAAACATGGTAAAAAATCTTGTCAGTTTCCAATTGTACAAGATTTACTATACTGTGGTTTTGTACCATATAAGAATAATAAATTATAAAAATAATTGAATTTTTAATGTGTATTAGAAAATATTGATTGAAAAAATAGTTAAATGCAATTTTATTTCAACATCAGCTGATTTCGTTTTATGTTAACTCATTATAAACAGACATAAAAATCGGATCAATACCGGTACCAGTATATAACCAGCAATTATCCAATTTCTGATTTTTAGCAGCAGAATTAAATTGCCATCAATGATGAATCAAAAATCAAAATTTTATTGATTAATTTATGTACGCGAGGTATATACAGTGTGACATGTAAGCCATTCGTTGAAATTATTTGATCATAAACAATATTTTTTTATCGACCGCAAAGTTCCAAACAAGACGATAACCACACATACTTTACATAAAAAAATAAAAATATCAATCGACAACCAATTATATAGTTTCTCTTTATAAACTACATAAATATTTATATCGATAACGTAAGGCAGCATCGCACAGTATCGATATATAAACATATTAGGGGGTCATGTGTCGATCGATATGTACCAAAGGTGCACTGAACCCGTTACGTTGTTAACGTGTAATGTCCATAAGCTGGTGTTACAAATGGATTTGTTTTATGTCGGAATAATGTGTATCATTCATGGGCCGGATGTGTCTTATATATAGAGAAAATGTTCTTTATCAGTTCCAGACCAGACGTAATAATATTAAATCGTGTATATCTGTTGGTCGTGAAGACACTTCCGATGATGTGTAATAAAAATTGTGACCGAATATCGTTCCATAATTGCACTGTGCCCCAAAAATATAAATTGCTACTGAGGGAACCACCACAAAAATATAATAACTTCCATTGTTCTTTCATTCAAAAAGTGTGAATTATTTCTTATTACTGTTACTACTTCTACTACCACCACCGATTTGTTTTTTTTTGTATTGTATTTAGCTGCCTTCGCGCGCGGGACCTTGAAAACAAAAATAATTTATGGAATATATTTTTATAAATCCAAAATTAATTAATTAAATAACAACAGCATAAAACAATAACAATCGCGCGCGATTTACGAGATAGTGCTGAGAAAAAATCATTCAATTTATGTGATTCACGTCTTGTTAAATTAAGAATGTGTAGCGAAGATGAAGAAGTCGTAAAAGTATATAATATATCGGTCATCTTATTTTACGTCTATATATCTACGAGTAAACGTACGCGTTGTTAGGGTACCTCTTTGGTATCGTTTTGATGTGTATCTATTGATCCATCATTATCTCATTTTACTTATGAGTGTTTGCTGGTTGTCATATTTACGCACAAAATATACAGGCGTTTATTTTTATCGACTTTCGTTGTTGCTTTTTTTATTTTAAGAACTCATTTTGATAACAACACAATTTCTAGGCTATCAGCACATGGCTATGTTCGTTTTGCCATGAGATAAGAAAGTCTATTTTTTGCAGTTATCGGCATTTTCAAGGGAATTTTTTGGTAGTACATTTACAGGGTTAGGTCATTTCGGATAAAAACGATGCAATAATTTTGAGTTTAGGTAGGATTTAACCTCTGATTTAACTCTTTGACTCGACATTTATTTTAAAACGAGGAAAATAATATTTCTATCTGTTTTCCTATTAATTTTGGGTAGTAAAACTCAAAAATTAAACTTTCAGAAAAATTCCGCAGCCAAGCCAGGGGTATTGTGGGAAAAGGTGTACATCCACAGTTAACTGTTGTAGACCACCTTGTAACAAATCCAAAATATAATAAACCATATATACGAGTATATGAAATAAAATAAATAAATAAAGCTTTTTGTTTACAAAATGGGAACTTAAAAAATTGATTCAGTACGAAGCAGAGTTTATCCTTGTTGAGACAGAGATGGACCTTACAGTTCAGTTCATACACATTATTCTCGTTCGCCCGTGACAATTTGTATTTTTGCACGGAGTAGCTTGTTTCGTGTCATTATGTGACGGCAAGTGATTTACACCATCGAGCCGCACTTCAGTTAACGCCTTGGTAGTGGGCTTGCTTTTTACATCTTCCGATGGTCTACCTCTCTTTCGCGAATTTCGATTTATGTTATTACCGTACAAGGTTCTTCCAAGATTTTGTTTAAAATCTAAGGGACTCGATATGTCTTTATCCGCAATACCATTTTTTAAGCTCACGATAAAGTATCCAGCTGGCACATGCTGCCACATCGATAAAGTGGAATATGACGCAGAGAATCCACTTTTTGGATTTTATAATTATTCGATAGTATGAAATAAGTTGATCGAATAAATCGACACCTTCCATTCCGTTGTTATACACTTTTGCACTATTTGAGGTTGTTTGATGTTTTTATACTCTCCTTCGAGCAATTGTTTCTTCTCCTTGACAAACTAAATTGGATGGACGGATCTGTTGTCTTGCCATCTAATTAAAACAATTTTACTATTGCGGTTTACAAGTTGGTCGGTACTTTCTCGTCCTTTCTTTTTTAATGCTGCATCACTTAAAAATTGAGGATTGCTAAACCGATTTATTCTGAAAGTTCCAACTGCGTTTGTTTTCCGTTGATGTAGAATTTCAAAAGGCTGAAAGACCAGGTAAAGTGAGTCTTTTGGTTAACTATAACACTGTAGCACCACCATGTCCAAACCGTCTACTTTCATAAGTCGACTGTTCCGTGTTTTTTTCCCTTTCTACAAAAGAAAAATCATAGGGGAAACAGCCTTTGCCACAGAGAAAATGTTTACCTTTTCCATATTGTTTAACACATTTAAGTTGACTCTAAACGGAATTATTTATTCGACGATGGAAATAACTTCTTCTCTGCAGTAGCTTAAATACACACTGTAACGAATTTCGGGCGTTTGATACGGATTCGTATCATTCCATTTAATTCACTCTACTCACTAATTCGCTTTTACAATGCTCACTTTAACTATTTCTCACTGAACAAATTCACTAATTTTCACTTTTTCTGCTCACTATATATATTTTTGCACTTTTACTTTTTCGACTTGCACTACTCACTGATTTAATTACAACTGTCTCTGCATCCCAAATTGCTCGCGCTTATACATTTGTCTATCGCTGTTCGAGATTTTCGTTTTATTGCATCTGGCAATGTACGAGCATGTGTGTTGCAATTGCAAATCACTTTCATGTAGTTTTTAGTGTTCGCGAATATTCACATCATCATTTCCCTTATTTTGATGATTAAAACGTCCGTTGTTGATTCCAGTATTTTCCATGATGATTATCGTGGCCGTTTACATAGAACGGTTGACAGCAATTGGTGATGTATGTCTTAACCACTCGACCACCGAGTGATATACTTGTGTAGAGTTGAATTCGTGAGACTACTCCCACCTTAAATCTGTTCGTCCCGTACAGACACATACAATATCGTACCGCTTTATTATTCTATCATTCTGCGCGACTTTCCGTCCACCTCCACAGAGTTCTTGTTTCTGATACACATAGTCGCTGATCTTCTTGACAATTTTGTAAGGACCTTTCCAATCTCGTTGTGCACCTTAAGATCTGCTTTTCCGCTTCTTGGAATCCTCTGACTTCTTGTATTCCAGCGCACCTCTTTCTTAACTTTAATGCGTGTCACCTTTGCATGACTCTCCGTCGCGGCTTTTTGGATCGCTCTCTCTTGCTCTCTCTCCAGCAATTAACTCCTCTGCCGGACTCCCCCTCAATAATCGTACTGGAATCCTAAACGACCATTCCATCGTTGCGTACACTCTCGTATGTAGTGATCTAACGTCCTGAATCTGAAGCATATTATTTGATTTTTGATGTCACCTGGCTCACCACTTGATTGTTGTAATTTTCTGTGGCTCCAATAGCTCTGTGTCAGTTTTCCTAACTCCTCTCTTATTATAGCCTTTATCTCTGCTACATACTTCATTCATGGTTTTACCTTTCGTATTCATTCTGAATTAAAGTTTCAGGTGTTCCTCCTTGACAGCACTGATAAACGCGTCCACTGTTAGTTCGGTTAACACTTCCGCAGATGCATTGTCATAAGCTTGACGCGCGAATTTAGTTACTTCCCTCTCCACGTTTTGCACGCTTTCCACACGTAGTTGTCGCTTCCTTTGAAGTTGAATCTTGCATAATTCTCTGACGTGTGACTGCCCATATTTTAGCTCCGGGGATAGTTTGCAAGACATCTGCTGCTTTACCACGAAGAGCCAAAATGAGTGGATTTAGAGGTGCAGCGCCCCAACAATTGTGCGGCACTGCCGCTGGGAACTGCACTTTAAAATTTTTGAATGGGATTTCACCGTCGAATGTCAGCGGCTTTAAAATTCCCCAGCTTCCAGCAATTGGTTGTGTTGAGAATGTGTTATCTAGCTGGCCCTCTGGAATACCTTGCGAGGTCTCCATTTGCTTAATTTTATTTTCAAACTCCTTAAACTGGCCGTCGACTTTCACCTTCAGAGACTCTATTTCTCCTCTTGGCTCTTTTCATTCTGCACGCTCTGCTGTTTACGTAGCTCTGCCAATTGTGTACTTTGCTGGTCTTTCTTTGCACCTTGCTGGTCTAATTTTGCTCGGTGCGAAATTGCTCTAATTTGACGCGTTGCTGGTCGGATTTTTCAGCTTGTTGTCCTAATTTGGCACTGAATTTAGCGCCTTTAGTTGAAACAAAAGTACCTGCATCATGTCTCCCACATCAAAGAATGGCTTCCGCTGTTCGGGAGTCGGTGTTTGTACTGTTATGATTGTTTGTTTTTGCTCCATATTTCTGGTTGGCTCATTTTTAACTTCTTCTCCTCGCGCTCTCATCGGATAGCTGGCAGAATCTCTGATGTCCTGGCGTCTGTGATGATTGCCGTGATCTTCGCCCTCCTGTTTCTTCATCCTCCTCCAAATGTTACGAATTTCGGGCATTTGATACGGATTCGCACTGGATTTTGCAAATAAAAACATTTAGCGATTTATGTTACAAACTTTATGTTTCAATACCTTCACTTTCGACAGCAATTCACTTAACTCACTTTAACTGTTCAATTTACTGTTCACTATACTTTTCACTGTTTCTGCTCACTTTTACTGTTCTCTATTTTTGCGCTTTTACTTTTTACTTTTCGACTTGCACTACTCACTGGTTTAATTACAAATGTCTCTTCCCTTTTTGTTTTGATGATTAACGCCCGTTGTTAATTCTAGTATTTTTCATGATGATTATCGCCGCCGTTTACAATTGCTTTCCTTATTACCATATTCCCCTCAGGAGCATAATTTGATCTATATTGTATAGCAATACTTGATCTTACAACATCGATTGTGTTAAGACTCGCCTTAGAAAATTATAGTCTTCAGCTAGGTTGAATAACTCGCGACCTTTGGGTTGACAACAATTGGTGGTGTATGCCTTAACTACTCGACAACCGAGTGATATACTTGTGTAGAGTAGAATTCGTGAGAATACTGTTTATGAGTGGCCGTATTTTAAAAAATTAGTATCTGCAATTCACAGGACATTACCTACGCTATACCTAGATTCAGTCTAGTCACTTTGTTCTTTTCATTATTTATCAACGATGTCACTGACTGCTTTAAATTCGCAAATTGCCTTCTTCTCGCCTACACCTTCGTTTAAACAACGAAGTTATTAGAGTGGAAATCATATCTGACCTGGGAGTAGTTTTTTCAACGGATTTGACTTAACAGGCATATTACAATAAAATTATTATCGTAAAGCCTTACAATATGCTAGGCTGAATAAAACGAAATCGTAAAGATTTTCGCGTTCCGATTCATTCACCGAATATGAATCGACAGGATGTTGCAGCTGCAGTCAGAGATACTTTCGACTATCGTATCGATTGCACGAAACTCCTATTGTAAAATAGTTAAATCTCTATGCTCCCGAACGTGGTATGCGTCAACACGGCAGGTTACTATATATCGACCAATCATAAACAAACTTCGGTCTTTCGGAATCAATTTTGAAAGCATCGTGTATATTTAACTCGGTAAACGACATATTTGATTTTCACTAGTCGAGAGATACAAGAGATACATTTATAATAGACAATGGTGGTCATGAACGTGTTTTTTTTTGTATTACTGTAAGTAAATAAATAAAATTAAACTAAAAAATACGTGATATGATATTTTTTGTTGTTGTGTTTGGAGATCGAACCTATAGTCAGGGAAAATTGGATCTTTTCATGAATTAACCCATGTTTTGTAGAGCTCCTAAAAAGTTGGTTATCTTTGTTTTCTTTTGTGATAGTACAATTTTTATGATTGACTAGTGTGGTTTTTCCGTTGAAAATAGAGAATGAAAGCTTTAGCATCGGAAGTGGTACCTTCTTATTTGGTTATACACCAATCAAACTTAAAAATATAATCTGAAAGTTTATTGTCGAAAGTAGTAAAAAATCACATTTTTCGACAAATTATAATTTATCTCACGTAAGCAGCGAATAAAAGGTTCGAATAATAAATTCCTCAAACTATCATTAATAAAAGGCATAATTTAACTAAATTATTAAAATCGTTAAGCCGAGTCTTTAAACATTTCCATTTTTTTAACCAACCTCTAAGGGCATATTCTATAGTCTTAGATGCCTTTTGGAAACTATCGTTAGTTTCTCAAAATTTATAGAAATACAAAATAAAGACAATCCTGTTGTATACCTTTTCACACGAGTATAAAGGACATAACGAAAAAACTTAGGTGCATTTAAACGAGTGCCTGAACTAACCTTATTGTTGTAAAGTGTTTTGTCGTATACTTTACCTACCTTTTGTTGTGCGTGCAACCTTCTAAAAAATGGCATTCAATTGTTCTCGATTTAATAAATTGTATAAACTGCGAATTTCTAGCTTGTCTATAATGTTCCAAAATTGACAGTAAAAAATATGATTATTGGTTCTCCCCACATCGTCTCTTGGGATCAAGTTAAAAAAAATCACTAGCCCTAAACTTTTCTCCACGATAAAAACATATTTAAAACTATTTTCAAATAATATTCTTAACAAAGTCTCTAGAAGCATAAAAAAACTTTCCCTTTTAATAAACACGCATAGCACAGTTCATGTCAAAAATTCCATTAATCAGTATTAAATAAGCGAAAGTAAATTGTTATTAGTTATTATTACACGTACAATCAATTTCTTGAACTCCACGTACGTAAAATAATGTACAGCATATGTAGTTTGCTCCAGTTAACCGAAACATCAAAATCTACCAAAAAACACAATTTTTCATTTAATTAAACACAAAGCAATTCTGGTTGAAGAAGAATTGCGCGATATTTACAATGCTGCCGAAAACTAGAGAACAATAACAAAAACAAACAACACTAAGAAAATTAAAAGTGAATTTTAAAATGAAACGGTTTTTAAATTTTTTTTAATTTGAATTGTCTTTTTTTGATTTTTGATTTTGAATGACAATGCGATCGGAGACCATAAACGGCAAGCAGCAAAAACCGTTTATTATATTATACCTATATGCGTACATTCCGGATTAGGAAATTGTTCTGGCGGATTATGATTTATTATATTGTATTTGGTCTAGTGCGCAAATATATGTCCCGATGTCCGTATATAAGCGAAAAGTGTCAAGTTCACAAAACGAAATATCGAATGCAAGACGCCTCTGTTTTACGTGTGGACGCGGAACCATTTCGACCAAATAAACCAATAATACAAAATTGTAATGATGTGTGTTTGACGCGATGACTAATCATCATTAATCTTATTATTAATCTTATAATAATCAGTATGTGTATTTAGATGGATTTCGTGTTGTCTTATACTTACTTGTATTGTCTATATAGAAAACCAATTTTGCTTCGTCGTTTTTTTGAATGCGTCATCGCATCTTAGTTTGTTTTTCTTTTTTGATAAATTAGAAAACGATTTTTTATTTTTGTTTCTTTTATTTTCTTATTTATACCGGAGACGATGGGTTATATTAACCCGTGCCGAACGGCGGCTTAATTTCTGTACTCCATCAGATGAGAGTATACTTTGGACATACGACTTGAAGTGGTTAAGAATTAACGCACTTGATTATTGTAATATGACCGTCAGTTTGCGTTTTGGTAGACGATTTCGGTTTTTGGTTGTGTTGTTTATTTTGTTAACCGTTTTTTTTCTTCTAAGTTATTCATAGTTGTTGTTGTTGGTGTCATTATTACAAGAACATCGATTAAAATTTATGTCGATTGTGTGTGGCTGTGTGCTGTGTTTGATGATTCACGTAAATGCGCAAGCCGCTTGAACATAATATTTCAGTAGATAGTTTGTTTGTTTTGAGTATCAACACGATTGTCCAATTAAATTTGTTAAAATGTGAAATTAATTTGTGTGTTTAGAATTTGGTTAGCGTATCCGGTTATGCCGAATATCAAGGTTATTGGGATAAAGTCAAGGTTGATACTAGGGCTAAATATCTGACCCGTTTAGTTCGTACTTTTAAATTAAATTGAGATTAATCTTTCTTTGAGAAAAACATGTTTTTCAATGTATAGAAATAATAAGCGTCTAACCCATCTTGATTTCAAAATTCCTTAAAACCTTTTTAGAGTACTCGTATAAGCTTTCTCCAAGAAACTGGTAATTTTCCAAACCGAAATTTGACGAAAATTTATTAAAGTAATTTTTTATTTTCTTCCAGGTACGTAATCCAATATTTAAAATGGTTTATTACAAGGGTAAGCATGTAAACAGACATTGGATCGAAATCTGCGTAAGTAAAAAAATTTAAGATTAAAACTTTGGCGTGGAAGATAAACTAATTTTCGTACCACTTTACAATCATCAGGATCATTACTTTACGACTGTGGGAGCAGATCGTTTCATGAAAACTAACTGAACCCGACGTATATGTTGCGCCGCGGGGCCGGGGGATTAATAAAAATTTTCAAATAAACTAGATTAAAAATATTAATAGTTGTGGGGAGTAGGGGGTGAGGAAAAAGTGTTGATTAACTAATTTTGATTCTATTTTGACATCAATGACTGATCAGTTAAAAGTTTTTCGATTATAGTTGTCGAACTGAACGGAATCATGAACGCCGCACGAAAATTATAGGTAGCAGTGAAATTTTATATGGAAAAGTAGCAACAATTCTACCGAATAAAATCGTTCTGTTGTTTCTAAAAACCTTATAAGTTCGTTCGATTACTATAAAGCTGACGACATAATTTGAATTTATATGGCTTGCTATATAAAATGTTTGGGGAAACAATGGAACAAAACCGGTAAGATTGTTGTTGTTTTCCATATAAAATTTTCCTAAAAATGTCCAAAATATCCTTCTGGCGTTCATAATCCCGCCGCTTTCGTTGAGCTTCCGTTTATTTCTATTTTCATATGAAATATTTTTTCCTACTTTACCCACTTTCGAATTTATTCATTGAAATATAACTGACTAAATCTTACAAATCAGTTTTATGATGCTCATACACGTTCTAACTGATTTCACAAACTCGGCGCGGTCGTAGATGGCATAACCTCTTTTTTGGAGACTTTCATAAAATACGAAAATTCACCTCTTGATATATTATTTTAAGTTAAACTGTTCCGTTGTTTATTTTATTATTTATTCGCACCAAGCGAAAATTGTAGCTTTAATATACCTAACCTTACTTCTTTAATTCAGTCTGTGACTCTGTAAAACAGGCCCACACTCGCTTCGACCAGTTTGTAAGATTATTAGTTCCAACTCTAAAAATCATTTATTTTTTTAATAGACTGTCAAATGAGTCTGCAGTCTGCGTCGTACACACAGTACGATTTTGTTGCGACTCAACTCAGTTGAACAACTAAAGTGTTCTAATTAAAGCGAAGCACCCTGATTAACTATCAAAATACATATTTTATTTTGCAAAAACATCCTAGACACCCAACAAAAAAATGGCGAAAGTTACTGAGTTATACAATAAACCAAATTCCAACCAAATGATACAGTCACTTACTAACCTACCGATATTCCACTCGACCTTCTTAACATACAGGTTCAAAATGCTTTTTAATTAAAAAAAACTCAAATCAACCCTGGTAAAGAACGTTGTGGAGCGTTCGCTTCGAAACGTATTATTGTACCAGATGAATTCACTCGGGAATTCACAATATTATGAAGACAATTTGCGCAATCAGCTAAACGTCGATGATCTAATTTATGTAAAGTCAAAATATTTCAACGGTTACGGCGTAGCGTGGAAGAATAAATGTATTGTATTTACCTAAATTCAGTTGTAATCTAGTTGAGGCTGACCATTTGCAAAAATAATATAATTTTTTCTGCAACCTTATATGATCAGAAGTGTTATAAATAGATGCAATTATTTTAATGTCTTCTGCAAATATGGAACATAGCACACAGCATATTGAACCCTATCTTATTGCCACGCCAAAAAAGTAAGCTTGCACGTGCTTGCAGAAAGTCTAAATTATTGGCATCGCCGGAGTTATATCTTGAAGCAGTCTATCACAAGCAGTAGAATTTTGGTATGACGGCGAAAACAGAATTCTAACGGCCTTAAACCCGATTCGCTTGAATTCAAAACTCCTACATTCGACTATGGCTTGTTATTAGCCAATGCATAACTACGCTTATTTATTAATCTCGAAATCAATCAAGTAATGAGTACACGTACACAATGCGATTACAAACTAACAAATTAAATTTCATTTTAATCAACAAATGGTGACCCTTTCTTTTCTTGGTTAAACTTAACACGGTTTATCTCAAACAAACACGTAATGAGTCACAAGACGATTGCAAATCAAATGTTAGTGCCATCGATGAACTTTTGTTCGCAAACTCATAACAGGTGCAATATTTAAAATTCTGATGCCCTTCCTAAACTTTTCTTTTTGATGTACAATTATTTTGGAGCTTCTAGAAAAGACTGTAAGATGGGGCAGTATACCAAAAAATGTTGTGCCTCTATCTAAACGAAAGCTTATTATTGGTCAAGGCTTATATTGTATGCCTGACACCGATTTTTTTTATCTAAATTTCTGACTCACGAAATTCATTGTTGGTTCAAATCAGGCGTCCATTTATGGCACTAAACAGATAACGTTTGGTGGGTAATTAAAATGTTTTAAATAAATTAAGATTTATCAATCTCTAAATTATTTCTAATCTGCAATTGATAAATCTGAACTATGTTTTCAATTTAGGATAAAATATCAGGCAAATATAGGTTATGAACCTTGGAGACATCTATCAATGACTGGTACGAACTAACCAATAATTTAGTCAGTCGGAAATTTATTCAAAAAAAATCGGTGTCAGGCCATAATATTATCTTACTTTGGTTTCTCATTATGATTTGTAATTTTTTAGAACTTCCAAGAAAACCCTTAAATAAGGATGAGTATCTCACAGTTCTAATTTATTATAAACTGTTATAATTTCTTAGTAGGGCTAAACAAGGATTTCAATTCTGATAAAAATTATAAAAATAACCTAGGTCCAAATCCACGTTTCTCGACGTTTTGAAGGTCACGGAGCTTAAAAATGTAAACAAATTATCCGCCTTTCTGGAAGTCTGTATCGTTGATATCTCAAGAATGCTTGTGCAAGTTGAATATTTACTGTCGTCAATGTTGTTCTATTTTTTAATTTGGAGATTTGAAAAATTTTGGAATCTATACGTCAAGGGAGTGGGATAGCTGTCAGGGAACAGAGAAGGTTTTTTTAAACAGGATTTTAATAAAAAAAACGATGCTCAAAACCCGGCACCACGATATTGCTATATTGCTTTTTTATTATACCCAAGCAATTATTATACCGAGGTGTCTTAAATTATTTGAAAGATATTAGACCAGACAACAATTAGGACAGTAGCATTTTACTTAATAAATATACCGTTTGGCTTTGTTGGTAAATTATTAGTTTCTTATAGAAGTAGTATATTGCTTGTCGTATAACGTCGAAAAATTCTTGAAGGCATTGTTAGCTAAGTCTCTTTAGTACTCAAAACTACCGTTGATCCTACTGATTCCAAATCCACCGTTTTGAAGCTGGTACCTAATTATTCATTTATTATAGGATGTGTAACTAAGTGTCTCATATCATTTAAAAGGTTTTGAAGAATATCACAAATTTAACTTGATTACCTTACTATTCAAACTACCATTATGGCGCTCGTGGTAGATACAATTTTTCTCATTCGTATCTCGGTTTTAGACTTTTATTATCAGCGTTTTATTTACCAAATTCACCGTTTCGACCATTGTAGTAAATTATTCGTTTGTTATAAAATATTTACGCGAGTCATATCATTGAAAAGTCTGGAAGAATGCCACAAATTTAGCACCTTAGTACTCAAAAGTATCATTGTGGTGCTGGAAGCAGTTACATTTTTTGTTATTCCCATATAATCACGTGGCATAAAAGTTGAAAGATCTTGGAAAAGCAACAGTTTTGTTATTAGTGCTTTAGTTCACGAATACACTGCTTTGGTACCAGTAGCAAACTTTTACAAAATCGATGGTTATCAAAATTTTCTTAGAAATTTGTGATTTTCTCAAATTCACCACAACTTCTCCGGGTTGTAAATTTTCAGATCGTACTTCGTGATGTTTGAGCCCATAGCTCTTATTAAATTTATAATTTGTATCATTTTACACTTTTTCTCTGTCCTAGGATTTTCTGACAATTTATCGTAAACTTAACACCAACCGAGTTAAGTATTTATGGAATGCAGTGATATTATTTTGTTTTGACAGAGACCACACTAATATGTTTACTATATTGTGTGCATAAAACAATTTTAGTGATGTCAAAATAAAGTGCAAAGTTATAAATGTGTCAGTTGTTTAATAATATTGGATACGGGTCGTATTATGAAGGTATGCCTGGGAAATCTAATAATTGGGTTCAAATTTCAGCAACCGTGTATCCTTGGTATGTTCAACCATGAATTGTTTGTGGTCATTGTCAGTTCGTATACACGAAATGCTAGTGCTAATGAAACAATCGGTCGCTTAAGTGTTAGTTTTCCGAACAGTAGCTTAAATTAATTGACCTGTAATTATACTTAAAGATAAAAATACATTACTCAAGCGTAAGTGGTCTAATTACAAATTAATCATAAAATTTGCTAGGTTAATTACCCCATTAAGTATCAAAACACAATCGAATGAATCATTTGTAGAATAATTTAATAAAGACACATATTTGTACAGGGTGTTTAATGACAAATTAGACTTTTTATTTTATCAATGTGACGACTCAAATATGACACCAAGCTGTATAACAGCACAGACTGCCCCCACATATTAAATTAAAATTTAAATCGCGTATAATCAGCCACCAAATATGGCAAAATTCTAAAATGACATCATGCGCTACGTGCTAATGGCATAAACAGGTGTTGCTATTTACAGAAAGTTGTGTACGCGCGCACGTCTTTAAAATGTGTCAAGGTGATAATCGCCAATGCACTGCATATGGATTCCAAATCCAAAGTGTTTGTCGCTTGATTACTTACCAACCCAAATTATATATTCAAACCAAGAATTTCATTAAATTGGAGTTAATTAAATTTATTTCGTATTCAATTGAATCAATTGAAATGAATATGTACATGTACTCTCCTCTGATGTAATTGGAGCGGGGGTCTACATAGTATTTTCTGAAAAGTGTACATGAGGTCACCTTTTTGTGGTTTCTTATTTTATAATAATATGGAACGTAGTCTTAATTAAGATCTTCGACATCAACCGAACTCTGCGCGCAATTACACAAATCATCATCGTTCCCTGTATTAAATAATTCCAACTTAACAAACGAAATCTTAATTAAACCGGTGCGCCATTAAACATCACTTAAAAAAATCCGAATATGATTAATTAGTTTACGTAACATATTGGCTACCAGTTTCACGTGTCCAGGATATACAGATAAGTTACACATCGTTTATGTGTTATGCTATAATAGACCGCGGTGATTTGGCGGATATTGAGTTAACAAGTATGTAAGATTAACTCATTAAAAGGCACATAATTATAATTGTGTATTATAACCCTATTACGCTCGATTGTAATTTCCGCTAAAATTATAGGTAATTCTCGTATATTAAATATTCCGGGCGTTATAAACGGGTTAAAAGCAAAACAAAAACAAACGAAAAATCTATAAAAATTAAAACATCATCTTCTTAAGACGCTTACAACAACCATCTGGAAAATTTTCAATTAGCTAAATTTATATTAACATTTTTTATTCTTTTTCTAATATTCTAATCTAATTATAGATTTTAGTAGTGTATAGTAAAATAAGATAGACATCTCGATAGAAAACGCACGCCGCGAACCCTATGTAGTTTATATAAGAGGAAAATACCAGATGTGATCTCGATTTTCATCATCTTCATCAGTGTGCACTGTTTTCCTTATTTGTTAGTTTTACATAATTTTTACTTATTTTTTTGTTTTGTTTTTGTTGGTCACAGACTCGCGCCATATAATTTGACTCACCATCCAGTTGGGCATCGCACGACGATAGCGTTTATAAATGGAGTAAAAATTGATGTTTTGTTTATAAATAAATGTTTTTAATTAACTTAATTAAGAACATTAACACCTTGCGTGTTTCAAGTGTGTACCACTTGAGACGGATTTTTATTGAGTTTGGAATATTTACGTTATGGAGTGGTAATGTATGATAAAAGAATTACGAGTATGTAGTAGAGGTCGGTGATGGATAATATGTATTCGGTTCTATGTTGGTAGTATCACTTGCTACCGATCTATACATCGGTTTTAATTATTTTGAGTGGTATTGACTGGTTCCCGAAAATGATCTTCCATAATGACCGATTAAGCCTGTCTATATAATTTAGTCCTAATGTCTGTGTTACGGTGTGGTTCTCGACTCCTTCATGAAATAAATTTATACAGTTCTTGGAACACGGTTGACTCGATGGTTACCTTAATCCAAGCGTAGTAATGACGGTACTCCGAATCATCACTCTCAATTGTCCACGAACGTATTGACTACGTGGTTGTTACTTCTCGATTATCATTCGATTAGCAATTCAACATTTATCCTCAGGGTCTGCAACTAAGCCCATTAAATATAACCTGACTTCTATAACCCATTTCAATACTGGTCCAACTGTTCTTTATGCTGAGTGCAGTGACAGTGGAGCAGCTTTTATGTTCTGGTCGTATAGTTTCAAAACTGAATACCGATGCTATATCTTACTGAGTAATATATGTGGGATATCCATAAGATAGCAGGGCAGATCCACCTTTGGATAGCATGTCCAAGATTTCATAATTTAAAATACGGTAGTCAAGAGATACTCTTGTCATGCTATCCTTATTCTAGATAAGAAACACTCCATGGGCTTGGCCGTCGCCTTTAAGAGTGAGATACTGAGCTAATGATCTTCTTCCGCGCGTGGTATGATGATTGACGATCGTCCCTTTCTTAATTACGATTGTTGATGCGCTCATCACATTCGTTGGCTCTACAAATCCCGTCTCGTTACTTTAAGCAGTTGATTTTGATGCAGATTACTTTTTCTCACGTTGGTAGTATCACTACCCAATCTTCGAACATGACTCACAATGCATGTTGTTTACTTTTATGCATTTGTAGGCGTACGTCAGCAATACGCCATCTAGTGTCAGTTAGTCTTTAGTCATAAAAAGCTGAAGATTCATTCATCATTTACTTATTACGAAAAATCGATATTTAAACCGCATTCCTCCGAATATTAAACTAAACTCTACTCTGACTTCCACTGTTTCACTTGTTGGTATTACTAATTTATAACGGACAATCTACTTCGACATCGAACCAGATCTCTAGTATAGCAGTAGTAGAGCAAAGTGTGCTTTCTCTTCGGGTCGTCTAACATTTAGGTTTTAGCCATGTGAAACTTCGAAAGCCTTGACATGGTTTTTATGTAAATATCAGCCGATTTTTGTTCTTATTATTCGTTCGAATTTCCCATTATTTTAAATAGTATGCATAAAGATATCAGAACATTTTTAAAAGTTTAATTACTTAACATGAAAATTTTAAAATCATTAGCAGCTTTGTTTAGCATATAAAGAACGGATTGCCTTAGTAGGATAGCCACCTTACCGATTTTAATTGCACAGACACGGAAATGTTTGTTCGTGTTGGTGATGACAATAAATTTTCCGTCATAATTGGTAAAATTATTGTAATCCATTAATAATATAGCGATGGCCTCTCTGTCTATCTGTGCTTAGCTACACTCGCTTTTCGCTAATGTTCTCGAATGACGAAATCCATCGGTATCAATTTGATATCTCAAAAAAGCGATTGATCCAAGTATCAGAATCACATTTTTCACGTTTCAGACATTTCCCTAAAAAAAATTAGGCAAAGATGAGCTACCAAATCGGCTGCTGATCGATCTATGGCAACTAACGTGCAAACATTTCATGTTCCGTTTTATTCAAGCTAATCGTCGTTTAATTTTGAATTCTTGAGTTACATTCAATCTAGGAAATAGGTTATCTTGAGGAACGATTGAAAATAAATGTTCTACGCGTACTCAGAGCCTTATTTACTGTGCACTTGTAGCAGGCATCGTAACTATTCATCTTTTATCGGCGGGAAATCAATCCTCCTCAATCGTTTTCTTTATTTTCATGACTACATATTGACACGTAGCAATTGCTGGTTAACTTGGCAATAAGCGGATGGGTGTTACATTTGTAAACAGTTTGAATGGCATCGGAGAAGACTAATTGATGGTCGAGTAATTGAGCATGGTAGACTATTTGAATTGATAGAATTTATTTGGATATGACAGTCTAAATTATAGATTCTTAATTGGTCACGAATGACGTTTAGTGATCGTAGATTTACTGGTTCAAAATTCTGATTAATTGTAGGCTAAATTGGATCAAATATTCGACCTCGAATATACTTCAAGGGTTGGTTAGTAATGATAATGGTCGCCTTGTTATCATGATGGGTTATGTTAAGGCATCTAACGTTTCGGTTCCTACTTTTAGCTTTTCCCTTGTTTTGCACAAGGAGTTTCTTGAGCTTCTTTGTGGAAAGTTTTCCCGCTCTTTTGCTTTTAGCAATCTAAATCTCGCTAATTAGCGATCTACAACTTCTTCCTTTTGGGAAGTAGAACCAATCTTTGTTTTTAAAAGTCCGGTGAAGATTCAGTTTTTTGCATAGAAATTCAATAAGTCAAAGAGTTCCCCATGTTTATCAAGAAGCGCTATCTCTAGAGCAGCAATAAGAATAGTATAAAAGTCTGGGAACTTACAATTTCAAATTTTCCCACATGCTTCTATCATCTCCTTCATCCGAATTGGAACGAGCACTTCAAGCACCACCGGTATATATTCCAATTGCTCTGGAAATAAGGTGGATACAATCCTGACAAAAGTTGTAATTTTGAGTCTCGGTATTTTGGTTCTGTGTACCCATGGATCCTGATGAACCTAATTAAAAAAAATTCAGAGCTCAGTTCAATTTTCATTCTCAGCCTCAGTTCAAATTGATCGACACTGGTTTGTGACAGATGTTTCTCGCAGATCAAGGTTGATTTTCAATAAATCTGTTTTAACTCAACAAAACTAGTTCGGTTGGGTTCGATTCTATTTGTCAACGTTTTCCACATATATTTTAAAATTACGCTCATTGTAACGCTATTAAAATACAAATTTTGAGTAAAATTATTTAAAATTTAACCTTGAAAATGGGTAAACTATCGGAATAAATTTTAGCATAACTATCAACTTAACTCGGTTTCATGGAAATGGTACGAGTTAACACCAACAAATTAACAACTCAGTGAAACCTAAGCCGGTTTTAATTCGGTGCATGGGAACATGGTACATTTAGATAGATGATGGTTATCTACTAAACTTCAAAGCATTTCTACGGTACACGTCCTAGTCGCACAGTCCACAATTTTTAGCGATGGCTTCAGTTCGTGTAACACGAAAATTATTTCTTGATATTCGCTGTGCGTATGATATTCGCTGTACTCTATATTTAGAGTTAAATTCAGGACTCGTGAAACAATGGTGAAGTAACGATGCTTGGCATCGCTAACAATACGATTGGAGAATCTTTTAAAATCAGCAATCTGTGAACTTGGAGGTATACTTTTTGTCTGATTCTCCTTAACGCATTTAAAGCAAAGGGTGGGGGGGGGGGTGGGGGGGCGAACGATTATGCTTTAGAATACACACGACCCGTGGACGAAACATCTAAATCTTCGAAGTGGGTTGCTCTGTTCTCAAATTTGGGAAACCATCCATCCAATACGTGTTTTATCTGCATCAAATATCTTCATCGCCACTCTTTTAGGAGGACCGGGCTTTAATGGACAACTTAATTATACCCATTTTTGGTACTTTCTCGTCATCAAATTTTTGTACCATCGTTAGAGAAATCTCATTTATGGTGACCTCATATATGTTTTTGGCTTCGATGAGGACATTGCCCCTTTTCTTCAGGGTTTCTCACCTGTATCTCCTTATCCAGTATTCTAAGTAAAAGGATTTCAGTATGAGTGTATTTTAGCAGTTTTTTCTAGCTCGGAAAGTAAGCTGTCCTACTCAGCCGCTATCTACTGTTATCTTTTTCGGGTTGGAGCTTCGCCTAGTTCTTCTTTTCTTCTTCTTCTTCGTCTGACTCATTTTCTATTGTACTATACAGTATGGCAATAGGTTCTTCATAAGCATCCTTATTATCCTAATCCAGCTATATATTCGACTACTCCGTTCTTCGATATTTGGCCGAATTAGTGATTCGAGCAGATTCCAATACTAGTTCAGGGTACAAAGGTTGTAGGGTAATATCGCGATTTAATTTTTCTATTAAGCTTTTCGGGGGTTGAACAAGCCTGCTGCTATTTTAAAATGAAATGCCGTAAAACGCCATCAATTTTCATTTATTTATTTAATTTATTATGATATATAGATAGGACATACATAAAATGCTATCTTGGAGGTGACATGTTATAAACCTTAGATATACGATTATGAGTATTTTATCTATGCCAAAATCGTGGTGAAAGAAAATACATATCACATTTGTGCGACTAAAATAATTGCCAATCCCAAAATTATCACACTTTTATGCCAATGACGAACATATGCCTTATACAATCGCAACAAAATCCTCATATAGCAAAACACAAATTGATGTCATCTGCCATAAACAATATACGTTGATCTCATCATGCACCGCCATAAACGTATATGTAGGATTAACACGACCTATATACCATATTACAATATGAGGCTCATTTGAAAGAACTCTCTCTCTCATTTCTTCATCATATAATCGAAACCAATTTCTTAAGTACCTACATACACAACACCACCTTCATAAAATTTCACTTATTTTAGTTTCAAATTAAATACTTCAAAAACTTGCGCGCGGCGAACAAAATTTAAAAAGGCCAAAATTCACATATAAACAGCGGCGTCACATAAAAAATGTATTTTCTGGGTCACCTGAAGGTTGTTTCCTCATATTTACATTAAGAATATTTATTCAGATATCAACTAGTCTAATGCAAATTACTAGTTTGACCCAATGAATAAATAAACACAACACAAACACACACTAAGACCAAAAAATATAAGAAAATATGTAAAGAAAACCAATTACAGTAATCACTCGATTTGATCGGTATGCGCGCATATTTTGAACAGATTTTATCGGGACGACCGTGTATTGTGAGGTGTATCTACGATGCATACATAATCCGGTGGTACACCTCTTTAAAATGTATATAAAGGGTGTTTTTTTAAGAGGTTGCCGATTTTTTTTTTGAATAAAACACATATAAAATTATGAAATGACCAAAATTTTTTTTTATTTGGTAGATAATTTTTTGGCATTTAACATTTAAACACAATTTCTGGCATATGGCTACCACGACTATTTTTCACAAATGTCATTCTGGAGGTCCAATTTTCCAGCACTTTTTCAAGCATTTGAGGGCGTATGTCAGCAATGACACGTTGAATATTGGTTTCCAAAGCGTCAATCGATTGAGGTTTATCCACATAAACCAATGACTTCACGTATCCCCACAAAAAGTAATCGAGTGGCGTCAAATCGCACGAACGCGGAGGCCAATTCACCGGACCATTTCTCGAAATAATGTTGTCGTTGAAAGTTTCTTTCAATAAGTCGATTGTTTCACGTGCTGTATGGCAAGTGGCACCATCTTGTTGAAACCACATTTCATTCATATCCATATCTTCAAGATTTGACAACAAAAACTCATTTAACATGGTTCTGTATCGATTTCCATTCACGGTAACGCGTCGTCCTTCCTCATTTTTAAAGAAATATGGACCGATGATCCCACCAGCCCATAGACCGCACCAAACAGTACATTTATCAGGATGCATTGGTAATTCTAGAACGGCGTGTGAATTATCTTTGCTCCAAATGCGACAATTTTGTTTGTTGACGTATCCATTTAACCAAAAATGCGCCTCATCACTGAAGAGAATTTTACGGTAAAAAAATGGATCTTCGTTCAATTGATTTAACGACCAATCACTGAATTCACGGCGCAAACGATGGTCGTGTGGCTTTAATTCTTGCACCAATTGAATTTTGTATGGCACCAAACCCAAATCTTTACGTAAAATTTTCCATAAAGTCGATGGACAAAGTCCAATTTGCTGAGCACGACGACGAATCGATAAATTGTCGTTTTCTTCGACACTGGCCTCAACGACAGCAATATTTTCTTCTGTACGAACTCTTCTCATTCTTGTCGGTGGCTTGGCATCCAAAAGAGTGAATGTAGACCGAAATTTGGTAATTACGTTCTTTATGGTGGTCTCTGACGGACGATTATGTGCACCATAAAATTCACGAAGTGCTCTATAAACATTTTTAACTGAACACTGATTTTGAAAATAAATTTCCACGATTTGAAAACGTTGTTCTGGAGTTAACCTATTCATAATGATTTGCCAAACAATACTGAGTAGAAATGCCACTTTGAGCTGTCAAAACAACTGTCATAAAATAAAACGACATCTATCGGAAAAACAAACCTCCTAAAAAAACACCCGTTACAACTATTATGGCAAAACTATCGCCTACGAACAATATACAACTAATAAATTAGCATAAAATGAAATTGTTGTTTTGGAGTTTAAAATCACATGAACAAGAAGAAAACAATAAGATGCGGTGTTTTAATTTTTATTTAAGTGGATTAATATAATTTGGGAGGCCAAATTTAGTACGTCATGTGAGGAAATTAAAATTGTTGCGATGTATTTGAGTTTTTCTTGTTCTTCTGCTGGCGCTACTTTGAATGTCGCGGTGTGACCGTTTTACAAATATTTCTCCAATTATTTCGGACGCGTTTAGATTTCCTCTGTGTTTCGTACATCCAATGAGTATGTATATTTCCAAAGATCGCACTTTCGATTTAACGATGGAAAATGAATTTATGAATTTTATCTTTCTTTCGTACAAGACTTGTAAACAAATCTGACCTGATATTAACAACACCTTAGAAATTCATAATCTATGGGGACTGCCTTTTTCTTGGTTACAACCGATGTTAGATAGTTATTCTATTTAATAATAGATCAACTACGCATATTGGTTTGGTTACATCCTCTTGAATTTTGTTTTTGTTTCATTGATCTCAAGACAATATGTTGGAAGTGCCAATTTGAATCAATTTTTTAATATGAATAGCTGAGCTCGGTTATGTTTAGCTGACCGATAACAACTTCAATGATAAGATAAATCAGGTAAATAGAATTTTAGCAATGTATTTCCGTGGCCGCACCCGCAATGTAATTTCAAGGGTCTCCGAATATTTAACTAGCGCCCTCCATTTTGATTCATTCATTAAAATTTTGCAAATTGAGCTTTATTTTGGTGGATCTAAATAAAACAAAACGTGTTGAGCATAAAACGGAATAGATATTTGAATGATCGTGAATTGGTTTCGGACCATTATGAGGGCAGCTACTAATTTACTTTAAATATACTTGAAATAAATATTAGTTGCTTCTTCATTTCTGAACACAAAAAATTTCTCAATGCTGCATTCTCTGGAATCGTCATTTCTTTTCAAACTAGTAGTTTACCTGATCTAAACCTTTTCTCTCATTGGCCTCAACTAAGATTATTATTAAACCACTACGTCACAATGAATCAAACAACTTAATTCGCCAATTTACCGAGTCTGTGGTTTTATTTCAATACTTAATTTACTCATTTTCTAAAACTATATGCGGTACCTAGTTTGGGGTTCTTACTCTGATCGGATAAGAAACAGCTTATTTACATTAAAATTGTCTAAGTCCGTGCAGATTACAAATTTTCCAGCAATATGTCCAGTATTTTTAATAAATGGCTATTTGCATCATATAATCTGAGGACACAAACCGAAGGACACCAAAACGAATTTTTTGGACCCCATGCAGTTGTGCATGGGTGCATCATGATAATCATAAACCCCCTTTAGCCAGTTTTTATCAAAATCGTTTAAATCTTAATAAACACATTTTATTCAACACTTGTTTTATTATTTTGCAAAGATAAATTATTGAATATTTTAAACTTTTAAAACCAATTTTTTAATTACAATATTCAAAAATGTAATTCTTTGCGAAATAATAAAACAAGGGTTTAATAAAATATGTTTATTAAGTGTTTCGCCAAGTGCTTACGGCACATAGTGTTAAAAGTATAAAATCGTTTAAGCCGAAAAAGTGTAGAAAGAGAACCACTCCCACCAGAAGACCCTCTATTGAATTTTCCCGAAATTGAGGAAAAAAGGCAGTTTCTGAAACCTTTGGCAAAAAAATATAAAATTTTTTAGTATTTAATATTATTACGAATTTGCCCTATCAAATCCGGTTCGTATCACTAGATTGTAAATTCTCGACATTTACTCCGCTTCCGTAATATTCCCGAATATATCGGAAATAATTTCTGAATAATTTTCGAATATTTATTGAACACTTACCACTGAAATATTCCCGAAAATAACAGAAACATTCCTCCAACAATGTTCCCCTATTGTCCACAACACTAAAACACAACAACAAATAATTTATTAATCAAGACATCAAAGATTTACTTAAGACTCGCATATTGCGTTCATCGCACCCATATTTATATATCGCGCTAAATATTCCAGATTGTCCGCGCACTTTCGGTTTTGTTCCAGACTAATTGCTATAATCTGCTAAAAAAACACACTATTATAAAACTACTTCTAGTGCCTACATCTAGATGCCACTAATTTCACAAAAGTGTCATTAATAGATCGTAAAATTATATATTCGTCTCGAACATAACCCAAACTACCACCTCTGCAGTTTGACACCATCTAACCTCGTAGTTATTCTCTGCGGTCCGTTCCGATTCTGCATCATTCTCAATGAAAATCTCTTTCGTCCATGAGTCGTTGCATAACACATTCCGCTCACGTTGGATAGCCTGGTGGACCATATGAATCTCAACTCGTAAAGAAACTCCATCAAGAATACCACTCCAATAATCCCAATTCGATCTGACCAGCATTCGTTGTTACTATCCCGTCCAAACATAGCTGCCACAATTGCTTTTCAATAACATCCGAGGGTATCACCGCACCTGCAATAAGTTTCTCATTTTGTTTAAGTCATATGTACTTACCGACATCATGGATTGCCATCCGTGTTCTATTTTATTCGGCACCTCACCATCTCTAACATTATCACTTTCCTCAAGTTCTCTGTCGTTCTCCGTTATATAACGGAGTTCGTTCCGTTCTTCTTGATCTGAGACAAAATTCCAGTTGAATTGTTAATCATTTTAGGGATGCCTTGGCTGATTCTTCTTATCTGATATCTCCTCGCCACCACTCGATTCCACAAAGTCCAATGGTTCCCCCAACCCATGGCACCAACTCCATGATCTGTATCATCCAATTCTATCTTATCAACGACAAACATTTCCAATGAATGCTCGACGTTCTGCCCAATACCGCGTACACCATCATTTCTTTTGCAAAACAGTTTGCCTCCAATTCGTTCAACTTTGCTCCAGTTTTTGATTTTGTTGATCCATCCCGAGATTCATTTGAACTGACAAATCATGTCATTTTTCAATTATTTTTTGTGTCTCTTTACTTTGTTGAGCAAACTTTTTGAAATGTTGATCAAACTGTGGAGTTATCACAACCAATAATTGCACCGTATCGAAAGTTCCGAGTGGCCTGGGAACTGTTTCCACCACCACATGTTTATCATTTAATATTTCCTGTATCACCTCTTCGAACTCATAATTGTCCGCCACCACTTTCTTTTCACGCTCGAATACAGCAAGTGCCTGCATATTTCTTGCTGTTAGCGTACATGACTCACAATCGAAGGTGCCTACTGGTCTAATCAGCACCTTGTAGATTTTATTATTTGGGTCAAATGCTCGATATCCACGTACGATGTGCGAACATTTTTCCATTATCATCCTCACAGTGAAGGTCTGATCAGTTGTTGGTCTGTTGGGCGAAACCAGTATAGATATAGATAATTTCTGATCGGTTAGCCAAAACTTTATAACCAGTGTTTAGCAAAGCTATTTCGCGGTAGTTATTGCAATTTTAAACCAAAATTCAGTTAATACAAATTCGTACATCTGGTAGAACATTTGATCGCCGCCGTTTTTTAGCATTTCGCATGAAACCAGGAGTCTGGTTTCTTTTCACTTTTGACATCACGTTCAGTACTTCGACGTATCGATGATGTAACTGGTGGAATTATTTCAATGTTGATGTCGGACTGGAGATTTCACTGGCGCGCAATCTTTTTCTCGAATTATATTCAAGCAATCTTCGTCCAACCAATCATATTTAGCTCTCGGCATAGTTTGACCTGTTATTTATGATGATGCTTTCGTCACCGCAGTTTTTATGATATTCCACTGATCCTCCACGGAATCGGGTAGTGGCTGGTTTTCAAGAATTGCCGTTAGGGTATTCTCATAATTGGTTCTGATAATGTGGTTGTTAAAAGCATCATTGATCTAATGCGAGGTACGTTGAAAGCGACCGCGTATTGTTTTGATATTTTTGGTACTGGAAAAATGTCTTTTCGATATGAAGATGTGATCAATTTGATTAAATCGTGTTCCCATGCGTTTCCGTGGGAAGGATGTGCTGGAAACTACCAAATTATGCTGTAAAGCTAATTCGGTGGTGTGCGTTTCGTTGTTAGTTTGAAATATAATGTAAGGAGTCCGGGCCGTCGATTTCTCGGTGCATTTTGCTAGCACTGCCAATTTGAGCATTTAAGTCATCTAAAATGATTTTAACGCACGCTGAGGTATTTTTCTCAGAATACTTTCTAGATGGTCGTAGAAAGTGGGAGCGTGATTTACGAAGGAAATGTTAAAATGACAATCATGAACTGACGATATCGGTTGCTTATTAATAAACCATCTCCAAATTCGTGTTTGCTAATATTTTTTGCCTTAAGAAAGGTGTAGCCAAGGCGCTTATAATCAACGAGGTTGTTGCCAACTAGTCGTGTTTCTTTTAGCGCTATGAGATCGAGACATTTTGCATTGCCTGTACGAGGAGCAGATAGAGGTTCCCCGTGCGATTGAAGCTGAGAACAATTTGTTTTTCACAGGTTAGGTTGCTAGTCCAACGCAAACTCCTAAAGGAGCTAGATCTCACACGTTTAGCCTACCATTTTTATGGGGTAGTTACCGATGACTGCCACGAGTTGGCAGTAATAATAGCACTTGTAATTGCAGCGGAACCAGCACAATACGTGAGTCCGACTTTATCCCCTTGCTCACACTATAACCTGACCACGGAAGAGAGTGTACCATTCACCATAAAGTTCTTTGTGCCAGATTGAGGATCATAAACTTACATTACACCACCATAATATTTTGTTCAACTATATCGCTCTTGTTATTTTTATTTTTAGATAATTGATTACGATCATTCTGTATATATGTTTGAACATCTTCGGCATAAACATGTTCATCGTTTACCTTAATAACCAATTGACGTGGGCGTTCTAAACATAAACACATGTAGATGCATGTGATGATCGTCTAAACAAATGGATCAGTTTTCGAAAGATGAACCTGCTGATCTCAAACAGAATGATCAACAATTATCTAATCTAAGACATTATCTATGTACGAATTATATTATTTCTATTCCAATGAAATATAAATGTAAGAACGGTCTACACTATTTATAGTTCTGCCGGTTCTGCTTTAAAAAGTAATAGTTCGAATGAAAATGTTGTGGCTTGCTTGAGTTATGTACAATAACAAACAATTGAATATATTGCGATCATCTGTTCGGTGTAGCACTGCTTCAAACACGTCGTTCAATCCAACCAAATTTTTGATAGATTTTGTTTACATATTTTGTCGCTGGCACTGTTCAATTTACAGAACTCATATATATGTAATGTCGATACGTGCACAATACAGAAGACGCCAGATCCCATCTCATAATTTCTGTTTCACATTCGTATGGGAAGTGTCACATATTTTTTTTTATGGTAGGTCTAATAAATACTAAATGGGGAGCCTTTATAATTTTAACGATGATTAGTTAAATATGAAACATTAAAATGCCAATAAGAAAAAATCGATCCGGCAATGCTTTAAACATTATGTTGAAAATTTTACTTTCTCACGTAATGGAAATAAATACTACATTCGGTGGTGAGGGGGAGTGAAGAGCAAATTACCTTTGTTTCAAATCTCGTCACTTTAGAATTCCGTCACACAGACCAGAAATGAAACTTGTACATATCAATATGTAGCATATTCACATGTTAACTACTTAAACAACTATTTATAAGTTATGTACTTTAACGTTTAATAATGCAACTAAACAATAATTGTTTAAAAAAGTTACAACAATCATAATTAATAAAGTTACTACAACTTTCTTTTGTATTCTAATTTTCAATGTAAAGATTCGAGTAATTTAATCACACACATACACACACGTCGTATACATAGTTACATACGTGTATATACATAATTTTCAATTTTATTGTTATTATTGTTCGAGTTTTTTTTTTGTGTACGGAGCCGACTATAGCTAGATAGCCTTCGGGTAAGTTTACTTACACATTACAATGGCGTAAATAGCATTTACTTTTTTTTCTACGAAAAGTACAATTTTAAAACAGCAACAAATAAAATATAAAATAAATGTTCCCTTTCAATTATACTATCATTAAATTATTACAACTTTATACATTTTATATTATTATATTCAATGTTGTTGACTTTAAGTATGTGCATTTTGTAGTATAGGAAGGATTTGTTTGAGACGAGCAGCAGGAATTGGGATTTGGTTTGTTATTTTTTATTTTACTTTTTACTGCCATTCACATGAATTACAATCATAAATTGCACGGTGTTCCAAGCCGAGCTGATGTGTGAGCGCTCACACGATGCTCATTTGAAGCTTCTAATTTCGCTGTTTGAAGCGAAAATATTTTTCTGGGTATGTATAAGCCAAGGTTATGTGAAATCTGACTCATTGTGGTATTGAGGTACGTGATACTCTAGTTGTTGTTTTAGCTAAAGCTAGTTCACTTGACTTGCTTCTTTTATTTGCCGAAAAGCAAAGTACTTCATTTGTGAACCTAATCTAAGGTTAACAAAGTACGCTTTGTATTTGAAGAAAGACCAGCTAAGAGTTTTGGCCACTATTCTTACCGATTACGGTCCTTTCAAACTCCATTTACAACGATCGGGGCTTGTTCAATATTGAAGAAGATGATGACTGCATTCACTTTGTTTAAATATGTCCTGCTTTTGAAGTAGGTCGGACCGGCCTAATCGGCTAATGTGCGAATATAAATAAGAAAAAACGATTTTAATGATCCTACATCGTTGGGCCCTAAATTCGCGAAATAGTTCAGGCTTCATTCGACGAATTTTTACTGAACCAGTGGTTTTACGCATTTATGAACATGATTCCTCAAGATCCATCTTATTTATAGGATTGTTAAGCTAGTAAGACTGCGTGTTATTGTATTCAATATGGGGGACTGGAAAAACGGCTTGCAATGTGTAGTCCCGCACATATGATAATGGAATATTGTTTTACTATGATGTTTCTTGGTGTTATTGTACTGCGTATTATAATGGTTTGATGTACGTGAAGAAGATCAGGAATGGTATGCCCAAGTATGGTGATTTTTTTTAGTATGTGTTTTCTAATGAATTCGAGCTCCTATTATAATTGGACTGGAGCGTGTAAGGAAGGATGCAATATATTCTTCGGTGCATTATTTATTACATCAAATAAGGCTTGTTTTGTGTTTTATAAATTTTTCAATTTTAATATCAGCTCAGTGGTTGAAGTAGTCTTCCCATATGAAGTATTTGTTTAATTTTTCTATTTCAGCCTTCACCGTTCCATGATCTTATATCAGTTTGTTTAATGATTCCATTGTGGGAATTGAATTATGCCTAATTAGCTTAACTTTGTTGTCTATTATGGTGGTATGATTCCTTATCAGTGCCTCCAATTGATGCCGGCCATTGGTTGTGTCTTCAAATTCTGTTTCATATTCCATTCTTCACGCTCTGTAAGGTAAATACCTATTGTGTCGCCTAAGCCTCGTTTATGTTTGCGTACTTCCTTATTCCTTGTTAATACTAATTCATTGTCCGCATTCAAATTAATTCGCAATTTTTTTATTTATTTGAAGCATTAATTCGCAAAAAACAACACATGGACAACGTAGCTCGGACCATTCATGTTGTTATTTACTCCTCTTGTGCTTTACTTGCCTGTACGGTTGCTTCTTCGGAACCCTCTCGAAATCTTTTGGTGATTGCAGCTCACCTTGACTCTAGCTGGGTTTCTCATGGGTATTAGATCCTTTAAGTTTTCCTCAATTGGTAGTTTACACGATTTCACAATTGACCGCTTAAATATATTGTTCTCGCACTTTACTGCAGCTACCCTATCTAAGATATCGCTTCCGGCTTGCGTTCCGATAACTCTTTGGTTGGCTGTTGGTCGTCCTTTAATAGTACCAAGTTTCCGTGGTATGGGAAACAGGGATTCAATTTATTAAATGGAATAATCCCTGTTTCCCATACCACGGAAACGGAGTGTAATTTGTATGAAATCTCGTTCGCTGTAGTCTTGTTCGATGATGTGGTTATTGTGCTCTCCTGTATGTAAATCGCTTGTATAACCTTTGTTGTCGTGCAGATAAATAAGGCGATATGGAAGGTAAATTTCCCATTTGTTACTCTGTAAGGTGTTGTTTATGGTGAAAGCGGATAATGCATTTTTGACTTACTTGCCGTACGATACGTTTATCGTCAATAATGCAATATTTAGTTCTTAAGCACGACAACATTAGCTGAACAACCCCATGTCAGGTACTGATATGGGCATCCTCTATAATTCCTTGCGTCCTCAGGTTGTGCTGGTTTTCCTGGAACTTGATAGTGTGGAATTTTGAAGTCGTCCATTTAACCGTAACAAGCCATTTTCGCCTAGTGTTGGGTTAAGTGATAACAATTTAGTTTTTGCTAATTTGTTCAGCCTGCTTAAGGCAGCTAATCCCATTGTAAAAATCTTGTTTTTGTACTTCCTTGGGAATTGTTATTTTCGCATCTTAAAGTTCTGAACCTGTAAGCTGCTTACAATCAATGCTTCTTTGCTTGGTATTGGTAACGAAATGTTTGCAGTACTCGACCTATGTTTTAAACTGTTGTAGTTTGAGCATCGCTCAAATAATACACTAACAGCGTGGTCTTCTCTGGATATTGTCATTATTGTTGGAGTTTTATTTTCTAATTTATCATGATCATGCGTGTTAGTTGACATAAATATGCTATCTTCCTTCCAACTAGATATATTTTGCCGTTCAAAATGATAATTTGTACACACGGGGTTGTCACCTGATTTCACGTGGTGCCATGTTGCTGAAGGTATCAATAATTTTACTGCAAAAACTATGTCCGTCACGGATGTTTTAAATTTACTTGGCATTTGAGTCTGACACTCAGTTTATGTCGATCTTTTCTGGTAGAGGTTCATTCCATTTTATTCCACCTAACCATATTTCTTGCATCATAATGTTTGCTGTGATTGTTAATAGAGATAGTCCTCCAGCTGGATCAAATAGTTTTGATGAGTCGGGTACTAATAAACGTTTTATTGCTTGTTTGCTGGATAACTGCCGTCTTGCAACATCAAATTTAAATTTGGCTTCTTATGAATCATACAAAACACCTAGTGTCTGAATGCAATCGTTTAACTTGATTTACATATTATCCTTATACGTTGTAGCTCTCATTTCCGTAAGTTCACCTCGTTCTGTTAGCAACTTAGCAACTAACTCATGAAGTCAAAGATCTGACTACATGATTTATGCTGCTACTGAATAATCATGGGTTCCATCCATAGCTAGCACTTCTAAAGCTTTTATTATTAAGAAACTGGGGCACATGTTTTTCGAGATACTTCTACAAGTAAATTTTATGTGGACCACCCGGTATATGCCAACAATTCCAGCAGACATTCGCTTATGTGGCGGTTTTCACAAAGACTGACTTCAGTCGATTTCACGAGTGATGTTGGCTGTCCGGAATCCTTAAAATGATGCTCCATTTCTAAATGAGCCGGGAAGAAGTTTGTGCAACAGTGAGTATAGGCGGAGATGAATTTATTACTGCTTTTCATGTTGTATATGAGGGATCGCTTCTCGTAACCCGTCGAACTTTTTATTGGGAAAGACCTGAGCAACCAGACTGTCACGACTTTTAGGCTCGATAATTTAATTATAAATTATTTGCTTCAAACAACAAATGCTACGAGCAATGTGAAAATTACGATATTCTTCAGCGAATGGAAACCAATTTCACATAAGGAGCTGTACAGACCAGCATTCTTTACCGCTTATCGAGGACCACATCAATTAACGGAAGAGCGCTTAAATATTTTGCGACATTGAGTTTTCGCAATTAATCCTTTCATGTCTTAATATCCGTAGATTCGATTATACACGGCTTTTGTAACACCATTTGGCCACTACGAATTTTTGAGGCTTCCTGTAATTGTCTTTCGGTATTCCAGTGCTATATAAATACCATCTTTAATGAATTTTCGTTTGCGTCTAACTGGGAATATCACGATAGGGTGGGAAGTATTAAATTACTGTCTGGCGTTCTAAGTAAAAATTCCTAGGTAGTTCAAAATTTAACCGGAGGATAAGAAGGCTATTCAATTGTTGAGAGAAGTTTTGTTTTGTCAACCATATGTACAGTTGTATACAATGTTTGTGAAGGAACTGAGCTGTATATCGATGCGAGCATGATTGGTTTAGGTGCTATTTTGATGCAGCGTTCTGAAATCGATAGACAATTTCATCTGGCCTTTAGCTACGAAAGTACTTGCTATCGTCACAGCGTTAAAAAAGTTGACCATGTATTTGTTGGAACTCAACTTTAAGTCATAACCGACTGCTCAGTCTTCAGAGCCCCAATAGGGACAAATAGTTGAATGCAAAAAATCTCTGGTTGGGCTTGGACAATTTTACTACGATCTCGAACATCGACAGCAACTAAAATGAGACACGTCGGCGCCTTGAGTAGAGATTCAGGAGTTATGTTGATCAAATCTGGTATTGTTGCTAGAGTTAAAGCGGCTGAAATAACTGATCGAGACTTGCGCCCAATTTTCGAGCTGCTTAAAAAGGTTGTGATGAGTATATAATAAATAATCGTATATGCTTTTTAAATCAGTGCAGAGATCATTCTTGAGGTAGTAAGCAATTGTCATCCTCAAAGCCATTTTTCAAAACATCAAACGAAAGAGTTGGTACGGAGACAATTTTACACTCGAAGTATGTCTATTGAGCTATCAGCAACCATATTCGAGAATTACAGATAGATAATCTTATCTTTAAAATTTTCGATAGAGATAAATTTTCAAATTTGTTTTCATTTCATGTTTGAGTGCTAAAGAAACATTTATTTATATTTGCGTCTTAAAATTACTTTGTACCATAAGATATAGCAATGCAGCCATCTTGGAGAAATTCCGAAAACTGAATAAAAAATAAGCTCTCGGACATAAAAATGTCTTCAAAACGGCACAATTATTGTATATGTAATTTTTTTAGTGTGTTCCACAATTTCTTAGAGATAGATACATACATAACAATTTCTAACCCTTATTATGCCAGCAGCATTTTAAAGAACCACTTTGAAATTTATTCGGATTTTGTCATCAGAATACAAAGTATTTTAGATTATTAACGGAAGCACACGTCGTTATTTAAAATTTAGTTCGGTAGATAGTTTTCTACATCCAGCGCAAAATAATTGCAACATGATTTTAAAAAAATTCTCGTAATTTTACGAGTACACTGCGTTATTAAAAGTGAAACTATAAAAAGATTGGTATTCTGAGATAATTAAGGTCAATATATCTAATTGGTAATTCGTGTTGCGATTTTTCTTTTTAATCAATACCTTAGACATTCGTATATACGTACGGCTATTGATTGGAAATAAAAAATGAATTTAAGTTAATTACAAATTTATAAAAATACTTAGGATGTATGGTACATGTACTATACAAAATGGGTCCTATATTTCGGTGCACTTGTACTTACTGTATTCGACTGTATTAATTGTTATTGACATTTTCAAATTGTCAAATATAAAGGTATTTGTTTATGGGTAAAATTGCAATATCTGTCGAAAACTTACGACATTTATCTTTTTATTTAAGTTTGTGGGATTCAACATCAACAATAATTAAAATACGTAAAAGGCAAAATCCTAATACGACACCTAACCTAACTTACATATTTCTAGAAACTTGTAAGGTGATTATTTTTGTGTTGTTTTAATTATAGCTAGTCAATCATCGATCATTTTGGTCTAACGATAATAAATTTATTATTGTTCTTCTATCCCTGGAAAACTACAATATTTTACCATTACGTTCATGTTACTTGGATATTATTGTTATTCCCAGAAATGTCGTGGGTAATTACAGTTCAGTTGCAAGATTGCGTGCCCAGTCCTCTTATTTTATTGTATAACACTAAATTTAATGAAGGTATTCGCGTCTACACATATTTACAAATCTTTCATATCAAAATAATGACATTAAAAATACATTACAGTCGCACAAAACGAAACCGCGAAATAATCTTATGATTACAAATTATTCGCGTCTTTTGTTGTGTATTACAAAATCTAACAGCAATGTGATTGCGATATTCATAATACACAAACAATGGTGTGAAAAATTTTTATTTTCACTTTTTTAATGTTTATTTTTTTTTATATATATATTTGCAGATTTATCAAAAGCACAACGTACCCTATCAAAAAGTTTAGAAGAATTCAATTTCGAATGCATTGGCACCACACAAACCGATGACGAACACGTAATTGTAAATAGTTTAAAACAATTTAGTAAATTAATAGCAGCAATAGAAGATGAACGTGATAATATGCTGGATCGGACACACGATCAAATTGTGTTACCATTAGAGACGTTTCGCAAGGAGCACATAAATGGGGTGCGCGAAAATAAAAAGAAATTCGATAAGAAAACGGCAAAATTTTGTCAAGCGCAGGAACGCTTTTTAAATATGTCATCGAAAAAACCCGACAATACGATACAAGAGGTGAGTAAAAATGTTTATATTGTTATTCTATTCTCCGGTAGATATCACTGTACACAAGGAAATTATGAAAATCGATTTTATACTGTACGCATGTCGGTTAAATATGATTACACATCAATGACGCCATTTTTTATGGTTACGAATGTACATATACGAAAAGGAGTTCATATTTCTCCTACTCTCATTCACAGGTACATACAATCCATTATACTACTACAATAAACACCACTACTTATAACTACTGTTGGTTTATTAATAATACACCATGCTGTTCATGGATAAACTAAACAACCCATTCATTGTTTTATAGTGTATGTAGTACAGGAAAATTGTTGAAATTATTGTTTTATTTTTTGGTAAAATTGATTCGTGCTGTGTGTAAGGGGGGTAATTTTCAAGATGGGTTGGTTTAGCATCGTAGTTTATATTCGAATTATTTCTTCGTACTCTGTTATAGGTTTGATTAACAAACTTTTGTAAATTAATAAAAAACGTTTTTTAAATATTTTATTTTTAAGAACTCAGCGCCCGGGAGAGACTGTCATTCTGTATTTCACTCTGAAACTCCGCAGTTTTTTTTAGCCAATCATTAAACATTTTTGATGATCATGTGTCACTAAACATACCGTTTATTATCTCGATTAAGGTTTATTAAAAGGAGTTTTGTTCTTAACATTCAACTCTTCCTTGCACCGTACAAAATAGTGATTTGTAGGCGGGAAGAATATTTGCATACTGTCGGTTACTTTCGTTGTGATCATATTTCACTACCTAGGTTGAAATTAGAATTTAATTAGCAAACTTTAATTAAACTTCAGACGCGGTTTGATTTCTGCCATTAATGAATGACGAATGAACTAACCGTTCCGTTTTGTCGAAAAATTAGATAAATAATTCGGCATGGGCATAAGAGTCTTTTTCTATAATTTAAGTGGTAAGTCATCTATTGTCTAAATACTTAAATGATATGCCATCTCTATTTTAGTAGATGAACTATCAATTAAATAAACATTTCTGTATTATAAATCGTGATACAATAATTGATCTACCTGGCATATCATTCCTGATTACCCAACGGTATTATAAATAGAGTAAGAATATCTCAATAATATATAGGTGACAGTCCGGGAACATTTCCGCTAATATATAGGTCATTCAGAAACGAACTAATCACAACCTGCGAAAATAAACCACCATACTTTTTCTGCCTAACAGTATTATGATAGCATCATAATACTGTTTCGTTTGTGTCGATTCTATTCGACTATATGTTATCTTGCTTATGTCACGTAACTCATTTTTCATTTACCAATTTTACAAATTGCCTTATGTTGTCATGTTCTTTGTTGATTCACTTCAAACAACGCGGTTTCTGTACCATACGATATTCTTTATTGGAAATTCAACATTCTAATTTCTGCCCTTGACCTAATCGATTAGCTTTGCTATAATCCGAATAATTGTTTGATTGTGCATTAGAGATATCGATTTCGTCGTTTGGTTCCCATAAATGGATGGAGGTGGCCTATCTGTAAAGTATTATAAGATCGCCCCCACTTATCATCCTAAAAGCACTACTTTGAACGATCTCCTAGTCATCGTAATTTTGAAGAAAAAAGAGCAACTCATAATTTTTTTTATGGGTTTTAATTGTTATCAATGTTAATTTGAAAGACAAACAATCTTCTACAGTCTTGAATTTGATTTTTTGATTTTGATAAATATGAAAATGTTTGCAGGTATGAACAACGATGAGGATTCCTAGTGATTTTGCTGCTCCGATTCTGCCTGTTTGTTTTTGTAGGAGTATGGCCCCGAATCCAAATTGGTGATTCTTACCCTGAGTATAATTTTCATACGACTGCAATTGATTAAAATCCTCTACTTTTGTTAATAATTATGCTACTATCGCACTCGAATGTGTGTTACATCAGTATGTACTTTTAATATATTTTCAAGGCCCGAAATGGCTTTGGCGCGGGTGAATGTTCCAGTGAATTTGGTTATTTTGAAATTCGTTGACTTCCATAAATGTCAGCCATTCTGTTATGTGGGCAAATTGTATTGATCGTTGATTTCCGTGTTAATTTCAAAGCAAACTCATTACAGTAAAAATACAGGAAACAGCTGTGGATGCAATAATTTTTCATGTGTCGTTCACTATATCTCGTTTCATTTTTCAACGGTTTCTACTGTTTATAGTTTTCCATTTTCACTTTCTTCTATGTCTTCTCTCTGTAATTCTTCTCTTAAGTATTTGCATAGATCAATTTAAATGAAACCAAATTTTCCCTCACTCTTTCGCATTAACCAGCCCGTATCTTATAAATGGCACAAATTATGTTGTTTTTCAGGTAATTTGATGATTCTGTGCTTCTAACATATAAATCTAAATTCAGTCAAATCGCTCGATCTAGGTGGCCAATTGATAAATGTGTAACAAATTATGGTAGAAGTTTTATTGAGGCGGACTAATTTCGGGGTAGGTTTAAAGCACTAAATTCATGTCCGACGATTGTTTTAAGAACAGCAGGAACCATTAATACTTTTGTCTGTCTCATACGATTATTTTGAAATTTGTCTAAAAAGTTCGTAGAGGACTCTACCACGATAAAAATGTAAATTTATGAACGACAAATGTTTGGATGAATCCTCCAAATCGATTCATTTGTACGCTCTAAAGGGTTTTACTTCTTTGAAAACTTTCAACTCATGCTCGAAAAATATTTGGGCCCGATCCATTTGTACTCTCGTCCCATGTGATTATTTTGAAATTTGGTTAACAAGTTCGTTAAGGACTTTTCTATATTAAAACTTTAAATTCATGTCCGACAAATGTTTGGAAGTGGCCAGTTCGTACCATTAGTACTTTTGTTTGTCTTTTACGATTATTTTGAAATTTGTCTAAGAAATTCGTAGAGGATTATACCACGATAAAAAGTTAAATTCATATCCAATAAATGTTAACAGTCCTCCAACTCGATTCATTTATACGCTCGTCCCATCTACGAGGGTTGCCAGAAAACTATCCGACCTCAACATGAAGATGGCCGCACTCGTCAACAAAAGTGGGGGAGTGTGTTTGCGCATGCTTGTTGTTGTTTCACAATCATTTGAGTAAGTCGATGTGAGTGTTTTTGTGATAATAGCGAAAATCGTGTATCGAGCTGTAATTAAATATTTGTTTTTGAAAGGTAACACGCGTACGCAAATCAAAGACGAGTTGGAAGGAAACGGAAACTCTGCACCATCATTTTTCTCCGTGAAATTTTGAGCAACTGAATTTACACGTGACCGTATCAGCTTGGGTGATGATGAACGTTCGTGGCGTCCAAAGACTGCAACTACTGATGATAACATCGCTAAAGTTAACCAAATGGTGCTAGACAACAGTGGGGCGCTTTGGGCGCCGCCTCAAAAAGAGAAAACCATTACAAGAGCATACTACGCTGCATTACATTGACAAGCTGAAGGCAGAAATTTCGGAAAAACGGCCACCTTTGGGGCCACACAATACACCGTCTCACACCACAGCGGTTGCTATGGCGAAAATCCACGAATTAGGGTGTGAACTGGTTGTCCACTCTCCTTACTGATCAGACCTAGCCCTAAGCGAAATTTTTTTGTTCCCTAAGCTAAACGTTGTGCTCGGGGGACAGAAATTTTCGTCGAACAAGCAGGCCTCCTTGATCACCTTCGTAAACAACTATTTTGCAGAGAAAGACGTCGAGTACTATTTGGACGGGTTGAAGAGATGGGAGCATCGCTGGGAGAAGTGTTTAGACTTACAAGGAGACTATGTAGGGAAATAAAAATAAATTTGAAGAAAAATATCTTGTATCTTTGTTAGGTCGAAAACTTTCCAGACAACCATCGTAATTATTTTTAACAAATGTTTGGATGAGTCCTCCAGCTCGACTCGATTTTTCTCTCGTCTGACAGATTATTTTGAATTTTGTTTAACGAATTTGCAAAGATTTCTGCGATTAAAAATTAAACTCACGTCCGGTAAATGTTTGGAAGAGCCCCCGTACTCTTACCCGTACTCGAGCTATTATTTTGAATTTTTTTTGATTACTCAATAATCAATAACTCTTATTGTGGAATACAATAATTATTTGGGAGGTTGTTCTAGCAATTTTAAGAACAAATACTGGTAATTTTATATAATAAAAATTTAACTTGGATATTTTATTCATAACCCAGTGATTAGAACCTTGATTTAGTGACAAGGCAAATTCGTAATACTTCTATTATTTTTGTAAATCAAAAATAATAATATTTCGACAAAGTCCATAACTTCGTTTTCCAATGAAACATCAACCTGCCAAAAGCATAATTTTTAAAAGTGAGAGTCACACTCACAAGACATACACAAACAGTATTGACCCCAAAACTGTATACAGTTTGTTTTTGTACAAAACTATGACTAAATAAAACTAGAACACGAAGTCTCTTGTAAACTGATACAGTTTTATGTTGTTTTTTTTCAGTTTAATGTTAATTTTTATATTTCCATTTAAAATAAATTTTCTGTTAAGTAATTAAGTAGTTAAGTGGCAGCAACATTTGTTGCGTAAACAAAAGCAAAATGTGTGCATAATGTAAATTGCGGTATGCGCCGCGCGATTAAATAATTTCAGTTTAAAACTGTCACAAACTGTTAAAATGTTTATTTATTGGTGCCAGATATACAGCCAGCATAATAGTGTGTCTGCTCAGATCTCAGAATTAGTGTTTTAGTGTTTTGTTACAAAATTGACCTATTCGATGTTGCTGGTAAATGTATGTATTATGCTTAATTGGTATATTCAACCTTGCGGAACTTTATCGGTTTTTGTAAACAAGTGAGATCAATTAAAATTCAAAGTATTTTATAACTGCACGATCATATTTCAATAAATTACATATACGAACAACATAAACATTGATTTGTTCTAATCACGTAACATTTGTTTTGTTGTTATTAGATTGGGAACCTTGAAGTCAGTGTATTTCGAATTTTAGTTTTTTATTAAATTAAATTATGAAAGTTGATCAAGTGGAATTTAGTTTGTTCTGTGTCTATAGTACATTACTGTACAGTGATTTTTAAATTGTAAACTATTTTTAGAATTAAATTTTACCTATTATCGATATACAAATCAAGTGCGGATCATAAACTTCATTTGGTGACAGTGACGTCTCGCAGTTACCTCAAAAACGCCAACGTTCCAGGTGTTTCTGGAGCTATAACAAATAGTTCCACAGTAACTGTCGTTGCTCAAGATTACGAATGGTACTAATATAAAATGCCATCTCATTCGTGTCTGATAAATCAATCCGAAGGTCCTCCATCTCAGTCCAATTTGGCTCCGTCAATTTCAAGCTTTTTGTCTTGCATATTGAACAATTACTTTGTTACATATTTAGGATGTTCCCATTAGTTTCTCCCAAATTTTAACTACTTCTTGGTGGTGAAGCAGATGGCTGGGTTCGACGCGGAGTGATTGTGGAGTGATTAATTGATTGGACTGTATGACCAAGTACTGGACAAGATGTGCCGGATAATGCCAGTCCTATTTCTATAGCCTGTTTACACATTACAGAGGGAATGATAGGAAAGGTTTTTTAGGACTTAACGACCCGGTTGCAGACACCTAACGATCGTACGGCACAAATCAACACATTTCTAATCTACTAGAAGGAAGGGTTAATGGTTAACAACAGCATTGGCCTTCAACAATTGCTTCTTTAAATCAGCACCTAAGAAAAAAATATTATTACTTTAAAAAAAAAATTAATACTTTTCGTCTTCTTAAACATTATAAAACTTTATAATTTAATCTAAGAATAGGAGCTCCTTAGAAAATCTTTCAGTTTTGATGAGACGAACCTCAGAACAATAAAAATATAAAGAAATAATAAAAATTTGATAATCAATCGCTTGATGTTTTAAACTGCTTTCTGAGACCCTTCGGATTCAAAAGAACGAAAATTTGGGTAGTGGATAACCACTAAAACGCATACCAGTAGGAGATGGTAATACTATCAAATATAAAGCGTTAAAAATGTTTTAACAAATCGAAAGATTAGAACCATTATCATCTGAACAACCAGATAACGAAAGAAAATTAAATTCCCTTCAAGCAACGGCTTGTTATACCATTTTTAGAGAGGAATGAGTTTCTAAATCAACCCTTAAGTAGTGCTCCTGCGTAGCCGAAGAGTATTCCGCAGAGCTGGTTAAAGCAATCGAGAATAGGGCCTACGGTACCGGTGAAGTATTTAATACAAATGAAACTGATCATTTCTGGAAAAGGAGGCCAAATAAACTTGCACGAACTTATTTATACATATTGCAATGTTTAGAACCTTACAATCGACAGTAATTTGCTCCCGAAATCCGCGAAACAAAACTTTTGAGCCCGATCAGGCTTACAAGAATCCAAGTAAATATAGTTGGAGGCAGGGTTAGTTAACGTTGACTCAGACCCCCACAACCTAAAACAGAAAATCTTGACTGTAGAATTACGAGCGATTCATGAGTTTTCAATTTAAAATAACTTCGATCCTTGAACTCACCCCAAAACCATTAACAATCCCTTAATCAGCTTTAACAATCGCATACTGTTTGCTTGGTAACGGCAAACTCTACAATACCAACCTAAATTTCTCAAGTGGAAACGAAAAATTCCTTTAAAATTGTGAAAATTAAACACTTCAATATCGGACACGATGTGTCGATTTATGAGCTTACGAAACACGTGCAGTTTGACCTTTGTACCGCTATCTCCCAACACGAATACCATCCCCTATTTCTAAAGCGCAAACGATGAATGCCCCTAATGTTGCAAAAATGTAATATTCCAATATCGGACATGATGTATCAAAAGTCAAACTACATGTATTTCGTGAGCTCACAAATCAATACATTACATCCGATTCTAAAACATTTAACCCTGTCAAAAGAACTCGTCACTCGCACTATGAAAAACTGGGGAAGGCACTCGTGCCATGAGGGTAGCAGTTCAAAAATCAAACCGCACACATTTCGTGAGTTCATAAATCGACACATCACATGCGATCGATATATCCAATTTTGCAACTTCAAATCTTTTTCTTGTCTTCCACAATGAATAGTCAGTATCTTTTTCATATGATAATGATTGTAGGTCCGAGTTCGTTGCTTCATTTTTATATTCTTCGTTTCTCTCTTATTCGCTGGCCCAGATGTTGGTTTACCTGTAGAGTGCCAATTACAACCACAATCCGACGAGCTCTTTACTTCTAGTAGAAATTAGTTTCAATCCCCTATCGTATCCCATATCGTAGTGGACAATAAACTGCAGAATCGGTTAGTGAATTTTTTTTTGTCTTGATGCTGGTGCTGGGTTGATTGTATTTTTTTGTTTTGGTAAATTTTGTTTTCAAATATTATAGCGCTCCCTCCTCTTGCTGTGTTATCTCGGTCTATTGTGTGATATACTTGATATCCTGTAAATTGTATATGTGATTGTTTTGTGAAATGTGTTTCGCATATGAGCTAAACATAATTTTTTTGGACTTTAGCATTAGCAATTCCAGCTGATATGCTGCAATGCTCCATCGGGATTCCATGCAATATTCTAATGTTATTCATTTGTATGCTTTTATTGCAGGAGCTATCCTGATGTTGTTTTCTAGTTTTGTGGGTGTTTGGAAACAAATTTCAACATTTGACTATAGCGATCAGAGCCGTTATTTATTTGTGTTCCACTTTTAGCAACTTCGGAATATTTAAAGTCTGTACTTTGATGTCTTTGGTATATAGGTTTTATTTCCATTTCCTTTGAGTTTCTTAAACCTGTTGGTTTACTATTTCCTTCCCATTTTGCATCTTCTGAAGTTCTTTCACAACTTTATAGTCTCTGGAGATGGCGGGATGTAATTCGCCACAGTTCACATATTTTGATGGACATTCTCCGGGTTTTTTACATTCCTTTGTAAGATGTTTAGCTGCACACTGGCATCTTTTGCATTATGAAAGCAACTTTAATTTAGGTCTTGAGTCTATCTTCATATTTGAGATTTACCTAATATTATAAGTAATTATTTATATATTACTCGTTATCGAATGTTATCATAAATAATGGCAAAGTGGTTTTCTTTCTTATCATCAAAATTTGTGTAACTTTGTTAATTTTTAGATTTTTCAGAAGTAAGTCTACTTTTATTTCCTCTGGCTGGCAGGATGGATGCCAATTTTTGGCTATAACTTTTATTAGTTACCATTTATGATTTCTGGTGAGCGTTTTCCTTCTCTTAAATCCTTGCTTCTATTTGCCTTTCTACAAGAATCATTCATCATAAAACCCGGGTTCCCACTTAGGGTTATGTTTCCTTTCGGTGTGTTTTCCATTTCATTCGTCTTTGCGTTTAGACCGCGGGGTGTATTTTATTTCTTCCCTACCCTTCAGTATTCGTGGAAGCTGAGGAGCTTGCCCAGATCCGCCACTTTTATGGGCGCGCTCTCTAGCGGTTACATGCTCCGCCGAAAGAATCTGAATCCCTCCATTTTAAATGTCGACTCCTGCTTGAGCTAAGAACGTGCCTCTTCTGTGTGCCTTTCAATTTCAACTCAAGCTCCAAAATTTGTTCCTGTTAATCTACAAACCAACAATAATACCACCAAGAAATTTAATCTGCCACATATTTGTTACAAATAATACCAGAAAAAATTGATATAACCTTCAACAACCCTCAACACAGCAGCAATGTTAATGTTCCATGTAGAGCAGTTAATAAATCTAAAATTATGTTTGAGTTCAGATTAAGTAATCATACAACGTGTGTGTAACTGTAGGAGAGAAACTTTGGAATTTCATTTTCAAAATGAAACTATGCATACAGTTAAAACCCAATTTGTGTTAGTTGAGAGAAAACAGGAAATGAAAATTTTAAATTTTGCCTAAACGGCGCTGAAAATAAGATTTCTAGCAAAAACTACAAATTATTTACCCCCAACTATAATATTTTCAAAAGACGGCAAAACGAGTTATTTATCCTTATCATAGAAAAGTGATTTTGATGTAATAAAAAAACCGAGGATTATAACAAGTAAACCCGTTCAAGATACTCTATATGGAAAACGAAATACATCTACCGTTCAATAATATTCAAGTTGAACAACAAATTTATTAATGGTCGATTCTGGTTTCATCCTTCGTTCCATGCAATTGGTTCGATTCTAAATGGCGCAAATTCAGTCACTATGTTTTTCAGATTATAATGACTATTCCGGATTGAATTATGTAATAAGAAGTGCGAGGATCGTTGGTTTCTAGAACACTTTATGTCAGAAAACCATGGGGAAATATAATTAGAAGTAGTGTTCGTTGGTTCCTTGAAAAATTTGTTTTTAACATTTAATTAAAAATTATTTATTTTGCTTATGGCCCCTTTTTGTATTGGGTGCGGAACCTTGTTTAGGATCCAACCATTTCCATACTTGTATTTCGCGTTTGATATAGTATCTTTTAGGGGTTAGTTTAATTTATGAAAGTTTTAGATCCGCCTTATTTCATTTATTTTATTAAAAATATGAAAAAACAAGTATTTGAGGGGCCGCATCATTTGACCGAAAAAATTATATCGATGGACTCGAATCGTTGATATTTTTTTTGCCTAATAATTATTATCCGGAATTGCAATATTCGAAAATTTAAACTCATTTTTCAGTCATTCTTGTGCAAAGTAATCCAATTCTAAGCGGATTTGCGGAGTTCATTGTTCTAGTACAGATGAGAAATGAAGGATAATTGAACATTTACGCATAAGACGTAAATTTTTTAATCACATCAAAACAATTTCATTTATATTTCTTAAAATTATGGAAATTGAAGTAGCGGGAGTGTGGAGCGAGGGCGAGTTAATCAAAAATCGCTCATAAATTCCGTGAAAAATTAATGATATTTTTCTTCGATTATTTTTTTTGACATTTTATCTTTCGATATTTTCGTTTCGATGTTTTTGTAATCGACCATTTGAGAGCGGCGGCAACCAAGAAGAAGAATCTAATGTGGACATCGACATTAAAATAACAATTTGTGATCGAATTTGAAAAAACCATCTTTTGTTTCGTCGAAATTTTTTATCAGACTATTTTTTCGATTAAATTGCTTTCGACATTTAGGCATCCGATACTTCGATGTTTTCACAAGCGAGGGAAATCTCAAATGTCATTACAATGATGTGGTTTACGATTAACTGTCGATACAGTAATCGGTCTTACGATTAAGCAGTTTTACGAATAAGTGATTAACCATATGGTTAAATGTCCTTACAATTAAGTGCTCTTACGATTAAATGTTCTACTGGTCTTACGATTAAGTGCCTATACGATGATGTGGTCATACGGTTAAATATTTACGATGATATGGTTTACGATTAAATGATTACGATGATATGGTCGGATACCATAATTTATAGTGTACACTATAGCCATTTTAGTCCAATAATGAATATCCTGTGCCACGAATTCCAATTGGATTCAGTATTTTAACTTTTCTAAAATACATAAAAAAAATAAAAAAATTTATTTACTTTACGCACACGTAACGTTGAACTTTCAAGCTCATTTGTTGTTAAATGTGCAATTCATAAATATTCAAATTGTAGCCATCTCCTTCATTTAACGGTTATCAAATTTTCTTCAGCTAATAAGTAAGAGTAAGCAAGCATTACTTAGCTAACATGTGGCAAAGTGTTGGACTAATAATCTCCTTTTTGATAAATTTAGATGACCGGTATAAACTAGCTTATATCTGCTTCTACTTACAATAAGGATCAATTGGCATCCTGGAGGATCATCCAAAAAAAGGCTAGAATATAAATAGTATTATGTTTATTATTCTGATTAGGAGATCATATTAGCTGTAGTTGAATGACAAATTTTATGTACTTCGTCAAGTGGCTAGGACCTTGCAACCAAATCTCGCGGTATGGGTTAAATGCTAATATTACATTTTCACACAAACTCATAATTCATGTATTGTAATAAATTAATAAAGCAAGATAAGTCGAAATCTCTGGGAAGCAGAGTTGGCCATTTCATTCAAATTTAAAATTTTGTGATAAATTTGCTGTCCTAGTTAGGAAGTTATTCTTAGGCTGGTTGGATGCGTAATTTAACAATCTATTTCAGATGCTATCGAAACCTTCGTTCAAATCTCTGAGTAGGTGTGCTAATGACCGCTCAAACTGAGCGAAATTTGTCCTAGTTACATATCAAATATATGAGACTGCCCTTTTCAGTCCAATTTTTGCTTCGGTTTTTAGGCTGAATGAGCTGCTTCTTCGTGTTTTGCTATAATAAATCTTTACTCGTAGATAAAAACGAGACATATTTTTGGCTTCCCGAACTCGACTAGCTTAGATTTGAAGAAAGGGGTGAACTAATTTTTTACTTTTAAATTATAATTTGGCTAATTCCCATCAGAATATAAACAACCAATGTACAATACCACAATAAACATGTCGATCAAATTTTAGTACGTTCGCAAATTGTCAACCTATTTATATACATAAAAAGTGTGATCTCCGGTGTGCACGTTCATATTGTGTGCAGTGTGTATACCACCCATCCGCATTCTTCGTCGCGCACATTCACAGCATGGATGATAAATTTATGTATTTCCATTTTTGTTTTATTTGCCAATTTTTCGTCTCTCTATTTTCATCACAAAATATGTATTTCGTTTTATAATAGAATCATATTTTCATCATCCGTCACCCCTTGTTGCTATATACAAACATAAAAATTTTCATCCCTTAGAAATTCGGTTCTATATATAAAGAATTTCCACTGTGTGTCGCGTACAATATAAACCACTTTATATGTATGTATGTTTTCCTCCCTCGTTTCACCTCCCATGGGGTGGCTATATATATATATATATATATATATATATATATATATATATATATATAGTGTGTACTGTATGCACATACAATATCATGATGTGATGTTTATACATTCAGTCGTGATTATAATTTTTCATCATCATCATCATATCGTCGTATATACATTTTCCGCCACTTCATTCAATAATTTTTTGCTTGTTTTTCTTAATCGTTTTTATAATATATTTTTCAATTTTTCATGTTTTGCGGAATCGTGCGCGCATCATTCCGCATCAATCATTGTGTGCTGAGGAAAATTATAATTAGTTTTTCATAAAATGTGTTTTAATTATAAAAGGTGTTTTAAATTTAAAAAAAATTCATGAAAATTAGTGACGCAATAGATTTTATTCTATATACGAAATTCAAATATTGGATTTTATTTTGTTTATGTGTGTGTGTGTGTGTTTTATATACAAACATTTTTCTAAACGACGTCATCATTTTCATAAACTTTTATACTGTTAAATTTGTTATGTCGTCATTGAGAGCGCGCAAAGTGGGAAATTTAATTTTCGTGTACTTATGTATTGGTGCTTCATGTTTTTTATGATTTTTATAAACGAATAGTCCATCATATCGAAAAGCGCCATAGTTGTGAAGGTGGAAAATTGGAAAACAAAATTTTGGAAAAATACAAACTAGTTTTCAATATTATCGATCAAATACAGACATTTAATGTGTATAAGTGTGTTTGTGCTTTATATACAAATATAAAATTTAACGATAAAGTCGACAAGAAAATTGTCTTTTAAACATTTACCTAATTATAAACTAAATGTTAGAAAAATACTAAATTTCCAAATCACGAATTTATCACATTTCGATTTTAATTAGTGTTTACTTGCATTGAAGTGAAACTTTGTAGTTTCCAATAATAAATATCAACTTCTCAATGTGACCCATTTTTAAGTGGATTGTTATATTTGTGTGTCTTAAGAATGTGTAATTTATTAATAATATATTTAAATCTTAAGAAAGGTGAATGATATTCTATCTACGTATACGCAAGGTGGTGATGCTCTAATTTTTTATCACCGCATCATCATTTTAAATATGGATAACATATTTTAATGGTTTCTATAACACAGATAAATTTTTTTTATTGTTTATGACGTCATCAGCAGAAATGTATTAAATTTTTATTTAAGATTAAGACGTCAAAATGATACAGATATCTTGTAAGTTTATAATATTTTGTTGTTTTAATATTTTTAAGTTGAGTGCAAATCTATGTTCTACACAGATATATGTATTCCGTGGTTCTCCTCGATATGGATGTTTGATGATGGCCTTGAAAAAATAATAATTATGTTTGTATTTCTTGTGTATATATGATTGATGTGGGTGAGCCGTATAGTCAAGTTCAAAATTTCTGTTTTTTCTTCAATTATTGTGTCTTGTGGTGTATAATTCTTGGAAGATATACATAACACTGTTTTGAAGTTCCAGTGTATTATTTTTTGTTGGTGGTAAGAATGTGTGTGGTTTAATAATGTATCCAAGGGCAGTTGTAGGCCATACATATTCTCGATTAAGATTTTCGGTTGATACAATAAGCGATAACCTTGTTTTTATCAATGTACAGGTGTCATTTATATAAATATTAATTATTTTCTTATATCTGATGCCTCAATTTGAAGTGACGTGCCAAGGTCAAGGTTATCATGTCATACATAATTCTTGATTGCGGTGTTTGTGTACATCATCCAAACGATATGTTAAGTCGTTTATTCAATCGTTTAATACTAACATTGTATCCAATTCGATTAGCTTTGAAATAAAAAAACTTTGTCCGGTTCCATTCTTAAGACCGCTTTAATATAAAAATATAGGACCCTACGGCATGGTTAATGGTGTAACGTTTCTTTTCGTACACACTACAATTTTTAATTTAACTAATGACCACGTTATCTTTGTATTTTTCCACTGTTTCTATGCTTAGGCAACTTGTTTAGAAAAGTGGCTTTATCTTATGGGCATTCATTTCATAGGGTTGAAATATTCATAAGTTTTATCCTCTTGTTCGCTTTGTGATGTGGTACAAATAAGCACAATAGTAGTTCAGGCACCAGCCTTTTTTACACTGTATTTCTTCGGTAAAACTCGTAACATGATTAACTAATTAATATTTAGAAAACTCAAATAGTGCTCAATGGCAAACAAGGTACAGTTATAGTCCCAAAAGCGTGCAATTTCATTTTCGCAAGCAGCATACTACGCCACAGCTAAAAAGAATAAGACCAAATAGAACACCTCACAGGTTTTTCTGTTTAAACCCGTTAAAGACGAAAAAAACTTTAGGTTGTAGTGTGACTGCATTCGCACGCATAATATTAGTCATTGCTTCTTGGGCTATTTGGATTTCCAATATTCCCAAAAAAATCTCGTTTTCGTAGAAAAATAAAGGTATTGGAGCGCCCCAAGTTGCATGTGATGGTTATCGTTCATCTTTTACTTACCAACACTAGCACCTCTTTCCGAAGTCTTCATTTATTTTCCAAGATTAGTCTTCACACGTTTATTCTTTTCGATTTCAATGAGAACCGCACCCCGTGAGACTATTAACTTCAATTCGTAGCACCAAGAGTTAAATCCTTCATCCGCACGTTTTAAGGCAGCTTGAGCCCAAAAAAGTAAAAGAATGTACTAAACCTCATAAGGAAGGTACTCAAAATTTCGATCTGACCCATCCAACCCGCAAAATATACGTACATGGCGTGCTAATTGAGAATCTTCCGAGAAATTTTATTTTATCATACGCGACTTACCGCGTTTTCACGAGGTTTCAAAGGTTGGTGTAGACGAAAAATTTTCTTAATTGGATAGGATAATTTGTTTCTCATTCAGGGCAGAAATATTTTATAATAAACTTATAATTTGCCGCCAACACCGAAACGGTGAATTTGCGAACTAAATTGCTCATTGCAAAATTACTCATTACAAAGTTGTTTGGTCCAAGACCTTTCAATAGGTCATATTGCAATAAAAGAGAATCAGTCTGCCCGCAGCCCCATAGCGGTAGTTTTGAGTACTAAGGTGCTTCAGTTAAATTTGTGACACTCTTCACTCTTCATAATGGTGTCGATATCAAAATTGTGACTTGATCCAAAACCTTTCTAAAAAAATGACTTTGTTGAAATGAGAATAAACGTTGGTAGTCACGTCCAGCGCCATACCAATACATTTGACTACTAAAATGATGTAGTTACTTTGTGTCATTTTTCAAAACCTTTAAATAATATACGACACGTATATATCTATAATAAAAGAATAATTTTTTAACAGCGCCAGATCGGTGGATTTATGAACTAAATTAGTTTTGCCAAAATATTTGTTCCAAAATCTCTCAAATGATGTACTCTACCATATGGTGGTAATGCGTGTTTTTTTGTGATTTCTTCCCTTGCCGTATTAGTCTCAATAGCATTTCAATTCTTTGGATAACGTAGAAGAAGATTGGTGATAAAAAAATTCAAATCGCACAAGTCAAACACAGACCATAGACGGACCGTTTTTTAATCTTTGCAATCTGTTCTGGGTCCGAAGCACTCCCAACTCTTTCGCAGTTCGCTTTTCACGTTCTTATCTTACGCAGTCGTCTGCAAAATCGAGGACGTGAGGCTATAGTACTGGTATGGAAGATGGGTTGGCCCATGAGTTTTGCACTTCGACAGGGGGTCATAATTGTGTTCCATTTCTTCATAGATCGCAGTCTGATGAAAATTCCATTTTGTGTCCTATCCTATCCCTATCGGGATTCGAACCCGGTACCTCCCGATCCAAACGCCAAAGCTTTAACCATTGTGTCGTTTTCTCCGAGAAAACACCGAGAAAAGCAATTTTGAACGTAAATAATATTTTCTTATTTTTTGTCAGGATTTGGCCCTACGAATTTAAAAATCGAAAATCGGCGGACAAACAACCGTCTGGATGCTTGTATCGATGATATCTGGAGAATGGCTTTTACGATTTCATTGTTTTTTCGCCAATCTTCTACTTTTAACTCGGAGAATTGAAAAGCTTTTATACCTGTATGTCAGGGGGGTCTGACACCTGCCATAGGAAACAAACCAAAAACAAAATAGCACTACGATATGGCTTTACTGTTTTTTATTATTCCCATATTGTTGTGTATTATATTCTTTGATAGGTTTTGAATCAGACAATTTTAGCAATAAGACTTTAGTTTATAAATTGACCGTTATGGCGCTGGTGGTAAATTATTCGTATACTTTAGAATTTGTTGGTGTCGTGTATCATTGAAAAGGTTTTGAAGATTGCCACGAAATTAGTCGAGCCGCATTAGTACTGAAAACTATGGCATCCGGAGGAGATACATTCCGTCTCATTCCGATATAATCATATGGCAGATAGTTGAAAGATTTCGGGCCAAGCAATAAGTTTGTTATTAACGCCGTAGTTTACAAACCCGCCGAGTTGGCTCTAGTGGAAAACTACTCGTTTAAACGTTTCAAATTTAATTGTATCACGTTGTATATTCAAAACAACCGCGAACCAAGTAACAAGTTTATTTATAGAATTTATGTTATGTCACATATCATTGAGAAGTTCTTAGAGGATGTTGAAAATTTTGCTGAAGCCCTTAATACTCATTTCCTTCAGCGCCATAATGGTAGTTTTTATAGACTTAACGGACTTAGCTAAATTTTTGACATTCTCCATGAACTTTTCATTTCTCATATATTTCTTTAACTCCTATATATATTTTACGGCATATTGTTTAAATGGTTTTAGACCACATTAAAATGTTCTTATCAGTATTTTAGTTCATAAACCCTCCTTTATGGCGCTGGTGGCAAATTGTCTTGCCTTGAAAAATGCCGCAAAAGATCATATTTCCTTTATCCATAATTTGGTGCCACTTATCATGGGAAAAATTAAAGTTTGTCTGATTTTCTTATTTATTTATTTATGAAGAATATTTGTTTATATTCTTTTCCACCAACCCTGAAAACCCGAGATGCCGAAAATCATTATAAATTATGAGCATTATATTTTTCTGTGTCGTTTTGGATTGGGAATTCTCGATTTTCCCACATTTCTTGTGAAGGTTTCAGCTGGAAGCACTTCGAATGTTGAATGAGTGACAACTCAACATCATTCTTGGCATGAGAGAAATTGATTTCGGAGATTTGATTGTAGTCTGACTGTTTACATAGATTACAATATTATCTATGGAGAGGATACTATGTTATGTCTCAATGAAGTCAAAACCTCCTTAATTGTTGAGATCTGTGCTTTGTTCACATTGGTAATTAACAAGACGAGTGAAAAAACCTACATTTAGTTGATTTCTAAAAACTGTTTTTATTCTATCATTTGGGTTGGAGCTATTTGTGAACATTTTACAGGTTCGGTTTGCAACTGCTCTTTTAGTATTCTCCGATATCTTTTATCAAAGCTACCCTTTATAGGATACTGTATAGGAAGAGTTCGCCTTCTTTTAGACCTGTCTGACGCTAGAGATATGAAGTTAGGTTAGTTTTTTATCCGACCACAGAAGATTTTAATTTTTCCTTTGTTCCTGACCATTCAAGTGAGCTATACCAGAAGCCTATAACATTGTAATGGTCGCGGCACTAAATCAAATGGTCCATACAGCGTACAACTTAAGTTATTACGTGTTTTCTGGTTGAGCCATATTTCGTTTTTGGGCTGATTTGTAGGTAGTAATTGTGCAAACTTAGAATGGTCTCGTGTAAAAATTTGGATCCGGCAGCATTGTAATGATTTTGGGTGAAATTTTAGATAATATTCATGATTTAGAACGCATTTTGCTTATTATGCAATAGTCCGATTAGTTCTAGCTGTCCCTTTACTGCCGCTTTACATGACGCAAGGACGATAATATTCATTCAAGATGATCAATTTGGTCTGTTTGAGATCAAATCATGATAGATTTGGCTTAAATCATGATCGCCCTTTTCATAATAAAAATTCCAATGAATAATTCCTTTCTTTGAGAGGGTCACGGGTAACACCGCTTGTTGAAGATGTTGCCCTCGCGATCTGTGATGACGCACGGTTTCGTTCGGTTAAGCAAAAGCTTAATGTTTTTTTTTTATAGAAATGGGTTGGAATTGGTCATCATGATGTGGAAATTATATCTTATAAATAAGTTGGTGACTAGAACTTAGATCAATAATCCCTTCTCCATTCTTGTTAATTTCCTTTCCCCATAAAGGCAATGAGCTTAAATATCTCCCTGTGTGTATCGATCAGATTGGGTTGCAGACTCCATTTGTATAGATTATGTGTAGGTACGTCTTTACGTGAGATAATCCCAATTTGAGTAATTTGTATATATTGTAGTTGCCCATTTCCCAGCAGAATCTTGCTATTCGAAAATCGGAATGCTTCGAACCCTGTGCAAGTTCTGTTCCTTTTCCTACTTGTGCTGGTCACGTTCGCTATGAATTCACATCTTCAATCCTCCAGCCCCGCGTATTAACACATTTCAGAGTAAAATATTATAATTTAAATCTGTCCACTGCTGTTTGTTACCAGGTCGGAAACTAGCAGGATCTATTGGGTTTAGCCTTAGCATTAAATTAATGAACAAATATGATAATGAACTTGCATATGATGCTATAAATAACCTCGCCCCAAACTACGAGTATATGAAACACTAACCTATATCGCCCACCGCACAGCCCTTTATTATATTTTATTACCGAAATGACACAAAAATAACTTCATAATGCAAAAGTAAAACAATATCTACGGCCATTAACTTTTTGTTCTATACAAACCCTGCCGCGCACCGTGGTATCAATGCCATTTAAACAATCGCGAATTATTTCGTCTTACAGAAAATTAAATTGCAATAACCTTTTTTATGCTGCTCATTTCATATTCTGCGGTTTCCTATTTCAACCGCATCAGCGTTTCGAATTTTTCACTCTGTATATTTTATGTGTCTGTGTACTTTATGTTAAATATATAACCAAGAACATATAAAGCATAAATTTTACATAATTTTTTTTTTGTTTTGTTTATTTTCAGGCCGATGCATCATTAGGAATGTTAGAACGTGAATATTTACGCGATTCATTAGGTTACGTATTACGAATACAGGAAGTTCAAGAACGAATAAAATTTGAATTTGTTGAAACTCTGTTACGTAAGTATATCGTTTGTGTCTTATAATCGTTTGTAAGCCGATTTAATATATGATTTTTGTTTTTAATTTCTAATTTTAGAATTTATATCGGGATGGTTAGTTTTTTATCACTATGGACATGAAATATATGAGGATGCCAAAGAATATATGAAAGATCTACAATTTAAAGTTCAAAAGGTATGAAAACATGTTTCCACTCATAAATTGATTTCTATTTTAAGATTTTATTGGGTGGTTTTAAAACATCTTCATTTAATCTTGGTGCTTAATCATGGAGAACATCAAAACAAATAAAACCAAATTCTAACGAAAGGAGTTAAATTTATTACAACGAATTATTATTTTTGGAAGATGAAATGTGTAGGTGCTTGGATGTTTTGATTGCGCTTATCTCGTGGGATGTTACAATTTTGTTGTTGTCGGTAATAAATTGCACGTGTTCGTTATAAACCCTACGTACTTTTTGGCATAGATACATTTATTTTGGTCTATTACATCTATATGAAAGTTCATAGAGTACGTATCAACCATCTCAGTTTAGATGGTTTTATGAATCGTATAATATCAATTTTGTCAAGATAATCTAAAGCATTATTCCTGAATACGATATGAAAACGAAAGTACAAGATTTCTATTCAATTTTAAATAAGAATTGTACGAATCTGTGACATATAAATCTTGTATTTTCGTGCATTGGTGCATCATCGGCTTGTAAATTTCTAGACTTTTGTCGAAACTTTAAGATTTCTTTATTCGCGTAGAATACTCTGGTTGTGAATCCCGACGTTATGTCTGAGAAACTTGCGTTTTCATCAGTTACCACCGATTCTGAATATTTAAATCTTTCGCCTTTTCATATTGTACCCCATCCAAGGCGAACTCTCCACGTGTTTACCTACTTGCAGTAACCATATCTGTGTTTGGGTTTTGTTTCCCTGATCCTTGACAGATATTATCGGCGTAACCCAAAAGTTGACTCCAATTGTAATATAAACAGCTGTGCACCAAAGATCACAATAGTTGTGACAATCTATCCTACCTCTCTTTTTATTAAATTCTCGCTTTATAGTGGGCTATATAAGGATTACAGCCCTCGCACGTTTAATCTATTCCCCCGTTAGTATAATTAATTGGGAGAGATTATGAATTTCAAAACATGGTTCAAGACAAAAAAATCTACTTAAATATGTGCTATTCTGTTGTTTAGTAAAACATTGATGATGATTTGAGACTCAAAGTAAACAATTTTCGAAACATAAAATAAAATTTAGACCTGAGAATTAAGTACATGATCAGAAAACTTTTAAAGCAAACAATGCTCAAAATAAGAAAAGAAATATAAACGAGAATTAATTTCTCGATTCCAGAATATTTTCAAAGCGATCGATTCTCAAAATATATAAATAAAATACAATTTTTACAGTACACTAATTCAGAATATGTTCAAAGTGAATAATTCCCAACACAAGAAACAAAATATAAACTTGAGAATTAATTGCCTTTCAAAGCAATTCACAAATCGAAATTTTGGGTTATTGGCGATGGCAAAATAATTTTTGTTTCAGAAATGTTTACTTGTAAGTATTCTTGAATCATGCTTAATTCTCTTTTCTAAATTTATATATTCTTCTTCTTGTTTTGAGAATTATCCGCTTTAAAAGTATTCTGTAATCGTGCTTAATAATCATGTTCATATTTTATTTTCTTGTTTTGTGAATTACATCCAGGTGAGGTTACCAAGACGAAGGTTTAAACTAATAAAATTTTGAATTCATTAAATTAAAAAATCGGTCATGAATCAAGAATACTTTCAAGTAAACATTTCTCAAAACAAGTAAAGAAAGTATAAACTTGAGAATTAAGTTTGCGAATCCAGTATATTTTCAAAGCAAACTATTCTCAAAACAAGAAAAATATTTACTGAAAAATATAAATTGTATCCACAGCGAGATGTGTAAAATTCAAAATTTTTTTGGAAATAAAGATTTCAGTATAACTTTCTGAAATTAAATAAATCATAACAAAATCGGAATTGTGAATTTTACCAATATTTGGAAACAAGGTTCTGAATATAATTTTCTCGAATCAAAATAAATTGTATCAAGATCTTAATTCTGGACACAATTTTGACCATAACTTTCTCAAATCAAATCAAATTCTATCAGCATCGGATCTGCGAAATTCATAATTTGATCTTAAATTTTTCGAATCAAATTGTATCCAAATTAGATTTATGAAATACATCAATTTTTTGGTAATGCATTTTTGATCATAAATTGTTTAAATCGAATCAAATTTTAGCAAACCCTGAAATCTGGGTTTGCTAAAATTTGATTCGATTTAAACAATTTTTCTTATTTGATTATAAAATTTCATTTTCAATCAGATTTAAGAATAAAAATATTAAACATATTCATCAATTATTTGGAACTAGAGTTTTGACAATAACAAATATCTATCAAATTTGTCTGGGTAATTGTAGCAGAGAAACTCGAAGTTCAAAATAAAACTGCATACCGAATTCGTCCTAATTAGTGCTCACCGGAAAAAATTAATGCTAGTGTAGGAGTCGAGAAAACAGGAAATGAAACTTTTATTTTTTGTCATTTGAATTTTGAATCTGGATATCTCCATTTTAAATTACAACGAGCAAAAAATTATTTTATAATGTTTTCCTGACCATTCAAAACAAGCACATTTATAAAATTATACCTCCATTTCTCATACAATTGCTCTGCCCATTTCTTAATATTTCACATTTATAGTAATAACTTGTATGTGATAGTCGCGTTTTATAAACGCGATTATCCTGTTTTGGTGAAAATCGTTTAATGATGGATCGGGAAAATCTATTCGCGATTATCTACTTTGTGTCTGTCTAATATCCAAATCCGATTCTAGCAAATCATTGAACCCCAACTATTATATAAAAGATCACAATTAAGAAAATGAGGAATAGACAAACTCCTTCAAGATTCGATATAGAAAAAGAAATATGTGTATCTACCGTTTAATAATATTTAAGTGAAACAACAAACTTATTAAACATTTTCTGAAAAAGTTTTCTATAAACCAACCAACTTGGCCCTTCTGATTTGAAAATACTCTGTGCTTATTATTCAACCTAAGTGATTTTATTCTGCACACTGCTTTTTTTATTTGTGAATGTGTTCTGTCCTTACACTGTGCATACTCGGCTCATTTGGTTCTGCGCAATCTTTGCAATATCTGGGGTAAACCTGCTTGCTCGGGTTGAATTAAAACTAGGCCCAAAGACATAAAGTTTTCTAGAAACCAACGAACTGGGTACCTCTACTGGCATATGTCCATTAGGCAATATTAATGTTAGATTTATATTCGATTTTACAAATAATTGTAGCAGAAACCATTATTGCAATAAAACCATTGATATTGCAAAAACATTGCAATATAAATTTTTTATTTTAGATAATGAACGCCCAGTTACAAATTAAATGGACAGTTAAAGACAATTAAATATAAAAATCAAATCTCAGACACGCCGTGGAATGATTAAGTTAAGGATTCTAACGCGACCTATTTGTAGCAGGGATAATGAGAAATGGGCATCAGTTATTTTAAATAGTAATTCCTACCAATCACCCGATAGACAAACTCAATTATAGCTGAAACCGATTGGAAATATAAGTTGAAGATAGACATATAGAATCGGAGGCTTTATTATGGAGTTTGCAACATTTGAACATTTAATGCATAAACCCTGATCTGTTCAGATAGTTGAACTGCTCGCTCGATTAGTCGCAGTGAAACACTGGCGCCTATTTTAAACCCCAAACCCAAAAATTTTATTCTATTCTATTCTGTATTCTTCATCTATTCAAGTCGAATACGGCCAAAGCACAATAACACTAAACGTTTAAAGGCTTCTAGGCCTAAAAAATGTACCAACTTAAACTTCAATTATTTTCCGATACTTCTGATGTTTTTGGTATCAGAGGACGTGCCATTTTTGACGGCGAATAAAGTCTGTCGAATTACCACATTTGACAAATTCCAGACATGAAAATTTTTCGCATAATGTCGAATATACTCGTCATAAAGGTAAACAAAATCACATTCGTATAAATGTATAATTCGTTTAATTCAACAAATCTTTATTTATTTTAATCCACAATAGCTTGTATTATCGTCTTCGCTGAAAAATAATTAAGCTGGGAGAAAAAGGTTTTCGAAACAAAATTTAACAGTTAAAAGGTTAAAAGGCGATTGTCCGGGTAGGATACGAGAAAGAAGATTGTATTAGTTGTGTGAAAATGACTCCGCCCCTTTTTACTAAAATAAATAACATTTGCTTGTTTAGAAAATAAAAGAATTATTTATTGAAAGTATGCTCCATTTACAGCTACAACTTTCCCCTATCTTTCAGGCAATTTAAGGATTTCCTCTCTGAAGAAATCCTGGTTTTAGACGATCCAATCAATAAGCCAATTATCGATTTCTTCGCAAGAATTGAATCGCTGTTCGGAAAGAGACGACTGCATCGACCGGAATAAGTAGTAATCTGAAGGAGCTATGGCGGTGGCCATGTAGTTTTGCATTATCGTGTTGAAAAATAAATTTGTTGTGTATATTCATCCTCGTCATTTTTTTTATCTATATCTCGATTCAAACAGTTAATTATATACCACACCTATTTGATCCCACCAGATACAGAGCATAACCTTATTGCAATGAATACTTCGCTTTGGTTGCGATGGACCAGCTGCACCAGGCTTCATCCAAGATTTTTTGCGTTTTGAATTCTCATAATAAATCCATTTTTCATCTCCAATAACTATTCAATGCAAAAAAACCCTTTTCTTTGTTGTCCTTGAAGCAGTATTTCGCAAATTATTTTCGACGTTCGAGGTCTCTTTCTTTTGATTCATGTGAAACCCAGTTGCTAGCTTTATGAATCATTCCGATTGTATGTAAACGTTTTGCAACAGTTGATCGATCAACATTTAATGTTACAGCCAATTCTGTTCTGCCAAATTTTTGGGTAGTTTTCCATGCTCTTTATCTTCAATGCCAAAATCATCATTTTTAAATCTTTGAAACAATTATTTGCATGTTGTATTCGATGAAACATGCTTACCGTAAATTTTCACAAGCAAACGATAAGTTTCCGCTGCACTTTTATTCTTTGCAATAAAACTTCCCGCAAATGATGTTTATTTGGAATGGAAGTCGACATTTTCAAGAAATTAGAAGTACTAGTTATCTCTCTTCAACCAAATGTTGTATAGTGCGTTTGACAGATGAGCTTACATCAAATACTATAGAATACCAGTATTGCTCATTTATAGTACACGTAAGCAGCACTAGTAACGACACCTATCGGGAAAGGGCGGAGTCATATTCACATACCCAGTACATAAAATCAATCCGATCATCGTATGCCTCTTATCAGTCATTACATATGGTAGTTGGAGCTAGACGCATGCGATATAGATATTCCTTAAACTGACAAGGTCCATTCAAAATCGCAATAAGAGCAACTCTTTGATTATCCTTTTTCAAATATGAGAGGATTTGACTCAGCAATAAATTTTTTCGCTCTACAACAGCCGGTTGGGTTGGTAGTGAGAAGAAATGGTTGATTGCGACTTTAGCACTATTAAATGATAAAGGAATAACAATTTCTGATTTTAATGATCTTGGAATCAATCAAGAAGGTTCACCCAAATTATGAGCACCGTCTTGCAGTCAGTGCATATGAAGATATTGAAGTTTTTGATATCACATTTTAGCGCTTTGGACACACTATAATTCAGAACTTTGATCTCAATTTGAAAAGCTGAGCAATAAGTACCGAGACTACTTGACGCCTTAAAGACAAGCTTTAAGCAGCAAACACCGAAATCTGAGTATAAAACAAGAAATTTGCACGGTTCTTCGCTAAAATCGTGAGATATCCATAAATCTCTCACTCAATGAATTAGAGAAATTAATCGCAGGCATTAATCTGTCATTATAACCATATACTTGAATCGACAAGCAGCAGAGCACGCTGTGCCTAAAACATCTGAGCTCCAACTGATGAATGAAAAATGTTTTCCGTAGCAATCAGTGGAGTACCCAACAAATCACCAGTGATAGATATACATGGTGGGTTGATATAGCACAACATTTTTCGAGACAATCCACATAAAGTGTCTAAGCCTCTGTTCCATTGCCGAAATATATCAGTCGATTTTTGAAGTTCATACCTTAAACGGGAATTCTAAAATTATTTAGAATCCATCACGATCGGGTTTGGTGATCAGGTTGCCAGAAAAGGGAAAATAATAAGGCTACTCTGATTTCTGCATTTAGGGACCAGATCAGTTTCAGGTGGAGTTACGTGAAGATTCTTAATGACACGCCAAGATTCCACAATGTTGCCCGAGGTCAGATACTCTGATGTTTCCTTAAGATGTTATAATTAAGTTGTCAGCAGAACACTGGGCGCTGTTGAAATTTTTCTAAAAGTTTATATATAACTAAGAGTCACAAAAATAGTGAAAGTACACCACTCTGTGAACAAACTTTGGTAACTTTTACAGAGACTCAGAAACCACCCAACTCAACATCGTCAATGCGAGATTTAACCATCGATTCAATCCAATTTTAAATCGTGTTATCGATATCGATTCTGATACACAAAATTATAATTGTAGAAAAAGATGTGCTATCAAACGCTCCTGGAATATTCAGAAACGTACCCATCAACAATTTTTTGTTATTCTTTAATGAACTGGTCCTTGAATGAATCTATCTTCTTCTACCTATCTAAGAATAAAAATGGCTCGACTGTTTCGCAGTGAACTTGCAATGAAACCAAAGCTCATACAGATCATGCATAGCAGCATAATTATTAGATTGTACGGAGGCAACAGGATCGGAGCCAATGACGTTGCAACCAGAAAAATGAAACCGGCCTGAAGGGTCATAGTTTAGATTAGGTTAGGTTTCAGTGGTTGCTGTTGCACACTTAGCCCAATTTTGGACCATTGTGACGCCACAGAATCCGACATCATTAAATGGGTCTTCCTAGCCACATTGTAGTCTATAGCTTGTTTTGAAAGGAATCAATATCCTCTACCAGTTGCCACCGAGTATTGCAAACTCCATAGTTCTCTGGAGTAAAGTTCCCAATCTGTTAATTTTTTTCGATAAGGTTTTAAAGGTGGTCTTATAAAGTTAGGATTTAAAACGGCACACCTGTTCCTGTACAAGTCAAAATGGCATTTGTTACTCCAATTTAGAATTAAATGATGCGCTTGGAGAGTTGCACAGTGATAATCGCCGCTATTAATATTTGAACTGACCCAAATTGTATGTTGCGCGTTCGTGTCACAACCAATTATAACGGGAAGTTTCTTAATTAGACTTCTTTACACTACAAGTCACACCGAGGGAGGTAGTTCAGGGAAATCATATGAAAAATCAAAATCAACGACACAGCCGTGAGATTTTCAGAACTCCACTCATGGAATGCGTTGATTAGGCATAACAATGCTCTAGGCTTCGAGGCTTGAGTCTTGTAAAAGATCTTACTGTTACTATTATTTAAACGAAACCTTACAAAGGGAAAAAGTGCCATCTTAATCGGTGGAGAACAAATATTAGTTCCACTCTAATTAGCAATTTTTAAAAACACTTCCAAAACTCGAGATGGATGGTTGCAATTGCCAAAATCATGTGAACTTCATTCATTCTTTTATGTCATTAATTTAAATTTGCCATTTTACAGAAGTACTTTCAGAAAGAATTTGTTGAGAAATAACCTTCTTCCATTCAAATTGGCTATTTTCCAGAACCACAACTCTTTTGGGAATCCCATTTCCATCGTAGAAGCCAAAATTAATCTTAATCGGTTAAGAAATGGCTTAGTTTCATTCATATTTTGCCATTTTTTAGAAGCTGATTTTGAAATTTCATCTTCATCACTTGAATGGAATGAAACCAAATAGTTGAGAAATGGTAGCTTATAGTTTCATTGAAATTGGGAATTGTTTAACAACCACATCCCGGGTTTACCTTGTATTCCCATTTTTATCATTGAACCTGATTCCTTATTAATCGAGTGAGAAATAAATAGATCAGTCCCATTAATTTGACAATTTTCTAGAATTACATCCGGAAATCTTATTGAATGAACCACCAGAATTATGCGGTCTAAAATATATCAAACTGCAAAATAAAACGTCGTTCATGAAATCAGCCAGCGCATCACAGTACAGAATCAGCTCAAATGATGGTGCGTCATGAAAAATAAACAATGAGAAGCAATTTACCAACCTATTTTTGGCAAAAGGTAACGTGCCATTTTTATTGGTTAAGCGAAGAGTTTTAAGTTTACATTAACCATTTCTAACCAAAATGTTTGGGTTTGTTTGCTGCCGACTGTTGATTTCCTCACAGATGCTTCGGAAAGAAGATCTGTAATCTAATTTGTGATTTTTTTTATAAACTTTTCTCAAAGTTTCAGCTTTATTTTCTGACTTACGCTGAAGTTCACGGGTTACCTCAGAAAATTCGTAGCCTACATAGAAACTTTAAAACTTCATGGAAACACACGCGATATATAGAATCATTTCTGTTGAGTTTACGTTATTAATTTTATGTGTTCCTCTCCCCATTTTTGCCGTTATTATTAACTTGAAATATTCGTGAACTGATCACCAGAGTATCTCCCTGCAACAGGTTATTTTTTCGGTTTTAATGGAATTACATTTTGCTTTTCTGATGGCTAAGTTTTAATCAATTTTTCATTTTATTTTTGATATTTAGACGAGAGACAATTTTACCGAGACACAAGCAAAAGCGGAGGAGCTAAAAGCTAAATACATGGATAGTAAAATGGTAAAAAATTCGACTACTGTTTCAGAATTTTCTTTAATAGATTTTTTTTTTATTTCCAGAAAATCGAGACTGAATATGCAAAACAAGGTTATTTGTTTTTGATGGAAAAAAGTAAGTTGCCTAAATTGGAAAAGTATACGCGACGTAATTTATTAAATTATTTTATATCTTTGTTGCAGAGGCCTTCACAGCAATATGGGTGAAATACTATTGTACATACAAAAAACAAGACAAAATTTTTTCCATGGTCCAGTACAATCAGATATCTGGACGACCTGATAACAACGGCGATCACTATAATTTGGTCTCGTGCACAAGAAGGGCCTCCGATTTTGAGAAACGATATTGTTTCGATCTAACGTTGGAACAAAAACCCGGTCAAATATTTACATTTCAAGCACTAAGCGAAGAAGATCGAAAAGCGTGGGTGAACGCAATGGACGGCAAAGAACCAACGAGTTTGGCCACTTCAGGTGTAATAATACATAATGAAGATTTTCAACTGGATGACGTGGGGTTCGCATTTGTACGGAAATGTATTGAAACCCTAGAGAATCGTGGGCTCGAAGAGGAGGGTTTGTATAGAGTGGGAGGAGTGAACACAAAAATAAATAAATTATTAGGTTTAGGAGTTGATCGGAAAAAGACTGAAAAAGAGCGGCTACAATTTTTTACTGATGATAGTTTCGGCGATTTAATGGAAAGTAAAACCATAGCAAGTGCATTAAAACAGTTTCTACGACATTTAAGTGAACCTCTTATGACATACCGGTATCATAATGGTTTTATAGCAGCTGCAAAACAGGAAACCCGATTACAGAGGATTAGTGATGTGCACACGCTAATACATCGACTACCCAAAAATAATTTTGATATGCTCGAAATGGTGGTGAGGCACTTAAAAGCGTAAGTACCATGCAGGATTTTATTGAATCGAATCGAAGCTTATTAAATTTTCTTTTCAGAGTTTCAATGAAATCGCACAAAAATAAAATGTCGGTGTTCAACTTAGGTGTTGTATTCGGCCCTACATTACTCCGGCCTCTTGAAGACACGATAGCATCCATTCTGGATATTAAATTTAACAATGTCGTGATAGAAATCCTTATAGAAAATTACGATGTAATATTTCGACAGCCACCAAATAATATGAAGCCATGTGATTATCTAGACTATTCGACAGTATCGGAGCCTCGGGGCGAACAAATGATGGGCGGAAATCATATAAATAGCAGCTACCACAGAAGAACGTCAAACAGCAATAACACAACACAACCGGTAATGAGAGTGGTAACAAAATCAAAACATACCGACCCGATAATGTCGTCTAGTTTACAAAATATTCCGAATGGACTATCGATACATTCGACGACGAGTAATGGGGGCACGGGGATTACAAAAAATAATCACCATCCCATATATGATACAAAGAAAAGTTTAAATAGTATGAACCAATCGACACCGTCCTTAATACAGGATGCACATTTATCCCCGCGCGAATTAACAGCTATATCACGACTTACGGGACTAACAACCGTTGCGGGTAGTGGCAGCACAATCAGCACAAATACGGCAAACGAATCACAGTACATAACATCACCGTCACTAATACGAGCCGGACAGCAACAGAATAACTACACAATGGCGAATCGAAATAATAACGATCGACCACTACTCATAAATAGGCACACGGAAGGACTGTACGGTGGACCAAAATTGCACCATCCCATGACATATAGTGAAACAAATTTAATACAGCAACAGCAACGCCAGATTGGCGGTAACAATATATCCGCGGTAGATTCCCAATCGATAAACGATCGTATCAATTCGACTAGTAGTTCAAACGAGAGTGTTTGCTCATCGTCGAGTCGGGATCTAATATCATCGCCCTACAATCGTTACAATAATCAGACAACGGTGACGACACAAAATTTATACAATACGAATACGTACGCCGCATTAATACGTGATAATAATGATGCTAGTCAAAATTATTCGCCGAAAAAAATTCAGCGTGGTAAACCGGTCGGTAAATCGAAATTTCATGTGGGACGTGACAATGTGTAAGTTGATGATAGATTTTTTTCATTTTTCTTTAAACAATAATAATTTTAAGGCTGGATAAAATATGGTTCGTTATTATTGGACGCCCAACGCGGGGCACAACCATGTATTATTTAATTTTCTATATTTCTTAAATTGCTTGCATGTATAAAAAAAAAATCTAACTTTTAATATTAATTCGAATACTGATAAATACCGTACATTATGACGCCAAATATGGGAACTGGCCAATCTCTTTTCGACTAATCATTTTAACTGAACTTAATTCTCTGGTTTTTTATGTTTTTTGCGAATATACATATTTTATTAGCGAAACTAAAGTTTTGAAAATATTTAATTCATCCTTTTTGCAGCAGAGTTCGAACGTTATACGCCTGCCTCGCAGAAAACGACGGTGAATTATCCTTCGAACCAAATCAAATAATTACAAATGGTAAGTGTTTATTCTCAAATGTCGCTTTATAACACTTAATTTGTTGTGTATAATATTTATACTTTAGTTCGACCATCAAACGAGCCTGGATGGCTTGAAGGGACTCTGGGCGGAAAATCGGGTCTAATACCCGAAAACTATGTGGAAGTATTACCTTAACGTACAGTTAAAAATTAAATAATAACAAATAAAAAAATCATTCTCTAATTTACATTTCTAATAAATATATTATTAATTATAATTATGAGTTTACCTAATTTCCTTATTAATTATATAATTTTTGTAAATTAAATGTATAAAAAATTAGTAATTTAAAATTACTTAATTTTCGTATTATAAAATTGGTGGCCATATATTGAAATTGAGAACGTTTACGTGTTTTTGAGCAACTATATAATTTAAAACTTTATAAATTTTGAAATTTAATTTTAACTATTGAAAATATATAATTAAAATTCAAAAAACAACAAACACTGTTCTGGGTAAAAAATTAGAAATATAACATTATTATGTGTAATAATGTATTATGTAGTCGATCCTCAATATTGAGCAACTCTAATTTCGATGCCATTTGTAAGTAAATTTTTAAAAACATAGCTCTATATAATAATATATTAATACATAATATAATTTTAATAAAAAAAATGAATAAATTACTTTTAATTAAAACACCAATACATGTTTATAATATTAAATATTTATATATACGTACATATGTAAAAAATATTTTGAGGTTTAAATATCAAAATGGAAGCAATATAATTTTTTACACCTCAAAATTATTAAACTTATATTTATGTATATTTCTAATTTTTATCTCAACGTAAAACCAAATTTATATAAAATAAAAATTAATTTTAATTTTTTTTAAAAACTATATAAATGGAAAAAAACTATTTTTTTACATATACATGCATAAAACATATATAAATCACCTGTGATACTTTCACATTAATAATTATAATATTTTTGTTTGTTAAACTATTTTATCTATTATTTAATTATATTTATATATATATATATATATATATATATATATATATATATATATATATATATATATATATATATATATATATATATATATATATATATATATATATATATATATATATATATATATTTCTTTCTTTGTATATAAATAGTTTATAGTTTTTGAAACATATTATGATATACATAATATTATAATATTAATCAGATTTTTAACCGCCTAGAGATTAATCTTAAATATTCAATGTAATAGTTGTAGCACCGATAATTATTTTCCGTTTTTGTCATTCCAGTTCATTATAAAATTTCAAATAATTTTTTGGGGATGAAACTACGTTTGGCCTAGTTGATTTACTAACACGTCAAGTCTAATTAGATTTTTTCGGCGCGGAATGAAGCTTGAAACTGGTAATATATTTTGGCGCCCAATGTGGGGCAAATTTATTATAGGATAGGTGGCACTGTGTATGAATTTAAAACAGTGCAGTAATTTTTAAATCGATTTAATTAGATTGAAATATTTCTCCTGTTCAATACAATTTAATATATCACATTTCCGTTCTACGCCCAATCAGGGTATTAATGTTGAGGTAAAGGTACTTTATTGTTTCTCTAATTATCTAATCTTTGTTTCAACGGGAAATGAAGTATTGAACACTTACTTATAAGTGGGCGACCAGCGAAGAGCAATTTGATATGGTTCATCGATCACTGTGAAGGATCGTCCCTTGAATTATTATCATTATTTATTATTATTATAATCTTTATTACAAATAAAATAAATACAAAATTGAGCAATTTTTTATAAATATACAATTTAAAATTTTAAATAAAATAAAGCTCCTTTAGACGTTGTGTCTATAGTGGAGCAATTAAGAAAAATTATAATTAACATTAAAATAATATTCTTTGGTTACAATTCTATACGCACATATACTATATACAAGCTCAGTTTTAGTTTTGTTATATTTGTAAATTTATTCTACGGCTCATTTGGATATAATATAAATAATTAATTTCATTTCATTTCTAAACTTCTCATTATTACAAAGAAGATCCACAAGATTGTTTGGATTTCTCGTAATATACGCATGATATATTCCACTATGATAACAATTGCTGCGGACAAAAAACATTTTCAATATTTAAAACACGTATAGATTTCTCAAAGGAAACAAATTGAACTCACGAAAAAGCGGAATTGTGGGCGGGCGAGCGTAAATTATTTTAACAATTCTTCTCTGCCCCATCTAGTTATTCCATACATTATGATTGATTCTACAAGAGCATGATAAAAACATAAGATGGACGCAAATGTCGAAGATAATAAAATTTATACACGGCAGTAATCTCAATTTTCCTGATCAAATCAGAACTGTGCCTTGAGGAACACCATGGTTTCGAAGGTAACTGATAAATCAATCTAACAACTTGCCTCTAATTCCGATACTTGGTAATTTTGTAAGTAGTATATTGTAGTTAACAGTATGATATGCCTTCGAAATTTCCACAGTATACACCCAATCAGAGTGGTAATGTGGAAGTGAAGCTACTTGTGACGTAGTTGTTTCACTAATTGTGTTATTGTTTTTTCACTCCGTTATGAAACTTGGAAATGGTAATTGTATTGGAATGGAGCGATTTTCGCTAATATTTCAGTCATGCAGTTCTGGGGTTCTATCATGATTTCCGCGAGCAATCTTGGGGATCCGATTTACTCTTTTCGATCCCTTTCAATTTTTGTATCATGATTTCCTCTCTCGGATCTCATTAACCGCCATAATCGCACATATTTAGCGTCTGTTAACTTCATATTTTCCGGTGTATATGTATTCTTTCGGTGTATATGTTAAATAGCAAACATGTGTAATTTTGAACAATTTGTTGGCGGAAAATTCTGTTTTATGATCCCAAATTCAAGCTATCGTGCAAAAATTGTTTCGTGATGAAAATTATGATAAGGTTTCTAGATATACTCGACACTGTAGTTTGAGAACCACAGTAGGTTGAGTTTAATGCACTTGCATCGCATTTAAATCGATCACGATTAGATTGAATAACGTCTCCTGGTAAAAACAATTTAACGTTTCACATTTTCGCTCTACGCCTAGTCAGAAATGCTAGATGTAGAATTGAACTACTTTTGGCCTAGTTGTTTTACAACCGACTTATGTTTTTCTATTGTGAAATGAAGTTTGGAAATCGTAATTATATTATGGCGCCCATCGTGGGGCAAATGGATGTAGTGTAAGGCCTTACAGTAATTTTTAAATCGATTCACGATTAAATTGAAAACGTCTCATGTTGAGTATAAATTGATGTGTCACATTCTCGCTTTACATCAAATTAGATTATTAGTCGTCTAACAGTTTTTTCAACGCCAAGTGAAGTTTGAAACTAGTAAAGTAATGATATTATGGCGCCCAACAAGGTGCAAATGGAATGTTTGTTTATTTTCACTAAATATTCAGTTATTCAGTTATGGGTCTACTCGACAGTACTGCTTGGGGAGTGTTCGACTGTGGTTGACTTTAAGCCCTTGCAGTAATTTTTAGAACGATTCACGATTATGCATTCAGGATGATAATGTGGAGGTGTAACTACTTTTGTTCTAGTTGTTTAAATAATCGCCGAAACGTTTTTGGTTTGAAGTTAAGAACTCGTAATTGAATTTTGGCGCAGGGCATATCGATCTGATTAACTAATCTTACAGACTTTGAAGTTTCGATAGATAAGTCGCGCAGTAAGCTGTATATCCGAATCACCCGCTGTGTGGCCGAAGTCATTGTCATATATGCAGCCTCAGTTGTTGACAGTGCCACGGTTGATTGTTTTCTGGAATTTCGCTTTTCTTCAAAGAACGCAGAATTCGTTTAACGGCTATCCAATAAGTCTACCCAGTGTTATGGTTGATTGGACTAACAAAATTCACGGCATAACACACATCTGGTCTGGACACACAATCTGGAAATAATATACTCCAACAGTTGACTGATCAACTGGCATTTAAGCCAGTTATATTCTGTTTCTTCCACTGGTCTTCCGGTCACGAGTTATTTGTTGACCTCGTACATACCGCGCTTCATCCACAACTTTCATCTTGCATGTCGAAAGTCGGTTATCTTTGAGGTTTTTTATCATCTGTTTGTCGTTCGTGAATATTATTAAATCATCCACATAAACTGCAACTAATATCATCTTACTTTCACTAACTTGATAATAGTTCGAATTTGAACTTGGAGAAACCAGATTTTAACAATTCATTGTAATTTTATCATTCAAATTCGACTTGCCTGTTTCAACGCACACTTCGCTGTATGTGAACTTTTAACTTCGCCTTCATCCTAGATCGCTGGTTGTATTGAAAGTCACATCGTTGTCAATATGTTTTATTATCAACACTTCGGTTTTCAACACGCTGATTCTCGTAGAAGACTACATGAGGACTAACTAAAATCCGTTTTATGTCGGTGTGTATCATTGTATCGTTTTATAACCATTCTAATTATTGAGTTTGCATCATTTTGTCGCTTTTCTGTACGCAACAGAACACCCGAAACAGCGATATTCCAGTTTTCTCCCAGGTAATGTGTTTATTAACTCTCTCTATTGATGTACTACTACAGTTTTGCTACGTTCTACTGTCCATTTCGCAGGTGCCTTCGGTTCGTGATAATTCGACCTTATCTGCTGATGAATAATCCTCGATTCAATCGCCGTCATTGGATCTATCTCCGTCTTCTATACCATCCAATTGAGATGATAACTGCATCAAAGTTTCAATCTCGGACGAATAAACTGAACTGAACTGTCATGCCATAAATATTGTATTTAGGCTCAAGTTCGTGATTTCCGTTTATGCACCAGCACCAGGTTGTTCTGAATGATGTCAATTCAATTTGAAAATCAAAAACAACCCAACCCCCGAATGCTTAATGGGCCACTTGTCCATTTGTGCTAAGAGTTCGTATCGCTGTTTTGATTCGTTGGATGTTGATACACTCACAATATTCATTGAAGACTTTAGATGTACAAGATATACCACGATCACTAACAATTCGGTCGGAAGAATAAAGGTCATGCCCATGGTATGGACGGCTCTAACGATCACAAATCACAATAATGTAGATGTTTTCACGCTTACTCCTTACAAACGGACCGAAATTGTCGATTATATCAACCGAAACGGTTCCATACCCTCAGGTATTCTTTTTCCGATTTCATATAACAACAGTTGTTGTACCACTCGGAATCGAACTGCCTCTGGTACAATAAACATAAGCTCGTCTCTGTCCTTCCGGAAAAATTGATGATATTACTCTCAATGCTCTTTTTTTAAATGTTTTTCATCGTCGGATTTCTGATATCCACTGCTATAATTCTATACAAATTTTCGTCCAGTTTCGTCATTCTGATCAATCCTGAAAATTGGGATTGGGAAAATTGTGTAAGTAAGTAGTCCGTTTCTCTCGGCAGTTCTCTTTCAATCGTGCGATGACAGATCAATCAGTAACGAGGCGGAGCTGTTTGCCAGGCAAATATACTCGAAAATTCTACCATCCACCATTTGCAGCAGAACTCGTGCGAGACCAACGCTAGAGGCATTAATGTGTACTTCGTGTTCAGCGCTGATTTCGTAAAGTATACCGGACCCGGTCTGTAACACAGAAGTTCGATTGACGTCGGAAAGCCTTGTTGCGACGGTTCACCTCAATTGAAGTATTTCTTCTCAGATTATCGTAATAAGTTGGTAAGCTTCTTCGAAATTAACGAATAGATTTTTTTATAAATTTTCGACAAAATTCGGTTAATTCTAAAAAGGTTCTGTCGAAACTCGATTACTGTCATCATACATCATACATTGAAATTGATGCTTCATCGATCTCATCTTCATCAAACCCATTTTCTGCCCACTGTACTAAAATATTTATTTCCGGACAAGCACAACAGTAGATCCACAGAGATCGGGTTCGGTTGCTTTGCGGAGATTTTAATCTGTTTATCTATCTTTTTCTTATCAACCGTGCGGAAAATCATAAAGTCGTAATAAATAAATAAATAAAAGTGATGACATCACAAATTTTATTTCGATTTCGAGTCGATTTCCTTTACAAAAAAAGTAAAGGCCGAACAGTACATTGTCGAAGATAATTTCGTCCGCAATGGCACATCTGAATAATAGGCGTTGTTATTGACTTTGACGGTTGTGGCGGTAAATTTCTTCATCAACGATTTATCATCAATTTTAACGATATTTAGTTTAACAATAGTTTTCGATTCAGTTTTCGTTTTTCTGTTAATACAGCAATTTATTTCCCATAATTTAACGATAAGGGTATCTCCGGTTGAGATTGAGTTTTTGGCGGATGGGCAGATCATTTCCTTGCCAGACTCACTGGTTACTTTGATAGCAGTGGCTTGATGGCTCTTCAAATCATGTTTTTTTTCATTAATCGTATTTATATAAGTTTCGTAAAATTTAGGTCACCATTATTTCTATATGGACGTCTGCAACAGTCATGTTGTATGGTCTAGAAGGAACATATTTTTAAACTATTCAAACTGTCGCTTTTCTAAAAGAATTAGTTGGGTTCAAAAATTTCAGTAGAATTAACATAATCTCCTTCACATTATCGAACGAACTACAATGATGAAAGTTTTGAAAACTGATATGTATTTGGTTCGCTCCCAAACATCGGATCCGATTTTTAGAGTTGAAAGCTATTTACCCGTCTAATGGTATGCAGCCATTGTAGAATTCTGTAGTTCGTTGTTTGTGTTTGACGATTGTTGTAAAATCTGCCAGTTTTCAATTAAAATCAACTTGAGATCAGTAGCTGATAGAACGTTAAACATATTTTACTGCACTGGCCAGGACCAGTTTGCAAAGATTCAGGACTAAATCAATGCAACGACACATTTACATTTGTATGTAATTGTAAATCTAAATATTTTTTCAATTTAGCTAAATTTTTTCTCCCAATTTATATAATGCAATTGTTGTTGTAAATTTAGAAAATTTACCAAAGCAATACACCAAATCGTCTCACTATCTATATTGGAAAGTCGAAGTACCTATATTTTTATAAACCACAAACCTATCATAGACGTTGTTTTTGGTCACCAGAAATTAAGTCGCATCGAAGGATTCAAACCCATTTCGTAGGATAATAATCGAAAAATTATTCCAAATTTTCGAAGCAGCTTAAAAATAACTAAGATGGTTAAAATTATCAAATCATGCTAACACATCCTATTTCTTAATCACATTCCATATCAAAACAAAAGTATTTTATACAATTTTTTTATTTAATATGCTACATTAAAATAATTAAGATAATTTACATAATATAGGAACCACGTCCAAATCATCTCCAAATCGATATCAAATCAATTTTAATGAACACACAGCTATACACATACACACACACTATTAAAACACAAAATGGGACCACAACATAAAATAAATAAATTAAATTAAAGAAATTGTAAGCGCCGATATAAATTAATTTAAATAGACCAGAAACATATCGTCTTATAATTAATAATTATTGTTTATTTGTTATATTTACTTATATTATTATGTTATTTAAAAATAATAATTCATTAAAAACCTATCACTTATTTACTTTGATCACCATTTATTATTTTTAATTTTATATAAAAATATATTAATTATAATTAATATAAATAATAAATAATTAATTTTACATGAAATAAATTAAACAAACAAGTATTACACACAACACACACACATATATATTATAATTTATAAAATTATTAATTTGTTGGTTTTTGTTTGATTTATATTAATTATTTTAATAATTGTATAACAAAAAAAATAATTAATTAATTATAAATAATTTGTAATTTGTATTATAAATATGTAAAACACGACACAAACACGATAAATTATATATGAAAAAATTATAAAATTCAAAATTACAAATAAAACCAATTTAATTGATTAAAATAAATTAAATTAAATTTAAATGAAAAAAATAAGAATAAATTATAAACAAAAAAATGTAATTATATTTGTATAAATGTGAAAAATTATAAATGCAGAAAATTTAAATTTTGTTTTATTATTGTTATTCAGGATGGACGCTTCTACATCTCGTACCGTGTTCCGTGATAATCCCTTAATTCACAATTGTATCCGTAAATAACGACGCGTGTGATACAAACAAAGCAAAAAATCAACACCATTTGGCCTATTCTCATAGACGTGATAACTATTACATGATGAAGTGACGATTATCGTTTGGTGTGTTAACTATCACTTGGCGCCATATTCTTTTAGTCGTATGAAGTGTTAAGCGTCAATGATTGATAATTCATGAAATGATTGATGATAATTGTTGAAATGATATATTTCATCACCTATTATTTATAAGTGATTCGAATAGCAAGCAAGATCTAAGGGACACCCCCTAGAAATGTTAGGTTATGCTAAAAACTTAAACAGAAAAATTATTGGATCAAGCGAAGATGGTTTAAAGGTCGCAACTTTCAAACGAACAACTAATAGAGGAGATAATTTCCTTAAATAGCAAAGATATCGAAAATCGATTAACAAATAGCGACTTTATTGCCAAATTTCCAAAATACAAATTATTAAAAAAAAATTTATTATAAATACATAATGTATCTTCTATAAATCTATACAATGATATTATGAATGATTTTTATGATGAAAATAATTAGTCAAGGAAGATCTTCTACCCATTAAGGATGTTTTGGTATGTGTGTAGTTCTTTACGACTTGTAGTAAATATTGCATGTGATCTTAATTTTTTGTTAATTTCTTATTATAATCTTGTATTAACTTAACACCACGTCCTGTTATATCATTTGCGACTTTTATTTGACTGAAAATCATCATTCCGTTCTTGAAATTATCATCCTGAGAACACATATCCGGATCTTTGTTTAAGAAATCTATATGGAAATCTTGAACCGTCTAAAAAAACTCGCCAGTGTTTGATGTAACAAAATCTTCTAGTTGTTTCTGAACACATCACTACACTCGGCCTCTACATCCCTCATCATATTCAACTGTTGCACCATTCTTCTTTTGTCTGCACTACAGACATTTTCATCGAAAAAAGGGAATGCGATGCTTTCGTCGGACAGATACCACAAATGGCCATTGCCGACTTTTCATCATGTGTTTTGTAGAAATAAATATCTCGTAAATAGTTCAAATCCAGCTTTGGTGCTTTAGCAGCTTCAGTGCAACGGAACCAAATGTTCACATAAAATTGTATGACAAAAATGCAAATGTCCCGTAAATTCGTCTGTTCTTGTGCTGTTAACTTAAACTCTCCACGAAACATGAATAATTTCAATGCATACCATAAATGGCTTTAGACATCCATGATGCATAGGCCCTGGCAGATGGAAACGGACATTTGCATTTGGTACCATGCCCAAAAAAATTAGAGTGATTTTTAATAATTCTTTGTAACCATGACGAGCATGATCCTTTGCCAATTCGTTCTTACAAAACCCCGCTAATGCCTGCTTTGAAATTATCCTTATTCAAGGAATTCGTGTGCTGTCGTCAATGAAGGTATAATAAACTTCGTTCCAGTTTCTGCTCTAAAATAATATCTGCCCCATTTAATCTTCCAAAATTTTAATATGTTGTCAGCTGCTTCCAATTGATTAAGCTTTGGAAAACAGCCTCCGACATTTCTAAACCAGTTGAGTACATTTTTTGAGTCGTAGTCGGATCTCCTCACTTTTGTTTTGGAATAATGGATTATCATAGAGTTGTTGTGGTGTTTCCACCTCACCTGGCGTGTTGTACAGTTCTGTGTGTCCGCCAGAATATTTGAAAAATGGCTTGTTATCGTCGGGGCCTTGCGGGATCGGATGTACGGCTCGTGGTTATTGCTCGTGTATTGCCTCTTCAATCGTCGTCAAATTACGTGTTAAAGGTGGACCTGTATGTCGTTGTGGTGGAGGAAGAGACCTTTGAATATATTGCTGAATCATTGCCTGAAGATAGTATTTGATAGTAGTAGTTTTCTGTTGTCGCATCAACTGTTATAGGGGTTTGTTTATTTGGTAATTGCCCCAAAAGCGGTATTTCCTCAGACAGCGATGGCATGTGAGGTAGCAACTTCACATTGATAGTTGTTTCATTTACCGTTATATTATGATGGCTAGTTCCAGACAATTCAGCTGATATTAACGGAGTACCGTTGTACCTTGTGACAACACCACATTATTATGTTCTATTGGATCAATTGTTTGAAACGTTTCTAAATTATTAAATATAATCGGGGGTATTGCCCCTGATATTGTCGGTCGATTGGTTGTTGTCATCACTCATCAGTATTGGCAGCCGTTTGCGCTAGATTTTGCGTTCTGATTGGAGAAGTTCCTGCCACTACCAGTTCACCATCAGTGACTGAATTAGCAATCTCAGACTCACTATCAATCACCTCATGTCTCGCCCTACGTGCTCTCATGGGACCTCGTCGAGTATTTATTGTAATTTCAGTCTTACCTTTGGTATACTTTCGGTACTGGTTCACATAATGTGCATACATAAGTGCTCTGGAAAATGGTATGGTACTGAATATCGCACGTATTCCATCCAGGAGACATCCATCATCAAATTTTCTGCTTTCGACTATTACTACTTCTCACTACTTTCACTATTTACCGTTTTTACATTTACATTACACTTTGATAATTACTTCGATTCATTTTTATTTACACGTATTTACATTTCGTTCTTCGATTTGCCAACACTTTGATCAAGGCCTTTAGGCAGAGAAGCGATCCAGCGCTGATGTACTCGTGTCAAGAAAATATGCCAAAATTTGGAACACGGACACAGCCATATTGTGAAAAGTCGAGAATTAGTGAACGTCGTTGGAAAAGATAAATAAAGTGTTTTAATTAAGAATTGGATATTAAACCACAATAAAATACAGCTCTAGTAAAGAAATGGATCGTAGAAAATTACATATCCAAATTACCAAGGATAACCAAGCTGATCGCAGACAACGTTTAATAAATAAAACAGCAATGAAACGGGGACAACTTGAGAAATTTTGAGCTCGAGAATTCAAACCTTCATCAACCAAACGAGGACGGTGGTCGACAGTTCAGGTATGCATTTAAAAGAAAGTATCGAGAAGATGCTTCAAGTTAAATAGAAAAAGAAGCAGCTTTAATTCATTGGCGCATGGTGGCCCCCATTTATCTCGGTAGTACCAGTTGGTAATCCCACTCGCAACCAGAAACCTTTGACGCTCAAAAAATTATTTCCTGATTTCCACCTAAAACACCGGAAATGTAAAGAAATACCGTATTGCTTGCAGTCCAGCGGACGACACAGTTAGAGATAATATAATTTCTGACTTGTTTAGTATTTTAAATCGGGACCGCGCGTACACAGTCCCAGTTGGACAACCAAATTGAAAAAAATTCCTCCACTCTCAGCAAACTTATTGTTTTTGATATTTTTATGATAGTAACATGAGATTGCACATACCAAATAATTAAAACCGCGATTTAAAAATTATGATGTCACACACAAATACAATTTTGTGTCTGCCAAATTGAACATTTCAAATTCATATTTTATGATTGAAACGAAATAATATCATTTTTATCTGTATTTTCTCGTTTTTATTTTAGTCGAACCAATTTCTCCTGCCCTCTCTCGCTATCACATTCCATGAAGGGATTTTGCCGCCTGCACGATGGTCGTCTCTACGGCGTACGCCGAATCGTTGTTGATGGAACGCTTTTCGTACCATTCATTCTGATGGGATCTTTCCACGTGGCCCATATCCATCTAACCCGGTTCTAATTTAATGAATCCGATAATATTCTAATAATAGTTTCCAGGACGGAGGAGAACCATAAACAGATCGAATCGATCAATTTTTGAAAAGATGATAGAATAACCTACAATCACTGGTGGCTAAGGGCCAATCCGAGGTCTTATTAGTGCTTTGTAAAGTGCGAGTTTACACGACTGCAAAAGATATATTGATTACAACAACTTTGATTATGCATAGAAGACTCGATATCCGGCTGCTATGCTGGCTTTTATATCTGCCTGTATATCGTTCGCTGGGGTTGTAATTGACTCTAGATATTCAAAATCTTCCACGTTATGCAGTGTGAAGTTTCAATACAACTTTTCCATATTATGTACTCGAGCGCCAGATTAAACAGTACGCCAGCACATCTCCCTGTCGCACACAAGATGTTATATGGAAGGAATCAGGTACTGTTCCTTCCACTACGAAAGCTGACTCTAAATTATCCTCTATTCTGATGGTCACTAAAAGACAGACGCTCGCTTCAGTCGCCTCTAACCTGGAGAACAGAAGCTGATTTGGTATTGGTTTTGAGGGGCAAATGACTTGCCGTGGCATATAGTGTCCATGACTATAAACAGAAATTTCGCCGCTCGTCTCTACTACACCACCTGAGTCATTCAGCGTTGGTATAAATCTAGAACTTTAGGAAGTCATATAATTTCTAATTTTGTTTAATGTAAGTACTCGTACTCCCCCATATTTCACACTTATCATATTCCTACAACCTGATTGTGATAACCGCGCGTTTTAAAACGTAGTAATTCAGTTTCGACGAAAACCGCAACAAACATATCAAATTGGACCATAAATACGAATTTTCGACCTACCACTGCATCAGCGCCACCTAACCAACACAAAAAACCGAACCTATGGTATAAATATGGCTTCGATAGGTTTTGTGGTTTCCGACTAGTGAGTACTAACAAACACGTAATCATTTGTACACATATACTCGTACAGGTGGTCCAGCAACTGACTGACACGAGCGGTACAGTCGGATTCCTTGATGAAAAGGAATTCATCAAGGAAATAAGTTATGTTTTATTTTAAAAAATGGTTTCCATCGGAATGCCCTATGTTGAATCTTAAAGCAATGTATGCAACTCTTGTATAGCTATATGTGATCGGGTTTTTACCGTTTTTGTTCGGCTATCTTCTAGACTAAACTGCCGCTGGAGTCCTTTCTGATAATATCTTTGCCGGTGATTCTGATTACTTTGTACAGCTGTGGAACGCTCGAAAAGGCATAAAAGTTCAGAACATAAATGTTCTTAAAACGTATTGCTATTTGAACACACGTATACGAGTATATGCCGCCGTGTTTCATTTCACCCATTGATCCGGGATAGCTCAAAACTTATATGGTTTGGTTCTAAAAATGTACAGAAAATATTTTAAGGAAGTAGGATTTGGGGATGAGATTTTCCGAAATTTTGCAATCCTAATATGTTGATGGAATATACGTTATATGTGACGTGTTTACATATTATGTCTTGCCTCGGTCCGGCTCGGACCAATAATATTTAATCACCTCAACAATTCCTTTCTTCTGTTCGACAAAAATTCAGATCTCATTTGCGCCCTTTAATATAATCTTTGGTTTACACTAAGGGCTAGTAGATAACCTGTTCATCTTCATATGTTTAAATATCTGTTCTTTTAGTTCCTAAAATTCCAGGCCGTTTATATTAGTCGATGCAGATAGGCGTAATAAATTTTCTAATTTTCTACAATGGAGTAAATCATATATGGAAATCTTCAGTTTTTAATTTTTCGATAACTCAGTTCTCGTACATAACAAGAAGCCTTTCGAAAATAGACTGATAATTAAATTTTAAAAATGTATGCTAGTTCAAATTTGTGTTCTGGTTTTTACATATGAGAACGTATATTTCGGGCATGAATATGGGCATGCATAGATATACATACGCACTCCATTTTATTCAATCTACTTGAATGGTGCTGATGACGTATATTGAAATAAAAAACACTTTGGCAACCAGTGTTACATTGAGTGTATTAAAGTGATTTCTTAAATTCATTAAATTTGTTTCGTAAATTTTAGTATAGTTTGAAAGAAAAATTTTGCTTCTGTATGTTGGACGTTCTAGCAAAATTTCCTGGTAGCCAACATGGTGTTTGATAATTTTTTTTGATTTGAATGTAATTCGCTAACTTAATACGTTTATTCGAGATACACATGGTAACAAAAAATTAAGAAATTCATACTTACCTGGTGTAGAGCTTACCATGATCCACAAGGTGGTTGCTCCAGAGCGAGGCCCTTCCATTGCACTACGGCGGGGTTGACCTTTGCGATTATTCCTAATGTGAATAACTCGTGCACAAAATTTTTGGTAGCCGGGACTGCGTACGCGCGGTCCCGATTTAAACTGTAAAATATAAAAAACACTAATAGTAACAAAACAAGTAAAGTACCACTGTACCAGACCAGATACCAGAATCGGATATGATGATTGTTGGTTTGTCGTAATCTGTGAACTGTGTGACGTCATGACGTGTCACGTGAGTAAATGACAATCGCTAGTATTGCGGCTGGATTGAATTCGGACGGTCCTGTGCTGCCTGAAATTCTAATTCTATTTTAACGTGGCTTGAATGACATTGACGAGATGGCTTGGCACTGGCAGGCATGCAGCCCGTCAGCCGTCACTGAGAATAAGCAAACGCAATTTTAGAGATGTGTCGCACTCGCAAGCGCAACGCAAGTCGCACATGCAGTCGGAACGGATAGATAGGAATGTATTTTCTGTCTAAAACGATTTCGAACAAGAAGTTATCGCGAGAACGTCTTCTGTGCTGTGGGCACACATTGAAAAAATACAAACTTCAATATAGGAACGTATGGTTTGTACCAAAATAGTCCGATATAAAAGGAACAAAAATTCTATTCTTCACTGCTGTTTTTAACTTTAGTCGAAGAATTTATTCATAGTTAATGACAACTTGCGCTTCTTTGTCCTCAAACAATCGATCACTAATCATACGATTTAGGAAGTTTTGCTTGGTACTCTTTCTCGCTCTCATTGGAGACTTCCACCTGCGCGGTGGTCCTCCAGCTGTCTCGATTCATCGTCCGCTCTCTCCAGTTTCGACATCCTATTAATCGTAGATGTTTGACATTTTTGCAGTCTAATTCTTCTTTTGAGGTGTACGTCAAGTCGTTAACTGGTCATTGATAAAATGCTTTTCTTATCATGCGATGTACTGCGTGTGTTTCAACACCCAGGCATATAGCTGGATTGGAATCTGATAATATCGCATTCTCCAAGAGATTGCGTTTATTTCGTAATTCATTCGAATCAAATATTCATTGTTTGCAGCCTTAAGTGGTCTGTAAATAGATTGAATGGTTCTCTCAAATACATACAGTTAGTAATCTATGATCACTGGAGGTTCAGGTTCGTTTTTTCGCATCGGCCTTTATTGCGCGTAAGCAGACATACGCGCGGGTTATTTATAGCATTTCGGGTCAACTATAACATCAACGAATGTTATCGAGGTTGTTCTATAATAACAAGGTCGATAACATTCGTTTATGTTATAATTGACCCGAAATATTTCAAGGTTCCCACTTATGACCTCCTTCTAATTTGCTCAGGATACTCTTTGTTATGGACAAAAATTTTGTATTGCAGCACCAAACCAAGTTTTTTGTGACGGTCAATCAATGTTAAATTGTAGTTGATATCATTCGGTCTTCGACCAAGACATTATAAGACATAAACTTCTTTAAAAATAGAATGCAAATATATTTATTTTCTTATAAATTATATAAATTGAACGAAACACATCTTTGAATAAATAAAAAAGACAGAAATAAATGCGAGTTTAAGACGGAAGCAGTATATAAGGTGAGAAACAAAAATCTCCAAGTCATTGAACACGACTCGAATGTACTTGGCATATTATCACAAAACAAAACAATCTCTTAACGTCTTATCTTAAACAAAGTCGTGTCTTCTCCATCTTGATCCCGAGTCGCTTTATACGCTTCACGTTCCTGATCTGGATATTTGGTTGGTAAATTCGGTGAATGTAGGTGCACTTTAGCCGGATATCGGACACCTGCAATTTCAACTTCATAATCACCCGTGAGCACATAATCGTTTGTCACAGTATCAAGTTCACCGTTCATTTTGAAATTTTGTACGAATCCAAGACAAACTTGTTTCTTAAACGTAAACCCGTAGCTAGTTGTTGTCGTAAGTCCAGAATAGACTCCATCGCGATAAATTGGTTCTCCGCCCCATGGCCATATATCTATTTCGGGATCGTGGTCATCGAGCAACAATTGAACGTACATTCTTCGGACACCCTCATCACGCTGTTTTATTAAAGCATCACGCCCAATGAACTCCTTATCGAATTTAACACGCCAACTACGGCCGCATTCCAACGGTGTGGTGAACGTATCCAGATCTTGCCCCCAAAATGCATAAAATTTCTCGACTCGTAACGCTCGCATCGCATAGTACCCACAATGCTTAACCCCGTATTTTTGTCCGGCATCTAACAGACGAGTGTATACATGCAGCGCGAACTCGTTCGGGATGTAAAGGACGTATCCTAATTCTCCTGTGTGGGTTAAATTTAGTGCTCGAATTCCATTGGCCAAGCCTACTTCGAGTTCCTTGCACGTAAAAAATGGAAAATTCTTTGGTGATAAATCAGTGTCTGTGAGCTCGGATAACAAAATTCGTGTAAATGGTCCCATGATACAGATGGCTGTGTACATTGAAGTAACGTCGGATAAACTGATACGGCTTCCGGGTGGAATATGACGCGTGATCCAACTTTTACATCTCGTTTGTTGAATGGTTGGCGCGATCATCATGTAACTGGGAAACAAAAGACAAAATTAACGAAAATTCTTATGATTTATATCGTAAAACGTACTGATTTTCTGATAATCGGGCCAAAGAGCAATCATTTTCGTAGCCGCCGTGAGTATTTTGCATACCAGTATGGATGACAGCTCCAACCGGAACGTCCACATCATTCGAACACAAATATTGAAGCAGTTCCACGACCTCCTTTCCAGGTGACCACATATCAAATTTAGTAAAGGTACTGTAGTCGCACAAACCGGCCTTTTCACGACACGCATCATATTCAACATTGGCAAAATCAAACCACGGTGGCTTACCATACGAATTGGATGAAGCTATTCGAAATAGTGGTTGACCCGTTGCCTCATCTACTGAATTTTGTCGATCGAACCATATGGGTCGCTCGTACCCCATCACCTGGCCAAATACAGCCCCCGCTTCCTTCAGTGCTGGGAAAATGGGCGACATTCGTAAATTTCGACTAGTTTTAAATTCGGAAAACGGATAATTTATATCGTAGTACATGCCAGGAATTTCTCGAACTCGATCTCGTAAAAATTTCCGATTATTGTGCAGTCCCAAAAATCGGGATATATCTAATTCGTAAATATCTAATTTGGAGTATCCTTTTGTAATAATATCGGCTATTACTTGACCGACTCCACCAATCGCCGAAATACCAACCGTCTTCATTCCAACCGCGACCAAATAGTTTTGAATTTCCGGACTTTCACCTAACACCCATTTCCCATCGGGTGAGAATACTTCGGGCCCATTACATAATTTCTCGAGTGTTGCTTGCCGCAACATTGGCACACGTTTTAAGATTTGTTCGAGTGAAACATGAAAATGGTCCCAATCCGGAGGTAGATAACGATCTGATACTGGTATTTGGCCATCTTCGAAAGCAGGTTTTGCATCGACTTCATAACCACCACCGATTATACGGCCATTATGCTCTCGTAGATACACATGCCCGTCGTAGTCGCGTATCACCGGCATATTTTGATCAAGTCCCGGGATTTCTTTGGTGTGGAGATAGTAGTGTTCGACAGCGTGAATCGGAACTTTGACAACGGGTTCGGAAAGTTGACCGATACTGCGGGCCCAAAAACCTGCACAATTTACAAAATATATACACTCGGTCACGCCTCCCGTGGTCTCGACGGATTTCACTTTATTGTCGGATTGATTAATTTGGAGTACGGAGCAGTGCTCAACGACAGTAACACCCATTTTCATTGCTTCGTCGATTAAGGCACGGCATACTGAATGAGGGTTTCCAACTCCGTCTTCGGGTATCCATAATCCACCAATTAAATCACTTATTTCTAGATATGGACATAGTTCCTGGCATTCTTTCGGGGTGACCAGTTTTGATTTGATGTTCCAGCCGCTAGAAATTACATAGAGTGAGTTCATTTTCAACACTATAAAAGGATTCAGATACTTACTCGCTTAATGAATTCATACGACGGAAACTTGTCATTCGCTCTCGTGTTCGTGCTACGTTCAGAGAGCCGCACTGTTTCCAACCCGTATCGTAACCTTTTGCCTGCAGCTCTTTCAATAATTTAATGGACTTTTGGGCCATTTTAACTTGCGTATGCGTGGGTTTAAAAGCTCCGACGAGTCCAGCAAAATGCCAGTGAGATCGTTTACCAATACGGGCTTGTTCTATAATTGTGGTATACGGCCCCCATCCATTGAGCCCCAAATAATAGGCAACAGATGCCCCAACCAGACCACCGCCGCATATTACAACACGGGAATTTTTCGGAGGCACTTGATTTAGTAGTTTTCCCTTGTCCCCGGCCGATTCTTCAAACTCACTACTATTTAAGGTGTTCACCGAGCAATTCCGCAGTAATGTCGTGTGAATACGATGTCGGAGTTGCAACTGGTGATAGCTTAAGTTACGTCGGATTATATACATTTTCTTACCGTTTGGTGTGTAAATCAGTTCTTTGCCATAAGATTCGGTTTTGTAATTGACTTAATATTGGGAATTATGCTAATTATGGGTTTTATAAAATAATAAAAATCGACTAAATATTACGTGAATATTAATTAATTGACTGTCAATTGCACGAAATGTCAAATTAAAAAAATAATAACATTGATAAAAGGGTCGAACAAAAATCAAATTTTTTTATACCATTACCAAGTATTTTTATTTCCGAAAATTTCTGTATTTTTCTGACATTTTGATGAATTCATCACTGACTTTTGTCAGCAAAAGTGTCCGGAATATTTAAATATATCATATGAATTTGTGCATGAGTGAGTACACAAGTGCTGTAAAAGAGGCGGGGTTTGTGAATTAAATATTACGGTGCCATTATATTTTTAAGGGAAATCAAATAAAAAAATATGTGTTGGTGAATTTTAAACAAATTTTATTTGAAATTTCAAATTAAATATTTGATATTTAGTATTACAATACAAATTTTATCAACAGAAATTATTATTAATTTATAGAACCATTTGTTTTAAAAATTGATAACACTATCGAAAAATTTTCATTATTCAATATATAACGATAAAATTTTCACTTCACACAAATTAATACTGCACCTACTCTAATGAATGGCGTCACAAACAAAACTATGTTTTTGTATACATTATTTTATTCTAATCAACACACAAAACACTATAAATGCAAAATGTCCAACTTTTTCCGACTCCTACGTCAAATTTTCGGGAAAAATCTAGTACATTAATATTTTTTCCGTATTGTTATACTTGGGTGAGTGGTGCTGATATTTTATACCAATTCGGTGTCGTTGCTTGTAGGGGCAAATGTCATTTAAATTTTGTTGATGCTAGTTGTTTTGCGGATTTTCTGAATCTCTTGTAATATTATGATCGATTGTTCGGAATATATCGATGAAACGGATAAAATTGACTTCGGCAAAATATGTCGTTGTTGTTTGGTTCAAAGTTCCATTATGAAGTCCATATACGATGAAGATTTACCTGCTATGCTAATGGCATGTACCACAATCAATGTAAGTTCAGTCAGATCAAATCAGAATAATTACCGACTGTCTCGTTTAATTCTAGATCACAATGGATGATGGCCTACCCTCGTTGATATGTTCCAGTTGTGATACGCAAATTAAACAGTCTTATTTATTCCGGCAGTTGTGCGAACGGTCGGATGGAACACTACGCCAGTACTTTGAGTCGCAGCAGATAGCATGCCCGTCCGATTTAAATATAACACTTAACACGGACATTTTGAATGAATCGGATGATAATTTAAACCAGTACCAATTGGTCTTAGTCGAGTACGCAACCGGAGAAAATTCGACTGTAGCTATACCGTCTAAAAACGATCTCAATTTAATCTCAGGTCAGACTGAAAACTGTACCGATGAAAATCTGGAAGAGGAGATAACATTAAAAAGTTCGCTAGATTTAGCCGACGAGGATCACGAAGCCGTTCAATTTTTGAACGAGGAATTTATTGAAATTTTGCAGATTCAAACAAATAAACAAGATGCTCAGGAATATGTCAATATATGTAACGATGTTTTGCCTGCAGCCTCCGAAGATCTCATAGTGGAGGATCCAGCTCCAACGCCAACCGAGGACGATATTATTTGCGACATTTGTAATAAAATATTTGGCGATAAGCATAAGCTAAGCAGGCATAAAAAACAGCACATGGCGGAACGTCCTTTCGAATGTAACTTTTGTGACAAAAGCTTTGTGGAGAGGGGCTGTTTGAAAAAACATTTGAAGCGGCATCGGGGTGATAAACCGTTCGGTTGTGGAGTCTGTGGCATGAAGTTCTATGACAAATCGAGTCTTGTAAGTCACACTAGGATTCACACAGGTGACAAGCCGTTCGTTTGTCAGTTTGAAAATTGCGGAAAAGCGTTTACCCAGTCCTCCCAACTCGAGACCCATAAAAAAATTCATAGTACTGAAAAGGCGAATGTCTGCGACATTTGTAACAAACGTTTCACGCTTTATAATCAACTGAAAATCCATAAACGGATCCATACCAATGAGAAACCGTATGAATGTGGTTTCTGTGGCAAAAATTTTTCCCAATCAGGTAACTTAACCACGCACATACGTACCCATACCGGAGATAGGCCTTTCTTGTGCTCATTTAACGCATGTGAGCGTAGTTTCGCCTCCGTTGGTGAGCTAAACTCTCATTTGCGTAAGCATACGGGTCAGAAAATTGAAAAGAAATTGGCGTGCCATGAATGTGGTAAAATGTGCCGAACCCGTTACGAACTACAAAATCATTTGAACTCGCATGCCGGTGTTAAACCGTACATATGCAATGTATGTGATAAAAGTTTTTTGATGAGTTCGCATTTGGTTGTGCATATACGAAATCATACGGGCGAGCGACCATACCAATGTGATTTTTGCCCCAAGGCGTTTACAACGCAGCAAATGGTGAAGGCTCATATGCGGATACATACGGGCGAAAAGAAATTCGCTTGCGATATTTGTGAAAGGAGGTTTACGCAGGCATCAGCCCGAAATACGCATCGCAAGACACATTCTCGTGTGTGGCCCAAGCAAAAAAATGTAGAAGCGTGATGTTACATGGATGACGATGATGTTACTCAATATTATATGTTAGTTTTCTTAATAAAGTTTCATTTTATTTGTTGAAGTTTATACTTGATTGTGTGATGATTGTTCCACGAAAGTGTTATAATTTTGTGTATAAATATTTTTTAAATATTGCGGGAAGTTGTATATGGGAGCTAGATAACCTAGTTTCTAGGCGATGGTGCTGGAATTCTATTATTTTATAAAACAAAAAAAAAAATTAGAAATCATTTAAGTTAATGCACAGAACGAGCAATTACGTCCCATGTTGTCTAGTGGCTAGGATATCTGGCTTTCACCCAGAAGGCCCGGGTTCGATTCTCGGCATGGGAAAAGCATTTTGTTTGGAAAGGATGCAACTACAGGGATATAATGGGACGAAATATGTAATTTGGAGCTAATACACATTCGCTCCCATTATTTTCCTGTAGTTGCATCCTTTCCAAACAAAATATTTAAAAATAAACAATATGGAAGGCATACCAAGAAACAGCAACAATGGAAGCTAGAACGGAGAAACCTCTTGCAATTGGCGTCATAAGAAATGTAGTACAAACTGACAGCATTACACAAAACTAAGAGACGCTGAGAACAATCGAAACAATGTACGTAGCCACAAAAGGCCGAAAGATTCGTGTTTATTCTTAAACCATGATTGAATTGTTGAATGGGATTAAACTTTCTTGGTCTAAATAAAAGCACTTATTTCGTTTGCAAGACAAGTTCAACCTAAGAGTTCCGTTGCTTGAAGATATAATGTTTTCGTCTACTCTGGAAGCATCAGTCTAACCGGAGCTCATACGCTACTTACAGAAGTAGTTTTTATACGGTATCCATTATACGCATGAAAGTTATTGTTTTCGATTCACCTCGAGTCAACCATTCTCACACAGCTTTCAACCCGCTGAATTCAAAAGCCGCCGAACCAGTTTACTCGTAATTGTTATTCCGTATGCAAACTTAATATTTAGTACATATATTGAAATTCTAAGAAGATCTAGTTCAAGATCAGCTATGCTTGTGGAGTTTCTTTGAGATATCGTTTTGACGACGTCATCAAATTCGTGTTCGATTATTTTCTGTATTTCTTGTATCTTGTAGTCGGTATCTTGTATCGGTCTCGCTATACCCTTCACATAGGTCGAACCTAAAAAGCGTGCATCAAGGCGTTGTCGACGATTGATGGGTGCTGGGTGCTGGCTAATTGCGATAGTGTCGCATACAAAATTTCCGTAAAGATTTATTTTGCCTCACGCTGATCGACCTCAATTTGACTGCATACGGTACGGTGCTGAGGCCAAATAATGCCATTATTGTTTCACAGAACCTCATGAATTCGGAAGGTTTGGATGCTGTCGTAAAGTTTGTGCCACAATTGTTTGTAAAATTAGCTGGAAGGAGGTTTGATCGTCTAGGGACAGAACTCTTGCTTCATAGACAGCATTAACTTATGACTGAAGAATTATGAAACTACTGCGTCGGGAATTTGCATTTGTGATATGGCCTTGTACATCCTTAATATAACGACCGACTACTCTGGATCATGTCGATTTCTGTGGTTTCTTTTTGGATATAGGGAAAGTTGACGGACAGCACTTTGAAAATCTCAATAGCGTAATACTCGTAACCTTCGGCGTCAATTATAGCGAAAACAATATCGCCAGATTCGAGAGAAGGTTTCTTTATGATTAATCTAGAAATCAAATTGGCGTTACATTGCGAACTGTTTAAAAAATATGGGATGCCGGCAGCTATTGAATGCCGTATAAATTGGCCGCATTTGATCGCAGAACGGCTTCATCTATAATGTTACTCAAAAACACGACAAATTTTTGGTGACGAAGGCTCTCTTGATATTGCTTGCCATTTTTACCTCCTATGATAATATTTATGTCCATCAATTGTTAAAAAATGGTCAGGAATAGATTTAACTCCCATTTGCAAACAATTTACGTAAAATAGAAATCAAAGTGAGTACTAAATGAAATTTATCAATTTATGAGTCGCACCATTCAATTCTAGTTGCAGGAAAGAATTTGCCTTATTGATAACGATAAACACAATACTATCAGTACTTGTTCGACTTTCCCATTTTTCGCTAGCTCATATTTCTATTACCACTTCGAGCTTCTAATTATCCCGGGCTAACCATTGCTTCTCGTACGCGTCACGTAGTCGCACTACAAATTAATTTTTGCGAACAACTGCTGATAAATTTTGATGCTCTTATTGGGGTTGGCGAACACGAGGAGGGGATCTATAATGCGACTACAATTTCACCATCTGCTTGAGTTACTACAATTTTGAGTGTCCGCATGGGAACAGAAATTCTAAATTGGAAGGAAACGGAGATCATTACCCCTATCATTCAAAGCATACCAGAGTGCCCATTCAATAGTTGTGTGTCCTTCTAGCAGCTCTGGGACATGGCTAGGATTCAACCAGTAATCCGAAAATAATTTGATTAAGCAACTTCGATAATGAGGCGACCAAATCCCTCCATGGGATGTAGTGTCAGTAATAATAAATTAAATAATTGGAATTTTAATTCTCGATTATGTATTAAGGATATTCAATAATGCACTTCGCGCACTTTAACCGCTGTAGTTACTTTTTCACATTCACTTTCACTTGTTATATAGCGCGTACTCAATCTCGTTTATGTCTACTAACTGCCTTTTTCTTTCTACTATTTATATTGTTAAGAATTTGATTTGTCGAGGCAAACCAATCTGGTTCGAATCACTAGATTGTGAATAGCACTAAAACTTTTACCTTATATCACTACCGGAATATTCCCGAATATTCCCCAAATAACAAAAATATTCTTAGAATATATTTCCTGACGAATATATGTCAACATTTGAATATAAAAGGTTTCGCAATACCGTTATTAAGAAATTTATAATTTTTTACAATTATTTATAAATATTTAACCGTATTGTTTATGTAATTCAAATGAAAAGTTTAGTCAGAAATAAGGCACAATCGAACACTTTTACTCTAGTGACATCTATTTAAATATTGCATGTACTATTGAGTCTAACAAAAATTAATTATGAAAAGTCTTCTGAGGCACGCATGGTATCACCAATTTAGGATATGATAGATTGAACTGTTATAAAACTAATAATATTACTTAAACCTAGATGTCACTAATTTCATAACCCATAACTGACCAAAGTACGCTGCATTACCTTTAGCTTAATTTAGCTTTTCGTTTAGATTTATTCAGTGGAAAATACTCTCGATTTGCCAAATGTCACTAAAATATAGGTCCAAGTGATAAAAAAAACAAATTCGACTTGTTTCAATAAATTGTGAATACAACTAAGAATTTGAAGGTTTGCAACAATTGTTTTAATTTGCAGGAGTTCCGCAAATGTTCTCATAATGAATTCGAAATATATCACTAAACACTGAAAACGTAAAAACACAATTTTCACTTTGCTATAAATGACATAATATATTTCATATTAAACACAACTAAAAAATTTCTCACCTCCAAATTCCAATTTGCACTAATATCATAAAAAATACTCCGTGTGGGGAAGGGTGAACCATTTCGAGAATATAGGACTCTCATTCCATACATTTCGAAGCAATAAAATAGTTTTTTCTAATTTTTATTCGGACATTTACCGATTTCCGGCTTTTACCGTAACATATATACAAGGCTTATTTGCTAGGAAAACTAGATAGTAGTTATTACTTAAACCTAGATGTCACTAATTTCATTATCAAATTGACAATTTACTCTTAAGTGATGTTTAGCCAAAGAAGGGCCGGTCACTGCCATTTCTTCGATTTGTTATTTTTATTTATTTCATAAAATAACAATTTTTGCCTTGAGATTTTTGCATAGTTACTATCGCCGAAATCTGTGTGACTGTGTGTGCAGATTTTTTCTGTGATCTCTTTACAGCCCAGAGAATTTAACTGATCCAGGTGAAGCTTCGTACGTTTTACATAAATTTGGAGGTTCTATTGGCTTTTGACTGAAATCGTTTCATTCGAAGATGCAGCTTAGATGAGAAATTCTTCATTTTTTTTTTAAATTTTTTGTGAAGTATAGCATTTACGAAAAAACTGCTATGATTTGAAAGACACAACACAGTTTATTGCAGCTCAGAAATTCTAATCGTTTTAGTAAGAATCCGAACAACTATTACACAGTCATCGACCAATTTCACGCCATCATATAAAATCATAGCTCCGCTCGATAATGGCGATTTCTTCTTCGTTTGAATCGATAAGTATCTTTTGGCCGATTAAAATTGGGAACGAAACTCATCGTTAACAAAAAGTTTACCGACCAAAAGGCACAGTGGTTAAAGCTGTGGCGTTTGGATGGGGAGATACCGGGTTCGAATCCCGATTAGGGCAGGATGCGAGAGGGATTTTTCATCATCTGATTACGATCAGATCACGGTGATGAAAATGAACACAACTATGACCCCCTGTCGGAGTACACAACTCATGGGCCGACCCATCTTCCATGTTAGTGCAATGTGCAGATGGTTCTACGTAAATCGGACCTATAGCCGTACGTAATCGATTTGGCAAGCAATGCGTAAGTGCTCCAGCCCCAGAATAGATGACATAGATTAAAACTTAAAAAAAACGTTTGTGAACAAGTTTGAAATCAGACATTTGTAAAAACTTATAATATTACTTTCTGCATAGTTTTTGTCAAAAATATGAAAAGAGTCTACTTTATAGCGCCTCTTCCCCGGCCGGCCATTACCCAAGGGGATCAATTTATGCTAAATTGGTGTTCAACCAATTGGTCACTTGGCCAGTTAGGGTTTATGAAGTAAGTGACATCTAGGTTTAAGTAGTAGTATTAGTAGAATAAGTTTTATAACAGTTTTAGTCTATGGTTTAGACCCAGATAATTACGAATCCGATGAGAAAAATATAAGCCCAGAAATTATATTATAATTAAAGATTTGAAACAGTCGGCAAGAAGTGAAACCAAATTTTACGCAATTAAAGAAATCAACGAAACATCAAGAGCATACTGGGTCAGAAAATTCTGAAGATCGACGATGATGTAGCCAAAATATAGAAAAATGTTGAAAATAAAATTGAACATATTCAATTGGAGGTTGAATACAAAATTCAACATGTTCAATTTGAATTTCTGTCTAAAGTTCAACGTGACTATTTTCAAAATCGAATTTGAAACGGCTACCAAACGAAACGTTTTGGATGAAGTGAGTAGTGTCGCTGTAATAATACTAACTCTTAAAATAGGAGCTGCAAAAACATTGCAAAAATTTCCAGAGATGACCACAACAGTGCAGTTTATTCATTGAAAGAAAGCAACTCTCATGAAGTCATTGTTTGGGCGTTAATTAATGAAATTAATGGCAGCCTCATTTCTGAGGTTACACAACCAAGATATATTTCGGGTTAAATGGTTCGTTGAATGCTAGTCGGGCTGCTGGATGAGACATGTCATGGTCTTTCATTACGAATGGTTCAAACCATTAACCTACCAAATTCAATTAAAGTTTAATTTTAAAATTTTGGTACTGGAATATGCGTGCATTTAATTAGTTTTTTGGTGCCGATACTAGTGTAAATCGTAACTTTAGTGTAGTAATTTGGCCAATCAAAACGAAATCGTTCTTAATTCTTAATATTAATGCACATATGTAAAATTTTTTTTATCAAACACACCGTTTGCACTAAATGGGTTAGTTATTATTTCCAACCACGAAATGTTAGTAGTTATTATGAGAGTGCTTCAGTTTGTATCGTAAACCTAAACATCGAGAAATGAACAATGTATGTGCGAAGCAGAAACCAAAATTGACCTAAAAGTACCAGAGAGCAGAAAACCTTAACAAAGAAGTTATACTTCGTGGTAAAAGATCAACGATATTTCTTTACTTCATGAGGATGAGAAACAGAAGACGAAGAAGCAGAGTTTATTTGCCTTCCATTATTATGGGTTCGAGTAATAATATTTTAAAAACTAATAGAGAAAGTAGGGATTTTCTAAATCCGACCGGTCTATATAGATATTCACATCTGGTTTACTGATTCTCACAAAAATCAAAAACTAAAAATATTAAATATTAAGTTATAATTCAAGATAAACTCGGGCACATTATTATTTTCTTATCTCGAGTTCAACGATCTTCGATCAATCAATTCAAAAATACAACACCACGCTAGAAAAAATAAAAATACTAGTAATGTTTTGTATGTATTGTGGATCGGATTTTATTACACATAGAGATTCAAACATCATTGATCAATAAAATAAAACAAAAAATTGCGATCGACCGATCAATGCGATCAAATATGCTGTGTGTGGTGATCGTATGTATAGAAGTGCAAGTAATCGGTTTTGCCGCGCGTTTAGAACAGAACAGAAAGCAACGTGGAAAATACAAATTTGATCTTAAATCTGTTTTGTTGTTTTTATTTTGTTTATAGCGATCACTACATAAAAATATATGTAGAGTCAATTCCAAACGACTTCCCTTTAAAACCGGTTAGAGGATATTTAATACTAAAACAAATTTTGGTATTTGCGTTTCACTATATCAGTGGTGTGTAGTTAGTATCTCGCGGACGAATTATTTAATGAGATTTGTGTGGAGATCGGTAAGATGATTAGCTTTATTGTAACCTTGTTCGATTACCGTTAATTTAGTTGATGGTGGGAATGATAAAGAAATTTACTAGTCCTGCTCATCTTATCCAGGTTTCGAATTCACGATTTTTCTATATACTTACTTTAGTAAGGTAACATAACCATCATAAATTATTTTGGTTGTATTGAAATAATTTGCCCGCGTTATGATCGCTTTGACAATATTCGATCAATTAAACTTTGAGCTAACTAGTCCTAGTAATATTGCAATTTTTTTTGTAATCTGTTTTGATACCGAAGCACTCTCAACTCTTTCGTGGTTCGATATTTACGTCCTACCTTGAACCGTGGCAACCCAAATCGAGAACATACGGCTAAAGTCTCATTTTACAAGGACCTTCTGCACACATTAATATGTTTCTCTAGATTAGAAACTGGTATCTTTCGATTCCAATGCTTTATCATAGCTATAACCACTGTTCCAATTGGTTGGTATTGTTGTTGAAAGTTGTTAACTAACGATTTCGGGTTCAAATAATCAATTATGACAAAGTTGACGTAAAATGAATTTACAAAAATGTTTTATTCAATTTATTGAATTTACCTCCTTCCGGGCTCTACCGTGATTTTAATGCGTCATAAACCAAAATGCTTTTTACTGCTATTGCTGAGCGTCAATATGATCAACGTTCGCGTCGTCCATAAACGTCCTTAACTGGCTCTTCAAAACTGCTATTTTCGGTGTTGTTACTAACTTCTACCCATTACCCCATTGATTTTATTCCCCGCATATGCACTGCAATTGCGTAAGCCGTTGAAATAATTCTTTGATATCGGGCTGGAATGCGCTTCAATTTAAACAATAACATTTATTAGAATGTGCGTTGCAATGCCATTCAAAGAAAGAAAATGTTCGTATTTTAGTTCTGTTTATTGAAGTGATTTTACTGTTTATACGAGAGAGGGCTACATACACTTGTATACACTTGTAGCGATTGTTCCTGTGCTTCATTGATGCTAATTACAAAAACAAGTCGCACTGAAAACATTAGGATGCGTGTCAAAATCTTCTTCTTTAATTTTTCCATTTAAAATTTTAGTTTTTCTTCGCCGGCATTACAACCCAAGAGGGTGCCAGAATCGATAACCAAGAGTTTAAAGGTCCTGCCGTCTCCGCTTTGATGATTAAATTGTTCCAAATATATTACAGTTGTTCAGATCATTTCTGATCTCGAGATTCAGACACATCCTGTATATTGGGATCCTTAGGTCCCGTGTTGTTGTTAAAGTCCAATACTCGCTACCAAAAGTGACTACTGGTCTTATCAGTGCGCTATGTTTTGCGAGCTTGAATGTATTAATGTTAGCGTAGAATATTTGGTAACCTGCTGCGATCCGTTTACTAGGTATTTAAACTCATTCATCTTTTCGTATTGTGTATCGCCTGTTAAAAATTTTCCACGTGTTGCCCTTCTCGCGATAGCTATGTATTTGGGTTTCGCGTGCGTTGTTTCCAACGGGAGCAGAACTTCTTTGAAAACACGATGTTACGACCCAAGATGTATATCTCGACCACGTATAATCTAATATTAGATTTTGGCCTATTGTTTCATCTTGCTGTACTCCTGATGTTAAATCAAAAACCTCTGAGAATTTGCTTTCGACTGTTACCTTGCTTTTAGGTTTCCAAATGCGACAAGACATTCCACAATGAGTTCCTCTGGATGCTGTCATATACGCATGCTGAAAATTTATAAATATAAAATGCACAGGAATGTCCTTTTCCTAGCACTTTTCTAACACAATCTCAGAGAAGAAGATCGGTTATTTATCTGCCTGGGTGAAAACCGCATTTGTAGTCGCCCAAAATGCGCTCGCTGTAAATAGATAATTTGTCAGCAACTACGGTGAATAAACCTTGTAGCGGGTGTTGAGCAATGTAGTTTGTGCCATTCACGTTTCGTCTCTCTGCTCGTTGTGTGATCACCTTGATAATTGAGAGAGTTTTTGGTTCCGTGCGCGATCCTTTTCTTGAAGTGAAGCTAGATAATTCTCATCCAGGCAAATGTTTCTACGTTTTGAAGTATTTTTACACGCCGTTGCAGCAGTTGGAATCGCAGTTGTTTTGTTATGTTCCACTGTTCTTCCACAGAATGGAGTAATGGTTGGCAGTCCAGGGTTTCTGATATGCTAGCTTCGAAGTTGGCCCGGTTAACTTGATTGTTTAATACTTCGGCATTCCAGCATTAGATTCGTTAGAATCGGTTATTATACGTGGTGGATAGACGGATGACATATTTTGCAACGACTAGAAAGTGGTCAGATCGATGTTGGCGCCGCGTTTGGTCTTAATATATTTGATGTTAGAAAAATGCCTTTTGGATACGAGGTTGTATTCGATTTGATTAACCGTAACTCCATCGTTTGATTTCCACGTGCCATTGTGGATTCGCCTACGTGGGAAGTTTGCGCTGGCTACAACCAGACTATATAGGAGACATAGCTCGGTGGTGCACATACCGTTGTTGTTTTATGCAAAGCGTAGGGAATCTGGGCCGATGGTGCCACGATGAATACTGTCTGCATTGCAAATTTGTGCGTAGAAGTTACCCAAATGATATTATTGCCGATTAGCCTAGTTTCTTGGTAGTGCAATGAGATCGAGCTTGTACTGAGATGCCTGATCGAAGGCATCCATCGCCCTTATTTCGAGTCTGAGTTCTTTGTTGTAAATTTGAGTTAATTATCCGAGGCTTTTGTTGGAATTTCGTAACTATTGCTTTTCCAGATTGAGTTGTTAGCCCAACGCAAACTCCAAACCATAGCCCCACACACTTAGCCTACCCCAGTTACGGTGTCGTTACCGGTGGCCACCGGATTACAGCGATGTGAGCACTTGTTGAAGTTGCATACAGAGACGGCACAGGTTGTGAATTCTGCGGTAATTCCTCTCTCTGTACACCAACCTAACCACCAAAACATTTAAAATTGTACCTTTGATAAAATTGTTCATCATCTTTTTCAAACAAATCAAGTGAATTGAAGAATTAATTTGGATAATTGGCAACTTTGTCTTGATTCATTACAGTATCAATAGACTAATACGTTGTTGTTTTGTGTGATATTTCGTTTTGAATGATGAAATTGATGGCAATTAGCATCCAAAAACAACGACGTCAGTTTCTGGCTGCTAATATAGCACGCGCACCGAAATGGTTTTTGAAATTCTGTGCAATATTTGAGAAAATTTTATGAATCAATTCGTCTATGGTTGCTGTGATTTTACAGAATTTTGTTGGCAATGTGATACTTTGTATGTGTGGATTCATCGATTGCCATTTATCCATTACCAATATCCAACTATTGTTTTGAAATACTTTCGGCGGATGTATCTTGTTGCAGTTGTACACGCATGTTGATCTTCAAAGTTAATTTCTGTATTAAGTTCATCTGCGGGCGTTGAACATGGTGTAATTGCTGAGGCTTATCGAAAATTACCAGGCAGTACTGAATGCGCCACTGAAAAGATGTTAATTTCCCAAGGAAGAAGTCAAAAGGCGTCAAATCGCACGATCTCGGAGGCCGGTTCGCGTTGCCAACCATGCCCTCAAATCGCCCATGCAGAATTATCATCGTAGCATACGCTGTGTGGGACGTAGCGCTGCTTATCATCGATCTGTAACGCTCGCCGTAGACGGTTATGGTAGTGTCAGTTTTGTTTTGAAAGAAGTACGAACCGTATATACATAGGTAGTTGTATATGTTAGGTCCTCTGTTGTTGACAGTTAGTACTCCAGCCTCCTGCTGGACTCGAACCTTTGGTCGAGGACACTTCATGCTAAATACTTTATTAACTCGTGCACCTCTGTGTTGTGAAGTTGCACATATCGAAAATAGAAATTTGTGATAGAAATTGCTAAATATTAATGAGAATCGGCCCAGCTAATATTCTAAAATATTGAACAATAAAAATAAAAACAAGCCAAATAGCATACTGCTTCGTGTACGAAGCTTCGGATCATATTGGCATTGCCTTTAATTTTACCACACATCAAAATATAATCGCGCCCCATTATTTCATAAAATGATAGTTATTAAACCCTGCTAAACATTTGGTGTGTTGCAATACGATCAGATTTGTATGTATGCGCACGATCATTACCAAACAAACAAAAAAAACACGATCAACTTTCTTATAAGAATCATACTGTATTTTGTTGTAATGCATTCATATTCTATTTCGTTTTGTTGTTGTTATTTCTTCTGTAACACCACACAAACAATAATAAAAAAGTAAATTCAATATGGCTGTCAATAATCTTACCGTGGTTTGATCGCTCTTGATTACGCTTGCGCGTACAAAATCACAAATTTAATATTGTTTTGTTTGGTTGCTTAATGAAATTTTAATAAAAAAAAACAAAAGAAACAATCACAGAGTTCTAAGATCAAAAATAAAAAAAAAATTAACACCAACTTGTTGATTATTGAAATTCAATAAAAAACAAATAAAATCAGAAAACTTGATCGGTCTTATAGTTTAGTGTTTTGTTATTATTATCGATAGTGGAGAGTTAAAAAATATTAGTGTTTTGTTAAAAAGTGTTTTTTAACAATTTTTTGCAATATTAGCTACAAGAAGTGCTGTTTAGAATTAGTGAATTTGTGGTTCATGATATAAGTGATTACAAAATAAGAAAATTGTTAAATTCTTATGTGATATAAAAAATTTATATAATTATAAAGAGTGAGACGAGCATATTGTAATAATTTAGTGATCATCAGACTAATTTGGATTATTTTATTTACGAGTATTATCAGGCATATGTTAATTAATTAAATATGGTAAGTCTTCCTTTTTAATTTTTTGTGTGTGTGTGTGTATTTACTATCTAAATGCATCATTGCAGAATAATATGAATCGATAAACATAAATGAGCGCGAAAGAGATCGCGATATATTATTTTAAATTTTCAGATAACTGTAAAATATCGCGTAAGAAAAACAATTTTCAGTTTTATATTTACAATATTTTTATGTTGGTTTGTATGAAAAGCCGGTTTACTATAAGATCGCGCGATCTTAAGTCAATAGCTATGTACATTTACGATTCTTTGGCGTGATGTGTTTGTGTTGATCATTAAACAAAGTCATATTCTTTTTGATTCATCTGCGTTCAATATTGACCGCCATGTTGATCAATGTTTGTTTTTATTTTATCTACCATCAATGATGAACCATTTGATCATTTGACAGTTATAAATTTGGCGATTTACAACACCAATTCTCGTAATTTACGCCACATTCGGAATATTCCTGAATATAATTTTCCAAATACTTACTTAACACCAGTGATGTGCGCGTAGATTGCATCAAGTGGTCTAATTCAATGTTACTCAAGTAATCTACACGAGATTGTTTACATGCAATGTAGAAAATTGATATAGACATTTAAGAAAATGTTTAAACTTAACATTAGAAAGTAGAAAAATATTTTAATTAAATAAAATTTATTAAAATTTTGTAAAATTAGGAAAACAATTCTGTAAATTAATTGTGATTGGATTGGAATTTTTATTTCAATAATCATCCGACTTATTGGAACCTCTAGATTTTAAGGTATAATAGCAATATACGAGGGTTGTATGAAAAGTTTCCGGCCTAACCAAGACACAAGACACATTTTTCCTTCAAACTTATTTTTATTTCTCTACAAAGTCTCCTTGTAATTCTATACACTTCTCCCAGCGATGCTCCCATCTTTTCAACCCATCCAAATAGTACTCGACGTTCATCTGTGTAACATAGTTGTTTACGAAGGTGATGGCCTCCTTAGTCGACGAAAAGTTTTGTGCTCCGAGCGCAACGTTTAGCTTAAGGAACAAAAAATCATCGCTTGGGGCTAGATCTGGTAAGTGGTCAAGCAGTTCAAACCGTAATTCTTAAATTTTCGCCATGGCAACCGCTACGGTGTGAGATTTTTCCGCAAATTCTCCTTCAACTTGTCATGTAATGATGCGGATATTATGCTCCTGTAATAGTTTTCCCTTTTTGAGGATAGTCGATTAAGATAACTCCATGACTATCCCAGAAAACAGTCGCCATCACTTTCCCAGCCGGGAAACATGCTTTACGTTTTTTGGTGCCCCCCTTGGCAGTGCACTGTTTTGACTGTATTTTTGAGTCTGCAGTGTAATGGTGTATCCAAGTTTCATCAACAGTAATTAGCCGGCGCTAAAACTCTGATTTATTGCACGAACACGTTTCTTTTCCAAAGTGAGCAAACCGGCACACAACGTGCGGACACTTTTCTCATGCCTAAATCTTGATTCAATATGTGACAAACACATTTTTTGGACATAACTATTCATACCTCTTCTGTCTCTCTATAACTTTAATTCGACGGTTGTTTAGTTCCATTTTAGACGTCCTGAACGTTTATCGTCATCCAAGGGGGTACGTCCACGGATGGTAAATGATGGTGCAGAGTCTCCGTACAAGCCTCCAACTCGTCTTTAATCGACTCACTCAAACGATTTTTAAGCAACAACTGCGCGTCCAAAATGGCTGCTATTTCGGTGAATACCTTTCAATGCAAGCACAAACAAACATCCCCACTTTTGTCGGCGAGTGCTACCATTTTCATGTTGAGGTCGGAAACTTTTTAGACAACCCTAATATTAATTTATATTAGGGTTGTCAAATAGGGTATATTTGAGTGAACGTGTGACCAATTAGAAAAAACTTCCAATTGCCGAAGATGATGCCGAAATTTTTAAAAGCTTTATAGTTAAATCACCTAGTTGCTTATACTCAAGCTCAGCTGTATACCAATAGGTAGGTAAGAGGATCTTTGTTAGCTTTTAAATTTAGTTTCTCAACAGTTACGTCTTTTCTGTAATTATTCCAACCTTCAACGCCTTTCTTATCTACGGTTTCCATTAAAAATTGTTTAATACTTTCTAAATTATTAGAAGTTAGTATCGTAGCCACTTTGACATTTTTCGTAAACTTCTGGTTTTCCAGATCGATCTCACATATTATTCCTATTATGCTTTCCTGCTCCAAAAAGAAAGAGACGAGACGAAACAATCGAATTTTATAAAGGTTATCTACATACTCTACGTTGTCTTCGTAGTCTACAGAATACAACGTAGTTTACGTATTGTTTACATTTGAAGTATGCAATGAATTATTTACGCGTAGAGGAACATCACTGCTTATCACTCGAAACACAACAACAATAATTTTTACTATTTACAATAAATTTAATTTACAATAAATCACAAACATTTATTTCACTTCAAATACATGACTATGGCACCCGTATTTATACACCTCCTACACGAACGTTCGGTTATGTTCCACACTAATCTACTACACAGCTAAACTGTCATAAAACTAGTTCTAATGCTTAAATCTAGATGTCACTCTTTTCCTTTCTTTCCTTAGCCATTTCAAATGCACCTTTGGTTGCCCTCGCTATCCTCTGTATTCTGTCATTTATCTTAGTAAAGAGAGTACATGGCCCCTCTCTCGGAGCTTCGATGATAACCCTTTTCGTGATGCACATTGATCACATTTTGACACCATTTCACTACCGACTGTCTACATCCGGACCAATAAAATCTTTGACCAATATTGGTGATGTTTTATTAATTCCGGGATGGCCTTTCCCCGTTCTCTAAAAAAGGCTTTCCCACTGTGTCCAATAGGATTTCACTAAGGCTGTCTTATTTAAAATCTTATGTTGGCCATAAATCCAGGTCTAGTAACTGCTTCTTGGCATGGTCGTAGTTGTGCAGTGGTTCGATCCAACACGCCAAGTATCCCTCCGGATAGGTATTTATTAGTCAATAATTTTTTTCGCGTCACGCAGTAGTTACGCCTCCGATTCGATAGAATTTTTGAGTAATATGCTATTTCGCTCTCGATCATCGATTTCTTATGGAAACGCCCCTCATATACCATCATTGGTTGCATCGGTATCCAAAATAAGCTTGACGTTGGCAATAGAGTACACAAGTATTAGTCCTATGCTTGCCGCTTCTGTAATTCAAAGCATCTCTTGTTTATCCTTCCATTTCGAAGGATATAAGGAGGTTTGCTCTTTTTCGCTAATTCGTGAAAACTTTTTTCAACATTAGCGAATTGAAATATTTAATTCTGTTTGTGTTTAAATGCATTAGAGAGGCAAATATAAAAATGTATGCGATTCATTTTATTTGTTCGTACACTTTCATACAAAATAACTCATTCTATGTCTTACACATCCCGCTTCGTATGGATCCTCAAATAAAACCGATTTTTCCCAGTTTGTCCGCGGGTATATTGTCGAGAAATTCCTGGCTATTTGAGTTTCACTAACTTAATGGGAATCCTGCCTGGGATAAAATAGGTGACGTCTCTCTGCATACTGCAGGCGCTTCATCAACAGAGTCATAATCCGACCGACAACGTAGAAATCAGGTTTGATCAGGTCTGCCACTTTCTTGGATATATGACGATTATCCGCAGTAATTTGATGAAGTGAACGACTCAGCTTTAGAAAAAGTTAGCAGAACCCATATCAATAAATGATTTAAAAACAATTGGAAAATTAAAGATTAATTTTAGGCTAATAGGGAATTTACTATTCAAATTTTGATATTCTGGTCCTTCTAAAAAATCATAAGGCTTTATCAATTTAAAAGCTAGCAGAACCCGAATCAAAAATCGGATCAAAAATCATATTAGAACGCAAAACACGATCAACTGACATACAAATAAATTTAGGCTCATTATAGTCTAGACAAAGCCCCATTAAATAATTTTGGGCTCCACTCGTTCTTGACCAAACTTCAGGTCTCTGATAGGTTCCCAACTCTGTGATCTACCATGTCGGTTTCTGCCTGCCCCTAGGCTTTATCAGGGGGCACGCAGCATTAAATGAAAGATTGCATTCCTTTGTGTCAATATAAACCATGCAATCTAATTCTTTACTGTCGCCGGAAGTCCAGGGATCTTCAGCGGCAATAATTCCTACACCACCTCCCCATATTTCCATCAGTTTGTCCTACTGGGATTCCTGAAGGCTTTCCGGTTAACAGGTTTAACGTTGAGGTTATATGTTACATATTGGTGATCAGAGAATGAGTGCTCCCTCGCCACTCTCCATCCCTTGATCATATGAAAGATTTTTTCTGACGCAAAGGTCACATCTAAACCCTCCTGCCGATTTTTTAACAACAAATGTTGGTTCTCGCCCAATATTGCAAACTAAAAGGTTAGTATTTAATAAGTAATCAAAAAATAACTCACCCTTCCTGTTAATGTCTATGCTTCCCCAGATTGTGTGATGCGCGTTTGCATCACATCCCCTTCTTTGATCTGCTTCCCGGATCAGTTCCCCCCCGTTATCCGGCGAACCCTAATTCTCGCAATCCATATAGGCTGAGGCTAGCCATAATTGTTCATAGCCAACCTTAACGCTGACCGCTGTAGCATGCCCGCTACTAAATTGAGGAAGAAGAAAAATATTCAAATTACTTTTCACTAAAATGCACGATCTGATTTTCTCAGAGTTACTTGAGTACAATAATTTATACCCCTTCGTTTTGAGGCCACATATCCTGTAATCGTTAATCCAAGGTTCTTGGATTAACACTAAGTCCTCATCTGACTTAGTTAGTCTGAGAACGAGAGCTGCCGAGGCAGCTTTCGTGTGATGCAGGTTTATTTGTACAATATTAATCATTGAGATCTGCCTTACTCACTTCTTCTTTTCTCGTCGAGAGTTCGATAGGATGTTCCCATCAGACTCAAAAGAGAGGAGACTACCTCTTCTCACCAAACTCTCCGCGTCCGAAACATCCCCGCTCCCTTGACCGTTTCCCGCTGGGCCCATTCGACCTCACCTTTCTTATATAATTAAGAGTAATCGATCCGAACCCGAACTTGATCACTCTCTTTGATATTGCAAGAGAAGCCCGAGATGCTTTATTGATTAGCATGGTTCTAAAGCTTCCCTTAGCTTCCTCCTGCGTTATAATCCTCCAATATTCCTTTGGAAGATCGAGATTACTGGCCCGAATGATCTCAAGGATCTCCTCCGGCTTGTCCGGCTCGGTTGGTAACCAGACGTGGCCTGCTCGGGATTTCCCCTTTGCAGACTGCCTCAAGCCTCGCGGCCTGCCACACCTCGCCTACTTCGGTCATTGCCCTTTTATAGAGGTCGACCGATCTCTGGTCCGAGCACGCAGTTAACTTCACGCGCCCCTGGTATCATCCCGCATCTCTACAGGACGGGGGGATCCCGGATTTTCTCTCAGGATCCTAAAAAATATGTAGTTTAGTGCATTTTACACCACTTTCCACTTCTCTGGCGTGATGCTCCCATCTTCCTGACTTCTGTCAATGACGGCTAGCACCAGCACGTGCTCCTTTAGGATCTCACTGAATAGCTTCGGTTTTTGATCCTTAAGAGCACCCAACATCATGTCTGTTTGCACCTTGCTTCGCTTGCTGCCGCCCGCTTCAAGCTCATCCTGGGACCTCTGTCTTTTACACCCAAGGCCCCTCTTAGCTATCGCAGCCGACGGTTTTCTGTAAGCTGCCCCTCAGGGGTCGCAGCCAGTTTCTCTAAAATTCTATACGCCGACTGGCTCTCCTTGTACCTTCGCTTCGCCGGAAGGATCTCTCTCAATCCCCCACTATTTTGTTTGGCAGTCCCGCTTCTTCCTGGCTTCGACGCCATGGTGTCGCTTTCCCTGGCCACTGATGAAGGAGTCTCACCTTTATGGTTAGAGTTACTCTCCTTCTTTGTACTTTCCGGTTTTGGAGCGTCCCGGCCCCTTTTATGTTTATTTTTATTTTTTTCTTGGTCGTTCATTTTTCCACGAGTGTCGGAGAAATACAGGTCTACCTGCGCAGAGATCCGTATACGCCGTAATCCGGCCCATTGGATCGCCGAGCACCGCGGCCCGGCGCCCACTCGCTCCTCCATCATTCACCCGCCCATTCAACCATTCATTCACAAACAAATGGGACTCATTCCATTCAAGGGATGACCCGTTTATAGGGTTCTTCATTACCTGGGGGACTCGAGAGCGCAGGGCGACGCGACGCTCAGTTTGTCGTGGTTAGTAGCGATGGTTTTATGGCGCCATCAGTTTGCCCATCCATACTGGGTATCATAGGCACTCAGAATTTAGTGAAGAGAAGATGACCACTCCCCAGTTCCCTGAGACCCTCCTCCCAGCAGCGCTGCGGTTAGAGACGACTTATTTAATTCACCGCTAACCTACCTATCGATAGGCCGTCCACTATCCACCATCCAAAATTTTGATCAGCGATGAAGCTCACTTTTGGTTGAACCGAGATCGTATGATCTAACTCCATTAGATTATTTTATTTGGGGATATCTGTGAGATTTTTGTTCATTTCGGTAAATTGTTTTCCATTAACTTGTCGTGTTTTAAAGATTGCTACAAACAAATTCCTCATTTGCAGTCGTCAGAATTATTTTTTTTAGATAATACTTACGGCACAACGTTTGAATAGGATCGGTGGAAGACCGTCATAACCCGCTCCCTTGCTAACGTCGAGAAGGAGCAGTTGATCCAGGAGGTTCTGGATCAACTGCTCCTTCTCGACGTTAGCAAGGGAGCGGGTTATGATTGTCTTCCACCGATCCTATTCAAACGTTGTGCTGTAAGTCTGGCCCCTGCAGTTACCTTCTTGTTTAACGAAAGCCTTCGTCGTGGTATTTTTCCAGATCCCTGGAAAATATCATGCGTTCATCCAATTCCTATACCGTGTCTAACTTATCCTCATTTTGTGGTCATCTATTTGACAGCCTAAACTCCAAGCAGCAGCTTGACGTTGTCTACACAGAGTTCGCAAAGTTCGCTTTCGATGTGATTGATCACTCCATTCTTATCAGCAAGTTGGAGAGTCTTGACTGTGATTTCTGGATTCTTTCTCCCCATTATTTCGGGCGCCATCCGGCGTGCCTCAAGGTAGCCATATCGGCCCACTGTTATTTTCATTATTTATTAACGACGTTGTAAAATGTTTCAAGTTTGCCAATTGCCTCCTCTTCGCAGATGAGATAAAGATTTTCGCCCGGGTCTCTAGTGTGTTAGACTGGTCAATTAACAACTTACTGGCTTTAAACGTGAGTAAATGCAAAACCAATTCTTTCTTCCGTATCCGCTCGCCAGTTTTTTTTATCAATATCAACTGTACCACGAAGCCATTGATCGGGTTGAGTTCATTTCGGATCTTGGTGTGATCTTTGAATCTGATGCTACATTTACCAGACATGTTAACGCCATTATTTCAAAGGTCGTACATTATGCTTGGCTTCATTAAACGAAACTGCAAGGACTTTCGTGACCCGTTAACTTTGACATCATTATACGTATGCTTTGTTCGGCCCATTTTGGAGTATGCATCTCCTGTTTGGTCACCCTCCTACCACTGTCATTCTGAGAGGATTGAGAGTATCCAGAAACAGCTTATTTTGTTCGCGCTACGACATTTACCATCCAGTCGTGAGGTGGACTACGTTCTTCCGCCTTATCAGAATCGATGCAATCTTTTGAAACTGCAACGTCCAGACAATCGCCGATCATCAATTCCCGTGTCGATTGTATCGAGTTACTAGCACGTATCAACTTGTACGCTTCCGAACGTCGAATGCGTCAACGCGATGGAGCCTTATTCATCGATCGAGCGGTAACGAACTACGGTCTTTCTGATCCAATTCCGAGGATATCGCGGGTGTTCAACAAGATCTACGGAGCTTTCGATTATCACTTATCACCGAGCTTTTCGAAAACGAAACAAAACACAAGTTGGTATTATATGACATAATTGGTAATATTTAGACATATTTAGCACACTCCGACGATCACTTTGATCATGAACTTATCCAATCATTATTTTTCGAGTATCGCTAGAAGCGTTGTTAGAATTACTTTCGTATTGGTGTCTTGTTAGACTGCCGTGTGTACGACAAACAGACTAAACACAAACACCTGTTTGAATGTCGCGATACAATCAAGAAATTTTCTGTATAAATAGATCAAAAACTAATTAAAATTCCCCCGCGCATCACGCTCGGGTGCATTGCGCCTTTTATGTACGAGTATTAAAAATTGTAATTAAAATATCAAGTGCTGCTGTTTGTATGTGTTCGACTGACCCTAATAAAATATATTTTCTTTTGTATATAGTACACTGTGTCAGACAAGTATTTAACTGTATTGGTATCCCTTAAATAATTATCGGTTTGATCACGTTTTGTTTTATTAATTCGATCGTTAAACGCGATCATGTGTTTTGTCTTCATTCAGTTGTCTTCATTGATCCCATGAGAGTTTTATTTTGTTGTGTGTTACAACTGAACTGTGTTGCCTTAACACATTTTAGAAGTCGATCGCCGGTTATTCCATACAATTTAATTAATTTCATTGGTTTTTTAATTGAATTTAATTTAATTGTGGAATTGTGATTTGGGATTTGGTGTAGTAAGGTCATAATAACAACAAACATAATTGGTTGACAAAAATCGACAGATTCTGATTCTTTATTTTATCATTACATGTTTAGGTTACTCGGGTTTGATATTTATCAGTTTGGTTTATCGCATGTAAAGATTATCAGTTTACACAAAAATTGTTAATTTTTTATCTTACACAATCCATACCACTGTCTAGTGATCGTATCGCTGTTTATATATCCAGGATATGAGGTAAGCGTAAGAACTTAAGAATACAAAATTATAGAACATTACGTAGCCGTATACATCAGACACATACAGATAGCTAAAGTGTACACAACAAAACGAAAAATGTGTCAACTGAAAGTAAAATTTTAAAATTCTATTGTCTATGGCCTTATAGATGTGCAAACCAGTCACGTATGAAAGTTATTTTTCTCATCATTTGCATACAATTGCCGTGGTAATTTTACCAGTATATTGGCAACATTGTGCCGATTTGACTGTGCACAATTTCTTACAATTATATAGAATATATTTTTGTTTGGCCTCCTTATCTTCCGTGTGCTTGTTGATAAATGGTTTTTATATTGTTTGTTTTTTGATAACGCGCAAATATCGTTTGATACGACCTGGTAATAAATACGATGCCAATATTATTAAAATAACGTACAATGCCCTTTAGGGGAGTACCAAATGATTTAGCCCTTTAAACAATATTAAAAAACCATCCCCGACCTATTCCAATTAAAACTGTATTGTGTAACATTACAACCCTTATATGTATATCGGTTACATAACTTTGCTTTTAACCCTATAATTAACTAACAATTGTAACACTCTAACCCCTTTTTTGCTAATTTAAACTCGCTGCACCCGATAAATGCGACACATGGGATGTTTGACTACATTTCGAATTAATTTATCGAGCGAGGATTACACGAGGTGTCCTCCTTAATTATCTAGATATTATTTTATGATATTTTGAGTACCTGGCTCGGTCGTTACTCGTTACGCGGATTACTTGTACGTATACATAAATTCCAATTAAAATCTGCTGTTCTGTAATTTTCCAAATTTTTTTGATTGATTGATTTGAAAGTTGAATTTAATTAGTTTGAAAAAATATGTTTTAATAACAACCTTGAGTAATATTTGGTTAAAATAACCTTAATACGTCTTTATGTAAATTGCGTACTATTAATTTAGAGCAATAGTTTGAATAATCGTGTGGTAGAAATGATTTGTGGCCTTTAATTGAACTGAAAAAAGGATCTCGAAAATACTTTCTCGTAAAACTGGCTTCTTACATGAATTTGGTAGCAGAAATTTGGAAGTGCTGAAAATATTAAAAGACGTTTCAGTTAACCATCTTATCAGTAGTATTAGAAGTTGCGCATAAACGTATATTAATTATTATTTGGGTTCACCTCACTCGTTTTACATTTAACAAAACCGAATGCTATAGGAAAGAAATGTTAGAGGTTAAAAATTCCCAGTAAGAAATAAATCAGCGTCTAAGATCCTCGCTATCAAAAAAGAGAATTAACACGATTCAGTTGTTCGTACTAAGTATTCCAATATATGTAATTGACTCCAAAGTTTTGCTGCTTTTAGTATGTTTGAGATTGAGAAAACTCAATCAAATTCATCTTGAAATTCCAATAAAATGCCAGATCGTAATACAAACTAAGTAAACCCCAACTGTGTTCCGATAAGTGACCCTTTAATTTCAATCCTCGTGACAGTGAAAGCGAACTTCGTGAAAACATTTGTACAACAAAGCCTCAGTGAAACCTATCAAACCGAAATCGCAAGTAGACCTAAACTAAAGAGCCCATAAAACATGATTGAAGATATCATCCAACATATCAAAAAACGGCTTTGTATTGTGGAACCAATTTATACGTTCGAGGTTGGCAGGCCCTCTTCCGGAGAATGTGAAAGCGCGTTAACTCGTGTTGCTTCATACCTTCCATAAAAATGTCATAAAGAACGCGACAACAATGAAAATTGTTAATATTAGATTCTGTTGCGAATTTCAGGTGTTCGATAGGATTCGCAATAGATTTTGCAAATAATAACTTTTTGACTTACATACTGCTACCGTTACATTCCATGAAGCGATTTAGCCACCTCAACGATATTTCTCCAAATATTTTGGTCTGCAACAAGAGGAAGCCAGACGCGATGACCGATTGATTTTAAATCGCGTTCAACGCCATTCATCCATCGTATCTGATGGAAGGCTCTACTTCGTTGGAGCCGACTCAAGGGTTTCGTTGTTGTTTCGGTTTTGTGTTCGTGGAACATATCCGATTATTTGAATTCGATTATAATTTTTTCGAGATAATTTCATATCTGTTGGTCCGAGCAGCAAACGATTTTTTTAGGAGCGCTTTTGAGACGTTAAGTTTAATTTGGCGCGATGTGTTGCGAGGCTTAAAGGTTTTAATCGTTACATACAATTCTTGATGGCCAGGACGAACTTGATCCACGATGTTATCTGTCGTTCGTACCATTTCTTCGCCTCCCAAGTTAAGTTGACTTTATTGCCACTACCTACTTTCCAAAACCTTATAACCAGTGTTTAACAAAGCTATTTAGCAGTATTTATTACAATATAACTAGCCTTCCATTTTCTGTAGAGTACAAATCAGAGCTGTCTTCCAGTTTTCTGCGATTTCCTCAACAGACTATACAGATGATAGTTATCCCTAAATCCAGTAGAACATTTTATCGACACTGTTTTTTATCGTCACTTCACCACACTGCTCGAATTTTGCACTCCTCCACACTCGACTTTTAAACTATTAAAAGATGCCTGAAGTGCTCAAGATGCATTTACTATAGTTTAAACGAACCTGAGGCATTTCCAGCTCATTGAGTCTATAAAAATTTCTTAAATAAACGACAGGTGGGAGAGGTGTCTCACTTTATTAGGCCGTCGATGTACTTGATAATGTATTTTTTAAAGCCAACTTTTATAGGTCTCATGAAGGCGGCCAAAGAAACTTTTTTAACCGATGGCGTTTAAGGCGGCCTGGCTATCTGTTGCAATGCATACTCGCTCTAGAACCTGTTTCAATCAAATAGGCCACTGCTTTGTGAATTGTAACAATTTGTGTCTAAAACACAGTACCAAGAAAATATGATAAATTCATCTTAAGATCAGATACGCACCCGCACAGTCAGGCACCCGCTAGCCCACCACTAACTGATCCATCGGTAAACATGATCAAGCCCTGTTTCGAAATGTAAGATGGAACATGAGGTTCCAATCCTTATCTTCAAATCCACCTAATCACACTAAATGATTTCCCGAAAGTGTGCCTTGTTGCTTCTAGTCAGAGGGCCAAGTCGTTGAAGTTGGTTTGCTTCCCTCTAGATTCGATGGTATCTAATAGCACTATCTACTACGGCTGCACCTAAGCCAGAGGGGTAAGGATCACCAGGGGCCGCCATTCCAAGGCAGCAAAGTAGATAATGGGTCTGAGTACCGCGACGTACAACCACTATGCGTGTTTTGGTCTCAAGCCATTTGTCAATGTATTTCCACATTTCCAGTAAATGGTTTTGCCTTGCATTTCTCGTTAATGTGATTTGCCAGGTAAGCTTGAATTCAACCGGACCCCAAGATACCTAGTAGTAAGATGTTATTGTCCCGTATTTTGAAGATGGAAATTTCCCAAAATCCTTCGTCTCTCGAATACGACCATCTCAGTTTGCTTAGGATTCATCGATAAGTCATTTTCACAATAGCAGATTACGAACATAGTCGTTGGCCTACTTATGGACATCCCTATCAAATAAAAGACGCTCTATTGGAATATTTCTTTTGTCATATTCTTAGCAGGCAGGTGCCAGTCTCTGGGCTTGGTTCGCCGTTGGATCCCTACTTCTGCGATGGTTTAGGTGACCTAAACGTCTACGTGACTAGTGAAAATTTGTTCTTTAAACCTCCCAATTTTTATGTGTCTGTGCTTTCTTAGCTTAGGGTTTATCCGAAGGTTTTAAATCAGGTTTACAATCTTCCAAGGTTTATCAAACACTTTAATTTTGTATTTGTGTGGTAAGGTGCACACCACTCATTAAATGGCTTCTTGATTAATATATTTGGCACTTGGGAGTTGAGACCAAGTTTTTAGTCTGATACTTGTTTATGTAAGGTGCGTTTTGCGGCGAACCATTTCACATAAAGATGTATCAGACCAAAAACTTTCTCGGCAACCCAAAAGTATAAGATAAGATAACAAAGCCCATAATTTTTAGCTCATTATGTAGACGCTATCACATGAAAGTAAAGTTATGCAGTACTCTTGAACGACCAAACCTAACCAAATCGCATTTAAAATTAAAGACAAGATATGTTTCGTTTAGGCCGTTCTAAAGAGGTTAATGGCTATCAAAATGATAACACATAAGAAAGCAATGGTCGGGTCATAGTTGACTTAAAAGTTCGAGACATAGCAGTTGACCTAAAATGTACAATGTTCCAGCGTTAGGGAAACCAACGATCACAAAATTATAATTTGTGACGTTCCAGAAAATTCCCATCGGTGAGTGCTTAATTCTTCCAATTACTGGTAATTATAATTATCGGTGAAGCTACAGTGTGACGCGTTGGTATCTACTTTAATGGTATCGTAGAAGGCTACCTAATCGTTTACTCAACTGTGGACGTCGTTAAATTCCAATGAAATAGCCTTCACTGTTCCATGCCTAAGTAAGGTATAGTAGTTAGTGATCCTCTCAGAGTTCAGTATTCTAAATAATTGGATTTCAACAGTTTGATACATTATGGTGTGCTATGTATTTGCTTAGGTTTCAACGTGAACGTTAAAATTATTTATTATTAATCATAATTATTGAGGGGGAACAGTTCGAAGAGATTACCACTTTATCGGTTGATTATTTATTTCGTAATGTCAAAGAATCTTAAACGTCAAATAGCCAGTAAGTTAGCGCCATATCGATGAACTATGAGTACTAAGGTACTTCAGAGAAATTTGTGACATTCTTCAAGACCTTTTCAATGATATGCGATATGAAATTTCTATATGAAACTAATATTGTACCACCAGCGACAAAACGGTGGATTTGTGAACTAAATCATATCTAGTTAACTGCTTTTGAATTTCCTCGCACAAGCTGATAAACTGCAAAATATATTAGTTTTAATTAGTTTGTTAAATTACTAAGTGTTGTTCAAAACATTTGCCTTGCTGAACATATTTATCGGATAAAAAATGAAGCTGTATGCGACGATTTGTTTTAGAGAGCCAGCTAAAAAATCTTTCTTTTTTTTAATTAATCGTTTTGCAACAGGCGATGTTTTCCGATGAGAAAAAGTAAAATCTGGATGTGCTTCGAGTTCCATATTTGGCCCTTATAAATTAACTACGTTTCGCGTTGTGCCGTGGTAATAAGTTTTATTTTGGTATATTTCAGGTGTCCTAATATTTTAAGTTCCTTGTATAGGCGGTCTTAACTAGTCCCAGTTGGCGGACTAAAATTTAGCTTGATATGGAGATGGAACTTACGTTAATTTTTAGAAACACCATATACAGCGAGGCGAACGTTTTTCAGTTTTGCGTTAGCGTGATAGGGTCTGCCACGTTCATTGGTCTTGAAGCTAATGAGATGGTTTTCGGCTCGTTACTCGTTTATGTGAGGTCAGTTTAGCGGCGAACCGATTCACATAAAGATCTATCACGTCGAAAATTGCCTCTGCGGTTTCGAAGTATCAATTAAAGTAACAAACCATTTTTAGAAATAACGTCAAAATATGTTCGATGTAGGCCAAAATAGGTTTGAAAACAGGGTTCATCTTCTTAGCAAAGTGGTTTGAAGTTCGTAATCGAATTAAACGGGAACTTATTTGCATTTTATGGAGATGACCCTACTAAATCGTGATTTGTTTTTACCGATTATCGGTAGAACCTTACAAAAATATAGAAAACAATACGAAAAAAGAGTGTTTTTGTAAATTTAATCATTGCATTAGTACAGTGAAATCCTCAAAGGCGGAACTTTATTACCACAGAAACTCGTCGTAAAAGGAATACTTCACAATTTAATATTAGTTCCGACAAAATCATTCAAATTGGTATCTTTATTGCGTGTGTTAGGACTCGCTAGATCTTCGCGAAACTGTAGAAGCTCTAAACGACTTGTCACTTTAAAAACTCCCTCACCAATTTTGATCACAATCTTTCGAACAGAGAAAAACTAGAAAAGTGGCCCAGGGTCTTTGGCTGAAGGTTTCATTAAACGAATTCTTTAAATTCGGATTAAATTGTTACCAAAACGTGGCGAGATATAATTTTAAAAAAATCAGACCCAAACTCTTACAGACCAACCGAATTTTCCCGAAAACTAGTCTCACCAATTGAAATATTTCTATTTGAAAAAAGTTTTAAAAGGGATTTATAACTCATCGGAATATACCTATAAATAAATTATACCTGAAACAGGATTTAATCGCTTTGTAGCAATCGAAAACTATCCTCACCAATTTTTATCAAAAATTGTTCCTGTAAAAAGGGACTCGGAGCCAATCTGCGAACCTCCAGAAACGATTTTGTTTGCCGAAATTCGGAGTTATTGCAATCGATTTGCACGAACAATTTCAAATTTTTTCCAGGATATTGAAAATCACAAAAAAATATATGTTGGTGTTACAAAATTCTAAGGATGAAAATATTTCAAATAAAATCTCGGATGGTAAATGTTTTCTGTAATAGCATAATGCTTTCACTAGGGCTGGTGTGATTTTTCACATAATTTCCTTGTTTTTTTTTTAAATTTTCGATAGAACCCTGATCCATGAGCTATCTGTATTTGCGAAGTGCATTTGGTGGGAAGCACATTACTATTCATCATTATTCTCAGAATATACGGAATAGTTGTCCTGATGATACAATTTATTGTTCGGGTTTTTCGTAGTCCACGAGTTTCCGGGATGAAATTATTTTCAAAACAATCAAGGTTTCCTTTCTTCCTTCATCCCTTTTGATATGTTATACATAAAATACTGGCAGATTTGAAATTCTTTTAAAAGTGAACCAGGTTGTCTACTTTTGCCAGCTATAAAAATCCGTTATTTAAGTGTACCAATGTTTCCATGGCCGTGTCAACGCCACACGGTTTGAGCTCATCGGATAATACTATAGTATCATATTGAACCTAAGTTCCAAAACACACATCTCACATATTCTTCAAAGAAAGTTGCAGTAATGTTATCAACATAACGGTGAAATTCAAGTCTTTCGGGTTATGAAGCATTTTACGCTTAATAAAGGTTTTTTACCTTATGGATAATTCATACACAATTTTTGTAATACAAGTCCGGATATTAAATAGGCCGGTTTTAATTTTATGTGTGGACTTGTTTTTGTGTCAAAAACATAAAACTTGCTCTCTTTTCATCTGCAGACGTCGATTGTCAAACTTGATGATTTTTCAATTTTTATTTATTCTTGAAAATAACTACGGCTCTTTCAAAATTATCAGATTGTTCAGTGTTAACTAAACTACCCTCGGCTTCTATGCTTTCTAATTCAGATCAAATATTGTGCTATTTCTTGGAACAGCGGATGTTACAACATTAAGCATTAAAATACCCCAAATGAAATCTTCGATGCTAAATATTTTCTGTAATAACCTAATGCTTTCAGTAGCACTCACAGCTGTAATTTTATGTATGATTTCCGAACCCCTGTTAAAAGCCTTACAAGTTCGCTATTTTAGGAAATAAAATTATACCCCTAATATATTCACAGCAAACTTTTTTCAAAAATATTCGAAGGTTGAATTCCTAATTTTTAGGTTCTTGAAAATATTTTGCTTTTTCTATCATCAGTCGTTCTTCACTTCCAATGTTAAATTTTCGGCTGCTCGAGCGTTTTTCTTTCGGATATTGCTTTACAATCAAAATTCGTAAAAATTTCGCTCTTAATTTTTTTAAGCTGAAGTTGTTGAAGCTCATCTTCATATTTTTCATTTTACATGTTGAAACTTTTTCTATTATCTCCAGCCTTAATAATATCAAGTCAACTTCTACCTTGCTGCTCAAAGTATAGGAGCCATGTCAAATACTTGAGAAATATGTACTCGTATATATTTTTGCAATTTTATTAATAAAATTTCATCAAAAACTAATAAAAGAGTTAATTGTGTACAATGTTTGAAAAATAACCCCTATAAACACTTCGTTCAAAGACTTACCTATTTAAAAAATTAAAAATTCTTGATGTTCTTTAAGAAAAACAAATTCAATAATATAGCATACAATATCAGTGAGTTCAGTTGGTTCGTATTATAGTAGTTTCCGCTTTATAGAGATTTAGGACAATGAATGGTTCAGCGAATAATTAAAACACGAAAATTCAATAAACTTTAAAATAAATCACGAAGGATCACGAAATTCCAGTTTTTCGGATTACCCAAGGTTACGGTTAACAGAGGTTTTAATATAATAACGGTTTTACAGATAAAAGAGGGGTTAAATAATGAATCGATACAATAATTGTGAAATGATAGTCTTAATATTAAATATTTTGTTTGATCGTATTATACAAGTTTTGCGTTTTATAGAGGTTTTACATGTAATAAAGGTTTTGTGGATAAAGGAGGGGTTTAATTAAAGAATCGATACAAAATTGTGAAATAATAGTGCTAATCTTATATATTTCGGTTGATCGAATTCCCGATAAAAAGGCGGATTGAATATTAATTATATGTGACTTGTTTCATCTACTTATGCAGATTATCAAACTTTATGATTGTCAGCCTTTTATCACTAAACTGTTTTATAGATAATAAATATCGTAAAATATAAATCGATTATAAACCGTCACCTAACCACCATATATTTTAATGACTGTCCAATGATAAACGGCTTTGCACCTGAAGGGGCAATCATATGCAATTGCAGCAATTTTGAGGAAACGATGACGAATGATTTTGTTATTTACAGATAACAGATCTCGGACTATCTTTTTAATACATGCTCGAGGAGATCTAGTTTGTGGCCATTTCTCGGTCGAAAACAATTTATGTGCTCGTGCTTTTATTTACTGTTTCGTGCTCAGAAATAATCCTGGAATAGTTGGCCGCATTTTGACACTACGGTTAAACCTTAAGAGACCGTCTCTGCTTTTTTACAGTACAACAAGAAGCTATTAAATTGAGGAATATTCTTTTTTGAGCTCGAACCTTTTCTGATTTCACTGGGCGAGTTATACTTGACATATACGATAGAATTGCGAGATTAGTCTCTGACGAAAATATTCTCGTTACCTTTTGAAATTTTTTGTCTTTTATTACCAAACAAGAGACCCGGAACAACACCGTTTGTTGTTCTGGTCGTAAAAACTATGGAAACACTACTATAAAACTTATAATGGAGTCTAAAAATCTTATTTCTAGATTCAAAAGACAACATCAGTCACAACGGTGGTGCACCTTTAAAGTGACCGTAGTTAAGATGGTCTATATAGGTTTTAATATTAATTATTTGCTTTAGGTAGTCTGTGAAGAGCAAAACGAAGGAATTCCACCTGCATGAGTTTTATGATACGGATACCACACCTGGCATACATTCTCAATCTCAATTGGGAGCTGAAACGACTGGAAAGAGGTATATCAGTTGTTGCTGGCGTGAATCGTTCTTTAAGAGAAATCACCTGTTATAAGCGGAAAATAATGATTAACAAGAAAAGCATAAAGTATCATGTAATTGAAAACTATCGAATTACAATCATTTTTAGAAATCGGAACTAAGAATAAGTCCTTCCAAAATATGTGATTCTTCCAATCTATCTATCATTCAGCTGGCTGAAATAACATAATAAACGTTTAATTAGTCGATTGCTCCGAGTTCCGACTTTGTTTTTAAAACCGTTTTACCTCGGGAACTGGACAGTGAACAATGTTGCGGTCAAATAACCCGGTTTGCACAGAATATTCAATTGTTTTTTTACTTTGCTGCACATGATTCCATAAAAATACAAATGTGAATGTAAATTATTGTCGAGTTAGCGGCGCAACATGCCGACCAGCCCCGTTATATGTTTGAGGTATAGAACATTCCATTCATAGTAAAATTTAAAGAGTTAAGTACCCACAGTGTAAGAAGCCCAGTTCACAATTAAAAACACAGTATGCAGACCACAAACTACTCTGGTTGAATAAGGAGAGACTGAGTATTTGTTAATTGACAGCACACTACTTGCTCGAGTTGAATAAAACATTGGTGAGTCAATGTTGGCACCACTAATAAATATAATTCAATGGTATACAGCGGAGGGGCCCGGTATGGTTCATAAACATGTGTTCGATTTGTATTTTTATAAAAATTTTAACAATATTGTTTTAGCAAATTTTCAGCATCATGCTAAAACTAATAAAAAAAAAACAAATGAATGACAGAATTTGATCAATATATAACGCTTAAGTACCGTTAATTCAATATTACAACAACTGAAATAAAAGAATATATATCGTTTACAGTCTGTAGTTTGATCTTGATCATATTATTTATCGTTATGATCACGTACGACGAAATGTTTTTGTTGTGGAAGTAATATGTCGCCATTTTATTTTTATGTTTGCCAAGATTATTATAATTTGTTTTTTTTTAAAATTACGATCGTGTGCGCTTCGATTATTAATAAACTCCATTTTTATGACGATCTCATTTGGTTTTGTTAAAGTCGCAGTAAAATATCGATTTTAGCGATAAAAATGTCGCACTTTCGTTTATGTCATCGTTCACTACAGTATTAAAATATTATTCTGATCATAAATGGATGGCGGGGAAGGAGACAATCAATGCATACAAAAAATCGTTAATATATATAAACAACTAAACAGACACAATAACAATGCACATAATTTATATGTCGCGTTGTTGACGGTCATATCGCGCGCGATTATATTTAGCGCGTATGAGTCATTTATGCGGTCGCGTAAACACCGATTTGAATAAAAGAACAGCAAACGGCTTTTAAATTTAAGGTGTGGGATTTGATGTTCATTAAACCTTGATATGATATTTGCTTTTTGTATAGTGACATTTTTTTATCGTTTGAGCGGGGCCGAATTACTGCGCTCCATTGCGTTTATTTCTCAGCTTATTTGTGAATGTTAACTTATAGCGCATCACAACTATAGGAATAAGATCATATTATTTTAAATTTTACACTTTTAGATAATTTGGTAAAGTAATTTTGGATTTATTATAACTAATATCTCATTTATCGCGAATATTGCTTTGGATCGCTTTTCAAATTCGTTTGTTTTTGTTGCGATCTTCTTGGCCTCTAGGTTAAAAATGAAATTCTAAAACGAATTTTGAATGTATTTCTGGAGTAGTGGTAAAATTCGGCTGTAAAATAGAAGGCTCTTAAATAATTATTGCTTGAGGTTTTCGAATAATAGTGATGAATTTTGGTGAATGTTCCCATTGAGCAGTCCCATTGAGTAGGGACTGTTCTTATTTATTATGAATTTCGAAATAACGGAACGAATATAACGGAATCTGACTCTGATTTACTTCTCCAAACAATGCAAGCAACGTCTTGAGAACGACTACAAGCGTTTGTCAAAGCAACTACCTTGCAGTCCTTTTGCTCTACTGTTTTCGGAGGAATAGAAGCTTTAGTTTGTCCTATGGTTCTTACAGGTCTTCCGGGTAGCTGAGCGAATGTCTAGAGTATAGATCAGTTTCGATGATTCGAAAATAAATGCTCCATCGATAATCTTTAATTTTTCATCTCACAAAATAGTGTCAGGCGAATCACGTCTAGAACCTACCGATTTTTTGTGACTTATTAGTTTGCTTTGCCGAATATTGCAGACTATTCCTTGCCCAATTTTGAAGAATAAAGGATAAGTATTTAATTTTAAAATGACTTATGCCTTTCACTGAAGTCCATGATTGTCCTTCTGTCTGTCTCTATAATTAGCCCTCCAATATCGTGCGATAGGGGGAGCCTCTACTTCTAACTAAACGGTTATAAATTATTTTTAATTTTACTTTATTTTTGTTTAAAATGTTTTATTTATTCATAAAATTTCTGCTGTCTAAACGGTTAATATAAAAACGAAAATACAAAAATTGCAAAACTTAATCTTTACTGTTGTATTTTCGACCTGTGTTGTTGACCCCGTATCTCATCAATACCCTTTCACTCTAAGACCATAGATCCTGTTATTATGTAACCACGATTCTTGAATGAAAACTGAGTTGTTTCCCGATTTTGTCAGTCTCTGACGGAGAGCAGTCTAAAAGGTCGCGTTCTCTCTATGAAACTGATGATGTTCCTCGTGAGAATCCTGAGAAATTATCGTCATACACTGTAGGTACCGCTTCTTCTGATTTGGATAGGCTTAGCACTTTATCTGAGATACTTTAAGAATTATGAATATTTGAAGTCCCGTTTAGGTTACCTAGTTTTTGATTGAAAGATTATTGAATCGACTGGTATCTAGCATTTCACCCGATTTGTGTCGGTTTGAAGTCAAACGCGTGTCTTTGGGCTGCCTGATATTTCCTTCTTTCTAAGAGATTTCTGTATTTTTGAAGTGGATCATTATTCGGATTCTTCCCACGGTTCACAATTCTAATGGCTCATGCTTTGAACTGCTTCTGGTCCAGTTGTCCCTCTGAGGTAGCATCCAGCCTGTTACGTCATTTCGATAGAGCTTAGCATAATTTCCTTGGAATCTTCAAAATTCCTAGATCTTGGATGAGCCTCTCCTTTACGGTTTGAGTTATTCGACCCCCTGTTTACTGCGGATATTGGTGAGCGCCAATGGTCTCGGTTTAATTTAGATGTAAACTATTATTTTTCATTTTGATTCCACCGGCAGACCCATTATATTCGGTAGCTGGAATCGGATTTTGTAATACCTTTAAAATCTTAACATTTGGATTTGAATTTATGAATTTGCACTTTTCATTCCAATGTAGAAATTTCTACATAGGACTCTATATAGACTTTCCCTTTAATATAATTAAATTAGATCACAGGTAAATAACACAAATAACAAATTGGTTCTCTGGTGTCCAAATTCGTTCGATTTACTTCGCAACTTTTTGATCTTGGTTCTGCAATACCGAATGACACGATACCTTGAATATACGATTGTGATGTATGTTTGAGTGAATTATTATCATCCTTTCGAACAAGCTTTCGCTTCTTTGAGAGAATATCACAATAATTATGGTTCATGTATAATAAGTACTACAATTTGTGAGAAAAATCTCGATTGCTGTGACGTCATTCTTTATTGTGTGTGTAACGTAGCTTCTTTTTATCTATCTTGGTTCTATATCTTATTTAACATATCTTCGTTATCTGTCAATTTGTCGATTTTGACAGCTGCATAAAGGTGTTGTTTGATGTTGGTGTTTTATTTATGGTTGCCGGACGTTTGGTTATAGGGTGTCCATCGATAGGTGTTATTTTCGACTGTTGTAGTGACATTTGGTGTCGTTTACAATATTGCCGGGCGTTCTAAAGTATTTTAATACTTTAGTGTTTGTTGTGGCTGTCTGGAGCAGCCAGTAGGATAGGTTTGTCACAGGTCGTTTGTTTACAGTATTTTCACATCTCACATGACGACGCGAACCCGACCCGTCCATCAGATCCTAGATCATTTTAAAGGTGGTACGTTTACTCTTTGATGAGTACCCATTGACCGATGACGAGGTTGTCGTGACTCTCAACCACTTTGGTCGTTGTTGAAGGCGGGAAAGGTATTCCGTCGACCAAATTTTCCGGAAGTTGTGACATATTTTTTGCAGTTACCCTGAAGTGAGAATTGTAAAATTTACAGGATCATTCATCATGGAACGCAACGGTCACGAGTTTAAACACTCGTTGATTTGGCATAGCAGTGTCGTCAATTCTTCGAACTTGAGTTGAGTTTTGCCCATAATGGGAAATCTCTGCGGATGCAGGAATGCCAATTGACGATTAGCTCCGATGAAGTTGGTTGTACAGCCGCTATTGAGCTCGGACACCAGCTCAAATGCTTTCGTACATAGAAACGCAGGCGAAATGTAGACTATAAAATGCCCATTGTTGATGCACCACCGTAGTCTTTTTATAGTTTGATGGATTTTGCCCCTACATAGACTACGCCACTGTGCAATACCGGTCCGGAAGGAGTAAGTGGCTGGCATGTCATTTATTAATGTGCGAACGCCCTTGGTTGATGCTTAAGATCTAATAGTGTTTTCGTTGGAGAGCCAACATCAGCTGTAGACCACGCAGCTGTTGTAAATGGTGTTTTTTTAGAGGTTCACATCTTTAAGTTGGCACTACTGTTTTGTTTGACAACCGATTTGACAGCTGACATTTCATCATTAGTTTGATTTGCCATTAATATTGAATAGATTTACGCCAGAGCAACGCTTGCAAATTGTTGAAATTTTTTATCATAATAATCGTTCTGTTCGCCAAATTCATCGTGCATGTCGTCCATTTTACGGTCGTCATAGAGGTCCATCAGAGCGGGTAATTACGAATACTCTAAATGATAATACGCATCCAGTAAGACGTCAAACAGGCGTACCGAACAAGCGATAGACGCTGACCAGCGTAGCATTGAGGAAGACCCAAATCAATCAGTTCGACGTTGTTCTCAGCAACTGAAGATGTACGTGCTAACAAAATTCAACTTTTGCAGGAATTTAAAGCCATACGGCTATCGCATACGCCGCCAATTCGGCCAATGGACTGAAACACAAATTGATATTGATGTTGATTTTCCAAACAAAATTTTGTTCAGCGCTGAAGCTCACTTTTGGTTGAATGGGTACGTTACTAAACAGAATTGTCGGATTTGGAGTGAAGATAATCCACAAGTCTTTGTCGAAATACCATTAGATAACTCCATTAGATTATTTTCTTTGGAGGTATGTTAAGTCACTTGTCGGCGTAAAACCAGAGACGATTGAACACTTGGAACTCAACATTCGACGAGTTATCACCGAGATACGGCCACAATTGCTGCGAGGTGTGATCGAGAATTAAACCTCCAGATTACGCAATGTACGCGCCACATCGCCGAAATCATATTCAAGCATATTCAAATTATCTATCGAATAAAGCTAGTTTCACTGATACTCAAAATGTTTTTTTTTTTCTATTTTAAGTTAAAATTGTGATCTCTAAAAAAACACCCTTGATATGATGTGCCCGTAAAATAAGTAAATTGTTCCGTCACTGGCACTGATATTCTGATTTTGACAGATCGATCTGCAAAAGTCGTACGAGCATACACCACCGCTGCGTAGGCTTTCTCAGAGACGTTGTTGAACCCGTGAAGTAGAATATTACTGCGATTTGTCGAATGATTTATCCAGCGGAGCTCAAACTATCTCGATAAGAGAACCATTCTTGAGCTATTGATTTTGGGACCGCTTCATCCCACGATACACCGAGTACCCACAATTCTTGAAATGGTTTTGGCAAGAATTGTGGTAAGAGCTAGCTACCTAGCCGAGCGGATCAACTATCATATGGGACTGAGACAATATTGTTCGTTTGCTTGGTGCACGAGCCTCTGATGTTGAGCTGATGTTGAATCCGAAATAATTGACTGAAGGAGGCCAATGGATTCAAAGTGGTTTAACTGAATCGTCCCAATTCAGCTCAAATTGACCATAATTCTCGCGAAATTCGATTAACATCTCATTGAAGCTGTTAGCTATTAAATTCACGATATCGTCTGCAAATTGGAATTTCTCCTGTTTGTCTCATGATAGCTAATGGATGATATGAATTGCAAAATAAGGAGCACTGGCAGTACACTAAGCGACAGTGCACAAACAATAATATCGAATTGGTTAATTTCGGGAGGGTCGCCATACGATTCGCTGGTAGGTTCTGTGTTCGGTGCGCCATCAGGATCTGAAGATACAACTGCTTGATACCTGTAAGATGGTAGCTGTAACCAAGATGGAAAATGTTGAATCGTTTCGCGAGCTTAATACAAATTTGACAATTAAAAGCTACGTAGGCACCTCATTTGCACAGACTCCATTGATTGCGACTGCGGCTGGTCCTTTTGCTAATCTGATGCGATCTGCGACGATTCGGTGTTCGAATTCGAATTGTGATAATTGCGTATGATGCTTTTTATGTCACAACCTGGATTTGCAAGCGGAACTGGTGTGGCCTTTGGGTAGCATTAACACGTTTTCTCGGTCGATATTTCACCTTTCCTGGAATGTAAGAGGCTTGAATTGATCACACTGAAATACGTTAGCAGCACACACTTGACACGAGATAATGCAAGAGTGTGAAGTAACGACGAGCGAACAAGTTAACTGTGTGACAGTTTTTCAATGTGCTCGAGTGTGCGACGAGTACGATGATGACGGAGCTTCCTTTTGCGACTATGATGAATTCGATTTTGTTCTGGTCATGGAAATTATCTCCAGTTATGCCATCATGTGTTCAGAAAATCGATAAGTCCCATCAACATCCCATTGTTGATGGGTTTCTGGATCCAACTTATCTGCGATGATGTTATTTAAGATGATATTACGTGTGGTGACTGGCACTCCTAAAACTTTCATACAGCAAACGGTTTTGGTCGTTGTATCAAGGATCTTGCGTATACCACAGCGAATCAACTCTTCAACGTTCTAAACTTTCGAAGATGACTGTCGATGATGAACCGACGATGATTGTTTCGATCTCGAAAAATGCACCATGTTTCTTCGTAATTATCGTTGGTGTTGTTCACAGACTTGAGCAACAATGCCCAATGCACCCCTAGTTAAATTCGCCTTTAGATAGAGTTTGACGTGGCCTTACGAGTTCTCGACAGTGTCTGGTAATTGTCTCTTGACGGTTTTGAAGTTCTAGATTGCGATGAGGTCTTGAGCGCGTTTACCGTATTGTCCTTCGAGTTCCTCATCACCGCACACGGCATTAAGCTGGTCCTGTACGTGGTAAAATTCCTTATAACGAGACGCCACGTGGATGTTCTGCGTCTGAATTCATCATTTAGTCCTTTAGCACTGCTGCAAAGGAAGGAAAATGTTTGAATTGCGATTAATACAAGACATATTTATTAATTGTTTATGTTGAGTATCCGTGTCGTGTTGTTGCTCAAGCGGAGGTTGAAGTAAGAAGAAAGTTTTTCCCATGTATGTGTTGTTCCCATGTATGTTTTCTGGAATTGTTTGACTTGAAGTTTCAAAATTAGGCCGCCAGAACACCGTTTTATTCCTCATCTTGAAAACCATTTTCCCTTATTAATTCAACGGAGATCAAATCGTGATTACCTCAGTTTTCTTAATTTTGTTGGCTTATTGACGTAGTTATAATTGTAAATAACGTTTATTCATCTTTAACAAACTGGTCATTGTCCAAATTGTTCATAGTCCAATCATAAAATTTGGGTACGTCGATGAACAAAACCATTTGAGTTGAATCACTTGAGCATTCCCATCGCATAGCTTACAATATTTGGTTGGACAATGAGTACTATGCGGACAAACCTTGGAGAAATGAACTAAGGAGGAAGCCGATTCTATTAATAATCATATTTTGTGTTATCATTCCGATGTTCATGCAACTCTTGAATAGTGTGAAGTGCTATCTGATCTAGAAAAACGGAATCGGAACTATACAAAATTCTCATCATTTGCAAAATTGTTAGCTTTATTTTCAGGCGAGCAAGTCTGTTACACCGCAATTAGGGTTGAAACAGATCACCATAATCCCAAGCTGATCCATATTGTGAGATTGGCATGATGTATTTGAGTTTGTCCCGGGGTAGTTGAGACAGTTCTTTTTTATTAATGGTTCCCAAGAACCATGATTTTTGGAAACCGAACTATTTCCATACCCTCTATTTTGAGATTGGTGTTATAGGCTCTTATATGCACGGCCCAAGTATGACAGATTTAATTTAAGCTTTTCACGGTATGCGTGAAATTCTGCTTTTATGTTTAGTTGTTCCCCGTTTAATAATTTTGGGCCATTTTCTTGTTGATCGATGATTAGAACATCCTTATGCTATTCGTACAATAAAGACATACCTCGGGTATAGCTTTGAAATTGAAAAAAATTGCTGATCAGTCGGTATTCTAAAATTAATACACGCTGATACAAAATATGGTCATTCTGTTTATAAACTGTTAAATGTCTTATTAAAACGACAAAATCAATTATCTATAACAAATTGCAATTTTCTATTTTAACGTTCTGGTTCGAACGTGACACCTAAGTACAATCAGTTTGCTTAAAATGATTCGTCGATATATTCGATGTCTTTTAACAATCTTGATATTCTTAATTGGGTGGAATGTCGCATATAAATCTTACAAAAATTATAAGGTGTACTTGGTCCACGCTCGGGACGAGAAAGATTCATATTTTTTGAAAAATTTGGAAAGGAATTTTGGTCAAATTGATTTTTGGGATGGTGTACTTCTTGTTTCAAATATCAGTTATCGCGTTATGGTGCATCCCGACGTGATCGATCAATTTGATAAAGTAATGAGCGATAATTTTATTGAGCATAAGGTTATTATAGATGATGTCGGTAGAGTGATGCAAGGTGAAAAATTCTATGGCAGAAGTGGCAGTAAATTCGAGTTTAATCATTTTTGGCCGTATAACGAGGTAAACGAGTATCTTGCTCACTTAGCGGAAACTTATCCAGCCGATACTAAAGTATCGTCAATTGGATTGACTTGGGAGGAGCGTGAAATCCGTTCGATTTATATAACAGGCGTTCAAAAAAAATGTAAGAGAAAACTAGTTATTATCGACAGTGCCATTCATGCTAGAGAGTGGATCGCACCTATGGTAACACTGTATTTAATTTATGAGTTGGTTGAAAATCGTGAAAAAAATTTGAATTTACTCCGCGACACTGATTGGTTGATAGTGCCGATCCTCAATCCAGACGGTTATGTGTATTCGCACGAGCATGATCGCTTTTGGCGGAAAACACGTTCAAAATATCCTAATTCAACTTGTGCTGGTGTAGATCCTAATAGAAATTTTGATTTTCACTGGGACACGCCTGGAGGATCATCGCAAGATCCTTGTGAAGAGGATTATCGTGGGCCGAAAGCTTCATCCGAGAAAAACGTACAACATATCAGCAATATTCTTAAAAAGTATAAGAACACCAAAATTTATTTGACTTTTCATTCTTTCGCAGGATGTATTATGTATCCGTATGGCTACGCAGAGTAAGTTGGGATCAGATCATACGTGTTAATCTAGAAAAGTTAAATATTTTTGTTTCTTTAGGGGGGCTGTAGTAAACAATTTTCAGAATCATGAAAAACTTGCAAAACTCATTCGAGATAGAATCTTGAAACATAATGGATTAAAATACGAGATTGGTAGTGTCGCCAAATTAATGGGCGTAGCTAGCGGAGGGAGTGACAGCTATGCTGCGGGCGTGGCGAAAATACCAATTGTACTTGCAATAGAATTACCTGGTGGTGCGAATAATACTGGTTTCGAAATGTCGACTTCACAGATGAATACAGTCGTTAAGGATACCTTTGAAGGGTTAAAGGCCATTGGAGAATTTTTACATCCAAAACACAAAATAAAATCGTGATATAAAGTTTGTTCATATCATAAAATTTCGGTTCTATTTGTATTTGTATCATTGTTAGTAAACGTAGATTTCTTTTGTAGTGCAAAAGTAATAAAGGCTTGATCTAGAAAAGGGCAGTTTATAAACTTTTACTCAAAATTGAGGCAAGCAATTTTTTCTTTAAACACCGACGACCACAATATACGGAGATAGATACCAAAAATGCGACATGTTCTCATCAGTCTGACTTCAAAATTCATCAAAATTGGTAGTCATAAATAAATTTTCCCGTTTACCCCACGATTTACTATATGCCAAACATTTATATTTTACTGTTTGACACTTGCGTCTAAAATGTGGTGCCATCTGATTCAGTTTCAAAATATACATTTTATACAACTTGTTGCCGCTTTCCTTTCACAGATCGATCCTTTTTACGCTTCATTCATTTGAATAAATTCATTGCCCTTGTACACCTTTATTCCCATTCGTAATAATTTATTCCAATACTTTGCACTCAAAAGAAGATCGAACATTTTGTATGCTTTGAAAATACCTCTCTGCCACAAAACTGAAAGCGCTAATATAACATTTCTACTTAAACATTGCTATGAGTTCCCCATCCGACCAAATCCACTCCTGGAGTGACGAAACAATGTCACTCTTCTTCTTGTACTTTATTCCACCAATCATGCACCTTAACTTCATTCCTTCTTTCATGTCTAGTGAACATACTGTTCTCTCGTTCCATCAGTTTAATGCAAATGTCGATTGCGCCAGAATTATGAGGTTCATTCCTTCAAAATTTTCTCACTAGCTGTCACTATTTATAGCTGTCACTGTATTTAGGTTAGGTTTAATAATACAACATAAATTTTGGATGGGATTCTAGAATCTAGTCCTTATGATTTAACTTGGCAGTTTGTGAGCTGGACCATGCTGTCTTAAATAGGACCATTTTGTAACCTATTAAATTAGTAGAGCTGAGTGAGTAAAAGTGAGTTTAGAATTCTAAAAGTGAGAGGAGCATTTGTCGGAAATTAGTTAGGGGCCAATTCTTTCTGGGGCGAGTTGACTCTTAATTCTGCTCGTTTAGCGCGCATAAAATACTCTTATTGTATATTGTTACTGGGTTTATGGTTAAGCCCTGAGCTTAATCGAGTACAGAAAGCATAAGTTTCGAGGAACTCCTCGTTTTATCAAAGAAGTGTTTTCTAATGGTACGACGACAATTCGCCGAAAACTATCATTTACCGAAATCAAAAATTCTCCGAAATCATCAATTAGTCGAAAACGACAATTCACTGAAAACGACAATTTACCGAAAACAATTTTCCGAAAACGAAAATTCACCGAAAACGACAATTCACCGAAAAACAATTAACGGAAATTGAAAATTTAGAATGCGGAGCGTGTGATTAGTATCTACTCGTACTATTCCCTCGAGAACTATCAAATTTTTTCCGGTATTGAAAGATATTTTTAACCTTAGTCGCAAGATAAACTGTTAACGTGTTGCAGATTTTAAGTATTTTTAATTTCAGAGTTTCGGGATTTACTTTTTCAGTATTTTTAACGGGACCTTTTGGGCTTCCGCCAACCGGCAGATTTCACTAAGCACATGCAGAGGCCTCCACGGTGATATTTTGCCGGCTACTACTCAGGGAGAAGTGCTGTGGGTCGTAGGGTTGCAGGCTTACATGGCTCCTGGCTTACACCGTGATACAGATGGTTATACAAAAACAAAACTGAATCCGCAAAAAAAAATAACATGAAAAAAAAATCCGGAGTTCCGAAGTAACTTGGCCGAAATTTGAGGAGCACAATAATAAAAATAAAATCATAAAGGAGAGTGATGCCTTGCTGCGCGCATCATCCCGAATTCAAACAGCGCGAGCACTGGTTTCGGCACTGGATGCGGGCACCAAGGCATCACCAACCCTGCGCCAACACAGAAGGAGAAGTCCTCCTCATCATACCGAACCGAACGGTATTTAGTATTTCATTTTAACAAAGAAAAAATTTCTCAAAAGAAATAAGGGAGAAGCGAGGGAGGAAAGAGCGAGAGATAAAAGAAAGAGAGAAAGAGACCAACGTAATCCGAGGGCGCGTCTTACGGTCAATTTTCCGGCATGTTGGGCGTTTTCCCGCCTTTTGATAAAGAAAATGTAGGGCGACTTCCCGCCAATAAAATTAAATCCAAATTTAATTATAGTTGTTCCGCATTTGTGTAAATTGGATGAATGTAATAAATGTTGATGATCCAGTACAGCTGATTCGAATAAATGTTGAATACTTCTAACTCGTTCTTGTAAGTATGTAGGTATTGTACATTACAGATGACTTATTTAGAAATGTTTTTAAAGCGTATACATTTGCTTCATTTTGTTATAGGTTGAGTTTAAATTATTTCTGCACGAGGTAAATTTACAGGTGAATTGAACGGCTGAACCCGTCGTAGTATATTTTCGCAGTTATAATTTTTGTATTTATGACTCCAATTGCAGGAATGAAATATGTATAATAAACTTGTTTGATTCATAAATTTAATATTGCACAATTGATTCCAAAAAAAAAAAATTGACACTTAATTTCGGTAAAACTCGTACGACTTTTAGGATAACGGTTTAATGATACTTGCACAATTTTAAGATGAGTTATGCCACTCATAAATTGCCAATTTATGATTACTATTTCACTATTTGTTTAGTTTTAATCAAATTTAAACGTATTTGTTTAACTGTATATAATTTGTATTTATTTATTGTAAGTTTTATTATTTATCTTATCATAGGGTACAAAATTATATTTTATTTAATTTGTTGTAAATATTTATTATTTATTTATTTATTTATCTTAAAATTATTTTTATTAATAAATTTAGATATTTTCTTTTTTTTTTTGAATTCTTATTTAATAGGTTTTTCCATTTTAGTTTACAAAGTACAACGCACAACTTTTTACTACTCCAAAATCAAACTCGACCTAACTCTTTGAAATCCAAAACTAGACTCACTCCTACAGCACTCCAAAAAATTCTCCTACCAATAAAAAATCAAAAAAAACAACGTTCTACCGGAACATTTTTCTTCTCTGCTTTTCGTTTGTATCAATTACATTGATACAAACGAGAAGCATATAAGAAAAGTGTTCTTGTAGAACGCTCCTTGTCAAACACACCCACGTAACACCTTGGTCTCTATCTCTCTCAATTTAAGACCACGAAGAATGGTAAAATTGTTAAGACGTGTAGTCGTAACAAAGTATTGTCGGTAAATTATCATTTTCAGTGAATTGTCGTTTGCGATAAATTGTTTATCGTTTAATTGATTTTCCGGTGAATTGAGGTTTCGATGAACTGTAATTTTCAGTGAATTGTTTTTCAGTAAATTGTTGTGGAACCCTTACTTTCTGATACTCTCCAAGTGTCATAATCCACCTCACTACATTTTATTTGCCTCTACCTTACTTCAGGGCCAATCTTTTACCACAAAGAATATAAAATCTGGGGTGAGAAAGAAGAAGATAAAAACTATTTCTTCTTATTAAATCTTGCAATCTAACAGGTTAGTGTTTAAGAAGCATTTAAAAAATGACACATTAGTTGTAAGTAGGCTTCCCCGCAGACTTAGGGATGTGCTTTCGCATCATATCCATGTACCAATTAAAGTAGTTTTTGGCATTTTTATACAAATTTATTTGAATTGAACAGAATTAAATGAAAGTACTTTAAGGCCGTTAAATCCTGTCCAAGAAAGGTCATCATTTTTATATAAGTCTTAGTATAAGAGTCGTCAGATTGGTTCGGTGTAGTGTGGTCTTACATTTAGTGGCCGCTTAATCATATCTTGTTTACCGATATATAAGTGTTCCTCCATTATAGTACAGCGTTACTAAAACGACAAAATCAATTCTCTGTAACAAATTACGATTCACTATTTTTCCGTTCTATTTCGAACGCGACGCCCAAGTACACTCAGTTTGCTTAAAATGATTCGTCAATATATTCGATGTTTTTTAACAATCTTGATATTCTTAATTGGGTGGAATGTCGCATATAAATCTTACAAAAATTATAAGGTGTACTTGGTCCACACTCGGGACGAGAAAGATTCATATTTTTTGAAAAATTTGGAATCGAATTTTGATCAAATTGATTTTTGGGATGCTGTACTTCTTGTTTCAAATATCAGTTATCGCGTTATGGTGCATCCCGACGTGATCGATCAATTTGATAAAGTAATGAGCGATAATTTTATTGAGCATAAGGTTATTATAGATGATGTCGGTAGAGTGATGCAAGGTGAAAAATTCTATGGCAGAAGTGGCAGTAAATTCGAGTTTAATCATTTTTGGCCGTATAAAGAGGTAAACGAGTATCTTGCTCACTTAGCGGAAACTTATCCAGCCGACACTAAAGTATCGTCAATTGGATTGACTTGGGAGGAGCGTGAAATCCGTTCGATTTATATAACAGGCGTTCAAAAAAAATGTAAGAGAAAACTAGTTATTATCGACAGTGCCATTCATGCTAGAGAGTGGATCGCACCTATGGTAACACTGTATTTAATTTATGAGTTGGTTGAAAATCGTGAAAGAAATTTGAATTTACTCCGCGACACTGATTGGTTGATAGTGCCGGTCCTCAATCCAGACGGTTATGTGTATTCGCACGAGCATGATCGCTTTTGGCGGAAAACACGTTCAAAATCTTCTAATTCAAGTTGTGTTGGTGTAGATCCTAATAGAAATTTTGATTCTCACTGGGACGCGCCTGGAGCATCCCTTAATCCTTGTAGACATGATTATCGTGGACCGAAAGCTTCATCCGAGAAAAACGTACAACATATCAGCAATATTCTTAAAAAGTATAAGAACACCAAAATTTATTTGACTTTTCATTCGTTCGCAGGATGTATTATGTATCCGTATGGCTACGCAGAGTAAGTTGGGATCAGATCGTAAGTGTTAATCTAGAAAAGTTAAATATTTTCGTTTCTTTAGGGAGACTGTAATAAACAATTATCAGGATCATGAAAAACTTGCAAAACTCATTCGAGATAGAATCTTTAAACATAATGGATTTGAATACAAAATTGGTAATATCGCCAAATTAATGGGCGTAGCTAGTGGAGGGAGTGACGGCTATGCTGCGGACGAGGCGAAAATACCAATTGTACTTGCAATAGAATTACCTGGTGGTGCGAATGATACTGGTTTCGAAATGTCGACTTCACAGATGAATACAGTCGTTAAGGATACCTTTGAAGGGTTAAAGGCCATTGGAGAATTTTTACATCCAAAACACAAAATAAAATCGTGATATAAAGTTTGTTCATATCATAAAATTTCGGTTCTATTTGTATTTGTATCATTGTTAGTACACGCACGTAGATTTCTTTTGTAGTGCAAAAGTAATAAAGGCTTGATCTAGAAAAGGGCAGTTTATAAATTTTTACTCAAAATTGAGGCTATTTATGTACGTATTGGAAGTTTTTACGAATCGTTTGCGACTTGTTTCAATTGCATATGTATTAGTATTATTACCTGTATAAGACGAAATAAGAATTAATCTTGAAAAATTGGTACAAAGTTAAAAAAAAACAAAAAACATACCAATTGTAATAACCCAATATTTGGAATGTCAAATGGTTGAATTAATCATTTAATATAATAATTATTATGACCAAACACACTATAAGTAAAATGGTACAAGATAAATAAAAAAAAATACACCACATGTCTAGGCGGATCGTCAGGGTGTCCCATTTTGGCCCGTTCATTTTATCATACGTCGTTCTCAGTAACTGGATATGGGTCCATCCATTTTACGGAAGATTTTATCTAAGAATCTTGGTTTATGTGCTTACAAATTTGAACTTGTGCAGGAATTTAAAGCCATACGACTGAAAGACAAATGACACTGACGCACAAATTTATATTGATGTTGATTTTCCAAACAAAATTTTGTGATGAAGCTCACCTTTGGTTGAATGCGTACGTTAATAAACAGAATTGTTGGATTTGGAGTGAAGATAATCCTTTGACAAAACACCATTTCATCCAAAGAAAATCGCTGTTTGGTGCGCTTTATTGGCCGAAATAGGCATGTGGCATTTTTTTTCAAAATTGGGCAGCTTCGATCTATTGCACTATACAGATGGCTATTTACCATAATATCCAGGATATCCTTTACAAAATTTAAATTTACGAACTTAATTGTTATGATAAAAGAACGGGTTAAATTGGTACACCCATACGATTCGCGAGATATGCGGTGTATTTTTTCCAAATAGGACCGCTTTAATCTGAAATACTTAATGAGATACATCACCACTATCGACGTCTCGCAACCGTTGCTTGGGTTTGCACAACTTTGGTAACTGCTGAACCTGGCTAGGATTAAATAAACTTATCAATCATTAATCTAAAAAAGTAATCTGACTTCAATTAAAGGGTAAAGGGTCAAAACCGTATAAGGGGTTCAGCTCCAGTGAAATAAACGTGAATGTAGGTCTCAGACTATTTCACGAGTATTATAATTCAGTAATATTTAGGCCACACTGGGACACCCTGGCGATCCGCATAGACATGTGGCGTATTTGGCTAAGCTGGACAGCTTTAGTCGATTGCAATTCTCATGTGGTTATGAATATTTATTTGGAAATTTTCGTTTTAATTATAATTATTTGACCGTATTTTTGATGGGTTGTAGTACTGTGGGTTTGAAAGTTTAATGTTCATATTTAATAATGACGACACTTAAAATCTTTAAAATGTGTTCTTATTTTTTTAATCTTTGATATGTCATTATGTTTATTTAATTTTTTAAAATCATATTTAACGGTCTTTTGAAATAAAATAAAATTTAAAATCAAAATCTTGTTGTTTCGTCTTATACAGGGTTAGCTTACTAATACATATAAAGGAAACTGTGGCTTAGTGAAAACTTCTCATGATCCATCCGATTCGAGAAATTTCTACTAAAATTTTTACTAAACAGTTCGTAAAGAAATTAGTAAAATTTTCTCGGACATAGCAATGTTTTCTTTGAACACCGACGACCACAATATTCGGAGATAAATATCAAAAATGCGACATGTTCTCATCAGTCTGACTTCAAAATTCATCAAAATTGGTAATCATAAATAAATTTTCCCGTTTACCCCACGATTTACTATATGCCAAACTTTTATATTTTACTGTTTGACACTTGCGTCTAAAATGTGGTGCCATCTGATTCAATTTCAAAAGATAAATTTAATACAACTTGTTGCCGCTTTCCTTTCACACATCGATCCTTTTTTACACTTACTTCATTTTAATAAATTCATGCCCCTTGTACACCTTTATTTCCATTCGTAATAATGCAGGCCAATACTTTGCACTCAAAAGAACATCGAGGTTTTTGCTGGTCTTGTTAAATACAGAACATTTCAGAACTAGGTGTTCGATTTCCTTTACAACCAACAACCGAACAGGGTTTCATATAATTTACACTCAATCAAATTCCTGTATCCTTTGAAAATACCTCTCTCCCACAAAACTGAAAGCGCTAATACAACATTTCTACTTACACATTGCTATGAGTTCCCCAGCCGACCAAATCCACTCCGGGAGTGACGAAACAATGTCACTCTCCTTCTTTGACTTTATTCCACCAATCATGCACCTTAACTTCATTCCTTCTTTCATGTATAGTGAACATACTGTTCTCTTGTTCCATCAGTTTAATGCAAATGTCGATTACGCCAGAATTATGAGGTCCATTCCTTCAAAATTTTCTCACTAGCTGTCACTATTTATAGCTGTCACTGTATTTAGGTTAGGTTTAATAATACAACATAAATTTTGGATGGGATTCTAGAATCTAGTCCTTATGATTTAACTTGTCAGTTTGTGAGCTGGACCATGCTGTCTTAAATAGGACCATTTTGTAACCTATTAAATTAGTAAAGCTGAGTGAGTAAAAGTGAGTTTAGAATTCTAAAAGTGAGAGGAGCATTTGTCGGAAATTAGTTAGGGGCTCAATCCTTTCTGAGGCGAGTTGACTCTTAATTCTGCTCGTTTAGCGCGCATAAAATACGTTTAATTATAAACAATACTCTTATTGTATATTGTAACTGGGTTTCTGGTTAAGCCCTGAGCTTAATCGAGTACATAAAACATAAGTTTCGAGGAACTCCTCGTTTTATCAAAGAAGTGTTTTCTAATGGTACGACGACAATTCACTGAAAACTATCATTCACCGAAATCAAAAATTCTCCGAAATCATCAATTGGTCGAAAACGACAATTCACTGAAAACGACAATTTACCGAATTTTTTTTTCCGAAAACGAAAATTCACCGAAAAACAATTAACGGAAACTGAAAATTTAGAATGCAGAGCGTGTGATCTAGTATTCCCTCGAGAACTATCAAATTTTTTCTGGTATTGAACGATATTTTTAACCTTAGTCGCAAGATAAACTGTTAACGTGTTGCAGATTTTAAGTCTTTTTAATTCCAGAGTTTCGGGATTTACTTTTTCAGTATTTTTAACGGGACTTTTTATTTCAGTATTTTAATTTGCAGTAAATTAATAACAATCCTTTAATAATTAGCAAAGCGTTTGAAGTATTGTCGGTATATTATCGTTTTCAGTGAATTGTCGTTTGCGATAAATTGTTTATCGTTTAATTGATTTTCCGGTGAATTGAGGTTTCGATGAATTGTAGTTTTCAGTGAATTGTTTTTCAGTAAATTGTTGTGGAACCCTTACTTTCTGATACTCTCCAAGTGTCATAATCCACCTCACTACATTTTATTTGCCTCTACCTTACTTCAGGGCCAATCTTTTACCGCACAGAGAATATAAAATCTGGGGTGAGAAAGAAGAAGAAGAAGAAGAAGATAAAAACTATTTCTTCTTATTAAATCTTGCAATCTAACAGGTTAGTGTTTAAGAAGCATTTAAAAAATGACACATTAGTTGTAAGTAGGCTTCCCCGCAGATTTAGGGATGTGCTTTCGCATCATATCCAGGTACCAATTAAAGTAGATTTTGGCATTTTTATACAAATTTATTTGAATTGAACAGAATTAAATGAAAGTACTTTAAGGCCGTTAAATCCTGTCCAAAAAAGGTCATAACTTGTATATAGGTCTTAGTATAAGTGTGAATTACTTTAATGGGCGTTTCAATTTAGTAGAGTCGTCAGATTGGTTCGGTGTAATGTGGTCTTACATTTAGTGGCCGCTTAATAATATCTTGTTTACCGACATATAAGTGTTCCTCCATTATAGTACAGCGTTACTAAAACGACAAAATCAATTCTCTGTAACAAATTACGATTCACTATTTTTCCGTTCTATTTCGAACGCGACGCCCAAGTACACTCAGTTTGCTTAAAATGATTCGTCGATATATTCGATGTCTTTTAACAATCTTGATATTCTTAATTGGGTGGAATGTCGCATATAAATCTTACAAAAATTATAAGGTGTACTTGGTCCACGCTCGGGACGAGAAAGATTCATATTTTTTGAAAAATTTGGAATCGAATTTTGATCAAATTGATTTTTGGGATGCTGTACTTCTTGTTTCAAATATCAGTTATCGCGTTATGGTGCATCCCGACGTGATCGATCAATTTGATAAAGTAATGAGCGATAATTTTATTGAATATGCAGTTATTATAGATGATGTTGATACAGTGATGCAAGGTGAAAAATTCCATGGCAGAAGTGGTAGCAAATTCGATTTCAATCATTTTTGGCCGTATAAAGAGGTAAACGAGTATCTTGCTCACTTAGCGGAAACTTATCCAGCCGATACTAAAGTATCGACAATTGGATTGACTTGGGAGGAGCGTGAAATCCGTTCGATTTATATAACAGGCGTTCAAAAAAAATGTAAGAGAAAACTAGTTATTATCGACAGTGCCATTCATGCTAGAGAGTGGATCGCACTTATGGTAACACTGTATTTAATTTATGAGTTGGTTGAAAATCGTGAAAAAAATTTAAATTTACTCCGCGACACTGATTGGTTGATAGTGCCGGTCCTCAATCCAGACGGTTATGTGTATTCGCACGAGCATGATCGCCTTTGGCGGAAGACACGTTCAAAATATCCTAATTCAACTTGTGTTGGTGTAGATGCTAATAGAAATTTTGATTCTCACTGGGACGCGCCTGGAGGAGCATCCCAAGTTCCTTGTAGACAGAATTATCGTGGGCCGAAAGCTTCATCCGAGAAAAACGTACAACATTTCAGCAATATTCTTAAAAAGTATAAGAACACCAAAATTTATTTGACTTTTCATTCGTTCGCAGGATATATTATGTATCCGTATGGCTACCCAGAGTAAGTTGGGATCAGATCGTAAGTATTATCTAGAAAATTTAAATATTTTCGTTTCTTTAGGGGGGCTGTAATAAACAATTATCAGGATCATGAAAAACTCGCAAAACTCATTCGAGATAGAATCTTTAAACATAATGGATTTGAATACAAAATTGGTAATGTCGCCAAATTAATGGGCGTAGCTACCGGAACGAGTGAGGGCTATGCTGCGGGTGTGGCGAAAATACCAATTGTACTTGCAATAGAATTACCTGGTGGTGCGGATGATGCTGGTTTCGAAATGTCGACTTCACAGATGAATTCAGTCGTTAAGGATACCTTTGAAGGGTTAAAGGCCATTGGAGAATTTTTACATCCGAAAATCAAAATAAAATCATAATATAAAATTTGTATTTATTATAAAATTTCGGTTCTATATATACTTGTATCAATTGTTAGTACACGTAGATTTCTTTTGTATTGTAAAATTAATAAAGGCTTTAATAGAAAAAGGGCAGTTTTTAAATTTTCACACAAAGTTGAGACAAGCATTGTTTTCTTTGAACACCGGCGACTACAATAGACGAGGATAGATACCAAAAATGCGACATGTTCTCATCAGTCTGACTTCAAAATTCATCCAAATTAGTAGTCATAAATAAATTTTCCTTTATAACAGGTCAGTCACAAAACACACTCATCGACCTCTTTATACAATAGACAAAGGTTTTTTTGTGTTTTTTTTGCTGTACTCCCAATTAGCCCCAATGTGGTGCCATCTAGTTAAATTTTAAAATAATTTTTTTTCATCAATTTTCCCACTTGTTCTTTACCTTTCACACACCGATCGCTTCTTTCACTTGTACCTAATTCATTTTAATAAATTCTTGCTCTTTATTAAGGGGCTTACACAACATTTTTATTTATTGATTGCTATGAGTTCTCCCACCCATCCACGTTCTACACGTATGTGTACAAGAGAAAAGTATGTTTGGGTTTGTTTGCTGTACAACTCAGCTGTATGGATTGGTTTGCAAGCGTGTATATTTGGTTAGATTTATCGTAAGTTGTGTACTTTTCGAACAAAAATGTGTTTCTTTCAACACGTTTCTATATCGTTTTTCGTTTTTTAAAGTTGCAGTATATTATCGTAAATTCAAATAATTTTTTGCTATAAGTACTGGCAGCTACACAATTAATGGTTCAAGTAATATTGATTATTTATTGAATTAGAAAATTAAAACAAAATTATATTCAGTTTAGCTAAAAAGATAAAATCAAAAAATAGTTTTGCTTATGACAGGTCAGAACCTAAACGCATTCATCTACATCGATTGGAAAGATTAAGGTATGTTTGGGTTTGTTTGCTATTATATGTATAAACCGCTCAACCGATCTGAACCAATTGTAAGGATTGGATTGCAAACTATTACAGAAACCTTGTGTATGACATCTTGTCAAACTTACACACTGCTCAATGATTGGGCTGAGCATCGTTTAATATTTGTCAACTTTGATGAAGTTTTTTAAAACCGTTCAAACAAATTCCTATCATTGGATACTAAGAGGTTTAATCGGAGTCTTCTTCGATTCACCTACCTCTAGGCCGGTCGCGGTTATGTTGTTGTCATTATACTGTGAGAATAGAAATATTTTTATGTTAATCTTCCGAAGAATTCAGTATCTAATATTCCTCAGTTTGAGTGTATGATTATTTAGGCTTTAAGGCCACAGATCGTCTTATTATTTACGGTTCTTGATTAAGATAACAACTGTGATCTTCGCGCCTGGCCATAACTCACTTACTTCAGCTTCTGGCTTCTAGTAAAGGTTCGCTTTGGTTCTCGCATACAGTCAGCTTTACAGGTTCTTGATACCAACACATATTCCTGTAGTTGAGGCAAAATCAGTACCTTCACACCAGTCTCCAATTTTGATTAGTGTTGCTCCCTGCTTTATTACTTACATCGATGACAGCTAGCGTCAGAGCTTGTTTGCTTGGTTCGTCATTCGACGGCTTTGACCGATTTCGCGAATTTTTGGCGTGATGTTTCTATTCAAGTTCTTCTTGTTGTTCATATTTTTTCTGGTTCATGCCACGGATTCCTCCTGCACCGATCGTCCCACTCCTGCTTTTGCACAACCGTAAGCTCCGAAAAAGTAATTTTTCTTGAAGATGCTCACTATTCCATTTTTTACTTCGGTTAACTCAGCTTCAATAGTCGTACGATGCCGTGCCATATGCTAATGTTTTCAAACGGAAGGTTTTAGGTCAGTGACTGAGATCTCTTTCTCTCTCTCTCTAGCTTTCACATACCATGAAACGATTTTGCTGCCTGCACTATGGTCCTCCATTTGTCTCGATTCATCGCTCTCGTTCTCCAGTTTCGACATCCTAACATGCGTAGGTCTTTTTCGACGTGAGTGGGATCCTTTATTCATAAAATATTTTGATGTTTTGTATCTGCGTCTCTCACCAAAATCTGGCAATACTTTTTTTTCAAAATCACCGGTGACTACGAACTGATATTGCCGAAATCTGAAGAGTGTAAGTCGACTAAAGTTGATTGCACTATTATTGATTGAGTGGACGACTTGCCAGATGCATCAAATACCACTCAAAGTTTCGTGGTGATGCTGGCTGATATTAGAACCCTGTGATGCGGTAGATAGTACAAGCTGATATCAGTGTGTATTCCGACGCTATTCTCCATTTTTTGTATTCTGTCATAAAGTCATCATCATAAGACTGTTGAATCTGAACATTGCTAAGTGTTATGTTGACAAAATTATGTTGACACCAGTTGTCCTTCAGTTTCTCGCGATGGCGGCGCTCTTAGTTGTGGCCACGAACAGTTCTTTAATGCCTTTGTCACTGACTCGATTTCCCAGACCTTTCGAAATATATTATCGACGTTCACTATGTTGCTGAAACATGCTGATTCGTTGTTATTTCTCCACTACATCATTTGCAAAACACATCAATTGCACTGCGCCGATTAAATTTAGGATATGCTAATTGTACACTTTCAGTCCGAAATTTTGCAGTTGTTCGTTGGAAGTTTATCTGAATTTTAGGAGTTATGAACCCACATACCTTCAGGTCTTCTCCTTTAACCGGCCTTACATTGCGTCACCTAACTGTTTCATCAAAAGTCCGTTATGGCTTTACTCTGTGGAGCTCACCACAATCGTCGGTTGAGTCTGGGAGTGCCACGACACTTGCTTGACCTTAGATTTAACGATGCTAGTGGATGTAGATAGATTGATATGCAGCAGAGTATGATACAGTATTAATCCCTATCGCTTTCAATGTTTTTATGTTCATCACAATTGCAAATTGAACGCGATGGTTTAGGCAGCCACGGCCACAGCTTTTGGATTAATGCGGCGGTGACCTGCAGCTGGTCAAAGAGAGCTTAATGAACGCGTTCACTGTATGTCGATCTCGACTTTACCTCTGCGCTAGTTTATGCCAGGCTTCAACTTAGTTCGTCTTCGTAGTACTGGAGTGGCGCAATAGTGATGCTGCTTCGCTTCGCAAAAGGCCCTTAAAGACCGAATCCATACTTCTATTTCTTCGTTCACTCGTTGATAAGTTGATTCGTTCCGTAATTTTGTTTTAACGATTCCTACCACATAATTCCAGAACGAATCTCAGAACGATTTTGTCCCATCTATCATTGATAAATTTAAGTTTTTGACATTTTCATATTTTTCGAGTTGTTTGCAAGCGTATATTTCAGTGTGTGTCTCGAAATTTTCTTATTTTGAATATTTTTGTGTGTTAATAAAATATTTATAAAACTTGTATTTCCGTCTCTTTCATTTTTATGTATTGTTATCTCTTCCATTCGTTCTTCGTTCCTCGTTATCACCACTAAATCAACTTGCATAAATCAACCGCGCACGAGCGCATGCAAGTTGGCCGTACTTTATACTGGCATTGTCGAAATACGATAAACGAAATAAAAATGATGTCGGAGAAAACGAAATATCTCTTCCACAGTTCCACTCATTAAAAAACAAAACAAACGAAAACGAAAAAAAAAATAAAATTCTCTTCCAGATAGAGAATCGAAGTGTCTGCTGTCAATTCGAAGAGTGAACTACACACGCGCGCGACGTAAAAATCTTTTTGATACAAATAAAAAAAAAGAGAAACGAACAGGGCGTGGGTAAAATATCCTTGTATTTTCATCGTGTACTAAATATGTTAAAATAATAAAATATTGAATTGGATTAATTAAAAAAATAAATAATAAATTATAATCATAATAATTAGTAAAAAACGAAAAGGCGAATTTTACAGATCTTTGTCCCTTGGACAGACAGATAGTCTTAAGACGAACTGCCTTGTTATTACAGGTTTGCACACGTACCATACGATTACGCGGTAACTTATCGTAAAATAGTTAATCAAAATTAAAATTTTGTAATGATGATTATTAACGTGTCATAAGCACAAATCAACTTTTTTTGTTATTTGGGAAACCGTAAAACGTTGCGTACAAAAAATAGAACACTATATGACAACTTAATGTCGAACTGTCGATTATCGACAATTTATTGTGAGTTAATTGTCAATTTGTCGAAAATTTTTTACATCATTGTATTGTCGTTCCTATACAAAAAAAAAAACTTTTCGCTTTTATTCGGGACTTCCAATGCCACAATAATTATTTTAGTTCGATTTACTTGAAGTCAAATTTTGCTAAAGCTTTTTGAATAAAACCTTTGAAAGTTATAAACCAGTTTTTTACCAGTTTTAGAAAAGGGAGTCTGCAGTTCGATTTAAGACCACCAGTTGACTTAAAATTTATTTTGGATTGTTCCAGGTCCTTTAAATATATAGTAGTAAACTATTTTTACTCAGTGAACCCCTGAAGTTGACTTTGATACAACAAAAACATTTTGGGGAAATTCAATTTCGTCAAAACAGTTATCGGCACCATATCACAATAAATTATAATCATAGAAACATTTGAACTCTGCAAACCGCAATAATGTCACAAAAATATTGCGGTTGACTTAAAAATACACTGATAATGTAAGTACGAGTACTACTCGAAATCTGACAGAGTATGGATGCAAAGCTGTTTATATTGATGCTGGTAGTTATAGTGCTGCAATATGTAATTGCCCAACAAATAAGTGAATTGAGTAGGTTAATAGAGTTAAGTGACCAACTATTAAAAATAACTGTTTTTGTATTTTAGAATGTAAAGAGTCATTATTGCTAAGAACAAATCCAATATCATTACATCCACATTTGATGGAAATTGTGGTTGTAGTAGGACGAAAGGAAGGACCTCATTTATGTAGTTTAACGTTAATAAGTGAACATTTCTTGTTATCAAGCTACTCATGTACACAGGCTAGTCCATATAGTTTGGAACAGTTAAAAGTTCGTAAGTCCTATGTTCATGGAGAACAATATATTGAGAGTCAACGCTTTAATATCAAGCGAATGATTCCATATGATGACACATTCGATAATGATATTGGATTGGTGGAGTTGAAGCAGACGGTCCCCTATCATGACAGTAAATCAGTTTTTCGACCAGCTTGTTTATGGACAGACACATTTCTTCCACCTTCCCGTGACTACCACATATACGGGCGGAGAGGATTACTGAGCATTGATTCAAATATTACCTCTTTAACCTGGCAAGTCATACCTGTCCATATAACGACTGAATCAATGTGCATTGAGGAATCAAATTTATTTCTGGCTGGTGTTGCACAATCGCATATCTGTATGAACTCAAGTGCAGATCAAAAACGTCAAGTAAGCATTATCATTTCATCAAATTTGTAAATCACTTAAAAAAATAAATTTTTGTAGGCATGGGGAAGCCCAATGGAAACGGATGTTCAGGGTAGAAATTATGTGGTCGGAATTTATTCTGGTACTATGATTTACCCAAATTATAATATTGATTTAGTGACTAAAGTTAGTAGTCACATTGCGTGGATTGAATCTATTGTTTGGCCAGTAAGTATTATGTTAATTGCAGTAAATCGTCATCGCAGTATTCTATCTTGTCGTATATGTCCGAAACAAAAGTTTTGAGAAAGTGACGTTTATAGTCCCTTTTCCGAGGAGAAATCACAAATAACTTGATCTTTATGTTTAGTCCCGTAGATTTTCTTTTTTTATTAACCTTAAAGCGTAAGGTATAATTTGACAAATATACCTTCCAAGAACGAGAAAGTAAAATTATTTTGAGAAGTTTACCTTATTCGACATTTCACCTGAGAAAGTAACTCTCGCAAATATCTCTTAATTGTTTGGCTGTTAGTGATCCGAAAAGAATGACGATTTTGATTTTACGAAAAATCCAAACATTCAATTTTGGTTTACTACCGATGACGTTCTGCATGCCCTGTTGAATGTAAATGTGAATATGAGTTGTGGAGTGCTCACTTCAGTTTGGAAATCCAATGTCATTAAGCCAATTCTCAAGAGTGGACGGAGAAAGGACATCGAAAATTACCGCGGTACTTTTATCTTATCGGATTTTCCTAAATTGCAGCATGGGTCGTACCCGCGCCTGTCATCTGTGACAAATTTCGTTTTGTTCTCAAATTTTTTGACCTCCGCATTAGAAGGTGGTATACTATTGAAGTAGTGTTTACTGATTTTAGTAATGCATTCGATATAATTGATCATGTCTTACTTGTAAAGAAACTGGAGCAACTAAAGTGTGAGGTCCTTTTCTTTAAAGTGTGTCTTGTCATATTTTACGAACCGAACTCAAATTTTTTTTAAATAACATTTTATCTATTATATTTAGTTTAACAAACAAGGTAACCATCTTGGTCCTCTCTAATTTATTGCATTCATAGGTGATGTAAAATGGCGCTTCAAACATTGTAATGATGGCGATCTGTTTAATCTACAACAGGAATTAAATATTTTCTGCAGAATGGTGTAGCTTGAATATGCTTTGTCTCAACGTTTCTAAATGTGAAGTTTTGAACTTTTCTAGAAGACGTAATGGTCTTGATAAAAGCTTTATTCTTTTATAGATTTAGATGTCTTATTTTTTCGGAATTTATCCGTTAAAGACTATATTGATAGATGTATCAGCAAGGCTAATTCAATGTAATTTTTTTAAATCCTTTACTACAATTTTTTTTATGATCCGTTCACTATAAAAGTCCTCGTCGTTTTATTTAATCGTTCGCACTTGGAATATGCCTCAAATGTCTGAAATCCGTACTATAACAATTCCTCTAGCCGTATAGGATCAATTCAGAAGCGATTTCTGTTGTTTGCGCAGTTTTCGTGCGCGACATTATAATGGGTCGAATTGATTTTTCACAACTACTGTCTTTGTATTTAATACGTACTCCTATGGAATCACTCAGATATCGAGGCTTCATGACCGATCTGCAGTTTCATGGGTCGAACATTGGTATGTCGGACCCGACTTTTAATTAAAGTTGTTTAATGTTTCCGCCGTGTTCGAATTTAATTTGTCTAGAATTATTGAAAAAATTTTATTATACAAATTTGAGTTACATAAAATTAAATTAATTTTTCTAAATACCAGATGCACAATAATACTGATGGCTAAATAAATAGACATGGGTGAACCTAGCAAAAGAACAAAACAACATTGTAATGAACGACGGTGGTGATTCAAATCAACGATGAACATCAGGAAAAGCCCTTTAAAATCCAGTATGCCGAGGCTCAAATACTAACGCCATATATCAAAGTAAAGGTGGGATTGAGTTGAAGATTAAACTATTAGCCGTCTCATGGATCTCTCTTATAAATAATCACGAATAGATAATTGGAAACGCAAACGAAGGCAATATTATGAGTTTACAATTATTTATCTTCAAAACTTCAAGATCATCTGACAAAGGTTGTTAACAAAGGTTCTTCGAAACAGAGACTACAAACAATGCACAGCTTCTAAAGTCTCTTTACTAAGACCATCCAATCTAATGATGATCGAACTAGTGAAGGCAAATGTTTATCTATTATCGGTATTTGGAAGAGATTCAGCCAAGCTCGTAAGCCACATGAATATATCGCAGAAATATGGTATAGCTTGGAACATTTTATGCCCCAAATACGATGATAAACGGCTTCCCGCAAATACATACTTAGACATGGTTCAAATTTAGCATCAGAATCCACTTATATAGCCTCCGAATTTTGGGTGATAATGTACTTGAAGGCTTGCAAGCAATTCAAAACCAAGGAATCAATTCAGAGATACGTCTTTGAAGAACCCAAAGGAAATTGAAAGATTTCCTAGTTGTTCTTCAAGTAAGGTTCCAATCTCTGATGAACTTAAGGCCGCACCACCACTTACAACACAATTCAATGAAAATGACACTAGAATTTTTTACAAATAAATTACAAATTGGTTACAGTTTGAAATTTGTTTACAGGTCCCATTATGCTGTAATTCGTGTGGGCTGGCATTGGACAGGGCTACGCCATACCATTTGAGTTTCTGTTAATATTTAATGTATACTTACTGGGGGTAGTCCAATTTTTCAATTTGTTCTATGGTTCTAAGGGTGGTTTAATCCCAAGAAAACCTATCCCAAAGGGGAACAACCGTCATTGTATCGTACTGGGAGCATACTACAAGAAAAGGATTTTTTTTACAAAAAATCACAATATAATGGGGATATCAATCCCCAAAACCACCCCTGAGGAGTGAACCTCATTAACAACCACATTTATCTATATAGATTGTAACATGCCACCCTAAAACTAGATGGAACAGCCGATTATGTAAAAGAAATGGATATCCTTGAATTTATTACAGTAGCCCACACCCACAAAAACTGCGCATAATATAACGGGTGATTTTTTAAGAGCTTGAGAACTTTTTTTTAAAAAAAACGCATAAAATTTGCAAAATCTCATCGGTTCTTTATTTGAAACGTTAGATTGGTCCATGACATTTACTTTTTGAAGATAATTTCATTTAAATGTTGACCGCGGCTGCGTCTTAGGTGGTCCATTCGGAAAGTCCAATTTTGGGCAACTTTTTCGAGCATTTCGGCCGGAATAGCCCGAATTTCTTCGGAAATGTTGTCTTCCAAAACTGGAATAGTTGCTGGCTTATTTCTGTAGACTTTAGACTAAAAATAGTCTAAAGGCGTCAAATCGCATGATCTTGGTGCCCAACTTACCGGGCCATTTCTTGAGATGAATTGTTCTCCGAAGTTTTCCCTCAAAATGGCCATAGAATCGCGAGCTGTGTGGCATGTAGCGCCATCTTGTTGAAACCACATGTCAACTAAGTTCAGTTCTTCCATTTTTGGCAACAAAAAGTTTGTTAGCATCGAACGATAGCGATCGCCATTCACCGTAACGTTGCGTCCAACAGCATCTTTGAAAAAATACGGTCCAATGATTCCATCAGCGTACAAACCACACCAAACAGTGCATTTTTCGGGATGCATGGGCAGTTCTTGAACGGCTTCTGGTTGCTCTTCACTCCAAATGCGGCAATTTTGCTTATTTACGTAGCCATTCAACCAGAAATGAGCCTCATCGCTGAACAAAATTTGTCGATAAAAAAGCGGATTTTCTGCCAACTTTTCTAGGGCCCATTCACTGAAAATTCGACGTTGTGGCAGATCGTTCGGCTTCAGTTCTTGCAGGAGCTGTATTTTATACGGTTTTACACCAAGATCTTTGCGTAAAATCTTCCATGTCGTCGAATAACACAAACCCAATTGCTGCGAACGGCGACGAATCGACATTTCACGGTCTTCAGCAACACTCTCAGAAACAGACGCAATATTCTCTTCTGTACGCACTGTACGCATTCGTGTGGTTGGTTTAATGTCCAATAAAGTAAACTGAGTGCGAAACTTGGTCACAATCGCATTAATTGTTTGCTCACTTGGTCGATTATGTAGACCATAAATCGGACGTAAATCGCGAAACACTTTTCGAACCGAACACTGATTTTTGTAATATAATTCAATTATTTGCAAGCGTTGCTCGTTAGTAAGTCTATTCATTATGAAATGTCAAAGCATACTGAGCATCTTTCTCTTTGACACCTTGTCTGAAATCCCGCGTGATCTGTCAAATACTAATGCATGAAAATCCTAACCACAAAAAAATCACCCTTTATTTAACCACCTTTCCTTACAAAAACTGAGTACCCTCGAATTGTAATAAGTCCATAGCTATACCGAATTATTGTGCAGGAAATTAGCCCGATGCATTATGATCAAATATTGTGGGTTCTATGTTTAATATTTGACATTTAATATTTGATTCTGACCTGTTTCTTCCTGTTGCGCTTTTAGCTTGGCAATGTTTCGATTGAAGTTGGTAGATCAGGAGTGATGGTTTTTGTAGAGTGAATATGGACAGGTCCCACATTTTCTTCCGGTTGCCTCAAAGGAGACCTAACCAACTCAAAGTACTGCTTACCTTTCACCTGACATTTTTCAACAAACTCGCTCTCCCATTTTCTCCACAGATTCACCTGAAACATGCGAAGTTCGTCTCTGGCATCCATGAATTCATATTCATTTAGATCCTTAATCAAACAACCCCGTTTCGCAAGCATATCGGCTCTTTCATTACCTTCAATCTGTAGGTGTGAAGGTATCCATTGAAGGATGACCTCCCTCCCACAAGATTGAAGGTACTTGTATAGCATTTCCACATACATATTGTCATGAGTTCTCCCACCCTTACTAATTAATTCCAACCCACTCCGGGAGTCAGATAATAACACTATTCTCCTTCTCCCTTATGTCATTGCCAACTTTATCCCTTCCATAATCTCTATCAACTTTGCGTTCATTATACAGATACTGTCATGCACTCTTACCATTTTCTCTTTCCTCATTGAAGGAATATAAATTCCCACACCTACGCGATCATCATTCACGCTTGCATCTGTATACACTTCCACATGTGCAACATAATTCATTCGCATTTTGCAAAATTCGCTCTTAACCGATAACTCATTCATCATTGCTTTTGTTGTGTCACCAAACTTCAACCGCACTATTAGATTGCTCGGAGAGACTTTCGGACTTGCCGGACGAATCTTGGTTAATATTTTGCAAGATGCAACCAGTGATCTTGTTGTCTTTTTGTAAACCGTCCCTCTTTGCAATCTCTCTTTCATTTCATTCACCAATTTATTGTCCTTAGTTAACATTCGCACAATCTCTCGCACGGTGATCCATTCCCTCTTATAATTAAGAGGCGAATCACCCAATTCAGACCACAGAGTGTGTATTGGTATCGAATTGATCGCTCCCTGTAGTATATATATTCGCACATCAACTATCCGATTCGTTCCAAAAGCCATACTACAACATTTACTCAGATTTACTCTCAAATTCAGTTTACTCAAACATTCGGTTACCTGATTCACACATTCTTGAGCCCGACTCAAGGCCTCCTCGATGGTACTCCCCTTGCCCATCAGGACAAAGTCATCTGCAAATTGCTAAATGACTTTGCCCGAGGAGTTACACCTATGTATCGACCTCGTGTATAGATTGAAAAGAGTCGGTGAGATTTTACTGCCTTGGGGGAGGCCCATAGTCACCGCTCCTTCCAACCTATACCCTCTACCACATAAAACTATCTTTCTCTCATTCATGAACTCATACACCCATTTGCAAACTCCAAGGAAACCATAAGTCCATAAGGATCTGATAAAGTTTCCCTGGAACCACGTAATCATATGCCCTTTCTATATCCAAAAATACCGCCACAACATACTTTTTTACCTTTTGTACTTCCCACACAAACTTTTCTACACATTCATTAGCAGAGTGGTTGTGACGAAACCCAAAGGTGGTTTCCGACAACAAATTTCCCTCATTCACAAATTTATCTATACGACCTTTCATCATACCATTCACAATTTTAACAAATACATACAACATACATATTCCCCTGTAATTTGTTGCCAGATTCCTATCCCGATCCCGTTTAGGAATAGGTACCACTCTGCTTTCCTTCCATTTTCCGGTATCTGAATACTCATCCATACTTGATTGAGAATTCGAAGCAAGGCCGCCTTGGCTTCGAATTCTAATCTACCAATCATTTTGTAACTCACTCTGTTAGTTCCGGGGGTAGTCGATTCGGATATTTCTAAAACCCCTCGGAACTCTTCCCATTCAAACTCCTTACACATATCGTTCATAAATTCATTTTCATTATCAGGTAACAAAACTTCATACCTATCGCTCAAATTGTTACGTACGTCCGTAATCATTTGTAAAAAGACACCTCCTCCATTCTCTCTGTCATCTAACACTGCATTTCTGCCTTGCGCTCTATATCATCTCAATCTATTAAATTTATCCCATACATCCTTAGTTGTGGTTCTATGTGTCATTTTGGACACATAGTCCCGCCAACTTTTCCTTTTCGCTCTACGGATAGCCTTTTTCAATCTTGCATTCATCCTTCCATAATTTATTCTGAATCCTTTCATACCAATACTGGATTTCATTGTTCCACCAACACTCTCTCTATTCCATCCACAAGTTGGTTAACCTCATTTGCTTCTTTCATTATGAGAGTCGCATTCATACGTTCGTTTCATTTCTTACCATTCATAATGACCTTACGGTCTATGTCAACATTTATATCACCTAAGCATATAATGATCACTACCCAAATTCTCATCTGTAACATTCCAAGTGATTTGGCCCGCCAGCCCGCTAGATATTAAAGTTAAATCTATCGCGCTGGCTGTCGACCCCACTCTCGGCATTCTAGTCGACCCACCATCATTCAGGACTACGAGATCGGAATCCAGAATGGGGCGGGTCAACCAGTTACCTCTAGCATCAGTTCTTTCACTCCCCCATATTCTCGAATGCGCATTCATATCACCCGCTAGAATCACGTCACTTTTGCCTTCCACCCATTCAAACAAAAAATGATTTGAAAATCTCGTTGGCTTCTCTCTCTGTCAGACGTAGACAACACTGGAGTTGCATAGATGCTAACAAATAACAAGTTTCTGTCCAGATTCCGATTTTGGCTGCGATGACTTCAATGTGCTCGAAACGCGGTATGTCAGAAAGGACCCGGCTGATATTGGTACGTGCCAATATCGCCACCCCGCCGAAGCCATCAGCCCTCGGTCTGGACAGATAATTGTATCCTTTCACTCGAAACGTCTTATCCTCACGCTCCCAAGTTTCACACAAAATTATCACATTCACATCGTTATTGGTCAGATAATTCCGCAACATATCGCCATTGGCATATATACTGCGAATATTTCGCTCTCCTCCTTCCCTCATTCGTCATCAATCATACTTACATGGTTATTTCCAAATAGTGTTAATTCTTTTGGAGTTAAATTAGAATGTCTCATGGTATATGCTAGCTATGCTTGCCTCTATGTCCATTGCTGCATTACAAGTTGTTTGTTGATTTGATTGCGGTTGTTGTTGTAATCTTTCTTGTTGTTGTTGTACTTGATCTTTTTGTTGCTGTTGTTGTTGTGGTTGGTTTAATTGTGTCTTTTGTTGCCTTGAAGTTGAAATAGTTTTTGACATGATTTTGTTTTTGTCTGTTCTAGTTGGTTTTCTTTGTTTTGCGGCTTTTGTGGTGTGTTTGGTGGGTTAATGGTGGTTTTTAATGTATTTGCATATGTTGTCTGGTAGTGGTGTTTGCATATAATCGAAAATATTTAGCTTTCGCCTCGGGAAATGTTAATCTATCTACAGTTTTAATTTTCACTATTTCTACTTCTCGTTTATATACTCGACATTCCTTACTGTTGCTGGTGTGTGCCTCTCCACAATTTATGCATTTTAGTGTAGTGCACGGCTGGTTGTGTGGTGTTACTTCACTACATTTGTAGCACTTAGGATCACTTGTGCATCTCTTTTCGGTGTGACCAAATTTGTGGCATTCGGTGCACTTCAACGGAGTTGGAATGTACAACCGAATGCTTGTTGTATAAAGCCTGCCCTCACATATTGCGGTAATACTGGTGAATTAAAAGTCAGGATAATTGCTGCTGTGTCCGTTAATTTATTTTCCACCCATTTCTTTATTTTATATACCTCTATGGCGCCTTGGTCCTCAAGCCCTTCTTTGATTTCCTCCTCAGTTAGACTTTTTAGGTCGTGACAGAAAATTATACCTTTGGAACTGTTTAGTATGGAGTGTTCCGTCACTTTTATTTTGGCCAATTGCCCCAGAGATGTTGCCTTCAGTAATGCATCCGTCGCTGCCTGATTTTTTGTCAGAACCAAGAGTTCTCCAGCTCTCGAGCGTTGCGTTTTAATGATACCTTTGGTTATCATATCTAGCGCTTTTGGTATTCCAAAAGGTGAAAAATTTGACAGGTTTTGTCCCTCCTGCTCGTGCTTGATTATTAGATATTTCGCATTTCTTCGATCTTTTTCCTTTTGGAGGGTTGTGTATTATTTCCCAACATCCTCAACGGTGCGAATCTATTTGGGCTTTCAAACATCGCCCCTTTTAAGGCCGAAGCCCTCCTTTTGCCCACACCTGACTTTACTTATTGTCTAAAATCAACAATAAAACACTATATAATTGCGTCCACCACCTTTTTAATATTATAAAATTGTTCTTACACCACTATAAAACTATTTTAACTTAATGGAAACCCAAACCACTTAAATTAACTATTTATTAAATGAAAAAGAAATTGTACACCGAGCTGTCAATTTTTATATGTACGCTTGCCAATCTATAGCGATTGTGTGTCGGGACTTCCAATGCCACAATAATTATTTTAGTTCAATTTACTTGAAGCCAAATTTTGCTAAAGCTTTTTGAATATAATCTTTGAAAATTATAAATTAATTTGTTGCCAGTTTTGGAAAACTGAAATTGGCTGCCGCGCCAATACCTAAGACCACCAGTTGGCTTAAAACCTCGCTTGGATTGTTCCGGGTCCCTTAAATATATAGTAGTAAACTATTTTTACTCAGGGTGCCCCTGAATTTGACTTTGATACAACAAAAACATTTCGAGAATTTCCAACAAATTTTGACAATTTCGTCAAAACTTTCGTTATCAGCACTATCACAATAATGTCTAATCATAGAAACATTTGAACTTTGCAAACCACAACATCTCGCCAAAATATTTCGCTTGACTTAAAAACTATACTGATAATGTAAGTACGAGTACTACTCGAAATCTGACAGAATATGGATGCAAAACTGTTTATATTGATGCTGGTAGTTATAGTGCTGCAATATGTAATTGCCCAACAAATAAGTGAATTGAGTAGGTTAATAGATTTAAGTGGCCAACTACTTCAAAACAATCTGTTTTTGTGTTTTAGAATGTAAAGAGTCATTATTGCTCAGCACCGATCCACAATCATCACATCCACATTTGATGGAAATTGTGGATGTAACATCACAAAATGAAATACCTCTGTTTTGCAGTGCAACGTTAATAAGTGAAAATTTCATGTTAACAAGCTACTTCTGTGTGCATCTTTCGGCATATAGATTGAATCAATTAAAGGTACGTAAGGCGCATATTCTTGGAGAGCACTACACTAATAGCCAACGTTTTAATATCAAACGAATGATTCCATATGATGATGCCATCGGTAAGGTCATTGGATTGGTGGAGTTGAAGGAGACGGTCCCCTACCATGACAGTGTATCAGTTTTTCGACCGGCTTGTCTATGGACGAAAACATTTCTTCCACCATCCCGTGACTACCACATATATGGGCGGAGAGGACTTAGAAAAACCTCAAATATTACCTCGTCACGCGTGCAAGTCATATCTGCCGATATAATGACTGAATCAAAGTGCACTCAAAATGCACCACATGAATTTCTGGTTGGTGTTGCACAATCGCGTATGTGTATGATCTCACGTGCAGAGAAAATTCAAGTAAAGCGTTATTATTTCATCAAATGTGCAAATGACTTAAAAAAATTAATTTTTGTAGGCATGGGGAAGCCCAATGGAGACGCATGTTCAGGGTCGAAATTATGTGGTCGCAATTTATTCTACTTACATTACTTTCCCAGATGTCAATCTGAACTATGGGACTAAAGTTGGTAGTCACATTGCGTGGATTGAATCTGTTGTTTGGCCAGTAAGTATTACGTTAACATGAGTAAATCGTCATCGCAGTATTCTATCTTGTCGTAGGTCCGAAACAAAAGTTTTGAGAAAGTGACGTTTATAGTTCCTTTTCCAAGGCGAGTCCCGTTAATTTCCTTTTTTATAATCCTTAAATCGTGAGGGGTAGTTCGACAAATAGTCTTCAACAGCGAGAAAGTAAAATATTGTAGTTATCAAAATTTAATATTATTGTGGCGTCATATGTTGTCATTTTATTTTGTATCCAGAAACTCTGAAGTTGATTGCATAGATGCGTAGCTTAGTCATTGCAGTTTTTATGACATACGTTTTAGTCATTTACAAGCTGTCGTTCCGTGTGCATTAATTTTGAGAGATGGATGAACTTTGAGTGAACATTCTGTGAGTCATTCAACAGTAAAAAAGTGGTTTGCAAGATTTCGTGATGGAAATTTTAGTCTTGAAGACGATCCACGTCCAGGGGCAGTAGAACAATTTGAAGTCGAAGAACTTAAACTTTTACTAGTTGAAAATCCGTGTCAAACTCGAGAGGAGCTTGCAGAGCAGTTAGGAGTTACTCATCAAGCAGTATCACTTCGATTGCTTGTAATGGGAAAAATGCAGACCCGCTGGAAAATGGGTTCTTCATAAACTGACCGAAGCAAACAAAAACCGAAGAGTTGACATCTGCATGCATGAATTTGCTTTCTCGATCCAAAAGAATAAATCGTTTGCACAAAATGGTTACAGGATATGAAAAGTAGATTTTGTACGATAATCCTAAATGCATAATCCTAAAACCATAGGTTCATCCAGGCCAGGCATCAACATCAGTTGCAAGAATGAATATTCATGACAAGAAAGGGTTACGGTGTGTGGTCATTTAATAAGAGCTTATAGTATAGTAACAATAAAAATATATTTCAATAAAGTTAAATTTGAACAAAAAAAAGTAAAGTTTCTACTTGCACACTTAATACATTACAAACAAAAACTTTTCCCTTTTTGGCGGAACTTTCAATGCCACCATAATTATAACCTTTACAAGTTATAGGCCAGTTTGTTACCAGTTTTGGAAAATAGTCTGAAATTTGATTTCAACTGAAATTTAGTGCTGCGCCAATACCTAAAACCACCTAGTTAGTTCCGGGTCCTCTAAATATGTAGGAACCATCTAATATAAAGTAGAAAATTTATTAAAATATTCGGTTGTAAGTAAATTATTTTTACTCAGTGTGCCCCTGAAGTTGACTTTGATACAACAAAAACATTTTGGGGAAATTCCAACAAATTTAGAAAATTTCGTCAAAACAGTTATCGGCACCATATCACAATAAATTCTAATCATAGAAACATTTGAACTCTGCGAACCGCAACATCTCGTCAAAAAAAACTTTTCGTTTGGCTTAAAAATACACTGATAATGTTAAGTACGAGTACTACTCGAAATCTGACAGAGTATGGATTCAAAGCTGTTTATATTGATGCTGGTAGTTATAGTGCTGCAATATGTAATTGCCCAACAAATAAGTGAATTGAGTAGGTTAATAGATTTAAGTGATCAAATATTTAAAAAAAAACTGTTTTTGTATTTTAGAATGTGAAGAGTCATTATTGCTAAGAACAAATCCTATATCATTACATCCACATTTGATGGAAATTGTGGTTGTAGTAGGACGAAAGGAAGGACCTCGTTTATGTAGTGGAACGTTAATAAGTGAACATTTCTTGTTAACAAGCTACTTATGTACACAGTTTAGTTCATATCGTTTGGAACAGTTAAAAGTTCGTAAGCCCTATGTTCATGGAGAACAATATATTGAGAGTCAACGCTTTAATATCAAACGTGTTATTTCATATGATGACACATTCAATAATGATATTGGATTGGTGGAGTTAAAGGAGACGGTTCCCTATCATGACAGTGTATCAGTTTTTCGACCAGCTTGTTTATGGACAGAACCATTTCTTCCACCTTCCCGTGACTACCACATATACGGGTACAGAGGATCACATTCAATTATTTCCAATATGAATACGTCACGCGTGCAAGTCATACCTGCCGATATAATGACTGAATCAAAGTGCACTGAAAATGTACCACATGCATTTCTGCTTGGTGTTGCACAATCGCGTATGTGTATGAACTCAAGTGCAGATCGAAAACGTCAAGTAAGCATTATCATTTCATCAAATTTGTAAATCACTTAAAAAAATAAATTTTTGTAGGTGTGGGGAAGTCCAATGGAGACGCTTGTTCAGGGTAGAAATTATGTGGTTGGAATTCATTCTTATTTTCGCACTTTTCCAAATTATAATCTTGATTTAGGGACTAAAGTTGGTAGTCACATTGCGTGGATTGAATCTATTGTTTGGCCAGTAAGTATTATGTTAATTGCAGTAAATCGTCATCGCAATATTCTATCTTGTCGTAGGTCCGAAATCAAAGTTTTGAGAAAGTGACGTTTATAAGTGACGTCCCGTAGATTTTCTTTTTTATTAACCTTAAAGCGTAAGGTATAATTTGACAAATATATCTTCCAAGTAGTTATCAAAATTTATTACGAATGTGACGTCATATTTTGTTATTTTATTTTGAAAGCTCGCGTAACATGCACGATTATGCCAATTTAACCATAAACTAGTTCTATCAATTTCTTTATGCCAACCTTATTCGACATTTCACCTGAGGGGTGTTTTGAGCATTCCTAGTCGGTGTTAACCCTAATGTCCATCGGTCTCATGATGTTTTTCTATTAAACTGGATGATTGTTAATATTTTATTTTTTTAACTATATTTCCTTCCCGAATCTTCCATACATTCTGAGGGAGAACTCGGGTTTCTCTTTACTCCTCTCACTTGTACCATCGTTTAGTGCTTCCATTTCGTTGAAATATTCTCTCGTCCAAAAACTAATTGTGCATTTTAAGTATTACCTCAGGGCAGATTAGACCATCAGTTTTAGTGCCTTGGTTGAGGAACTTTTCGTCCCCGACGCCTTTCCACATTTCATGGAAGAAGTGGTTTTAAATAGTTTCTTTTCGGCAAACAGAGTTTAAACTGAGTTTGTTCGGCGTTTATTAATGAGGTTGAGATCATTTTGAAGATTTTTTTGATAACTAACCCATTCATTCTGTCCTTAGGCTGTTCCAGTTTGCGTGTTACTTTTAAAATGCTTTTTTCAGCAGCATCCTAGACCAGTTTATAGCATGATTTAAGCCAGTTGCATTTTCAAACTATGTAAAGAAACGCTCAGATCCTCCCTGGATCTATCAGTTCTGTTACAAACTGCATGAGTACTTCATCCGCCAGCCATTTATATATGGGTTGCTTGCAAAATACTCACCCTTTGATTTTCTTAATGGCCATCCTAATTGTATTAAGCCAGTGCGACTCATTGCTCTCTTTTATTGGCTTCTAAGAGGACTACTTTCTCTGATTCGTTTACGTTGGTGTAACATTCCAAATTTCGTATCTCTAGGGTTTACTTTAGTTGCAACTCACTGTCCTTATCCCTGTTTGATGTTTTTAGAGTAGCGGTGATGGTTGATTTACCCTCTCTCCCGTGTTATTTTCCTCAACATGTTAGCGTACGTATGTGTATCCGGGCGCCTTGTCATATTTCTCTTCGAATTCAGTTACCTTTTCGATTGCGCTTGGCTTGCTATTTCTCTTTTTCTAGGGACCTCTGCTCAACCTACTCAGTTTTTCGTATATTCCTGCACAGAGAGAAAAGCGTAGTAAAATTCAACAAAAACCGCAATGAAATAAACTACAAATGCAATGAAATTTCAACCCATTACAAGTGTAATAACCTTTACTGTATAATGTAGCAAAACTTGATAGTAGTATATTTAATTACAAGCGAATTAAAATTCATTACAATGGTTTTCTATATCTGTAGTAAAATTAACTGAAAGCCTAATGAAATGTATTAGCTTCTTAGTAATATCTTGTCGTGAAACTTATTACCACCGATGTAAAATATATTACAATATAATGAAATGGCTTTCTATATTTGTGGTAAAAGTTATTGCAACTGTAATAAGATATACTTCCAAATTGTAGTTTATTACATTGAACTGCAACCGTAATAAAACTGGGATCAAATAAAATAAATAATCCGATGTAAAAATTTAAACTGAAATACACGATTAATTTTTAGCTTTTATTGATAACAAAAAAATTCATTATTTAACCTAATTTTATAAATTAAATTATCTTAAATCTAAGGGCCAGTCTACCATCAGTTCAAATTTTATATAAATTCATTTTTTCTAAATAATAGAATATAAATTTAAGTTATTTATAACTTAATACGTTCATTAGAGCAATTATTGCTGAATTTAAATTGTCGGACTCTAAATTAAAAAAATACTTCTGCATAAATATCCAAACGTTGGCACTTGGTTTAGGATATTCTAAATTGAATACGTATATTAATTTGAAAATACTATCAAGTGCGGATAAAAAGTTGTCGGTTTTATATAATATATTATCAGCAACAATATAATATGAAAGCTGGCATACCACGATCATCGGTTGCAACGTCAATTTACATTCTTTGAACGTCTCCATAATTTTCCTATATTGCGTCAAAATATCAGCTTGGGTATAGGCCTCGATTATGTTTCTGTTTATTGCATCTAAGATCGATACATGCCAGCGTTTGTCATCTTTAAGAACTATTTTTTGTGATGGAGGGAGCTTTAAGTGTAACAGCTTAAACACACACAAATCCTTATGATCTTGAAAAATATAAGATGAAATTTCTTTTTTAATATACATACACATTTTAGAATATAATAAAATTATACCTTTCTCGACTTTGAGGTCAGACATTTCGACTAGTAAGGACTTGACCTGGTTACTGGCCAATTCTTTTTGGTCCACTACAATTTTAAGAAGCTTTGTTTTAAAATTCTCCCAGTTTTTCTTTGGACACAAAGCTGTTTCTTCTCCAAAAAGCTGACTAAAATCCAAATCAATATATTATGAACGAGAAAGATTTCCAATTAGAGACGTTTTAATTTTTGTAAGGCAAGTTATTTACCAAATGTAATTCGTTGGATTGACTAAAAAGTGGAAAATCATTAAAAATTTCTACAGCAGTCTTGGATAATATATCGCTTCGTCTTAATGAGAATGCCTCTTTCCACTATATCTGCACTATTTCTAGCGGTTGGGAGTTATACTTAAGCCAACTCTTGTCAATTTCACCTAGGAGTTCAAAAATATTTTTAAATTTCATTATAGGCGGTGATAAACATGAAATATATATATATATATATATATATATATATATATATATATATATATATATATATATATATATATATATATATATATAATATATATATATATATATATATATATATATATATATATATATATATATATATATATATATATATATATATATATATACGTCTAATTCGCTAGCGTTGTCGGACGAAGATGGCAATGGTGATTGTGGTGCAGAAAGGACCGATTGTTCAGAAATCAGTGAACTATGGCTTTTTGGACGGCGTTCAACTAGTCCTTTTCTCCTTAAAGTTTGTAGTGTGTTATTGTACGTGGTATAGAATTGACCTCGGGCTCGGCCACCGTTGCCACTTTCAACAAAATAACAGTTCTGAAATATATAATATTCATACAGTTAATACATAATTTAAACGTTTTTGTAAAATTTTAAAAATAGAAAAGACACATACTTTTATTTCAAATAGAAACAATTTTTTACTATATCATTAGCAATGATGTTAGATTCTTTTGCGCCAATTAGAATATCATTGAAAATTGCATATTCTACGATTATTCCTATAGGTTTTTTTCTCTCGCTGGAGTTAAAAGGAACCGTTTTCTGAAAAAAAGGCTGCCCCTTAAACATATTAAGAATACAATTTCTGCTTAACACACCGTTTATGATACTAACCAATGTAGGCATTTGTCGTTGATGAAACCCAATCCATAACCGATAAAGATCCGATAGAAACCGTATCCGCCAATGATCTTGCGGGAAAATTCTACAGAATCAAATAATTGGTTGAGAAGACTATAAAGAGCTGCAAAATAATACCTTCGAAATTCTCCAGACGACTAATTTAGATTTAAATTAAATTCTGGCCCACATTGGTGGTGGTGGTACCAGAACATCAATGTCCGAGAAAGTGATGTGTTTTAGACAATCATCATCTAAATTTTGATCTAATTAATTTTAAAAAATAATGCTTATTGCTTATTCAATTTTAGGTGTGAGTGTAGAAATTGGTTTAACAGTTACCATGAAAAATTTGATATAGTTCTGGAAGATCCCATTTTAATAAAATGTGTTTAACAGCTTCTACGCCACCTTAAAGCATCACTACTCGGCGCCTGGTGATTTAGTTCTATCTGGTGTATGGTGTATGGACTATCTTCTGCATGTCCATCCGCTGCCTCAATTTGAATAGGACTTACTGGGCTTAATATATAATAACTGGTTTCTGGCTCGGTGATCTCGTTAACCCTCTCACCAATGCTATCAACACCGCTTTCGTCGTTGAGTTTCTCTATTTAAAATTTTGTGGCTTACAAAGTATTTAAAAATTTCAAATATTTCATTATTTATATATAATAATTTACGTGTAGTTTCTTATATACATTAAAATTATACGAATTGTTTCATAATGCTTGTCGTTGTTATTTATCATCCGAATCGTCGTATGATCGCTACAATTCCATTGTAATTATGTTTCACTACACTCGTAGTAACTATTACTACATTATTTCGTATTTATACAAAAAGGAACTAAATTTTATTACATTGGTAGTGTATGGTGGTAAATTTGTGAGGACATACAGAAAATTGCGCTAAATTGGTCAATATATTCAATGAAAAATATATGCAGTAAATCTCGACTATTACACACATTAAATAAAAGTCCTAAAAATAGTGTAATTATAAATAATTACATATTTTTCTAAATTATTATAGGTATATGTATTTGTAGTAAAATTTAAAGTTACGGATGTTAAAAGAACGTAGGATTATTGACAGGTTGAACAAGTTGGACAAGTTGAAAAATCGACACGCCTCAAGAAAAAATTCTTTATAGTATAAAAGCAAAACTATACACTTTAATATTTGTTTTAATGTTTATTAATCTACAAACGTGTACTTACCAAGACTAATTCACTCACTGCACAAGTATAATTACCGACAAAAATCACGCAAACTAAATAAATAATAAAAATAGTTATTATTAATCCTTACTATTCGAGAAACACCTTCATAATGAACAATTTACTGCAGTTCTCTTTATTTGCTCTCAATTTACTATCAAATACTACGAATGTAATAAATAAAACTATTCGACCATGAAATTTACTACACCAGTTGTAAAATGTAAAATAACGTAGTAATAGGTGCTACGAATGGTAGTTAATTTTACTACGTTATGCAATATTTATGTAGTAACAATTATTAGATGTGATTACAACTCAATTTTACAACGAACGCAGTTAATTTTACTACGTTATGGAAACAAAATAAATGTTCGGGTGGTAGAATCTGAATATTTCTACTACAAAAGTACTACACCTATTCTAAATTGTTCGGTTTTGTAATGAATTTTACTACTAATGATTTTTTCCTAAATCATTTCTCGGTTTTGTAAATTTTACTACAATTATTTTTCTCTGTGTGCTTGTTTTCCTTTCCTCCCTTTTTCCTGTGGGCTAGAGGATGCTCTTCTTTTGTTATTTTGTGGGCTTGGCAAGCTTATCTCCGTTTCTCGCAAGATCCTGTTTAAATTCTGTTTAAAGTTGTGCACATCTCCGCAGGTTTTTCCCGCTTTCTTTTGAGTTTCGTTCTTTGCTAACATTTCGATGTTTTAGTGCTTCTGAAAACGTTGTAGCAGTGAAGACTTCTTTAAATTTTCAGATAATTTGTTGTTGAAAACTACACTTTCGCTTGCAATTAATTATTCTACAGCAACCAAGGTTGCCAGCTAACTGAATTGGGGATCCGCCCCATGTATTATCAATTACTCTCCTTTTGTGTCAAAAAACGTTGACCTCGCAATTAATTTTTGATTTGCTGTAATCAAAAGAAGTCATTGAGTGCTACCCGGCGGATGACCCACTAATTCGATGATTTGACCGTCCAAATATTCAGTTGTTTGTACCGATGTGTCAGAGCTCACATTGTCGTGGTGCAGAATGATTCGTCGCCGGCGGTTAAATTTTCGTATTTCGCCGAAGACTTCTGGCAAACAAATGGTTGTGTACCATATTGAATTGTCCGTTCTCTGTTGTACCGTATGGTTGCAACACGTTCAATTATTCCGAAAAAACAGGCGATCATTCGCCTCGTACTTTTTTGGATTTGGCTCATATTGGAACACCCATACCGTCGACTGCTGTTTGGTTTCGGGCTCATACGCATATATCCAAGATACGTCACTTGTCACGCTGTTATGGACATGTTTTGAAGCACCGCGATCATATTTTTTGAGTATTTCGTTCGACCAATTGACACGAGTCTTTTTTAAGCATTTGACAAATTATGTGGGACCCGAGGCGAACAAATCTTTTTTACAGCCGATTCCACTAATGTCCAAGGATGCCTTAATCTCACAATAAGTTACATGACGATCCTGAAGTATCAGTTCATGCACAGCATCAATGTTTTTCGGAACAACAACCGATTTAGGACGACCTTCACGAAATTCGTCGTTGTGGTAACTGTTGTCACGATTGAATTGTAGGAACCATCGATAAACACTGGTCCTTGATTGCGCTTCATTGCTAAAAGTCGAATTAAATTCATCAATTCAATGTTGAGTAAATCCACGCCGAAATATATCGTCTTAAATGTCAAACTTTACGATAGAGTTAGCTGAAATCTGCACTTGGGTTGCATAGTATAGTAGTTCTCAGGATCTAATGGAACTATCACTCATTTTTTAAAATTTACATTTTGAGGTGGATCATGACTATTTGATAGTTTTGGTCAAATAATTTTGCTGAAAGCTTCAACATGTCACACAATGTATGTTTTGACTGTAGTTAGTTTTTTGTGTACTAAATTTTAGACTAATTTTAGAGTGTTGGAAAGAATGTGCCATTAAAATAAAAAAAAATACAACTACGAGTAGAGTACGACAAGATAATACTGAGGTAACGATATGTGTTTTTTTTATATAATTACTAACTATATTATGTTTGAATTGTACAGAATTTTATGCCATGTGGCCAACGAATAGTTAAACACAAACCTCTTATCACTTTTGGTTTGCCAACGTATCATGGCGAATTTCCCTGGCATGTGGCACTTTATCGATCCGAGGGTTACAGTCAAAAATATATTTGCGGTGGCACAATAATAAACAATCGCACGGTTATAACGGCAGCCCATTGTGTTACGAACGAGCTTGGCTTACTTCCAGCCAATCGTTTACGTGTTGTAGCAGGAATTCATAATTTGAATGAATATACTCTTGACACTCGGACATATTTTGTGGAATTGATAAACGTACACGATGAGTACAATCGTCACTATCTCGAAAATGATATAGCGCTGATAAAATTGAACGACACAATGCATTTTTCTAATTATATTCAGCCGATATGTGTCGGTAATAATTCGGAGTTTAATACGGCGGTAGGACGAGTGGCTGGTTGGGGGCAAGATGAAACAAATCAACCTTCACAAATATTACTTCAAGCTGCGATCCCGGTTCGGTCTAATAAGGAATGCCGACACAGCAATCGAGATTTTTTTCATACGTATTTGAATGATTACAATTATTGTGGCGGATTTCAGAACGGTACAAATGTTTGCTCCGGAGATTCTGGTGGTGGCATGATATTCGAATATAAATCAAGTTTTTATATTCGGGGTATTGTTTCAGTTGGTGTCGCGGTGCCAGGATCAAATCGTTGTGATATCTCACAAATGGTGTTGTTTACCGATGTTCCAAAGTTTTACAATTGGATCATCGAAAATTAATTAAGTATTCATTAAAGTTTTTCGAATAAATTATCAAAATTTTTATTGTGTTTTAATTTTTTGAAATATGTTGTTTAAATATTTGGTTGATTCAATAGATTGTCAGCATCTACAAGGACATTAATAACTTTATGAAAGTGTAATACGTAAAACAGAATTACTATCAACTAAATCTACAACACCTTCGATAGGGTGCAATGTTATAGATGATCCATTCACTGTTCTTAGGCGAATAAATAGCACTATGGCATATGTATCAAGTTGAGGCATTCCAGTTTCAAACTAGTATGTTCCTCACCACTGCTTGATATGGCTAGATATTTCGACGACAAAACTCAGAGTTGTCTTTGTTAGCTCGGCTTAAATGAGCAACGAACTGTGCATCGCCAGTCATGTGCATACCATGTGAAAACTCCAATTACCAGCTAATCTACTGACGTAATAATCTCAGCGAAACTTCAAACGGTAACTGGTTGCAATTCGTAAACAAAATTGAACCAGCTGAAGAGTTAGATATACAAGGTTCTTTCTACACGTGGTATGAAATTGAGAAAATGATGCGCCAACCATCGTGAATAATTGTTGCATTCCCAACCACAGAAAAACACACAAATTTGATTGGAATAGGCTGCCCCATCCCTCACATCAACTATCTTACTTATTGACAGTTGAGGATAAATATAATGACCTGAATTTACTCTCGATCCTACGACATCAGCATCACTACAAAAATCTACATTGCCACCTTTCGGACTCTTGTTCGCTCAGCGTGGATCACATGTTCGAGCCTTTGTGAAGTTTCCGATTGGGGTTGATTTCACGGTCAACATCACGCAAACGATTCGTCACAGAGTACCAATCATAACCTACCTGTGTCTATTGGTCCGCTTTGAGACCCATTTGGAACTTATCGTAAACCAGCTGCATTTTTTGTTCGACTTAATGCTTAATTCTATGTGACTTATATTTACGTTAAATGGAGCAGTGCAGCACTGCATTCTTCTATACGTAATACTTTACCAAAGATTGCTAAATAAGATAGTCAGACTTATCATATTTTTGTTTAACCGCAATCCAATCATCTTATGGCTTCCTTTCTTGAACAAACGTATACCATCCTCGTTACATTGTCCAGAATATTTTGATTACAAATAAAACCAAAGAATAAATTGAATTTGCGGTTTTTTTGAAATCACTATCTGACATAATGTCTTAATCTTAGAACCTTTATAACAGACACATACCACATACCTACATACACACATCGCAGTATCAAAATATGTCGCAAACTCGTAACACTAAGATTCCCTGTATATCTTAAGCATAAATAAACAAAAAATATTATTTTGTTTGAACTGGGGCAACAGCAGAGCATTGCGCGGCAACATCAAATTGTTCTTATAAATAAACACATCCGAAATCTTATTAATTGGTTGGTCCGCGTGTTGTGTGTTACACCAACTGTGTTGAGTTGAAGACGTTTATAATAAATCGAAAAGTGATTTACATTCGAGATTTAGTTGTTGTCTGAAATGCTTTAACGTTAACTATGTTGCAACATAAATAGAATGCTGTTATGTGGCGAGTGTGCGATGATGTAATCGCGCGCGCATAATTTCTTATCTAAACAAAATCGACTGTGAGACGAGAAGCAGAATTATGCATACACTACTGGTACATACTGGTGATGTTCACAACAAAGTTATATAAATTAAAATGAAAAGGAGATCTAAGCTATAAGATGTTGTGAAAGCAACATACGAGAGTTTTAATGGTTTTATGATTATTAGAAAAAAATATTTGTTGTTAAACTTAATTTATGGTATTTGTGTAATGCTGTGCAAATTTATGCTGACAATTTAAGTTATGTGCTCTTTAAGAGTTAGACATAATAAAGTGCCTTAATAGGTGTTTATATTGAAGCAGATTTATGCGAAATAGCCTTAACGTATAAACATTAAATTTTGTCATGAATCTGTTGAATACTCGCCGATACATGGTTAGTTTATACAATGTTTGGTTCAGAAATGAACCAAAATTCTTATAAGTGTCTAATTTGAACCGAGGTTAATGTTATAAACTAGGTTTCGGTGTAGTGGAAAACTCTTACGAACTCTTAACGACGACAAAAAACTCCTTCCTCCTTTTCTCAAAGAAGAATCCATCGTAATGGATGTCCATTGTCTACTTGTTCTGTTCAGTTTGAGTTACTCACCTTTTCTCAACTTTGTGTTAACAGCATCCTCAGCATTTGACTGATGTATTCCATGTTCAACTACGTATCGGATACTCCCACTACTTGTTTCACCATCAGTGTGTCACGTGGTACTTCTAAACGCACTATACACACGTAGCGTAATGGTACGTTGCACTCGGTCCCATGGAGTACAAATTTTTTTATGGTGCCAATGGCTTTATTCTATGCATGCGAAGTCACTGCTAAACTTTTACTAGTAAAAAAATTTGCAAAAACTTCACATGTTTATTCAGCAGTGTGGAGTTTTTACTAAGTCTATGCTAGACGTTTATATGTGTTGGTGCATATCAAAATGATACCTGTACAAAGCGGAACCTAACGTAACTTTTAATTTATTAACATTATTTTAACTATTTTTCAGTTATCTTTAAAAGAACCGAACGAAATTAAAAGATATTTACCATTTCATTAATCAATATTCACTAACGCGAATATTGCGGTTAATAAAAGTTTTACAAAAATAACTATGAAATAAGTATCCGAGCCAGATTAGTAACAAACACTACACACTGAACTACATAAGGAAGAATTATTGAAATCAAATGAGATAACCGGAGAAATTTTAATTCATTCTCGGGTAAACTGGATGGGGCAATACACTTGGGTTCAAAAAATACGCACGTTGATCAATTTTCAGCAAAAGTTCAAACATATCAAAAATCCAATGTTTGTTCAATTATCTAGAATGCAGATTCAAAGTCTGTTTCAGCACTTATCCAGTGGTACTTTTTTGTACTTATACCATTCGAGCTAAGTGAATTTTGAGGTCAACATCTGAAGTACACGTTTTTTGTGAATTTGTCAGCAAGAAAATTATTGGTAAACATCGAATTAAAATAAGGAAATCAACTTCCATTCCATGTTTCTATGATTTCACCAAAGTTTTAGCCAAATCTTGAAGTATCGCCCCCCGTCCTTCTGCGATCGCCTGTTGCAGGTCCTAGAGACTCGTTGAAGCAATAACTTTGGTTCGAACTCATTTTTTCAGTTCGTCTTCAGTCTTCAGACCAGCCATATGCAGTCTCGGATTATCCTGCAGGAACAGCAAGTTTTTACCAATAAACCCGGCAAAATGTACGACGTAGTCCTCGAGTATTTCCTCAATGTACCGTTGAGAAGTCACTTTACTTGATCGGCGGCCAGTATTCGCTCCAGAGATGATATTTTTTATACCGCTTCTACAAATTTAAAATTTAATTTGTATTAATTGTATTTACTGTAAAAAATCCATTTTATTCCAAAGATGTACCGGTTTAGATTATTGAAGGACTCAGAACTGCAAAAATCATAAATAGTAATGCGCTGCTACCAATAGATGCATAATATTTTCTGACTCTAGAGACAAGGCAGAGAAATAGCAACCATCTTCAAATATGCATGCCATGCAATAAAACTATAAATACCGAAAGCATAGACAAATCAAATTTCGAATATCCTTTCAACTGCACATCCCATTATGAATGAGCTTGTATGCTCAAAATGGGGTGTGTGGTTACTAAATTGTACCATATGTATAAATAAATAAATAAATAAACTGCTGAACAAGATCTGTCTTCGCCTCCAGTGACAAACCTCCTCAGAACATGCACGATTCACCACCATACGAGACACGTTCTTCAATACAACATTGTGAAAATTGCTCTCCTGATCTTCTGAGTGTACTTCGTCCATCGTTGCCATGTAAAAACATCCTACACTCGTCAGAGAACGGGACTGTTATCCATTGTCCTTCTGTAAAATCCAAATGCTCTCGAGCGAACTGAAAGCAGCCTAGCCGGCACCTGGGATCAATTTCGTATTCTCAATATCAATCTCGTATCTCTGCTACACTCGACGAATGGAGAATCGGCTCAAATTTAGATGTCGAGCCACTTCACTTTGGTTCTACTCCACATCAGTTAGTGCAACCACTTGAGCAGCTACCTCTGGTGTGGCACTCGTTTTCTTGTTCCGGATGAACAAAAAAAAATGCAACTGTGTGAAATTTTTGCACCCAAGTGTAAAAAAATTAGACAAATGATATCAAGCTCCAAAGCCAGGGAACTCCTATTTTTAGAAATCATATTTTAGAAATGGTATACTGAGATAACCCTAGAGATCATAACACAACCTCAAGTATATGACGTGATGGTTGGAGACCATGTCAATTAAAAAATATATTCAGTTGCTTAACATCTAGGGAACCATAGTTATTAGAAGAAATATTCAAGAGCTCCCCATCCAGGGGTGGAAACAATTCATATAATTTAGTATTATGACCAAATATAATAAAAATTGATAGGCCAATTGAGATATTCCCAGAGATCTTAACACAACCTCAGGTATATGGGGTATTAGTTGGAGGCCTAGTCAGTTAAAAAATATATTCTGTTGCTCCCCATCCAGGGGAGGGAACATTTAATAAAGGTTTGTATTATGATGTAATAAAAATGATTAGGCCAACTGAGATATCCTTAGAGATCTTAACACAACCTCATGTGTAGGGGGGGGGGTGAAGGGAACCATAGTTATTAGAAGAAATATTCAGGTGCTCCCCATCCAGGGGTGGAAACAATTCATATAATTTAGCATTATGACCAAATATAATAAAAATTGATAGGCCAACTGAGATATCCCTAGAGATCTTAACACAACCTCAGGTATATGGGGTGTTAGTTGGAGACCATGTCTTCTATAATGTTCCGTCTTACTCAGGTAATATCACTAACACAATCACAAATAATGAAACTAGCAAAATATTAGCATTTTCTTCACATTCGTCTTTATTCTTGAATCTTATTCTGCATAAGAAACTAACAAGAAGTGTTACGACACTTAATATTAGTGTTCACAATTTAATTTAGGTCCTACTTATAAGCGTAATCTACACATTTAATGATTTTACAGGTTCATTAGTCCGAGTGTATCAGCTCTTCTCAGTCGTTTAAATCGCGACTGTTTTAGTATATCCCGGATCAGTTCGTTGGGATGTCCCTGAAGTTTTGAGTAGTATTTCGAACTGAATTCTTTGATTATTTCTTTAACGGTTTTAGTACCAAGGTCGTCGTATATGTTAGTATTTCGGGTATACATCGGAGAACTTTCGCTTGAGTTCGTTGCACGAGTTCTCTATTTGATGCACTGGTGGATCCCCATAACTGAATACCATATGTCCATATTGGTTTGATTAACGCTTTGTATATAGTAAAACCTTATTGTTTAATGATAACTTGGATTTTCTTCCTATCAGCCAATCAGCCAATACATTTTGGAAAATGTTTTTTTTTATTTGGTTGCGCTTTGCGTCAATATATTATTTCCACGTTAGCCGTCTATCCAGGTGTAACCAGGTATCCAGGTTGAGGAATATATACACCGTTTAATTGTACTGGTGAGCAGGAGCATTTGTTCAGCGTCAATGTGACATGAATTGATTTTTTTTCGTTTACTGTTATTCGCCAGATCTTGAGCCAATCCTCAATTTTGCTCAAATGACTTTGCACTTCTCTTGAGGCTGTTGTATCATCAGCAAATGTTGATATTATTACATTGTCGGTAACAGGTAAGTCTGCCGTGTGCAACAATTATAGCAACATTTTGGTTGGACCATGTATTGCCTTTGGAGGAGATAGTTTTCCAGAACTCAGTGAATATTCTTCGGCAGGAGCGCTTTAATTTTATATATTAGTTCATCGGGCCAAACTTTGTCAAATACTTGTGCTTTATTCATGAAGACAGCAGCACAGTATTGCTTTGCCTCAAAGGTCTGTCTGATTGCATTTACAATTCTATGCACTTGCTCTATGGTACCATGTTGGTTTCGGAACCCAAATTGATGGTCTGGTATGATTTGCCTTTCTTCTAGTACTGGTTTCAATTTTGTTATTAACATTTTTTGAAAAAGCTTTGAGATTGTGGGAAGCATGCTTATTGGACGATAAGACGAGATTTGCGTTTCGTTTTTGCCCCCATTCAAACTTTATAGGTTTAAAGGATGCATCATCAACCATCTGGTGAGGTAGCATGATATTATTAGTTCCTTCGTATGGAGAAAACACCGTCTTTAGATGTGCAGCGAAAGCATGGGCTTTTTCTTCATCGTTTCTCTCCCAATTTCCAGGTGGTAGTCTAATCGGTGGATTCGACTTTGAAGGCCTTTTTAGGTGTTTTGTTGCCTTTCACAAAGAATAATCAGTCTTCTCTGTTGCCGAGAGTTCATTTAAATGATTCTGGACAAATTGGTTTTCTTCTTCCTGCAGTGCAAATTTCAGGGTTTTGATAGCTCGATTTAATTTGCATTTCAACAATGGTGATTTTGTTTGTTAACATTGCCGTCGAATTTTCCGCTTTTCCTGGATTAGTGACTGGGTATTATGTGATAATTTATTAATTGTTGATGATTGGTGAAGAATTTCCGGCTGGTATTTCCAGTGCCTCTTTTAGCTTTTCTGCAGCCACATCAATATCTGCTGGTGTTTTTAGTGGGATATCAAGATGGCAATTTTGTTCGACTAGTCTCCTATATTGATTCCAATCAGTTCGTTTGTTTGTCAGACGTTTCGGTGTTTCTGATTTTAAGACAACAGTACTCATTGTTATTATTGTTGGTAAATGATCAGACGAGTACCAATGAGAGCAGTTTTCACTACCAACACTTCAACCCCAACGTTAGTCATCCCTCGGACAAGGACCGTTGTTCTCCTTTTCACATTTATCATCGTTTGACTAGTGTGATCTTGAAATTAGCTTCGATAATCAAGACATACACCGATACCTAATCCCCATCGTGCATACGATGAGTATGAAGTCTTCTAGAAAGCCCCTCTAATTAGGCTTGTTGTTGTTTCAGTTGTTCTACTTATCTTGCATCTTATCCATTCCCATCTTTGGACCACTTTTCTAAGATATAGCTGACAAAGCCATTTATTTTATGCCGGAATAATTACCAAGATGCTCTAAAAATGCATTTCTTATTTCCAGAGTGACCACTATTTATGTGACCTAATCGTGTGGTACTGATCCTATCGCATCTCTTGCAGGAGCCAACATAATTATGTTCGTCATATTTCACTATATTAGTACCAGCTTTCTCAGGTTCAGCACCCTATTTGGGTGTGTTTCTGAAGTAATTCTGACAATCTCCGGTTCGCTGTTATTTTTCGTGTTCATTTTATGTCGTGCTGCCTTTAGTTAATGTGCGGTGAAAGGTAAAATCTCTTGGAACTCTTGATCCCCGAATTACTCGTTCATCTCTCCATAGATCGTCTTCAATGGAATTGCCGAAAGCTTTCCAGCATTTCTTCTTAAACTATTCGTTTATTCTCTCTCTTTCTCTGTAATATTCTACTGGCCCAAATAAAGATCCTGCGTAGTCCTTCAGTTTCTATGGCTCTTTTCTCATTTTGCCATATTTCGGTTGCAATGCACCTTTCGCAGCTGCCTCATAGTGTTGCCTGTATTGTTCCTCCGCGTTCCATCTCAGTTGATACCGCCGCTCTGAGGCAGCCGAAAACTTCTTCGTTCAAAAATTTCCAGTTCCGAATCCAACATAGGATTCTCTCAGAATAGAAGTTATTTCGAAAATCGAGCCAAATGCCGCTCCTTTCGAGGTAGGTATATGACAATGTTGACTTTGAATTAAAGGCGCACATTCTTCGTTTGATGTCGAATTTTCAAACCACTTTCATCGAGTCTTAGGGCAAACCTCTCCGTCGGTTTATTAAGAGCAGCTCAGGAGGGCAACGTTTTGTATTTGCACCTAGAAAATGTATTTGCCTGCTCGGTATTTAGTAGTTGCTATATCCGTTGACAGCACTACTTTCATTGTTGGCGTTACACTGTTAGTGGAGGAAGACAAGGAGATGTTTTCTGTTCCTGACAAGTTTGGAGTTCATAGGATTCCCCAACGAATTGCTTACATCCTAAATATTTTAAGGTTCTATTAAGAACTGGTGTGAGAGAAAACAAAACGCTTACTGGCTGGTAAAAGTTCAACCGTACCTGTTCTCAATGTATGGCCATAGAACAGTAAACGAGTGATGTACCATGCAAAATCGGAATTTTAGGTTCTGTCTTGGGTTAACACAAAAATGTAGATATCACAGGGGACATCAGAAATGATCTTTTCATAATGAACAATAGTGAGCACCTTGCCGCGTTCTTTTGTGGTGTGGTGCGTGTCAGAAAGTTGCAGTTATCACTCATGCGTATCAAAACTCGATGATTTAGATACATTTGCCAAACAGTAGATTAGCTGTCAGACTGCTGTCAGTCATCAAACTTCCAGAATTCGAGCTGTTCTCAACGCGCTTAGCAAATGTCTGAAATAAATCAAATCTTTGAAAATGAAATACTATGAAAAGAACTTTTCTATGAAAAGAAGCTCGTAAGAAACCACAATATAATAGAGTTAAAATAGTAGAAATATTCAGGAGAATGACAATCTCCCAACGACAGATGGTCATATGACTACGATCGTGGAATTTGTAAAATTATTAGTATTGACCCAAACAGTTCAACTCGTGAGGGAATGGTGAGTTTCTCGAAGTAGAGATGACAAAACGGAAACAACCATTGTCCAATTCTCAATGACAGATGACCAAACGATTCCGATCGTTGGATTTGTATAATTATTAGTTTTGGTCAACATTCCAGACCCCAAAAGTTTGCACCGAGAGGAAATGAGCAGTTTCTCGAATTTATACAATAATTTTGATGACCAAACGACAACAACGTGGGATACTATGACAGATGACCAAGCGATTCCAATCGGTGAATTTGTAAAATTATTATTATTGGTCAACTTTCCAGACCCAAACAGTTCGAATCATGTGGAAATGATGAGTTTTCCAGTTTTCACAATAAATCGTTACGTAGAGATGACAAAACAATTTGTAAAATTATTGGTATTGGACACCTTTCCAGATCCCGACAGCCTAAACCATGAGAAAATAAGGACTTTTTCGAATTTATACAATAATTGGGTTGTCCAGACGAACAAAACTAGTGAGAGATCCTATGGCCGATGCCCAAACCATTCCAATCGTTGAATTTGTAAAATTATTAGTATTTGTCAACATTCCAGACCCGAACAGTCCGAATCATAGGAAATGAGGAGTTTCTTCAAAACAAGGGATCTTATGACAGATGGCCAATCGATTAAAATCGTTGAATTTGTAAGATTTTTAGTATTGACCAACTTTCCAGACCCTAACAGTTCGAATCGTGAAGAAATGAATTTTACGAATTTATACAATAATTTGGATTTCCAAACGAAAACAACTAGTGGTCCTATGACAGATGTAAACATTGAGTTTTTAAAATTTTTAGTATTGGTCAACTTTTCAGACCCGAACAGTTCGAATCGTGGGAAAATGATAGTATTTAACGAATTTTTGCAATAAATTGTTACGTAGGGATGAAATGTAGTCACGAAGTACAAATTACCACTGAATATGCGTCCAGCTTTTAATTTATTTCACAATGATGCTACATAAAATATGGCCTGATTTTTGGCACAGGTCTTCACTGTTAGTGCCACAACTCAAATTCATTGGCCCCTAACACGACAAATTATAAATATTGGATCCAGCTAATTACGAGTCTGTCTAACTTCACCCAGTTCATATGACCTTTATACATTCGAACTATGTGATATTGATTATTCAAATTTTTTTCAGCGGGAATTTACTTTTAACTTCAATAACATGTAATTTTCGGCTAATATCAACAGAATTTTGTACTACCACCTAATACGAAATATGTCGATAATGCAGGTTATTTTCGGCTGAAATTTTCGGCTAACTTCAGTAGCATTTGTAAATGTTATAAAATAAAATTTTCGAGTAAGCGACGAACCTGGTTTTTTTTTAGTTTTTTAGTTTTAATCCATGCAATCTTTTCTGGGGCCGCTACTACTTTACGCATCTCTGTCAAATCGAAGACGTACGGCTATAGGACCGATTTAAGTTGCCATCTGCGCATTGCATAGCTCCATACCAGCCTATAGTACTGGACATGGAAGATGGGTCGGCCCATGGGTTTTGCACACCGATAAGGGGTCGTAGTTGTGTTCCTTTTAATCACAGATCGTAATCTGTTGATGAAAATTTCCTTTTGCATCCTGCCCCTATCGGGATTCGAACCCGGTACCTCCCGATCCAAACGCCAAAGCTTTAACCACTGTGCCATTTGGTCGGTGAACCTGGTTTTATTGAATTAATAAATTTTTGATTTAGTTTTTTCGCAATAAAAATGACCTATTGGTGACCAAATGCCAAAATATGTTGAGCATTCAACAGCTATCGATTACTTTCATGAAACCGCTTAAACTTACGCTTACCACACGACCAAACCTGATGACCAAACAAAATCTAAATCTTTTGTTGGGGCGCTAACAAGCGGATCTTATTTAAACTAATATGCTAGGCATATTCGGCTAGGGCAGAGTAATAACCTGAGGCAAAAGAACGATAAAGTAAATATTTGCGATTTAAATAAATGCAATTTACTTTGCACACCCCAAAATACTATAACTGCACTTTCCACACATGACTCAGCAGCAATACAAAGACGATTTCTAAATTGTAACAATTTTTTATACCAACATTCTTCAATTTCCGACCAACCATCTGCTAATAGTTACTTTAAAATTTTTAGCCCTTCATACATTAAAACAAATTCTATTGACGAATACATGTACGAGTATTAAATATTTTGGGGATTATGGGAACAGAACAAAATTACAACAACAAAATATTATGAATATTGACATTGAATACATAAACCATAGATACACATAAAAACTGCAACATTGTACACCATGTGTATGTTATACGAGTACGTGTATGTATTACAATGTAACCAGTATATGGGACGTGTGTAGCACAAATTTTCACCCTTCTGTGTGCCACGAATGCGCATTTTCTCCTCAAAACTGAATCGACAAAAGTGACAGCACTGATTATGATAAAGCACCAACATGTGAATCTGCATAGAACAAGACTGGTGATCGTATCGCACAAATCGATCATGTTGTGTGTATAGAGAACACGTTGTATATGTGTATACGCGGCTAGACGACACGGTATGAATACAAATTTGTGTTCGATCGATAGTTTTCGTCACACCGGAATTCAAAAACTTTTGTATGATTGCAGTATTTTGTGTGTGTACGCTACGAGTATAATACGGAATGGGATGAATAGACATGCAGTATACAAAAAAAGGAATTTTGTAGTTGTTTGGGATGTAAGGATAAAAATACGAAAGTAATCAAAAAATATGAGGCACGTGTCTATCTATCGTAAATTAATTTCTATATATTAGTAGTATTAATTATTACTATACAGAGTGTTCCATTTAAAACGAAACGCCTACAATATCTTCAGGGGAGAGCGGCAATTTGTGACATTAAAATTACATTTTTCAAATGGTCACTGTCGCTTGATATACATAGAATACTAATATTAAGACCCAACCTCTGGAGCTGAAGAGGAAAAAAGTCCGGACTTCGCAATATAAAATATTTATAAAGTAATTCTGGGTGTTTCGTTTTAAATGGACCACTTTGTATATTTTCATTTTGAGTTTATATGGATGCATCGATCGTGATTGATGAATATGTTAGTTGAGGGGAGAAATCGAAATCATCTTCATAACAAAATTCGATCCGACTTTTTGGATTTTATTTTTGTTTTGAAAAATAATCAGTCTTCTTCGTCTAAGTCTATATGCCGCGTCAGTCAGTAAATCTTAGTTAAGTCAATTAAATGAAAAGAAGAAAAAGGTTTATGAAAATATTGTTTAGATTAAGATTCTTTAGTGGATTGGATTAATGCAACGTTTGTTTACTGTTTGTATGAGTTACGAGATAGACTGAGATCACCCTAAATTATGAAATTATGGTACATATTCATACATCTCAAATGAAGGGTTTATCTATATAGTCTACAATGCAATTATTTTAGAATCTCGGTTCGATTGATACTTCACGTATTGTTTACAGATGACTTACGTTTGATATAGGTAGTAGAACCCATTTGTTTTGGCAAGTAACTTTTCCGATGCGTTCACGATTGCATTAACCGTAGTTAATTCATTTATTGTTTATGGCTGTTCAGATTTACCCGTATCTTGTCTTTTATATAACGAATTTCCAAAATATACGTCAATAACAACCTTATACATAATTCTCACCAAGCTTTTTCAATTTCTGATGAACCCGTACAAGAATTACGATTGAAGGCTAGTCTTGCCATTGAAACATTAGACAAGGTTGAAGTAGTAGAAGCATATCGATCGCAAACGATAGTGATGTTGAGTCGAAATTTTACGAAGTAGAAGAGAAGCTGCGTGAGTAACAACGGCACGATGTTGAATACTGCTCGGTCTTCACTCGCCTAGTGTTGTCTTGACGCGAGAATATCAAAACATAATGTATTTTTATTGAATCTGCTCATGCACATGACACCTTGGCAAAGAGCAAATGTATTAAAATGGTGTTTTTGCCATAACACTGTTACAAAATGAGTAGAAATTGTATTTTACTCTCAACTAAGCAAAACAGAGAGCATAAAATGATTTTGCATACATTTTGGTGTTAATAGTTGTGAGTGTAAAAGTACAAGTATGTCATGACAAACATTTTTGAGTGAAAACTACAAATTCCAACTTTTTCTGGTGAATAGACAGAATGGCAAAGTTTCTTCGATTTATTCCATTCTAATATTGGCGAGTTAAATCGAATGTAGATAGAGTTGGTTATACCCCCCTACAAAGGGGACGATAATTGTCAAATACATTGTTTTGACAGTTTTGGTCCCCCTTCCTATGGAGTAAACTGCGATTTGAGTTTTGTTCACCAGATGTCAGCTACTTTGTTGGAAATTTCGAATACAAAGCAGATAGAATAATTCACCAGTGCAAAAATTTCAGTACTTGATGGGCCTACTTAAAGTAGATGCTTTTTCACTGATCAAACGCTTTAAAGTTACTGAATCGAAATATTTTGAGGCGTTGAAAAAACTAAGAAAACGATACCGATTCTGTAAAACCGGGAATCGTTTTACTGCTAACACTAAAGTGAAGTGCATAGCGTATAATAAGAAGTAACGTCGATTAATAGAAGCGCAGAGCTTTAGAGAGCAGAAGAACGGAGTAATTTAATTAGTAGCAAAACGCGGTGATTCAATTACCCCAATTTAGGGTATACTGTACATACTGACTTTCGAATGTAGGATCCGACGTAGATGCCGTCAATCCATTAAAGAGCAAAGTGCAAACAGTACTACCTACTGCAGTTGTTAATGTATTTGACAACCTTGGTATGAAATGTTCATGTCATGTGTTGTAGGATACAGCATCACAGGCTTCTTTAATTACCGAATTGCTGGTCCAGAAGTTAGGGTTGCCAAGGAAGAATCACAGAAGCCTACATTCCATTGCAGCTAACATCAAGAATTAATTCCATCGAAGCTACATCGATTACAGCGATCACCATCCCGAAGATTACTTCCTCGCCCCAAGCCTTTGAATTTGATTTAGGCTGCTTACACAATTTGTCAACCATCATTCTGGCTGTTCCAAATTCTATAAGCTTAGTGCAAAAGACATTTTCCTTGGCAGTTTAAAATTAGGCGAGTCAATATTAAGCGCTCGAAGCACGAAGCAGATCAAAATCGATTATTCAGACCTTCGCAACTATCGTCGATATTGATACCACATTAGAAAAATTTTGGGCCATGGAGGAGATTCCGGAAACAAGCCACACGACAGAACAAGAGGCACATTGTGAGAATTGGTTCAAGACGACTTTCCGAGGAGCACAAGATGGACGATTCGTCACTAAACTTCCATTCAAGGAAATATTCAAATTACTTGGATCCACATACTATCAAGCACTATCGAGCACTATCGCGATTTAGAAATGATCAACAGTCCCGCAAGCATACACACCACCGCATTCTTACCACATCATGGAATTCTATAAATCAGCAGAACACCGAAATTGAGTGTAGTATTTTACGAGTCTGCAAAATCAACCACTGGTGTATCTTTGAACCAAAACTTGATGATATCGTTCAATGTTCAATTAAGTGCATTTCAAATACTTACCCGATCTCAGCAGCACCCGTTTGTTTTAGTAGATAACATCAAAAAGATGTACCACAAAGCAACGAAGAATCCGCTCTTATGCACTAAACATTGTTACGTGCGATATGGCATGCGTTTCAAATATGGCCACCAGATGTCTACAGGAGATTGCCCATGAGGAGTTGAACATTTTATTTACGTTGACGATCTACTTGGTCCAAATATAGAAGAGTTGCGACGAAACTGAAAGATAGGTTTCAATCTAAGAATGCTACCATCAAAAGATCCACAACTGAGGAGCATGCTAATTAATGAGAATACAGCCAATCTAAGAATATTAACGGATCATCCAGAGCCAATAATGGAATTAGAAATTGCATGGAACGCCAACACAGGCCATTTCATATTCCAAGTCAACCTGGCAGCCGCTTGTATAATAAATACTAAATGAAGTTTCCTCTCGAAAGCTAGAAATATTCTAAAATTCATTTTCAGCGCTTGCGTTTGGTATGAGCAACTACAATTATATAAATGGGATTATCGTTTGGAACAAATTGATTACGATTTGAACTGATTGGGAACGAGTTTATGACGATCTCAGACGATTTTAGATGAGTTGAACGTTTTGACTTCAATTTGAGACGATATGAAAAGTTTTCGATTACAATTTTTGACGATTTGAGACATAAGATTTGGAATGATTTTTTTAAAGATTTGATACGATTTGAAATGATTTTGAGCCGATTTGAACCGATTTTTGGAATGATTTTGATTACAATTTGAGACGATTTGGAACAAATTGAGACAATCGATTTTATAAAGATTTGAGATGGTTTAGAACAATTATTTAACATTTTAACGATTTTATGCGATTTAGAACGATTTAAGACGATTCGAGATGATTTTGCATTAAGATTATTTGGAACGATTTGAGATGATTTAGAACAATATTGATTACAATCTCGACCGATTTGACACAATTTGTGACGATTTGGAACGATTTTGATTACATTTTGAGACGATTTCGATAGATTTGATTTGAAATTTTGAGGCGACTAGATATGACTTGAAACGATTTGAGATAATTTAGAACGATTTTTATAAACAACGATTTAACTACAATGATTTGATTACAATTTGAAAAGGTTTGGAAATTTTTTAGATGATTTGAAATGATTTGATTACAGTTTGAGACGGTTCGGAATGATTTGAGACGAATTGGAACGAGATTTTTACAATTTGAGATGATTTGATTAGAATTTTGAACAGTTTGAGACGATTTGGTTACAATACGATTTGAGATGACTTGGAATGATTTGAGATTATTTGGAACAATTTGATTACAATTTGAACTGATTTGGAACGATTTTATGACGATTTGCGATGAGTTGGGCGTTTTGATTACAATTTGAAACGATTTTGAATACATTTTTGAGACAATTTTAGCCAAATGATTTGGAACGATTTTTTATAAAGATTTGATGCGATTTGAGATGATTTGGCATCATATAATACGATTTGAAACGATTTTATTACAATTTGAGACGATTTGAAATGAGTTAAACGCTTTGAGTACAATTTGAGACGATTTGTAAAGATCTCGATTATAATTTTTTAACAAACTGTTTGAAATAATTTTTTATAAAGATTTGCTATGATTTGGAATGATTTTGAATCGATTGGAAACGATTTTATTACGATTTTTGGAATGATTTTGATTACAATTTGAGCCGATTTGGAACAAATTGAGACTAATGATTGGAATTTTGAACGATTTGATTTTTGAACAGTGTGAGAAGATTTGGTTACAATACGATTTGACATGATTGGTAACGGTTTGGTTACCATTTAAGCTGGCTTGGGACGATTTGAGATTATTTGGAACAATTTGAACTTTCCAAATCAAAGAGTTTATGACGATCTGAGACGATTTGAGATGAGTGGAACGTTTTGATTACAATTTGAAACGATTTTGAATTGAGACAATCGATTTGGATCGATTTTTCATAAACATTTTTTTCAATTTGAGATTATTTGGAATGTTTTTGAATACGATTTGAAACGAGTTTGGAGCGATTTTATAAAGATTTGAGACGATTTGGAAAGATTTTGATTACATTTTAAGACAATTTGGATAGATTTGATTTCATTTTGAGATGACTTGATATAATTTGAAATGATTTGAGATAATTTTGAATGATTTTATAAAGATTTGAAACGATTTAATTACAATTTGAGACGATTTAGAAAGATTTCAGATAATTTGATTATCATTTGACGATTTGAAACGATATTATTACAATTTGAGACGATTTGCTTAGAATTTTGATCGATTTGATTATTGAACAGTTTGACACAATTTGGTTGCTGCAATACGATTTGACATGATTCATTATAATTTGATTACCAAGCTTGGAACGTTTTGAGACGATTTGATTCAATTTTATTACGAGTTTATGACGATTTGAGATGAGTTGGGCGTTTTGATTACATTTTGAAACGATTTTGTATGTAATTTCAGACGATTTGGGACAAACGATTTGGAACGATTTTTATAAAAATTTGATACGATTTGGGATGATTTGGAATCATTTTAAATACGATTTTATTACGATTTTGATTACAATTTGAGACGATTTGAAAGAAATTGAGCTAATCAAGTTTGGGCGATTTTAAAAAGATTTGGGACGAATTAGAATGCTGTTGATTATAATTTGAGATGGTTTGAAACGACTTGATTAAAATTTCAACGATTTTGTTTTAATTTGAAACGATTTGATTACAATTTGAGTTGATTTGGTAGGATTTGAAAATATTTGGAATGTCTGTATTATGATTTAAGTCGATTCATTTACATTTTGAAATGGTAGAATAATGATTTGAGACGATCTGGATGGCGATTTATTTTATGGCGATCTAAAGTGGTTTGGAACGATTTGCGATGATTTGAAACGATACTTATTACAGTTTGGGGTGATTTGAAACAATTTGGGGCGATTTTATAAAGATTTTAAGCGACTTGGAAAGATTTTGATTACATTTTGAGACAATTTGAATAGATTTGAGTACATTTTGAGTAGACTTGGTATGTGTTGAAACGATTTGAGATGATTTGGCCCGATTTTATTGCGATTTGAGATTATCTGGGACAATTTGAGCTGATTTTGAATAATATGAGAGGATTTGAGTTGTGCTATTTTATTACATTTTGAGGCGATTTGAGGTGATTTATATTAATTAGATAGATATTGAATACATATTTGGAACGATTTGATTAAGGTTTGAGACAATTTTAAATGATTTTATTATGAAATGGGATGATTTGTAACGATTTTAATAAAGTTTGTGACGCTTTGGTTAGTTAATTTTTACGTTTAAATTCGTTGTGTGTTATTTTGACAGCCGGCGATTGATTAGACTACTTAGTTTTGAATTCTTTTTAAAGCTAAGTAGCTTCATAATGTTTTTTATTAGCCTTAAGCTTACCATAATATTTTGAATGTCTATTGATTTTGCTTAATATATATATCTAAATATATTCGGTGTTTATGTTTTGTGTTCCTAACTTCACTCTGTATATTTTTATATGAAACCCGAGGGAACGACCAAATCGGAAAAAGTGTTTTTCACAATAGTTTAACACTTCTTCTTCATCTTTTCTTAGCTAATAAACAAAGTCGGACAGTACATCGTAATTCACGTTAGCAGAGTTTTGCAGATAAATGAACTTGCTAAAAATCTTTCACAACTCGTTTTTAAGTGACATTTTTATGTATAAAGGCAATCAACTATAATATGCATGTAACATAAAATCTATAAACGTTCAGCTTCTGGCCTAACTCGTGATTACACGAATAATTATAACCATACAATGTCACCCAATCAATCCTAGTAATTTTATTAAATAAACACACAAATCATACACAAACATTTTAATTGTTGATTAAAGACACAGCTTTGAACTACATATGTGAAAATTTTTTCGACTTCGTAATTTGTATGAAGATTATCTTTTGATGCATTGAAATTTAACTTTACTTTTAATTTATTGCGGTTAAATTCGAAAAAAAAACATTCAACCAAATCATAATGCAAAAGCATTAGAAATAAAATGCTGACAAATTTTGACAACCAGAATAAAAAATATTAAATGAGTGCGTTTCATGGCAAAAGCTGATGATAATTTTTATCATTTTAATCCATCCCGTACCATCGTTTAAATTGAAAAACTAACAAAACACTTGGCGAGTTTTAAAAGACTTTTCTAAACTTCTTGTTGAACTACCCTGTTAGAAAATTGTATGAACTCCCGCATAAATTTTAAAATGACATATTTTGGTAAGTTCGTCACACCGTTATAATCGAATAACATCGAACTATTTCATATTGCCGAAAATATCAATGTCAGATTGTCAATATTCAATTAGACATCGATTACTAGAATACACAATCGAAAACTATTAAATATCGATTATACATTGATTGAATAACACATAATGTGATCTATTTTTCACGGGTAGTCAGCGTGTTACTTATAATTAAATTACGTAAATAAATAAAACTAATTTCCAATATAATTTGGTTTTTTTTTTCGTTTACAGTATCCCCTTTTTTAAATTGTGTGTTTATAGGTACACACCCTTATTTATATCAAAAAATTTTTTGTGTCATCATCATTCATGCCGAACTGCAATCCAATCCAAAATATTATGTGATGTAATCTTAATAGTGCTGAAATATTGTGTGCGATGTAAATTGTCGGTCCCTCGCTTTAAAATAATTTCTTATATATGTTTATGTTTTTATTATTAAATCATAATAATCAATTTTCTTATACTTAAATTTATTTTCATTACTTTAAGTTTATTATTCTTCTGATCGTTCGTTCTGTGTGTATATACTATAGTATATGCGTACTTTTAAAAACTCTTTATACAACAATTTTTAACGCGGTTGGTGTTCGCGAGCTTGCCTCTCTTATATTATATCATGGACCATTTTGACTTTGACTTATTGTTATGGTATGTTAACCGCGATCTCTTATTTTGATTACATGCCGTTTTCTTCTATGGTTGATCGATCGATCTTTTATTCATATTAAATATTTTAACAGGTTTCTTTTAAAAAATAATTCCATCTATTCTGATTATTACAACGATAACACCCACTTAATTAACTTAAATTTAAGTTTTTAAATTTTATTTAAATATTTTAACTCGATATATAATTTAAAATTTAATTAAAATGTACAACGATCTATGTGCATGTTTAAACCAATATGAAATGTCAGTTGAAGAGATGGATTCTTGTATATAACATGCGGCGAACACAAAAAACGAAATTCCACTACAAAACGCCGGTTATGTATTTAATAATTTCCCCTTCGGTTTGTTTTGTTCTCTTTACACTCTGCTCTACACTTTACGGCATCGCATTTTGTTTTTATTTCATCTTCTTGTCGTATTATTTTGTGTATGCTTGTGTAAGATACTTACACACAAATAAAATAAATAAATGAAAGGTGGGTAATAAAATAAAATTGAATTGTTTTGGTTTTTTATTTTTGTATTTTCAAATTGCTTTTCAGTTGGTCAGAGACATTTAAACCGAACGCATGTAATTCATATCATTAAAATATTCTTTTGTTGTTATTTAAAAGCTTGTGTAAGAGCGAAATAATCTTTTCCCGTGAAGTGAGGTGTAGTGTAAATTATAGTGATTAAATTAATATTTGTTTTTATACAGATATAAAAAATATAATGTGATTATGTTGAAATATCGATAAGTGTCAAAAGTGTCTAGTGTTTACTAAATTATATGAAGTAAAAAGTTTGTGCTTAAGTGAGTTTCGATAGTGGTAAATAGTGAGTGTCTTCACAAAATTTGGATATAAAAAATAAATAAATTCGCAATAAGGTAAATATAAATTAAAATCTGCTTCTTTATCTGTCAGCGATTGTGTTAACATAACGGTCATTAATGTCAACACAATATTGATTTATTCATATTTCATGGGAACTGTATGCTACTAATAAAATAAAGAAGTTCGTTGCATTACGCGAATGTCTTGGATGCTATTTTTTTATAAGAATTGAGCAATTATGGAAATCCCAAAATAATTTATAATTTGCTAGAAGAGCACGCGATCTCTCGTTATATCGATGTATTAGGAAACGTCGTACACTGTAATCACCAAAATCTGGTTGCACGCAAACGTTGATATTTCGGCGAAATTTACAAGATTTATTTGTGCGCTTGATACGATCGCATATGAATAAATAAATACCCTATTGTTGTCAATTGTTTGTAATAAAATTAGAGATCAATTAAATTGACAGAAATAATTTTTTGTTTGTAAATTCGTTTATATTTAATTTGCGTTTCCAATTTGAGTTCACATTCACTCCAGATGATATATTTTCAAGAATATCTTGATCGTATCACATTTCTTTTTAAAATCTTAAAGATCATGTGTGTATGAACTAGTGGTTTGTAGTTTAATTTTACGGTTTTTGCTGTAATGTACCGATCTATTATTTAAATAACTTATAAGTATGTAGATTAGATTCTGATAACAGCGGGTGCGATTTACATACATAAAATGGCGTATATTTTTCAGATTTTTATATATGAAAATTGCGTCATTGCTTTGAAGCTCAATACATCTGAATTAGGTTAATTAAAATTGCGATCTAGTTTTTAATTAAACTAATTACGATCGAAATAATTGATAGTTGCATGATGATATTGCATATTTTAGACATATTGCGATTGTTAAAATTGTGCTGCTGTGCTGCTATGCAGAGTGAAATTTGGATTGTGTATGCAATTCATTTTTACTGCGCAAGCCATGATTTGAGTTTACGGCGCATATCTAACGCTGATTAGGAAACTCCGACTACACGAATGGAAAATTTCGATAAACATTTACGATTTGTCCAAATAACAAATTGCATAGCCACAAAACAAATGACAAAATCAAATCAAGGTTATTTTTTCTAGGTCAAAGGAAAGATAGACGTTAGATAGTAAACTATTTTAAGTTGTTTAAGGCCAGTTATTGATTCGAATTAAACAACTAGTTCTCTGATATGATAATATAGTGTTAGCCGATGCTAATTAAAATCTTAGTAAGCAATTCTCATCTTTATTTATTGACGATACGAAAATGAGTAGCTATGCAAAATTTTTATTATGTGGGTTTATGTACAGGAAACGTATGACTTGTAATACTTCACAGTTCTTTACTATGTTGACGTCCCTGTAAGTGCTATCAAACTTATTTGTCACTCAAATACCGGGACATTTAATTATAGATTTAATAATTCAATTAGTAGGGCGTAACGCATTCAATGTCTCCTCTATTGAAAAAATCTTCATTCGTTTGAAACTTTTCTTCTCCATATTTCATATCACCGATAACAGATGTCGTATTACCAGTTGCCAAGAGAACAATCTAAAATACTATCTCCATAAAAAAGTAGAAATCACGAATGCAAGAAATGATTTTTCTGGCTCTACAAATCGAGGGATGCTCCATAATACTTTAAGTATACGATTTGGGATAGTCGTTAATTAATTAACGATTTGTTGGCGAATAGGCCAAGTTTTCGAATAAAATCAGAATTCTGATACAAGGTGCTATTTAATGGAAAACCTGAAGTACCGATCGCATTCAGAGTAAGCAAGGTTATAAATGACAGGGTTAATATGAGCAGAATCAGCAGCTAAATGAATTTTAAGATCATCTGCTGGTTATTAATCAAGCAGCCCAAGGACTGAGCTCTGTATGACACTCGAGCGAATATAATAATATGTTATCTAGTCTTAAGCGTTGATAGCGATACAAGATTAATAAGGTTACGAGCCTTAAAATTATAATTTGGTATTAATTTTGGAAATAACACACCGTAATTTATATACCAATATTTTGCCAATATTTTAACGGATATAATTACAGATTTTCAAACGAGCATTTGTTCAATAAATATTGAATTGAATTGTTAGAAAAACAACCATACGTTGTAGAGAAGTTCTTATATTGCCGCAGAAATTGAAACAAATTATAGTAAAAATTCTAAACGAAACTCGGTATGGGAACTTTTGGAAACATAAAATAGTGTTAGGCACTACGCCGTTTGTAGTGTTGGGTTGGAATTCTAAAGTAAGTTTCGAACAATAATCTGGAATCTATCTATGATGGACCAAACTCCACCATTCCATAACCAATGACGATGAAATTCGGATTCTAGGATTAAATTTGAATTTAAACATTAATGTTATTATGGTGTCTTTTCACGTTGCACGATTTAAGTGGATTCTAAGATTTATTTTGAAGGAAGTTCCGAAATTCGACTATGCTGGATATAACTCGATGAATTAAAAATTCCAAACCAAAGGTGCAGCTTTATATCATACTTCCAATATGTATCTTGAATGAAGATCTGGAATTAATCCACGTTGAACGTTTCTCTTTAATATTTTCAGATATAAAATTTAGTATGTATAGGATTGCTTATGGATTCTGGAATGTGAATTATAGGGGAATAATAATGATTTAAGATTCTTTCTTTAATTTTTTGAATTAATGTGGCCTTATAAGTTTTTGGTCAATATCTCAAAAACTCCCAGCACTTTGGCAATAACTATTTTCGTTTTCGTTTAAATTATAGAAAACATACATTGTCAGCTCTTCGAAATTAAATTTTTAAATTGATTAAAATCTTATAATTCTCGGTCAGTTTTCGTAAACGCTATAACTTTTCAACGGCATTTAAAAATTTAAAATACCTGCTACCGAAGCTATCACATCCTTTACACTAATTTCCGCCACCTTTCACTAGGTCTTCCCAAATTATGGAAAAAACTTACGTATAAAGTTTTACCTCGGTCAGGTTATCTACCTGAACAAATTTTATTTAGAATCTTTTTGTCATAACTAGTAGTATTCTTCGTAAATGCTATACTACTTGCTAAATCAAATGCAAACTTAAATTACAATCCTCTTATAACTTATAATTTTTGGGAAATATGCTTCTCAAATTATTTACAAAGAAAGAAAAGCTGCAATTTTCGGCGGGCTGTTGTCTTTTAAAAATCATTGCGACCTCAAAATTGTGTCGACCAGTTAATCCGTTTGGGCTGTGCAGCAGCCTCTGCAGTTATTATGTAAAAACAGCTTTTTTTGGTCAAAGAATGTAATTTCCGCTCAAATTTTTGGAAACTGATGTAGACCAATCTAATTTAGAGTGTTTTTGGACATAGTCGTCTTTCTCATAATTGATATTATTTTCTAAATTCTAATAATTGCAAAAAACGAAAGTGATGGTAGCTGCCAGTTCCTGTGGTTTGATTTGGACCAAAAATCACTGGGATCTCCCCTGGAATTTCCTAAAAAAGTTATGTCTGTAGTTTAGTCTCTATCAGTTGCTCGCCTAGGCTGCAGATAGAACTTTTAGTCTGCACAGATTACACACTCACAAGCACGGTAAATCTGCAAAAATCGACGTCGAAAATTTACATGATTACTATACCTTATTTTATGTCGTAAAAGCAAGTTATAAATAGTGCTAATGTTAGACAAGGCAAACCTGGTGATAGTACGTGTTACATCACCATAAATATAGTCTCCTGTCCTTGGTCAGTAATGTCTTCTAAACTTTGCGATAATCTCATGAGAAATTAGTGTATTATTCATACAATACGAAGTAAGGGCATTAAACGGCACAGTAAAACTTCAACTTAATATATTTACCTGTTGTTAGTAACACCAATAGTCACATTTCTGATGTTAAATGATAAAGCGTCCATTCTTAATTATACAATGCTAAAAGTTCAAATTGTGAACAAATCTACGCGATTTAGAAAAACACACGCGGAACATAGTAGAACCAATGTCATTTAAAATAAATTCCCTCTACACTGCAATTCAAACCTTTGAAATTTTATTGTCAATTGAAATTTGTCCATGTGTATTGATTTGGAAAGCTGATTATATTAAGTTTATTGCGCTTATATTTTTGTTTTAAATGCTCGATTTTACAAGGTTGTTTATAGAGCTTTGAAAGTCTTCACTAAAATAATTTTCTTCGTAAGCTTACTAAAGCTTGGCAAAGTATTATTATTTAAAGTTTTGCTTAGCAACGAGTAAAATTTTCATTGTGTCTTTTAAGATTGTCAAATCGTTTTTTTTTTCAAGCTTAATTTATGCCGGTTTTCCTTTTCCTACTACTAATTCCTCTCCAGTTGTTTATCCGTATACATCTTGGATTAGCAAGCTTTCGAAACAATATCTCAATAATTACTGTAGTAGCATAATATGAAGTTGGGTGTGCGAAGAATGATCAATTTTAGCAATATTACGTTTAATGGAGTTTATTCGCTTAATAAACCGTTCCTCGTCATACAGAGGTTCCGTCTATTGTAGGTTAATTAAATCGTCTTATTTCGGATTAATGCATATTCAGTTAGTTAATTGAATCATTGCTCAATGCCTCAAGACAATTCAAACTGGAACCATCTAGCAGAAGGATCAATGATAACATTCAATTTATGCTAAGCTTAATTTGAAGATAAATTTGTACAATTTTTGTTAAGACAAATTTGTATACCTAGAAACACAATTTTGATAGTATACCGCTTAACACAGCTGCCATCGCTTAACACAGGATTATTCATAATACGTTTCCGTCTAATGCAGGTTAATCATAATTTTTTTCGGATTGCATGGTTAATTGGCTAGTTAAGAACAAAAGTGATTCAAGTAACATTTCTACAAAAACTGAGTTGTGTTACCTTTTGGACTTCTTTGTCATATTGGATGTTGACAAATGACAAATTGTTAGGAAAATTAAAAGTTTTCCAATACTTTGACGTAATACCACTTTTGGCTTTTTACTTTTTTACGAAAATCACCGAAATAAAAATTAATTGAAAACGATAGTTTACCGAAAATAATAATTGACCGAAAACGACAATTCCCCGGAATCAAGACTCCACCGAAATCATCACATAATCGAAAACAACAATTCACCGAAAAAAGACAATTACCGAAAACGGCAATTCACCGAAAGTGGCAATTCACCGCAATCGACCATTTACCGAAAACAACAATTCACCGAAAATGAAAATTCCCCGAAAACAACAAGTCATCGGAAAACCAATTTACCGAAAACGACAATTTACCAAAAACTCTAATTTACCGAAATCGACAATTCAGATTTAAACAGAAACAATAATTTTTAACTAACTTTCTGATAACTTTCGTCACTTTATAAAATTGAATTAAATTGGTTTAATGAAATCACTTGACATTTTCTTAGAGTGACAATATTTACTTATTATTAGAATATCGATTTCGAAATTAATTTCTTCTTCAGTTCCTTTAGATTATTTGTAAAAAGGGACTGCAATTAAGGAAAGGAAAAAATTAATTTCGAAATCGATATTCCAATAATAAATAAATATTGTCACTCTAAGGAAATTTACATTGAACCAATTTAATTCAATCTTATTTCTGATTTCTGGGAAAGGTTTTTATTTTTTTAGGACGGAACGACCTGTTGTAGACGTACGACACAAGTTAAACCAATTTTAGTCTAAGAAAAAAGATAAAGATTTAATAGTTACTAATGGTATTGGTCTTCATCAATTGCTTCTTTAAATCAGCAGCCTAAGAAATTTTTTTCTAAATCCGTAAAAATTTTTTATTAGTCCGAAATAAAATAAATTAAATAAAAATGATAAAATGTTGAATCTGAACCAAAAAATAAGCTATCAAACTTAAATAAAATTATCTTTATAGTTTTAAAGTTATGCCGTATTTCGATTCGCTATAAAATCTCAAATGCATTAGAAGGAATGTAAATTAACTATATCGCGCGCTATATGGCTTGTGGCCCGTCTTGTTGCAACCACCTGTCTCTGAAGTCAATACCATCCAATTGAGGCTCAAAAAAATAAGTAATCATGTTTCTATACCGATCTTCGTTGAATGTAACGTGTTAACCAGCATCATTTTTGATGACATATGGTCTGATGATTCCCTCGGCCCGTAAAGTACACCAAACGGTAACTTTTTGTAGATGTAATTATTTTAAAAGTAAATTTGAACAATTTGCAAACTTTGCTCTGGCGTGAGCGTATTCATTATGAAATGGCAAACCAAACTAATCAAAAATCAAATGTCAGCTGTCAAACCGGCTGTCCCTGAAAAAATTGTTGCCAACTTAAAGTTCTATACCTCGAATTGCAACACCCTTTACCACTGGTCAACCTATAAGAAACAATCAAAAACGGCCAGAATTGCCAAATTTAAAATTAATTGTGTTTCATTGAATGATAAAGCAAAAAAGTCTCACACATTTTTGGCAACTCGTATGCATTTATTAGAGCTTGTTCGGGAAATGATGTCGCATTCCCCATACAGCCCCGACCTGGCATACTTTCATTACAATTTATTTCAAAGTTTGCAAATCTTTTAAAATAGTAAAACTTTCACCAATGATGACGATTTGAAACAGCACTTTGCCAGCCTAAAGTGGAACAAAATCGATAAAAAATTATATATAAAACTGAGTTCGGGAAAATCAGGTCGAGGAAAATACTCGTGCAAACTACGAAAATTTATAAAAACTAATTTATAAATTGTTATGTATGAAAAATACTCTAAGGTAGTTCAAGAAAGCAAAATTGTGAATACAAAACTCGGTTCCATTGATCTACAAATCAATACTTGGGAATTTGGTCCAATTTTACCCTATAAACTCCAAGAGATTTTCTTGAAACTGTTCAAATAGCTTTAACTAACGAATATCTATCTAAAAATATTCGATTTGTGATGCCTTCGCGTTCTGAAGTAATTGAGGAAAATTTCGAATAAAAATCGGTTCAATTGATCTACAATTCAATACTTGGGGTCTCGGTTCAATCTTACCCTCTAATCCCCTAGATATTTTCTTGAATTCACAGAGTTTAAACTGCCCGATATCATTTTAAAAATATTCGTTTATTGATGGCTTCGTGTTCTAAGGTAGTTTAGGAAAGCCAAATTGTGAATACAAAACTCGGTTCAATTGATCTACAAATCAATACTTGGTGGGGTTTCGATTCAATCTTATCTTCTAATCCTCAAAAGATTTTCATGTAGCGTAATCTGGCCAATATCTTTCTAAAAATATGTGCTTATTGATGTTTTCGAGTTTTAAGGTAGTTTACGAAAGCAAAATTTTGAATCAAAACGGTTCAATTGATCTACAATTCAACACTTGGGGCTTTGGTCCAACCACATAGCTTTAACTAACGAATATCTGTCTCAAATTATTCGATTTGTGATGCCTTCGAGTTCTAAAGTAATTGAGGAAAGCAAAATTTCGAATACAAACCGGTTCAATTGTTCTACAATTCCCCAATACTTGGGGTCTCGGTTCAATCTTACCCTCTAATCCCCTAGATATTTTCTTGAAACTGTTCACAGAGTTTAAACTGCCCGATATCATTCTAAAAATATTCGCTTATTGAAGGCTTCGAGTTCTAAGGTAGTTTAGGAAAGCCAAATTATGAATTCAAAACGGTTCAATTGATCTACAATTCAATACTTGGTGGGGTTTCGATTCAATCTTATCTCCTAATCCTTATGAGATTTTCATGTGCTTAAACTGACCAATATCTTTCTAAAAATATTTGCTTATTGATGTCTTCGAATTTTAAGGAAGTTTGCGAAAGCAAAATTTTGAATCAAATCGGTTCAATTGATCTACCTACAATTCAATACTTGGGGCTTTGGTCCAACCTTATCTTCTAATCCCCAAGAGATTTTCTTGAAACTGTTGAAATAGCTTTAATTGACGAATATCTATCTAAAATTATTCGATTTGTGATGCCTTCGCGTTCTAAAGTAATTGAGGAAAGCAAAAGTGTGAATAAAAATCGGTTCAATTGATCTACAATTCAATACTTGGGGTCTCGGTTCAATCTTACCCTCTAATCCCCTAGATATTTTCTTGAAACTGTTCACAGAGTTTAAACTGTCAGATATCATTCTAAAAATATTCGCTTATTGATGGCTTCGAGTTCTAAGGTAGTTTAAGAAAGCCAAATTGTGAATACAAAACGATTCAATTGATCTACAAATCAATACTTGAGGTGTCGATTCAATCTTATCTCCTAATCCTCAAAAGATTTTCATGTAGCGTAATCTGGCCAATATCTTTCTAAAAATATTTGGTTATTGGTGGCTGCGAATTCTAAGGTATTTTCGGATTGATTAAGATAAATTTTCTTTTTGTAGGTCTCTTGAGAATCCACGTCAGTTTCTTGTGATCAACGCCTCTTTATTGTTAAAAATTATTTTAAATTTGGTGAAAGTTATGCAGAAGTTGTAAGAAAATTTAATACAGAATGCTAAAGAGAATATCGTCCGTCAATTGTGGCCATTCGAAAAATTATTGCAAAATTTGTGAAAACTGGATCGGTAAAGGGTGAAAATAGCAAAATAAGAAAATACTACTGATCCTTTCTCGAACGCTTTGGTAATCGAATAATTTTTTAAAGAAGAACATTAATTGGCCGCGTAGTTCTTGCGATTTAACAAGCTAAATTTTTTCATATGGGGCTATTTAAAGGCAAAAGTTTATGCCATCCAGAAACAATTGATGACGTTGACTCTAAACATAATATAATTGAAATAAAGTTGGACCATATGGTTACGTTAAAAACTATGCTCCTCGATGACCAGTTTAAACCGCATACATTTTATGGGCTGATCAACTTTTTTTTGCGATGCGTCATTACAAAAATACAAAAACCCCGAATTCATTGATTAAAATTAAAATGCAATCGAGCGCGATCTTGATTTTTGTCGTTCTTCTTTTACGCTCACAAAATTTAAAATTCAAAACCTGTACACCTCATCTTAATAGTTCACTGAACGATTTTTTTTTATATTTTTGCATTTTGTTAGTTATATAAACCGCGAATTTCAATCTACCATTCCCGAAAATACTTCAAAAAGCAAAAAAAAAAAAATACAACACGATACCGCTGAGAGAATTTCTTGAGTCAGATTTAAACCGAACAGACAACAATTATAAACTTTTATAAATTTTCGAGTGTGTATAGGTAAGAAAGGCATTTACCACCATATCTTTACCGAAAATCAAAAATACAAGAAATATTGATCGTGAACGTAAAGTATATAAGAAAACAAATTTCTTATGTATGATCGCTATTGTTGCTGTTGATGATGGTGATGATGACGGCGGCTCTGGTGTGCGATCTGCTGAATCATCAAAATCGTTTAACTTTCTGTTGTGTATACCCAAAGTTGTTGTTTTATTTATTTATTTAAATTATTGCGTAACGGATTTAATCGTCGTGTACATAAGCGCTCGATCTTAAAGCGAGTTTCTCACTCTACCATACTTAGATAATGTCTTAATATACATGTTTAATGTCGTTTCAAACTTAAGACATATTTTTATATATATTGTTACGTATATAGTAAAAACGGTAATTTTTATGATCTCGCGGTTTTTTATTTTAATTTTATTATCAAATGATCTTTTAATTGAACTTTACTTGTTATGATTTTAATTTTTTATTTCTATTTTGTTTAATGAACAAACTTTCTAACTGAACTTCTTAAGTATGTAGTGTAATTATATATTATGTGGGAATGTACTCGTATATCTTGAGTGTACCTAATTATTTTCTACTTACACGTTTTTTGTTATTAGAACATATAGAAACGGACATAAATTAGATAGATAATCGATCTCGACCGTTCACATACTCGTATATACTCGTATCTACAAACTTTAAAATTATTCATTTCAATTGCACATATTATATTTGACCTTCGCCATTTGAATTATTAAAGTTGCGAGCTAGAAATTACAAATATGTGAGTACGTTGTGAAGAATATTTGTTGTATGAGTGTGTGAGCGCCGCACGTTTGAGAGTTAGTAAAAAAAACCACCTTGAACTTTGAAAAAATCCAGAAACACAGAATAAGGTAAATTTGGCGGAAATAATAAGTACAGCGACGACAAGATAGAATGAGGTGATCGGCCTAGATCATAATCCGCCCGAGAATGCAGTATACCTCGACAAACTCATAAAACTGTGCAAGTTTAGTGCATGACTTCATCTTTGGCAGCTATAAAAATTGTTTTTTTTTGTTGTTTGCTCAAGGTTAGCAAAACGCGTTACTGTAGGTGCGCGATAATCAGTTATAATATGAAATGAGATACTTTTCTAAGTATTTTAATTTCGTAACGCTAGTATTACGTTCTCATTTATATTGAACGAAACTAAGATAAGGTTTTGACCCTAGTCAAAGGCGCCAAAATTTTGTAGAAATTTGGCAAATTTTTTAGAAAGTCAAAACATAAAATATTTACAACAAAATGGAAGCCAATTGTCGAAATTAGAAAGTCAAAATCAAAAAATTTTAAAAATTATTTCTAAACATGGGCCCGTTCTACGTTGCGGAAAGCGACAAACTCAATACTTCTCGGTTTGATAAGAATAGACGATTGACCTGTGTCGTACATTTGATCGCGACGGAAGTAAGGCCAAATGATCTCAGTTATGTTCCCAATTACTCCGTTGGCGAGTCCTCTCAACGTTTTTCGTGGCATCCGAAACTCCATTTTGCGCTTTGATCTTGTAGATGTGCACGCCTTAGCCACAGAAGCTCTACTAGTCCGAGTTCTCTCCAGAGGTTGATGGCGGAAGTTGAAACAGGTCGCCAAATGAGATGAAGATGAGCCCCCTCCCCCCGAAGAGTTGGTCCACCCTCTTATTCAGTTGTCGGAGCTGTGAGTCGATGGCGTTTAACATCTTGTATGTTACCTATTGCCTTCAGGTAGTTTCCACAGGTAGTATATGGGGTGGGCCAAATACATTTTTTTTAAATGCAATAAAACAAAAAGTTCTCAATATTTTTTCAAATTTATTTTTTCATTGTAAAGAACAATCCTTCCGATTAATTATGGAATACTATTTCTTTCATATGACTGCCTCGGCTGGCCTTGACGTACCCCAATTGTTGCTGGTTTATCGGCGTAACACTTATCTTTGACGGCACCCCAAAGATAATAGTCCAACGGCGTCAAATCACAGCTCCGAGGCGGCCAAATCACATCAGCATTTCGGCTGATAATTCGATCTTCGAAGACAGTGCGCAAAGATCAATTGAAACGTGTGTTGTGTGGCACGGAGCGCCGTCTTGTTGAAACCAAATGTTGTCTATGTCCTCCTCTTCAAGTGCCGAGACAAAAAATCGTTTATCATGGCGCGGTAGCGCTCAATATTGACAGTAAAGACGGCTCCTTGCTCATTCTCAAAGACAAATGGCCCAATGATGCCACCGGCATGATGTTTTTTTTTTGCCAAAATTGGCATCTTCTTCATTCAATATTTCCCAGCGTTGTTCAAGCGAATACACAACCATTTTCGTTCAGCGGAAGGATAAAACTAATTTTCTGTCAAATCAGAAGTGACATAACCCTTACCATACTCAAAATAACCGCTAGTTCAAAAAAAAATTAGATGGCTCACCCTGTACAGTTATTCCGTCCTTTTGTACTTGCATCTTAAGCATGCTGTGCAGGGTTGATCCGCCTATTAATCTTGCAATTACTTCAGTTAATGCTGCTACCTTCATTGAAGAGGTTTTATTGCTCAATGTTCATTGCTGCGCAAGCTAACTGGAATTCCTCAATTTCCTCCTCGAGTTCCGCCTCTACGAACTTCTCTGGTTGTTCGAGAATATTGAATGCCTGAGTGAGTGAAGGTCAGTTGACTTGTATTCTTCTATTAACTCGTTTTCCTTCTCATAGGCTTGGTACTGAACGAGGAGCCTGTAGCAATAATTGTTCGCATTACTTTGCATAGTGATGTATAACCGTCTCATCACTATAGTTTGGTTGCTCCAACGCGCTCTTCAGTGTTGTCCATAGAAAAGCACGAACAGTACTGCGTATTCAATCTGGTACATCTCCTTGAAGTTGTGGTATGGATGAGCCTATTGTCGCTTCTCATAGCGCCCAAAGATCTTAGAACAATCACCTGTTGCTTGATTTTCTTTAAATTGCAGGACATGGTATCGCTGATTAAGCTTTCGTGTGATTAAGAAAACACACTTTCGCGAACTTTCGCATGCGGACACTTGCCGTTCATCAAAATTTGCATGTATACCCTAAACAATTTCCGTAAGATATTAGTTTCCTTGCGACGAATTTGCCTGATGTGCGGCTTTGAAATATAATTTGCAATGTAGTATAGGCAATTGTCGTATTCTGGCTGCATGCAAATTCGTTCGTTATTTCGGACAAATTCAACTGAAGGCGATTAAACTGCATAGGGTTTGTTAGCATGGCTGGCAAGGGAAGCTAAATCGGCACACGAGTTGTTCTTATAGCAAGTGTATGTGTGTCGATGCACTTGGTTTCGCTTCATCAATGGATATGGCATGAGATCACATCGTCAATAAAATTAATTTCAATTATCGAACGATGGAGCATTCTCAATCCAAACCACCATGTGTATAGGAGGTCTACCTCTGTTCTGGAACTCAACTCGACACCAGAAATTCTTGTTTTGCCTCCACGAACATCTTTATTCATCTTCAGTAGTTTTATGAGAGCACTGATTTTCCTCGAGCAGCGTCGACTGACTACTACTGGATAGAGCTCAATCAAGCGTTGCGTTTTATCTATGCTGATGCTGCTGGGATTTTATTCAGGCCAGCCATCGGTAATGAGCAGAGCACGTTGGTAGTCTACGGCAGCGAATTTCAGCAACTAAATCCGCAACAAGAGATTAAGGTCCCCAATCCCTCTAAGAGGGTAACTTACTTTCTTGCATACTGCAGAAATAACTTATTAAACTTCCTTGAATTCGAACATCGAGAGCGCATTCAAGAGATAACCGTTCAATGGCGTGATGGTGACTAGATGCTCCTCATGCAATCCATTCATTCTTAAAGGCAGCAAATGCCACTAAGCGTATTTCTTCACTTTCTTTTCATGATTCACGATCACGACAATGTTCTGTTCAGTCTTCCGCCTATTTTCATTGATTTTCTTGCTCTGGTTCAACTCGTCCTCGACGTCAGCCTGTCACGCTAAAGCTTGTTCGGGATGTAACTGTCTTAATTAGTCGATCATTCGCACGACATCTCTTTTCATACGTTCATCGACGTAATAATTCAATGGCATCATACTCATTGACGCGTGCCTTGTCGTTATTAAAAGTGACGTCGTTCGGTCCACAAGAATGTGAGTCAGAGTAATAAAATTTGCCATCATAGTGCATGAGACCCAATGACTTTGATGAACAGACAAGAATCCCTCCATTGTGCTCCTCAAAGAGCTGTATAATTGCATTCAAAAAAATCTTTCCAAATACTACATCGGTCATGCTGTTCATTAAGCTTCCTTGATAGAGCCAGTTGTCGCTATACTCGTGGGCGAACGAATGCTCAAACAAGAGGATGTCATCCTTGATTACGTCGAAATTTGGTAAAGTTAAGTAGACGTCCGGATTAATGAGGAAAGCATCGCTGGTTGTTGCGTCGGTCTTAAATCAAATCGAAAGATGTCTTACTGGTGATTGGTTTTTGGGGGGACTCGTATCACACCGCATCTTCATCCAGTCTGGCAAAATGATTAATAGTCACATCCTTATACATCGAGTTTTCCGCTATGAGCTAACGTAGTACTGTATAAATTCGTCCACATTTGGAGGCTTACCATGCCTGAAATGCCTGAAAATTATTCCATAATACTTTGAAATGAGCCTCAACCTGCGTGTTGTTCTTCAGAAGGTATTGTGCGTCCGTAAAACGCGAAGCATAAACGTCGCGACGACATTGGAGGATTTCCTGATGCTACTCTTCAGTTTCCTTCGCTCTCTTTGTCCTTGGTCAGACGAGAGTTACGAAGATATTCGGACTCCATCGGTTCAGACTTTCCCTGCGTTTTCCATTCCATAACAGAGCTGCGATTATGATTGATTGATTATGCGATTATCGTTGACACGCAATACATTCGATTTGGGATACAAAAAACCAACTAACATGTTGCGATAACGTTCCCCATTCACTGTAAGGGAATTTTCATGTTCGATTTCAAAGAAAAACGGCCCAATGATGCCACCAGCCCATAAACCACACCAACCAGTGACATGAGGGGTCGCTCTCCAAATTCGACAATTTTGCTTATTAACGTACCCATTAATATGTAAATTAGCTTCATCGCTAAATAGAGATGGTCTGGTGGCATCAATGTTTGAGTTAGTTGAATTTTGTATGGCAGCAAATGAAGATCTACATGCAAAATGCGTCGTAATGTGGTTCGTGAAATGTTTAGTTCTTGTGAATGTTGCCTGGTTGATGTGCTTGCTTCATTACGAACCCTGTCAGTAATAGCAGCCACTGCATCAGGAGTATGAACTGGATGAACATGTTGATACGGCCTACGACAGTAGGACATCCTTGTCAACCAAAACTCTCACGTAATTTACGAAATGTTGTTGTTTTTGAACGATTATTTTCATAATAAATTTGGACAATCAAAATGCGTTGTTGTGTTGTTAGCGACTGCATGATGATAAATGGCATATTTTGGACTTTTCGTATGTCAAATAGTTTTTTATAACAGTTAACATTAAGTACAAATTGATCGGTTGAAAAAAGGACCACCCTGCATTAGAAAGAATGTTAGTGAGGAAGCTTATTTCGGTAATAAATTAGAGTGTCGCAAAAGGTAATAGTAACAAGCCCGCTTCTCATCAATTAGCAGTTCGTCTCTTTCTTCGGATAAACGAAGCACTATTGTTTAAAATACTAAGCTCACGAATCACATTTAAAATGGGGAACCTTTTAAAATTCCATTATATTACATTTGAAACTAAATCATCAACTAAAAATAATAAATTAAAAAAATAAACTCATTTCATGTCAACAACAACATACACAAAACATTAATTTAAAATCACGAAATTACAAATAAATAACAAAACAACTGACAACAACAATATACAAAAAATGGCGTAATTTTCAATGTACTCGTACTTATAAATACTTACATCCATTTAGAGTTTCTTATAAATTCACAATAAAAGACAAACAAAATCCAAATTTATATAAACGATCACGAACATCATGATCACAGTCCGCGATTCAACTAAATTGTTTATGTTACATATTTTCCGTTATCAGTATTTTTCAGCCTTAATTACAACAAGGTTGTTGGGTCAACATTTAGGGGCGAGTTTATTTTACTGACTGATCAATTGGATTATTTGTATAATGAGACGATCACGTTTGTTTTTTTTGTATCGTTTTGTTAATGATCATACCTTTTTTATATTTTCAACCGGAAATTTTGTTCTAAGTCAAATAATCATTATTATGCAATTACCTTTAAGAATATAAAGATTTTGTATTTTGTGTATTGTGTATTGCTTGTCGTCGCTTCAGCTACTGTATGTGTAAATAGTTAGTGATGATAAATATAAAAAAAAACATAGTTTGATGGGGCATAAATGATTATTATTGTTGTTGTTGTTGAAAAGCAATTACGTATAACTTGTCAATGTCAATTACTGTGCTAATTTTCCCACAACAATGCCGGTAAGTACTTGTTAGATAATTATTTTATATTCTCATATTCGCTTTTTGCTTAGGAGGGCGACGATATTCAAGGTGGACTTGGAATATACTAGTTGTCTGTAATGAAGGTCGAATTGTTGCAGAAATTTGAGTCACAGAATTTGTCGCGATTCAAGGTTGTGTTGTATACACCTAATCTTGTTTAACGATATAATTCGATTTATTATTTGAAATTAGATCATAATATCGTACCAAGAGCAACTTGTTATCGAATTTCGGCTATCTTTAAATTCTTTACAATCCGACCAACCTCACATATTTCTATAATATGAGGAATTGGAGAATACAATGGCCAGAGCAAAAGCCGGCAATGTCATGATTGGCAATGCGAATAGGAGTTAGTCTCATTCTGGTAAATCAATGATAATGGTCCAATAGTTATCCTCAAAATATTAAATTATTTTTTGTTTTTTTTTATGAATTTTTATTTTTAAATGTGTTTTTAGAACCACTTGAGTTCAAACTGATGTTATACCACCAGAGAGTAAACCAGCTAATAACGGTAATCGAAGCAAACTTAAAATAAATGAATTATGTAGATTTTTGTGTAAATCAGCACAAACTCTTCGTGAATCTTTGTGGAAGATGGCCTTTTATTTTAAACGGTACTACATTTCAAGATACTTGAATGCTATACAAGAACTGTTTCCATGAATGAACCACTTGTGTGGCTATAGAGTAAAAATTTGCTCGTATGGTTTAATTGAATTGAAAACGCCAATGGAACGTTTGAATTCCAGCGATTTAAATCTCCAGAATATTAATTTTTGATTGTAGTGCGTCTGACTAATAGTCAAATTTTAGCCTACTTTTAGGTTTCTCTACATTTTTTGCATCCTTTGCGTCCTCTTCTCTCTTAAGGCGGTTTATATAATTATTTCATATTATGTGGTAATCGAATTTTTTGTAAAATCTTCGAGGTGTGAGTAGCATACTCGTAGATATAAACTATGAAAACTATTTCATTACAACCGCCTTAAGAAACCGTTAATTTTGCTGAACGCTTGGAACGCCAAACAAAATTTGTGGAAGGTTAACGCAATCAACCTCTTAAGATGACTAAATCGCTTAAGCGATGTAGTGGCATAAAAAAAATGTTGATGATGAAATGAGTGCGAACATTATTTTTTACCTGTTATTACCACGTTATTGCATTGTAACTGTTAAATCATGGCCATGGCATTTTTAGCTTTCATGAATGCTGATGTCTTGATAAGTCCTCTTCACTGAAAAGAGGGGCGGTGTCAATATCCGTTGTATTGATGTCTGTTGTCCTTACTTTGTATGTTTAACGATCTTGCAACGTTGTATCTTAGGGAGCAGTCGATTAGATGCATATTCTAGTCTGCTGAGTTAGAAGCCAGCCACGCTGATACCATCGTTATATCCGATGTAGAGTTCGGTAGGTTTGTGTTAATCAGCACTGTTGATCACGTGTAAGATTGGCTTTAGTAACGCGGATTAAATTAGCAGCAACTATTAGCTTTCCCACAGCATCGCGAACTACATTATGCATACTAACCTCGGCCCTATGCCAGGTTTAGTTTGTACATTCCAGCCCAAGTATTCATCATGGCCACTTTCAACAATTACGATTTTGATCGAACCAACGAAATTTTAATATCTGCCGGGTTCACCTTAACAACGTATTATTCAAGAGCTTCCTTTACGTCGCTTCGGTTCATAAAAGGTGTTTCCGTAACTCACCGTCTTCGGCTCCCTTCAATGGTTCAGCTTTGGAAGCACTCCGCCGTTCATTGTGTTTTGTGTCTGCCAGATCTTTACCACCATGTTATCTCAGCACGTACTTCCACATCTTTTGTGTCTCCTCATCCTCCTCTTCCATTTCAGTCTTGTATTGTTCCTGATATATTTCCGTTGTTTGCGGTCGACGGCAATCCAGTAGTTTTTTCGATTACCGACTCCTGCTATCGTGCTACGAATACTTCATTCCAAAGTTTATTTGCTTCATGAAAAGGAAGTATACAGAAATTAACTTTCTTTCCCCTTGTGCAAATTTTTGTGGTTTTCCCGGTCCAGCAATCTTTATATTTATTTGATTCCGAAATTAGCTCTGAATTAAGACGCTTAAAATACAAAAACAAATGTATCAAAAAGCAACACGTGCAGAACATAATTGAATGTTGATATAATCAACCTTCGAACACAAGGGTTGGGGATTTTAATTCGCAATTCGTGTTGTTCGTGAGTGTGTACTGCGTTTCAATCCCTAGAAAGTAAGGTACATTACAGAGTTCCCTTTAAAAACTATTCTTCTAAAAACGTTTCAGCCCCTCCCAACCACTGTTTTAGCAACGCGTGATTCAAACAAAATTTTCTTCATTCAGTGCGATGTAGATGGCACTGGCATATATGTCGTATACACTTTCAGGTGCTCAACGGAATTGCAATGTAACGGAACTCGAATCCCTCGTTTTGATAGATATCTACAAATACTCACCTTCTAGTTCTGCTAAATTAGGAATATGTAAAATAATGGAGGTCTTAAAACACAAATCTTATTGGCCAGGCTTAGAGTGTGAAGTTAAAATTTTCATTAATGCTTCTGTAGCTCACTTATCTAAATTCGTATTGGCACGAGTGGTATGTAGCTTTTATGTTTTCATTTCCTGAGTTATTAGTGACAGATAATGGGAAGCAATTCATTTGTAGCCTAAAGAACGATCTTTGCGCGAAAAGCACCGAAAGGGTAAACCCGATCCTGATGCTTCCGAAAAGATAAACTAGCCTAACTATGCAGGCATATTATTGAATTTTGATTAAGATAATATTTTTAAAATATATTTTAAATCCGAAATATATACAAACTGTGTCATTTCCAAGCAAGAGTTTTGTCAGCGTATCTTACTCACTGTCCTCGTACATTCAATCACAGCAGAAAGTATAAAATACCCATACACCATTTGTTAAGGCTTCTATTAACAAATGACATTGAGGGCAGTTCTGCTCATGAACCGACTGATGTATCTCCGCTTTTCACTGTTTTTAGCAAACTCGTGTTATGAGCTTGTTAAAGATTGGACCTTGCAGGGTAATTAAATATTTTCTTATAAACAATATTTTTTTCTTGTAAATACTGAAGTTCAACGCTACAATAATAGATCATAACATCGTGTTAGTTTCTTCTTCTGAATTATTATAATTATTATACTGTAAACTGGCTAAGTATGTTGATTATCATGTTACCAGGTTAGTCCCTTCCACCAGTTTGGTGCCTCCTTTGTTTTTGCTGATACCAATTGAGCAGTAACGAGCTTATTTACATTTAAAATTCGATATAATACAACCGCAAGAAATGCTTTTATGCCGGCGTCGCAAAATTCATGACTCTCAATATGCCGGCTCCAATATGACGGGGTAAATAAACTCATCCCACTTGAACAAATCCAGTTGTCGGTAGTATCCGGTAGCTCCAGTAACTCTTCTGGTAGTATTCGAGTATCCCAACCCAACATTTTACAACACAGTTAGTTTGTTTTTAATCTTTGCAATCTATTCTGGGGCTGAACCACTCCCAACTCCTTCGAAGTTCGCTTTTCACGTCCTACCTTACGTTGTAGCCAAATCGAGAACGTACGGCTATAGGTCCGACTTAAGTAGAACCATCTGCACATTGCATAGCTCCATAGGGTTGGCCCATGAGTTCTGCACTCCGACAGGGGGTCATAATTATGTTCATTTTCAACACCGATCGTAATCAGATGATACAAAATCTCTTTTGCATCCTGCCCCTATCGTAGTTTGAACCCGGTACCTTCCGATCTAAACGCCAAAGCTTTAACTTCTTAGAGTAAAGTAAATTTGTTCTTTTCAATAAAACCCATCGTAAACCAAGAATTTTCATTTTCATTACATAACTCGTGACGTCCTGTTCATAAAATGATTTTGCGGAGTTATCCAACATACTTTCGGGTATGCCACGCAGTGCTGATGGATAGTGTATTTTCCATTTTCACAATTTAAGACTAGGTTTATGTAGTAGCTCGCCTTTATTTGAAATAATTTGATTATTACAATTAAGGTAGATAGGGTCTTCGAAGTAGAAATAATTTTTAATTGTGCCTGAAGCGTGTAGATGTGAATCGGCGTAAGTTTCTGAGATATTTGGATTTGCGTAGCTTTATGGGATTCCTTACATAACTCGCTATAAAATTCGTTGGTATTCAGTATCTGATACCTGTATACATTTTTCACCATCTGCAGAAGTAAAAGGAATATTCGGCGATAAAGGTCATTTAGGAGCATGGATCAATCAGTGCTAGGCAGTAAATTGTTTGACCATCCCAAGTGAATACACCTGCCTCACTCTTTGTTTTTCTCTCTCTAGCTTTCTCTTGAAGTGATTTTGCCGCCTGCTCTATGGTCCTCTATCTGTCTCGATCCTTCCGTCTTTACGGATGTTATAATCATACGTTGTTGTGGGGATCTTGCAACGTGGCTCAGCTATCTAACTTGATTGAATTTGACGATTCCGATGATACCTGCGAAAAGTTGCTTTATCTCAAGGTTCATTCAAATACTATAAAACATCTGCCTGCAAACGAATGTTATTACTGACCCCAGGTACGAGTATTTAGCTGTTTTCAACGTTATCAAAATTAGGGTCGCCGAAATGATCCTGGGCGTTGCTTAGAATTTAGTTTTGCTGCTATACATCTCCAAACCAAGTCTTCTTGCGTAGCGATCGGAATGAAACTGTCCTTGATATCTAGGTCTTTTGCCAAGAAGCAGAATACCATCTGAATATCCAAGAATTTGGCCTGATTTATTAAATATACAGCGGGAAGTTTCAATATTGAATTTCGTTACCACGGACTCGAGTGCCAAATAGACGTTGCGTTAATTTACACAAATAAACGAATTTCTCTGAAATTCCTAGACACATGAGCGCAGCCTATTGGTTCCCGCGGTTGATATCGTCATATTCCCGCTGGAAGTCTATATATAGTTGATGTAAGGTTATATTGTATTCCCAACATTTTTCCAAAATCTTGCCATCTCATAGTGAGACACTGATAGTCGCCAATGGTGTTTTTCGTGAGAGGGATATAGATAGCAGAGAGAGCAGATCGCATTTCGATTTTTTCCAAAATATAATGCAATTTCACTTTGTTCAAGGCGTACAAATGTTTCAAAATATTAATGAAAATTATTTTTGTATGTTTTGCGCAAACTCCAGTGAAGTACTAAATAAACGAATAGAAAAATTGAACGATTGATTATATTAATCTGATTCTTACAATTAAAAATCCTAAATATACTTAAAATTACATTATTTTTCGTTTTAACTTTTTTAATAACTTCGCAAAAATATAAATGTAAAAAAAAAAAATCTGCGTCACTGGACAATTATTTGTCATTTATGTTGAAAAATATGCGATTTTATTTTTCTAATTATTCGCTTAAAACTAATAAATTTATAAATTCTAGATCGATTATTCCATTGTGCTAGGGCTACTGCAACTCTAACCTCGAATATATAAATTTCATTGCTATTTTCCATCCGTACATTTATTTGTTCCAGTGGTGTGGTTATACTGACGGAGCATGCGAATTTTTGTTTTTCGCTTATACAATTTACGAATTGCACTGAATTTTGCATTTAAACTTTTGAATTTTTATTTTCATCGAAATCAACTCCGATTCGTTGAAATATAAAATATATCACGTTAATTTCGGTAAGGGGGTTATCCTATTAGGCGGAATCCACTTTATATACCGCTAGAATAAACCACATTATCGAACATTTATACTAAACACTAAGTAAGTATTTATTTCTTAATCGGTTACGATGATATTTGGCATCGTAGATGGAAATGAAATTCTTAAAGAACGTTTGTATTTAAAGTTAGCCGAAATTTTCCAGCCGAAAGATAATGCAGATAGTGTCTTTGCTATCCCAACCGAAATATGATAATGCAGATATTGTGTTTGCTATCCCAGCCGAAAAAATATTTTATAGCCGAAAGATATATTGCTTGATAAACTTAGATCACCTCCAAATAACCAGAATATCCAAATATTTTTTCGTCTGGGATAGCAAAGACACAATCTGCATTATCACCTTTCGGCTGGAAACTTTCGGCTAACTTTAATAGGGTGTAAATCAATACTAAATTCTTCATTTTAAAATAAACTATCAAATTCGATGGCAGCACTCGAACATTGACATAAACTCGCGTTATAAATAAAATTTGCTATCTGACATATCATAAAAACATTGAATTTTATGTAAACTAATTAAGAAGTAAATATAAATAAGAAGGTTGTCAAACAACAATTTAATACAGTTGGCGACATTCGTTTGTAGACCTTAAAAACAATAATTTTCTGTGTATCGCAGACAAACTATTTGTTTCGACTATGCGTCTGTACATCAACATTTAGGCGCATTTAGGAAAAGCAAAATATCAAACATAAGCGTTGGTAAATACAATTGACATTAGCTTCTACTTTTGTTGGTATAGAGGTGCTATTGGTAACAACATATACTATATATGCGAAAACCGTTAGCGAAATTAAATTTACGTTTATAGAGCCGGGTTAAGCTTTGCAAATTCGCAGTTTGCGAATTAGACCACTAGTGTCCCTATGGAGGTCGGTTTCAGATTGCTGCTCTGCTAATCCGATTAAGTGTTTATTTAAAGGGCATACGATGACGTAGTTTACGAAAATACGGTCAGATGTACATGAGTGGTTTACGATTAACTGGTCTTATAATTAAGTGTTTATTTGATGACGTGGACATTCCGATGGCTAAATGTTTTTATGATTTACTGGTCTTTTGGTTAAGTGCTTATTCGATGACCTTTAAATATTTACGTTCTTAAAGACATACATGGTATTTTCTCGCCCAATTCATGTTGATGACACAAGCGAAGTATTAAAATTAAAACTGACACGCAGGTTTTTGAAAATTTTAATTTATACAATTTTTGAGCAACGCTAATGATTTGGTCAGAATCCCTGGCCATTTGATTAAACGCGGTTGAAAAGGAGTAAACGATTTATTTTGAATATCTTTTTAATGACAGAAATATTAACAATAAATAAAAAAATGAAGTCTTTGAATGAGGGAGTCCCAATCCACTCATATAAAAGAAAAATATATCTCAAGGCCATGCAACTAGGTACTTCTAAACTTATAGGTAACATTTCAGGCGTTAGTTATTTTTATTTGACATAATTTTTGTTATCTTAACTACATCTGACTGCAGTTTTATTTCCGGGTATAAATTCACCCTTCCCGATATAGTCGTATGAGTATGCATGAGTAAAATTTAATGATGCTCTTAAAATTCCCATAAATTTTTCGAGGGTTGTTTAGTATTGCGTAGATATGTATTTATTTTGAGGGGTAAATTTAACATAGAAAAAATCTCTTCCAAAAATAATAAGTAATATAGTTTGGTTCAGCATCGCTGAACATTGAACATCGAACATATATAAACTAGATAGGTATCTGTTAGTATAAAACACATTTCTCGCGGTTGAGGTTAACAAAGAAATCCATTGCAATATAACCACGACAACAGATAGCAAAGAACCAAAGCTAAATTTTCTATTTAATCAACCACAAATGGAAATAATTTAGCTTCGTTTCGCTTACAATTCGTAATCTTTATATATTATACCAGTGAACTACTTAAGGTTCATAATATTACCATTTTAGCATATTACCTTCAACAAATCAATTAAAATATTGCATTTAATTTGGCCAAGGTGATATATCACGATATTTGCATATAACGCTCATTCGCCGTATACACAAAAAATTTGTTAATCCCACGCGCGCCATTTTCAAATTTATTCTTACATACATTTGATATTAACAAAGTACCATTTATCTTTTTTGTGTTTAGCGATATGTCTTAAGTCATGTCTGCAAGCACAATAATAACCGTTACCAAACATGTCGTTAAACATAAAAACAAGCGAAAGTTTCTAAATTAAAATTTGCACAATTAATCAGTATTTGTTTAATATGTATATGCGCGATGATCGCATAATTTATGTTCAGTGGACTAAAAACAAAATGGCGGGCATTTAATTGATTTTTAAACGGGAATGAATTGTCAAAAAATAAATGTTTAAGTATTTATTTTTAATGCGCAGAGAACATATAACCGGAAGACATGTCAATCAGTTACACGATTCTAAATTTATAAAGATTCTTGTGTATTTCTTCTTCTTATTTTTGGTTCATTCCAAAAATTAAAACAAATCAACATACTATATGTTTGACATATTTTTGTGACTAATCGCGTATCTTGTAGACGAGGTGTGATTCCTGTACGATGCTCATATATAATACACTAAATAGAATGGCAAACTAATTAACGATCATTTGATCGGCTAATTTGAGACAAAATATCAAAAATTGTTACAACATTACTAATTAATACATCATTCATTTGTTAAAAGAGTTAAAATGACATCATATATTGTGATGATTATGTCTCAAACACAGACACGCACTCTTTGAGCTTAATTAAATTAAAAACAGATTAAGAAAATATCAACAAGCGTTGATTCGGTTTGAGGGAAAGGAAACAAAAAAAATTTATGGGTTACGCGGTCATTTGTAGACTCAACAGATTTTTGTTAAAATTTATTGTGTGACAGTTGTTTGTTTTAATTGAAATAACTGGCGGTTTTGATTTAATTGCATTTATGCGAGTTAGGTAATCTGCGGACTGATTTATTTAGTGTTTAGATGGGAAATGTTTTATGAACTGGAAATTTCTTGGAAATTGTGCAACTTTGATTGAAGATTTGTTTTATATGTATGTCACTACTTTTGTAAACCTTTTGATCTTTCGTTGATTTAAGTACTATGTGTAAAGAAAAAGGCGGAAAGCGTAACTGACGCAACTCTTTTAAATTTGTTTACTTTCTCACAATTATTTTTTCGTACCTTTTCTTGTAATTTGTGAAGTTCCATAGGAGAGGACCATATGGAAAACGTTTTGAGAATGAACATACTCGTATAAATCGGTCTCTAACATTATCGTTAAGATTTGTTTTCATGCATAGTTAATTTCCTTTAACCAAAGGTTCATTGATCTGGGTCGCATATTCCTAAGCTAATTTTTATCTGCATTTATGTATGTATGGCTTTTCTAAAGATAAGTTTTAAATTTTCGGTAGCTGTTATGGTCATATAGAATTGAACCTCCATAACCATATTTTGTTGTGTGCCCGGAAAATTGTTAGAACGTTTATAATTTATTTATTGCTTCTTCCTGTTCTTCTTCGTTCAGAAACAGATCCAACACGACGACCCGAAATTCTTAAAGTTAGATGAAATCTAGGTGACATAAATACCTTTTGAAATTTGCTTTATTCTGGGTGATAATCAGATTTTATTTTTACATCGAGGTGAGATTACCAAGCAGGGATGATATTGGCAAGAAATCATAAGTACTAAATTGATGAGGATCACAGTACTGAATCCAGCTCGAAACTTGTACTTTCTGCACATTTATCGACAATACCAAAGTTTCAGCAACTTTACAAGCAAATTTCAAGATAAATGGTACTCACATACAAATAGCATTTTGTAGGACTGCTGCACAGCAGAGGCATCAGTAAGTTAAATCAATTAATCTCGACCATACTCACATCAAAAAGTTCTTATGTAAATCTATCGTAATTTATAAACGGGTCTATTTGAATGTAATCCATGAATAACCAACAACCTCATTTTAAAAGGGGTAGTTAACGATCCACAATTTTTTATTAGCCAAGCAGGGATTTTAACTGTTGAGTGTCTCTGGTGCTGTAATTAAAAAAAAATCCAGAAAATCCTTAAAACTGTCCATCATAATAGGGCTCGATTTTATTTAATCTGCTGTTGCAGACCTGCATTGCTCGTTTGGTAATGAAACCTTTTTATTGCGTCATTTTTATCATAATCTCCGCAATTATTATTTTTAATCTTGAAAAGAGCTGGAAAGAACGACGTCAAGCAAGTCTTCTTTTCTGTTTATTTACGGATTACTGAAAGACTAGACATTTTGTTGTCTGTAATCCAGTTGTGGTAGGTTTTAAAATAATTAACCGCCTGAACATAAAACTTTGCATGAGTAGACCTGTAAGAATGCAAGCCTCCGTGTCTCGACAGCAATGATTTTAATGGAAATTTACTAAATTAAGTATGTAATTGTTAAGGCCCAGCTATAGAGCTTTAGCTTTGTGTCTAATTCAAAAGACCAAAATTTTAATGTAAATATTTCTTGAAAATGGCTTGTTAATATTGAGGATTTTCTAATTACACTATATGTGCGGCATGGGTTTAAACTAATCGAGGCCACTTAAAGACTTTTTAATTACCCTTTTTTACCCCTGACGTGGTTTTATAAAAGCATCATAAATATTTAATTAACAAACTACTCGAGAAGCATATTTGCCAAGAAATAATAAATTTTAAATTTATTATCTGAATTTAAGACCTTTAATTTAAACCAATAAATATGGCTGTTGATGTGCTATATCAAAGAGTTTCGTTAGAAATAGTTGCGTTTCTTATTTTAACATCGAGGTGAGGTTACCAAGAAGTTGGAAGTTTTATGGTCGCCGATGACTTTAATTCCAAACATACCTACAAACATACGATGTCGCATCGTTTGGCAATCCAAGTTATTATCCTACTGGTCGTCGAAAAATCTCTGACGTCCTTTATTTTGCAGTCACAGGTAAAATAAGGCAAGAGAAATAATCCATCTTCGAGAATTTTCTTCTAGCCACTCTCCTGTCTTACTACATTACTGGGCTGACCAAACACCATATTCTACAAACAACCATCTTACGAATACCAGACGGCTAACGATATAAACATTGCTATGGAAAACATACAAAAAACACCATAACATCCGCTGAAATTGAAAAAATGTTAACAGAGAAACGCCGCTTAAGACGCATTTGTCAAATTAACCGATCGCCAGATGCAAAACACGACTTTAACCAGTCAAAAAGAAACCTGCAAAGCCTATACTACAAAAAAAACAAGATGGTTTATATGCAGAACTGTCTTAAAGAATTATCTTCCCATTCGGACACAAACTATTCATTATGGAGGGCCACTAAATATCTTAAACGGCCTCAGCAACCAAACCCGCCAATTCGTCTTTATAACGGTGAATGGGCTAGAAGTGATGAGGGAAAGCCTTCGCTGATCACCTTGGAAGTGTATTCACTCCAAACCTAGGATTATCGGTGGTTCAAACAGAAAATGTGGCAATCAGACCTGAGAGGAAATCTAAGATAAAGAAACCAATAGTAAAGTTTATTATTGCGCCACAAATTCAATTAAAGAAAGCCGCTGGGTATGATCGGATTACAGGTGAAATGCTTAAACAACTGCCTGAGTGTGCCTTCAATTTATGAATCAGGATATATCCCTGAGTGTTGGAAATCAACAACTGTAAAAATGATCCTAAAGCCTTTCAAGGATCCAATAAACCTGCGACCAATCATCTTGAAAGATTTCAAAAAAACTATTATCGAAAATAAATATTAAACCGGAACTACAAAATATCATCTCTAATCATCAATTTGGTTTCAGAGCCGAGTACGGACCCATTGTGCAGGTGCACCGAGTAGCTACAGAAATAAGGTCAGCATACGAAGAGAAAAAATACTGCATTTCTTGGATGTTGCCCCCATTCGATAGAGTTTGGCACGAGGGTCTGCTTCATAAAATTAATGTTAAATTGCCAGAAATTTACCAACTTATGAAGTCGTATTTGTCAAATCGCAATTTTTTAAATCGGACGAGAAAACATTCTGGCTTGAGTACAACAAGGCCGTGTGCCTCGCCCAACGTTATATTTAATTTTCACTTCAAATCTACCAACATCTTCGCAAATTATGACGCCTACTCTCGCAGATGATACAGCAATCATATATACCCATAAAATTCACAAACGGCGTCCGAAACCCTGCAACAACATATCTATGACATCGAAAGCTGGCTAAAGAAATGGAAGATAAAGGTTCATTATACTAAATACGCTTCCTTTTCTGCCTTTCACAATAAACGTAATACAAATCCCCCAAACAAATTCAGCAAAATACTTAGGCGTCCATCTCTAGATCGACGGTTAACTTGGCGAAAACCTAATATTCATCTATTGACCTAGAATACAAACTTTTCCTGTATAACACAATGATTAAACCAATTTGGTCGTGTGGATCTCAATTATGGCAATCAACCTCAAATTCAAATATTGACATTGCCCAACGTTCACAGTCAAAAATTGTTAAAATGATTACAAGAGGTCGCTGGTTCGTAAAAACCAAAAATGTACATAAGGATCTTAGCATCCTAACTATCAAAGACGAATTACAAAAGATGCGGTTCAGCTATGCACGGAAACTATCATCTCATCCGAATTTCTAGCGCGAAATCTAGAAGAAATCTCGATTATAGTCTTCACGATTATAGAAGAAATTTACATCGTCTCTGTTCAGCAGTATACACCATCGGCCCCGTAATCGTCCAAATGCCAGTAGTATATTTGTATTACTTAGAGAAATCATATTTTTATAGTTCTTAAATAAACTGGAACCCTTAAACACTGTCACATCGTGGGTGTTACCAGGATGGCGAATACAGATATGTGGATCATTTCTTTGTTTATGGCGTTTACCACCCCGTACAGACACTTTGTCACACTAGATTTGTGAATGCCAATAACGTTTCCAACGATGCAATATTCTGCCCAACTTCCCAATCACTTGCTTTTGAACCGATAATGGATTCGCCTCTTTCAAAATTTGTGGTTTTGGTTCCAGTTCATTCGTTAGCATGGTACACAACTTGTTAAAACTTGCACTGCACATTCGAAACCTTTCGAGAAACGCAAGAACTAAAACAAGAATTTTGATTTTTCATCCATTTTAATTTTTAGTGCAATTTAATGCTTGAACAAATGGGCCAATATTCAATAAATGAATTTATTTATTTATTTTGAATTTATTTTTATTTAATTTTGTTTAGTAAGTAGAATTAGTTTTAGTATTATTTAATAGATGGTGCTGATAAGCATAATTATGCGACCCAAATGGGACCTATATTTTTTGCGATGTAAACGACTGGTAGGTGAATTAAAATGGTCAGACATTACGTTTTTTCACGGTGTAGATATATGCCGTATTGGATAACATATACAGTATGTTCCACAAGAAAGTATCTCAATTTATTCTTTCTGTTTGACCTCCACCACAATTTAGCAAGTAAAATTATTCTCTCCACTCTATTAAATTTTTCGCGTTAGCTTCTTTCTTCAGTTCAGTTTAAGCATTTGAGTGGTAAACAACAATATTACCCATCCCAAAGGACCCAAAATGAGCGTGAAGCAGGTAGTAAAATACATCAAAACATCTGTATCGTTTGTGAAGAAGTGGATTAAGCGGTATAGTGACTGTGGAAATGTGGATGATTTACTGGGAAGAGGCTTAGATAGAGTCACTTCAGAGAAGGATGATAAGGTCATTTTGAAGTTGTTCGAGAAAAAACCGACAATAAACTTTTGGCAAGCAAAACAAAAACTAAGTCAGAAAGGTGTTGAAGTGGCAATAAATACAATTCGACGAAGGCTTCAAGAATTCGATATTAAAAATAGGAGCACGCAGTATAAACCTTTGTTTCGAGAAGCACACCGAAAAAAGGCTGACATGGGCAAACGAAAATTTGGACCGTGATTAGAGCAATATGATGTTTACAGTCGAATCATCTTTTGTGGTATACAATTATTGGCGGAAAGCCTGGGCAACTAAAAGTCGCTCCTCCAAAGGATTTGGAAGTCTAGTCATCTTCACAAGAAACCTGGATGCTCAATTTATGGCGAAATTATACCAAAATGGTTTGCTAAAGTCCGCTGAGAAACTCAAATGAAGATGAGAAACTTGGATGTGGAAATAAAGATTGGATCTTACAAGAGAATAATGACCCTAAACATCGTAGTCGCCTGAGCAAAATGGTATTCAAACTTTGGATTGGCCGTCACAGAGTCCAGATGCAAAATCCGATCGAAAACGTCTTGGCTCTTATGAGGAGAAAGCTTAGAGAAAAAAGAATAACAACCACACAGCTGATTGCCCGCGTTCTCAAAAACATTTGGAAAGACTTTACTCCAGAATATGCGGCCAAATTAGGTGAAAGCTGCACTAGGCGATGTCAGTTTATAATAGACAACAAAGGCGACTGGACTCCATACTATGAGAAATAAATATCAATCAGTTTATTTATTGTATTTTTATTGTTTTATTTGAGATACTTTCATGTGGAACATACTGTAGTCATCTGTTCTCTTCCAGTATTTTGTTGTACCTGATAAATATTTAAATTATTGCTTAGCTTTTGTATAACTTTGTATCGACCTTTCAGCTATGTGGCATTTATGGCCACTTGCTATGTGATCTATCATTCGTTTGTGTTTCATAATCTCTGGCATTCTAGATCACCCGCTCTCTTTGAAGATTACCTCCACTGCCGGACTCCCGCTCAACAGTCGAATTTCATTCTTCGTTTCGATACTGGATTAACCATTTTCCCTTTGTAGTGGTGGTTATAGTTTTTTGTTGTGGTCATATATCGTATCACATTTACTGCCTTTTGAAATTTTCGATTGAAGTTTCAGCATCGTAGGTCGAAAATGTGTATAACCTTATTCAAAGCTCATTCGAGTTCTTGTATGATTTTCTACTCAAACTATGCACTTCGGTCTTTATGGCTATTTTCAATTCCTTACGCTTCTCCTCAAAAGACATATTACATTTTCAGCTCGTTTATTTGATGCACATTTACCTGTTTGATTTGATCGAATTTCTCGTTCGGTTTAGCATAGCATAGAGCGCATAGAGCTGTTCGCTCTATTCAGCTAATTGGCGACTCTACTCTCCTATCTTGGCACCTACCTGATTTTATTTGGCTCTTTGTTCCGCTCGTAGTTTTGTTAACTCATCTAGCTCAGTGAGTTGGCGATGTGTTTCCTAAAAATGGGTAATTAGCAGTTGAATTTGATGTTCTTTAAATTTCCCATATTCTTTGGTTTAGGTTATTCAGAAATAAGTAATTACAGTAATATGCATCATTTTTGATTAGCCAATGCGTTGTTTTCTTATTTTACCTGGTCCTTGTGATTAGCTCGCGACTCAAGAGCTCAGCTTTTAAGTTTCCTCAACTTTTATTATTTAACCGTCGACCTAGAACAATGTAATACTTTTTTGATGTATACCTTCGATGAGTCGTACTCATAAATGAAGTGGTTGTTTGTACAAAAGAAAAATTGTTGAAGGGGTTTTTCTCAGAATTGTAAGGTAATGAAACAACTGGTTCAATTTCACTAAAATTCAACGCGGTTCAATTTTGAACAGAGTGACAAATATTACATTTCCAACAATTTCACTATGCATAAGAAAAAAATATTTTATACCATTTTGTGTTTCTGACGAGTTTAGAAGTGATAAAGGGATAATTAAACGATTACAAACTATGAAGTCCTCACAAGTTTTGTGATGCTTAACTTGATCCACAATTTTCCTCTTTAGTTAATTTGTTGCATACATCTTTTAAAATTCGTGATCTCAATTATGATTATAGCCTGTTATTTTCCACAATTTCCTTAAATATAAAATACCGAACACACATTTATTTGCTCGAACACATGAAAGATCAGTCCATGACCTTTTGAAATCAATTAACTAACGATCATTTTCTCTTTTTTTATAACTAAAAAAAATGGAAAAAAATAATTTAATTCCACCTTACCTCAAATAACAGCCACGATAAATCATTGATCAAAATTTTCATATAATATTGTTGCATATGATCGCGTATATCTATATACATAGTAAACTAGAGATCAAGTTCAAAGCAATCATTCCCATATGAGAATTTACCCATAATAAATCCCACAAAGATATGTAATTGATCAAACCATAATATTCAACTTCGGTCGATGATCAATGTGATAAATAAGCGCGATCGCGCCGCATCCAAATTAAGAAATTATGTCAGTTGTAAGGAAACCAGTTTTTGTTTTCTTTTCATCGAGATCGAGATAAGCGGAGCAAAACTTGTCTTAAATTACAGTTCTCGTTTGGGGTTTTTTAAATAATAAAATATAGGGCATGTCTTATAATACATATCGATCGATTATAAGCCACCCGATCTCATGGTTCAGATATAAATACATCGAGGCTGTATACCAGATTACGCTATATAAATCAATTCGAGCTGTAACATAATTTGCATAAATTCAGTAATAAATTTTAATTTTGTTTTTTCTTTATGTGACGGATGAATGCAAAAAGATTGCGATCGTTTAAAATCACATTTCGCTTTGTTTTTGTATTTTTGTATAGGTAGAAAGATCTTGTGTCAGATTCATCGTAACAGATAATGAAATGGTGACGATGGAATCGCAATTATAACGGTTGGTTTGTTACATTTTCGCTGTTGTTGCAAGATTTGAACTTTGTGATCTCCATATAAGATACCAGATTCTTTATCCGATCGATTTAGCGATCGTTCATAAATTAGTGCTCTTGTCAGATACGGGTTTCGGTTATGCGCGAGTAATAAATTAGAAACTTAAACAATGCAATTTGATGTGCACAATTGTTTTGTTAGAAGTGGTATAAGTAATCTAGGTAGTAACTTCTTAAGGTAGATACACGGAAGATTTTATTTATTCATCCTTTCTAACGATATTTGGTGTTTTAGATTTAACTGTAGGTTATCTGCCACTTTGGCTTGGCAAATCAAACTCATGTTTCCAAAGGTTTCGGTTTTTAATTTAACAACAACAATATTAACCATTTTTGTTGCTCAGTTTGAAGTTTGGCCAAATTTGTTGCGCAAAGTAGATTTGGACCTGTTTTCAAAAATTGTATATTTCTGGCATAAGGACGTTTTTATTCTCAATTATTTATGTTTTTTAATTTTGAAGTGGTTTTGAAAATATGAAAATTCTATAGGTACCTAACTTAAACCAATCCACTCGATAGTTATTTACAGCTGATCGGAAATAGCGTAGCCCGTCTTTCAAAAATTGAAATGGCGGAAATTTTAAGGATCAAATATTTTAGTTGGTCATTATGAAAATAGGCTTCTTTTACTGCTTTGTATATGTTCCGCTAGGTTGGTGTGGGCAAGACTTCATTTTCTCAATTTTTAATTAGTTTGTGGACTCTAAACTTCCTCGCTCAAATTCAAATAAGCGCTACTTTTTTACGTGATAGCACTTAATTAGATACTCGCATAGATGTAGCTTTATTTTAACCAATACTACAGTTCTAGTTCCTGTGTTCGCTATTTTGTTTCATTGCTTCGAACTTATTCTAGTAAGCAAATCATGCTTAATACATCCGAATGAGTATTGAAATTCGGGTTTTAGAATATTATGCTTCATTACTGTTATATTTATGTTGCTCAATTTTAGTGAGCTTTTTAATTTTGATCACTTTTCAATTAGCACAAATTTTATCGAATACTAATCAAGCTAAAACGATCGTAAAAAGTCTTGATCATATTAACTACGTATTTATTTTTGTTAACAACCTTGTCTGCCAGGGCCCTTACCTAATTTCATCAAATAATGTATATATGTAAACTCAACATCAATTATTACTCATTATTATCTTTATGGCAATTTTGTTCAATTTTACCATATTCAATGAACAATTTTGTTGCTCAATTTTGAATTGGACCGATTTTAGTTCAATATTTTTGCTGATGAATTTTGAAAAAAATGTTCACCTATTTAAATTCAGAAAGTGTTAAAGTCTCATCCAAAATTAAAAGTGAATATTACTCACAAAATAAAACAATTGTGTCGTGTCGAGCAGCTAACTTTGCTTCAAAAACCTTTTTGTTTTCCAAAATGACTGCAAATCTATTAATATTTCTGATGGAGAAATGTCGGTAACGTAAATTCAAATTAGCATCATATAAAGAAACTTCTAAGTCTATGTTATAAAAATGTCAATAAAAAAGATTCCAGATTTTAGCGAAAGACAAAAGCGTCTATTAATTGCGTTCTTTGATCTTACTACGAAACTAATTTTTAAAGTTAACTGAAATTTTCAATCGAAAATTGTCGATAATGCAGACTCCGCAACAAATTTATATTCATAATGCCGGTAAAGTAGATCTAAAGAAATCCTGAAGATTTTCAAAATTCCCTACCTCAAAATATCGAGCATGCAGATTGGTACTGATATATAAAAATTGCGCCGGTAACGTAAATTCACGGCTATGGGTAATGAAGAAGTCGATAACGAAGATGCTCCTTTTTGAAGTCGGTATAAGATAACTATTTTTTTTAATATGAGTGTTACTACCAGTTGGTTGTCGATCTACCTATGACTATAGGATTTTAGGGAGATTACAGACCGATAAACTTGCGATGACGCTAGGCCACGCAAGGTTATTAAATGATAAAATGTAATGACTCTATGGTCACTAGATGTCCAACTTTCTCTCACACACCACCAAACTATCGAGACCAAGTATTGTTAGGTCAATATTGGATTTCCCATTAGACGAGAACGTCGTTGGGTTGCAAGTTCATTATGAAAAGGTCACTCCTAGGAGTTGGCCACACGAACTCCTTCTTTTCATGCGTTCATTGAAGTGTCCAGTGATCATAACCGTTTGGTGTTGATTCGATAAAGAGCTTAGGATCGTTTCGATTTGGCACTTGGTACTCGATATTGTAATAGCTATGGAATGAACTAACTTCTAATTGTACTTCAACGCATGTGCAGTGGCTATCACAAAGCTGAGTTAGCTTTACCATGTCCATGCCAACATTACGAATGCTAATTGCAATCTTAGGTTTCTCAAAGCAGCCTGTTGTTACTATATCAATGGAAGGTATGCAGCTGATTTTAATATATCTATGTCGTGGGTCGGGATGCATTCATATATTTCTGAACCAGCTATTTTGGCGCCCTTCATAATGAGGTGGGTAATACGTATAGGTTGTTATTACAATGTCTTGGTCAATGTCTGGGTAATCATTATGTTTAGTGTTTTATTTCAGACGTTGAACAACAATTTGAGTGACTTATACTAAACGCTACCTACTTGGTGATCATGTGGTTTTTGCGTTTCCTTGCAGCTTGCGCAACTGGGAGGTTTGTCTTTATTTGAACAACCATTATAACCATGACCACGTTCTTCACGGTGGGGACATGTCTCTATGCGCGCCCTGCAATATTTTAAAGCAAAAAAAGCACCTAGTCGGAGTCACAAAATCTCTCACATGGCATCGTACACAGTCCACGTGCAGTTTTCCAGACTTTAGCAACATATTTTTGGTTGCCGGTTCAACTTCTACCAACCAGTGAGCGGTTTCTATATTTTTCGCGCCAGTTCTATATAGAACCTTACAATATTTTCGATCCAAGTAATTTTGATTACTCGTAATTAAGCAATTTGTCACCATGTCACCATCGAGCTTAGAGCAAACGTTAAGTATAATTACCTTCGGTAATCTCTTTAGAACCACTAGTTGGGTGGTTCCGAGACCCACGCTTTCCAATTCCACGTTTTCTGTGAATACCTTTAAATCCGAGGAAGAGTCAACTGTAGCGTCAAAACCATTTGAGCCAGCGTTTGTTACTTAGTGGATATTTATGTTCGATTCACTGAGGTACATACATACAGTTATGTGTAAGGTTGGATTCGACCTGGCGGATTGGCGTTGTTTGGTTTGGAAGATCTCGCTTCTAAGTGAATGTATGGTGGTGTGCCGGTGTGCGGTTGGATGAATTTATGCGCTGTAATATGCTGTGTTGGTCATATACAAATCAATGATTCGAAGATACATTTTACGATTTATAATGTAATTTTTTTTGTTTCAACAAACCGATCCTGTTTTTGTTTTTGGCACAACATTTATTATTTATTTAATAATAATAATATTGGCATTTAGAGTTAGCCAGAAGTTATCCTCTTCGTTCGTAACTAGGTGGATAACTTTGATGTTCGTTGGTTGGCCTGATGATATTCCGGAGCGGTTTCCCAGATTGCCTAATAAATAAAGAATTTATTACAGAGTCAGCATAAAGTCAAAGAGTGTGAGACTTTGGCAGAGTTGTTTTGCGTTAGCGATACACTCCGCTGAGAGAATGGAATTCATTTTTAAATTTCCTGTTTGCGTTTAGGGAAGAGATTAATTGCCTCTCTATTGCTATAAGTACCAGATAGAAATTATTTTATTCATACGAATTTTCTGTTTCAGCTCGCCTTACAATTACTAAACAACGTTGATAACCTAGGAAATGATATTAAAACTATGCAAACTATGTTTGCATTATTTTAATGTTAAATCTACGTTTTTCTCGGAAAATTGAAATCGAATAAATTTAGAAAACGCTTCATTTTTCAATCCCAATCCTTAGTCGAAATTTGAAATACAGAGAACTAAAATTGATGCAGTAGTTTTAATAGCGGGAATTTAAGGATTAACGTCTCAGAGGAAGTCGTATTCCATTACGACAGATAATTTATTATTTGACTCAGATTTTGAAACTGTAAAATAAATAAAAATTATCGTACTTAATAACTCGTTGAATTGAATGTTCAAGGCGATTGAATAGGTACTTATGACTTACTTTACTTACCGCCACTTTTTGTAGTCCCAAATCCCAAGGATTAGTAATAATAATTGTTGAGATTACGACAAAAAATTTGACATGATAATAAAGTTTAATTTCCAAACGAGCAATGCAGATCTACGAAAATGGTGGATCGTTAAATACTACTTTTGAAATGATGTTGTTGGTTGTTCATGGTTTACATTGATATAAGACCCGTCGAAATAACCCAAAATAACCATAGATTTAGAAAAACTTGTTGAAGAGACAAGAATTCATTAGCTAAAATTGCGAATGCGTTAATTAAAATTGCGGCTGAACTGAACCACTGGTAGAGTAGGTAGAGGGGCAGAAAGTACTTTCAGACTGGTTTCAGTACTCTCGTCCTCAAAATACAGTGCTTTTGATTTCCTGTGAAATGTTTCCCTGATAAATATGTATTAACATATTATTTGCTCTGCGCGCCATCTCTTATAAAATAGAATTATTGCGATGGAATATTTGTGGCGAAATTTAAATATCATGAATATCGCGTTCAAAATGTGCAAACGATCTTTTGTTTGCTTTTGGCAACTTCTGGTGAATGGTTTATTAGTGGTTTTGATTGCAAACATATGTTTGCTAGCGGAGGGGTTGGTTTTTATTTTTTTCGTTGGGTGGTTTGTTCTATGGTTTGTGAGTGCAGTATTTAGATCTTTCGTTTGGGTTGGACACTTCGGGATGTACTTGTGTTGAATTTTGATTTTGTATTGGTAGAATTGAGAATGGATGTTTAAATATCAAGAATATCGTGTTAAAAATGTGCAAAATACACTGCGCTATTTTTGTTTGATTTTGATTCTTAGCAGGCTTTGAGAATTTTTTTCTCTCAAAATGAGTAAGAGAATGTATAATAATACAACTGTTGTGTAGCACAAATAGCAGTCATATAGGTGTAAAAATTGGAAGGTAAAAGTCATTAGTGAACAATTTTTGAAAGATTTTTGAGGCTATGACAACAATATGAAAGACGGCACTTACGGAGCCGCTTTAGCACAAGATATGCGTTCAATATTGCGAACGGGCTTACTGCTAGTGTCATCAATACGACGTATCATTAAGTCATCCGGGCATCTTAAACAGAGAAAACTTATAAAAACACCACTTAATCCGCAGCGAAAAGAAAAGCTGCAAGAATTTGCTAAGAATAAAATGTCGTAGACTAACGAATGGAAAGATGTCGTGTTTTCCGATGAAAAAAAATTAATTGTGGTGGCCCGGATGGTTTTAATTACTATTTTTATCACATAAGGAAAGAAGTTTCTGGAGAAAATGGAGTTTCTGGATAAACATCACAGTAGGTAAAGCGGCTTAATGGTCTGGGGCAGGCAGTCTACTATTATGAAACTATAGAATTATGTTTTGAGACCTGTAAAATTATCTCGAAGTCATACAAAAATATTCTGGAAAGAGCTTTCACATAATGCCATAATTTTTTGGGCCGATTCAAAACGTATACCTTTTACCATGGCCACCGCATTCGCCGGACTTAAACATAGTGGAGAATACGTGGTGATGGTTGACAAACACTCACTAATTTAGGCAATTAAAGTAGTTTGGGTAACAGTTTCATTAAATTATTTACAATCACTTTATGATTCTAACTGGGTTTATGAAGTGATTTCCAATAAGAGAGGCTCTACTCGTTACTTAAAAAACTCAAAATTTGAAATAAAAACATGTTCAATGAAGAACATATTTATCTTGCATTTTTTCTACATTTCACTGAAGCCTCAACCAGCGAAAACTTAAGAGCTTAATAATTCCGCATTATACAGTGGTGTATCGGAGTATATCAATAGCCGTGTTTTAATATTATCTATTGAAACTGTAGCTATTTATTCACTGATGTCGCTATACCATAAAAATGAAAAAATAGATTCACCCATAAAACAAACATTTAACGACCTGAAATATACCAATTAACATTTATTTTGGTTTAAAGGTTGTACAAAACAAAGGAAATTGTAAATTTCCCTTTGAAATGGATAGTGCTCCCGAAAATAGAATAATTGCAATAGAAAATTGCGTGCTTCGGGTACAGCTATCGCGCGCTAATAAAAAAACACGGCTGATATTGAAGTATTGAGAACTCCGTACCTTGTTTTCTCCGTGTCGGCAATTGATTTAAATTGGTTTAATGAAAACGCTTGTAAATTTCCTTTTTATTAGTGGAATATTGATTTTGAATTTTACAACTAATACCTAGTTATTAATTGTAAAAAGGAACTGAAGAAGAAATTTATTTTCGAAATCGATATACCACAAATAGAAAGGAAATTTACAAGCGTTTTCATTAAACCAATTTAATTCAATTTATAAAGTGACGAAAGTTAACAGGAATGCTGAAATTGATTTTAGCCTACTTAGTAGAAAACTGCGCAGATTAGCAAGCAGGTTGTAGCGACATATCCAAGTAGTCAAAATTATCATAAACGCCCATCTCTGAATTAAAAATATACCTTTCCTATCCGTTCCTCTTGTTTCATGTAAACCGGCTGTAGGAACATGCCCGGCGTCTTTCATGCTTGAATCTACGTTGAATTTTGTATAATTTCTCTCTTCTTCGCTCTTTTTCGTTAACTCTCTTTTTGATAAATTTCGGTGACGCTTTGTCTGAGCGCCAGAGCCTATGCACACTAATTTATATAGGGGACATATCGGCAAGAACTAACTATCACAAATTAATTAAAATAATTCCAGTGTGCATGCAAAGTAAACACACGCTGCAATCGATAATACCCCCTTTGAGCTCGATGCGAAAATTACTTTATTCCACGAATAGTCCGTGCACTCATAAATTTTAATTTAATGTATCCAAATAGATAACAAATAGAAATTAATTTAGGTTAAAGTAATATAGATCGTCGTATCTATTGTTAGAATTAAAAAAAAACAACTATAGATAAGAGTATAAGAGTACAGTGGTGTAATAAGATGCACACAAATTTTCAAAAAAATCAAATAGTATCTGGTATCCGTGGGTGTCACCACTTTATGGTTCGACACAAAATCAAATGCATTAATTTAACTCAATCAAATTTATATTTTACGGAGCACTCCAAAATGGGACACATCATAAACCACACATCATTATACTATGTGTGTGTTTATACGAGTGTACATAAAGGTCTAATAAATCAATTCAAATTTAAATAAAATATATTGTGTGTGCATTAATAAATCACCCACATAATATTCGACTGTGTACACTTTGAGATCCATATAAATTCTCGGTAATTACATCACACACAGCTCAATAAATTTCAATGAAATACACTCGTTCTTGTGTATGTAATACAAATCACGTGGAACTTTATTATTTTAATGATCTTCTATGTATCTTAGAAAAGAACTTCAGTATCAAGCGATGGAGCTAATACATACAAAATATGTTTGGCTGTAATTAAAAGTCACTGTAACAAATCAAATTAAACGCCTCAGATGTTAATGAAACGTTCAAAATAATTAAATGAATTTAATTAGGTTTGGAAAATATTTAGGTGGATCGGTGAAATTTTTTTCTAATCCGCGATCGTATAATTAACGATTTGTTTATTAATTACTTTGTTTTAATTACCTAATAAATTTGTCTTAACGATTTTAATAATTTTTTTTTGTTTTCTTTTAATTTCAGGTATGTCAACTATGCAGCAACACTAATGTTTAAAAAAATTTAAAGGACGTCAAATTAATGATCGCTTGAGGTTGCAAAGTAATTCCGACGATTTATAACTTAAACGTCGAATTTTTGAAAATTTGCGGTAGATCATGCAAGGATTACGCGATCATCGCAATTTATTCGACTAAAAGTATTTAATATTTTATCGATATCGTATCGATATAATTAATAAAATACTAAAACAATCGAGTGCATATGTAAATGGATACCACATGTTAATTTTATATTTCGGCTTCCAACATGCTTTAGCTTTTAGTTATAGATACTGCCAGCTCAACCCGAATTTGATTATGTAATCATGAATGATTATGATTGTTATCGTAATATCGGTTTTCAGATCAAGTTACGAAGGTTGGTGTTTACAAGCAGTTATATTTTGTATTTTTTGATCGTGAGATAATGTAACGTGAAATTTTAATAACTCCGATCCCAGGGTGATCGTATGTTTATTCTACGTGCTAGTGATTTTTATATAAGTAGATTGGCTTTTTCCTAGTTTATTTAAGACTATGATCGTAACACATTTGCGATCTTAAATGGTTTATTTGTTTTCTTTAAAATAAATAATGTACGATCAGCTAAGTGTTCGAGAGATTAGTACTGGCCTCGCAAAACTATTTCGCCATACGCTGTTTAATGTTCTAATTTTACTTTAAAATGTTTTGAGCCGCTTGTAAATGACTCGTCACTTTTTCATTGAGATGAGGTTGCCAAGAAAATTTCTTTGTAGAAGACATTGTAGAAATTAAGAAATGGTATAAAATTTAAGAGGGCTCTCCATCACTAGTTCCATAACTGTTGAAATGATTTTGCCACCCAAATGAGCCGTGTAACATTTAAACCGAAACCAAGGTAATCCGTTCGGCCGTTTCCGTGTGTACAGTTATTGTTTTGCAGGTAATATATGTAAATGAATGAAATGAAATAATATTTGTGGATTACCGGATGCCAATCAAAGTTGAATAGCAGGCAATAGACAAACAGAGGAAAAATTTCATGATTAAAATCAAGGTTAATTAGGAAGTAAAAGGCTGTTCTTTTAAATTGTTAAAGTCACAGATGAATATTTTCCTGTAGAGCCCATAAAGGCTTGGGTTCTTACTAAAATAAGTTCCTTCTGCTTTGGTAGTACACTAGATATTGCAGCGGATAAAATGCAAAACCGTTAGTCTTTTAAATCGTATATCAGAAAACTTTGTAAATGCTTATTATGGCTATGGCAAAGGCCGTTATTACTAGAAATGAGGTCTCAAACCATATAAAGTAGTACAGAACCTTTGTTCTCTTTTCTTTTCTTTTGTTTTCTTTTCTCCTCTTTTATTTTCTCCTCTTTTCTTTTCATATTTTTTTATTCTTTTGTTTTGTATTATTTTCTTATCTTTGCTTTTCTTCTTTCTTTTCGCTTCTTTTCTTTTCCTTTCGTTTTTCTTTCTTTTTTTTCTCACGGCAACTGCTTTTCACGGGTTCATTTAAATTTGAGAGTGTTGTTCCGAGTACTAAAGGGGAAGTTTAGGGTTATCGCTGCCGGATGAATTCAAGAAGTGCCACTAGGTGAATAAGAAACAAATCGTTTCAATTCAATCTTTTTCAATTTCCTTGCATTGTCCTAAACTTACAAAATTAGAAGGAATTTAGCACCAGCTTCAGGTTTCTCTACAAATTTATGAAGTTTGTTCTAAATCCTAAGAAACTGTGCATGTGTAAGTGAATATGATATAAATTTTACGTATCAACCAATGAAACTGAATGATTTACCCTTTATAAAGAATTTTGAAAATATGTACGTAATTATTATCAATGATTAGAGTGCTTGAAACTGAAACCTCACGAGGTAAAAAATAACCTACCCAACTCAGACAATTCATTCAATTCAATTTCCGCAAAACGGCCCGGAAAATATGCTTAATTGATGTAGAAAATCAATCATCTCTAATATCGCGAAAATAAGACCAGTTTTAAATGTTTGTTGTCACCACGTGATCTTTAGGCAAGTGTCATTTGAAACAATTAAAGCCTTGGTTGAGGGAAGTACAGTATATATTTTTAATAAACAAATAATGAGCAAACAGCGCCAAAACGGAAAATTTATGTATTAAAGTGATGTTATCCGTATTGTTGTTTAATCAAGGCTTGCTAAACGGTATACTACACGAATATACCGAAATAAAAAGGGATCGTAAAGTTAAATCGTCGTGGTCTGTGGTTTTTATAATGTATTTTGTGGCAGGTGGCCGATCCCCTCACGTGCAGATCACAAACCATTATTAATTTTCTGAATTGAAAATATTTAGAAGACAACTTATGTAAAAAAATCAACTCGCACTAGTCATTTTCGATTTATCATCGGGACAGACACCCAGCCAGACCAACAATTGTTTTTTGCGTGTTTGGGCTCTGGGAACTTTAAAACGTCAGACCATTTATCATTTATATTATTTGGAGGCCAATAAGGTTCTTAAATAGATTTCCTATAAAGATTTGAGTTGGTAATGGTTGATAAAACGAACGTTTCAAGATCCGATTTGAATTTATCAATGGGTTTTATTCCATCTTGTCCAATTTTTGGCTAAATAAGAATTTCTGATTGAATTTAAATGACACGAGAAACATATTTATGTATTACAATAAAATTTGAAATTAATTCTATGTTATACGATAGACGCTCGTGAATTGCTATAAGATTTCCTTTAAACGTTAATTTTTCTAACACGAACTGACAACTGACATTTTTAGTCTTCACCATCATTTTTCGGTTACAAGTACTGTGAAAATTGTGCACCGAGGCAATTCGATTCATTAAAATACCTAGTAATAATTAGGGGAACATAAAGGCGATTTAATATAGCTGGCCGATTGTATTAAGCCAGCTACTTGAGTGCAAACACAGTTTGCATATCATCCCTATGTCTGTTGTCCACCAGCATACTGGGCTTTTTTGTGATGTACTGGTGATCACTGCCATTATAATCCTTAATTACACTCCTTAGTTCCTAAATGTCCGATCGCCTCAAAGGCAGTGCGTTGCCGTTATTTGGTAGGAGACCATTCTTGCAAGCCATTCGTACTATGTACGCGATAATTTTAGTGTGCACTTGTATATCACAATTTGTCTAAACTTTGATTTTGTCTGTGTTTGGTTTTACAAGACATTTCTAAATATATTGAACTTGCATGCTAGTGAAATTTATCCAAACTAATAACTTATTGTAATAGTATTGGTGTACGTAAACATTCAGGCGAATTTATATTGCGAGTAATGTATGTAGGAGAGATTTGATTTTTTAATTAGCCTTAGGTACATTCCAAAGTTATTCGAAGTATTTTCTAAGCGTTTAGCATGAACTTCAGTGATACTGGTGGCCTACTGAAACATAACCAGTATTACTGAAGTGCATGCTAAATGCTTAGGAAATACCTAGAATGACTTTGGAATGCACCTGAGGCTCATTAAAAAAATCATATTTTTAAATCTCATGACACACCCTGTCAGACCCATTAGAAAGTCATATAATTTACTAGGGACAGTTTTTTTGTATTTAAACAGTACCAATGTCACTGAAGCTCATGATAAATGCTTAGGTTGTGTGCTTAGTGCGCTTGGAATGTACCTAAGGCCAATTAAAAAATCACATCTCCCCTAAATTCCTCAATATAAATTCGCCTGAATGTTTGCTTACACCATTAATATTACGATAAGTTTGTTGTTGTATTTTTTTTTTATTAGTTTGGATAAATTTCATTAGCATGAACTTGCCTAAATCAGCCTTTTGGGTTCTGTTTTTCCGTCTAAACAGAGTTAACCATATTCTGTTGCGTAACCCTTGGCTTCTGTTGCGTAACCCTTGGACATACCTTCGTTATTCGTCTAACCCTTTCATATACTTCCAGTCGACATTTATTTTATCCTGGTTCAGAAATACTTGTTTGCGGCTGCATCGGCTGGAAATTAAGCGCTCCCCCACCAAACGCCCCCAACCAAGAAAATTCTTTCGTTTTTTATCGGTGGTCTCATTTTACCACTACCTGTCCCGGATCACACTGAATGTTTCCTGATGGTTGTGTAACCTTTGTTCTTAATCCCTTTTGTTGTTTCATGCCAACGTCCAAGGAGTACTATTTGCTGGTATTGTGCAGTGTTTTCCTGCTGTCAGTGGTACGTCCTTCTTTGTCTTATCAGGTCCACATATTTATTTAAAATAATGTACCGGGTGACTGACACGAAGTGTTACCAACTTCAGACTGTCATTGCTGTCAAACCAGCGACAGAGCGCTCAAATCAAATTTACACTAATGACAGTTCATTCTATTGTTTACAAGCGTACAAAAGCATTTTAGTGGGAAATATTCAAAAAAAAAGTTATCTGCAATGGACTTCAAGCGTAATAGTATGATTGCTCTATATTTGGCTGGAAAACCACAGCCGAGATGGTTAACCAGCTAAAACATCTTCATGTGAACAAAATGTTTCTGTATCGCACCATAAATCGTTATAACGAGACTGGCAGCATTGGAAAACGCTATTGTGGTGGACCGAAACGCACTGCAACATCGCCGGATATCATTCGGAAGGTGAAGGCCAAAGTGGCTCGGAATCCGTACCGTAGCGGCAGAAAAATGGCTCGTGAGGTGAACATTTGTTGAGAAGCGAAGATCATCTTGGACTAAAGGCCTTGAAATTCCATAAAACGCATGGTCTCATCGATGCTTAAAAAAAGTTAGAGTGGAAAGAGCAAAGGAGTTGTTACGCTTGCGCGAAAGTTGCGATTTGCCGAATTTGGTTTTCTCCGATGAGTCACCGTTTGTTATTGATCAATATGTGAACAAGCAAAACGACCGAATTTACTTGCCCGACCGTACTGAAAACTACTGAACACTGAAAACTACTGAAAATTTGGACCAACGGATTGTCACTCGAAACCAAGCGCCGCCGATGGTGATGGTTTGGGCCGCCGTAACGACCGAAAGCCGTTCACCGCTCGTTTTTTTGGACCGTGGCATCAAGATAAATGTTCAAATTTATTGGGATCATGTGTTGGAGGGAGCGTTGAAGCCTTGGGCACAAAAACATTTCGGCCGCAGAGCCTGGACATTTTAACAGGACTCGCCGCCGAGTCATAAAGCGCGCGTCAATCAAGATTGACTAACAAACAACGTTCCGCGGATCATTTCCACTGCACAATGGCCACCAAATTCACTGGATGCAAATCCGCTAGATTTCTCGGTTTGGGGTATTTTGAAGAGCAAGGATGGGGAAAAAATACGAAAGTGTCGATCATCTCAAGCAAGCGCTTCGCCGGAAATGGGCTAAAATAAAGCAGAGCCACTTTCGTGCTGCATGCAATAGCTTTTCGTCTGCTAATGCAATTCGAAAATTTAAATATTTGTGATTCTGTTGCATTTTGTTTTTTTTGGTAACACTTCGTGTCAGCCACCCTGTTCATCAGTAAATACGATAATTAGTATGTCGTGACTTAATCAATAAAATTTAACAAACAAAGCACCTAACGTACCTAAATAAACAAAGCACGAGATTTGCTCCAGTGTACTTACGATCACGTGATCTTTTACAGCATAAATCAATTTGCTGTCTGTTGCTGATCACATTACAATATTCTGTTGAAATTTTAAGCCGGAGAAAATTAATGATATGGATTTATATTGTATTCAACCGCATGCACACGAACAAATCAAATCAATCATCTTTAAGCATTGAAATAATGAAACACAATAAATCTCAACCACTTTCCATAACCTTCCTCAACTTTCTTCGGCGTTAGTTGTAAACAAATAAATTTCTATTTGTATACAAATATGCAACAACTAAATAATTTATGCAACATCGTTTTTGAATTTTTGACTTATAGATGGCTAATGTGTAAGAATCACAACAATCAGTTTCGAACAAATGAGACTATTGATTTGAAAAAATCAGTCTTCTCATCAGGTCGCGACGACTGATGTTGTATTACTACATTGGAATATTGTCTATATATATAGAACATACCATGGAGTTGTACTACTAGCGAATTACTGCATAGCGTACGAAATTTTTTTTGATTCTTTCATATTTCCATCTATATTCAATTTTAACAATTAAGTTTTTTTCGCATTTACGAATTTTATTATATATTTTACCTTTGGTTTTTTTGCAATTGTAATGGTGTTATTGTGATTGTTCTGTATATTGGTATATTTCAGCACTCTCGAATTAAATTCACGAATCGTAGGAAATTCTTCCATTTAGCGTCACTATCTGTGTGACAAACGAATATGATAATCGACACTTACTTATACACAATCAACTTCCCAACCATACCATACTTGCTTTCCTTTTAACGCCGGATCGCGGATAAATTTGAATTTTTGACTTATAGATGGCTAATGTGTAAGAATCACAACAATCAGTTTCGAACAAATGAGACTATTGATTTGAAAAAATCAGTCTTCTCATCAGGTCGCGACGACTGATGTTGTATTACTACATTGGAATATTGTCTATATATATAGAACATACCATGGAGTTGTACTACTAGCGAATTACTGCATAGCGTACGAAATTTTTTTTGATTCTTTCATATTTCCATCTATATTCAATTTTAACAATTAAGTTTTTTTCGCATTTACGAATTTTATTATATATTTTACCTTTGGTTTTTTTGCAATTGTAATGGTGTTATTGTGATTGTTCTGTATATTGGTATATTTCAGCACTCTCGAATTAAATTCACGAATCGTAGGAAATTCTTCCATTTAGCGTCACTATCTGTGTGACAAACGAATATGATAATCGACACTTACTTATTATTAAAAGGAAAGCAAGTATGGTATGGTTGGGAAGTTGATTGTGTATAAGTAAGTGTCGATTATCATATTCGTTTGTCACACAGATAGTGACGCTAAATGGAAGAATTTCCTACGATTCGTGAATTTAATTCGAGAGTGCTGAAATATACCAATATACAGAACAATCACAATAACACCATTACAATTGCAAAAAAACCAAAGGTAAAATATATAATAAAATTCGTAAATGCGAAAAAAACTTAATTGTTAAAATTGAATATAGATGGAAATATGAAAGAATCAAAAAAAATTTCGTACGCTATGCAGTAATTCGCTAGTAGTACAACTCCATGGTATGTTCTATATATATAGACAATATTCCAATGTAGTAATACAACATCAGTCGTCGCGACCTGATGAGAAGACTGATTTTTTCAAATCAATAGTCTCATTTGTTCGAAACTGATTGTTGTGATTCTTACACATTAGCCATCTATAAGTCAAAAATTCAAATTTATCCGCGATCCGGCGTTAAAAGGAAAGCAAGTATGGTATGGTTGGGAAGTTGATTGTGTATAAGTAAGTGTCGATTATCATATTCGTTTGTCACACAGATAGTGACGCTAAATGGAAGAATTTCCTACGATTCGTGAATTTAATTCGAGAGTGCTGAAATATACCAATATACAGAACAATCACAATAACACCATTACAATTGCAAAAAAACCAAAGGTAAAATATAACATCGTTTTTATGTTGCAATTATAAACAATCGGAAGAGTGGTAATTTTCACACTTTCATTATATTTAATGAGTTCGCGTGTCAAGCGCATATATTTTCATTTCAATTTCCCGCCATTTTGTCATTTCAACATAACATCTGTCGATACACGGGGTCGATTTAAATTCCATTGAACGTAATAAAAAAGTAAATTGTGTGCTATTGAAACACTGCACAAGGGAGCGTTTCCAGTATATAATCGAATTGTTAGATAATAACGTATATAGCATACGAGTACGTAAATACACATACATATACGAAACTTTAATTAGAAAGATCTATTATCTATTACAGTTGATTGGAAAAATTAAAATAAATAAAAATAAATCGAACTGGGTGAAGTGGATGTACTTTCAATTGTTGTTGTTGTTATTGTACCAAGGTATTACAAATTAACAATTCAATATATAAATGTCACGATTAAGGTACGACTTTCTACTCTAAGACGTATGTATGAACAATGTACTTAAAGAAATTGAAATTAAATCGCGTGTTGTGATAATTAGATCGATCCGTATATGGGTAGGTTTCAGTAGGCGGAATTTCTCAGATATTAGGTTAAATATTTGATGATTTTACTCGTATATTGAAATTTTTATCGATTGATATTGGAAATTGTTAAAATTCAGGTGGTTTACTTTAAAAAGCAGGTTAGATGGTTGTATTTTCGATCAATTGTTTTTTCTCTGAATTGTATTTTCTCTAAATAGATTTTTCGCTAAGTTTTCGGCTTCTCAGAATTGACATATGAATCCATTTACAACATTCTAGTTCAGATTCAAAATTAGTTAATTATCAATCAGTTGTAACTGTAACTGTTTAATAAGGTGTGGAAAGTTAGCAGTTATAGCATTAATCAGCCAAACCCTAATCTCGTATTGACACTCTCTTTTTTCCAGTTTACTTGCTTGCTGGGATTTTTTCAATGGTTTAACATTGAATTGTGATGGTCGCAAAACCCTTATTAAGGCGTGCAATGAAATTCTACTTAATTATTTCAAATCTCTATATGATTTATCCTCAATTTCCACACATTACTACTTACTTATTAGTGGCACCAAATCTAATATAATTACACCTTGATTGCAACGACATCTTTTGTTAAGAATTCAATTTAAAAGTATTCGTTTAAAAAATAAATTTTATTCTTGCCTATCCTGTCTAAATTAATCACGCAGCTACACATTTATTACATTTTGATGAGGTAAGGGGAGATAAGGGGTTATGCGAACCAAATGTACGTTTTCGAAGGGTCTGTCAAAACCGTGTTCAATGGCTGTAGGAATCTAGGTTTTTCTGAATAATTCGTCAAATAATTTGATTCTCCACAGTAACTTCTCACATCACGTGCATCTTTAGGCGTTGAAAAATTCTATACGGTCTTCACTTTTTTAGGTCCTGGTTCTATTGAATTAAAAGAAATGTCGAATTCTACGTAGTTAATTTTCCTGACGAAAAATTTGCATTTAATCAGATCGGATGTCAACCCCGGAAATTCTTACTTGTTTGATTAACCAGTCATTGAAAAACAGTCTTGTTTAAACTTAAAGTGTTCATCAGGCGTAACTACTTTAGTTAACGGCCTAGTATCTACTGTACCGATCAAAACTGGTAAACTTATATTGATCATGAAGTGGAGCCAGTTCAATATTGAGTCCCTCGAAACCAAAAATTCGCGATTGACGCTTGCCATTTACATTAGCCTCAGAGGTAGGTTTCGTTGTTGACAATACATAGTTTGATGTTCTACGATATGTTCCGAAAGTCGGCAAATAAAACACGCCACCCGTTTTCTATATGGAAACATAAAGGCTTAGTAATCTATTGTTTTATAGATAAAACATTTAATCTCTACGGTTTACCATTTTTATCGAGCCTATTATTTTGCTTTACCTATTTCTTGTCAAGTAAACTAATTCATATTTCGAAATTGAACCCAAATACGTTCTGTACTTCTGAAAAATGAGTGCAATGAGTTTTTGTAGTAAAATCTGTTATATTTAGATAGGGACTTAACCATTGTTTTTAGCATTCAAAACCAAATCCTCGTGAAGTCAAACAGCTAGTAAAATTTACTGTTAATAAACCTTACCGATCTTCCCAGTCTTCGATTAGCCAATACACATTTTGCATTTTCAAATAAAAATCAAGCAGCAAACGCTTCTCCACGGAACACTTAAGTGTGGATCACACTGATCTATGTATGTGCAAAATTATTTTAATTTTATATTTTAGATGCTTGAGCGATACACATTGTAGTTTTGGAAGCACAATATACAATTCCTCATATTTGCTCAGGCATTTATTTTTTGTCAAAAATCGATTTCATACTGACTGGATAAAAAAACGCCAACCGTCAAATAGAGTAGTAATCATGAACAATTTTGACCTTGAGATTTTTGCAGATTTACCATTCGGTATATCACCGAAGTTCGAAAAAGTGGTTTCAAAAAGGTTCTGTGTGTGCGTCTGTGCGTGTGCCTGTGTGAATGTGGTGCCGTGCAGACTAAATGTTTGTTGGTTTTCTATAACACAGACGGACTGGACTGATCGGGATAAAACGGCATACTTAAGCTTTATTCATAAATTAGGTGATCCTAGTGAATTTTGACCGAAATCGGCTCACCGGAAGCAGCAGCCTCCTTAGAGGATTAAAATAAAACGATTGTAAATTAAATTTCTAACAAAATTAGTTCAGATCATTTTAAATTTTACCGGAAATGACGGTTTTTAAAAAAAAGTTTACTGCATCAAAATTCTACAGTCCAGGTGGATTAACTATTCGGAACGAAATTTTATATTTTTGTTTGTATTGGGTCTAGTTTCTTTTTATTCGCTGTATTTTTGAAGCTGCAGCTAAAGCGGAATTGTAAACAAGAATTTTGAGAAGAGGAATTTTCTAATATGTTAGACGATGATTTTGAATTTGGCATTGTTCAATGAAATTATGCTATTTCTTAACCACTAAATATTTTTGCAATTTGATTTTTTAAAGCGGAACTGGGCTGTTTCTTAACCGATTGTGTGAATTTGTTGAAGAAGTTCTGAAATGAATTTTAGGCAAATTTTACTTATATTCAATGGAGACATAACCCCTTCTTGGAATGTAGATAGATATTAAAATTTGGTGCGCCCAGAAGAGCTTGTCAAGACTATAATTAAGAAATTAGTAAAATAAAACAAAGATTTTGTAAATCGTAGCAGCAATATTGCTTAATCGTTAGTAAAATCCTTAAAAGACAATAATACATAATATATCATCTCTGAAAGTCTCCTACAATTGCCTTTTCCGATTGCAGATGAAGAGTCACACTCTTACCTCATTAAAGTAGCACATTCTTTACACTCTTAATGATTTTCCTATACACTTTTTCCTGATCACCACAAACTCTCTCCTTATCTAAATAAAGACGTTACAACAGCAAACGCTGATTTTTTTAATATTCGACTTTCGACTCACCCTACTGCCCACGATAATGCTATTAAATTTCGCTGTATCTTTTATAATGTTTAATGCCTTTCAAAGTAGGAGGTGCAACTGTTGAATGGGTATCAGGCTGATTAGGCAGATTATCGACAAGTGGTGAGTTCCATCCAGCTGTTAAAGCTTACTAATACTTTTAACTTTATTGAAGGCATTCCTAAATATTTTTGGGGATTTTGATTTCCGCGATTTTCATAATCCATTATTTCAAGGCCATTATAATTATATCAATCACAAAAGTAACAGAAACACTAACAAAAAATTTTTTCCGTTTAAAGTTCCTGTGCTTCTCTATAGAGGGTAGACGGAAATTAGCAACGAACACACAAAATTTGACTTTTTGTAAAGAGAAGCAAAATCGTAAATATCAAAAAATAATAAGCAGTCATTTCCGTAATGGACAAAAATAAATACATTTAATATTCATAATTTGGTACCTCTGGGGCAACACAAAATGTGAAGGGGAAGATTTGTTTTCAAAGTAAAATATTTTGGTTGGTTGGTTTTACTCTCTAAGTAAGCCGCCTCGAATTCTTTAAATTAAAAAGTTCGATTGTCTCATCGGATTGCAGTGATCAAATCGTAGGTCAAGTGCGTTCCATAACTAGCACCAAATTCAGGGTGAGAATCGTCAGCGAAAAATACTAGCGACTCAGGACCCATTTATTGAAGCCTTGATACATCCATGAGTCTCTCGATAGATAAAGCACCGATAATGAATTATCGAAGAAGAAGGGAGCTATTTGTCATTAACTATCTGAATTTCTGGTATAGATGAACTAAATAAATTAAAGATTTGTCTATGCTCTGTAATCAAATCATGAGTGTTCTACGTGACAATGCACCGCAGTCGAAAAGCAGCAGAACAAGCCGTGCCTATACGATTATACGTGAAATGAGGTGCACTTGGTTTGCACTTGCATATGAGTCGAAGACACAGCACCGGTAATAAGGAAACAAGCCATACTTTGTAGACTGTAAAGTTTCGTAATAACGGAGATTTATTTAACCACAGGTTATCAAACAACAACTGTAAGATAGCCTAGATAAAACTAGAGATTTGGAAATAAACATCCCTTGAAAACAAAGCCAGATTGCCGCAGTTTAACAAGTAACTCATCAGTAACCAATAGCCACAAGAGAAGTGATAAAACATTTCCCTGGGGCAACCTTTAGCAGCTTTAACAGAAATAACAAGATCATCTAGTGCGGCCACAGCACTGAATACCTAAGTATGGATCAAATTCATGTAACGCTGGTTTGGTCAATGCCAACATTTGCGCAGGTAATTGATGGTAGAGAAAGTTGTACTATCAACTGCACCCACAATATCTCAAAAAGTGCCCTCAAGAAACTTCTAAATACTAAGCGATCTTTCAATCCTTGTAACAAATTCATGCAGAGCAGTTTATTCACCCTATTTACCAACTCTCTTCTCCCAACAAGCATTTTGAGTGCTACTGAGTGGGTGGACGTATAATATCTTACTAAGTGATTGGACGATGTGCCTTGAGGTCGGTATAATCCGATGTATCAGCTTTTGGGGTGAAAACAACATTACAGGAAACCCATGTTGTAATTTAGCAGAAAAAACTCTAGCCGGACCACCTGATTTATAAGGTGCGACAGATAATAAACCGCAAAGCAAAATGTGGAGCTTCTAACTTTTAGCGATATGCGACTGCTGTTTTGTGCGATTATAGCGTGATGAGGACGAGGAGACGTCTTGTCCGATGAGCTGCCGTGATCTTTTAGCACTTCCTCCATATGGCCCAATTCCAGGTATTTTTGCATGAAATTGTGGTATTCAAAGCGGAGTTTGATCAAGAGGGGATAAGTTGTCATGAAGACTGTACATCTTCCGTCTTCGTTGCAATAATGGGTTGTAGTACCGTTTCATTCTATCTGTCGATGGTAGTACACCTTGCCGAAGAGGATGTACCCAAGTGTCGTATTTTGGGAAAAAGGCGAACCGCTACACCGCTGATGCAACCATCCTTTTGTAGAATCCCAACTAAAAGGTCTATCTTGTTGGGAAGATAGTAATGAGAATTGGCAAGTTCCAACTACTCCAAGTGTGACCATTGATGAGTGTCAATAGATGGGAGACGACGAAAGCTGTATTCAAGATGAAGAATGTTGAATCGATTCCCGAGCCTTTCTCAAATTCAACAATTGAACGCGGCGTGGGCGTCTCATTCGTACAGACTATACTGATTGAAAGCATGGCTGGTTTTCTCACTAATTCAAAACTAGTTGATGTACTTTCCGATATGAAATTGACTTGAGATTCCGAATCGAACCGACTCGAACAATGAAGTTTTGATTAGAGTGCGATACGATAGTGATTGCTATAGCGAGCAGTACGTCCGTGAATGGCGATGCGACATGGGTTGTGGTGACCTATGTTTGATGTGATGAATTGTGTGAATTTGCGTGTGCTATCTTTTGTTGCAAACTCACAAGCTGGATTTACAAGCCGAACTGGTGTAACCTGTGATGAGTGGACTTGTTGATTGTGTGTCAGATTTGCGAGCGCATTGCAGTTGCGAGCGTGTGACGAATACGATGAGGACGAAGCTTCCTTTTGCGACTGCGTGATTATCTTGATCTTGTTCTGGTTATGTAGATCACCTCGAGCGATTTTCATTGAGTGTTCAGGAAATTGATCTGATCCTGGTAAGCTATATACTATGCCCGGGTAAATGACATCTCTCATTGTCGATGGGTTTCTGGATCCAAACTATTGGCGATGATATTAATTAAAATGATATCCCATGTCGTGACCGGCACTGGTAAACCTTTCAGACAGCGAATAGTGACGGTCGTTGTATCAAGACTCGAAGAACCATAAAAAGTTTAAGCGTATGTCGATTATTCAGATTTGATTTGTTGTTTTGTTGAACTGTCCGTGCTGCTAAAATAGACATTAGAAGTACAAGAAGGGTTTTCACCTAAATATTGTGACAACTGCGTAAGGTGTTGTTCGATTATCGGTTATAGGGTGCCCACCGATAGGTGTCACCACCGAGTGTTGAAATATTGTCGTGATCATATTTTAAGCACAAAGCTGAATCGCACTACTGAACATGCATTGCTAAAAAATCTTTAAGGTCAAAATACATTTTTACAATATTAGATTCTTTACGGAAATATGTTCTGTATCTATCATCTACCGTAAACTGGTACTGTGTCTAATATTGGAAAAATGTGTTTTGAACTTAAGTTAACAACAATCAAAACCGAAGTGTAGCTACACAAATTATCGAAAAGTGTAGCTACACAAATGAACGAAAAGTGTAACTATTAAAAAGTGTAGTAATGAGAGCAAGGTGAGAACAGCAAATCTTTGCTAAAAAGATTATCAAGAATGTTAATTAGATGCAGATATTTTACACTGATATTTACACTTTTTTATTGCTACACTTTTTATTATGTAGTTACACTTTTTGTTAATTTGTGTAGCTACACTTTTCGTTAAAAGTTCACTACGGTACAATACGTTTCGTGCTGGAACACAGTAAAGTTCAACAGTTCTTCATCCACGTAAAATAAAAATTATGGAGAAAAAAGAAGATAACTAAGAACATTTGCAAAATCAAAATCGTGAGCATGTATTCAGACAAAAACAACATTTCTACGATATTTGCTTTGGAGTAGCAAAACAATGTTAAATACCAATTCAATTAGATTTTGACTGTCACTATTTGGGAACTGTGAGGAGGGCTGTAAGGAATGCTCCCAGAATAAAAGCATGTGAAGTTATCCCAGTTTTTCATCCCAGGAATTTTTTTTTGTTATTATTTACGCGAAAATATTCTTTTCCATCCCAGTTTTTTTCCTTTTATACCTCTATAAGACGATTAAAATTATAAACACAACAACAAATTATCCCATCCCAGTTTTTTTCGTTTATTTGTTGTTCATGTAAAACAAATTCATCATTGGAAATAATGAATTGGGTTTCGGCAATATGATGTATGTTTTCAGTTCGAGATAACAATACGCCAAAATATTAGGTTAAAATTTTAAGGGTAACTTATAATGAGGACCTCAGTTCTAGCCGTATGTTAGGATTGGCACAAACTTCAAGCTTCGATATGGCCCCATATACATTTATATGAAAATCGTCTATAACTTCCAAACCACTCCTGGGCCGGAAATGGCGATTGATGTTTTGAGATGATACGTAATTAAGTGACTGCTGACCAAGTGGCCAACACCAGCCGTATGTTCAAATTTGAGTAAATGGCCAAGTTCCAAAATCTCAGGTTAAGTTAAATAAAAATGTGTATCTCTTAAGAACATTCTAGGCCGAAAATGATTTCTTAGGTTTTGAGTTGGTAATGATAAGGGTAAACTATGGTGAGCACCCCAGTGCCAGCCGTATGTTATAATTGGCATAATCTTCCAGCTTCGCTATGGCCCCATATAAATTTGTATGAAAATCGTCTATAACTTCCAAACCACTCCAGAGGCCGGAAATAGCGATTGATGTTTTGAGATGGTACGATTAAGTGATTGCTGACCAAGCGGCGAGCACCAGCCGTATGTTCAAATTTGAGTAAATGGCCAAGTTCCACAATCTCAGGTTAAGTTAAATAAAAATTTGTATCTCCTAAGAACATTCTAGGCCGGAAATGACTGGGGTGCCAGGAGGGCCTGCCCGGAATTCTAGGCCGGAAATGACTGCCTATTTCCGGCCCTGTAGGGGTTCGGACGTTATAGACGACTTTCATATAAATTTTAATGGGGCCATATCGAAGCTGGAAGATTGTGCCAATTATAACATACCGCCATTTACTCAAATTTTAACATACGGCTGGTGCTGGCCACATGGTCAGCAATCACCTAATTACGTACCATCTCAAAACATCAATCGCTATTTCCAGCCCAGGAAGGGTTTGGAAATTATACACGATTTTCATATAAATATATGTGGGGTCATGTCGAAGCTGGAAGATTGTGCCAATCCTAACATACGGCTGGCACTGAGGTCCTCGTTATAAGTTACCCTTAAAATTTTAAACTAATACTTTGGCGTATTGTTATCTTGAACTAAAAATATACAAAATTGTTATTGCCAAAACCCAATTCATTATTTCCAATGATGAATTTGTTTTACATGAACAACAAATAAACGAAAAAAACTGGGATGGGATAATTCGTCTTATAGAGGTATAAAAGGAGAAAACTGTGATGGAATAGAATATTTTCGTGAAAATAATAACAAAACAAAATTCCTGGGTTGAAAAACTGGGATAACTTCACATGCTTCCAGAATAATCTTAATCAAGTTTAGCAGACTAAGAGAACTAACAGATATAAACCAGTCTGGATGAAGTTTATAGAAGCTTACATATGATAATCTTCGTGTATCATAGTCGCAGCATAGGCGAAGCCCCACAATTTGATTTCACGGTATAACACACATACATCGATAAATCCGTGTAATAGGTAAACCCTTTACGTCTCGTTGCACAAAAGCTTTATTGATTGGCTTGAGGGAAATTGCCTAATGTGTAAATATTGAAGTGCTAATTTAACCAGTCCTAAATGTGGTCTGCTCTGAAGTGATATTTGGCACGCTTGACGTCTTTTGTGATGATTATTTCACCTGGTGTACTCGTTTTCACTTAGTGATACTACGACTAATATCCGTTTAACTGAATATATTATTATTCAGACATCGATAGAACTACTATAAATATTCATAACCTAATCCACTTCCAAGACTTGAAACATTTACGAACAAAGCGCATACAAATTCTAAACAATTTCGATGATGTATCAATAAAAATATTCCAAACGGCTAATTGATATAATCTTCGCACACTATACACATACAGCTGGCTAATACTCATTTCCGGTATATTTACAAATCTAACATAAAGTATAGATAAGTAAATTAAACAATTTGCGGTAATGGTAATAATGATTCCGCAAAATATAATTTAAAGGCGATCGCCAGCACAAAAAGCAGTGACACACATTCGGCGGAATGTTTTTTTGCTGTAATTTGCAAAATTAATCGTACCAGCGCAAAAAAGACCATAACAAAAGCCATTTGTACACTAAAAATTACTTTCAAATTCGAGGTTTAACCCAATTCTTTTAGTGTTTTGGTTTTGTTCTGTTATGTTTCCAATTCAACATAATTATATGTTTTATGTACAATGAATTGCATATGTATGTGTTAAGTAGTTTTAAATACAACGATTTCTCACTCGTGTTCTCTAACCTTTTTCCGACGCGGTTGAATTGATTTTGGATTTGGTGTACCTACTTATCTGTAGAAAACTGTTACATGAAACCATGGAAGACGCAATGGAGAACATCGAATTTTTGATTTATTTAAAATTAATTAGATAAGACATTAAGAAGATATATTTGGTTTTATGTATACAGTTAATTACCAGGTATAATTACTGTATATACATACAAAATGGTATTTCGTTGGTTCAGTGGCCTCCGCACAGTTCTAACATACCGCACACAATCAAAAATTCTTTATGGTATGCGGTCGCCCCAAAATCAGCAATGTCAATATAAAAAAACGTGACATTTATCTCAATCACGATTTGGTGCAGATTTGACGGTTCGATAAAATTCCTTTAAGAGTGTTGCTCGACTATATAATGTGTTGCCGCCGCTTAACAACAAACAATAATGAAATAATAGATTTCCGGCTTACATTTGTCACCTAATTTTAAAGAGACACACACACACAATTTAGCTCTAAATTTACGATTTGTTAGCATTTGACATATTTTTGTACTTATAAATAAACAGGTAAAGAAATCGAATTTTGAAGTCTTATGAGTATGTAAGACGTTTAGATATTCTATAAACGTTATTTAGTAAAGCATGAAATATGGATTTTTATTTTATGGTGACGGTCAACAATGGTGATGTTGGGAAATGTATGGCTGAAACGCAAGTTTATCGATTGATTAATATTTTTATTTCAAATAAAATTACTAATATTGGAAGTATTGGAAGATGTTTTATTATTAACGTATTCCGTTGAACCCAATTACTTGTGGCTTAGTACTTCTTAAATACAATTCCCACCAGGGTTTAACAGTCTTATCAAATTTAGTTTAATCAGGAACTTAGAACTTCAGATCATATAAGGGAGTATTACCAAAATCGGGAGCGTAGCGAGGTTTAGAAGTAATGGGTGGTACGAGAGTAATGGAAGGTAGTGACCTATATAGACATCTATAATTGTTTGAATGGGTAAACCAAAGTGACTCCCATGTTGTTGCCGTATTTTTATCGTCAAAATATAATTTGAAATGCTCGGGCGATAAGTAAACAATTTCGCTTATTGCATGCAAGACAACGATAAGTTCAAACATTAATTTTACCATGGGAGGAATTAATTTTACCACCATATTTAGAGAAAATCCCAGCTCTTGAGAAAGTTGGTTTTTACTTATCGTTTTATTGTCCGCAAAGAGCGATCTTCTGAGCCCTAATCAAATTATTATTATTTTTCATTTACTTTTAAGTTCCAATCTTCAAAAGAAACGGTTCTAATCTCACAAGGTAATCAGACGTTCGATCTGGAAATTGGCAAAGGCGAGAAATTCACTGGAAATTTGGTAACATCGCGAATTTCCAGTAAGAAAATTGGTTGACCAGTTTTAACAGTTTTTCATGATACACAAAATGAATCGAAAAATTAAAACAGTTCCGATTTACTTAAAATTTGGTAAGAAATATATGTATGTGACCAAAAACTTTTCTAACACTATTATTACCATTGTACTAATCCGGAAAACTTGCATAAAATGAAAATCGAAAATTTTCATTAAAAACTTCTTTACAAATGTTTTTAATTCTTGATTGATTTTGTAAAAATTATTCTATAGCAAAGCATTAATTTGTCATCAGCGCCAAAGCGGCGATTTTGTGAACTAAAGTGCTGGTAATAAAATTGTTGCTTTGCCAAAACCTTTCTACCATGAATAATTTATATGTCACATGATTTTATTGGAATGAGCTAAGTGCTTCCAGCGCCACAACATTTTTGGGTACTAACGTGCGTCAACTTATTTTGTGACATTTTTCAAAACTTTTGAATGATACCGGGCACGTATATATTCTATACCAAAGAAATAATGTGTTACCAGCATCAAAACGTTGAATTTATGAAATAAATTGCTGATAAAAAAATTGTCCCTCCTCCAAAATCTTAAAAACGACATCCCACATGATCATATCATAATGAAAAAATATTCATATCATAATGCGCACCACAATGGTAGTTTGGAGTACTAATATGCTTAAATAAATTTGTGACATTCTCCAAGACCTACCAGCGCCAAAATGACGGATTTGTCAGCAAAGTGTATACAACAATTTGTGTTTTTTCTAAGCCCCAATGATATGTACATGATTATACGAGGTCGAGAAAAATTTTAACTGTTTCCAATCCTACAACAGTAGGTTGGAATACTATGTTCCTTCAGAAAAATTTACGGCATTCTTCAAGACCTTCCCCATGATATACGATACGTATATATCACGTGATAATTGAATAATTGGCTACCAGCGCCAAAACGGTGAATTTGTGAAGCGCTGATTACAAAATTCTTGCTTTTCCAAAATCTTAAAAATGATATGCCACATGGTTGTATGGAAATAATAAAAGTTGTAACGCTTCCTGCGCTACAACGGTAGGTTTGAGAACTAAAAGGATCAAACAAATTTACGGCATTCTTCAAGAAAAGGTCTAGAAGAACGCTATGCGACAAGTATATATTTTATAATAAACGAGAAATTAGATACCATCGCCAAAATGGGGGCTGTATGGACTAAAGTTGGGTCGAAATTGTTGTCTGATGCAAGACCGAGATTTTTGGGTTATTGCAGGTACCTGACTTCCTGGAGTTAAAGATCCCAAAATCTTTTCAATTCTAACGAGAATTAAAAAGAAAAGTAGATTGGCGAAAATAAATTCGAATGGCATAAGCCATTCTTCAAATATCATCGATTCAGACATCCAGACTGACGGACTTCAATAACGTAGTCTTATAGATTAGAGAACAGTGGGAATAATCTCAAAAATTTTGAACAGGATTTAACTCATAAAATAACAATACATGTATCTAATAATTGTCGCTGTGACACGTATTTATGGGTTGGGCTTGAATCCCGTATATAATCCCATTTTCTTCCAACATAACTAATCCCATCATAATCAGCTAAAAAATGGCAGTTCCGTCCTATATTTCAGAATTTCTTTCAAAAATCATTTTAGAAAACCATTTTCATTCAGCATACACAATCCTATCATAATCGAATAAATAATGGCTGAGTTCCGTCCCAGGTGGCCAAATTCCAGAACTTTTTCAAAAATCATTTTATAGTCCCATTTTTATCCATCATAACCAATCCCGTCATAATCGGCTAAAAAATGGTAGCGTTCCGTCCTAAGTGGCCATATTCTAGAATTTCTTCCAAAATCATTTTATAATTTTTATTTTAGTCGGTTAAGAACTAGCAGGGTTCTGTCCCCATATTTCATGACTATATTTCAGAACTTCTTAATCAAATCATTTTAGAATCCCATTTTTATCCAACATACTCAATCCCGTCATAATCGATCGGTTAAGAAATGGCTGAGTTCCATCCCAGCAGGGCATATTACAGAACTTCTTCCAAAAATTCTTTTAAATTACTTTAAATTTGCTTAATTTCTACATGATTGACTAAGTCATCAGTATAATATTTTATAAATTAATTATCATATTTTACGGGATTTTAAAATGTGGGATTTTGAAGTACGGGATTTTGAAAAATGTGATTTTGAGCCTCTCCCGTTCAGTGCTTAGTTCGAGGGATATCTTAATTTTGTATGACTTTCGAACGAATTTATGCATGTTCCAAATTTCTCATCTTTACTTGCATTTTGATTTGCCACGCTTGGGAAAAAATTGGAACGTCTTATCTGACTTCCCACTTCTTGTGGCTCTCTATGAGTTATTTGGTGACGTTCACATCTTGACGCTCTTCGTTGGTTACGTTTTCGGCCACTTTCGCAGCGAAAACAAAGCGTTCATTTCTCCTGAAGTGTTTCCTGGATTGTTTGATATAAACTTTCTGTTTCGTTGTAGAATTTTTTATTAGGTTTGTGATTTCATCTTTGTCGAATGTTTCCTTTGAACTTATAATTCTTTTGAAGTGTGGAAAGATATCTTCCAAAATTGTCAAATCCATGCAGATTTGAGATCTTTGAAAGTTAGTTAGTCCCTGTAATAGTTTATAGGCCAGTCTGAAAAGTGTATAAATAGTCGTCAGATGTGTCCGTCGAATGAACTGTTTGGATATCATTACCGTTAGCGGGCTGGTTTTCTGACCTTATACCAGATTCACATGAAGTGTTATCTGTTGCTTCATTACAATGCAGTTCATGGTTTATTGATCCGCCACAACGTTTGTTCTGTTTTCTTTATAGACTACGTTGTAATCGTAGTTTTCTAATTCTCCATCGTAGAATTAAAGGTTCGAGGCTTGTGGTCGGTTATACCAACGTAAATTTGTAGGTTGGTACTAATTTGAACCAGCTGTTGAATAGTTATGTCGTTGTTCAATTTTTAGAACCCCGAGACTAACCAGTCACGATTGTTCAACAATATTGAATTCAATTTTTTAATCCATTTTTGTGTTCATGTTTGCCATTGATTCAGAACGCAGTATTCCATCAACAAGTTTGTGTGTTCCTAAAAGATTTATGAAGTAAGATTCCTGGATGAATTATGGCGCCAGTATCGATTAAAAGTGTTATTGTACGTTTCAATTGCTCGCTATAGAACTTTAAATGGGGAAGAAAGTTTAATCTTTATTGTCGGAGTTCAGACTTGCTTTGAAAATTTTCTTCCTGATACTCCTGGGAATGATCGTTGTTCATAAGTGATGGTAAAGGTTTCTCAGCCTCTTGTATAACCTCGTGTTTAATTATGTTTTTTTATTAAATGTATTTTTGGAGCTCATTGAAATATCCACATCCATAGGGATGGGTTTTTCCCAGACTGAGTAAGTTTTTATTGATTGGTTTATGTTACCAGTTGTGTGTTTTGTGGTCCAAAGTGGGAATTAAATTGGTTAGATTGTTTACTTGAGTTATTGGAAATTAACTCGTTGCAATTGAATTTGCACAAAAATGCGTACTCATTCTCGGTTGCTTTAGGTTTTGCTGTTTGAGCGTATCCGAAGTACGGTTTTCTCAAGCCCGAAATAAAGGTGGCTTTGATCATGCTTTGATGTTCTGCATTATTTCTTTCATACTGTTGAAGTAGCTATGAAAATGCATATTTTTATTTTGTTTGGTCGCCCAAAGTTGCGCCTTATAGAAGGATAATTCTTACCGATCCCATAAGGATTCCAGCAGAATTTCTTTAATTTATCTAAATATTTTAAGGTTGCCTGCTAAACATAACGTGTTTTTGGCGTTCCCCTTTATTTTATTATTAATCGCCTGCAGCTAGAGACTGAAATGTTGTTCCGATACTAACGGTTTTAATACACTGAGTGATCCTCCACAGTTTTTAGCCAAGAGGTTAGTTGTTTGCGATTGTTGACAACCTCGGGGATTTGATCCACGCGCGATTGTTCAACTTTTTGGTTTAACTACGCCAATACTTGATCGTGTTCAACCAGTTTTTGATGAAATTTAATGTTGCAGCACTTGCTCCATTTCTAGCATTGAGTCGATTTCCACTAAAAAATCGATCTTTTAATTTATTTGGCTTTTTGTGTCTATCTTTTGGTCAGAAAAAATTTTCACGACCTCTATGTGGTAGTAGACATAGTTGGCTGTTCTTCGTCTATCTTGTAGTGCGTAACGGATTATTTTGTTTATTATTTTAGCGATAAAGTAAATTAATAAAAACAATCTTACCTTGTTTTTGCTGTCGTTAGCTGGTTCGACGATAGCATGTGGTGTAACGCGGCGTGATACACTAATCCTCTAGGCGGTTGAAAACATTCAGCCCGAGATATTACGAAATTTTATCTCTTCTTCAATTTCACCCCCAAATGCCACTAAAAATAATACAGCACAGAGCGAGTATTTGAATCCCCTTTAGTACAAGATATTCTCTGACTGTAGTCTTTATATTTCCAAAGAAAATAACTAGAGCGAGTATATTCTGCTCCCTTAAAAATAACAATTCTCTATGTTATAATCTTTCGTAAATAGGATTTTCAGAAATTGAGAATAAAAATTTGAAGAAGAAATTTATTAAATTATGTAATGGAAATCACTGGAAATTAGTTTTTATTTACTAACTAGCTGAATTGCACAAGAGAAATTAGAATTACATACTTTGAACTACGGATATTTAGCAGGTAGTTTCATGACGTCACTGTAGTTGCAATCGTATATACGACAGGAATTCATTTTGAAATTTTAGAAAATCAATTTACCGCGGCCCCTAGACCCAGGTGCCCAGCTCTAATTTTCACAAACTCAGAAACCTTCGTGGGCGTGCACATAACCTCTCATCAACGTTTCTTTGCAATCGGATGAATAGATTTCTCAGACGATTGTTTACAGACAGACTTACAAATTTATTAGGTGTGCAAGTAAAAACTCGGCTTTTTTTTTGGTCAAATTCAGCTTTATTGAAAATATGATTGCTACAAAGATGATGAATGCCTTCGCGATAGGAACTTGGTGGTTTCGAAGCAAAATAGTCATTGAGCCATTTTTGTACATCTTCAACTTTCGTGAATCGCTGGTCTTTCAAATATGATGACATCGATCCGAATAAGTAATAATCAGAGAGAGCCAAGTCTGGGTAATACGCCGCATGCCGTAAAACTTCCCAGCCCAAGCGTTGTCATGCAGCAATATTACCCTCCACCATCCTTGGCCCGTAAATGGTTTTTTTCCTTCAGAACATCACTTAATTTGATCCATTGGGTCTGGTAACGTTCAGATGTAACAGCTTGACCAGGTTCCAGAAGATCGTAGTAAATGACTACTTTCCAATCTCACCAAATACACAGTAACACTTTCTTGGCATGAATATTCATTTTTGCAATTGATGTTGATGGCTGGCCTGGAGGAACCCATGGTGTTCTACGTTTATGATTATCGTACAAAATCCATTTTGTGCATAAAATGCAAGGCGAATCGGAAACTGAACACGCCTAAATTGAAACGGTAAGTCGGTTGGAATCAGTGGTGGTAGTATTACAATCACCTTGAAATTTTCCATTGCCAATGTCTAATATTTATTTGCTTGGAAAATACGTCCACCAATCCGACATTTCGTAACGTGACTCACTTATTCGTTGTTACCTTGAGAGTTTTCACATATCTCCACAAATTCGATTACTTTCATTAGCAGCTGTGATGACTGATAGCGTTTGCCGAAAATCGCTGGCCAGCAGAATCAACCTATCTCCAAAAGGGTCCTGATTATTGCGCAAATCTTTTAACGTTCGATCGAGTACCTTCAATGCTCGTTTGTGGGTCATCGTACACTCATCCCAAATGATTATTTCGCAATTCTATAGTACTTTCGCCATTGCTAATTTTTTGGAAATGTTGCACGTCGGTTCATCTATTGTTTGGAAATTCAGTGACAGTTTGAGCGCGTTGTTCTAACAATCTGGCAGCGATCTCAGATGATGCTACGGCCAGCACTATTTGACTTTGTGTGCCAATCGATGCTAAAATCAATGAAATTAGGAACGTTTTGCCAGTTCCGCCAGGTGCATCGAGTAAGGAGATTTCTCCGTCGCCGTCGTTGACTACTATCATCAATGGGTCATACGTGGTTTTCTGCTGCTGATTAAAAAATTGGACTTTTGTTCGTTTTTATTGACTCAAAGCATTTCGATCGTACTGCCGTTCTCGTTCAAATTCTTGATTGAATACATCGTGAATGGGATAAAACGGCGCAGGCATCCTTAATTCGTGCAACATCTTGCCGAACTTCGTCAGGCACAAATCCTCTGTAAAAATCCGCTGCGTTGTAATTCTCCGCGTTAAATTCATGTTCGGGATTCGAATTTGATACGCGGTAGACATCCTCGAGCAAATGTAAACACTGACATGCTTCTCGATATGTGGCTATGTTGATGATGCCATGTGAAATATCTCGGCATCTCCGAGTAAAGCATTGTCGCGGGTGGTCGTTCAGCTCTCTGCACCGCGTTTGCTGCCGTGAAATAAAATCGTGTATATTCTCCAAGTGCACAGCTAAATGGACCACAGTGGAATGACGTTCGTGTATAGAGAATTAAAAGATTCTCCAAACCGCCTCATTGCTGCTGACCTATCTTCCCATCTGTTATTGCGAAAATTCATCGTTGGTATCAGGAACTGCAATACCAAATACGGCAAAATCGCTTATTTTCGTGACGTATTTGATGAACTTGGCAGAATTGCAGTACTCAACATTGCAATGCGCTTTGAATATTTTGGAAAGCGGCGTCGAATTTGGAACAATCCAGCTGTTGTCGAGGACGTGATGTCCTTATTTTTGACTTTCAACGTTACCGTTCTCCCGTTATCTTCTGCAGAGCGACGACGATATGGGAGAACCGTCATTGCCTATGATTATGTTAGTCAACAAAACACGCGGAGAGTTTGGAGTAATTGTTTTCGATAATATACGGTCGTCCTTTCTTCATACAATTCTGGATCTGTTTCGGGATCAGGAATCTCTGCGCAAATGATGGCGTCAATTTGATCCGGTCTTATTTTCTCGACCTTCATGCCCCTTCACAGAGTTCATCCTACATCGCAAGTCTCCAAAGACACGATACTTCACAATGAAGTCCATGAGTGCCTTGACTTTCTGCTTAAATACTCGTGCTGTATAATATCGTGGCGATCGCTGGATGATTGACCGGGTAGTAACAGCTGCGTGATTTCAATCCATTTTGGGTTGCTAGTGAAAGTGATGAATAAGTCTGGTCGACCGTATTGACGCACGTACGTCATCGCATCTTGCGCATAGTCGAGGATGTGTCTTGGGCTTCCAACATACGCTGGCAAAATGATACGTCAGCCGACATTGTTTATATTTCAACGGCAAACTGATGAAACAATCTGCGGCATTTCAATATGTTTCGATGAATTTTCAAACGCTAGGCATAAACATTCATCGAGCTGACCTTTTTGTTTGTTTCTTGATCTGTAAATAAATAATGAACTTTTGTTAGGAATCGAATTGAAAAACAATTAACAACATTGCTACAACATTGATCAAAAATGATATCCATCCTTTCCTCGGCAAAATATCAGCGTGTATTTTAATGCATCATACGAATGATGGGTTTCGCAGATACGGTGAAGGTTATCATAATCACGTCGTCGAACCACAATGTCGCGAGACTCCAAATTATCGCCAACAACCACCGGTCTCTTGTCTACTCTCATATTGATTGTGTTCATGTAAGAGTTGTTGCAGTTGTGTAATAATATCGCGCTTTGACGACCAATTCTTAATTTATGAGCCTCGGAGGTCCACATTATTCCCTAGTGGACTTGGCGGTGAAACGTTGTGAATCGTTGTGAAACGTTGATGTGGGTTTGTGTGTATTTGATGTGTGTTATAATCGAAAACGAACTTACCTAAAAAGTTGGGTTAAAACCTCGTGCTTCGATAATATTCGCCCTAAATGATATCATTTGGAAGGAACTTTTGTACTTTTGTATATTCTGCAAGAAATGCTTCGATCGAGGTTCTTGGCCAGAAAGCAATGATGTCAGTGGCTCTGGTGGTGGTGTCCGAAACCTCAAAGCATTGCAATGTTGACAAACAGGGCTCATTGTTCCGAAGTCGCGTAAGCTCCAACTGAGCGAGTTGAACTCGACTGTATCCGTTATTCCGGAGTCATAATGGACCGCACTTGAGATGTTCTTATTCGATTTGCCTCATCGACGGAGCAATACCAACTGGTAGCATTTTTCCAAAGAAATAAAATAATTTACCTTAAAAGTTTATGTTAAAACCTCGTGCTTCGGAATATCAGCTTACAACGACCTTCAATAAATTCAAATTGATGAATTTTGAATGCACCAAAGATATGATCAGCGTACCGATAACACACTGAACTATCGCTTTCAATTAAATTCTTTTTCTTAAAGTATTCAATGCGTAATTTGTTGTTGTTATGAGAACGTGTGACAGTAGAACTATCAAACTGAACGGCGACGCCATCTTGGCCATTTTTTCATACATAAATACTACCCAAATTTTCGATTTTTCCGGTGGGTTTTCCCAAAATTTTGTTTCTTACAAACCTAGTCCTGACAATTACGAACACAACAAACAAAAATGAGCCAAATCGGTCGATTATATCTTAGTTAATTCTCCTAAGAGGTAAAATTCTATTTAGCGAAAAGTAAGAACCTACTTCTTTCTCACGTTGTGTGTGTTATCAACCTTTTTTATTGATCATATTTCAGACATGTTCGTTCTTGGTATTTACTGTTCATCAATATTACTTGACACCTTACATGTGTGGCACTGTGTTGTTAAACTGTCAAATCGTAAAAACAGAAACAAATGATACAACAAAAGTTAAAAGTTTAAGCAAGAAACTCGAACCCTCAAAGAATTGAAATAGTATTTGGCACGAGAGATCGAGAAGAACATGGACGAGAAGTTTATGCGAGTGCACGACGATGTAAAGAAGATTCAAAAAGAGAACCGCGCGGTCGACTGAAAATTGGCCATATGCAATTGCAGGTTGGACGGAAGTTAAATTAATTTTATTGTTAAATTTTGATTCGGTGTTTGCAGAAGATGTTTTACCTCGTTAAATATTTAGCTAATCGTACTGGATTTAAATTCGTTACAAACCTGCGGATATTTACTATTTGTATGATGTGTTTGTAAAGTTGGATTACTCTCCCCAACATTTTCAAAATGAATTAGAAATAAAACGCAGAATGCATTAATTTTTACGCTCTACTGTACTCGTAGTTGCATGTTATTTGCAGTATTACCTATTTGCATCGTAATGAAGACATCAAAACTGCTAACCAATTACTCTTTAGCCGTAATCGATCATAAAAGTGCCTCAACAATTAATATCTCGCCTATATTTTTCTATGGACAGCAATTTAGATGTAACGTAAAAACGCACGACAGGCCAAAGACAAGAATCTTCCGATCACGTATATCACACCAAAAATATTGAAAGTGTTTAACAATCAATTATAACGCACTTGAATTACATGTACACCATTATTGTACGGAGTGCCGGAAGTAAAATATGACACCCCCTCCAAATATGATTACAAATATCCGTTCAAATAATTTCAAAATAATCAATTCGAGGTATAATAACTTATCGATTTGTGTTGATAATGCCGTCGGCGATATCGGTTTAAAGAAAGGCCATAATCATCTTCGTGCATCGGAAACATATTTCACGGAAATTAATTATTAAAATTAAGAAAAACTTATTAAATCAGCTGGTGGTCCAATATCCTGTAACGTAATTCTGTGCTCATATAATGCTTTATCATTATTGCCGTGCACACATCTAAACACTAGAGATCTTATAGATTTAATTGTTTATGGATGTCGAACCCAAAAAAGAAAAAAAATATTTAAGTGATTTCCAAAAATAACGTTGATCGTTGTTGTTGTTTAATTTCCGAAACATCAAAGTCGATACATGCACGCACATAAAAATGGGTGACATAAAATAAATCTGTCAGTAGGATTTACATGTCAATCACTTTATGCGTTGGACCTCCAACCGATTGCTGACAGACGAGTGTTTGTACATGAAGCACTCGCGCGACAGATACACAATCTTTTCCCAGTAATTAATTGATTATTATTAAATTAAATTTGTCTCTTATAGAGCTTTCGTGTGTGCCGTATCGCGATGCTGCTTTACTCACGATATACAAGCGACAAGTGTTTGTGACGATCGACATGAACATTTTAATGATGGTGGTAATGATTTTTAATTTAACTATAATTTGATTATGTGCCTACTTTCACTATAATTTGATGTTCTTATAAATGCATGTGAACATATGTTGCCGGATTGTTACGATAATGACAACAAGGTCGATGAACTAAAACGTTGCGTGTTATTTGTAAGATGGTGATGAAAGATTGCTGCTATAAAGTGTATTTTAAAAATTAATAAGATAAAATTTACACAACACAAAAAATATTTTGAAATTTTTAGCAATATTGCAATAATTTGGCGGAAATGCGAATTGAATGCCCTGTAGTTCCAAATTGAGGTTGCCGTTTAAAAGCGAATTAAATATTTGGGGCATTGACATTAAAAATACCATGTTGTTACTGCCTAATATGACCGAACTAAATTTACAGTATGGATTTCTATACGCAATTTACCCATGATGATTGAATTTGATTTTTAACACAAAAGATTAAGCCGTTCCCTAGGCCTTGGTAACTTTGTATGGGAAAATTAAATTTGAATGTGAGTTCCGAAATTTGTTGTGGAAAATGGACGAAGCTTTGCTTCTATAATGCAAAACAGGATACTCGCTATAAATTAAATGAAGCTTTTTTAAGAACGAATGGAGCATTTGATTTGGCCATAATTTGCGTTCTATAACCATATAGCGGTTAGAATATTGCAATTAAATATTCACATCGTACATATCGCAAATGTAACATCTCTCAACTCATTACAATTAGTGGCACAACTCTAAATCGCCACCCGGTTGTTTTACCACATATAACTGGTAAACAACATAAAACGTGGCTCGTTTTCAAATCGCCACTCATGCTGTTTATCATAATTCTCGATAAACAACATGTTTACAAAAATGAACAAACAGAAACAAGATGACCGCAGGAACGAGTACTCCCAAACGAAAACAAACGCAACACGACCATATAAGCAACAGCGAATGACGTTAAAAACTTTATTTTGTTTTAGTCAGTTAGTCTTATAGCACTCGGCGACACTAGTAGGTCAGAACAAGTTTTCTAAAAGAACACACACCAATTCGGTCTCGACCAAAAACAGTTTTCTTTTTATCTTTTTGGTGATTAGTCCCGCAACCCAATTGACTTACGTAATTCAGTTGAAACTTGCGTTTACAATCATCAATGGATTTATAATGATCATTCGGTAGCAAAGCCGAGAGTAGGTTTTGACGTTGGTACGAGTAAAGTCAGGGTTATAGTAGCAACATCTATATGTATCCTTTCCCAATCGTTTTCAGCGACCGACCAACTATAAAAATTCGCTTTCGGATTACTGGAGGTAACTTGACACGTATGACAACTTTTTACTAGTTGTGTAAGATTGTTATCGATGTTAGGGAACCAGCAGTAACATTGAGCAATTTGGTTCTTTCGTGCGACTCCCCAATACCCTTCATACAAAATTTGTAGTATGATTCGTTAGAGTGCTTGTGGTGGAAAAATGAAAATTTACGGTCAAAATATATTTTAAAAATCCGATTTGTCTCTTTCTTTAAATTGTCCGGCCATCCGTTCTGAAAAAAATTAAGGGAGTTTCGATAAAATTTGATTTTCTGACGAGGATTTTTCAATGAGCTCTTGATTTATCTGATGCGTATTAAGTAATTTTGATTCGTAATCAACAGCATTTTTATCAGGGCTCATATGTATCGTGAACGTGCATCGGCCAGTATGCCTCATTTAGAAGGTGTAGGAGAAAAGAAGAGAGAGAGATAAAAAGTAGCTTTGAGCACATTTTAAAGCGGGAGCCATTTATCAAATCGTTACAAGTTTCTCTCGTATTAATTAATTCCTTCTGGAGGGAACATGACTGGAAATGTGGAACTTTTCGAATAATGCGGAAACTGCATCGAGATGGAGGAGCTGATGATGTATTAGTTTTGAGTTTCACAATAATTCTTTCCTATTAGTTTGTTGTTGATGGTCTCAAGCTCCAATTTAAGAATTCTTCGCAGGCAACTTCGAAGCGAAGATAATATTTAGCTTCCTTATAGCAACTATTTCACACGATAATGTGAGCGCAGCTATCTAGAGGTTAAAGAAAATCAACCCGCCATATCGTGACGTGTGACAAATGTCACGGCAAGGACTCAGTTTGATGTCGCCGACTTCATCAGAGTTCAGCTGCCTCCAGCATCTCTTCCAAGTCGAATTTCAATCAATGAATACTCGACGAAGATCCGCAGTCACTGGAATCAGGGGAATATGATGTTTGACGTGAGTTACACGTCAATGCCGTTCGAAACCATGTTATAATGTTCTCCGCCGGATTTTAGATTGGCTACGAACAAGATGCTTCGATCTACGACAGCCTCGATGATCGTAAGAATCTTTCATCAGATCTTTCGGTAGTTCATCATTCGGTTGGCTTGCAGACACTTTTTAACAACCATTCAGCGGGTGTTTTGTTTGCCAACATGAAGAGGTACTTCGTCATGAAAATTGAAAAAATCTTCTACGTTGACGGTGTATCATCGAGTGCAACTCATTCAACCAATCTGTTCGCATCTGCAAGCACATCACAGTCTCGAAGAATACCGGGTTAACTCTCGTTTATATTGAAGTCATTGTGAAGGGCAACATCGTCTTGCAAGATGCTTAAGGAGATTCACAAATCAACAAAGATGGCGCTTATGAACGTTTCATCAACTTCTCTGAAGCACCAGATAAAAACCAGTCACAGGAAAAATTGGAGTTGGCTTGGAAGTCCAGTTTTGTCTTCAAATCTCGAGAAAGATGACCAACAACAGCGTGAATGATTGGTGTTAGCTAAAAGCGGATAAATTTGCATGGTATCATTTCTTTTCGTTTGGAATCAAGTGTTACAGGGCAGCTCTTTCCAGTTACGATCTCACCGCTGAATTACTTTCAACCGCGAATCATGGACAAGGACACGAGATTCCAGCTCATCGATTATCTCTTCTACGCACTTTCAATATACGAGTGTCGTCCTATCAGGGAACATATGTTGCGCAGGAATTCGTTGAGAAGTATCCGGTTGTCGTGGGCCGTCACTTCATGATTCGAGTCAACGCAATGGTGGCTTTTCTAAGATCGGACGATTTCATTCTCGGAGAAAAGTTGGTCGATCATTGGATGCGCGTCGTCCAGAATCCAGGCTCGCCTCATCAACACATGCTTGTTTGAGTTGAAGGTACACCAGAATTCGATTCACCGGAGGGAATTGCCGAATCGACGGTCATGACATGTGAGCTGCCCGAAGATCCGGAAATGCTAGTTCTGGTGCAAGGTGTTCAACGACATCACAGCGCGACAAGAACGGATTCGTAGAATGTAGCTTCAACTTGCAACGTGTGCCCAGCGAACGGATTCACTGTCACTAACACATCTGACGAGTTCATCAAAATTGGAGGTCGAACTTTCATCAACAATTCCAACCAACGTCAGGCTATTGAAATGTTGAATGGGCAACATATATCAAAGAACGAGCCGACAGAGATATCTTCCAGTTTGCGAGAAGCAAAAGAATCGATTCAAAAGATTCGACAAGAAGTCAGCAATCCCTCAGTGAACCTTTTCAAGATCGTATGCGTTTATCGACTTTGCCTTCTTCCACTGAAGCAATCTACACGTCGATGTGTCTTCAATATTACGCGCAAGCCTGAACAGCGGAACAAAGTTCTCCGCTTTGTGAATGACGATGAAGCCGGCCGTAATTTTGAAGAAATGTCGCTGATGATTGTTGACGAAGACGATGTAGATCAAGAAGCACTCGACACACCGGATGTTCTTCAAAATTCCTGCTTGCCGATTCTGTCAGAAAAAAGCCTTCTTGCTGTCGTTCGCGTGCCATACCGATTAGTGACAGCCTGCTGCGAGTCACTTAAGGAAGCATTCCTAGTGAGAGAAGATCAGCTCAAGGCTTCCAGCGCGCATATTGGGATTCACCGGACTCGAAAACGATTGCTGCGCGATAAAGTGCGGATAATCAGACTAACGCTTTCATGCAGCTGGCTTATCCAGTTATCGACGATGACAACAAAAACGAAGAACAATAATACAACGATGTTAGGCCGAACAAGAACAATTTCCAAACCGCATTGACGAAGATGAATTTTGGCCAGAGAAATTTCTTCAACCACATCCGGCAACTCATCGAGAAACAGCAGGCCGGATCATTGGAGCGCTGAGAATGTTCATCACTGGCAATGCTCGGGTCGGTGTAGCTTGGTGTGCTTACTGGAACGTGATTTAAAGCTGCTGAGACTGCCAAATCTCACCGGTGTTTACTTGAGGCAGTTGCGACTGCAAAGGCGTAATACCGAGATGATCGAACATTTAAACTCTCGTTTGCAACAACAAAAAGACAGCAAGTACCCCTTTGGCGGCATAAATATTTTGTTGTTTGATGAGTTAACGCAACTCCCGCCTGTTCGAGGCAGCGCCGTTTTCACCCAACCGAAGAGCTCAGCACCATCAACTCATTTTTGGCGAACTTAAGGAATATAATTTGTATCAATCGCAATTGAATCACTTTTTATTCTTTCGCATTTTTTCATATTTTCGCAATATGTTGGCATATTCAAATTAAAGTCACATGTAGTTTTTCCGCATTTTGAGCAACTTCTAAATTACTTAACCAGTTAACTTTATATTTGACTTCTGATCTAAATATAATATATTTGCTCAAATTAAATTGTCTTGTTTTTATTTCGGCATGTTAATTTTCTTTAAATATTGTGAACTTTTATTATGAATTTTTAAATGTTTAAATAACGCTGAAAATAAAACAACCAACGTTTTTATAATAAAATATTTTTGCTCAATTTAGGGTCAAATCGAGCTGCTCAAATACATTTTTTATTTCAAATGCTAATATTTTTATTCTTTAATTGGAACAATTTTGTTGCTCAATTTGCTTAATTTATTTGTGACTTCAGTAGCATGTCGAAGTTAATCTTAATCGTAGGTCTAAATAAAAAAACGATAAAAGTGTTTATATTTAAATATATTTGCTCAATTGAGTCACTCTATTTATTTTGGTGAAATTAATATCGAATCGAACAATTCTATATTTTGAGCAATTTTTAAATGTTGCTCAGTTTTATTTGTTTATCGTTCAAAATGTTTAATTTAACTCGAAAACAATAGTTAAGAAAGTAAAATTTTTGCTCAATTGGGGAAAACTATTCTTAGTACTATCACATTTTAACACATCATAATATATAAAAAATGGCAAATTGTTTCTAGTTTTTTGAGTACGGCAAAGAAATTTCTTACAAGAATTGAGAATCTTTATAATAAATTGGTTTATTAGTTAAATTCTTCTCGGGTAGGTAATGTAAGGGATTTTGCTAATATTGAGCAACCAGTTATCAATTTTTTACGTTAAAAAATATTTGAAACGTATGGAACGTAATTGTATTTCCGAAACGAAATTTACCATCGTGTTTTGCAGTTTCGGTTTCAATAAAAAATATTTTGAGCAACTTTGTAACAAATTGGTTTATAGGGAGTCTATTTGCATCTAATTTGAAAAACGAATGTTGGAGCAGTATTCGAGTCTCGTAGATTCTGGTTCAATAAACTACATTGACGTACCGTCAACAAGCATTTAAATTATTCGCTACAGTTACTAAACTGTTCTCCAGTTTATTGAGTAATTTAAAAATAGTAACATTGAGCAACTTTATAGAAATTAAGTTTATGCGTCAAAAATATTTGGATGTATTGTATTGCACTTAAAAGAAGTCTTTCTAATATTGAGCTACTTTATAGCAGATTGGTTAAGACGTCAAAATTAGAGTTCTTGATAATATTGGATGTACTTGTAGGTCCGAAAAACGAATATTGAGCAATTAAAGCAATTTGCATTTCTCAAAGTGCTAAATTTAATTTAATTTTGGATTCAATGTACTCCATTGACATTCCGTCATAATTTTACTCATCCATATTATTTGCTAGACATTTATTTGAACGTTTACATACCAATATTGTCTTATCAATCGAACAAAGAGATGCTTATTGTAATTATCACCTCTGAAAGTGCCAATGTTTGCATTCACTAACCAAACAGTCATTGTCACAACATGATTACAGCGTATGCTAATCGATTTTTATACTTAACTGTGATGCATAAAATTCGTTCCATTGCGCTTATGGTTGCTAACCAATTAATTGACATGCAATTTAATTTAATTATGTTACACCGTAAAGTAAAAAACAAATACAAAATTAATTTCCCGGATATTGCGAATAAGTTTGCAGCCAAGAACTCATTAATAACAGCATTTTGAAATAATAGAATCTACTTTATGATGGCAACCCTGTTATTCATTTCTTATCAAATACACAACTTTTTTGTGTTTAAAAAGCGTAAACCTTTGTATTTAAAAATAAAATTAATGGTTTGCGATTACGCCATTTTTTGTAATTACACCGTGTATGTATATACTTATATATTGTGTCTTATCTTAATACATGAATTTATACTTTCGCATAAACAAAATGCCATATTAATAAAACCGTCTCTAGTGTTATGACAAAATCGATCATATACCCCTCCGTAAATGATAATTTATGACGCATCGCACGTACAGTTGCTCCTCCGTGTCAAATAATATGAAGTAACCATGTAAACACGGTAATTATTATCGATCATCGGTTTCTCATGACCGAACGTATTACGTAGTAATGTATGTAATTCAATGTTGCCCGAGGCACAAAATAAAAATATTTTTATTATGCGCCGCGATTGATCGCAAGTTTGAAATGAAAAGTGGTTTTCAGATCATGTTTTCTTTCATATATGGTAATAAATAATTCATGGTAATTTAACGTCGTAATCGGTGCTGGGTATGCGATCATTTGGGACACACGATCATGTGATTGTGTTGGTAATAAATATGTTATAGTTATAATTATAAAACAGGTAAAAAAAAACTTATTCGCAAACTGTGTCATTATTTTTGATAGAGGAATTTGGTTGATTGGGGAAATTTAAATTTTAGTTTACGTTCAGCAGAATTCTCGCGGAGGTGACAATAATATAAAAATACATCTTTGTTTATTCGTTTCAAAACACAATATTTGTACTGTCAATATGGTATCTATGCATAGAATATAACATTGTTTGTTATCTCAAAATGTAAACAAAAAAAATATTATCAGTTTGCAAAGAGTTTTATTGTTGAAGTTTCGTCGAAAATGACGTAAATTCATATTAGTACGAGTATATGGTGCGCGGATTCATATTACCGATATTGTAGTAATTGGAATCTAAAGTTTTAAGTAGAAATTCTTTCTTTTGTTTGTATTACTTTACGAAAACAAAAACAAAAAATTTGATCATGAGAGAATACTACGGCTACTAAGAATAGATATTTGAACATTTGAAAAGAGTATTGACCGTTCCGATTTTGTTTTTCTTTATGTTTTGATTTTCGTTTGTTTGTTTAGATTTCCTAATCTATAATGAAAGAAAACAAAGTGTATACACGTGCGTTGCACATATCTTTTGTTTAAAAAATGCGTCTAGGGGCATTCGGTTTAAAATAGAATCTAACATTTATTCGTTTTATTTAATTTCAGGCGAATTTAACAACACTACCGAGCGTGATCATCACCCCAGTCCCACAAGAGCAATATTGTAAATATGACACAAATAGTGACGACAGCGCCAACGAATGAAAATGAAACCACAAAAACGAACAATAACAATAGCAATAGTGTAACAACCAATAATAACAATAGTGATCATAATAATCTTAACTGTGATAGTAAAAAGGATGATAAAAGTCCAAATAGTGAATTAAAGCCAATCTTAACCAATTCTAACAGTACGAGTAACACATTAAATCGTAAAAAATCCGTTTCATTCGATAATCAGGCAAACAAAAGTGACGAAGTGATACAAAAATTTTTCGAAGGCGATGTCATTGTTGATCAGCAGAATCCATTCAAAACAAGTTCGGCTGATTCGCTTGATTTGAGTATTCTAGAGTCAAGCGATAGTAGCACACCTGATGGTAAAAAACGTATTATCAAAGTGATCACAACCAATAATTTTACGAATATTGCCGATGATGATTATAAGATCACGACCGAAGACGTCTTAAAACAGTCAAAATACGTTAAGACCTACATAAAAAATCCAGATCGGTATTTTACATATGATCATACATTACGTGATCGCATTCTATCAGAAGACGAAACAGATAGTGTAATAGTTTCAGTACGTAAAGAAAAACCGCGTATTCCAGTACCTAAACCGCGTCTGATCGGTAATGGTCGCAGTAATAATATTCAGAAGCAAAATCACGTGAATAATACAGACATCATTAAAAAAAATTTAAAAAATTCCAGCACCGGTATTAAATATCCCGATCTTGCCGATCTTAAAATAAAAACCGGAACCGATCAGGATGAATCATTATACAATCCGATCGAGGTTGCAATAAATGTTAAAAAATTTGACGATCGCTTTAAAAAGGTACATCTTGGCTCGCAAGATGATTTAGACGAAATTGGTGAGTTATCAGTACGTGATGATCAAGTAGACGGTGAATCATCACCCGAAACAGAGGAGGAATCGAAGTTACCCTACAATACAAATACAGTTACAAGTAAAGAATTCCAAAAGTTTTTAAAAAGTAAAGGTTTAACCTTAAAACCGGATTTAGGTTATACGGCTAGTGATTCGGAAGCTAACGATATGGAACAGCAAAAAATTAAAAAACGATCGGTGCTGGGCCGCTTATTTGGTGGTGGCATTTTTGCAAAATCGGCTAAAACCACGCCTAAAGAGAGTACGCCGCCGCACACGCAAACCCTATACTATCGTCCGTCAAATAATGTTAACAATTCAAATTCGAATAAACGAGTTGTGCTCGAGCGTCAAAGTATGCATATGCCGACGTCTAGTCGGGCTCCAATTTATCGCGACCTAGATGATCAGACGAGCTCGATTTCATCGCAACTTACGGCAGCCGATGATTATATCGATATGAACGGTCATGATAATAGCGATAATAAAATTAATAATTCGTCACCACTACGGCGATCACTTCGCGTTGAAAATAATCCGAATGCACTAAAACTAAAACAAAATTATTCACAACCCGAGCAACCGGTAAAAAATAAAATTGTATCACAGTCTAAAATTAGGCCACCCACTGGACGTAATTCTGCGCCAGTTACATATTTATCTGATGGTCATGAAGCTCGAGTCCTAAATAATGGTTCAGTAGTGCTCGAGCGTCGACCTTCCGAAAAATCGCAACCTCTTTCCTTTGTACAAAAATCACCACAGCTAAGTAATGGTGTCGTTGCACCGCGTGCCCAGCGACCAAATGTCGTAGTTACCAATACAAATGGCGATGTACAGCGGTCAAAAATAAAACCGCCGGTCCCAATTCGGCGAAACGTGGTCGAGCGACAAAGTTTAGGGCACCGCAAACCAGACGAAATTGATAATGGTCAATCAATATACGGTAATTTAAATCGAGCCTCATCACTAAACCGAAACCATCGTGTAATCCAAAGTGTCCCGGCTCAAGTAAAAATATCCCGGTCGCCGGTTATTTATTCGCCAGCTGCAAATGAACGTGTCGAGAAAGCTTCTGCAAATAATTGCGATACGATTACGCCAACAAATTCGAATGAGAAATTACTTGAGCCGAAATCGACTTCAACGCCTAACGATATTGTGCGACAGCCCGTTGCGCAACCAGTTCAAGTACAAAACAATTCGATTGAGTGGCAAAAAATGCAACAGATGAAGCAGCACAACGATCAAACTTTATATGGTGTGAACATTATAGCACCCGAGAATTTGTACGGAAAAACGAGACGTAATTCGATGCAAACTGAAAATATTTACGAATCAGCCGATAAAATTGCCGCCCTACAGGCACAGCACGCAATATACCAACAGCAATTTGTTCGGAGTTCGCCACAACGTAACACTATCGGCAGTATATATCGTAATCGTACAGCACAACGACCACCGTTACGTTTACCGCCGAATAGTGCCGATAATACCGACCGACGAAATATACCAGCACGATCTCAAAGTGTACTCGACAATATGACCGGAACGCAATACTATCAACAAACTCCAGTTGTAATGCGGCGCCCAGTAAATTCCCAAACCTCGCAATCATCACTAAATAAAGATGACGTGATGAATAAAGTCCGAGAATTTTGCCGCCGTTCCATGAATAAAACACCAACTGGAAGTAATGGCAGCCGTGACCTCCTAGTGGCCGATCAGAAATCGAAAAAAGATATTTCTCCTGTTAGTTACGCATCTGTAGAAGGTCGAGAACACGCGAAATATGAACAGAAACCACCCCAAATACCACAACGAACACAAAGTTTACAAACCAAACAAAATACCGAACCACAATATCAAGCAAACATTCCGATTTATAGCCCGATCGTAAAACGTAGTAGTTTGTATTCAACGGCATCCGAAATGGAAGATCCACGGCAACATGTTGTGTACGTACAACAGGGGATTCCGAATTCACAACAAAAGTCTTCGTCCATACTATCGTATAAAAGTGAAACCGATTCGGTATTCCTGCCCGATGAAAACGCCACAATGCGACCGATAAAATTATCGCCCCGTCACGTTATAATTCCACAGGACAATATGGAAATTTATGGTAAAATAAATCCGCAATATGGTTATATTCCGGTGCGCGAAACCGATAATCCGAATGCATTGTACAGTATCCCATTAAAGCGTAACGTGATGTTATCGCCAAATTCGCAAAGCATGTACAGCACAGTGAGACCAACAAATAATGTGCATTACACGGTAGATGGCCGCGGTACACCATTAATTTTATATTCGATACCACGTTCACCGCATAAATTGGTGGTCAAATCTAATAGTAATGTTAATAACAATAGTAATAATCTTAGTAGTGTTGAAAAATTATACCGACCAATAGTTCCTAGTAACGTATCACAACCGTATTACCATCGTAACGTTGTACAACAACAACAACAACAACAACAACAACCTAAACTACAAAAACAGCAGCAGCAGCAACAGTCACCGAATCAACAACAAATTTCACCCTCGGTGATCTATGGTTATGTACCGTATGAGAGCGAAAGTGGTTCAGAAGCAGGGGAAGTGCAAAGGATTATGCAGAGTCGAAGATACATTGCTGGTAAGTAATTTTTAAGAATAAAATGTTGCTTTGTTAAAATTACTTCGATGATGGTTGATTTTAAATTTGTTTGTTTGACGGTAAATATTTAATTGAGGAATTTGATTTATATAATTAAAGAAGAGCAAAATAATTTTTAATTTTGAAGAATTTAAAATATTTGCTCAGATGGCGGACTCAGTGGTTGTCATTGAAAGCTAAAAGGCTATTTCACTTATTTTATACCCCACTAATTTTGAAAAAGTATTTTTGTTAGAAAAAGTTGGAGAGCCAAGATGAAAAATCTAAACATCGATATTGTGGATTAGAGTCGAGGGGCTTCTAGCCATCTTAAAAAAATGGAGCTCCAATGATTTAGGCTAATATTTTTGGTACCTTTTCGATTTTAGGCTCCACCTAATTACAACAAACATGCCGTAACGAAATGATTTAGGAGTCCACATCAAAAATCAAATTTAGCACTTTAAATAAGGTGACGACGTTGAAGGCGACGAAGGAACCATTTTCAAAATTTAGAATACACTGCGGATCGTAAAAGAAAACAACAACCAAGGAACAATCAAATTCCGCTATCAGAATGGAAATGCCCTTAATTTATTAAGAAATTGCAATGTTCTATTCACTACCTTCACGCATCGATCTGAATCTAAACATAGGAACAAAATATTCCGTGTATCCCAGCTTAAATGAGCTGATTTGATATCGGCCTACTTCCATTCTTAACTGGACATTTAACATATTTTCGATGAATTGTTGTTTTTTCGATGAATTGTCATTTTCGGTCAATCGTTATTTTCGGTTAATTGTCATGTTACCTATTCGACCGTATTTATTTGCCTTAGTCACACATTTTGGGGCCCGCTGGTTATTGATAAAATAACATCACAAGCAACTGTTTAACGTATGTTTTAAGTTTTTGCTTTGTTGAATTTCATGCTAGCCACACTTATCTCCAAAATTGGATGCTGGTAGGTCGGGATATTTGGTGACCATTTCTTTCATAATGTAAACGTTGGTTGTTGCTTAATAAGCTGATTTTGAAATTCTCATATTGCCAATTAAACAAATTACGGGAAATCGAAAACCCGGTACAAGCGGGTCCATTACAAAATTTAATCCTGTGCCTTAACTTGACGTGGGTAACTGCAGCAGGGAAACTTTCGAATTTCAATTAATTAGTGTTCACGGGAAAAAATTAGTGCTAGTTCAGGAACGGGAAAAGAAAATTTCAAATCTCGCCTGAAAGACGGAATAAATAAAACCCGATTTCTAGAAAAAATCAGAAATAATTTAAGCCTAATTTTAAAACTTTCTAAAGGCCGCTAAACTGATGAAATTTGTGCTTATCATAGAAATATAATTTTCATAAATTTTCATTCATAAATCGAGGAAAATCAAGCCAACCCCTGAAAGATACTATATTTAAAAAGTCGGAGATATATCGTTCAATAATATTTGTTGAACAACAATGTTCTAAAATCCAAGTCATACGCAATTCAGATAGTATATTCCTGTCAGGTATGTTCATTGCCATCCCAAAAATATAGTGGCTGAATTTGTGCTAATCCATAATTGGACCAATTTCATTGAACAACAACGACCGTTGAATCAACAATTTTCTAACATCAAAAGTGTTCTAGAAGCCAATGAAATTGGCAATTTGCAGTAAAAAAAGTTTATTATCAATATCAGCAAAGAATGGTTTAAAGATGATGGAAATATCATCATCAAACGATATTGACTCTCGATAATTTTCGTGAATTATTTTTCTCTTAGCCTAAAAGTTGTCAATAAGTTTTTTCAGATCCAAGGTATCTTGCTGTTTCTATTTTTCTTAATAACCAATGCTCTATTTTCATTTAAAGGATGTCCTATCTGTTAGTTTTTTTATATTAAAAAAACAGATAATGTACCATCTATTGGAAATTCAAAATTTGTTTTATTGAAAGTTGGTGATCACCACTGCTCCTGTTACAGGTCTACATCAGAACATCAGCATTTTGATGACGTTTTCTAATAAAAGCAGTTCAGTGGTCTCAATTTTAGCTCCAATGTTGTTCTTAAGGTATTGAATTGTTTGTGGAACATTGCTATACTTACACTTTACTTTAAAAAAAAACCCAAAGAAAATAATCTAACGGTGTCAAATCGCATGATCTTGGTGGCCAATTTACATCAGAATTTGTCAATAAGTCGAGTGTTTCAGGATTTGTGTGACGTTTGGTATCGTCTTGTTGAAATCAAAGATCATCTAAATACATTTCAGCCAATTTTTACCATCAAACTGTTGTGAACGACGCCTCAAAGTGATGTTGGCTCTTCACGAACAGTTTCACGCACAGCTGTTACTGTTTCACGAGTACAAATTAAACGAGGGTGATCATATGCTTTAAGACCTGAAAATGAGTCCGGTTTCTTCGCAGGACGTCCAAGTTGTCCAAAATCGTCACATAATTTATGAAATGTTTTTTTACACAACTAACATTTGCCTATTAAGTTTGGATAATCAAATCGCGTTGTTGTGTTGTAAACGAACACATGACTCTTTAGAAACTATAGCAGGTTCTTGTTGCTCCATTTTTTCAAACTGCAGTAAATTTTTTCACATTAAACGATTCGTCTTATGAAATTAATTCAAACGATTTTTCTTAGATAAGAGAGCAAACTGAGTCATGCTTCAGTCAAATGTAAGTTGTATATTTATGATCTCTCAAACTTGGAGAAGTCCTGCAACCTCGATCGGAATATACATCAACAATAGGTTTACATTTTTTTTCACAACTTAGAAAATTGCATATAAAGGGCTAAAGATTGTGTTGTGTGCCCCCAATATGATGTTTTTCCAAACATCCAATATGGTGGTTTTCTATTAGGTAGGTTCGAATAGTAAAGAAGAAATGTATAAATAAATACATTGAAACAATAAACGCTCTTAAGGGAGTACAATTTAACTCGGGACCACCACTCCCTTCAAATAGCTTAGAAATTACCAAAAGAGGTATCAGATTTTACGAAAGAATACAACTTTTCATGTGCCTCCGCTTTTTCTTTGCTCAATAGTTTTACTATTCGTTACTTTTTCTTATGAAATGTAATTAATAAAATATTCTAGAAAGTTTTCGATCAATTTTACCACTTTCTGATGAACAAATAATAATTTTAGTTTTCACGGAAAACTTTTAATTTTTAACAATTTGTTTTAACTAATATAAAATAACAAAAAAAAACTAAAATTTTGTTTAGGTCCAATATGCAAAAAATTCTGCCCACACCTGATTTAGTACATAAATTTAATTTTTGAAGTAAAAATATATTTTTACTGTTCGCCATGCCACCTATTTGCGAATAGCTCACTTAAACACATTTAAAGCTTTCTTATATGTTTTTGTCTTGAAATTTTTTATGTTGATTTTTTATTTTGTTTTCTTTCGTTTTCCACTTTTATTTTTGTTTAAAAACTTAAGATAATCGCGTAGACGCCCCTAAATCAAATATAAATCATTTTATTATCGAAAATGTGTTCGTTTTATATCCCGCGTACGCCAAACGTATAATGAAACAGAAAAAAGTGGAAAATATGGAAAAACATAAAATGAAAATTTATACGTTTTTGTTTTCGGAAAAAGTCGAATGCATTTATAACGTAATGAACAAATTTATTGAGACGTTGTGATTATCATTTTATCAAGTCGTGCGGTGGCGGTGGGCGCTATGGGTGGTAAATGAGATAGGATGTTGCTTCGAGGATTAAAAAATAAAATTTTTAATACCGTGGGTTGGTGTTTGGTACGGGATTTTTGTTTATTATCTAAAATAGAGCGTGCGATTTAAGCTATTTTCAGTAAGATGGCGTCCAGGTATTTCTATTAAGTAGGTAGAGGATGAAAGGAATTGAATTTTATTTCTATTTTTCAGCTTGATGAACTTCTTTCCGTCATATTTTCTATTACGATAAAAAATTTCTCCTCTAAAGGATTTTGATTAATTTTCGAGAGGAAATGATATTTATTCCTTACATATTATGTACAGGATGGATTTGCGATTTTAATTGAACTGTATACGAGTACGATATCCTTATATTTTGTCGTATACAATTTGATGGGTCGTTAGTTTAAATCTTATTTTTTATTTTTGTTGTTTTGATGTGTGCTCACGATAAACTAAAGGATTTTATTTAATACGATTTTGGGTGAAGAGTAGATGAGTATTATTTCTAAAAGAGAGAACTGCACACAAAAAACAAATGAAATAAAAATTCCAGACTTGTGTTAAGTCTGCACCCTAAAAGTAAAGAAAAAAGGAATAAAACTTTTAAGAAAATAAAACGAACGAAGGAACAGGGTGTGGAGATTTTATATAGAGAACGTGCTTAGCTGAGTAAAATTGTCGAGTTTTTTATCGTAATCGTGCTCCTTCCCTATGCTGTTTTTCAGATTTATTAGGGTGGTTTAATATGTCTGCAACATGCAATTTAGAGAGAAATTTTACGTATGTCACAGGGAAATTAGGTAATTGTATATGCCAAGCCTATGAGAGTTTCCGCTTAAGATACCGTTCGATATTTTCTTAAGGATCTGCGGTGTATGAGCCTAGACCCGATTATTCCAACTCCATGATGATGTATGATGTTCTCAACTTAGTCCCGTTCGGGAAACCTGATCGAGAAATTTCTCTGAGATTTCATTGTTTTTATCATAAACTCTAATAATGGCTCACTTTCATTTGTCAGATTTACTTTGGTCAAGATACTGCACTATGCTATATGTAAGCGCTAATGTCTATAGTGTTGTACAAGTTTTTGTTTGCTTGTTTTGCCTAATGCCGAGTACGAACTCCTACACTAATCATAGTTTTTCAAACATAACAAACATTTAGGTTCCGGCATTATTTGCTTGGTTTTAATGAAACTGTAGCACAGGTAATTGAGTGGTCTTGCAGTTTGTAAACAGATTGCAGACGATATACTTTCGTCGTTTACCAACCTAAGTGTACGCAATAATCTGCTATTTTACCCTTAAATTTGTACCGAATGATCAGAACTAGGACGTATAGCTAGTGTTCGTAATGAAGATATTCTTTAATCTCCCGGGAATGCTTGAATTATTTCACAACAACACTTCTTCCGAATTTAAACTTCTGTCGTCAGATCTATGGTGCAAAGGTGTCTCTGTTGATTTTGCGGCCTGATGCGTGCGCATGTTGACCGATGTTGAAGCGGCATCGTTGGATGATATTTGTATTGATATACGGTGTCTACTATTGCCTCGGTAAGGTCATTTGAAGTGTTGTCAGGATTGAATACTGACGATGATACATTTTTTTATCATGAGCTTTATAATAATTGATGAAGATTTATTCGATTTCAGGTGAGATCGTGGTTAAATTTCTGAGAATAAATTGGTTTATTGAGAAAATATTATGAGACAGCCGATAAAGAATTGCCTTCCTTAGCAGTCGCTGCTTTTGAGCTAAGCTGGTTTATAAGTTAGTTTAATGGTTCCGTTGGATCCTATTCTGTCTGTTTTATCGGGTGCTATTTGGGTTTCGATGGAAACAGTTCATACATTTTTGATCTATTTTCCCGATTCTTACTGTGCTGTGCCTTTCTGGCTTTAAAACCAGAGGAGCCTAGTTTTGAAACTGGATTGAGACGATGTGTAGTGGCGTTATTCCTTGGTATTGCTCAGATCTGTCATTAAGACCTGACCCTGCCTCTTGCTTGTTCGTTCTTCAACCAGAAATATCGCGGCGTGAAATGCTAATTTACTTTGTTGTTGAAGTCTTTAACGTTCTCTGCTATTTTGTATGACATCGAGATGGTTAATTATAAATATCCATTTTCTCCGTGTACCCACGCGGGACCCTCACAGATAATTTTTTAAATCTGCAGCGTCTTCAGTCATGTCACCCTATCTTCATCATCACAATTGTTCGGCAATCAGCCGTTTCTCATTTTTCAGCCCAGAAAATTTTACAGCACCCGTGGGGAGTTCCACTATCGCATCCTTGATGTGTCTAAGACCTTTAGCATTTGAGTGATATCTAGAAAAACCTCGCGATAATTTTAGTCACCGAAACGAGGCTATTGTTGGTTGTAGGTCCGGCAAGCTGCCTCATCACCAGAGCCTGATATTTTGTAAACATTGGTCCTTCGAACATTTTCAAGGGAAACTGTGAGGTTTTCTCCCGTTTAGATAGGTTTTAAGGAGTAGAATCGGGATTAGTGTGTTTGAAGGGACATAGAGTAAGTTTTATGAGGAGATAAGGTCCGTCACAGCAGACATTTTTTAAAAATACTTCATCACTCTATCGAAAACGTTTTCCTTTCATCCGCAATACTTTGTTTTGTTTCAGTTTGAAAGCTCCTTTTGATAATATTATTTTAAGTGGCGTAAATTGACGTTATCCTTTGTCGTTTTCTTGAAAAGCACTTTGCGAAATTACGCGAGTTTACTCAGCACGGTAATTTCTATAAAATTTGTTTTCTAGACACTGTGTTCTCCGAAAATTAGTTTTTGTTTATTAAATGTTTTCTCTGAATTTCTTTTGCCTCAAGTTATCTTTTCTGTGAATTGTCTTTTCTCAGAATAGACGCGTTGCGACTATAATTTATCTAAAACTGATCTGTTGACATAAGTAAACATTTTTTAATTTAAAACGTGGTTTTCGATAGCACTCAATGTTTCGATCGATTTCAAATTTGGTTGGTAACTAAAACAAATAAATTATTAGTTGTGAAAACTATAACTACGAGTAAGTAAAGTTGATTACTTAATGAATTAATATCTTAAAACAAAATTAATTTCCGTTTGATGAAAATGATAAAAATAAAACAATTAATTTTCTCTTATGACAGGTGAATCACAAAACGCACTCATCTACATATATATATATATATATATGTTCAAAATACACAAATTCAATTAATTATTCCAACTGTGGCCAAATTCGGTGAGGGATTCTGATATGATTTTTTAATCAAGTTCTGGAATTTTGGAATGTTTTGTGAATCTGAAATATGACTATGTAGATTATAACTCGATATCTAAAATAATTTTGGTCAAATATCAATTGTAGAATGTGATTGGGACACTAAACAGTCTCCCGCAAATCTGGTACTTAGAACAGGTTGCGTATTATAACATGATTGTTGGATAAAGTCCTTGGAACTGGGTATTCCTAGATCATACCCGGCTATTTCTCTTCCGATTTTCTAACTTTTAGGTTTAACACGAATTTTGAACGAGTTTTTGAAATTTTTCATTGAGTAGATCGATTTTCTTAACCGATTTTACTCAAACTTTGTTTGAGGGATAGTTCGGAATAGGTTCCGAGAATACTAGTCAAAATCACTTCAATCAAAATGCCAAAAAATAGAAATCAGAGGAATTTCGGTCAACGATCGAAGGCACGATACAAATTGTAAAGGCGTTTTAATAAAAAAGCTATTGAAACAAAGCCAGGCAGGCAGACTTAATATTTTTGACTTAGAATTTGAAATTTTGAAAGAATTTTTTTTGGAAAAATTTTGAATGACTAACTTTTTTTTTGTCGCCGCATTTGTCTTAAGTGGAAGCTGTATGACAAAGGGCTACTTTATGGGCTGGATACTCCTTAACAAAATAACTCTTTGCGGTGCAAAGTGAGAGGTAGCTATGTCTAATTAGGCTGTCTACCAAATATTTGTGCAAGGTATTTATCCGACCAAGCGTGCCAATGCTTTCTTTGTACGTTCATCTGATCTCCCAGAAGGAGAACCGCTTTAGTGTGATGCAATTCTATTTATTCGAGGGTTCTCGTAGCGTTTAATCGGCCAATCAAGTTCTTTTCGAAGCAGCCCCTTTCGAGGTTTCCCTAATGAAATAAATGTTCCATTTAAATAGAATGTTGTGTTCGAATCCTATTATCTTCATACAAACAGGGTTTAATCCCAAGCGGATAAGAAGTGACTTAAAGCTTTATTGAAATAGGCCATTTTCGAAAGCACATCGGGAACTTGTATTGGAATCCCATTTTCATAAAAAGGATCCTATGTTGATAATACATACCCAATTTTATTCCAATCAGTAAAGAAAAGGCTTAGTTTCGATCAAATTGATCATTTCCAGTTTTATTCCTCAGTAGGCTTGAAAAAAAGTATTTGGACAGAAATACATATAAATTCTTTCCCCAGTTCGCTATTCCCGGGGAATTACCAGAATAGCGCCATTATTTAGATAGTCACTTTTTAGAACCACATAGCGATATATAAATCTCATTTTTATGATGCAAACATAGTTGTACCTCAATGGTCTAAGATCGGTTGAAAAAATGTTGTAAAACATGTTTACAACATTTTTTCAACCGATCTTAGACCATTGAGGTACAACTATGTTTGCATCATAAAAATGAGATTTATATATCGCTATGTGGTTCTAAAAAGTGACTATCTAAATAATGGCGCTATTCTGGTGTTAGATGTTTTAAATGTTTTAAATGTCGTAAATGTTTTAAATGCTTTAAATGCTTTAAGTGTTTTAAGTGTTTTAAGTGTTTTAAATGTTTTAAATGTTTGAAATGTTTTAAATGTTTTAAATGTTTTAAATGTTTGAAATGTTTTAAATGTTTTAAATGTTTTAAATGTTTTAAATGTTTTAAATGTTTTAAATGTTTTAAATGTTTTAAATGTTTTAAATGTTTTAAATGTTTTAAATGTTTTAAATGTTTTAAATGTTTTAAATGTTTTAAATGGTTTAAATGCTTTAAGTGTTTTAAATGTTTTAAATGTTAAAATTATATTTAAATGTAAAAATGTACAAATTATTAACACGGAAAGAACATTTAAATATTGAAAACATTTAAAATAATAAAAATATTAAAAATATTAAAATTTAAAACATTTAAATGTTTTAAATTTTAATATTTTTAATATTTTTAACATTTTTAATATTTTTATTATTTTAAATGTTTTCAATGTTTAAATGTTCTTTCCGTGTTAATAATTTTTATTTTTGGGATTTTTTGCGGGTTTATTTTTTCATGTTTGTTTTTTGGAGGAGATTTTTAATGTGTCATAATTCGATGAGTGATCGTGACCATGCTGATCTCTAACCACTTTTAACCTGAAACTAAACCTATCCGCAGTCTTATAATGTTAAAATTTTATTTTAAGTTTGTTCGTAAGAAAAATAATTACAGTTACCTCAGAATACCGTTCTACGTATACTAAGTAAGCTCAGCATAAATCGTTAAAACAAAAACTAAACAAAACAAAATTTTTCATTACACCCTGTATACAAGATACAACTTTACTCTCGGAATGCGCGCGCATTCTCCTTTCTATCGACCAACATTAAAGGGCGGAACTCCTATAAAAAAAACTCAACTGTGTTAATACACCGACAACGATGAGAATTATTCATTTACAGAAACAAAAATAAATAGTTTTTACAATATTCTCGTCTTTTCCTGTTAGTCGGTAGAAAAATTTTCACGGAAAATCATTAAACATAAAATAAAATTAAAAAAATATTAATATTATTAATATTAAAGTGTGTTTGTAGGTGAAATTTATTAAATTTTTTAAATAAATTTGTCTAAAATTTTCACTATAAAACTGGTATTTTAATAAAACAAAAAAAAAACCGTGATCTTACCCCTTAATCTATATATTATGCAAACGGAGTACTCCGTGTAAAAAAAAAATAATTCACTGTGCTGTGTAGAACATGGAGGAAAATAATAAATTTTCCCAAATAGAAAAAAAAATTAATTTTTAATTAAAAATCAAAATGAAAATGTGATTGTGTTGTTGTTTTTGTGATAAGAGAAAAATTTTGTTACCCCAAAAAATAATTAAAATAAATAAATATAAAAAAGGAAGAGAAAGTTCCCAAAAAAAAAATGTTTTTATAAAATAAAAGAAAATCGATTCGGGAAAAGTGTGAAATTTTAGTTTAGAGTGAAAATTGTTGTTTGTATTATTATATTTGTTGTTGTTGTATTCTAATATGTGATGTGGATAAATTTTTTTTTTTTCGTCTGGCGTCAAAGGCATAGAATACTGAAGAGAAACAAAATATATAAAAAAAAATTTGGGCAAAATTGTGCTCGGGATTTTTTTTTGGGGATTTTTTCGTTAGACCGGGATGGGAGTACCCGGCGAGTTTTAGATTAGTTTTTTTTTTGTTTTATACCAGACACGTGAATTTATAGTATCGGTTATTTCCGGAAATTAAGCCTAGAATACTTCGAGTGTGTTTTATACACTCAAGTAAAAATTCCCGGTTCTTATATATCGTATCGAGCAGAGCAGTCAGCATACATGTATATATCCCCACCCATATTTTCCCATATATATATGTATATATATATATATATATATATATATATAATTTTGTGCGAAAGGAAATTTTTCAATATCCTTAATTTTATTAGTACATGGTAGAATATTTATAGAAAATTTTCATTTGGTTTTTCCAATTTTTATTATTATTTTTTTTTAATTTCCGGTGATAGGTAAAAACAAACTAGATTCTAGAATCGGGATAAAATATACTTAAATATATATTTATATAGCGGGTAAAATAATTGTTGGTATAAAATTAAATTTAGTGAGAGAGAACAGTGAAAAGTGAAGACTTACTTTTGTAATAATTTTATAAACCACACGATAAAATAGAAAAAATGTTGATCCGATGGAAAAGTAAAGATAAAAATCAATCATCATCCGGAAGTTCAAAGAAAAAGCGAAAAGGACGTGAAGGTGGTAAGTGCCGGTTAAAAATTGAATATTTTTTGTATTAAAATGCACCTGGTATAAATTTCGGTTTAAAATTACGGGTATTGGGATAGGTCATTGACATCATTTTATGTATTTAATTGTCGAGTCGCAGGAAAATCAGTATACATACTCCCGAATCGTCCTTCAGGGGTTAGGTTGGGTTATTTGTTGTTGTTATGATTTTTAAATATACAAATGAAAATGTATTATTTTACGCATGTCAATCAATTTAACTCACCTATTCTTATATATACACATATACATCATATATAGTGTTTCTCCTGTATTTCAATGTATATGTATTTGTCTCTTATGAATATGCGATGCAAATTTCTGGGCGGATACGCGCGCCGCGGAATTAAATTGTTTCCGGTGAATTTACAATTTTTGCGGAAAACGGAAAAAAATTTGTCACAAGCAGCAGCAGATCCAGGTTGTCAAAATATTCAACATTTTTAGTTTTGTAGTTATGTGTTTGTGTTGGTGTCTTGTACCCGACTAAACGACGAAGGTTGAGGGTTAATTTTTTTTTTGATATCGAAATGAAATTCAAAAAAATGTGAATTTGGTAAAATGTTAGGAAAAGTTCGTTCAACCAATTTTTTGGGATGTTAAAAGTATACTTTTGGTGTTTATTAGAGGTTATTCTAGTGAATCGAGATATGCGGTCGTACTCAGGAAAACCGCACATCTTTTCAAACTTAATTAAAATGTTACCAATGTTCTGCGGTTCTTCAGGTTTTCTCATTTTTTGTTGCGATTGTCTGAACACTGAAAAATTAAGCTTAGGTTTTGGTAAATTTTAAAGTATTTTGAACTGCGATTAAGATTTTTGGATTACTGTTAAATTCGTCAATGTTGATTTAGAAGACGAAACGATTTTTAATAGATCGATCAGCACATTAATTTTAGCCTAGTTTAAAGTTAAATGATAAATTCAACTATTAGATAGAAATGATCAACTTACATTGACTTGATCTGAGATATATCCTATCAGATCGTGGAGATGAATTGCCTCTAAATAAGGGCTGAGATGGATTTTCATAGAAAATTTAAAATTTAAAGAAGGCAAATAAGGCGAATTTAAAAACCAATGTTTGGCGGTTGATTAACAGTGATAATTTTCCAAGCGCTTCCAAAGTAATATCATATTCAGGAAAAAACGGTTTGCTCTCAAACTTGAGTCCAAAGAGGTCTGGCAAAATTTTTTTTGGCAGACCTCTTTGGACTCTAACCTACAGACATAATATAGACGAATGTTACGAATGTATTACGTCTTCAGGATTTCATTGTAAACTTAAATCCGCTCTGGAATTTGAGTGAAATCAGATTTTGAAAGTTGCGCTAATAATGCTTTAATTGTCACCAAAATTGTCGTCGCGGTTGTATTACACCAAGAACTTAGCAATGGTGGCCGAGAAACCTGTGCCTGGGATCAAACCTTCTTAGTGCCAAAACAAAACAGTTGTTTGATAGATTAGTAGTCAATATGAGTAGCACGGATTGTGAGTTGGTGCCGACCTCTACATTATCGCAATATTAAGTGACATATATATAAGAGTATATTCTGATATGACGCACAAATTTATTAAAGTTTTGGAATAGAACTTTGATAACATCAACTTAGACATCGCATAACGATTCATTTCGTCATTCCGATGGCTTTACCTCATCTCTGCCATACTTATTTTTGTTAACTAATCTTCTCCTTTATCTTGGTTTATCCAAAATCGTTTGTTGCTATGGTATAGTCTATAGTCACTATTCGAGCCAAGTAAAATATCCATGCATATACAATACTCGCTGTATTGGTAAAACTTCAAGAATTTGACAAAAGAGATCGAGATGGTTTAAATATCTCATATGCGAGCGAATCTCCGAGGTCTGAAATGTCATTTAAATTAAGAGTTTTAGAGTTTATTTCAAGCCATTTCTCAAATTTGCATTAGCAGCCGCGTTAGTCCGTTTGTTGTGTGCATTAATCGAAAACAACTTTAAGAACGAACTGCTATTTGAATCCTGTTTTATTCTCTATCGGTTGTTAAACGGTTTAGTTCTATATAAATTAGTAATTTTTCAGAGCCACGTTTTGGATTCATATCGAGTTCCATTTGTTTTCATAATACAAACCAAATTTTTCTTCAATCAGTCTAGAAATGGCTTAATTGTATAAAAATTCCAGAAGTTATCATTATCTGACAGTAGAATTCAGTTTCCGTTGTGCAAACCGAAGTAACCTCCATTAGAATACGACATTTTCCAAAACTACGAGGGCGGTTTGATAAGTTAGTGACTTTTCGAATTTCCCGTGCAGTAACTTTAAATGCAACACGGCTCTCGTCAACTGCCATCTCTTAATAGACTACGAATAAATTTTGAGCAAGCTGCGTAATTTAGTTGTGTTTGACAGCCACTGAAAGCAGATAACCTCGTGAATTTTAACGAAAATGGATAAAGTGAATTTCCGAAATCAAGGAAAGGCTCGATTTTCAATGGTAAATAAATGGTTTACTGAGTTCCATTATGGTCGTACTAGCACAAGTGACGCCGAACGTTCAGGTCGGCCAAAAGTGGTCGTCATGCCAGAAATAGTCGGCAAAATCCATGGAATGATATTGGACGATCGCGAGAGAATCAATTCGGCGAAGAAAAAAATGCTGTTCCTTCAAGGAGGCACCATGGCCAAAATACATAAATTGGGCTACGAACTGTTACCCCATCTAGCATATTCTCCAGATTTAGCCCCCTGCGACTATTTCCTGTTTCCAAACCTGAAGATATTGCTGAGCGGTAAGAGATTTGATCCAGCTTAAATGAGACTATGTTAAGAAATAAAACACTTTTTTGTCTAAAAAAATATCTTTTATTCAAAAAGTCACTGACTTATCAAACTGCCCTCGCATATACGAGGATCGTTTTGGAATCCTATTTTATTTTCAGACCGAATTTTATTTGAATCTGATGAGAAATCGGTAACTCAATTCAAACTGGTCGTTCTGCCCGAGCCGTATTTGAACCAAATTTTTGGAATCCCACTAAAATCAAAAACATTTTCGAAATTCAAACTTTACAATTCTTTACTTTACATTTCTCATTAAAATCGCCCAGAGCTTTCAATGAAGCATAAAATTATCTTGACGTTTACCTACAGATGGCCTGTCATGTTATGATAACAGGGGAGCTCCCTTAAATTTGTTATCTGCTTGGTGCTAGAAGGGGTATAGTTTATATCTCCTCTTCATCTTCGCAGACAGTAATCACGTGAACATCTGATCATCGTTGACATGACGCCTTCGCATAAATATCAGCTGACTGGATCTTGACTATCAGCTGACTGGATCTTTTGTAGGTCGCATAGCTTTCTCCTGAAGTATTATGTTGCATTTGCTTTGCTAGGCGAAATGGGGAGAGGCATTACCTCGACGAGCGAGCTCATCTGCTTTAAATTCCTCATAACATAGATTTGTTTAAAGAACTGATCACGTTAATAGATAAATACAATTCTGAACCATTTTTATGGCGCAATGAAAATTGATTTAATACGTGTTGGAGCATCACCCAAAACATGGGAGTCAATGAGGGATGAGCCAACAATCAGAGTTCGAGTGCTCATTGTTAAAAATTGGTGAGATGGGTTTCTCGAGTTCCAGGAAGTGATTGCCAAGGAATCCTCATGTTCCACCGTGTTTGCATTATATTGTGTGGTGTTGCAGAATTTTGAACCATCTTGCACTAGATGTTGCCTTGGTTTTATGTAGCTCACTCTGTGTGTTGCTTGCTATTAGTTTGTAGCATTTATGGTGGATAGTGAACTGGGTGAACTGGGTTGTAAAATTATTTTTAGAAACTAAAGTGTGGTTCTCCATGGAAATTATGTTTAAAATGAGGAAGTTCCGGAATATGGCCAACTGGGACGGAACCTAACAATCTAATTGCTTGATGAATAAAAAATGAATTTTGAAATAAAGTTTGTTAAAAGTTTCGTAATAAGGCGGACGATTAAAGAACTATAGTGGACCATTATTAACCCGAATGGCAGATGGAAATAGGGTCCTAAAATAATTTTTAGTGGAATTTGTATAGGGTTTTCCAATAAGAGCTTTCATTTTGAATAGCCTGCTGTTTGGGCAGCTGTCAATTTTGAAGCTGTCATCTTTTGACATTTGACAAGTAAAAACTACGCCATTACTAAAAATGGTACGATACACGCTTCAACATCGCATTAAGCACTACAAAAATAATGAAAATGTTGCAGTCACAGTAAGTCGCAAAAAGTAAGTCGCAAAACTAAAGCACTTTTGGGTCGCCGTGAAGCACCTTCTCGGCCGGCAATAGTGAAACTGGTGGACAAATTTGAGCTGTTGGGAGTTAGTGATGTAAAGAATCGAAACCGTTTGCGTCGCTCAAGAACAACTGAGAATATTGCGGCTGTAGCCCGAAGTGTTTCGGAGGCTACGTTAATAAGCAGAATTGTTGAATTCGGGGCTCAGAAAATCAAAGCATGATTGTTGAAAAGCCTCTCCATCCTCAACGTGTCACTGTTTGGTGCGGTTTTTGGGCTGGCGGTGTGATTACTTATTCGAAAATGAGGCTGGTGCAACTGTTACGGTGAATTGATTGCGCTACCGAGCTATGATTAATGATTTTTTATGGCCGGAAACAATCGCAATTTTGCAACAAAAGTTTTCTGACCGTGTTATTTCTCGAAGAGGTGATCACAATTTGCCACCGAGATCTTGTGATTGAACACCTTTAGACATTTTCTTTGGAGCCACGTGGACGATAAGGTCTATGCCAGTGCTCCACAATCGATTCAAGACCTTAAAGATGGAATTCGTGAAGTTATCGAGGACATACAGCCGTAAATGTGCGAATTGGTCATGGAAAATTTCTTGAAAAGGAGATGGTGCTGCAAGCGTAGCCGTGGCGGCCATTTGGTTGATATCGTTTTCAAATATTAATGGCATACCTTCCTCTTTACAATGAAATAAACATTCATTGATTTCTCTAACAAAATACTCGTTTTTTTAATATCAAAATGAAACCTCTTATTGAAAAATCCTTTAGAACATGGGAGCTTTTACGGAACCCTTGCCATTTGAAACTGTATATTTGTGTCAAAGGCTTCACAAACACCTCGATCAATTTTCATAAAAATTTGTTTTGCTAGTTTTCCAATTTTTGTCATTGCTGCGTGGTGTTCAATTACTTTTTTGTATTACGATTTTTATAGAATTTTCGAAACAGGACACTGGAAATTGGGAATCGACCAATTTGCATGAAGCTAAGCCATTCAACAATTAATTTCAATTAAATTGAGATTACAAAATAGGTTCCGATTTGGTTCTGCAAAATGGCGACTTAGTATGGAACAATCCCGTGCAATCTTTAATCTGGACATTTTCAATGGAACTCAGCTACTTCTCAACAAATTTAAATGAACCTCGGTATATATGATGAAAATGGGACCCCAATGTTTGTTCCGAATGTGATTAACAAAGCGCCAATTTTAATGAAACTAACCCGCTTCTCAGTCCATTGAAATAAATTTAGGAGGAGAATTTCTCACCGGCCAAACGGTATAGTGGTGAAAGCTTTGTCGTTTGGATCTGGTGATACCGGGTTCGAATCCCGATAAGGGCAGGATGCAAAAGACATTATCAGATTACGATCTGTGATCAAAATGAACACAACTATGACCCCTGTTGGAGTGCAGAACTCATGGGCCGACCCATCTTCCATGGCAGTGCTATATAGATGTGAAAACCGAACTGCGAAAGAATTGGGATTCTTCGGCCCAGAACAGATTACAAAGATTAAATAGTAAAAAAAATATATTTCTCAACCGATTGGAATTGATTTCGGTTTGTATTAAATTAGAAATTTCAATGAAACTAAGCATTTCCTTGGATGATACTCTATGGCTCTTTCTGCACTCTGAAAATATATAATTTGATTGTAAAAACGCAATGACGTGGCTCTGTTATTTATTTCTGTTTTTGTTCATTTTTTCTACTTCGTAATGAGTATCACGGATTCTAATTACACTTTCAATTTTCCGAAGGTCACTAGCTCTTTCATTCGACCGTCCGCTTCTACTAGTTTTTCTTCGAGAGATTAAATTTCAGCTCCAACCGCTCTTATTTGACTCTGAGGACCCGATCTACGCAGTTCTGGAAGCTGATCGGCGTGCTAGTCTAATTTGTATCCGTTTTGCTCCTCTAATCAGGATACTTGCTAGGCAAATTTAGCGTGTAGAAGCAATAGCACCATTATTGTTTCATTAATAGGTTTTTATTGAAACCGGAGGCTTAATTTTTTGCTTTTTAGGTGGGATAACCGGTGTTTCCCGCCAAATGATAGTAAACACTACCAAAACTCCTGTTGGTTGGGAATACTCGTTGCCGACCCATCAGCCATGTCAGTACACTAGTTGACATGAAACTTGCCACGTGCAGAGAGTGTGCTATAGCAGTAACTGGAATTAGAAGAACATTAAATCCTTAATACTTCAAAACGAATAAAAATATTTTGTAACACCAGGTGATAAAACACTGCATTATAGATTCATACTGCATTATAAGTGCGATAAATTCCGTACAGAATTATTAACCCCACTTTACTCTGGTACAATGGGTCACGAGCACTTGCCCCACGAAAAATCGATTATTTATCTCTCACATTTTTGATTCACTCGACCGACACCCATTGATATTTTGATTTCCTAAAATTAAATTTCCGATTTTTCAATTTTTTCTTTACTTTCGTATTTTTGTGTCCATCGTGTTTTATTTATCATGTCATCACCATAGTTGACGACGAAAGGCTTTTTGAAATATACTAAGCAGGACATTTTTTATCTCCTAAATTCATCCCCATCCTTTATTTTTTGTATAAATTTTTGTGTTATTTACCAACCAGAAAACATAAAAACCATTTCTCATCCATTTCTCTTCATTTTGACACAAAAAATAAAATGTCCAGGCGATGATATTAAAAATCATATTGTGAAATCATCCTTTTTTGGGGGATTCGAGTCGAGTATGTGTGTGTGTGTGTGTGTATAACGAGTTGAAAATGGAACATTGAAATTTTTATGATTTCCCTAATTTTCGAATGTGCGGAATCAGCTGGATATAATATGTGTGTTTATACACTCGTATAAATATGTGATATTAATGGCGTGCTGATATCTGCACTTTTACTAATCAGAGGGGCTTAAATCTTTTCTATAAAAGGACTACACATTTACACAATTAAACACCTTCCTAAACAATTTTTTAAACGCTTAACTGAATTAGCGCTAATTTTGCCAGGCCTAATTTTTCGTGCCCAAATGATTTTTAAGGACTAGACGTTTTTACGTCTAGGTGACATTATTTGCTAAGTATGCTTCTATATTAAAGTAGACTTACTTCTCAATAAGAACTTAACCTATTCAAATATTTTCCAAATATTCTTTATTATCTTGGTGACCCGAAAATTCTGTCAAATATAAAATCCTCTAATCACAAAACATCGAAATGCAACTATAAAACGTAACGATCGTTGGTAAACAACAGAAAACGTTTTTCATGCAAAAATTAATTTCAAATATTATTATTTATCCAAAAATCGTTTGATTCAAAAAATTATTTACTTTGCTGTGCCGGTTCATACCAATACAAGTTTGTAGAAATTTAAAATTGTTCATACAAAAATGGTCTGTAACGCGAAGATTAATACAAAAATCGAAAATTACAATTCATCCAAAACCGTTTCATACAAAACTTGATTATCTTCAATGTAACTGAATTCGAACTTCCTTATAAGTGGTTTGTTACGTAAAAATTCACTTAAAAATAGAAAATTGCAATTCATCCAAAAACCGTTGATGCGAATAAATTCATTTGCTTGGACGATTCGCCACAATGCAACTTTGGCATGAATCGCCTTATGTATGAATTCGAAATGTCCCATACAAAATTGTTGAGGAACGAACATTTTTCCAGAAATGGAGAATTCCAATCCATCCAAAAAATGTTTCATGTACAAATTGAATCGTTAACTTTAATAAATCGTTATTTATATAACTCGAATTCCAAATATGAAAATGGTTCTTTTCGCGAAAATTTATACGAAAAACAAAAAAATTACAATTCATTCAAAAAATGTTTCATACAAAAATTGGTTAATTTACTAGAGCGATTGTCTCAATTTAAATTTGGTATGAATTGTCACTTGAATAAATTCAAAATTCAAAATTCTCTACAATTCTATAAATGACCGTTAATTTGCTTTGTTGATTCGTACCAATGCAACTTTGGTATGAACCGTCTGTTGGGTTAATTAAAATTTCCAAATACAGTAATGGCTTGTTACGCGAAAATTCATATAAAAATATAATTATTCTAAATTCATGCTAACATGCATTTATTTTATTAGAACTGTTCACTTTTGTATGAATTTGAAATTTTTCAAACAAAAATAGTTTGTGACGCAAGGATGAAAATGTAAAATTACAATTTATCCAAAAACGTTTCATACAAAACTCCATTTAATGAGCTCGATTGACGTTTGCTTCCGCGATTCGTAGCGTTGCGACTTTTGTTTGAGTTGAAATTTCGCCTACAAAAATGGTTCGTGAAATGAAATTTCGAAAATTGTAAAAATATAATTTATCCAAAAAACATTTCAAACAAAAAATAATTTAATTTATTACAAAAACGTTTTATGCAAATATTATATAATCTGCTAGAGTGTTTCATCCAAATGCAACATCTGGTATTATGAACGATTTTGTACGAATTCAAAATTCCTGAAGCAAAATGATTATTACGCCAAAGTATACACAAAAATATAAAATTATAATTCATCCAAAAAATGTTTGATGCAAAAATCAGTTAGTTCGAGCATTAGAGCGATTCGTCTCAATGCAACTTTGATATGAATTGTCATTTGTATGAGTTCGAAACTCCTCATCCGAAAATAGTTTGTGAGGCGAAAATTTATTCAAAAATTAAAAATTGATGTAAAAAAAATTCATGTAAACAACAACACTTTCTCGGACGTTTCATACAAATGCAATTATGGATTCGAGATTCGCCATAAAATATGTTTTGTGACTAGAAATTTATGAATAAATAGAAAACTTGAATTTATCCTAAAAACTTTTCATACAAAAAATCATTTATACTTTGCTTGAACTTTACTTGCATATACTTTTCTGTGCTGAATTTCGAAGTCATGTTGCTGGCGAAGCATCGACCAAGAGATCCAACCTCGATTCAGGTTCGTTTGTGTTTCTAAGCCGTACCGTAGAAGCACAGTCGGTTACAATTTTGATATGAATGGCCTAATACAGACATTCGCGTTCTGTGACGATATATTTACTTTGCGTAGATGTGAGTGACATCATCAACATCCTGAGGCAACACAATACCAATTTCAGTATCAGTTGCGTCAGGCTAAACGATTACGGTCTTCGCGAAGTGTGAGTATAATTGTGAAGGACATCAGTAGCTTCTTCAATTTGGTAACCTGCTTGAATGGCTGAGCTCCGTTCAATCATTTTTACGGCATTTTTTTAGTAAGTTCCGTATAGGCTTGCAAAGCTCAGGATGGGATGATATTCACGATTTGTAATCCGCGTTCGTCGAGGGTAGATTAAAGATACTTCATTTTCTTAAGAAATATCGCGACTTCTCTAAGCTAATCGTAAGATTGACCTTCCGTAGACTTTTTGTTGTCTCTTTCAGTAGTTCCATGTGTTTGTCAAAGACCTGTGACATCACGGTTCTTCATCAAGGTAACCCAGTACAAACTACCGTTCATTGTTGGTGAATTTGCGTGTATCTAAACTAAATTGAATTTTCTTTGAAGTCAACAATTTCTCGCCAGTCATTCCAACCGTTCACATACTTTTAGCCGTTTTCTACAAAGTTCGTACGTTGTCTCTTTTACTATAAACTTCTTGTCATTGGTTCAGTCTCTTCTTGGTTTGTTTTATTATTATCTATTTGTCTTGGAACCCTATTATTATTTTTTCTCCAGGTTGGATTGTAGGACACCTATCAGTCGTGACACCTTCCATCCCATAGCCCAAAATGTCAGTACCCATTAAATTTGCAGTTCCAGCACTGCACAGTGTTGTGATATTAATTTTTTTTGATGAATTGTTTTGGGAACAAAATTTTTTCGGATTAATAGTTTGCGTAGGAACAATTTTGGAATGAAGCGCAATTTTTGTAATTATTACTTCTATTTTGTACAGATATGCCTGAATGTTTGAAATCTCTTGAACTCTGTGAAAGTCGTGTTACACTAGGCAAAAAAGTGTAGTTGTAATAGCAAAAAATAAAATTTTGTCCAACACATAAAACAGTACGCGTGTTTTAAATTTTATCCAGTTGAGTTAACATTAGGACCCAAAGGAGTCAGGCGACATTTCGTCCACAAAATAAGATCTGTTCAAAACATTGTTCAACCTAAAAATAAATGCGGACTTTGAGATCGACTTGAATCGAATTGCATAAAGGTATGGAGGGCGCTTTCTTAGTGAGCCCGTAGGGCTGGAAATTTACGAAATTTCGACCTTAAAAATTATCTATTGTAACTTGGGCAAAATCATATTTCGCTTCATCGTGTCTCCACGAGTTTATTGTGTGCCTTACGGGTCGAGGCTGGTTTTTATAACCAACTCTGCCAGAGAGTTGCTCTCTACCAGAGAGTTTATTAACTCTCTATAGAGCACCATTATTCTGAGGGTTGTAGGCTGTTGTCGCAATGTTTTTTGATTTTCGGTAATTTGCAAACTTGTGTGAATAATTTACTCATGAAGTTGGTATCCTGATCAGTTAAGACTTCATCATACCATACACACATATAAATGTTCAACAAATAATAGGAAAGGCAGAAAGTAAATTTTGAAAGGGCATCTTCTACGATGTCTAGAAAAAGTTTTGGAAGGATTTGGACGACGTTGTAGTTATTTTTATATTGCCGAGTTCGAGTAAAAGTACAATTCCCTGAGAGGCATTTTCACTTTCAAATTCGCGGCGATCATTTGACTCTCGATTGTTCGATAGTGAATTAAACTTATCGATATTATCATTATCAGATTTAGGTTTAGATGACGTCGATCAGGTCGATCAGTCTATATTACAATTATTAATGGATGAGGTTGGCTCGGTAGGCAATTTTATTCGACTTAGACAGACCTCGTTTTGTATAAATCCGCCAAGACAAGTTTGCCAACGAATTTCACGAGAGTTCGGCGATTCTAAATTATGCAACCATACAAGTGCTCTGTGATCAGTTATAAGACGGAAGTTATGGCCTATAAGTATGGCCGAAAATGCGACATTTACCATATTAGTGCTAACAATTCTTTATTAGTCGGGGAATAATTAGATTCCGTTTTATTTAGGACGCGGCTATAGCGTACGCGATTGGAAGTTCAGAATCATTTATTTCTTGGGACAAAACAGAACCAATCGCAATATCGCTAGCATCACAAGTCAAAATAATGGCTTACTATAATTAGGCATTTGAAGAATAGGAGGGTTATACTTGAGTATCTTGACACTCTGAAGTCCATGTGAGAAGAGCGTTTTTTTAAAGATTGGTCATAGGTTTTGCTATATCCGGCTAAATTGGATTATGTGGTCGAAGAAAATTTTTAACGGCTGAAATTTTAATCTCGTCAGGTTTAATACCGTTTGGTGTTACAATATGTCCAAGATACCTAATTTTTTGTTTTAATTGACACAGGCTAGAGTTTAATTTTAAATTGAACCGTTGAACTCATTTCATTTAGTGAGGCGCCATAAACACACAAAGAGCCGTAACGAATGAAGTAGAGATTCGACATGATTCGCATAAGTTTTGACATTTTTCATTTTTCAGTTGTCGATTAGAGGTCTGCAGATCTGCAGATGCCCAATAGATCTGGTATCAGAAATTTCATTTTGATTAAGTTTCTCAAATTTGACCATGTATCAAGTGTTTTGTACTTCATTAAATGATAAGATTTTCTAGCTTAAGTCTAATTAGTTCTAAAAATTGACCATGATCGTGTTGAGGAAGTGTTTTATGGATAAATTGCACGATGAAATAAATGTATGTAGTTCCAGAAAAACTAGGGGAATTTCCAGAAAAACTAGGTACTAATCTGAGTACCAGTCATTATTTCTAGATTACCAACTGTTTCAGTGAGACTTATTGTATTAAGATCTAAATCTTTTTTTTTATTTTTATTATTTATTCTTTGCAATCTGTTCTGGACTGAAGCACTCCCAACTCTTTCGCAGTTCGCCTTTCACGTACAGCTCCGATTTTATCACCAACTGCACATTGTATAGCTCCATGCCAGCCTATACAGGGGGTCATAGTTGTTTTTCATTTCATCACAGATCGTAATCTGTTGATGAAAATTCCCTTTTGCATCCTACCTCTATCGAGATTCGAATCCAGTACCTCCCGATCCAAACGCCATAGCTTTAACCACTGAGCCGTTTGGTCGGTGGATCTAAATTTTCGTTGTCCGAATTCGGTTCAAGTTTTATACTAATTTCAGGGGGTCAAATAACGTACGCAAATAATATTATTTAAGCATAATTTGTCCAAATGATCTGAAAACTTTCCAACCTAACAAAGATATAAGACATTTTTTCTTCAAATTTATTTTTAATTCTCTGCATCGCCTCCTTGTGAGTGTAGACACTACTCTGAACGATGCTCATATCTCTTCAACTCGTTCAAATAGAAGGTGATGGCCTCTTCATTCGACGGAAATCTCTACCCTCCAAGCACAATTAGTTTAGGGAACAAAGAAAAGTCGCTTGGGGTGTGTGGCATGCTGTATATACCGTAGTTCGTAAATTCTTGCCATGGCAACCGCTGAGGTCTGAGACAGTGCATTTCTTGGTGGAGCAAGATTTTTTTCCTGCAAATGTGGCCGCTTTTCCACAATTTTCACCCGCCTTCAGCTTGTCAAGTAATGATGCGTAGTATGTTCCTTCTTTGTTTTCCTTTTTTAAATATAATCGATTAAGATAACTCCCAGAAAACCCCGGGAAATGTATCCGTGGAAATCCTCTAGACATTGAAAGTATAATTTTGCTTTTCTTAATATTGAATAGATATTCTATAAATAGGAAAATATCGATTAAATTAAGAAAATTAAGAAGTGATTTTCAGGGTTGAGCTAATAAATTTATTTCTTAATAAGTTTTTTTCATATGCAATATTTGTCGAAATATAAAAAAAATATTTTTGTTATTGTAAAAATAAATCTATAATTGCTTAAGGATAAAATTTCTCAAATTATAAATTGTTTTCTTAAACCAAGAAATAATTTCTTCTTTTGAGAAAACGATTTTAGTTTTCTTGTTAAATTAATTAGATCAATTTGTTTTTAACTTTTAAAATTCCTGTTGATCCACACTTCATTAAATTTTTACGTATTTTACGTATTACCTATTAGAATATTAATAAAGATATTCTCTAATCAAGAAATGCAGTTCTTGGAAGGTACATCCAGTTTTCTTTAAAGGAAAAATATAATTTTTTATTCGAAAATAATATTTTTGGAGATAAATTATTTTGTCAGTTTAAGAATTTTTTCCTTAAATCGAGAAATTGAGAAAATATTTGCTTTTATTGTAGAATATAATTTTTTTTATTGACACTAGGGCCTGAAGTGTCATTATAAAATTATATTTTCTCAATTTAAGGAAAAATCTGAATGATTGTTGTTCAATTAATTACTAAATCAAGAATCATTTTTTATGGTTCAATAAATTTGGTAATAATTTTTAATATTTTGCTTGAGATAATTATAATTTTTTTCCAAGCAAGAAACAAATTTATTTGTTCAGATCTCGAAATCGTCTCATTTTACAGATCACGTGATATACAATAATACGCCGGGAGATGCATACGGCTACACAGTGACTCCACCAATAAAAGCTGCTAACATACATCTAATGTTGTTGATCGCCCATCCTGAATCTACCTTGTCCTCACGATTCAACACAGCTTTAATCAATCGATTTAAGGAAACGCCGACCATGATTACGTAATAATTAAACTGATATTAAGAAAAAGGCCCGCAGCTCTTCGAGTACTAAAGCCAACAAATCATTTTGAATTCCGTTTCATAAATTCTAAGATTAAAAGATTTGTATAAAATTATCCCCTTCTGCATGTTCAGTATACTTAGTCAATAAAGTTATGTTGGGTTAACAACACTATGCAAATAAGCCAAAGGCAACAAAAAGAAAACAAATAAGTCATTATCCTGAAATTTTAATAACTTTATGTACAACTTCCAATTATTTACTGCCATCTTTTTATTAAAATCCTAATTAATTTTTTACGATTAAGGATATGAACGTATGTATGTATATATAGAAATACCTGTATACAAATTTACTCACCATCCTTTTGCATAAAAGGATATGTATGTAAATATCGTATAAAAACCGTTAAAACATACAGTGACATGAAATCCTTTTTTGTTGTTGTCATTTTAATGTAAGAACATTTTAATTTGTTGCGTTAGTTTATGCCACTGTATGTATTTCCTTTTTGTTGTGTTTACATGTATTACTCACTAGAGGGTTCCGTGTTTTGTATGTGTATTTGTTGTTATGTTGTATTTGAGTTATACACAAAGGATAAAAGGCTGTTTAGCAACAACAGACGTATCACATATCTCCTCCATACAAGGATACGATGACGAAGCAGATTATAATCGTCAAAATATGTTTATGAGTGTGATTTTGCACAATTAGTTTAGTGGGTTATCTTGAACTTTTCGATGAGGGCCGTGTGCTTTGGTGTGAACTAAAACTTTTTCATTCAGATTTTTGTATGTCGTAAATGTCCTTTTATTCTTGATGTATGATGAAACTTGTTGGTGCCGTATCTGAGCGTATGTGACTGTTGAGTGTGAAATGTATATTACGTTACGACTTACTGATTATTTTATTTTAATTGTTTTGTTTTTTTTACAGGTAAGTTCGTGCCCTTTACCAGATTTGATATATAATTTTCATTAAATGTAAGTAAACTCAATTTAGTTTAAAGAGATTTTGTATCGGAGCAGTTTAAAATAGCTGACAAATTAGGTATGGTAAAAAACTATTTTAAAATCCATCGTAATTGAAAATACTATATTTATTAGCCGGTTATGATGAAATCCGGTTTGTAGGGTACAATTGGGATTATAATAATAAGAAACCTCTTAGGTACCTACTCTGTAAACCAACCTTTGTTCTCTAAAACGCCCAAAATCTCCAACTGCTATAGATCGCGCTAAATCGTTCTAAATTGTTTCAAGTTTTTCTAAACCATGCTAAAAAGCTTTAACCAATCTTACTCGCTCAAAATTACTCGCTCTTTCACTATAAACCAAACTATCGCTCTAAACCAATTTGAATCGTTCTAAACCAATTCGAATTGCTTTAAATTTCTTTCGATCGCTCAAATATCCCGGCAGTGTTAAAACAATAAATAAATTTAATGAAAATGAATTTCTTTGATTTGCCAGCCGTCCAAATTAAAAATTAAAATGATCAGGAGAAGTATTTGAAAATGTTCATAAAATAATCAGAGGAAATGACTGTTCCATTTTGAAGGAATTGAACATCTAGGAACATTGTAAATTTCTAGTATTGCGGGGTTCATTACTGTTCCAATTCCGTAGTAAATAGATGTGTTTATTTATCATTAGCAAATCTTTACTTCATTCTTTACTTCATCTCTAAATCATTCTAAACCGCTGTAATTTTCTATAAACTGTTCTAAATCACTCTAGTTCGTCCTAAATCGCTCTAAACATTCATAAACTACTCTGGTTCGTTCTAAACCGCTCTAAATCACTCTCAATTCGAATGCCGGCAATATAAATCACCCTAAACTGCTCTTAATCGGTTTTGCTCTCTTTCTGCTGTCCGTTATTAATCGCTATGATTTGCTTTAAACCACCCTAAATCACTCTTTATCGCTCTAAAAGGCTTTAAACTCTCTAATTCACATTAAACTCCCCTAAACAGCTCTGAATCGCTCTTAATCAGCTCTTGAAATGATTTAAGCCGTTCTACGTCGCTCAGGATCGTTCTTAGTCAATATGACTCGACTAATTTTTGCTAGATCGCTCTAAACAGCCAGATCTTTCTAAGCCGCTCTAAATTGCCGATTCGATCTAAACCGTCCTTATTCCGTCTAAACCGCACTGAATTGCTTTAAATCGTTCTTAGTGGCACTAAACTGCTAATAAAAATTTTAGGAATTGATATTTGTGACCAGAAGATTGGGACTGCTTATTTTAATTCTTGGACAACTTTTAATTTTTCTCGGAAATAAGTTTTATAATCGGCTTCGGTTACCGAAGAGTGTTTAAGTGGCACCATAATCGCACTTTTCTATTTTATTTGTGTTCGTTTACTACAGACCTGGAAAAGAGATATAAAAAGTCCTCTATAAGGAATCGCTTACGGTGATAAGACTGTGTAATGCAGAGAACTTCATGCTAACTAGTGTTCTGTGCTAATGACATAATTATTTCCTTTGCCATTCACTATTCCGCGGGAGGAGGAGAAAGTTCAAAACTGCACTATATTTCTCAACCTTAGTTTGTTTGTTGTCGTTATAAAATGTTCTTAAAAGAATACGTCACATCCAATGCCTCTTCTCTATTGATCAACAGCCAAAAATTGATTGGTTTTTCTAATTAAAAGGGGAATATGAATAACTTGGAGCTATATTCAATTTACATTCAATTCAAATTCAATTCATATTCCATTCTTATTCGTTTCGTTCCATTCATATTCATTTATTCAATTCATATTCAATCCATATTCAATTCATAGTCAATTCATATTCCATTTTTATTCGTTACATTCAATTCATATTCACTTTTTCAATTCATATTTAAATTTAATTCATATTCAATTCATATTCAATTCGTATTCAACTCATATTCAATTCATATTCCACTCTTATTCGTTGCATTCCATTCATATTCAGTTATTCAATTCATATTCAATTCATATTCAATTCATACTCAATTCATATTCAATTCATATTTTATTCATATTCAATTCATATTCAATTCATATTCAATTCATATTCTATTCATATTCAATTCATATTCAGTTCATATTCAATTCATATTCATATTAAATTCAGATTGAATTCATATTAAATTCATATTGAATTCATATTCAATTCATATTCAATTCATATTCAATTTATATTCAATTTATATTGAATTCATATTCAATTCATATTCAATTCATATTCAATTCATATTCAATTCATATTCAATTCATATTCAATTCATATTCAATTCATATGCAATCCATATACAATTTATATTCAATTCCTATTCAATTCATATTCAGTTCATATTCAATTCATGTTCAGTTCATATTCAATTCAGATTGAATTCATATTCAATTCATATTCAATTTTATTCAATTCATATTCAATTTATATTCAATTCATATTCAGTTCATATTCAATTTATATTCAATTCATATTGAATCCATATTGAATTCATATTCTATTTATTTTCAATTCATATTCAATTCATATTCATTTCTTATTCAATTCCTATTCAATTCATATTCAATTCATATTCAATTCCTATTCAATTCATATTCAATTCATATTCAATTCATATTCAATCCATACAATCCATATACAATTTATATTCAATTTCTATTCAATTCCTATTCAATTCATGTTCAGTTCATATTCAATTCATATTCATATTAAATTCATATTGAATTCATATTCAATTCATATTCAATTTATATTCAATTCATATTGAATTCATATTGAATTCATATTCAATTCATATTCAATTCATATTTAATTCATATTCAATTCATATTCAATTCATATTCAATTCATATTCAATTCATATTCAATTCATATTTAATTCATATTCAATTCATATTCAATTCCTATTCAATTCATATTCAGTTCATATTCAATTCACGTTCAGTTCATATTCAATTCATATTCATATTAAATTCAGATTGAATTCATATTCAATTCATATTCAATTTATATTCAATTCATATTCAATTTATATTCAATTTATATTCAGTTCATATTCAATTTATATTCAATTCATATTGAATCCATATTGAATTCATATTCTATTTATATTCAATTCATATTCAATTCATATTCATATCCTATTCAATTCCTATTCAATTCATAGTCAATTCATATTCAATCCATACAATCCATATATAATGTATATTCAATTCCTATTCAATTCCTATTCAATTCATGTTCAGTTCATATTCAATTCATATTCATATTAAATTCATATTGAATTCATATTCAATTCATATTCAATTCATATTCAATTTATATTGAATTCATATTGAATTCATATTGAATTCATATTCAATTCATATTCAATTCATATTCAATTCATATTCAATTCATATTTAATTCATATTCAATTCATATTCAATTCATATTCAATTCATATTCAATTCATATTCAATTCATATTCAATTCATATTCAATTCATATTCAATTCATATTCAATTCATATTCAATTCATATTCAATTCATATTCAATTCATATTCAATTCATATTCAATTCATATTCAATTCATATTCAATTCATATTCAATTCATATTCAATTCATATTCAATTCATATTCAATTCATATTCAATTCATATTCAATTCATATTCAATTCATATTCAATTCATATTCAATTCATATTCAATTCATATTCAATTCATATTCAATTCATATTCAATTCATATTCAATTCATATTCAATTGAAATTCAATTCATATTCATTTTAATGTCATATTCATTCATCAATCATTGGGGATTTCCAGTTTTTTACCTATTTAGATTTATGCTGCAGCAGATTCGATTTTTGCTGCTTCAGCATGTGTTAGATGTGTTAGTAGCTAGTTGTTCTACCTTGTAGTAGTCAATTGAACCAAATTTTATTTTGCTAAAATATAATTTTAAACTGTGATGAAGGTTTCGTACTTTAAGAATTTAAATACCCGATGACCATGATTTAAACGTGTTCTTTCAGTAATATCACCAGAAAAATGATTTCGATATTGATAAATTTAGGTCCGACGACGCACGATTATTGATTATACACCAGGAGCAATTTATACCGTTCACATCCCTCTTCCATACTGCGATTTTATAATACCAGCACATTTTAGATGAAAACAAACTGTTTGCCTATTATATCATTCGCCATATTATATTTTCCCATTAAAATATGATAATTTACCCGTTTTTCATTTGTTTTTCCGATTTTGGTATTATTTTAGCAAAATCAAAATAAATTAGAAATGTATAATTTCTATAAATTCCTTGAAGCTATAAAATATGGTTTTGTCTCTCTTTCCCATCCTGTCCCTCCCACTCACTCTCGTTTTTGTTTCGTAAATAAATTTTTAATAACGATGATGAATCGGCGTTCAACAGCTTAAACGTAATTATTTATGAAAAACATATGATACCCGAACAATATATAAAACCCCACAGTTAATGTTTTTTGTTTTATTTCTTCACAATCAATAAATATGACATCTATTATTCAATAGAATAATTAATAAATTTTCATGTACGGGTTTCTTTGACATCTTCGTATTATGTATCATTATGTTAGAATGAAATTTGAATCTTTTGAGATTTAAATATGTATGTATATATTGTATATTGATATGGAAAACAAAAATAAGAAAAACACTTTTCCATTTTCCTACACTGTGTATATTTTTCCTATTCCCTCTCCGCTTGTGGGTTGAGTTTGTTGTTTTTTTGTTTATTTCTATAAAACAACTTTTTTTGGTTTATGTACTCGTATATTCTCCAGGGGTGGTTTGTGGCGTTTGAAAATTAAAAAATCGAATCAAAATACATGAGAAAATAAATAAAAATATTAAATCGTCATGTTACACTGTAATACTACTTAGTTTATAGAAAAGCTGGTAAATAGCGAAAGGATGTTGTTGAACTAAATTTTTGGGTAGTCATCCGTTTATATACGAGACTCTGTGGACGAGGCGTTATCTGCGAGATTTAAATTTTAATTTATATATGGATATTTTTCATTCCTGTATACTAGGCTACTGTCTAAAAAAATCAATGATCTTCACCTTTCTCAAAACTGACAGCGGTGTGTCAGAAATCCTCGATTTGTAGATTCCGAAATCAAATGTCAAACATTCCCTAACCAAATATGGTGAACTCTTTGACGTTTACACATCTTGATTTTTGCAGAATGCGAAAGAAAATAAAATAGCGAAGGAGCCAAGTTCATGAAAGTCTACTCTAGTTATTTTTTATTGAGGAAGCCAAACTCATTTCTACGCCTGAATATCGCATTAAATGTGCAACTGAAATGGAATGAAAAGATATAGCTTTTCAACGCTGTGCATTACGTATGTGTATATTTTATAATAAACTAATAGTTTGAATTCAGCGCTATTACGGTTGATATGTAAACTAATATACTCATAAGGAAATTGTTACTGGATCCAAAACCTTTCAATAGATATACTAGATGTTTATATGATAATGATAAAAATACATACACGTCCAGCGCCATAACGGAAATTTTGAGTACTAAGGTGCTTCTGCTAACTTTGTGGCACTTTACAACGCCGTTAAAATGATATACAATACGTATATGATCTATAATAAACGAATAATGAGCCTACAGCGCCAGGATGGTCGATTCATGAACTCAAGTGGTAGTATTAATTATTGTCCGATCCAAGGTCTTTCAAACCGATGTAAAAATGGACCAACATTTAAATCACATATGTCACGTTAAAAACACCCAGTTGCACCTTTTTTACTGGTTACCACCATGAATCGAACGCGGGACCCCGAATAACAGAGCAAGTACTCTACTTACTGCGCTAACGAGAGCGTCAAACACGACATGACTATATGGCATTAATAAGAGCGAATGCAAAGCCATATTGCCGTGTTGGGTGATTTCCTAACTCTCTTGATAGACAGGTCCCAGGACAGGAGATTTTCCATTTTTCGAATTAAAAATAAATGAAGATATCGAAAAAATTTAAAAATCGCAAAAGCTTTTCTCGAGATACTTTTGGTGCAGACGGACAAGTTTTTGCTTTTGCGGCTCAAATGTATGAAATGATATGAAAATAATTAAACGACTATAAAATAATTGAAATCTGGGCAGTCATTGGCTCTTCCCCACCTTTTACCAATCTATCTGTTCCTATCAAAAAATATAATTGGTAGCACCCTGTATATTTCACCTGTCTCTCAACCTATACATAACGATATTGTGTGCTAAATAAATTTTCAGTGAATTACGGCTACAAAGCAGTTAGGAAAAGTGTATACGGAAAACAGAAAAATTTAATTACCTAATTGAAATTATCATGATTACTTTTCAAATAATATTATACATCCGTATTATACTGTTAACGTACATATTATGTACTAAACATACACACGACGATGCTTCTCATGACGACAACAACTAAACTAAATACAAAAGGATGTAGATATATTCCAATTTGTTCAAATTGGAGTATTTGTCCTGCGCATAGAAAAAATTAATTTTCATCTTTATGTGTTCGCCTATACACAACATGTAGTTTTTGCCACAGTTCTTCTGTACAACAAAAAATAAAATGTTAAAATAGAAAATTGGAAAAGAAATTATTCCGTTTTTTATGGTCCTGTGCGAAATAATTTTCATGCCATTTTTTAGCAGATACGAGTATATACATATACGGATGTCGTTTTTAATTTTTTTTTATTTTGTTTGTGTTTTTCCTAGCGTAAAGCGATTTCTGTTTTGTTTCTGTACCAGACAATGTTGCGATTGTTGAGTTTTGTTAGAACAGATAACCAGAGATTTTAAAGGATAATTGTCTCGGTAACCAACATTTAATGGTAAGGGCGTTTTATAAAAATAAACTTCAACTTGCTGTGTTCCTAGATTCCGACCGAACAGTACTTTTACGTTTTATTTGTATTTTACGTTCAGTGCACAACTTTTTTGGCTTGTTTCCTAGAAACTATCTTGTATATTAGGGCGTAACCCGTTACATTAATATTTAATTTTTATAAATTTGAAAGTGCTAAATTAAACAAGGGCTTTTATAAAATGTTGATCTTTTAGTAAATTGTCGTCTCCCTTAGGTTTTTTATTTTAAAAGGCTTACCTCGTCTTTCTGGGGAAAGGTTTTAAAATAAAACGACACATTAAATTTAAAAATAGACAAACTTTTTAGGTAAATTACCTGAATTCACACTAAAATCATAAATAATAAGCTCCATTAGCTTGATTGAGTATTATTATGTGTTGCATCTAGTATACAATAGAATACCTGAACTTATGAACTTCTTTTGAAATTATAAATACAACACACATAGAAGCATAGAAATAAAAGTAACTTAAAGTCCGTTTCAGCTGGAAAAATCCAAACAAATAAATGAGCAGTCTCGGCCTATCAATAACTTTAAATGATGCTGCTTTAATGATAATTTTATCGGTTTATCAAATCAACCATAAACAACGATAAAACTAAACCTATACAACGATAAAACTATAAAATTATACAACGATAAAACGATAAAAAGGTGAAACGATAAAACGGTAAAACTAATCGTTTTTAACGATAAAACTATGAAACAATGAAACGATAAAACGATGAAACGGTAAAACGGTGAAACGATAAAACCGTGAAACGATAAAACGATTAAACTATAAAACGGTTAAGCGATTAAACGGCAAACGATTAAACGATAGAACGCAAAACAATAAAACGATGTAGCGAAACGAGATGACCATAAAACGAATTAAACGTTTTGTCGTATTCTCGTATTGTCGCATTGCCGTATTATCGCATTATCAGACTATCCTATTATCATTTTATCATTCTTTTTTATCGTATTATTCTTTATCGTAGTATTGTTTTATCGAATTACCGTATTAGCGTGCATCGTTTTATGGTTTTATCTATTTTTCCCCGTTTCGTCTCATTTTAACGTTTTATCGTCTAATCGTCTTATTGTCAAACCGTTTTGATTTTTCCCGTTAAAGATTTTTTTTTAATGATTTATCGTTTTCCCGTTTTATCGTTTTATCATTTTGTCGTAGTATCGTTTGATCGTTTTCCCATTTTGTCATTTGATCGTTTTATCATTTTAACGTCCCGTATTAAGATTTTTTTCGTTAGGTTTTTTGTTTTGTTTGTTTCTTTATTTTGTCGTTTTATCGTTTCACCGTTTTATCGTTTCATCGTTTGATCGTTTTACCGTTTGATCGTTTTATCGATTTAACGTTTCACCGTTTTATCGTTTCACCGTTTTATCGTTTCATCGTTTTATCGTTTTATCGTTTTACCGTTTTATCGTTTTATCGATTTAACGTTTTATCGTTTTGTCGTAGAATCGTTTGATTATTTTCTCATTTTGTCATTTTACCGTTTTATAGATTTAACGTCTCGTATTAAGATCTTTTTCGTTAGGTTTTTTTTGTTTTATCGATTTATCGTTTTGCCGTTTTATCGTATTATCGTTTTATCGATTTAACGTTTTATCGTTTCATCGTTTTATCGTTTTATCGTTTTTTAATTCTATCGTTTAATCGTTTTATTCTCTTATCATTTTGTCGTTTTATCGTTTAATTGTTTTATCGTTTAATCGTTTCATTTTTTTTATTATTTTGTCGTTTTATCTTTTCACCGTATTATCATTTTATCGTTTCATGGTTTTATCGTTTTATTCTTTAATAGTTTTATCGTTTTACCGTTTTATCGTTTCATCGTTTTATCGTTTTATCGATTTAACGTTTTATTGTTTTGTCGTTTTACCGTTTTATAATTCTATCGGTTAATCGTTTTATTCTTTTATCATTTTGTCGTTTTATCGTTTCACCATTTCAACGTTTTATCGCTTTATTGTTTAATAGTTTTATCGTTTCACCGTTTTATCGTTTTACCGTTTTATCGTTTTATCGTTTTATCGATTTAACGTTTTATCGTTTCATCGTTTTGTCGTTTTGTCGATTTCTAATTCTTTCGTTTCATCGTTTTATTGTTTAATAGTTTTATCGTTAAATCGTTTCACCGTTTTATCGTTTCATCGTTTTATCATTTTACCGTTTTATCTCGTTTTATCGATTTAACGTTTTATCGTTTTGTCGTAGTATCGTTTGATTATTTTCTCATTTTGTCATTTTATCGTGTTATCATTTTAACGTCCCGTATTAAGATATTTTTCGTTAGGTTTTTTTTTGTTTTATCGATTTATCGTTTGCCGTTTTATTGTATTATCGTTTTATCGATTTAACGTTTCGTCGTTTTATCGTTTTGTCGTTTTATCGTTTTATAATTCTATCGTTTAATCATTTTATTCTTTTATCATTTTGTCGTTTTATCGTTTTATTGTTTTATCGTTTTATCGTTAAGTAGCTTTATCATTTCATCGTTTTATCATTTTGTCGTTTTATCGTTTTATAATTTTATCGTATAATCATTTTATTCTTTTATTATTTTGTCGTTTTATCGTTTTATCATTTCACCGTTTTACTGTTTTATCGTTTCATCGTTTTATCGATTTAACGCTTTATCGTTTTGTCGTTTAATCGTTTTATTCTTTTATCATTTTGTCGTTTTTATTGTTTTATCGCTTTTTTAGCGTTTGCTTATTTTCTCATTTTGTCATTTTATCGTTTTATCATTTTAACGTCCCGTATTAAGATCTTTTTCGTTAAGTTTTTTTTGTTTTATCGATTTATCGTTTTGCCGTTTTATTGTATTATCGTTTTATCGATTTAACGTTTTGGCGTTTCATCGTTTTATCGTTTTATCGATTTCACCGTTTTATCGTTTCATCGTTTTATCGTTTTACCGTTTTATCGTTTTATCGATTTAACGTTTTATCGTTTTGCCGTAGTTGCGTTTGCTTTTTTTTAATTTGTCATTTTATCGGTTTATCATTTTAACGTCCCGTATTAAGATCTTTTTCGTTAGGGTTTTTTGTTTTATCGATTTATCGTTTGCCGTTTTATCGTATTACCGTTTTATCGATTTAACGTTTCATCGTTTTATCGTTTTATCGTTTTATAATTCTATCGTTTAATCATTTTATTCTTTTATCATTTTGTCGTTTTATCGTTTTATTGTTTTATCGTTTTATCGTTAAGTAGTTTTATCATTTTATCGTTTCATCGTTTTATCGTTTTATTGTTTAATAGTTTTATCGTTTCACCGTTTTATCGTTTTACCGTTTTATCGATTTAACGTTTTATCGTTTTGTCGTAGTATCGTTTGATTATTTTCTCATTTTGTAATTTTTTCGTTTTATCATTTTAACGTCCCGTATTAAGATTTTTTTCGTTAGGTTTTATTGTTTTATCGATTTATCGTTTTGCCGTTTTATCGTATTATCATTTCACCATTTTACCGTTTTATCGTTTCATCTTTTTATCGTTTTATCGATTTAACGCTTTATCGTTTTGTCGTTTTACCGTTTTATCGTTTTACCGTTTTATCGTTTTATCGTTTCATAGTTTTGTCGTTTCATCGTTTTATCGTTTTACCGTTTTATCGTTTTATCGATTTAACGTTCCACCGTTTTATCGTTTCATCGTTTTATCGTTTTACCGTTTTATCGATTTAACGTTTTATCGTTTTGTCGTAGTAGCGTTTGCTTATTTTCTCATTTTGTCATTTTATCGTTTTAACATTTTAACGTCCCGTATTAAGATCTTTTTCGTTAGGTTTTTTTTTGTTTTATCGATTTATCGTTTTGCCGTTTTATTGTATTATCGTTTTATCGATTTAACGTTTTATCGTTTCATCGTTTTATCGTTTCATCGTTTTATCGTTTTGTCGTTTTATCGTTTAGTAGTTTTATCATTTTATTGTTTCCTCGTTTTATCGTTTTATTGTTTAATAGTTTTATCGTTTCATCGTTTTATCGTTTTACCGTTGTTTCGTTTTATTGATTTTACGTTTTATCGTTTTGTAGTTTTATAATTCTATCGTTTAATCGTTTTATTCTTTATTGTTTTTATTGTTTTATCGTTTTATCGTTTCACCGTTTTATCGTTTTACCGTTTTATCGTTTTATCGATTTAACGTTTTATCGTTTTGTCGTAGTATCGTTTGATTATTTGCTCATTTTGTCATTTTATCGTTTGATTATTTGCTCATTTTGTCATTTTATCGTTTTATCATTTTATACGGTACGTTACGATTTTTTTCGTTAGGTCTTTTTTGTTTTATCGGTTTATCGTTTTGCCGTTTTATCGTATTATCGTTTTATCCATTTAACGTTTTATCGTTTTATCGTTTCATCGTTTTATTGTTTTATCGTTTTATCGTTTCATCGTTTGATCGTTTAGTAGTTTTATCGTTTCAACGTTTTATCGTTTCGTCGGTTTATCGTTTTATCGTTTTACCGTTTTACCGTTTACCGATTTAAGGTTTTATCGGTTTATCGTTTTATCATTTTATTGTTTTGTCTTTTCAAAAGTCGCGTTTGGAAGATGTATCTTTCATTTTAAAACTTGTATCCTATTTATTTATTAAAATTGGACCATCACTAATCAATTTGAAAAGCTCATCGATTTTAATGAAATTGAATTTTTCAATGAAATTGAATTTTTCAATGAAATTGAATTTATAATTTGTTTGGGATTTTGCTCACCATTAGATTACATTTAGAGTGTTAAAGTTATTTTGAAATTTACTGAAAGCTTTTAAAAAGTAACCATTTGTTGTTTAGAACATTTTTTGTTAAATGTCTAAAAATATTAACTTTTTTTAAATTGGCTTTACAAATTCGTTTAACAAAAATAGAGTATTCAGCATAAAGACCATACAGATCTAAAACTACTCAGTTTAATGTTTCAACCTCTGACAATTATTGTAAACTTATTGAAGACTAGAATAATTTGATCACTGGACTTTTTAAAATTACCATTAATGCTTTATGATTTTTACTAATGTTTAGTCCTCAATAGTTAACTTAATAAATATTTTATTAGGATTTTCGTGAAATGTTTTTATGTTTACGAAACTTTTGTTGCAGTAAATGGTTGTTCTCTGGACAACTGCTTTAATTTCAATTTCTCATAAAAGTGTCGAAATAATTGAGTTTGGCATAGATCTTTTTCATGAGTATGGTTAAAAACTTGAAAACTAAAGTATTTTTATTAAGATTAACTTTTCATTTAAAAGTTTTATTGTAAGCTTTTATTAATTGATGCAGTATTGGATTACAAGAAAGCCTCCTTGGTAGTAATACCAGTTCACAAAATAGTTTTGTATTTTGACTAGCCTTAAGAGTTTTAGTATCTATGAGCTTTACCAAGCTTTTTGAATTTTCAATAGAGATTAAAGCTTCAACGGTCCCACTTTGCCATTAATTTCCATTCCAAATTTTATTGCACTCCTCTTCTTGTTTCTTCTCTCAAAATTGTTTCTCACCTTGCTTAAGGTTACGGCATATTTTATGTTCAAGATTAATAAGATAACATCTATACAATACAGTCTCACACCAGTAATTTATTGTAGACCTAAACGAATTACATAATTTTGCAATCGTATTAAGCCCCAGCTTATAAGATTAAAACTAAATAAATATATTAAGAGATTACAGTGTTATTGTTCGTATTGGTTTGGGAATTTGTTAACCCTATCTTATACAGCTTGCATAATATAAAATCTTGAAACAATAGGGCACACAGAGAAGCAACAGCAACAAGACATAAAATATTGTAAAATGTAAATAACTCATCCTTATAATCGAAACGATTATTATGTTGTCGTGTTATCTAACGCATGGCTGATCATTTTTACATCATTGACTATGTACCAATGTTCTATGCCCCCTTAGGCATCCTTCCTTATCCAGTTATAATACCTAACCATACATATCGAGTTTTTAGTTTTGTATTTGTTATGTAGTTTATGTATATTTGTGGGTGCGCGTGTGTGTGTTTTCGTAAAGAAAATTTTCCTACCTCATTGATTTGTATTTTATGTTTTCCCTTTTCCACTTCCCTTGAGAAAGGTGTTTTCATTTTTTTTTTATCAAAATATGTTGGTAACTAACTATATAAAAGCCATCTGAAAGGTAGGCAAGGCTCTGGTAAATTTATTTACTTTTACCATTACACCATGTCCTTTTTTATTATTGTTGTGCTGTACATGTTTAATAAATATTTTATGTCTTCGAATGAGCCACATACATATATCGTCCTTATATCCTCTGCACGCATGTAGTGAAAGATCTCAAAAACAAAACAAAAATTTCTGCTTGGGTGACTAATACGGGGGTAGAAAAATATTTAGACGTTTTTTTTCTGTTTTTTGGAGGGGTTCAATCCGATATACTCGTATATTTTTTCGCCGTACCGTGATTCAAAACCATATTTTTTTTTCGGATGGCTGGTGATTGTTTCTTTACGTTAATTCTGGTTTTTGGTCACAAAAAATGTATTGTATGATCATATAAAATCTAAGAGAAACCCAGTTTTGAGGGATATACGTCGTGTGTAGGAAAGGTGGTTTGAAATTATTTGTGCGGTAAAAATAATCGTAAAAAATTTCAATTGGTTTTTCAATCTTTGGATGAGAACCGTAAAAAAGGACAAGTACCTTCTATCCTATTCTATATTTCTAATGGTCATTAATATTTATTTTTAAGCTCTCTGGAATAATGGAAATTGTAATTGGGAAAATATATTTATTATCATAGTTTACATCATGGTCAAAACCCCCGCTTTGGCATCAGAACAATGAGATAAAAAACTTGAGCGTTAGCTCATCGTTCAGTTAAATACTTTGGTGTAATTGCTCCAACCAACGTTTTAAATTTGAGCAACAAAATTTAATGCTTACTCTTATTCTCAATTCCTTCCTTAGTTTAAGTGAATTGAAAGATTTTCCGCAGCAGCAGACCACTTTAAAGCAGACTGGCCAGTGAGGTGGGTGAGCGGAACCAGCTAACGACACAAAGTTTTGAATAAACCGACTCCACAAATCCCGGAAAGCCTCTTATCTGTTTTATCAATTTGACGTTGGATTGTCCAAGATAGCTCTACTTTTGCCAAGGAGGCAGCTGAAATGGGATCACTCAGTGCATAAGGTGACAGAGTGATACAAGGGGCATCCAGCTACCGTAAACGGTGTCTTATCGCGGGATTTTGGATCGAGCTGGATCATACATCAATTTTTGCTTCACGGCATAAAACCGTTGTTTCAAAGGTTTGGCCTCGCCGACATCAATCACATACGCCACGAGTTGAGTTTTACCCAAACCTAACTTAATACTCAAAGGAAATAATTTTGTTACGCACGATCTAATCGTGGTACGATCCGCAGTTGAGAGAACGTGATGTTTCGGTTGTGATTACTTCTGATAACGGCAAGCAATTTACATCCAAATTATTTTTAGAAATTACTTGCCAAATGTGAAATATCACATGTCCGCACAGCTGTATATTCTCCCTTAAATGACGCGACTGAGCGCGTAAACCGAACCTTACATTCTGTCCTTCGATTATACTTGGAGGATCATAAACACAACGAGTGGGATGTGCACTTGCAGGAAATAGCCGCATTTCTTCGAAATGTAGTACGTGGCTCTACCAGATATTCCTCCTTGTTGTGTTTGGCCAACACAAGTGCCTTCATGATTCAGAACATAGATTGCGTAAAATATTATTTGTGGACGATTCTAATGAATTATACGATCTTTTTGAACCGGATTGATAAAAAATGTCTCGCGACAAAATCCTTCATTATCTGAAGGTAGCTCATAACAGCACTATAATCTCCGGAGTAGAACTCGAAACTTCGTAGTCGGTCAGCCAGTATTTGTCCGGACCTTTCCTCACAATATACTCAATTTCGAGAAAATAAGCCACATTTAAAAATTGAGCAACTCATTAATTATTGCGATTAAAATCAGTAAACAGAAGCTGTTATATCAATTGCATTCAAAATTGTGTTTGCTGAATTAAATTAGAGTAATAAAATACAGTAATTTTGTCTGCGAACACAGGCCTACATAATGTCATGATCCATTAATCCTTAGTATAGAAATAATTACACTTCCAGTATCATGGTACACTCTGACGGCCAGGCTCTATTTAATTGCGACCTAAATTTTTTAATATTATAACTAACATTAAATATTGAGCAACTAAGTGACGCCTGGTTAAGGTGGCTCTAATAAAGAACTGGGCATAGACACGGCCTGTTCCATAGTAGTTAACTGACACTTAAAATACAGTATTATATTATTCAAGTTTTGCTATTTTTAACAATTAAGGTAAAATAAAATAAAATTCAAATATTTTACTCAAATAAATGATTGATTATTTTCTTTTTAAATTTAATAGGATCGCTTGTTCCTCAATTGTTTTGTTTCATACAGGAGGCGAGGTTTATATTCAATGAAAATTTGATTTTTTATTACAAAAACTATATTTGTTATTATTACGTTAAATTAAAATTAATTGTAAAATTGAGCAACTTTCACTTAACCATAATTAAATATTTAAGTTTTGTTCTATTTGATAGATAAAGTAATCAATTTAAATTTAAATAATTGCTATCTTACCATAGTCCACTAATACGAATATTTAGTACAAAATTATGGGCAATTTAATTTATATGACCGTTAAGGAACTTCCAATCATTCTAAAAATAAAATTGTTCATTTTCTACCGGTAGTGTTAATAGACAAGACAAAAATTTAGCTCAAATTTTCTAACCCTCAAAAAATAAGAATATTAGTCAAAGAAGGAAATATTTATCCCAAATATGAGGAAAATTGCACAAATGTATTACCTTGTTGACTAAACTTTATTGTGAAAAATATGTGTGTCTTTAAATTGCAATTAAATTGAGCAATTTGATTTTATCTGTGACATATTCGTTAACCAAATCACTTTGTAATCAGTAGGAGCTAGTTTTGATCTTATTTAAGAGAAGAATAAATTTCGTTAGAAAAATTGTAAATAATTTTGTAAAATATATAATATATCCATAGTTGCTCAGTTGCCCAAATATTTTGTGCTATAGCAGCACTATTTCAGATTGGCCTTATCTCGCGACCTAATAGAAAACGGCGCTCAAAAATACCAATAACAAACCAAACTAAATTAAGTTATTATATTACTCTTGTCTAATTGAGCAACTCGAACTGGTATTAAAAGAAAATATAACACTTTGCTGGACTATAGTTTAAAATAAGATAAATGAATAAATTTTAAAGTTACAGCTACGATTTTTTAGTTTCTCTTTTAGAGAGGCATCGCAAAAAGTGTGGCTCAATTTATCTGTTTTAAAAATCAAACAACTCAATTGTGTGACTAATGTAAGCCAGAATAAATGATTACATAAACTAGTTTTGTTTGTTAAAATTGTAATATAACTGAGCAACTTTAGTTTACCATATTTGTGTTCGGAAATTTAAATTGAGTATGTCATTGGGTGAGATATATTGTAGTGCAGCATTTATAAGTTGCTCAGTTTTATTTATATTTATATTTATATTTATTTATATTGATTCAAAATATGGTAAATATTGAGCAACACTAATTAATCAGAACCCAGAGAGAGATTTTCAAATGTTGTTTGATTTAATAAGCAAAGCACTTTCTTTGTACTAGGTTTCAGTAGCCAACGCACTCAAATGTAGCTCAGCTTTTTGAATTGCACAGATCAAGAATATTTCCTAAATAAGGAATGGAGATATTTGCTCAAATGTGTGGCTAAATATTATCGTATTGATTAAAATTTTAATTGCGTTTGTTGAAACAGTAACATAACTGAGCAACTTGAATTTAACAGTATCATATTTACTTGGTTCTATTTGATGTCATTTGGAAATATTTTTATAACAAATTTTTAGTGACTTCTTTACGAATTAAGAGTTTTTAAAATTAGAAATATAAGAATATTTCGCAAATATACAACGTTTGTAAATTGCTTAATTTATTTATATTAACTGATTCCAAATATTATCAATATTGAGCAAATCTACAAATTAATCGAACACAGAATAGATTTACTAGTTACTATAATGTAAATTCAACAAAGCTTTGTTCGTTTAGGGTTTGCTCAGATTATTAGCACCTGTGGTAATTTATGTATAAACGATGTTCTTTAAATATAACAGTGCTCCAAAAAGTGTTTGCTGACCAGTTTACTTGATTGAAAATTTAAAAGCGAAAGCCAAACACAAAAATGTAGTTCAGTTGTTTAAAATTGCTCAAAACAACATTTTCTGAATAGAGGAAAATAACTCAAATGTGTAGCTATTGCAATGCCTCTTTGACTAAAACTTATTTAGTAAAATTATAATCTTGTTAGTTAAAATAGTTGTTTAACTGAGCAACTTGAATTTTACTGTAACACATTTACTTTGTTCTATTTGAAAACAAAATAACATTAAATTCAATAGGATGGTTAATTGGCTTTGGTTAATTGTGAAGTGACCGAAAACAATATTTATGGAGAGTTTTAGTGACTTTTTGCAGAATGAGCAAATTTTGGTTAAACTTAGTTTTAAAATATCCCTAGAGGTAAAAAATCTGAGCAACCCTTATTAAATCCAAGATTCGTTGATTATCAAATAGAGCAAAAAATGCCCTTGTTTTGATTATTTTGTAGATTTACACAATATAGCCACTATTTAGAATCAATAAATATAAATAAAACTGAGCAACTTACAAATTAAGCAAGTTTTACTAAACTGAGCATATAAATTCTAAAATATCTCAATTAAATTATTCCGTATTTGGCAAATTTTTCAATATTTGTAATTTTAAAAACTGAGCTTAAACAACTAATTTGCTCAATCCGTAAAGAAGCCATTCAAAATTAAGAAAATTAAAATAATTTATATATAGAGTAATGTGGTTGTCAAATAGAGCCAAGTAAATAAATTTTGGTTAAATTTGAGCTGCTCAATTAGACTACTATTTTATCAAAGATTATAATTCGAGGTTGTAATTGCTCAGTAAAATGTTTCTGTTTTGGAATTTTAAAAACTGAGCTACAATTTTATGCTTTGTCCCATAAACTGAGTAAGTATGTTGTTGCTCAGTTTTAAATTCAATTCCAAAAATTTAGCTTCAAAGGAACCAATTAAAATATTTTTCCTTATTTAACAAATTGTTTTATTTGTTGCTCGTTTTCGTGGCGCATAAAATTAAATTAAATTTTTCATCTTGATGTTGATGAAATACTTAAATTTCTGATCTAAATGTTGTATTGTGTTTAATAGAGCTGAACATTGTTATCATTGATATGGCAACATTTGTTTACTGGACGAGACAAATGTATTTCGCTACGTTACTAAGTTGCTCAGTTTAATTTGTATTACGTGATTTATATTACGTTGACTGACATTTAAAAGAGATTTACCCTCATCGCTCGGCTAAAATACGTAAAGCTGCAACTTCAAGATTTCTAGTTCATTTTACAAATTAATCTGGTGACAGCCTAGAACTAATATTGTTAGTAAAATTATACTACAATTGTTTCCTCTATTTGATAATAAAAGTAATTTGAATTCAATAGGTTTTACTCAGGTTAGTTATCATCACACTTATGTTTGGACAAATATTTAGTAGTTTGGAAAGAGTATATTGCTAACACTATCACCTTTTTTCAATGACAGCAAAACTAACAAGCTCAGTTTTTTAAATGGCAAGAAAATTTCCCAAATAGGGCTAAATGTGTGAAGCTTCGTTTGTTAAAATTTTTATCGGTCAGTGTTACCACTGGAGATATTTAAAAAAAATGTGATTCCCTTGGAAATAGAGCAATTTTTTATACCTCACATGTTATTTTTTATAAGTTGAAATTGGAATATTAAAAAACTTAGCTACAACAGAAATTCTCTATTTCTAAGGAAGACTTTAAAAATTTATTAAAAAATAACTACAATGGTAACACTAAATGAAGAAACTATTTGTTTAAAGTTATTTTGATAACTGATAATCCTCATTTACGTAGGACATAAAATTAAATTAAATATTAGGTATTGATGTTGCTTATTTTTTAAAAATACATAAATTTATGATTTAAATATTGTACTGTGTTTAATAGAGCAGTTTTTTAAACTATAAATTGAGCAATTTCAAGTAGTTGGAAATTGTTTTCATTGATTATGTTTTTGATATGTGCAAATTTTGTTTACTACACGAGATAAATGTATTAAGCTACGTTAGTAAGTTGCTTAGTTTAATTTAGCATCTTTCTTTTGTATTATAACAATGTATCGGAAATATCTAATTGAGCAAAAATGTTGTTGCTCAGTTTTTACAGTATTTGTAATTGGTGAAAATAGCAATATTTAAGAAAGGGCAATATTTTTGGAAGTGGAGCTTCAAAATCATCAATAAAATAAATCGGATAACTAATCGGAAATATCTAATTGAGCAAAAATGTTGTTGCTCAGTTTTGACAGTATTTGTAATTGGTGAAAATAGCAATATTTAAGAATGGGCAATATTTTTGGAAGTGGAGCTTAAAAATCACCAATAAAATAAATTAAATTTTTGATATTCATGTTGCTTAATATTTTTAGTATCAGTTCCTGTAATCGGCCAGTGTTACTACTGGAGTTATGTAAAAAAATAGGACTTTCTTACAACAATTTTTTGTAGTTCACTTTTAAAATTGCATAAAATAAGAAGAAAAATTAACTAGTTTTTTGCTAGTTTAAAAACCGAGCTACTCAATTTCTCTATTTCTGAGGAGGTCACTAATAATTTATTATAAAAATAGTTACAATGGTATCGCTAAGTGAAGAAAATAATTATTTAAAATTATTTTGATTATTTAACAATTTTTTGTTTGTTGCTCATTTACATAGGACGTACAATTAAATCAATAGGTATTGATGTTGCTCATTTTTTAAATTTATGTGTTTAATAGAGCAATTTTATTTTGTATTATAAATTGAGCAATTTCAAATAACTAAAAATTGTTATAGTTGGTCATATTTTAGAACGAGACAAATGTATACGCTACGTTGTAAGTTGCTCCGTATAATTTATACTGCATGATATTGAGCCACCGTTTCTTGTATTAGAAAAATGTATCGGAAATATCTAATTGAGCTACTTCAACTGGTATTTAAAGCAGATTTACCAACATTGTCTCGCTATACTTTTAAATACGATAAATTTCAAAGCTACAGCTTCAATTTATCTAGTTCATTAAATTATGTTAATTTATATTTTTATGTAATGGCTTTATGACTATACGGTATTTAGCAGAAATCTAGATATAAATCAGAGCACAGACTGGAATCGGTCCAAAAAAAAACGAAAATACAAAAAGCTATATCGTTTTTATCTGCTCGCCCCAAACCAATTAATTTAAATCAGATTTAGAGCACTGACACCTTGTGCACTTATGTACTCGATTATACGTAGAGAGAAGGTAGTTTATGCTAAACACATTTAAACTATTTTAACGAGCATGAGGCAATCACAATCACACCATCAGATGCATATCGATGATGTTTATTCTCATTCATAATTTTTATGTTTTGTGCACAAATATTTTCCAAATTATTGATTAATATTACATTATCAATTTTCCATTTGCGACTTTGACTCATTCCAACCGGAAAATTTTTAATCCACACCACAACTTTTCGTCCTCACACCAAAATAACTCATTACTTTTTTGTCGCTCTCTAAATACTTGAGCAACCGTTTTTTTTGTCGTGTGTCGAGAAACCCCATTTTTATGATGTTTTTTGTTGTTGTATATTGATGGAAATCATCTCAAGCATATTTTTCACAATTTTCTTTCTCCGAGAGTAATTTATTATTATTGTTATTGTTGGTGTTATTACTACTAGTATTTTTTTTTTATTGTGTACGACGATGTAAAATTGACACATAGAAATGTCGTTTATCCTGTTTTTTGTGGTGTTTGGAAAATTCTCAAATTTTCAAAATCGAGTTCGGACCAAAATTACGAATTTACCGAAAGTAAATGGGGAGGCTGAGTGGGTTTTACAGAAAAAAGGCGAAAAGAGTCGTTTTTACCTCATCTTTTTTGGAAAACCGGAAAAAATAATAATAATTTTCCCAAAACAAAAACAACTCGCACACAAACAGAAATTCAGTTATTATTTAGAATTCATTCGTTTAACAGTTAAAATAAAATTGTACTGTGCATCTACATACAGTGTTTTCCACTCTTAAAGTATTTTATTATAAAAATGTAATTTTTGTGCGAATTAATTAATTCGATTTAATTAAAACAGAAATTTATGGGAAATAATAAAGCCGGGAAATAAAATGTTTGTGATAAGAAGTTGTGTTCCTTATGTGGGTGAGTGCTCTATGGCTGTTGTCCCATTTTGTTTCCGTCGTACTGTTTTGATGGTTAAGTGGAAATTGAAGATGGAAATGGGATTAATAAAAATAATCATAATAATAAAATGAAAATGAAGATGTGTACAACGAAAAAAGGTGTTTTCCCAATTTATATCGGAAAATGTGCGTGTGTGTGAATACGATGTATAAATTATTTATATGATTGGAAATTGGATAGATATTTTATGATGATGGGGACGATTTTCCAATCGAATACGATTACAACAAAATATACAAAAGAGTTAATCGGTTATGTTGAGTGATGCGTGACTATATCACTACAGGCCTGTTTCATAAAAAACTGAACAGGACTTTTAAATCCAATACGTAAAATTTATTAGGCCCAGAGTTATTTCACAAAGTACATGTCATGTGTGTATTTGATGAGAATCAAATTCTACGAAGGTTAAGGTTATGGAATATTAAATTGGAATACACTTTGATTTCTTGGAAGCTATGTTATGGTACATGAATGACGATGAAGTATAGATAAATTCCGAGAACTTTTAGAATTTTATCATCTTTTATAATGAAAACAGATAATGGTAATCAAAAATGAATTTGGAGAAACGAGGCATAGTGTAAAAAGAACCTAATGAAATGTGAGACTTAATTTAAATAATTCTAGATAATTTAAGGCGTATTCACGGCGAACAAATCAAAATTCTACGTAAACCAAATATTCTGGTACTTTAAATATTAGGTTCCACAATTTTACGTGATACTGCTTATATACTGATCAAGCCTTAAAGTGGATAGCAAAATCAAATCTATAGTGAATATTTTTAATTGGGTGCGGTGCTTAAAATAACGGTGTGGAACCTAATTTGTGCATTAATTATGACAAATATTCACAACGAAGAAAGTTATATATTCTAAACTAGAGACAAGATGTAATGATATAAAATGAATTAATGATATAAAAGTGCACGCATTGTACCTCGATGTGGAATCTAATTTGTACAACTGTAAAAATTTCTATGAAAAATGTGTAGTTCATTATATTTATATTTTAATCACAATTAAATAAATGTGCAGCCTTCTTTATAATTATCATAACTTTATTATTATCATAACTATAAATATTAAGAACACCTCAAACCTCTAGATATCCAATTTTATGTTTGGTTGAATGGTTTTGGTTTACACATTTGTCTAGTGAAATTTAATTGATATGTGGGTTATGGACATCAGTGAAATGTAATTTTTATTACTTTTGTGTGTGGAACATATTGATTCTTCATTCAAATAACAAAATATTTTATTTGGAAAATTATTATTTTTAATTAATGAACAAATAATGAGTTTAAGATATATTTCGCATTCTAAACAAACTGAAACTTCTAAAAATCAAATACTTTAAGCGTGCTTTTATCACCTAATATAACTCACTCATCTCAATTTATAATTTAACAAATTTTTCAAATACGTAAGGACTCTCTCTCTCTCTCTTTGTCGCCTAATATATTCCACTAAATTGACTGCAGAATAGTCTGTCTTTGATGGACTGTATTTTTATCATAAAAAATTCATTCAAATACTTCAAGTTCAAATTATACGGATGCTAGACTAGACGTATAAAAAATTTAAAACATTAAAACTTCCTTTATCTCTACCTGATATAATCCACTAGACCTTCCAAAGAACAGTTCGTGCACTTCAAAGGCTATTTTGATATTTAAACATACAAAAAGGATTAATACTTTTTTTAAATAGATTGGTGCTTCTCCATTCACCTAACATACCGCACCAGCCTGGCCAAAGATTAGTTCTTGATTTCGAAAACTTGAAAAAATTCTTTGAAGATCGTCATCCTTTTCTCTATTACCTGATATAACCGGTACTGGCCTGAGTAACGAATTGCTCGTAATTTTAAAGGATTACTTTTCGAATTTTAAACGCACAAAAAATTTAATCTTCACACTGCCTCGATCTCTTGTTGAAACCAACTAGTCCATCTGAAGAATAAATACAGAGTTCCGGAAACTATATCTTGCATTTTAAACCTGAAATAGATCTCCGCAATTTCTTTCGAATAGCTGATATAACTCATTAGTCCTCCCAAATAATAGTTAGTGAATTCATACAATGAGTTTCTGAGAGACTAAACTCGGGTTCTAGACATACAAAAATTCCCAAAAGATGCTTTATTCGAGTGAACCCTAATTATTCCATTTTGTAGTTGTAATAGTTTTAAAATTCCAGCTTGTGGAACCTAATTGATTTATTGAAATAACTAACCTGTTCATGATGTCTTTTCAAAATAAGAAGATTAGTTTCTTAATAAGGTTCAAATTTTTCAAATATTCAAAAATTAAATTAATCGAATAGAACCTAATTTCGAACAGATTCACTTAGGCTCGATAAATCGAAATAAATGCTTACATTTTTTTCGAAAAATAAAAATTACGCCCATCGGTTTGAATCTTCTACAAATATTTAATCTACCCCATGATTATGAAATCCGCATTGATTGATTTTTTAGGTATGTACTATACGAGTACATGATAATTTTCAATAAATTTAACTTGAATATGTGTTTATATCTAGGAGACTATTTTTTTCAAGCCGTGCTCATGTACCGTGTACATTTGTTTCTTTCTCTAAATCACAGCAAATTTAGAAGCAAGACAAAGTGTTATACACAACACCACAGGGTTTGAACTGACTCTAGATTTGTCTAAATATATAAATCGAATTGGAAAATACCAATCCCATATTAGGTTCCACAATTAGCTTCGATATGCCTCTATAAATTTTAGTTACTTTTAATTACTTCTTTAGTAATTATTAATACTCACTTCAATTATAAAAACATATTTTGTTCTAAATTAAATTCCACATAAAATATATGCGTATAACAAAGTTATTAGTTGATCTATAGACCAACCAACTTTGTCATCAACGTATCATCCTGAAAAAATTAATCCTGAATTAAGTTCCACAGTTTGTTTTGGAATGACTCTAAAAACTAGGTACCTCTGGATATTCTGTTGAAACAATTACAAACGAGAAAATAATGTTAAATTATGTTCCACATTTAATTTGTACATATGCATAAAATAAATTTATTGTGTCCACACAGAAAATTGTTAATAAACAACTTCAAACACACCTTCGATGTTTATGGTTATTAGTTAAACCACGAACCATTATTTACGTGGTTTAACAAAGTAGGTGGTTGAAAAAAATCAATCCCAAATTAGGTTGCACGATTATTTCTGACGTAACTTTCTGGATATCAAGGGATTCTTGAATATTCCTTTTAAATTATTATTAATAGTTTTTTTAATTAGAAAATAAAGCGTTGTTCTAAATTAAATTCCAAATTATATATACGTGAAATAATTTTATTGTGATAAGATTTATAAGATAAGATTAATTGAGGGGCTAAAATTACCCGAACTATCTAGGCAAACTCTACCAGGTAACCAAAAACATTATTAATGTGCATTAATGTATTATAAGCAACAAATTCATTTTAAATTAGGTTCCACAATAAATTGCTACGTTACTTCTAAATAACGGGTGATTTTTTAAGAGCTTGAGAACTTTTTTAAAAAAAAAAACGCATAAAATTTGCAAAATCTCATCGGTTCTTTATTTGAAACGTTAGATTGGTCCATGACATTTACTTTTTGAAGATAATTTCATTTAAATGTTGACCGCGGCTGCGTCTTAGGTGGTCCATTCGGAAAGTCCAATTTTGGGCAACTTTTTCGAGCATTTCGGCCGGAATAGCCCGAATTTCTTCGGAAATGTTGTCTTCCAAAACTGGAATAGTTGCTGGCTTATTTCTGTAAACTTTAGACTTGACGTAGCCCCACAAAAAATAGTCTAAAGGCGTCAAATCGCATGATCTTGGTGCCCAACTTACCGGGCCATTTCTTGAGATGAATTGTTCTCCGAAGTTTTCCCTCAAAATGGCCATAGAATCGCGAGCTGTGTGGCATGTAGCGCCATCTTGTTGAAACCACATGTCAACTAAGTTCAGTTCTTCCATTTTTGGCAACAAAAAGTTTGTTAGCATCGAACGATAGCGATCGCCATTCACCGTAACGTTGCGTCCAACAGCATCTTTGAAAAAATACGGTCCAATGATTCCACCAGCGTACAAACCACAACAAACAGTGCATTTTTCGGGATGCATGGGCAGTTCTTGAACGGCTTCTGGTTGCTCTTCACTCCAAATGCGGCAATTTTGCTTATTTACGTAGCCATTCAACCAGAAATGAGCCTCATCGCTGAACAAAATTTGTCGATAAAAAAGCGGATTTTCTGCCAACTTTTCTAGGGCCCATTCACTGAAAATTCGACGTTGTGGCAGATCGTTCGGCTTCAGTTCTTGCAGGAGCTGTATTTTATACGGTTTTACACCAAGATCTTTGCGTAAAATCTTCCATGTCGTCGAATAACACAAACCCAATTGCTGCGAACGGCGACGAATCGACATTTCACGGTCTTCAGCAACACTCTCAGAAACAGACGCAATATTCTCTTCTGTACGCACTGTACGCATTCGTGTGGTTGGTTTAATGTCCAATAAAGTAAACTGAGTGCGAAACTTGGTCACAATCGCATTAATTGTTTGCTCACTTGGTCGATTATGTAGACCATAAATCGGACGTAAATCGCGAAACACTTTTCGAACCGAACACTGATTTTTGTAATATAATTCAATTATTTGCAAGCGTTGCTCGTTAGTAAGTCTATTCATTATGAAATGTCAAAGCATACTGAGCATCTTTCTCTTTGACACCTTGTCTGAAATCCCGCGTGATCTGTCAAATACTAATGCATGAAAATCCTAACCACAAAAAAATCACCCTTTATTAGGTACATTTGAATGTTTCAGACTATAATGATTTTTAAAATTAGAAAGATCATGTTTTTCTAAATTAGGTTCCACATATAATATGTATACAAAACAATGTTATTGTGACTAAAGAAGAATAGTCAAACACACTCTTTCAGACTGTTAGATAACCAAAACAATAATGGTTATAAGTGAAAAAATTAAATCTCAAATTAGGTTCCACAATTAATATTATCTGTTTAGATATGCTGTTAATAATTTTTGGAATGCGAAAAAATGATATTGTTCTAAATTCGGTTCCACAGTGTATATATTCAATAAAGTTGTCATTGGAACGTTTCTAACTCGCTTTCAATATTTATAATTATTTAAAAAAAAGTCTAACTTAGGTTCCACATTTAATGCACATGAAATAAAATTATTGGAATCATACAACGACGATCATGAAGTTTACCGAACAGGGTAAGAACTTTTTTTAAAAAATTAGCAGCACTTTCCCACGAACCAATATATTAGAATTTTTTTATTTGTTTGATTTTAGCAATAATCAAAACGATGGATTATAATTCCAATATATTGTGCAAATCCAACTTGGATTACTCTGGAATGGGTTTTTTAATCCCTTAATAAAATCTTTTTAAATCCGCACACATGTTACTCTACTTGTTGAACCAAAAAATTTCCATTTTTCCCACCTCTAATGAACTTTTTATTTCTGTTTAAATTATATGTAATATACTAATGTAGGTAATATACTAGTGTAGGTATTAAAAACTAATTTCAAATTTCTTAATCCTTACCCACCACAACTCATGCCTAATTCATTTCTCTCCAACATATTTTATTATTTATAAAATATTGTAAGAAATAGTTTTCCCATCAGATGGGAGTACCAGTATATTGAGAGATAGAACATTTTATTTTTATGTATACGAAAGCTGCCTAAAATTGTTTGTTGTTGCTTTAATGCTTAGATCCCAGTACTCGTACGAAAACATACAGAAAAAAGTTTTGAATAGTTTTCTAATAAACATTGTGTGAGGCGGGCTACACCATCCATCCTTCGTTTTGTAGTAAATCGTTAAAATTATAATTACAACCACGTCGACAGCATGACACGCCCTTTAATAAATTTTCCTAAAAAAATCACCATCTCATCTCTCGAAAATTCCTTGCATCGAATTTTGTGCTGATATCACACACGATTCTATAACTTAATCAAATTTTCGGCAATACTGCAAAATCCGAAAAAAAGCTTTTCCTAATCGAATCCAAAAATTTCGAAAAATTAATTTTGTCGTCATATTCAAAATTCTATATTTAACAATAAATGTTTCTCTATGTTTAATTTGATTTTTCAATATTCTTCAATTTTCCACCTTCAAATTATTCAATACCAGATGTACCTCTAAATCACCACCCATCCACAATCATCTATCACATCGACCTATTTATTTTTCGCTTGCATGATTGATCGAAACACTATACAAAACGTTTTCTGTTTTCCCTCGTATCGAGCTAGATAGAAAAAAATGGCGAATGGAAAATTTACGTCCCACCGAGTTTTTAATTTTTCTTATTGCTCTTTGCATTTTGTGCTCAACTTTGAAACCAAACCAGATTATTTTTTTTATAATAAACATAACATAATAAAGTTTCCTTTTTGGTTTCAGGAGCTTTATGAAAATTTTAATTTTATTTGGTTTGTTGCCTTCGTTCTTAAAATCACTTCAAACATAATTTTATATTCGATGGTGAAGAGATTTTCAGTGGAACTTGTTTTTCAATTGTGCAAAATACAAAAGTTTCGTATTTTTTATGTTTTCTCGGCATATACGAGATTTAGCTGTACACCAACAAATCGATACTGATTGTTCCTGGATCCCCGTATGAAGTGCGAAATTTCTCGATATTTTCAAATGAACTTATCCGCGCTCACCACATACTCGTAGGTTTTGAAAGGTGGGTAAAACCAATTATATGGTGGACAAAATTCGGGTCAGGTATTCAACTTTAAATCATAACTTATTTATTTAAATTGACAATTAGTAGTGGGAATTTTTACATAGGTGTACAGAGGTACTAATAAACTAATTATTGGGTGGACAAAATTTATCAACAGGTGGACAATTCTAAAACATAACTAATTTATTTAAATTAACAATAAACATGATTTACGATTATCTTTATAATGTTAAGAACTCAAAAATTTAGGTGAACATTTTTATTTTCTTTAACTCAGTTTATGGGGGTGGGTAAAACATTATTGGGTGTGCAAACAACATCAGAAAAAATTTATCAACGTGCAGGCAATTCTTAAAAGTAACTCATCTATATTGGTAATAACATTCAAAAGTGGTCTCTAATACATAACACAGTTATTTAAATTATAATTAATAGGCTTTGCGGACATTCGTATAATCTAACTTAAAGGATTAAGTGGGAATTTTGGGTGGACAAAATTCATAAAAATTTATTCGAACTGACAGTTAATAGTAAATTTACGAATTTTTTTATACTTTACTCAAAACTTAGAGGGGACATTTTATTATCCCGAACCTATTTTTATGGGGCTGAGCATAACTATTTGTGTGGTGGACAAAATTAATTTTCGGGTGGACGATTCTAAAACATAACTCACTTATATAAATGTAAAATTAGAAGTGCTTTATGACCATTCTTATAATTTATCTCAAAAGTGAAATTGAATATTTATATTGTCCAGGCATAGGCTTATGAAAGTGGGCAAAACTTATTTTTGGATGGACAAAATTCGTGAACAATTCGAAAGTCGGTTAATATGAGAATTGATAGTGTTTTACGAACATTCATATAATTTGAATCAAAGGATTATGGCAATTTAAAGTCAAATGTGGATAATTTTAAAACATACCTAATTTATTTAAATTGACATTTGAGATTGCTTTGCACAACATTTATATAACGAACATTGTACCTCATGTCTCTAAATTCTCTTTTCGGAGTTCTGGCAAAACCTTTTAATGATTTGGCAAAACTGAGATGAGATTAAATATCTCCATAATTTTTTGAATTGATTGATGGTTTAGCTTTAGAATAGATGTACTGCTTTTTTGACGTTTGAAGTGAATGTCAGCATTTTTGAAAGTTGAAATAAATTGAATTAATATCTTCTCTGCTCCTACGTTCCCTGTGTTTATATAATATGTCTCTCGGAGGGATAGTTAGAAGGGGATGAGTTTAACGACCTTCATCGTAGCGTTCCCAGCCCATTAGCGTAAATTTTGCAAGCAATAATTTTACAATATATTTACCATCTTTTCGATTTGTATCTACAGAATAACTCTTATAAATTTCAAACAATCCCAACCAAAAAAACATTTCAAACAACCCAACCACAACAAATTTCGTTGATTAAATAGATACCAGATGAGTTATTAAATTATTAAATCAAAATTTAAAATTAAAATTATTAAAGCGAAATTTATTACAAGAAAAAAATTTCGAATTTGTAAAATAATCTGGCAGGCTGCGATGCTGAACTGCTGAAGTGTGTCTGTGACTAGCTGTTCCGAATATTTACTGAATATCAATGGTAAGCGAAGTTCAGGTGTCGGAATTGTTCCGAAATTTTGAGTGAATGGCAGAATGTTTTGTTTGCTAGGCATTCTGTCATACGTACTGTAACCCTGTTGTCTGTCGGAGAGTTTTATGGTTCAAAACTAAATGTCATCGTTTGGTGATAGTTCTGCTCCAATTACTTTGTAGAATCCATCGATAACTGCGCTCTCGTACTTGGATGACGAGTGTGTTAAAATTTTGACTTCTAAGTTGTTGTTTACTAATAAATAATTCTAGCACGATAATGGCTTCGTTACATCCATTGAGTGATTAGCGTATTTCATTGGGAATAAATTCGCGATGTAAATTCAACAATCCGCAAGAAATTTCCTTAAGCGAGGTCAGTTGAATAACCAAATGACTTTCACACGATTGGTTTTTTTTGGACAGTTCAAAATAATCCTTAGATCTGTGAATCGATTTCTGAAAGTGGAGATAAAGGGATCAGCTGAATTGACGGGTCAACCAAACGGGTTTGAAGTATCTCCCCTAATAATCGTGAATATTTTGCGAAATCAGCTCTATGATCGAAAGCTTATTTTAAGGCTTATTTTATTTTAATTTTACATTTTGATGATTATTCAACAATTTTGATGACGCTGTCGCAAATAGCCAGCAAAGTTTGAAATTTCTCATTTAATCGGGTTTTACTTGGTTCATGTACTCAACATGTGAAGATAATTTCATATGAATTATTGCGAGACCCCTCTTACCCAGCGTGTGATTTTGGTCAGCTGATGAGTTATGGATGATTCGAGAATATAATAAATTACGACATAATTTTGGCTTGAAATTCGATACATTTTGTAGTACTGGACAACTTATAGTTTTAACAAACTCATTACAGTCGTTGTCAATTAAGCAACTATGAAATAAACAGTTGACTGGAACCTGAATAATCACCTTTTATCAGCGTCCTTAAGAGATGGTGATATTCACTTCATTATTTCGTTTACCCTGTGATCTTCTAAATTATCTTCTTCCACGTTTTACATAGCTTGATAAACCGCAGCCCGAGCTATAATAGAGAAACGTCTAGAGGAACAATATTCCAGAAAACATGAGTGAAATAGACATTAGATTCTAAAATTAGTTTTGGATGAAGCTCTGAAATAAGGCCAACAAGGTGGTTCAGCAATAGAAAGAGTTACATTTCCATTCCATAATCGCATGCAAAGCCTACTGTATATGAGCTAGACGGCTTCAAATCCAGGTTTTATCAAAACTGGGGTTGGTATGGTGGATGGAAATGGAAACAATATTTTTGGCAGTACTTTTGGAATATGGCCGACTGGAACGGAATTGTACCATTCCTTGATCGATCATAATGAAATTGGGAATATTGTTTCGAAATGGGATCGTGAACTAATTTATGGAAGAAATTTTTCAATTTCGCTAATTTCATTTCCTCTCTATATTGTCAGTTGGATGGAACTAGACAGTTCCTTAATCGATCATGTCGTAATTGTATGTGTTGAGATGTTTAGAAGAAGTTCTTTAATATTGGCAACTGAACTGTAACTAGGCTATAAGCGTGTGAATTTATCCCAGTATTTCACCCCAGAAAATTAAAAACTTTTCATCAGGCAGTACTAATTATATCCCATCCCAGGTTTTTATAATCATCCCAGAAAATTTTGAAATGACATAAAATATGATTATAATTGATCTAAGGTATTTATCAAGATATCTAAGATAAGCCGTTACTTGAGATTGGCACAATGGGCTCGTATCTTTATGGCCTATTCAATTAAGGTATGAATTTTTAATTTAAATTAATGAGCGTCGTGGCCGATCTCTTCTAATTCATGCATAAACTGAATGGGCCATACACGTATGGGCCTATTGCACCAATCTCAACGTACGATTGGAATTGTGATTTTTTTTGTATAATTTGTCCTCACGTTTTATCGAAATCAGAAGAGGTGACGATATCAGGTTCCTAGGAACCATAAATTTAAATCCTGACTGCGTTCTTAAAAATGATTCGACCATTTCTACATATGACCCCATAGTGCCAGTCCTAACATATAGATGGTCTTGGGCTTTTATTCACAATATGTCCAATCGTTAACAAATGAGATCGGTTACGACACTTTAGGTTCTTGGGACTCACTCATTTATTTCTGGAATGTGAATTTTATATAAGGATGTTATAATGCAAATTCCAACATACGGATAGCGGACATGGTGCCGTATTGAAATCAAACGAGATTATTATGGGCCATACCCATAAGGGTCCATTGCGCCAATCTCAACACACTGTTGGTCTTGGGATTTTTTTCAGGGCCCTGGGAACCATTAGTTTAAGTTCGAATTGTGTTCGTAAATGCAATTCGGACATGTATTCGTATAACCCCGTAACGCCAATCCTAACACTCGGATGGTCTTGGACTTTTATTCGTAGGTAGTATACAATATGTCCAATCGATATCAAATAAAGTCGGTTACCATACTTGAGGTTCCAGGGCACCATTCGTTTAATCTTAAATGTATACATTTTATAAAAATGCGTACCTAATTAGTAGGGATATTATTAGTATTGCCTGATGAACATTTTTTATTTTTCTGGGATGAAATACTGAGATAACTTTACACACTCTCATGTTGAATGGAAATAGAATTCTAAAATGATTTTTGAATCAAGTTCAGGAATCTATTAAAATGGAGCGGAACTGAGCCATTCCGATTATTGAGACTATAAAATGCAGAATAATTAGTCTGAAATATGAAAAACATAAAACCGACCAAGAGGCCGATTATCAAAGAAAGATACGACCTTCAGTACTCAATCTTTAGTCAATCGCTTGAAGTTTTCAGAAAAGCGGTTTATCGCATTAGAATCATTGTTTCGCGAGAAGATGCGTAGGTTTGCGGATAACCTTCAACCCTTATTTTGTAGTAAGGGTTGAAGGTTATCCGCAAACCTACGCATCTTCTCGCGGAACACTGATTCTAATGCGATACTCCATCAGGCGTAACCTAGCAACCGTTGATGGAGACTACCGGTATATACGAGCGATTATTGATCCTTGCTCACAAGCACCAAAAAGATCCAATAAGTCTAAACAATTAAATTATCATACACCAGCATTGATAGCAGATTATTGTGAGGATATCATAGTACTTGATACTATGATGCACGGTAATCAAGCATAAATTGCTCATTGCCTCAGGTTAGCCAAATAAACAATTGACATGCACAACTACGATTATCACCGGAAAAAACTCGCTGAAGAAATTGAAAAAATCCTCAAAAATATTTACATCCCTCACGAAAGCAAACCACTGAAGGAGAAAAATGTTTACAGCTGTTCCAAAATAATATCAAACAATAAACAGATGGCAAACAATTTTATAATTTTTGGGCCATGTTTAAAAAAGTGAACTTACCAGTCCCGAAAACTGGATTGGATTTTGGATTACATTGCTAGATCTGAGTAACAGAAAAATTAAAAATTAACATCAAACTAGACACGAATAGTTATTTGGACAGAGGAGTCGAAAAACGCAGGGTAATCGATTTGGCGATACAACTGTTGCAACATAATCCGGGAAATTTATACGAGTGAAGGCCAAATCTTAAATATTTTCATATTATTTGGAAATTTTTTAACAATAACTACCCGAGGAGAATAAATAAAAGTAGGTAAGAACCCCAATTTAAGTTAAAAGGTTCCCATTTTCATCAAGTAATCATAGTTCCATTCACATCGATTGAGAAATAACTTAGATCTATTGTGGAACAAGACGCATCATAACGGCATGGTAAAACGTTATGAACAACTGCATGCTGGTGCAACGTCCCTCACAACATAATGCAGCATCGTGAAACGTAGTGCAATACTTATCAACATCACGCAACATGGTGCAACCCCCCACAAAGTGGCGCAACATGACTGAACTTAACGGCCTCCGTGACGGCCACTCTTCCTCACCAATTTTTACAAAAATTCCTCAAGACTCAAAACAGAAACCCGGCGTTCACCGGACGATTCCCTATAAAGGAATTTTCTAGAAATCTGGACTTACCCCGCTATCAATCCCTAGCACTCGAAAACCAACAATTAAGATCAAAGCAGTTTGTGGAACAAGAATAAACCCATCAGATTTGAGTGGTTTGAATTTGTATAAAAATAGAATCCAACGATTAGATTGGCCTTAAAATGACAACACTCGACTTTAACCTGTACTCGGTAATGCAATCTCTTCAGAAATTTTTGTTCAATTGAATTGACTGTACATTACAACATTCATAAATTGGGTACCTTTCTACGATCCGCCATCTATTGAGAAATAACTTAAAGCGCTGCAAATTTACCGATCGATATGATGGCAATTTAGAACACAATTTTGATAAATATTTTCGCAATATCTTACCGTAGTGAACATCCAAACATCGACCGAGCATTAAATTGGTTCATTCGAGATATTGGTAGTACAGACAATTTTACTGATTGGCTCTTTGCATGTTATTCGATATTAATTTTATCGAACAGTTTCAAATACGATTTGATTCAGTAATCTAAACTGTGACACAAAAGCTTCAATTCACAAAACCATTCAAAAGTTCGAGAGCACATCCATCTGTTATATGCATATCATTCTCCCTTAAACCAAACGAGAAGCTTTTTCACTCCCAAACTTCTGATTTTAATTTTATTTTCTTCTTCATTTTCTATTTTGTGTTATCATCATCTTATATAATTTCGAATGGAAAAGGAAAACTTTCGAGGATACAACACGTAACGGCGTGAATAATAATAATTTGAATAAATCTTTTTTTTTTATATTTTTTCCAACTTATTGTTCTTCTCCGTCGTCTCCTTCTTATCATTTAACTAAGTTTGGTGTACACACATACATATATATATATATATATATATATATATATATATATATATATATATATATATATATATATATATATATATATATATATATACATTTGTTAGTTTGATAAGAAAGCTCAACTCTAATAACAACAGATTATTTAAAAAGAAATAACAAAACAAGAGAATCATGTTTGAATGGCATATCAAAGTGAGTAAGCAGCTAGAGAACTATTAGAGTATGGAGAAAAGTGTAGTACAGTTTTGAATATTTTAATCAAATTTTCCTATATTGGTGTTGTTAGTTTTGTGTACCATGTTGAGTTTTTCCTTTTCATCATCATCTTTTATAATGCGAAGGAATTAATAAAGTTAAAAATTATGAACCAACGAGAATTTATATACACACACACATCCTTGAAAATACTCAAGAATCGTAAATTATGAAAAAGAAAACGGAAAATTTATGGGAAATGATAAATCGAGATATGTTGTATATTTATTATATAAGAGGATGTATGTGTATGTGTACATGGTAGAAAATGATAGATTGCCAATTTTAATTCCATTTTGTTATATTCAACACACAACATTATGATTACATGAAGATGAGTGACATCTGGCGAGTGGTGGTAAATTAGTGTAGGAAAAAATAATTTTCCCAGTACATCATGGATATATTTTCATATACTTCAAATTACGTATGTTGGAATACGTAGCTGTATGGCACTCATATGATTTGGCAGTTTATTACAGAAATGCAAAGAATTTATTTCTCTATTTCGTGTTGGTGTTCAATTTAAAATAAAATTTAAATGGCACGGCAATGTAAGAGTACGTGTCTTGTTTATAACGTGACAGAAATTTTTTTTTTGGAATAAATTTTTACGTAGGCTGAGGAGGATTGATTCCGAAGGTAAATTCTTAAAAGGGCTAGTATTTACACACTAAGCCACTCCTTTTACGGGGTAGACACCTGTGATTACTGGGAGAAGGTTGTGTGAATACCTGCCCTAGTTGCAGCAGATACAGGTTATGTCTCTACCACCTGCGGTTAGTAAGGCACCACTAACTGTTGTTATTTTATTTAACTTATAATAAGCTCTGTAACATTTAAAATTTAAAGTTAAAAACTTTAAGTTGAAATTTAAAATTAAAAACTTTGAAACTTCGCAAACATAAACTTTCAAAAATCTTCTAAACTTTTTCTAAGCCACTAAAAATTTAAACTTTTTAAATTCCTAACTTCTAAATCTAAAATGTTAACCCTAAAACTTCAAAACTTCTAAACTTCTATGCCTCTAAATTTCTAAACTTCCAAACTTCTAAACTTCTAAACTGCTGATTTTCTAAACTTCTAACCTTTTAAACTTGTAAACTTCCAAAACTTCGTAAACTTCCAAACTTCTATGCCTCTAAATTTCTAAACTTCTAAACTTCAAACTTCTTAACATCTAATTTTCTAAACTTCTTAACCTGTAAACTTTTAAGCTTCTAAACTTGTAAACCTGTAAACTTCCAAACTTCTTAACTTGTAAACTTCTAAACCGCTGAACTCCTGAACATCCTAGCTTCTTACTTTCCAAACTTCTAAAATTCGAAAGCTTTGAAAACTTGCAAAACTTCTAAACTTTAAACTTCTAAACATCAAATTTTTTAAACTTCTAAACATCTTAACTTGTAAACCTCTAAACTTCCAAAATTCCTAACTTTCAAATTTCTAAATTTGTAAATTTTTCAGCTTCTACACTCATAAACTTCTAAAGTTCTTAACTTCCTAAGTTGTAAACTTCTAAACTACTAACCTTCTAAACTTCTAAACATCTTAACTTTTAAACTTCTGAACCTCTAAAGTTGTAAACTTTTAAATTTGTAAACTTGAAAACTTGAAAATTGACAACTCATCAATCATCTTATCAATTTATCAACCTGTCAACTTGTCAGCTTTAAAACTAGAAAATTGGAAAACTTGAAAACCAGAAAACTAGAAATCTAGAAATTTAAAAAACTAGAAAACTTGAAAGAAAACTTGAAAACTTGTAAACATAAAAACTTGAAAATTTGAACACTTGGAAACTTGAAAACTAGAAAACTGAAAACTGAAAACTTGTAAACATGAAAACTTGAAAACTGGAAGACTTGAAAACTTGAAAATTTGAAAACTTGAAAACTTGAAAACTACAAATCTAGAAAACTTGAAAACTGGAAGACTTCAAAACTTGAGAATTTAAAAACTTGAAAACTTGTAAACTTGAAAACTTGATAATTTGAAAAGTTGAAAACTTGAAAACTGAAAGACATGAAAACTGGAAAACTTAAAAACTTGAAAATTTTAGAACTTGCAAACTTGAAAACTTGAAAACTTGATAACTTCAAAACTTGAAGACTTGAAACCTTAAAAACTTCTAAACTTGAAAACTTGTAATTTTGTGTACTTGAAAACTTGAAAACATAAAAACTTGAAGAATTAAAAATTTGAAAACTGATAACTTGAAAACTTGAAACTTGAAAACTTAAAATTTTCTAAACTGGAAAACTTAAAAAACTGACAACTTGAAAACTTGAAATCTTTAAAACTTGAAAATTTCAAAACTTGAAAACTTCTAAACTTGAAAACTTGAAAACTGAAAACTTGAAAACGTGAAGACTTAGAAACTTGAAAACTTGAAAACTTGAAAACTTAAAAACTTAAAAACTTGAAAACTTGAAGACTTGAAAATTTGAAAACTACAAATCTAGAAATCTAGAAAACTTGAAAACTTGAAAACATGAAAACTTGAAAACTGGAAGACTTCAAAACTTGGAAACTCATAAACTTGAAAACTTGGAAACTAAAAATTTTGAAAACTTGAAAACATGAAAACTATAAAATGAGAAATCTAGATATCTAGAAAAGTTGTAAACTTGAAAACTTGATAACTTGAAAACTTGAAGACTTGAAACCTTAAAAACTTCTAAACTTGAAAACTTGTAATTTTGTAAACTTGAAAACTTGAAAACATGGAAACTTGAAAACTGAAAACTTGAAAACTTGAAAACTTACAAACATGAAAACTTGAAAACTTAAAATCTTGAAAACTTAATTTGAAAATTTGATAACTAGAAATCTTGAACACTTGCAAACTTGAAAACGTGGAAACTTCTAATCTTAAAAACTTGAAAACTTATAAACTTGTTGTTAGATTTGTGAAGTTTTAAACTAGTAAACTTTTAAAGTAGTAATTATGTAAATTTTTAAAGTGTGCCTGAAAACTTGCTGACTACAAAACATGAAAACTTAAAATCTTGAAAACTTAGAAGCTTAATTTGAAAACTTAACTTGTAATGTTTTAAACTTTTATACACTTTTTTAAATGCTTTTAATCCGTTTCAGAGGGTTTAAAATAATATTAAACAGTTTCAAACCTGTTAAATAATTTTTTTTAAACAATTTTAAATAGTTTTCAATAATTTTAAGAAATTTTAAACTCTTGTAACAATAATAAACTCTAATATTTTTCTTCTACTTTTAATTTGGAGCATTGAAACTATATTGAAACTATATTCAGATCTATACGTCAAGAGGGTTAGATAACTACTATATGACCTCAAACAGTTTTACATCACGCTCATAGTAGAATATATACGTGGTGTATATTATTGAAAAGCTCTTCAAAATTTCCACAAATTTATCAGGAGCAGTTTAGTACTCAATGCTATCGTTGTGGAGCTGTTTTTGTGTTGTGGCCACACCGTGAATCGAAACCGGGACTCCCTAATAGTGGAACGAGCACCCTACTTACCCTACTAATGAGGGCGATAAAATATCTCGAAGAATACAACAAATTTATTAGGAGCACATTAGTACTCAAAACTACAATTGTGGCAACGGAAGCAAGTACATTTTTTCTTATTTCCCTATAAGCATTGTTGACCAATCTACCGTTTTGACGCTAGTGAAAAATTATTCGTTTAGTATAGAACATCGCGATTCGAAGTTTGGATTATCTCATTAGATTCACGCCCATAGCACTTTGACCTAGATAATTTTTGTCAGGATTTCGATGTGTGGTGCTACTACTACTCGGAATAAACAAAAATTTAGAGAATTAGTCAAATTAAGAAATTTTTTGCGTATACTAAGCACAAAAAGCTGTTATTTATCGAATTCTACTAATGCTTTCGAGTGTCGCATAACAAAAAAACGTTATTCGCTTTACAAGAAATTGAATTTCAACAATACGAGTATAAAGACAGCGAAAAAGCTCCAATATTATTATTGTTGTATAAAATTTGATTTATTATGCGAGCTTTTGTTGTGCGAGTACCTATCTAGAGTACGAAAAGAATCGATTGAAAAGGTTTATAATACATATGTAAACTAATAAAAGCTTTTTTTTCTTTTCAGAAGAAGACTGGCAAAATGATAAAAGTGGAAGAAATCAACAGACTGAACAAGGTAAATATAAAGATTTGTTTTATGTATGGCACATTATATAGAAATGAACAACTTGAGGTTGCGTGTGCGGAAAATCGCACGTCGTCATCATATTATGCGGTAAACAGCACAGCACGTCATTTATAAATTGAAATATAATTATAATTTATGGGAATATAATTTGATGATGGCTGTCCCCCGAAAATTCTCTTCAACACCGAATTTGTGATGTATACGTCACCGAATACAGCGAAAAGTCTCATTCCATCCAAACTTTGGATTAATTATGAAAATTAAAATTGATGTGAGATACAAGCTGGGTGGAAAAATATATAAAAAAAATCTCGTACACTGCTTGTTGATGCTTAAGACGACCATAATGAAAATTTAAAAAAAAATCTTCTTCGCCTTCTTGGTTTTGTTGTTTTACTATCATCGTCTCGTTCAGTTAACCTCAAAAATTTATACGTTTAATGATAATTTTCACCAATATTTTATGAAATCCAACCGGGCGTACTTTGGTACATACAAAACGATGATAAAGTTCTGGAACATATATTTCGTTCACTAATTTCCTAAACAATCCCGTGCTCTTGAATATTTTATACAAGTATACGTAAGGTGCACGATGTATACTTAACGATTTTTTATTTTTATCGCAGCAAAATTCTTTTGCTATTTCTCGTCAGCTCCGTATGTGCACATCTGCGACGCCGACAACAAGTAGATTATGTGTTTTATATAACGATAAGAGGTAAAATGAATGAAAGCACACACAAAAGCACGAAAAAATGAAAATATTTAATTGCACCGTCTGAAGTGGATAATGAGTTTTCTTTTGCTTTCTTTTGTTTTTTGTGTATGGTACGCTCCTCATATATCGTCCTCGTATATGTTCTTCCGTATTTTTATGTTTGAAGATGATACGGCCAAAAGAAAAACAGGAATGTTTTTGTTTTGTTGCTGGTTTTCTGTCTTCCGAAAAAAAAAACATATTTTACTTTTGGAATGTAGGTGGTTTTTCATTTGTTTTATTTGTTAATTAATGAGTCACGGAAACAATATAGACAAACTAGATATGAATTATATTGTTCGGAAAATGTTTTCAGGAAAAGCAGTTTCGAAGAATTAAATATGGCAGATAGAGTTTTTCAACGACAAAGTCGACATTCTTTGAGTTGAGTTGTGGTGGAATTTGATTTTGAAACCAACATTTACTTTAAGTCAAGCTCTGTTTATCTTATTTAACAGAAACTTCACATCTAATGAAAATTGGTAAGTTTTGCGTGTACGATCGAATCGTCTATAATCTATAGGGTGTTTCAAGAGGAGAGCGGAGAGTTTTTGTATTTGAAACGTTTTAAACGCTTTGATGGTCTCTCATGAATTATTAGAAATTTCCGTCAAATTGTGTTTTTATATTGTTCTTGTGCAAAATCCTGTGTAGATAATATGATGTCACTGTTAATATGGGGTTTGAAATAAATGTCTGCCAGCTGTCTGAAAATTTTGTAACTTTTGTTACTTGTATTAGCCACTATGTTATCTAGCGCTAGTATCAATGTCAAAGAGATTTGTGTTTGTGTAGTTAAGTCCAATTTCTAGTTTCTATAAAAAGCCAAGTGGACTCATAAATATGAAGAATTAATCATGAGAGGGAAGGCTCACGGTAAACAAGAACGCCAGCATTAGCGGCAAGGGAAATCACAAAATTTATGCCGCCGTCGTGAAGGGCAAACTGTCATACCTCCGTTGAATAGTTTTAATTTTTTTTAGTATACTTCCGGACATCAGACAGCCGGCCCGCTTCGCTACACAGGGTTAGATCAAACCAGTTAATATTATTTATCTTTTTTTTATTTTTTTAATGAAACTTTTAATTTTTATATTAAAATTTTAATTTTGAAAAAATAACAATACTGGGCTGAATTAAAATTTCGAGAGTGATCCAAATTTATCTTGAATGAAGGAATTCTGTCCTAACTTCACATATTATCTCTGTAATCATTAGCAGGATCGGGTAATTTTGAGCACTGGGGACAGTTTCATGAATTGTTAATTTTCCGTTCCAAATCGGAGGAAGTTAGCTCTAATAGAGTATTAAGTGTTGGAGAAAGAATTGGTTGGGGTTTGAGCATTGTTGATGATACTGGGTGATTTGAATGTTAGGAATTGAAGAGGTGCCAGCGCGTCAATTGCTATGCGTTTTTACCAAATCATTTTCTTCTCCAAGTATTTAATTATTCAAGTTTCATTTGGAATATTGCCAATTACATATTCTAGGCTGCAGAGTCAGACCCACAATATTTTCCTTGCGACATCTATCGCAGTAGGCACTGTTGAGTTATTTATAAATTATCCATTTTAACTTATGATAAAACTTGACGTCTTCTGCTACGCCTGCTTTTACATTAAAATTTCAGTTCAAACGCTGGCTTCCTAGAAAAAATTGGAGCCTTCATCTTCGCCCAAACGAATCTTGATGAACTCGTGCTGGTTTGGCCTTCGCAGAATTATTTTGAAGTTATGCAAATCTGGCGGTTCATTTTATTTATGTCACATTGAAAAAATCAAAATCGCAACAAAGTAGTAAGAAGATTATGCTGTAATTTAGGTCCATAATGTAAATTAATATTCATTGTACATCAGATGGTTTCATAACATTATTGTGAGGGAGGAAAACAGTGACGTCAAAAGAGATCAAAATTCATCACCTCACTGTAATTCGTTTATTTAATCATGATGCATCTGTTTAGTTGTTGGGGGACTTTCTAACAATTTATTAAGGCATATGCTGAATCCTTGTAGAATTTAAGCGTAAATCAATGGGTGTGAAGTTTATAATGGTATTTCCATTACTGATCTCGAGTCTTTATTTTAACATCGCCGATCAGTCAACATCTATATCCCAAAATTTTCGAACGATTTCATTCCATTCAGCGTCGATATTTTCTTACATGTGGATGCTCTTTTTTCCAAATACGAAAAAATCATTTTTTGTATTCTGAAATCTCTTTGGTCGTAGTTTTCTCGTTTCGCAATGCGCAATAGTTTGTAGAATTCCTGTCCAACATATTTCGAAGATTAGTTGCACCTTTATAGCCGGTGGAACTTGAAGAGTTTAGTTGATGTGTAATTTAAAAATAAATGCCACTTTGAACGGTTTTTCTTGAAGTTTCCATCATATTGTTTGGCATTCAGGACATCAAAATTTAGTAGATTGCAAATAAAAGGACCAGTTCTCATAAATGAACAGCACTATGTTTTTAATACGTTCCACATCGATTATATTACAACTTTAATATTCTCTAAATTATGAACCTTTCTTATCGTAATATTACGTTCCACAAATGATTTCATTCACATTTATAGACAGGAAACGGGAAATATTTATTTAGTGTGCCCTAAAAATGTTCCGTTAATAATATGTTCCACACAAATTAGTTTAAATTTGTAAGGTTTCCTAAACGTAGCAGTGTGTTCCACAAACGTTACGGCCTTAACAATTATGAAATCATTAATTTTTTTTTTGGATTAAACAAGGATTTGTGATTGCTGGCGCCTTGAATATAGTTTACTTTGTGAAACGAATTGTAACTGATTGAAAACCTTTCGTAATTTGTTAAATAATAACTGGCACTGGCACTCGTCTGCTAAGTTTTTTTATTTTTATTATCCCTGCAATCTGTTCTGGGGCGAGGGCTCTTCCAACTTTTTCGCGGCTTGCTTTTTCCGTCCTTACTTTTACGCCAGTGTTAGCCAATTCGAGGACGTACGGTTATAGGCCCGATTTTATCACCATCTGCACATTGCATAGCTCCATGCCAGCCTATACTGGCATGGAAGATAGATCGGCCCATGAGTTTTGCACTCCGACAGGGGGTCATAGATGTATTCTAATTCATCACAGATCGTAATTTGTAAATTAATTTCCCTTTGCATCCTGCCCCTATCGGGAATCGAACCCTGTACCTCCCGACCCAAACGCCAAAGCTTTAACCACTGTGCCATTTAGTCGGTACTTTCTATGCTAAGTTTCACAATATAATGTTGTGGGATTGCAGCAGGCTAAATTATGTTCCACAAATAAAGCACGTTTTAGATTTATTTTTCATAAATTAATAGAACTGACATTTTAAATGTGTTCCACACCGATTATTTATATCCATTGAATTAATTTACATCACTTTACTCCTCCCAAAATTTGTATTCTGCAAGCAGAAGTTCCTCTCAAAATTACAATCCCATAACCAACATTTCGCATCTAAATTTATCATTTCTACGCAACTTGAAATCAGTTTCGTTTGTGGGACGTATTGTTATTTATATTTATGATACATATCTTTAGATATAAATACAACAGTTTAATAATATTGTGGAATCTATTTTAACGACCTAATGTTAAACACAGAAGGAAGTAAATTAGGTAATGCAATTAATTTATGTGGAACATAATATTAATATAATTTTTTTAGTACGTATTATTTTACATATACACGTACGTAGTATCTTACGAAATAAATAGCTAGTCACCTGTTTCATATCCAAAGATAACGAAAAAACTGCCCAATTTAAATAGGTTCCTCTAATAGATCTAGATTGTTTTAAATTTCACAATATTATTTTATCAAACTGTCAGCATGTTGTGCCTATGATGTTGTGTTCCACAAATAATGCAGCATTATTAAAAATTGTTTAAAAATTTATATTTAAAATTATGTTCCACAACAGATACTATTAATTAAAAACAATTATTGTGTGATAAAGTAGTTATGTAGCACATATAAATAAATCCATGTACATTAAGTCCCACAAAAGTACAAAATTTAGTAAATTTATATTGAGTACTTAAATAAAAAAAAGAAAAATAAAAAGATCTTATATTTTCAATATGTTACAATGATTATAATACATTTATTTATGTTCCATATTTTATGTTATACAAACATGCGGTCCACCATCTGTACAAAAGATAGAAACATGAGAAACAGATTCAAATACTATTATGTTTCACAATAAGTACATAATTACTTTACTTAATAATGTGAATAATTATAATCGTGAAATATATTTCACACAATTATTGGAGTCATTTAATTCAAATAATAAAGGTTCAAGAAACAAGCTGAATTTCATTTTTGAAAACGTGTGAGAATAGTTTTCTGGAAACAAAGCAACCATCCAAATAAATGACTAATTTGGCATAATTATGTTCCACAAATTATTTCATCCAAATAAAATATTCAATTTTCTTCATGTACAACAAATAAATTTACAAATTCTAGCACTCGGTGGTCCATAAAACTGAAAACCATATATAAAATCTAATTTACTTTACTGTGCTTAAAATTACCATTTTAAGTTAAGTTAGTTTCACGCTGATATTAAACGAATTTTGTATGTTTCCTATATAAAACAATACGTTCCACAAAAGAAACTGCCTTCAAACAGCAAGTGCGATTTATTTTACTTTGAGTTTAACTTTTTCGAGCTGTTGATGTATTAGATTTGTTATATAGTAAGACTATGAGCCTGTGGAACCTGTTTGGAACAGCAAAATAAAGAAAATACTTTGGTAAAATACCCCCATATAGCGAATTATTATAACCTTCTAGCCTAAGTTTTATATTCAATATTTTTCATTTACATTCCATAAAAATGCTTATACTGGGGATTCAATGGAGAGAAAATCAGGAAAACAACTAATATACTCTAAACTTGTTGAGTTAAACATATGTCCCACATACATTTATTTAATTACCTAATTTGCTTAATTGTGTGCCAAATTGCTATATTAGGTTCCACATGACATTCAACTATTACAATAAATGAGTTAGTGTCCAACAGTAAAGTAACAATACGTTCCACAACTTTTACGACGCTAGTAATGATAAGGTTATTACAACCATATAAATTACAAATGTATTGAGGGTGGATAATTTGAAATTTCTTATTTCTAATTATATGTAGTATACATACTCAATGATTCAAACAGTTGCTGGCGAACCCAAAAGTCTTTGTCTCAGGTTTCTTATACATAACATTATGACACTGCCTTGAAACTATTTCATTGATATAATAGGTTTGTTTTCTCGTAAGACTATAGTGAGCAACTATGATGGTTTTGCATAATGAGTCCAGTATGACATTGAGTGCGAACCTGTTTGAAACAACGAAAAAAGTGAATATACTTACATCATGTGAAATACACTCATCTAGCGAATTATTATAACCTCCTAACCTGTATTAGAACTGCAGTTTCAATAAGTTCCACATTGATTATATCTGTATATACATTAAATTGTGAACCAAGAAATGTTATAATAAATATTTACATTCGCGTTATATTCCATCTTTTTAATTTACAATCCATAAAAATGCTAACACTGAGGGTTTATGGACATAAAATCAGGAAAACAATTTCATTATGCTCAAAACTTGTTGTGTTAATGATATGTTCCACATAAATTAATTATATTACGTAATTTACTTCATTGTCTACCAAATAGGTAGATATTAGGTTCCACATTAAACGATTAAGCTAAATGAGTGATTATCCAACAGCAAGGTAACAATACGTTCCACAACCTTCAAGATGCTTGCAATAATAAATCCCGTTGCGAAATTTCATTTATTAGATTCATTTAATCTAAATGATGAAGGTTAATACAATCATATAAAATACAGATGTACCGAGAATGGATAATTCGCTATTTCTTATTTCTTCGTCCAATTTATTTTCTTATTTGCGTCTTTTGTAAGTACTCTTGTACTCATACCCAATGATTCAAACAGTTGTTGGCGAACCTACAATATCTATATGTATAATACCCTAATCAGGTTCATTGCGTTTTTGCCACGGTTGTTGAATCCCATTACGTTCCACACACAAAACAGAAACAACGAATAAATACTTTGGTTTTATGTAAATTTTTAAAAGCACACACATCCATAATAAGTATAAGAAGTCAAAGTTAAAAAGGAAAAACAATTTTTCTTAACTTTATTTATTTTGTAAATTTTTTTTTTGTTCTTTCGTGTCCTGGAAGATGTAAAAGAAAAATGAAAATTTATATATATGTATGTATATGTTTTTGGTTTAGTGTGTGCGTCTTTGAAGGGTTTGGTGCGCGCGTTCTTTTATCAACCCAGCAATGATAAAGTGTTTTTTTTTGCATGCCGCACGCACTTTTTCATATTTTTTGTTGTTGGATACCGGTCGGGAAAGGGATACGTGTACTTCATGTTGTTGGTAATTTTTCTGGTATTTTTTGTGTTCATCTAAATTAGATTCTTATGAATCTTTTTTTTTTGAAAAGTTTCGTTTTGGAAAATTTTCTTATTAATTTTCCAGTTTTTTTTATGGCTCTTGTTGTTGTTTGTGTTTGGGTGAATTTTTATTTGCTTTTTGTTGCCTTTCTCTCTAGTGAAGACGAAGATCATGGATAGAATTTCAAAAGACGTATAATGAAATATATCACAGAAGAATTATAGAACGAGGCACGCGTGCATGTGTATGTGTGTCTTTTCTTAGTTAGAACGGAAATTATGGCTCAGAGTGAAGATTTCTTATTGTTTTCTATAGTCTTTTGTTTTGAATGAGCTGACATTTTTACTTTTTATGCTTAATATGTATGTGTGGTACGTGCGTAAAGTATATATGTAATGACATTGATACGGCTTCGCATTCGAACTCGTATGTGTACGCATATGAGTAATATTTTTGTTGCGTAGAAGCGGGGGAGATACGCTAATTTAAATTTCTCGTGTTTCATAATATTTACGGGAATGGGTAAGGCACGAGTAAGACATTAAATTTGGTGATGTGTGTGAACGGTGCTAACTCTGTGCTCCGTAAAAAAATTTTAATTCAAATTTCCAAGAAAATTTTTGTGTTTACATGATTTTTAAAATAATTGAATTGGATTGGTGAAGCCTTGGGACGACAATATTTCACGTCGGCGGGTTAGCAAGATCAGAGTTTTTCTTCATACTTTGAACTTAAATACGTCATTTTTGTTTTGTTGATACGTCGAACATAGAATATATAGTTCCTAAATTTCAATCATTCCTTAACCGACACCAACTAAAATATTTCTTATGTCACATGTCATGTTATTTGCCACGTCAAATATTTCTGAAATTATCACAATACATATTGAAGAAAATAGCTCTTTAGGGTTGTTTCGCGCGGCAAACTAGGCTTCGCTAAACTGGACTTATAAATGTGTGTTGCTGCGAATACATCTTAATCAATTGCTGCATACATAACGTAACATGTTATCGTTATCTTCTGCAGCCTGAATACAAGTTTTCAATATAACTGACACTAGATCGTGGTATATGTTTTTGTTGTTGTTGTTTTGTTGTTTGTAATGTTAAAATATAGTAACGAATCACATCTCACGTTATATCACACGTTACGTAATGTTGTATTCCGAGGTTTTTCGAATGTTGTATTATAACGAATATCATAATTGTTACTGTATTCAAAAAATTGAAGCTACTAACAGCGGTGTATGGCATGTTGATTAGGGTAATATTATTTAACGCACATGTTTGGTCACTTTTAGGAGTCAATTTAACCAATTTCCACCAGTATACATTTTTGTTGCATTAGTAACGTGGCGTGTTATATTGCATGTCATATGGCAATATTTAAATTTGTATCATGCTTTTGTAAGTTTGGTGGTTTAGAAAGCCGTATATAACTCTAATTTGATTCGGTTATCAGTCTAAAGTGGAAATCCGTTCGGTCGTCAGACGGAAATGGTGTAGCGATGCGCATCCTAATGTATTATATTTTTTTGTTGCACTAAATTGCTCACTGGGGCTATTGTGACATTTAATTCGTCTTTGATAAATGTGGGATTGAAGGTGCACAGATAAAATGGCTTTACATCTTTGTTATATGTGACTGTCGTTATTACAAATAAATTTCCTCTTTAAACACATTTTGAGGTGGACGTAAAGATGCCAGTCCCGTAACGGAAAATGTCAAAGGCGGCTTCTTCTACCAAAACCCCATTTCTTAGTAACCTGTTTTTAGTCCAAAAATGTTTATCTCCAGTCATTCTTAATTTATCGTTATGGTGTTTTGTGAGTAAGTTAAGTTCACACAAAATACATTCATCAAAATCTTTTGGGACTAGCTGTAGTATAACGATGTCTTTGAATGTCTATTGCTAAATTTTTTGAAAAAGGACTATTGTACTTTAGTGAGCTTCTGTATAATTGAATGATAAACATAATACTGTATTGCGTCCTGTTTCATGATAGCATTTTCATAATGTTCTAGACACCGAACATGTCGCCAAGCACGAAATCTATTATGGCTCTCTCTCCCGTATTGTTCCAAAACGAAACATGAAAGTTTTGGCAGCATTGTGAAAAAACTTTTGATGCTGTTTGCTTATCTGATTGGTCGATTTGGTTCATGATGGAGCTTGCTATTTCTTACGAGTGGCCATCTTGTTGAAGAAGATCTACCCATAATCCTCTAAAGTGAGGATTTCTCCAGGGCCAAGTGCCATTTGGTCCCATTCCCCACTATTTGACAACCATTTCGTCCTTTAGGACGCAACCTAGCACATGAGACTGCTCAATTTTTACTTTGATTTTTGCACTGTTTTGCGCATGAGAAAAAACTAAGTAGAGCCAACCATGATCGAAACTGGTAGCTGCTGGTTGATTCCCACCATATCACTTGTTCATTGTGATGCAGAATGCAGAATGCACTGAGGGCTCGCTTTACAATCGATGTATTATCTCTCGATTCATTTCTAAGACTTGAACGTTTGTTGCTGGGACGATTGCTTGGTTGGATTGAGGTCTGCCTACATTACGTTTACCGTTGTCAAGCTTTTGGCATTTAACGTTTCCGGTTCTCAAATTAGGAATGCTGAACAACTTTAGTTTTATCTTAGTCGAAGTTTTAGACCACCCAACATGAATGTCATTAATGAAATTACTCGTTCGCACCGTGTGCGTTTTATGGCTCTGAGTGCGGAATCATTTCGGTACCAACACTAACTTAATATAAAAATCCCCCACCAGAGGTACACTGCAAATAAACTCAGAAAATTCAACAATTTAAAGTTCTAGAGGCTTGAAACCTCACGAGGCAATCAGATAACTTCCGTCTGAAAATTGACAAACCAAAAAACACTAGAAATTAGGAAAATCGCAAATTTCAAGTAAGAAAATCGGTCGCAAAATGATTCAGGAAACGTGTCCTTAATATAGGATCATCATGGATTTTGAAAAATAGGACAGTTTTAACAGATTTTCATGATACACAAAGAAACGAAAAATTAAAACAGTTCTGAAATTTGGTAACAAATATCTGTATAGAAAGAAAAAAATGTCTAAGAATATGTTTTTAAAAATATCTTATTTTATTCCAGTATTATTATATTTACATTCTATACCAAAGGATTAATTTGTTACCAGCGCCAAAGCGGTGAATTTTAGAAAAAGTGAGAAAAAATTTTTGGAATCAAAAATTATCAGTTAAAGGGTTAAAAGCGATATGCAACATGATCATATCAGAAAGAGAAAAAATTTATCTGTGATCAATGCAACAATGATGATTTGGAGTACTAATATGCTTCATTTAAATTTGTGACATTCTTCAAGACCTTTACATTGACGTGTTACACTTATATATTCAATAATAAACCAATAATTAGCTACCAGCGCCAAAACTGTGGATTTATCAACTAAAGAGCAAATAACAAGACTGTTGCCTTTTCCAAGACCTTTCAAATGATATGGTACATGTTTATATGGGAATTGAGAAAAATTGTTACTGCTTCCAGCGCTACATCGGTGGCTTTTAATACTATGGTACTTCAGAAAATTTACGGCATTCTTCAAGAAAATTTTCAATGATATGCAACACGTATATGTTATATGATAATTAAATTATTAGATACTAGCGCCAAAACGTTGAATTTGTAAACAAAAGCGCTGAATGGAAATTTCTTTGAAATGATATGCTCGATGATTATATGGAAATAATAAAAGTTTTAACTCCTTTCAGCCCCACAACGGTAGTTTTGAATACTAAGGTGTTCTAAAAAATTTTCAACGATATATGACAAGTATAAATCTATAATAAACGATAAATTAGCCACCAGCGCCAAGTTGGTGAATTTTTAAACTAAAGTTGTATCGAAACTGTTGTCTGATCCAAGACTTAAAACGTCGTACTACACGAATATGTGGGAAAAATGTAAAGCTATCGTGGCGATTACCTTTGGCAAGTACTCGCCCCCCTTTAGTATACGAATTTTGTTCGAAAACGGAGACTTGAGACTTGGGAGTTTTTCCGTTGTTTCATTAGCACACTACGAGTAGATGTAAAAATAAAATTTAATTATTATTTTCGATCAACAATCAACAATAACATTAATTTTGTGCATCTAGTAGGTTAGTGAAACAGAAGCAAAACTCCCAAGTCTCAAGTCTCCGTTTTCGAACAAAATCGGTACTCAGGTAGAGATCTCAAAAGCTTTTCAATTCTTCGAATTAAAAATAAAAGCATAAGCCGTTCTTGAGATATCATTGGTACAGACATTTCGAGTCGAGACATCCAAATAGACGGACAAGCTTTTTTGTTTGCATTTTTGGGATCAGTTACCTTCAAGACGTCGAGAAAAGTGGCTTTGGACCAGGGTAATTTTATCAGGATTTCAATAGCTTGGTCTTACAGACGGAAGTTAACTGCAGTTACCAATGTACCGGAATAGTATTATAAGAATAACGCCTAAACCTGCACAGCCATTTAAATACCAATCAATAACACGCATTAAAATTCTAAATCTCATTTAACTAATTTGGTGGATTTTTTACAAAATTTCATATTCACAAAGATCTTCTTATTCTTCTTAAGAAAATCCCCAAAACTGCGCACCACATCCTTCTTCACGAACACCACCAGGCCACAAAACATAAAACTCATAAATTTCAAGAACGACAGCACCAACCAAAAAAATCCTCACACACGTGTTTTTCTCGTAATAAATTTTCTATACCATGCGCCCTCCGCTATACATTTCTCGGTTATTCGGTTACTTATGATTTTACTTGAGAAACCAAAAGCAAGAAAAGAAAATATATTTTTTTTTTTATTTTTCATTTGTTTTATAACGAAAATTGAAAAATATAAAAAATTTATGAATGTAAAGAAAAAGCCGAGAATTTTTTTTAACAAACAAATAACAATTAGTCTTAATTTAAATTTCGCGACGATTAGTTGGGTGTTCATTGGTTTTCGCGTTTCGCGCTCCGCTTCTTCATAAAAAAAATTTGTGCTCTGGTGAAATTTTTTTATTATAGAGGATTGGGTGTTTGGTGGTGTAGAGTAGTTTATCGGTTCATTGTTTAAAAAAAAAATTCTTGCTCCCCTCGATAAAATATAATATTTTTTTTAAATATAAATTTATAATTATCGTGATTACGTCACGGGCTTATTGTGAAATTTGTAATAAAAGTGTGTGTTTGTTGTGTGTGCATGCAATATTTTTTGTTATTTAAAACTTGTGAATTGTGTATAAAGTTATAAAAGTTATTTCCGGTGTGGAAACGCACACCGCATTACTAAATATTATAATAAAAACGGGAAACAGATAAAGGATAACTAACGAGTTTTCATCACTCCTACCGTCGATATACAGGTACTAAAGTATAATAAAAAAGCACAAAATTTTGACAGCAGGTGAGTTCGTAAAACGTCAATATATAGTGCGAAATATTTGCGTAAAGAATTCGCAAGGAATGTGTTTGGATTTCTGGATACAGTGGAACCGACAATATTCAAATACTAATTAATTCATTTGTTTTGTATCATTTTGCCGGCACATATTTTTAATTTATCTAAATATTTTGTTTATGTAGAAGAAAAATTATTTTTTAAATTGGTTTTTATTAGCTTGCTAATTTATTACATAGAGTCGCCACAATTTTATTTTATTTTTTTTAAAATTCAAATGGATCGTGTGACGACGTCCGTTTGATCACAAACAGACGCCTACTCTATGAACAAATTATTTTTGGAATATTTATTTAGATTAAAAGTGGTTTCTCTGACGATTCGCGTACTTATCCACTTACAATATCATTTTGGCACGAATAAATATTTTCCATTAAACGTGCTAAAGAGATTTATTCGTCTAATATTCCAATGTCTGGTTGCATGAGGATATTCAAAATTGTTGCCAAATCCTTTTCATCACCTAGCTTGTTGCGTATATCAGTCGTCTAGAAAATATGTAGGTTCGTTGACTCGGAATGCCCCCAGCCCAATGCTATACGAACCTCGAACAATAAATTTCATGTTAAATTATTCAAAAATTACCATAAATCCATTATGAATTATTCCATGGCCACAGAAACCGAAAGAAAAATGATGTCTCTATTTATATGTTTGTATGTGTTCGTGTGTAGGTTAGAATTTTTCATTAATCTTGTGCTACATCTATACAAATTTTAAGAAACCAAAAAAAAAAATTAATCTGTACCCATTAATTTATACATATTTTCTTTTTCGACGAATTGCTTTCTTATGATTTTCCCGCTACACACAATAATCATGTTTTCCCAAATGAGAATATTTTTTATGTATCTGGGTTAGCCGGTGGCCAATAGCGTATGAAATATTGCTCACAGTTGAATAATTTTTTACATTCAAATGTTAAATGACGAAAGGCTATAGGACCTGGGCTTAACGATAAATTTCGATGTCAAATGTGCATCAAGTATTGATGATCCGTTTTCATGAGAAACTGAAATGACAGTGCAACTTTCAAAGCAGCATGAGGTCTAATGTCTGAAAGTAATTAATTTTCCCCAGCTAAACTGGAAATAAACCTCTGGAGTCTGAAATCTTGGAAGAACTTTTATTGAAAAATATTCATACGCGAATTGCAATCTGTCAAATTAAAATTGCTTGTAAGCGGCAATTACAAAGAAGTTCCAAGTTATGGAATGGGGTGACAAATGTTCCGCGAAATTATAAAAATTCGCTAAGTCATTATTTTTCTATTTTGAGAATAGTGTCCAACGTAATAATTTAATATTCAAAATCTCAATAGTTTGAAACCAAACTGCCAAATCTCTTGTTGACCTTACCTCGATGTAGAAACTTTACACATTTTCGTGACGAAATAATTCGAGTTAAATCTGACTGCTCTGAATTATTATAGTTTTTTTCGATTTCGATTTTTTCGATGTCGTAAAAACCCTTTGAACAGAAAAAATGTCAGTCTTGTTTTTTTTCAGATTTGGTCGTAATTATGATTTTTGTGTAAAAATATATTTTATTACAAATAAATTATTTTTAAACATGTAATCCGCTCAAATAAATATTAAACATAATTGCGGTAATTTCACGTTGAATCGAATTTTTTCGATATCGAAAAAAACGATTTCGAAAAATTTAGTAATTGGTTACTTGTGATAATACACCCGTGTTAACAAGTCTCTAAAGCTAGCAGGAACTAGCATAGATAGCATGGATACTATGAATAATTATAGGACTAATTGGATTCTCTATTAAAAATTTTGGGACTCCGTCCCTTTCGTATTAAAACGACGGATTCTGGCAAATTTAGAAAAACTTATATCAAAAAATCACTTACAACTAACTGGAGAATTTAAGGCTAATTAAATGCCCCCTTAAGTTTTTTTATTGATGCACTCGTTAACAAAAATTTGGGTAAACTCGCTCTTATTATGACCCAATCGAATGTCCCAATAAAAAATTTGGCCTCCAATCGTTCTTGAACAAGCTTTCGATTATTTCATTTTACGGAACCGGTACTGAAATCGAAAATCGAACCAAAACCGAAATTAATGGTCAAGAGAGAGTGAGGCTCAACATTTTTAATGGAGCATTTTATTAGGTCATAAAGAGGGTTAAGTTATTTGTGTCTTGGTCATAAGGTTTAGTCAAGAACGAGTGAACCCAACATTTTCTAATGGGAAATTTGAGCAAGCCATAATAAGCCTTTAATTAGTTGTGCATTAGTAAATCTGGTTTTACTTCTAATTTCGATTTTGGTTCAATTTTTGATGTGGGTTCTGCTAGCTTTAAATGAAATAACCTAAAGCTTAGCCAAGAACATGTGAAGCCTAAATGTTTTTATTGGGAAATTTTATGAGATAAGCCTTTAATTATTTATGTGTCAATAGATCTTGTTTTGCGTTCCAATGTCGGTTGTGGTTGTGGCTCAATTTTTAATTTGGTTTTTCCTAGCTTAAAATGAAATGACTCTTAAAGTTTGGTCACGAACGAGTGAAGCCCAATTTTTTAAATTAGGCATTTGATTTAATATGAGCCTTTAATTATTTGTGTGCCAATAGATTTTGTTTTATAGATATTGTTTCAAAATCTGCTTAGGCCCTTCTTAAGTTAACAATTTAAACTAAAGTTTATCCCGTTTTTCGAGGAAGGAGCGAATTCTGTGTATGATCTAAATAAAAATTATGAATTGGGTTTAGCGTCATAAAATACTTTACTTTCAATAATTGTCTTCGTAAGAATATGTTAGGTAACTTGAATGATAACGAAACTGATATTCAAAATAAACGTTTCAATTTTGAATGCTGGTTTCGTTTTAGGCTTCATTCGGGGAAATTAATTTTTTTTGCTCCTTCGATTTCAAACCTAACGGAACCCAAATTGAAAATCGAACCAAAACGGTAATTAGAACGCAAACCAACGTCTATTGACACACAACTAATTTAAGGCTCATTATGGCCTAATCGGAGGCCAACATTATTTATTGGGCCATAATGAGCCTTAAATTAGTTGTATGTCAGTAGATCTTGATTTGCGTTCTAATTACCGTTTTGGTTGTATTTTGTATTTGGGTTCTACAAGTTCTGAAATGGGAAGGATCAACAAAATGTTTTGGACATTTAATTAGCCTAAATAGACTTTAACTTTTCAATAGGTTATAAATTATTTTTTGATACACCCAAATTTTTTAGTATCTAAAGGAATGCAATAAAGGTCGACCGACAAATTTGTGAATTCGGTTAAAATATAGAACAGAAATTTACAACTATCGCTCATTTGGTGCAACAGAAACACAACTCGAAATTCACTCATTTCTAAGATATTCGAATCTTTTGTAGTTATTTCTAGCAAATCGGGTAAAATTCCATATAAAAATCACTCAATTCGCGAGAGAAATTAACATTTTAAGATATTGGAAAAAGCCCTAAGCAAATTAGCAAAATATTAAAGAATTACAAAAATATGTTACTAATCAGAACGTAGTTATATTTACTTTTGAGACAAGCCGTTTTACAAACAATTTTGAGTGATATTTTCAAATCGCTCTACTGAAAAATTAAAATTTCTTGATTGTGTCACTCTTGCAGCAAACGAGCGATATGCCCATCTATATTATAAGGAAAACATATTAAGTGTATTATATGAAATCAACATTTAGGCAATATTTAGGGTGGTATACATATCGCTCATTTGCTGCAAGAATGACACAATCCAAAATTTTTAATTTTAATAATTCTTAATTATGATTCTTTAATATTTTGCTAATTTGCTTAGCGCAGTTTCCAATATCTTAAAATGTTAATTTCTCTCGCGAATTGAGTGATTTTTCATATGGAATTTTACCAAATTTGCATGTAGTTATTTCTAAACTACATAAGCGAGTATGTTTTGATACAAAATAATAAAAATATGAATTATTGGGAATCGTTTGATTCGAATATCTTAGAAATGAGTGAATTTTGGGTTGTGACACTGTTGCAGCAAATAAGCGATATATTACACAGTTTTTTCTACAGATTTTGTAAATAAATTATTGGTAAATTTTGTAAAGGAACCAGAATGTGTTAGAAAAAGCTGTGCTGCTTCTCATGCAACCTCGGATGGTCCTGCCATTCACTATTTTTATGAGCCGGTGAATGGATTAGTGCGCTCTCCATAATTTCCACTATCACACTTTTATGCATCTAGGTGATTTGTTAAATGCTTCCAGCTTCCAGGACATTTAAAGAACGTCTAAAGCAATTATTACTTGTTGACGAGAAATTATGTAGTGCTAGTTTAACGGTCAACATTGAACAAAGACTTTTATACTAACTAATCTTAGCAAACTGCGTATCGAGCTTTATCTTTCATTGTGGTCTGAACCGATTACACTTTAAAACGGGTCTGGAAAAGAGCTCACAGGTCATAAAACATGTTTATTTGATAAAATTTTTTGAGAATTCCCTAACCATTTTATGTTCGTTTTCATGATCGTCCGTCTGTTACCTTTATGTTCTTTAATATCATTTGAAATGCCATTTTTATTAGGCACAATGAAAATGTAAATGCCCACATGAATCGATTAAGTATCGATGGAATTTGTAAGGCCGATCCCAAAACTTACCATTGCTGTAATTAAAATACATAGTAGCTCAAACATCAGTATAATTTAAGCTCAGCGTTTCTTTTAAAAACCCTTTTTGTTAACATAACTAACAAGAAGTTCAAAAATCGTTCAATGTGGTTGTGTGATCCGATTTTAAACTAATTTTCCTCACCAAGAAATTATCTCAGCTTCGTTTTCTTTTTATTGCTTTAATAAAATTTAAATTATCTTTAAGCTTTACAAGTTTATCGTTAGTTAATTTTACAAACGAGTAATATATCTCCAAACAATTTGGGAATCACATTATCCTATAACGCCAACTAAAGTTTCTCTAACTAAAGTTTTTGTAGTATTGAAATCATCACATATGACTGGCTTTGAGGATTTAGATAGATAGACTTAGACTAGATTAACTTAGATAATTTAAGCCTCATGTCGTATCTGGCGTTTTCGTCCGCGCTTTTTATAATCCTGGAAACCATTACTTAACATTCAAAATGCAAATAGGTCATATACACACCAAACACCAGATTACGTTCTCACCGCATTCGCTATATTACAAAAAGAAATAATAAAATGTGTTTTTTGAGGCACTGCCTGCACTTTTTAACAGGGGCCCACGCCGTTCTTAGTTGTCACAAAAATAGTTGAGGCTTAATTTTTGTTTAAAAACGCTGTTTTTTGTCAAAAATCGTTAATTCAGGTTCAATTATATAGGAAACTGATGAATTAAACCGATATCGCTAGCATTTCACTCCAAACTTGAGTCTTTACTTGACTTTTAATTTATGTTCTGATTCTACTCTTGACTTAACTTTTGAATTGAGTCATGACTTGACTTTTAATTTGACTCTTGAAATGACTCTTGACTTCAGTCTTCACATAACTGTTAATTTGCGCCTTACCTTGAATCATGATATAGCTCTTGACTCTTGATTCGACTCTCGAATTGACTCATATCTAGGCTTTGAACTTCACTATTTACTTGACTTGACTCTGGCTTTCACTTCTGACAAAAACTTTGAGTTAACTCTTGAATTTACTCTTCACATGACTTTTGATTTTAATTTTTACTTAGTTCTTGACTCTTGGATTGAATTATCTCTAAGTTGGACTTATTACTTGATTCGTGATCTAACTATAAACTTAGTTATTTTGATAACTTGACTTTTGACTTAACTCTTGCTTTCAGTCTTGAGTTTCTACTTTTTGTTATCTTTGCAGTCTATTTTTGGGCCGAAGAACTCGCAAATCTTTCGTGATTTGCTTTTTACGTCCTATCTAACACATAGTAGCCAATTCGAGGAGGTACAGCTATAAAACCGAAAATGAAAAATTACTTTTGCCTCCTGCCCCTATCGGATCTCGAATCCCGCACCTCCCTATCCAAATGAGAAAGCTTTAGCCACTGTTTCATTTAGTCGATAGAGTTTGTACTTTATTTAATTTTAAATTGGCAAGAAGTGACCTAATTCTTTGAATATGTTCAAACATGACAGCTTGATATGAGGTTGTTCACTAAACTTCTGTCCCAAATTAATATAAGATCTGATTGGATGTTTTAAATGACTGGTGGTAAGTACATTTTTGACTTGACTCTTGACTTGAAACTTCGAATATCTCAACTACGATATGCGGAAACTTTAATCGTATAAAATAATTACTTATTTACAGACAGTTTGCTAGGCATGAATCTTGAAATAATTCTTAATTTGACTCTTAACTCACTCTCGACATCACTCTTGATTTAATCTTAAATTCTTGATTTTTGACTTGGCTCTTAAATTGAATTTTAACTATCCTCCTCTTAACTAGGCTCATGACTCTTGACTTAACTCATGACTTGACTCCGAATTTTATTCTTGAAGATGCCTTAACTAATTGTTTTTACACGTATCTTTTGATTTGGCTAACTGTAGAATTTTAAATTCAAGCATGGCGGTACTCTTGAACAAAACTTGAATTCCTTCTTAAAAGACAGATATTGAATTGAACAAGTGATTTGAACTTGATTCAAATCCTGGATGTTTCCTTAGAATTGATTTAAAAATTGAGTCCCGATTTAATGCAAGATCTGATTTGCTTCGAACTTACCTCTGACTAAAATTTCGACAAGAAATATAATTTTGATCTCAGTATTTCAAAGAATTCTAGATTTTATTGCTGTATGTGACGAAAGCGATGTCCTTAGCTAATTACACAGTAATAGTTGCACTGTATATTACAGTGGCTTGACTTGCTAATGTATCAGCAACAGCAATATCGATTTAAGTTGCTTGACTTCTAAATTAATAATGTCAGTGTTACTGACAGTTTAGACTGACCCTGTCGAATAATAAAAAAATTAAATTTGAATTTTTTTTTATTGGTTTTTTTGAGTAAACTAAAATGTCATGACAATTTGTGGTTTATAGGGTTCTATTTACAATATCAAACGTAAAGGTTAAGGATATACTTTATCGACTAAATGGATATATTTAATTTTTGAAGTCGAATTTAAAAGAAAAATTAAAATTCGTCATCGATATTTGAAATCAGAACCTTTTAGCACATAGTTTAAAACATTTGACATAAGTCAATCAAACATCCAATATAAATAAATATAAACAAATCTAATTCCGAATATGCTTACTCCTACACAATTTCATAGTTTTTTTTATAAAGCATTCAATGTACAACTACACATATGTACCTACGTATACACATATTTGTATTATTATGTTGAAATGCACTGAGGCTGAAAATATCTGTTGTGATTGGCATCACATGTATCATGTCCATTGTTATTATAATTCGTCTGTTGTTTTATTCCACTCATACATATTGCATGCATATGCACATATTATAATATTATGTAGATACAAAGAAGTCTGTTGTTATCTGTAATTACATGCCATCCGATAAGAAGAATTAGTATCACATGTCATACGATTTAGAATTTAGTGACATCCACTGTGGGCTCGAAAGTATACAGCCAGTATGTATGTATATCGACCCAACAAACATCCCACCCCTAAACAATATCGAATTCTATAAATGTAGACCAGTGAAGTTTAATGAGAAAGGGCATCCACTCTTAAATCGAAAAGTGCTAGATATACAAAACAAAAAACAAATAAAAAAAGTTTTAGATGAAATGTGAGGCGAACAGAATTCCTTTTTAGGTGCTTATTGGGAATGAGAAATCGGAGGAAAAGTCAATGGTTGCAAAAAAATTTGTTACATTTGTTATTTGAACTTCTTTAAACAACTTTTTGTGTGCATGTGTGTTTGTGTGTGTGTGTGCAAAAGTTAAGAGGAAAAGTTATGAAAATATCTTAACCCCGAGTATTATAATCATATATACAGGGTGTACTATAGACCAATTGCGTGTCGAGAAATTTAATTACAGCGGTCATTATAATCCTACCAATATACCATCAGAATCAAATTGATATGCAAATTTTATCGGTATCTCCTATCTGTACATCTACATTACATATAATTAGTGAATCGTGTGCTAAAATATTTTTTATTTAAATTCTGATTGGAAGGTGCGATACTACAAAACGACCCCTAGTTCAATTTAATTTTGTGCCGATGATTAGAATTTGGAATTGGATGTACATATAAAATGAAATTTTCCGGGAAATTCATTTAAATATTTGTAAATAGGTTCGGTTTGATGTGATTTGCATGCAAAATGATATTGAAGGGAATTGTGATTTCCTACGAAATTATATTTGACAGACTGTCAAATTATATTTGTTTTTTTTTTGTTTTTATCACTAGACATGCCAAATTTAATCATAGCGTGCGATGTAATGACGCCAATTTGACAATTTGAACAAAATTAAGAAAATGAAATGGAAAATCACGTCGACTGTATGATCTAATTGGTAAAATATTTTTAAAGTAAAATGTGAATTATGATTTGTCGAACATCGTCATAAATTCGAGAAGATTTTATAAACACAATAAATATGTGTGTATGGTACACAGATGTGTGTAAGTGTATTGAATAAATAAATGAAAATTTGTATTTCGTAATGCACGTGAAATTTTCAAATTTTCTCTTGTTTTTCTTTGCGTCCGCGATTATAAGATTTTTTTGTTTTTTTATTCTTCAGAATATTTTTTGTTCAATGAATTACGCAAGAAATTATTTTTAGGATTAGTAGTTGTTGGAATTAGATCTGGCAATAGATACGATTATTATATTCATATTTTTAAGTAGGATGTTTAAAGAATTCTCGGTATAAATATTAATTTTTATAACGGAAATCGCTTCGATTGAGATTTTATTGGTTTAGTGGGCAATTTTGTTTTTAATATTAGGATGTTGTCCTACTCAAATCAATTTCAAACAAATACGAAATTTCAACACATTTTGATTTCTGCTGTATACATATTAGAAATAAGTACTTTCTTCTTAACCTAACCATTTATGGTTGCTTATGGTCCGATATTAAGAGTCATGTGAAGAGTAAAGTTGAGAGTTAACTCAAGATTAAAGTCGAAAGTCAATGCCACAGTTAAAGCCAGATTTAAGTAAAAACTGTAGTCAAAAGCCCAATAAGAGTGAAGTCGAGGGTTGAATTAAGAATCAAATCAAGATCCAATGTCAGGGACAAGTCAACAATTAAATGAAGAATGAAGTCAAGTAAAGTGTCAAGTCAAGAGTCATTTTAAGAGTCAAATTAAAAGTTAAGTCAATAGTACAGTCATCAGTCAAGTCGAAAGTCATGTCTGGTGTCAATGAAATCAATAGTCAAGAGTCAAATCAAGTATAAAGTCAAGAGTCTAGTTAATAGTTATGTCAAGATTCAAATCAAGAGTCAAGTCAAGTTTCAATTTAAGAGTGATGTCGATAATCAAATCAAGGTCAGAGTTAAGCCAAAAATCAATTCAAGAATCATATCAAGAGACAAATCAAAAATCAAAATACGACATAAGAGTCAAATAATGAATTTTATTCAGATTCTAAGTAACCAGCCACGACCAGAATGGAATCACCAAACATATAAGTGAAAAGTGAAGTCGATGGTCAAGTCAAGAGTGAAGTAACTGTTCACTTCCATGTCGAGAGTCAAGTCAAGAGCAAAATCAAAAGGCAAAGCCAAAGTTTAAACCAGGGTCACGTCCAGACCAGTCAAGAGTGAATTCAAAAGTTCATTCAAGAGCTAATCAAAAATGCAAGATAAGGGAAGTCAAGTCAACTGTTAACCTACATAGTTCGCATTCCAAGTCAATAGTAACGCCAAGGTTCATGTTAAGATTCACGTTAAGAGTCAGTTCTAGTTTTAAGTCAAGCGTCACGTCATAAGTCTAATCAAACCAAAAGTTAATTCAACATTCAATTCAAGGGTCATTTTAAGTGTTAAATTAACAAACAGTTAAGTGAAGAGTGAAATCGAAAGTCAAGGCAAGCGTAAAGTCAAGAGTGAAGTGAAAAGTTTTGCCAAGAGTCAAGTTCAGATTCATATTAAAGTTAAGTGTCAATTTAAAAGTCTAGTTAAAAATCAAGTAAAGAGTTAAGTCAATTCAAGCTATACGTTATACACGCAACTTAAATCTGGAATAATCCTTTCTACGGTAAAAACTCAAATCAAAATGAGCGCATACAAATCGAAATTAACTAGGTACCTAGCCAATAAATCTATAACACATGTTGACCACGTCTCCTGCAACATGAATCTAAAGATTTTCAATATTTTGAGATTGGATAGCAGATTGCTAGATGACATGTTATAGTAAATTTAAGAAACGAAACGAGTGCAAGTCAAACGATCCAGTGCCATTTTCGGTCCTGCTAATTCTATAACTAGACTTCAACTTTGCCGCAATGAATTTTTTGGTTCTTTGGATTTATGGGTATATCCAGCCCATGTAGGCCTACATTAGGCCTACATTTGAGAATACCTCAAAGTAAAATTTATCTCAGTTGTAGAGAAAATGTTTGCCTCACTAAACAGTGAGATACCTTAATTTTTTTAGTGAGATACTTTGCATCCAGCCCATATTATGTGTGAGGTCTATTATTTTTTAGTGAGGCCTACATGGGCTGGACTCTATGTGTACTATCACCTTGTCAATACAGATTACGTTATGTCAAGAGTCAAGTCAAGATTTATGTTAAGAGTCAAGCCAAATAAATTCAAATAAAGTATTATTCAAAATAAAGTCAAAAGTAAAATTAAATTTTGAGCCAAGTAAAAGGCAAGTGAAGAGTCAGTTCAAGCTTAAATTTAAGAGTTAAATCAAGAGTTAATTCGGTGTCAAATCAAGAGACAAGTAAATAGTCAAATAAATGAACAAACCAAAAGTAAAGTCGAAAGTTGAATGAAGAGAAGTAAAGAGTCAAATACCTCTACAAAGAGTAAGCCACGGCAAGTCAAGAGCCAAGTTAAGAGTCAATTCAAGAGGCAAGGGTGTTGTGTCAAGTCAGGAGTCAAATCAAGAGTCAAATCAAAGGTCAAGTCAAGAGTCAAGTCAAGAGTCAAGTCACTAGTCAAGCCAAGAGCCAAATCAAGAGTCAAGTCAAGAGTCAGGCCAAGAATTAAGTCAGGAGTCAAGGCAAGTACGACAAGTCAAGAGGCAGAGTGCCGTCAAAGCAAAAGTCAAGTCAAGAGTCAATTCAAGGGTGAAATCAAGAGCCAAGTCAATAGACAAGTCAAGAGTCAAAGCAAGAGTCAAGTCAAGGATCAAGTAAAAAAACGAAGTCAATAGTCGAATCAAGAGACAAGTCAATAGTCAAGTCAAGGATCAAAGCAAAAATTTATTTGAAAGTTAAATCAAGAATTAAATCTCGAGATAAGCCAAGATCTAAATCAAGATTTAGGTCAACATTTAGCGCAATTATTATTCCCAACGTCCAATTGCTCTCTCCGAGTGCACGCCCCAGAGAGTCACCATATATATCATTATTTTTATTTAATATTGACAAATGGTGGATATCAAACTGCTCAAATAAAAAGGAAAATCTAAAAAATATTTGAACCAAAGACATAAGGGGTCCAAAAAATTAGGTCATTAGGTCCAAAAAAAAGATACTGACGTAATAAAGTGAATTTTTATTAGTTAAATAATTAAAACGAAGCATGCAGAAGTTGCTCAAAAGCGTATTTGCTGATATTTCTCGTATCAAAAATAAGTGAATAAAATATTTTAAAAGAGGGCTCGAGAATCCATACCCTCTGTTAAAATTTGGTGGACAAAGATAACATCTGCCACAGCATCTTTCTTGAGGTTGAAGCTTAGTCAAATTTAAGCGGCCTAATTAAGATGGTTAAGGTAATTATTTGCCAAGGGTTATCCTCGAAGTCCAAGCCAGTTTAATCTTCGCTGGACCGCTTCGATTCTGTTAATGTAAGGTTCATAAAATGAAAAACATACTTAACCGACGTACTGAAGCCTGTTCCGAAGGTTGTGTAGATAGGCTTTGTCATATAGGGAAGCAGAGACTATTTGAACGGACGCTGAAGTAAGCCAAGGGATGGGTTCCTCTCTGAATGCAGCTTGTATAATGCAGTCTGAAATTCAATTCAATGGATTGGTCACGGGAATTCAGGGCTAGGCGTTTTGGGAGAATAGTTTCACACTTGCTAACGTTTAATTCTACAAGAATTATTTTACACAAGATCACAAGTTTACGTAAATCGTTTTGAAATAGTTGAGGGTCAATTAGGGACGAAATTTCCCTAAAAAAAATTTCATATCGTTCGCGTTTACAGAATATGCAAAAATCTCCCAATTTTTGGTCACAAAATCGACATCTTGTTAAATTGAACAAAATTAGTTCCAAATGACCCTGGGGTGCCGTCAATTATCGATCGCTTTTTGAAAACAGCAGTGGAGGTCGAAATATAAAATATTCGAAAATTGTTTAAACAGCTAATATGATAATCGTGAACACAGCCAAGAATCATTCATCATTTAGGATAAGTGTCAAGTCAAAATCAGAATTAATTTTTTTTAACGCTAAGACTCCCTATTCTGTATCGATCGGATACGAGAACTTCGAGATCAAGGAGGGGTCGGTCTAAGAGATTTTGCAATATACCTCCGCTTGGGAATGATAACAAGTCATGCGCATTCTATAAGGCCTCCCGCCGCATAGTTTGGATTCAAATTGCATTCATTGGTCGGTTGTCAAACTAAATCTGCGCAATCAACGAATATAAAAGTAGTGAGCTGCAATCAACGAATTTGCAGTGCTTGGGCGATTTGTATCGCAGTTTAATGTTTTGAGGAGATTTAGAAGCGAAGTCTAAAATGTTTTAGTTTATAATTCTAAGTAACGGGATTTTAGGAATCAGAAGTCAATTTTAAAGAGCTGCGTTCTGTCCAAATTAACTTGGACGGATTCGATCTGTTTCATCATCGTGTGATGTTGTCGTTCGTGTCGACCGGATAGTCAAAAGTCTTGTATTTATTGGTTTATACACAGTTTTAGTCTAAATTCCTTTGGCCAAAGGCCTACAGTTGCTAGTTTCATACGGTTTCTTTCGGAATTCGAAATTCGGTACCTCCTTGAATGTAGAACTTAGGATCGTTCGGCGGATGTGTCACTAACCTGATGTTATACAAATCTAAGATTTGATTGTAAAATCGTTTAATGGCATTCGTCAGGTCCGATAAATTTTCGGTTGTTTTATCAGGCCCAAATTGGTCCAATTGATTGAGGGTTGGCCAAGATTAGACCAACGATTACGAACTAGCCAAGAGGCTTCAGAAGCATTGTTCACCCCGAGTTATGTACTCCATCGGCACCTAGTTACGCCACTGATTGTAATCCTTGATTCTGGGTAGGACTTATGTCGGTTTTTCGCAACTACGATTCTCGGGGCGGTAACAATCCCTATTCAAATGGCAAGGTTTTAGTTACTTTACAAGTTCCCTAAATTTGATTTTGTTAATGATATTTTGGTGAATTATCTAAAGGATTCACTTGTGCTTAGCACAGCAGAGCTCAATTAATTAGAAAGGTTGGTCAGTCGTCTTCACTGCCGTAGTTTATGGTTGCATGGACTTTGCTAAGGTAGCAGATCGCGTTTAGAAATAGTCCCAACCTTGCATATTATAAATCTCTCTCCATTCTGCAATCTGATTAGCGGCTCATATTTCATAAATAACAACGGCTGTAACCAATAACAATGGTTCCAAGTATTTCAAAGTGTGTTATATAACACTTAAACGGTCAGATCCATTGACGCGTAATCAAATCAAACTTTCACCAAAAAAAATTAAACCAAATTTTGACGCCACAAATATTTCCGCATCGATGGAGAAAAGAAAATGTTCAAATATTTGGAAAATTGTTACGAAAATACCAAAATCGAAACAATTGAAATATTTATTTAATTTTATTTTTTAATAATATGATACAACAATAAATTTTCCCCGGTCCAACATATTTTTGATATCATCATCATCATCATCTCATCATCTGAATCAAATCACAAAACACAGGTGTGTGTGTGTATATATCTGTCATCGATGTAATTAGCCCCATACACGTCTGGCGAATATTTTCGGGAAAATATTTAAATATTTAAGCCACCCTCTCGCCCAGGTTGGAAAAATACCCTATTTATTTTACGGCTTTTGTTGCCCGTTTTTATGTACATTTGAGTATTTTTGATATTCCATCAATCATAATTTGTTGTTGTATTTTTACAAATTTTTTGATGTGAGGGGTTCGTTCGCATACGTTCACGCGTCACATCATGATGATTTTGTTATTGTAAAAATACGTAAATACGAAATCAATTGATTTTTATTAAAATTTAAATTGATTTAAGTTTTATGTATGTACTCGTTCACTATATGAATCGTGCTGACCCAAACTGCTGGTGCAAAAATAAAAAATAACAACAAATTACATTTTATTTATTTCTCTCATGTACCACCAACCGAACTATCATCAATTATCACATTCAATATCCATTAAGTCTCACAATAACGTGTAGCCTATATATCCTTATCAATATATTATATTTTCCTACATTTCCCACATGTACATAACGTCCCAATTTTCATTCCACTGTTTGGTACATTAAAAAAAACCCAAATGATAAAAAATTTCTGTGTACATGAGCACAGTGCACATGACATGGTGTATAGTTTATAGAGCAACAATGATGTAATTTTTCTCTTCTGTACGACATTTTCAATTTAAACATTTTTTTTTTCGCCTCATAATTATTTTATTTTAAAGTAAATTAAGATCATCCGCAACATCATCATCGAGATATTATTAAGAGAAAAATTGACCTACAAACGATGTACTCGTACTCGTAATCGTATGGGCTATTTATAAAATGTTGGTTTGTGTTTATAGGAAATTTATGCGTTTTTATAGATTTGTGGACGGAGAGATTATGAAAAATTGTTGGCAAGGAAAATGGTTTTTTTGTTGGTTGTGTGGCACAAATTCCGAACTCAGCTAGAAAGGTCAACCAATTCAATTTTAGTGAAGTGTTATTTATAAATTTCTTTGGAAGTGGTTGGTATTAACCCTGAGTTCGAGAAAACAAAAAATCGTAGGGGCTAAGAAATTCGTCGTAAACTACTATGTTGATCATTAGCTGATCTATAGCCTGATGTTCTAAAAATTGTTGGTTTCCACTTTCCTCGAACTGATGAGTTTTACAACTTTTTCGTAGATGAGACACAAATTTAAAGTTTCTGATTTGTGATATTTGGTACAACCCATAAAATCCCCTGAAAATTGCGAATTTCCACTCAAAATATTTATCGTATGTTATTGACATTCTTATAAAATGACAAAAATTGACCTTGAGCCGAAACCACTTAACTCGAAATTTTGAAGGGTCCTGTTCCCAAAAATGCAAGAAATATCCGTCCATCTGCATGTCTGTGCCGATGATTTATAAAAAACTGAAAATATTTTAGTTCACAAACTCACCGTTTTGATGTTCTTGGTACTACTTATTGTATATCGTTTAAAGTGTCTTAAATATCACAAAATTAGATGAAACACCTAAGTGTTCAAAATCACCGTCGTGGCGCTGGAAGCAGTTACAATTTTTCTTTTTCCCTTTCTCACCTAAAAACAAACTTTTATTACCAGCCCATTAGTTCACAAATCCAAAGTTTTGGCTCTGGCTATTGATATTGTTAAAGTTGTCGGAAATGCAGATCCATCTGTAAACATCATATGTAGTCAACCTACAAATATCGATATGGCAGATTCAAATTTTCATTATAAATATATCAGCCATATAATGTCGGTATGAAATATTTGTTTCAATAAACAGCCCAACAATTTTGGTAATGCAGATTCGACTAATATGTTGTCAACCAGAAAATAAAAATGAACAATAATGTTGATAAAGAAGAACAATTTTAATAGCCCCGAAGAATATCTGTAAGCAACATAAATATACAACGACAAAATAACAAATAAAAATTATTCAATGTAGGGATCTACGCAAAATTATATAACATGATTTGGGGAGACTTGAGAGTTTTATGGGGTATAATTTCCAATTTTATTATTTTTCCTGCGTTTAGGATTTTTTCTAGTTTGTCATCACTCTAGCTATGACTATTCGATGTATTGCGGATCTATGGAAAATTTCGTAGTTTGGTTTGGGAGGTCCCAAAATCCTCAATTTGAGGAGAACGTGGGTATGCAAAACTTACTACGACAAACTGGCAACATCTTGAACGCGGCACCATTTTATCATTACAAATTCCGACAGTTCGAAATTAAATTTTTCAAACATACATACTGCGAAAGCGAAGAGAATTTTGTATCAATACTATCTGTATTATCGACTATACGATTTTCGGCTATTTTTTGACTACTTTTTCTCATTAAAAATTGAAAAAATCGAAACTATAACCACGAAACTCCTCAGATCTCTCTCATCCGTACTACATGTTCATACATCGAATAGTCAAGTTGAGAAATACAAAACCAAAATCTGCATTATCGACTATTTTATTTTCGGCTGACCCTTTTAGGCTAAATTTATCAAGGTTAATTATTCATTATTATAGAATACTCGAATATACGTTTTGCGTATCATTGAAAATATCTTGAAAGGTGTCAGAAATTTAACTGAAGCCGCTTAGTACTTAAAGCTACCGCTCTCATATCATTTAGCTGCTAGTCAAACTTATCCAGAATATAAATGTCGGAATGCAGATCCGGTTGTAAGAACCGTATTTAGCTAACAAACTGACAAATGTCGCCAACACAGATTCAAATTCTTATTATAATTATATCAGCCAAAAAATGTCGACATAAAAGATTAATTTTAATAGACAGCCGAAAAATGTTGGTAATGCAGATTCGGTTGTAACAACCGTATGTGACCAACCGACAAATTTTGATTAAATTTATAATGATAAATATATCAGCCGGATAATGTCGGTATGAAATATTTGTTTCAATAAACAGCACAAAAAGTATAGTAAAGCAGATTCGACCTATAAGAACCGAATGTCGGCAACCAGAAAATGTAATGTAGATCATTCTCATCATTCTAGCCCATGCCTATTCGATATCGCATCGAATTATGCAAAACTTACTACGACAACCATTTTATCATTAAAAATTGCGATAGTTCGAAAATACATTTTTCAAACTCTTCAGATTCCTCATCCATACCGCGAAAGTTTTCGTAGATGCGTGCTATATCGAATAATCATAGTTGGATTGATTAATAACTGGCAAAATCTTGGAAGCGAAGATAATTTTGTATCAATACTGTCTGTATTATCGACTATTCGATTTTCACCTATTTTTTGACTACTTTCTGTCATTAAAAATTGAAAAAAATAAAACGAAACTATAACCCACGAAGATCCTCAGATCTCTCTCATCCATACTACATCTTCTGTAGATCCACAAAACATCGAATAATCAAGTTGAGTTGAGAAATACAAAAACAAAATCTGCATTATCAACTATTTTCTTTTCGTCTGACCCTGTTAGGCTAAATTTAACAAGGTTAATTATTCATTTTTATAGAATACTCGAATATACGTTTTGTGTATCATTGAAAATATCTTGAACGGTGTCACAAATGTAGCTGAAGCTACCTCAATGGCGCTTGAGTAAGTTAAATTTTTTGTTTTTTGCTTATAATCATGCGGTACATCATTTAGCTGCTAGTCAAAATTATCCAGAATGTAAATGGTGGAATACAGATCTGGTTGTAAGAACTCCAAGTAGCTAAAAAACAAGACAAATGTCGCCAATGCAGATTCAAATTGTTATTATAATTATATCAGCCATAAATGTCGACATAAAAGACTAATTTTAATAGGCAGCCGAAAAATTTTGGTAATGCAGATGTGGCTATAACAATCGATGTTGTCAAACTGAAAAATGTCGATTATGCAGATTTAAATTATAAATGTGGATATTAAAGATTCAATTCCAGAAACAGCCGATAATTTTTGGTAAAGCAGATTCGCCCTAAAACAAAAACAACAGGATGGAGAATACCAAAAAATGATAATGCAAGCTAAACCATGTCATAAATATGAAGCGAAAAATGTTAATGAAGAATGACAATTGCAATAGCCAACTAAATCCGTGACGGCGGTGTAAATTAAATTTTTTATGATAAAAGGGCGTTCAAAATTTTCCAATTGGTTACCAAACTAACCAATAGTAATGTTTAGATAAAACTGTCCCGAATTCAAGCTCTTGCCATCGATCGAGTTGGCCATCAATCTAACGTTGGCTCTTCGATGTTCCGTGGATCTATCGTTGTGTCGCTGGCAGCGCCGCATTTTGTCTTATTCCCATAAAATCATGTGACATATCGTTTGAAGGGTTTTGAAGAAAGCAGCAGTTTTGTTATCAGCTATTTAGTTCACAAATCTACCGTTTTGGCGCTGGTACCAAATTATTCATTATATAATATTTAAGTGTCACATATCACTAAATAGGTCTTGAAGAATGTTACAGATTTAGCTGAAGTGATTTAGTACTCAAAATTATCTCTTTGGTGCTGGAAGGTTCGCAATTACCTGAAATTTCTTTACCAATCCGGGCAAATTGTGGAAATACTGAATATCGCGGACGAATTTGTTCAAAATCCACGAAGGATCAGCATATTTTTCTGAGTCGTTTTGAGGGTAGTGCAAAGATTTTCACTTGACACTGCAAAGATTTTTCATTTTGTAGCAAATTTCAAGCGAGCCAGAACAGTTTTAATTTGTCGCTCCATTGTGCGTAATAAAATATGGTTAAATCTCGTCGTGATTATCTCGAATGCTGATTTTAAACCAACGATGTTCATTTATATTATTGAGTTCATATTTCCTTGTGTCGTTTTGCGACCAATTTTCTTACTAAAATTTTTCTATGTTCCGAAATTTCCCGGGATGTTTCCGGGTTTGTTAATTTTCGGGCCGAAGTAATGATTACTTCTTGAGATTTCGGCCTCTAACACTTTGATCAAATAGTATATTCCATGTGTTTGTATAAATGCAATGAATAAATCCCTACATACAGCAATGATCCCTTAAATATTTAAGAACCTTTTTAATTCCCCCTTAATTCAACCTTATTAAATTGGTACAATGTTATCGTGCTGTTTTCTGCATTACCGTAAGCTTGAGACGCCAATATCGGTACCTCACTTTCTAGGTGTTTCAGCCTCTCCCACGCATTTTTTGCTTGTTTTAGAGTTGTACTTGTCTAATCCTCTCTCAGAGCTCCTTTTTGTTACTGATACTGTTTGCAATACATCTGCAGCTTTGCCTCAGAGGTCAGAAATGTGCGCGCTGACCTGCTTCCATGCGCCCCAACAATTATGGAATCTCGTCATCGAATATTGGAGGATTTAAAATGTCTCTTGTGCTTTCGACAACTGGTTCTATTGAAAACGTTTTTTTAGCCGGCCATCTCTAATTGTTTGAGAGGCATGTGTTTCAAAGCGAATTTCCACTTGCGTATTGTTATTTTCAAGCTTCTGTCTGATTTGTCCCTTTAATTCCTTGAACTGGCTAACCACATTTACCTTGAGAGACATTATTTCTCTTCTTAGCTCTTTAACTTGAAGATGTTGGGCGTGCTAAATTTGGTTTTGTTTCTAGTGTAATCCGGAAACCATTCACCTTGTTCTGCTCAGCAAATTTTCTACCTTGCTCTGTTCGTAGTTCTGCTTTCGTCATATCTCCTATGTCCAAGGATGGTTTCTGTTGTTCTAGAGTGGGCGACTGTACTGAAATGGTTGTTTTTGGGTTTTTTACTTTTTATTCGAAAGTCTGGACGTTCTGCTCATCATTTGTGCTAGCTGGCGTCAATCCCGATTGTCCTGCCGTCGGTTATGATTGTGTCACTTTCTACGCCATGCCGTTTCTGCATTTTCTTCCAAGGTGCTCTGCAATCTCGATAGAAGCTAGTTTTATTGCTTTGGTTGAAAGCCCGAGACTGTGGTGTTTATCCCTGTTGTTGAGATGTATAGGTGTTTATGGTTTTAGCCATGTCTGTTTTCTACAAAATCGCACCAAACTTGATTTACCAACCCGTTTAACTTTTTCAATAAATTCACTAGTTCACTATTTATCACTTTGGGTTATTGTTCACTTCACTCTCACACTGTACACTTTTTACTGCTTGACTGGTGGCGACTATGTCTTCGTGATGCCGCCATATGACAAAAAACACTTGTAGGGAAAATGTTCTGTACGTTGAAGACGTTATTTAGTCACAAAATTCAATACGAAGCAAAAACTAAAATACCTTTAAATAACAATAATTTTTATTCTTGATTGTATAAACAATGAAAACCAAAATTCTCGTACCAAAATCAACATGTGGTTATCTGTCAAAAAATGCTAAACAAAAAAAGATGAGGACACTGTTAAATTGCAAGGCGGTTTCGTGTAAAAGTGCAATGCAATTTCATGTAAGAGTGTTTAATGACGGACGGCGTGAGTACATGGTGATGGCGCGCGCAAATAGTCTTCCACTTGTTGCTGCGACGATTGGTTGGTTCGTCGTTCTTCTTTATTTGTACCATCGTTTTGCTTTGTGTTTTCGTTTTTAATGTTCATCATGTTGTTTCCGTTTTGCGGGCATATGTACATCTGTTGATGCATTTACTCTGTTTGCACCTACAAAGTGATAAGTGATGAGTTAGCGATGTGTTTGTGAAATTATAGATTTACGATTCGAATATTGTCTCACATGAAATCCTGCTGCTCTCGAAAACATTTTATTTAAATTTTAGTAATGAGAGCTATACATTGTTTCTCAGTGTGGATGACTTTGATAATTTTGAAGTTTGTTTTTTATTTAGCAGTGGAACTATTTTACTAAAACAAAATTTACAACAGAATTAAACCGACGTGTGTGATAACCCAGGTCCATATTCCCAATATTAAAACAGTGACCGATGTGAGAGTAAAGAATTTTTTAAATTGCCCGCGATATTAAAGTAGCTGGCACATCTTTCATGTGGTAATTGAAAATGTGTCAAATTCTAGTTGAGTTATACGGGTGCACAATAGCTTAGCGGTCTGACCACAAAACATGAGGGCAACGAAAACTTCAAGTGAAAGTCAAACCTATTGCTGGTAATTTACATTGAGAAACTATTGATGAGAACTGTTTTGCCGTGTACCGTACCGATGGTGAGGTGTCTGATGAGATGACCACAATCTTGAAGTTGTGGTATTCAGAAAGGCTGAGTGGATTAACCAATTATACGACTCTTCTTACGTCATTAAGTAATATCGTTTTACTCCGATATGTCTAATTTTCCACAACCCAAATAATGTGAATAGCATATTACAGTCATCCTAACTGTATACCAAGATACGAGATAATTTCCATATAGCATCTAACCAATCTATTAGTTCTAATCTAACAAAGAATGAAACGAGCGATTCGTTACAATGTTTTCCAATCAGTTCTATTTTGAATACAAATGTACATATGTGCGGAGATATGGAGAACGTCTTTTGCACAACACTACATACACAAAGCACTGTACATCTAGAGAGAAAATCCCCATAAATTTTCTGATACTAAAAAAAAAATTCCCAAACAAACAATAAACATACACATGAATTACATCCATAAAAAATGGAAATTTGAATAAAATTTAGTATTGTACCATCCACATATGTGGGTGTACATCAGTACAAGCAGAAGAAGTCGACGAGAGTGAGAGGTACAAAAAAAAGAAAATTGAATTTTCCCAATAATAATCATCATAACAAAGAAGCATCAGCAGCAGCATACAGCACAATAAAATTCAGCAGCAAATTTATTTTTTTTTACGGAAAATGAGGGAAAATACCACTGTGCGGTGTTGGATTGTATTTGTTATGCTTATAACATATGTTTGCATATGTCGTTGTTCAGTTCTGATTTTCGAATACAAACTTTTCGTTATATTTTTATGTTTTGGGTTGCATAGGTATTGAAATGAAAAACAAATGAAAATGTATGTTAATACATACAGCCAAAATGGCAGGTACGTGATCTGTATGCATGACGTAATCGGTATAATGTTGAGCTAGGTTAAGGTAGTGATCGGAATATTTTGTTGGTTTAAGTCGCTCATGAATATTTTGGTTATGCTCAAATAGCTACAGTAAAACTGAGAATTGACGGGTGGACGAGGCGTTGGCGTATCGGATTAAATAACCCAGTGTTACCTTGGTAAAATATCTAGGAGTAAATATACTAAACTACGATTTAAGGTGTATGGGTAAATGTGAAGAGCTCAAACACAAATTCACTTTTAACAGGAGCTTCCGTTTGTCAAGTCGTAATAAACTAACGTGAGAAATGAAATAGTTTTTGTTTATGAGTTTACTTAATTTACCTTTGGGTTGACTGTATTAATCCACAGTATATCTTTATTCATACATTGTATTATTCTTCTACAGTATCTTTTCCGAACTGTAGATGGCAGTAATGTTTGTAAAATGTACTTGACATTTGACTTGACTATTTTAATAAAATATAACAAATGAATTCTTACCAATAGCCCCTAACATAATTATAAATTGATATTATTGTAGAATTTACTGCTTTTTCCCGTGATTAACGTTCCATGAAAAACGAGTTTACAAACAAAATGAATCATCTATTTGATTATACTGCCATCTGCAGCCAACGATTGCAACAGTCAACATAAATTGACGTCATATAGCAACATTGTTAAAGCAATGAGGCCATTAGTATCTGGCCATTAGGTGCCGTGAAAATACTCACGGAGACTTGTCGAATAATGAGTGTCTTTCATTTTGTGAAAGAAATTAATCCCTACAAATGAATGGGGCTCAACCGGGATTAAGCAATCGGAAAGAATTATATTGAAAAATGGATGAAGTGTTGAGACATCAAATAGAGAAACAAAAAGACACAACAGAACAACGAATATGAACGGCGCCATTATGAAAATGTGAAAAAACAAAACGTGAAAGCAATGAACATGATTTCTAAGCTACTTTCATCCTCATATCTAGATTTTGCCGTACCCAAATATGAACGAAATACTCTACGAGCAAAGATCGATATAATGAATTAGTTTCGAAGAATTTGGAAGTTTAGACATGTATTTTAGGATAGCCTAGACAATGGAAACCTTGAGAAGTTCTCCGGTCCTTGGATGTATTTTAGTTTAACCTAGACGAAGTTCTATCGTTTAAATGTACTTAGTTCGGTTATTATGTTTGCCATTCTCGATTTAACTGACCATGCAGGTAAGACCCCGAAAGTTGAAAACTTTTCAAAATATTTGCAGGTAACGAAAAACCTCGTATGGAAGCTGCCACTCTCGGTGGAGCGATGTTGATGAACACTGCGGGATCTTCCAATTTATGGTAGTAAATGCTTAAGTTCCATCCCGATCAACCAATCCATCTGGGTGGGCGAATTTTTGTTGAAAAACAGTTTTTTTTTTGTCAAAATCGACATTTTCGATTAAATTTTGGAAAACTGATCTGGATCGGTATTGTTGCGAATTTAATTAATAATCTGTAAGTTCTTCAACGTCTTTCTCGTAAATGATATGTTATTCAAGATCCTGGAAATTTAATGTCCATAGTGAATGCGGTTGACAGTGGATCACCTGGTAGGGGAACAAAAGTAAACTTGTAGCATGGATGATGTCGCTACGTATGACTTACAGAAAAATGAGAAACTCGTTGCAGGTGCGGCGATGCTCTCGGATAATGCCGAGAAGAGCAATTGCGGCAGATACATTTGGACGAGAGACATAATTTGACTTGAACGAATGCTGGCCTGATCGATATGGAATTATTGGGGTGGTCATTTTAGGATCGGACGAAGTTCCATTTGATAGAACATTGAAATGTACCTGGAGGAGACACTGACCGAGGCGATTGAGAATTGCAGATGGTCCACCAGTTGTGGCAGTAAGGGTAATCGGAAGCGGTGATTGGCGATTGGAAGTTCACAGGAATTCGCTGGCTGTTCAGCGTGTGCCGTATGTGTTTTGCAACCGCCCTTGAAGGGTGTGCAAGAGACATATGAAGGGCGTTCGGCATAAAGGCAGCCTATAGAAGGGATGCACAAACGGCCAAAAATTTGGACCAGGTACAGCGATACTAAGTGGAACGAACTAAACCCTATGGCGCTAAAATTCGAGGAGGGTAGGCAAAGGCGGAAAAGATCACGTATGGAATGCTGGTCAAGGAGAGCGCCGGTGGTCCAGGATGACAGTATGAATGAATAGATGTGTGAGCAGTCGACAGGGATGAGGTTGAGATTCAGTGGACCATGGATAGTAACAGCAAGGTTGTATAGCATCTGGAGGCAAAGACGAATATGAAGTTCAATTGGTTTGCGTTACACGATCTATCCTACAGAGACAGTAGTTTGGATTCTGTTCGGGACGAATAGGCAAATGTAGGGGCAATGTTACGACCTCGACTATTGGATTGTTGGGCAATTAATTCAGCATAAGCGCGATATATTTATTCAACAAAAATTGTTCATTTAGTAGCGTTAGAGATAGTTTTACAGATAGTGTTGGTAGAATAAGAGTGGGAAAATTATTCTTGGAATATTTTCAGAATATTCCATTAGTGGCCATTTTCAGGAATATTCCGAAAGCGGTGTAAGTTACGAGTATTGTTGTAAAACGTCAAATTCTAGAACGTTATTCACAAACCTGTGATGCGAACCGAATTTGGCAGGACAAGGTTAGGTTAGGTTTCAGTGATTGCTATCGCACACTTAGGCCAGTTTTGGCCCATTGTGATACGACAGGATCCGACATCATTAAACTCTCTTTCAACCCATCTAAGGCTATTCACCTAACGTAAAAGATATCGCACATTACAGCTTTCGATATCAAAGAGGCTGTCCATAGTGTATTTGCCCAAGTGATCATGGCTTCTATCAGCTAGCGCAAGACATGAGCAAAGGAAGTGATCAAGAGTTTCCTTCTCCTCCTCGTCCTTGCAGCTGACAGCAGAAGTCATGTGCATCCAGAGCCAGCCATCTCGCATGATCTCCGAAAAGGCAGTGTCCAGTAAGTACCCTTACAATTCTACCTAAGTCACGTTTCCTTAGTATGATCAAGATCTTGGATCGCTTCAAGGTCAGATCAGGCCATACTTGCTTCGCTAGCCTACCAGTCGGACTGTCGAGCAACATAGCATTTGCCAAGGCAACTGCTTTCCTATGACTTGCCGCTTTCTGTTTCCAGTTGGAAAGTCGTACCGTACCTTGCTAATTCATCTGCTCTGCAATTTCCCTCAACGGCAGAGTGGCCTGGAACCCAGACCAACTGGATATTGAGGTGTTCACTCATCTCGTTAAGAGATGTGTGACAATTCACCGCCATCCTTGGCGCCAGGGAAACTGAATCCAGTAAAAGAATGGCCGCCCGACTGTTCACACAGATAGAGATATCAGTCAACGATATTACACTGTGCTTCAACCAGTTCATGACCTCTTCAATCGCTATAAGCTCCGCCTGGAGCACGCAGCAGTAATCAGGTAAACAAAAAGATAGACTTACATTTAATTCCCTACAGGACACACCAGCTCCCACTCTACCATCCAGCTTGGAGCCTTCGTTGAAGAATTTAACTACTCCGGTCTCCATAATGAGACCATTCTTCCAATTCTCCCTAGAGGGGAGAATCACCTTAAAACGCTTGCAAAATCACAAAAGGGGTGTTATATAATCCAAATCCTCACAGAATTGGCTATAGTTGATTGCCATTTTTTGCAGGCACTTCCATCCCGAAATTCTCCCAACGGGAGAAGGTACAGCATGACCTCTAAGGCAGTAGGGGGGTTTGTTTTCAACGCCCCACTAATGAGCAAGCAGGCTGCGCTCTGCACATTCGCCATCATGTTCCTGTCCATGCCCCTCACACCATACAGTAGTACGGGAGTTACAACTGACGTGTAAACCCAGTGCTCCAGCTCCGGTTTCAAGCCCCATTTCCTTCCGATGGCATTTTTACAAGAGTAGAGTGCCACAGTGACTTTCTTCACTCTTTCTATCGTGTTTGGTTTCCAACTGAGCTTACTGTCGAGAAGAATCTCCAGGAATCTCGCCCAGCCTCAGTAAGGGCCAGCATATGACTATTCTGCACACGATACATGAGCCGATGCGAACAGCGGGCTTGCAGAAAGCTAATCCTACGTTGGACGATGTCCTACTATTAGTGTATGCATATGAGCAGACACAAATGGCATTGAGCATATTGAAGCGGGAGATAGAGTCGATCCCGGAAATAAACACTTTTAATGTTCATTCAAAACATAAATCGCGGAGCCAACACAATCCGAACTGAATCGTTCGAACAGCCGAGTTTGTTCCTGTTCTGGATGCGGAGTCAACCATCAGCGGAGCGAGTGTAGATTTTTGAAAGTGGAATATCGCAAGTGCTATAAATATGGTCACATAGCATCCGTTTGTATGACAGGTAAAGGAAGAAATATTTCCATAACAAGAAACAAAACACGGGGTAGACAATCCCAATGGTTATGTGTATTCGGTAGATCCTGAAGAGAACAATGTAAGTACATCGTCGTTAGAGCCGTTGTTAGTCCAGTCCGATTTATCTAACGTTTCAAATGACTCTTTGGAGATCCAATTGAAACTAATGGAAGGATTAAACAATTTCTGGTAGATACGGGTGCCTCGGTGTCCATGATTGAAAAGGACGATTACAACCAGCTACTTAAACCAGAGCGGACGGCAACGTTGACATTCCAGTTCGTGGTACTTTAGATGTCGTGGCTAAATACCAAGATCTTAGCCTAAAACTTAGAATCCTGGTTACCGTTACAAATGGGGCGAACATTTTCGTAATGGATTGATTCAACCAATTTGTGTTCTAAATTTCCAAATATAATTTTCAGTTAGAAGTGGGTTTTGTTGGTGCGATCGAGTGGCAAGACAAAATAGATGTTCTGTGCCAGAAATTTGCAAAAGTATTCGAGCCAACCTTTGGTGTTTAAAGCTCACTAGCTTCTGAGACCTAACTTTGTGCCTACCATTTTCAAAACACGTCCAATTCCCTTCCAAGCAAATGTCAGTCGTGAAGAAAGAGATCGATAGATTGGAGGACTTCGATGTCATCAGGCCTGTTCAGTTCAGTCAATGGGCCGCTCCCATTGTTGTAGTACAGAAGGCAAACAACACTGTTCGTATTTGTGGAGATTTCAAGGTTACGATGAATCCTTAGTTATGTATCGAACACTATCCGATAGCTCGAGTGGAAGAATTATTTCACCGTCTTCAAGGTGGGAAGCCGTTTTCCAAGATTGATTTAAGCGATGCTTATTTACAACTCGAGTTGTATTTTCTAAAAATTCATCGAGCAACTCACATGCGGTATGGCGCATGTATCCAGCTATCTGGATGACATATTAATTACGGGAGCATCGGAAGACGAACACTTACAGAATTTAGAGGAAATTTTTTGACGAATGAATGCGGCAAACTTGAGGGTCAATTTGCAAAAATGTAAATTTTTTCAGACCGAGGTTGAATATGTTGGTCATACAATAGATTCTGCGGTAATTCGTCCGAGCACAAAGGGCCTTCAGGCAATCGAGCGAATATCGAGGCAATGTTCAAATGTTGCCCCAGTTGCCAAGAGATATCGTCGGCGGCCACTAGAGAATTCAAAAGTTGGCCAAAAGCAAGGAAGCTTTGGAAGAGAATACATTTAGATTTCGCGGAACCAGTTCTTGGTAGCATGTGGATGCTGTGTGTGGATGAATTCTCTCGGTATCCGTATGTCGTTAAAATGCACGACATCATTGCCCAGTCTACTGTCCGGTTGCTACAATCGAGAGTGATAACGGTTTACATCGGATACATTCTTTGAATTTTATTATCAGAATGGAATTCAGCATCTTACGACAGCGCCGTTTCATCCTGCATCAAACGGAGCAGCAGAGAAGTTGGTATGAACTTTCAAGGGAGCAATAAGAAAAAAGGTAAACGAGGGTGGCCCAAAACGGCGTTATCATTGATGAGCCCACTTCAGTCAAGGACTAAGACACACAACGCGGTGAAATTCAATTTAGACCAGGCGGTATTCGCGCGAGGTTTGGCATCGCGAGGGCCAAAGTGGGTCAGTGGGACTGTAATTCGCCAATTGGGAAGTAACATGTACGATGTGTCAACGGATAAAGGCGATGTAAGACGAACAAAAGGAACTTACGTACTCGTTTGCACAGCGATTACATAAAGATCAGGACAATATAAAGAGACCAGATAATTATCGTTCTACGGTTGATCGTTTAATCTCTAAACAACAATATTTGTATCGATCTATGTCAGATCAAGATCTCAGAACATTATCATGACGATCCAATCGAATTCGCACACCGTTAGTTTGGTTTACACCGGAAACGTAATGATCGAGCTTAATTAATGGCATAAACCATTTGTTAATAGTTGTATATTTTTTTTGGAATAAACTTCACTCCGATCTGTTCTGAGGCAAGCACTCTCAACTCTTTCGCAGTTCGTTTTTCTCAGCCTACATTTACTCTGAAAATTTGAGGACGTACGGCCAATTCGAGGACGTACGGCTATAGGCCCGATTTTCGTATAACAATATACACATTGCATAGCTCCATTCCAGCAGATGGGTCGGTCTATGAGTTCTGCACTCCAACAGGGAGTCATAGTTGTATTCATTTTTGAACCCGGTACCCCCCGATCCAAACGCGAAAGCATTAACCACTGTGCCATATATTCGGTCTGTTTTGCATCTTTTGAGTAGACGTGGATTTGCGACCAACTCTTAAATAAAATAAAAATATTTCAATAAACAGAAAGATTTAGACTCACTTTCTGAGTTGAACCCCAACGATTACTTAATGTTTAATCTTCTGTAATGACGTCTTAATCAGGTACGCACACTCATTATCTTCGTTGACTTAGCTCAGCTTTTTTTAAATGGTCTTTGATTTTGGCATGCAAAGGTATTGGTAGTAAAGCCACTACACTGCTCTACCAAAGTTCATTCCTTAATGTGTTGTTTTGTTGTTAGGTCGACAGGTTCTGAAGTATGCTTGGCACCACTGGAGATCTTAATCCATTTATCAATTTCTATTACTCGATCATTGAATTTGAATCGCACCAACTTTTGGAATTAACTGCAAATACGAGAATCGGCCTAGTTTACCTTCCAATTGTCGATCACACCTCGTTAAATGTGCATATTTCCTATATGCAAAATACACAAATTTTATTACCCGGAAAATCTGTAAATCTAACTTTAAAAAATATTTTTACAAATTGTAATATCAGAGTACATTAACACCATTGAAAATCTAAATCTGAAATAAAATAAAAAATAATAAATCAAAATTTCACAGTAAACATCAATAACCAGATGTTTTAAGGCGAAAGGGGCCTCGCATATAAATTATATATTTCAAATTAGAAAAATCAACGATTGACGCAGATTTACATAAAAAAAAAACTGAATTTAATTATACAAATAAATAATAACGAAAATATTTTAATTACTCTATTTCCAGTACCCACAGACGATCGACGGCGTACAGCACGACGCGAGGATCCAAGACGCCACACGCTGGGTGGTGACACGTTACATTATGGTGGACAGGGTCCACCGCAGCGTACCATGGATCTTGAGGTAAACCATAACCAAAATACTACAGTGGCGTTGCAGTAGAAATAACTTTTATTTTCGGTTTTTCATTTTTTTGTACTAAACCCAAACTTTTAAACTTTTTTTTAGTTTTAAGTTCTAATATTTTTATTTTTGTGTACTAAACAATATTTTTTTTTCAAATAATACTTAGTTTTTAATTATTTGTAGTTTTAATAATTAATATTAATAATTTTTTTGATGGTGGTGCGGTGAGGGGTCATTTTTTATGTGATTTTAATTTGCGTTTTAATTACTAATCTATGCGTTTATTAACAATGTGCGGGAGCTTGAAAGGAGACCGCGTTTTTAGCGGTGAATCGGAAATTAATTGATCTGATGGTTGTTTCTGATTTTAAATTTTGGTTAAATTCTGTAACTAATACTTCCCTAGGTATGTTGTAGTTTTGCTCAATTTCTACTTTTCTCATAATTTCCCAAATAGGACAGATCTATTTGCTAAATTTTCTCAAGCTAAAAAACTTAATCTTTTTGTACAAAATTGACGCGATAGCAAGTTAATTAACGTACATCAGGCCCTTAAATATGAGCTTAACAAAACCAACTAAAATTATATTAACTTGGAAGATAAAGCAGTGGTTCTGCTTCAATTATCGGCAGCATCCCTTAAAAGATGACCTCGCACACTGTATTCCTATATACAATACACTTATTTTTTTATACGTAAAATATAATTTATAAGTATTAAAGTAAATAATAAATGGTGAAAGGTGTCAAAATACGTAGTATGTTGTATTACTGCCACACAAAATAAAAATGTATAAGATCATCACAACACAAATAATTTAGTAGCGTAGTGTAATGCAGTAATATTTCAAACAAAACTTTTTCATGTAGTTAAACTATTGATTTATAGATGGCAGTATATTCTGTATAGATAAACTTTTTGTAAAACAAAAATTATCGACCGATTTCATTGTTGTTTTCTCTTCTTTTTTTTCTATTTCAACATTACAATTTATAGATGGGGACGCGTACACAAAAAAGTAAAAAGGTAATTAATGTTTTGATCACAGATCTATGAGTATATAGATAAATATCACAAACGAAAAAAAAATGTATTATGCAAGATAGATTTATAATAATTTGAGTTATATTTTTAAATTATGTACTGTAATTTAGATTTTATATATTGTAATGCAAGTTATATTTTATAGCACATATGATTTTATGAAAATTATTTATAATTATGGTAGCCATAATTATATTATAGAACGTACTATATTACAAATATTTTATATATACATCTATTTAAACCATTTATTTTTATTAATTATAATTGTTATTATTACTATTATTAAAATTTAGACATCATATTACTTTTATTATTTTTTTAGCATGAAATGTAAAATTTTGAGATGAATTTATAAAAAATAATTTTTGTATGGTAAATTAGAAAGTAGATCAGTGGTTCGTCACAGCGCAGTACAAACATATTTTCTTCACACTTACGTTGTGAGTGAAATTAAAGCGATCTGCGAGACATTGAAATTCGTACGGATGATACAGTTAATTATGATTTGGGAGCCTCTGGTTCAGGCAACGATATTCTTATTTGGACATAATTTCCTACCTCGTATCTGTCGCAAATATTTTCTAATTACCCGAGTACATGGCTGAATCGGATATTATTTGTTTTTGCACGCTGCACGTTTCATGCATTCGAACAAGCTTCAGGCCTTTGCTGCAATCCTTTTAAGTGACCTATAAACTGCTTTACTGGTTTACATTATACCCAGTGGACGATTAAATCAGATAAATTAAGTTAGCTTGGTCGAGAGAGGCTGCGATGGTTGTCGAAACACTACAGCAATCACACTTCGTTAAAACAAAATTTGAGATTACAATTTCAACGAAAACCTCCATAAAAGGTGTCTATAAGCCTCTACAATTTAATGAAGGCGCTACGAATTCTTGATTCAGGAGCAACATTCGCAATTTAAAAGTTTCTAGCATTGAGTTTAAGATAACACTCGCCAACGTCTCGTTATTTATTTGTGACGTCCAAAAATCACAACCAAATGTTGTTACTGATTGTATCAACGCCCTATCAATGTATAATCGATTTTATGTCTGCCAAAACAGTATTTTGCTCAGTACCACAGATTTTTTCTGAAGGAAGGGATGTTTCTTCTTATTTAGACAATTTGGTGACTTTGAAACACTCTGGAAATTTTACACATTGAAATAAATATTGATGGGATATCCAAAGAAAACGTTTCAAAACTCGGAAATACAACCGATCAACAGTATTAAGGATGTTTTCAGTAGACCAAGTTTGAACATGTGATAAAAATGATTGCAGGTCTCATATTCGCAGAGGTGCTGGGGATACCGAAACGAGGTTAGTTAGTGATCAGTCCATTGAGTCTTAGCCTTAGAGCTATCATCTAAATAATGCATACTTCTATGTGTTCTCATGTTCTCACCCAAATTTGTAGTAATCTTAGAAATGGATGCTTGACATGGTGATGAAGTTATTTACGTTTTCTCTCACCAAATGCTGATGATATGTCAGTAAAATAAAAAAATTGTGACGCTTTTTCACCTCGAAAATTATTTTCAATGCCCCCCTTGTCGAGTTGCAAATAGTTTTTTTATGGTTACTGATTAATTCGCGGAGGTAAACGTTGACGGTCGACCGCCTTCTTCGGTTATTTGGCTAAGGATATAGCCACACTAAATAAAGTACACACCTCGAAAGCGAGTGAAAATTTAGAAATGACTGACTTACCGAGAAATAAATTTGATGTGAATTTTTTACTGGCTTTCTTCTTGTTTCGTCCACACGCTACGGACAATCTTCGATAGTTTACATTACCAAAGTAACTGAGTGAAATCTTATATCTCACGTTGAAAGTTACCCAAAATCAGAACTTATTAAGTTCGAACTAGGAACCAGAAGGTTATCTAACCCGAGAATATCAAAGTTCTCGATTAATTCTTGATCAACGATCAACATTCGAATTCAAAAACAGTTTCTTCGGTTTTTGTGAAGCGATTCCCAATTCGATATGGGCACAAGAAATCCGACCGAACATGCAACGTACATTCCCAAACATCCTGGAGACGTGGATCTGTATACTGTTAAATGTCTGAGTTCATGCTATTCTGAACAGTCTCCTTAGTGGTTTAGTTCGTACACTACAGTTTTCGGTCCATAAAGGACGTTGTGATGAAAGGAAGTGCTGGGTTTATAAAACCTACACATTTTGTTTTAATTCCAAGGTGACCGAGTGTATGAAGATCCTTTCCCACGTTGTCCATCCATCGAGTAGGTGGTGTTTCACGAAGAAATAAATACAACCCTGTTTAATTAGCGCCTTCTGGGTGATTAGTTTTTTTTGACAGAAAATTTTAATGTTTGCGTAAAATGCTCGATATCCAACTATGATCCTTGATGTTACATCAATAGAAACTGCTCCTAAATATTTAAACTATTTCACTTTGTAGTGTACTGCGCATTTGGCAAAATAAATTTTCCGCGTATATGCCTTTTGTGAAACGATGTGTCTAAAATGCACATGCCACCAGCGTGTGCTGATAACAAGTGCTTGATTTAAAATATAGGCAGCTGTGCTAGGGTATGTTAGCGTGACGGATCAGGTCCTTCTGTTTGCCGTCATGGGCCTCTTGAAAATTTATAAGTTATTTATGAACATTGGTGTCCGTTTCATGGTGTTCTTCTATTCAATCCTTAGGGTGATGTTTTGATCGGTTGTTGATCTATATGGACGAAATTCATACGAGAGTCGGCCTAGATTCGCTCGCTATGTATCGATAATTTTTTTGCCGCTACGTTGGCATGAGCGTTTAATAAAACCGTTTCGCGGTAGCTATTGCAATTTAACCGATCCCCATTTTTATGTATTGAGCAAACCAGAGCCGTCTTTCACTCTTCTGGGATTTGCTCAGTACCGGCCATACAGAAGATCACCGCCCTTGAGATAGATATCTCTAGCGCGCGGATCTTGTCTCTCATTGCTTTCAAGCAATCTTCCTCCAACCAGTCATTTGCCGTCCTAGGTGATGTTTGGCCATATGTTAATGTAGAGGCTAGTTTTCTCGTAATTGGTTCGAGTTAAGTTGCTGTTAAAAATTTTATTTGTCAAACGTAGGGTCCGGCGAGATCTACCATTGTATGTTCGAAGGAAGTAGTCGAAGTCGATGTAAGCTCCGTGGTTTGTCTTTTGGAATTGAGCTAATTCGGTGGGGCGTGTCCCATTGTTGTTTGAAGTAAAGAGTAAAGCGTCAACCTACGAATACTTAAGAGCTTAAGTTATGGTCCCTTTATACCACTTAGAAGAGTGATATAACCACAAAAATTGTGGGGGTGTGTTGTTCATTTTTAATGAGAAACCTGTAAAAATGTGGGCTCGTAGTACTAACCGAACTGGTACAAACAGCGTACAAATTAAGCTCGTACGTGTTCGCCGATTGAGGTATAAGAAGTGTGAGTCGATGTATTTTGCTAGTACTGGTAATTTGATTCGGTCGGGATTATCCTCAGCGGAAGTGTGATCGTTTACGAACCAGGTATAAAATCAGTTACGAATTGACAATTTCAGCGGTCGATTTGTTTTTACTTCTTCGGATATCATTCACGTAATCCTGGCCGTTTACCAGTTTTCGCCAATTACCCAATAAGCCATTAGCCAACCCATTGCCTTTTTGTGTATTTCTATATATTTCCCGAATTTTAAGTCAGTAAAATTTTGATTTGAGTTCCGACTCGCTGCGATTTAGTCCTTGCACATATTCGCCTTTAATCCATCTTTCTATATGTGTTCAGATCTGTGATTCGAGTTTCAATTTCATCTTAGATCATGTAGCTTCTGGAATGGATGCATTTGTGTTTCATTCGGTGCATCGATATTGGTTTACTTCATCAACCTAAGGCAATAACAATCGATGGTAATGTTGGAGGTTTTTGAACAAAAAGGCGCTGATCTTCATTCGACAGAGTTCTAAATGATGATTCTGACGGTATTTATACGACCAACACATGGTCGTGTGGTAAAAATTTATTGTTTAGGAACAGCTCATTGTCCTTATCATGTCAGGATGTTTCTTCTTCTCCGGAAGCTGATTGGTAGGCTGTATCAGTTCATCTTGAAGCAGACTTTTGCAAATTTCGATGACCCTACAGAATATTGACGACTCTTCTCGCTCTAAATCGCGATGTTTGAGGCAATTTGACAGATCTCCTCTTTTATGCCATGAATAGATTACAGCTGCTTCACACTATTCTGGGACGTTTTCGTTAGATCAAATTATAAATTTGTTGTAAATCACACGCAGGAGGGAGTCTGTGGTGATTTATTCGATGTTCAATTATTTTTTGTTTCATTTTTATTGTTATATTTTGACTTTGAGGTAGATGTCGCTGCCTTACACAGTTTATCTTCACCACATCAGTTGTTTTTATTTTGTGGCTCTTTTAATATTCTTCCACTGATCCTCCACGAACTCAAGAAATACGTAGTTCTCAGAAATTTTCGAGACGGTTCTGGAAGTCGATGTTGGCTCAACATTTTGTACTAATATTTTTCTTGTCGTGATGTACTTTGTCAAGACTTGGGGCGTTCCCAATCGAAATATTTAAGTGCCTTTATTTCATCCACAAATATAATAACAGGTATGAGGTATAAGCACAACGGAAGTGCTCAACCATCTCTTACCCGAACTTGCATTCTAGACAAGTGATTGTTCTGCTGTAACAGATCAGATTCATTCACCAGAAGTCATGAATAGAGGTTTAGGATATTTTAATATTTTCTAAGCGATTCCTTAATGTCCAGCCATTTTTACTCCTGGACCCATTGTCCGTTTTTCCTTGCCGTTCTTTATTCGAACTGCTAACTTGTCGAATGTAAACTTTCTAAGATAGTTTTTTTCCCAACAGGCATTTTCTAGATTATCCTGTCTTGTTTCAATCAAATCGGATGTTTTCTTGATCTTAATTCTTGAATATGAACTTAGCAATATTTCGAACACATTCATTCATTTCCATTCAATTTACCATTTCTATTATACAAAACCGAGTTTAGTATACCAATCGGTTGGGACATGTCTTCATTCCATTCGGACAGGTTATTTGCCGGGAAACATCAATTTTCATCATATGAAACAAGTTCCAACGCAATCGGATGATAAATGGCTTTGTTCTATTCCTCATTGGTATTTTTCAATATCACATCCGAAATTTTTATTATAAACCATTTTGAAATGGTTTAGCTTAATGTAAATTTGCCGTTTCCAGGGGCCCAAGGCCAGAATCGACCCAGAATTAATTTCGGATTCTAATAACGATTATAAAACTCCTGGTTCATAAACACCCCACTCTCCATCTCTTATTAATCTTTATTAAAATCGTGCAAGCTGTTTCTAAAACACTTTACATTGAAAATTGACCAACTTCCCATCAAACAGACCATTTCCAACCCACATACTGAATCATATGTGAGACGTTCCCCCCAAGCTAAAAAATCCCCCATTTTTCAGAAGAAGAACATGTGGAACTCACAGTGGCATTCGATTTTCATTATTGAAACTAGAGTTTCAATTTATTAGGAAATCACTAAGTTTAATTCATATTGGCCAGTTTTCAACACAAAAAGTTCCAAATTGTTGGTTTTCTAGCACTTAGGGATACTATCAAATTTACATTAGTCACAAATGAAGAAAGAAACTAAAAGCAACGCAACAACAAAAAAAATAAATTAAAATTCTCTCTCAACAATTTTTGGTAGAACAGGTCAAGCCTATTACTAAACTCACGCATTAGTAACCCTTCTCCATCATACGAATACATCACATGTCACCAAAATCCAATTATGCAAATAACCCAATAAGACACAATATAACGCAACCCTACAATGTTCTGCGATCAGTTCAATTAAAATTCGTCATTTTCCAGACCTAGATTTGGAACTCATTGAGATTTCGTTACTTCTGGCCCATCTATTGAAAATTGACTATATTCCATTCAAATTGGTCATGTCTGTTGTTACTGGACCATATCCGGAACTTAAATTAAATCGGGCTATAAAAGCGGTCCTCGCACCAGAGAACCCTAAACAATTTGTTCCTCGCGCTGCACAGCTATCTATCACGAAGTTTATTAAAATCGTTCGAGCCGTTTCTAAAACTCTTGGCATTGAGAATCACGTTCCTCCATTTAAATTGGTAATTGTTTAAACCATGTACTGAACTCAATAAGTTGATTCAAATTGGACATTTCTATTCAAATTGGACAATATAAGCTGAGTTAGGCCTAAAGGACTTAGTTTTATGCAAATTATCCGACTTTCAAGATCGCCGAGGACTTCCATAATTCATTTTGAGATCCTGAAAAAATCGTAAATCAAGGAAAAAACTAAAAAAACGCAAAAACTAGGAGAAAAACCCTAAAAGCAACTTTCTCGTACTGCAAAACACCCTATCAATCTCTCCAAATCTTTCAAGACTCTGACACAAATAATTTCCCAGTAACACGCACTATATTCAAAGTCGGATCGACATTTTTTATATCACCCTGTATATTTGGTGAATATTCCGTTTGAAATTATTTAATCGTTTATGACAGCAAATTTCACGGTTAGAGCCGCCATATAATAACCAGCCCCTGCAATACCATGAGAATAGGCGCAAAATTAACACGCTTCAATCATTGTATGATATAATCTGGTAACACTAATTCATCTCAAAATAATTTTTGTTTTTTCAATAAATAAGTCAATTGTTTTTTTTTTGAATATGTTTTATAAGTAATTTTTTTTGTTAAAAACAAAAATATTTTATGTAAATCATAAAAATAAAATAAAATGTTTAAAACTTAATTTTGTTTTTCTTTTTGATCGCATGTGTTGTCGGCCATTTTGTTCATTCATATATTTTTCTCTTTTTATTTCTCTCTATTGTTTTTTATACGTGTTTTTGTTCTTTTTTTCTATTTATATAAGTTGTTGTTGGTTTTTTTGGTTTCTGCATGGCATATTATGTTGTAATTTTTGGCGGTAAATGCACTAATATTTTATGTTGATAAATTAAAAAAAAAAAAACAAAAAATGTAATTTGCAAAAAATATGTCGCAAAAACCAATTAAATATGTATATATGTTTAGACACCGCCCGTACGTGGATACACGCCCGTGAATCAGGGGCCACTATTCGACGATGATCCCGGTATTATGTCAGAGGTCGAAACGGCGAGTACAGGATTTCGACGGGGCGGTAAACAGCGATCATCGTTGCCGGTGGTGCGTACGCCATCGAAAACTCTAGAGCGGCCATTAGGTGAGTTGGTTACATATCGTCATCGCATTCGCCTAAGCACTATATATGATGTGATGTTTTTTTTTCTTTCATATATCAATTCCACAGGTTTAGTATTTTTACAATATCGATCGGAAACAAAACGTGCTTTACTGCCGAACGAGATCACCTCAATTGATACGGTGCGTGCGCTATTTGTGCGATCGTTTCCACGCCAATTAACAATGGCCTATTTAGAAGGACCTAATGTAAAAATTTATATACACGATGCGAGTAAAGATATGTTTTATGAGCTCGAAGATGTGCGATCACATTTGCGCGAAATACGGGATCGTTCAGTGCTGCGACTATTCGAATCGAATGAAGTGGTGGCGCCACAAGTGCTTCCCGGTGGCCCGGGTGTACCACAACCATTACCACAAAGTGGTATGGGTGGTGGTGGTGGCGGCGGAGGTGGTGGCGGTGGCGGCCATTGGGATCAAGATCAAAGTTATTTCAGTGAACCGGAATTTGACTCGGAGTACCAGCATCAGCATATTCATAAAAGCAAGGTAAACATAAATTTTTCTACATTTTATTACAAAAATACATTACATTTTAAATAATATATTACATATACATAAAAAGAGATAGCAATAAAAATTTATAATATTATAAAATGGCGTCTTATTTGTTATAAAATATAAATATTGGTAACTGAGAGAAAGTATACTTTAAGAAGAAATAGGAAAGACTAGAGCTTACAAAACTAAATACTTAATTTGTACATAACCTAAAAATTGCCACATCCGCCCATTGTTTTGGCACGTAACGCGTTATTCGGACGGCCGTGCGCGTCCTTCCACGCCAAAACGAGTGCACCCTCGAACGGTTCGATATCGCAGGCGGAACAAATCGCCATTACAGCCTGCACTTCACCCTCGGCCGGTTCACGATCATGTTCTTTTATTTGATCCTCAAGATTCATCATTTTGGATAGATGTGCCTTAAATTGCGAGTCACCGAATTGCGCTAGGCCATCGAATGCGTACGGTTCACTGTTACCTAATAGCGAATCATCGATGATTGATCCATCGCCGAGTTGGATTAAACCACGTTTTTCAACTTTTTTATCATCGGTGGCGACATCTTTACTATCGGTTTGACGTTTCTTTGTTTTTTTCTCGCGTTTAAACAGGAAATGTTTCGATGGCGTTAGTGTATCGATAAATTGAATATTTGACTGGGGCGCCAATCCAATACCTGGGAATGAGAATTGCGACGACTGGCTCGGCCGAATATTATTTTGTTGTAGTAAATTACCGGTGAGTAATTGTTCCGAAATGATTCGACCTCCCGAATGATATTGTCCGTTTACAAATTGTGTTGTAATGGTGGCTTGATTTGGTTGTGGCACAACACCGCCGACTAATTGTGACGGCAAACCTTGGACGGGGAGTGCGACGGGTGGTGCCGGAGTTGATTGGGCACCGGCTAAATTAATACGCACCCGGGTTGGGAATTGTCCATTCGCCAGTAACGGATTCACCAATTGTGGACGTTGTGATGGTGGTGGAGGTGGGGTTGTGGTTGCTGTAATTGGTCCATTATGATCGAAATGATGTACATGATGATGCTTGTGGTCACGATGCGCTTTTCCGGCGCTCAAAGCGATCTTATACAATTGCACAAATGTTACTTCCGCATGTAAGTTTTCTGTGATATGTCCGGTAATGGATTGACCACCAGCAAACACTTCACCGTGTGGGCGTACTTTAAAGTTCACCAACTGTACAATAAAAAATAAAATTATATAAATTACATTACATGTCATGAGACGTTGCATAATCGCGATGTTAAATAAGAAATTGTTTTTCCTATTTCCTCTTGTGGCCGATCGTCTGTGAAATTATATACGAGCACACAACAGAAAGTGAAATGCAATGACAACAATCCAAAAACCAGTAATTGTGCCGCGATTCGATTGTTGTTGAAACTTAAATTTAAATTGTATTACTTATAAAACAAATCGATGAAATGTAGGTAAACTTGATACTGGTTATATTAGGTTGCTGCACATATTATGTCACTTTATAAATGTTACTTACTCGATTATGAAATCCGCGTCCAACGCGTTCCGCTTTAATCCACACTTGCCATTCGCCCGTTTTGCCATTCCATGAGGCGCATGCATGATGCCACATTCGCATCCGGAATGGATAATTTAGCCGGAATAGTGACTGCCCGTGTACGGCAAGCGATATATAACTGGAGCCCCGAGCATTTGCAATCCATAGCTGTATTTCACGTGGTTCATCGTCAACTGTAATTTAAAAAAAAAATATTTTATGAATAAATTATAAAACGTAGCCGACGATATGTATGTTCGTCCTTCTGGGAAACTACTCAATATACGTATGTGATATACATCGAAAACACGTACACCAGGCAGATCTCAAGAGGGTTTTAGTCGAAAAGTAGAACAAAAGTTAATGGAAGGTAATAAAATGTTCTCTACTTATAATAGTGGATTTGAGTGGGGTATTGTGTGCGGTGGCATTTTATATTATCATTTTGTTGGTAAAAAGAAAATACAAGAAAATCTTTTTTTTCCTAATCAACAACACTAATTTGCGATATAATTTAGGAGTATAATCAATCAGAACAGCATTGTGTGTTGTGTGTGTGTCTATTATTCAAACATGTTCGCATACAAAGTGTTTTTTTTTGTATACAAAATGAATGTTGATTGTTGAAGGAATGTGAATGTGAATATCTGTAGTGGGAGAATGGGGTTCTGCTGGGAAAATATATGCCGTACTCTGGAAAATTAATCAACAAAAAATATTTTTATTATACATCGTTAATGGCGCAGTGAATTAAATTAAATATGCCACATGCGGGTTCTGATATGTGTATGTAGAGTATACGATATGGTTAAACAGACAATTTCCCTGTCGACTCGTTATATGATTGATGCGTGCCTGTAAACACGTTTTACCAAAAAGTCAATTACGGCACTCAACGTTTTATTTTTTAATGGACAGTAAATTGAGCCAGCGGTAACGCGGTGACCTATTAAGAGTGAATTCCCTGGTAATCTAGGTGCGGAATAGGCATAATCAAATGCCATAAGTTTGGCATAACTAAGATATAAAGCAAACCTAGCTAGCCGCTGATCTCCCATGCCGGATATTACTAGATACAAGACAACATTAGGTTGAAAGCATGATCTACGACTTATTTGTAGTAATCGGCATAATATCGAATACTGCCACACTGTCTAGGAAACTACTCAAGAGAAGTTCTTTATTGTTGCGTAACTTTTCGACCCTACCAACAAATTCATGGGGCTGCAATTTTTAGTAAATTTGGTTAAAGATTGATAGGGCTCGTTATGAGCACTCGATTTGTATGGCAAATGAGAATTAAAAATTCTGCGCAAAATGAGCCGCGAGAAGCAGTTCATCGACTGCTTATGGCCTTAGTCACACGAAGTGTTTCAATTTTTTATTGTCTGTTGCCTAGATTAAACTTTTCTTAGTCAATCTCTCTTTACAAAATCAGTTGCATCATATTGAATTTACACCGAATACCCCATGCGATGATTGTCTGGAAGATATTAATTTTTCAAGTTGTAGTTCAGACTTTGACAGACTGGTGTATCGTGTTCAGTTCCCGAACTATGGATATAGATCAGCTGTCAGCTGAAACATCACTATTTTCACTTTTGTATAAAACTACTCGATACACAAGTTTTAGTGTACTGTTAGTGCACTAATACTTCACGTACTTGAGATAAAAGCCCAAACTCTGTTGCAACTTAAGACGTAATCACGCATTTTTGTTTTTGTTCTTTCATTTTTCGCTGTTTTGTATGCTTGACGCTCGAGCGCTACGATCACCGATTTTGAACATACATGTCAAAGCCAGTATATGCACTGCCATCGATTTGTATAGCGCACGGTCGTTCTATCAATTGTTGAATTTTTCGGTTTTAACTTTTATGATCGGGTGTACATTTTACGTTATTGATGTAAGACTAGTCGTCTACTCGATAGGTTTACTACTTTTTTGCCTAAAAATTTTTTTAAGCACAAGATAATAGATTTAATGTTTACACATGGTTTATTTAATGTTTGGAATTATGTATGAAAAACAATGTCTGCCAAATGTCCGGGTGGCCGTGGAGGCCAATCCACATCACCAGATTTCGAAATTAACTGTTGTGGAAACATTTCTCGTGATAATTCCATGGCTTCACTAGCAGTATGTGGCACCGTCCTGTTGGAACCACATGTTCACCAAATCAAAGGGCATGCAAATCTAGCCTAAAAAGTATCTTATCATATCACGATAACGAGAGAGATTGTAACAGAAGAACCATTTTCGTAAAAATATGGTCTAATAACTATTCCAGCCAAAATTGCACACCATACCGTCATTTTCAAGGGATGTAATGGTGATGAATGAATTATGTGTGGATTCTCGAGTGCCGGATTGTCATTGCAATGCAACAACATCTTATTTACATACGTACGGCACCGCAAACGATCTCTTGGTAGCAGCTCTCGTGTTAATTGAGTTTTATACGGGAATAAATCCAACTCTTTATGCAAAATATTGGTTAGTGTTCACCACCACCAGAAAATATTGCTCCTGTTCGTGAAATTGTAGGCTTTGAAGGCACCATATTGAGCTACGTGTGGACTTTACGATTATCAAATATGAACAATATTAATATTCGCCTAAATGGCGGCAAAAAATTGCAAACTTGTCGAAGAGACACTTTTTATTTTCACGTGACTTATACTGTGAATCTCGCACCATTTTTCGTTAATACTATGTGTCTGCGTCGATTTGTGTCTAAATTTCCAACTAATTAAAATGAAGGTTAGTTCATAACACATATAGATGTCTCTAATAGTGTTAAGCCAAAATATTCACGATATTTACATCTAAAATTAAAACCTAGTTCAGATTTGTCAATAGCCAGTTAAAAATATTGTAGAAATGGATAATTCATAATTTAGCTAACAAATTTTAATTGAATACCAAGGCCTAGTATAAACCTATCATTAATTTTGTAAGTGCATTATATTTACGTCATCTATTGATAACTGGTATGAACTAACATGAAGTTAGTTTGTACTTGACGTTGAAGCCGACTTTTTTGTGTAAATTTCCGACTAACTAAATTGATGGTTAATTCACATACGTCGTTCAGAGATAGCACTAAACAAATCACGTCTGATGTACAATAAAAATTTGCCTAATAAAGCAAAATTTATCAATTTCAAATGGTTTCGAATAGGCTATTGATAAATTTGAACTAAGTTTGCAGATTCAAGTATCAGGCATGATTTGGTTTCTGAACCTTAGAGACACGCGTCAATAGTTTGTGAGAAATGACCATCAATTTAGTTAGTCGGACTTTTTTTGTAAAAGTTTCCGACTAACTAAATTAGTGAATAGTTCACACTAGTCATTGATAGATGTCTCTAATATTCAGAAATCAAAATATGTTTGATATTCAGTTCTAAGCTGTAAAATTAGTTCTGATTTATCAATCTCCAATTATAAATATGTTGGTGATTTATTCATCTTAATTTAAACATAATATAATTTAAACATACTAAACATAGCACACCATAACATAAAAAATAAATGTTCGTTTGAAAACCATAATTAAGAATTCAAAATACCTTCTCTATAAAAATAGTACGAGAACATCTAGCCATCGATATTGTTGACTTCTACTGATATTTGGCCAAACTAAAAAAAAATCTGGAGTTGAATTACACTAAAAGTGTTTTGTTCACTGAACTGACAAATATGTCTTTCATGCAAAAATTGGCTGATGTATTTCTTCCTTAATTAAAGTGAGCCAATTAAATATAAACCAGGTGCATTAGGGAGAAGACAAAATTGGATGATGAAAATGGGTGCTGAATTCAAATTTTTATTTGTGGAGGAATTTAAGTGGATTCGTCATACCGATGTATGTCATGACGATGTTGTTACTAAATCACTAATTGCTATTTTGTCTTTGTTCCACCGGATAAGTTTTGCACTGCACTACAACCGCCATACAAAGGCCACTATAAAGCCGTTCGCCAATTACGTAGATACTTTGTCATTTTAATTAAAAATAAGGGGAAATGAGTATATGGACCAATTAAAACAGGCCTACGGAATATTGTGTGTTACGGCGCGAATTCCAGCATATAGGACACATAAATTCGTACAAATCATGGTCTAAGTAATCCACTTCTGACTTCAGGTAGTCAAGGACTCCTAAACTACGCAATCCATCGAACAAGATACCCACAAGATAACCTTTATTTTTTTAACGAATTTAGTTTTGTATAACCATCATTCAAATTTTAAACTCGACCGATCGCGCAGTGAAGTGATAAAAGCCAGGTCAAGGTTGCGAACGGCAACAAATGACGAAGGCAGTCACAAGATGGAAGCACAGGACCAAGACACAACGAAAGAAATCATGTCGGGGTTGCCACTTGCCGGGAGAGTAACAACTAAACTTTGTTGTAACGATATCACGCGTTTTTGTTTTCTTTTCGTTCGAGCATCGATTTTGAACATGCATGTCAAAGCCACTATATGCAGTGTCGTCGATTTGTATAGCGCACGGCCATTCTGTCAATTATTGAATTTTTCGATTTTAGTTTTTTTGAACGTTTGTGTGGAATATTATTTTCGATAATTTATCCACTCTTTGTTCAAGCAACAGTTTTCTAGAAACACTATGCATGCTTAGTTCTAAGATAAACTTTCTAGTATGCACCATGGACATTGTACGACATTTAGTATAACTTTAGGGATTTCGAGAGTTCGTAACTCTGTTTAAAATTTATTTTAGGAGTCAAATTTTCCAAAACATAGGGAGACTTATTCAAATCCGCCATAAAAGAGAAGTGACTAATTTAAACTGACAATTTTATTTTATAAAAATGACTTCACACTAGGAATAAGATTAGGACAAGTCTTCACTGGGAATAAGGCAAATTCTATTCATTATTTTCCTATATTTAAAATTACGACCTGTTTTGCATATGTTCCGAGTTTCATCCAAAATGATCATAATTCCACTAGAAACACTATTAAACCCAATCGAAGCCAATTATGAATGATCTGAGTTAAAATATTTTCCAGTTATTACTAAAAATTCAAATTTTTAAAGAACTGTTGTTCAGGAGCTATCCGGGACATCATAATTTGAGGTCTATGACTAAGCCCCAAATGCGATTTTAAGAACTGAGTTATGGGTCATTAGGTTTCCGTACATTTTGTTCACCTATTAAAAAATTTTGCCCAGCACGAAAAATGGCTAAAAGTAATTAGTGAAATTTGGGCTAGAACTCCAAAAAGAGAATTTTAAAAGAGAAAATACTCCTAAACGTCAATTGCAATAATTGGGTTATGTTTTAAAACAGTCAAAATGTCGATGTAATTTGCCCATCCAATAATTGTTTTTGTCCATCCGATGTACGGAATATTACAATTTATACATTCGTAAAGAACTGTTCATTACCATTTATATAAATGAGTAATGGTTTAGAATTGTCCACTTAATGATAAATTTGTCCCGCCCAATAATCAGTTTTGCCCATTGCTTTAAATCTATTTATGAAATTTTAAAAAAAATGTGGGTAAAATTCATCACCAGGTGGATAATTCCAAAACGTAACTTATCAATTTAAATGGACAATAATTATGGTTTCCGCATATTTTTACAACTCAGAAGCTTAAGTGGATATTTTAATATTGCGTACATAGGTTTATAGGGCAGGCAAAACCAATTATTACGTGGATAAAATTCATCAGTAGATGGACAGTTCCAAAAGTGGTTTACAATCAGTTTTGTAATTCAAAAGCTTAAGAGCATAGTTTAGTATTCCGCAATAGATTAATGGATGTGGCAAAACTAATAACTGAATGAGCCATTGGATGGACAATGACTAAACATGACTCATTGATTTAAATCGACAATTAGTAGTAGGTAGGTAGGTTTACGAAGGTGGGCAGCACTAATTATTGAGTGGGTAAAATTCATCAACAGGTGGACAATTTTAAAACATAATTCAATTATATAAATTTATTTTTCACGGTACTTTTCACAACAATCATAAAGAGCATGCTATTCAGTATTAAGAAATGACCTTGATACGCGAAGGGATGTCTATTCTAATTCGTGTCAATATCTTTAAATAAAAGATCAAATAACCACAATAATAAACCAAATAATCTTTAGAAAATCGGGGCAAATAAGAAAGATTTCCAGAAGTTGAAGTTTGGTCCATTTATAAAATCTAAATATAACCACTTTTTGCTCGCCAGGTACCCCAAGACTTATCCGAAATTATCCAGAATTTATTCCGACTTATGAACTATGTAGTGTCAGAGTTATAGTCAGAGTCCGAGTCGGAGTCAGAATCAGAGTCAGAGGACAGAATTAGAGTCAGTTCTGAATAAAAATAAGAATCAAAGTTAAAGTTAGAACCAGAGACAAAGTCGGAGTCGAAATCGGAGCTGGGAGTCAGGAGTCGGACCGTTTTTGATTGATTTTTGCTGGAGTGGGAGTCCAATCGAATAGCTCCAATCGTCTGCTATAGTGATTATTTAGCAGTGTTAGGTGAATAAATTACCTCACGATACTTTGAATAATTTTGGTTAGTCTATGTCAGTCAGGCCAAGCTGCCCCAGTAGTTTTGCTTCTCAAAACATCAAATCGGGAGAAGATTTAGTTCTTATACAACACCCATTGGTATTCTCAAATAATCTGAAATAAATTGTATCTTGTATTCTTCGAAAAATGGATTTAAGTATTTTTATATTTCCACAAAGCACCGATGGAGAGAAGAAAAAAAATCGGTGCAATACGAAAACACGAACTTTCAATAAAAGAGTTGAGTTGAACGGCCTAAGGCCTAAGGCTCTGGGCAAGTGGAAGGTCTAGGTTGCAACATATAATCTACCATCTCTGGTCGCTACTTGCCTGTACTGCTCGCCCTAACTAAATTAAACTGTTACACTTTGAACGTATTAGAAAGTATTTAGGAGTCTTCAATAAAGCCAGAAGTATTAGTTAACCACCTAGAAAAGCACTAAGTACGCTTATAAGTGGACCTAAAAAAGTACAAAAGCGAACTGAAGAAGGTGCAAAAAAATTGTTCCAAATTCTTCAGTTATAAAATGAAGATTTTACATTCTCTACAAATCCCACCACTCTTAGTTACTTGCTTAAATGTACAGCTTCGAAAGGGGCTTCAAGATTTTTATCAAAACAGATTTTCCTGTAAGCTTAGAAAACTCGGTGTACCTTAGCACTGATTCAAAAACTCACTCGCTACACACAGGAGGTATTGGGAAAACAAATTAATTCGGTCCGTTTTCATAAAGTGGCTCTGACTATAATAATTTTTTTATAGTGACAGGTGATTTCCATTTTTTCAAACAGATTGCACATCTGCTGTTAACATTCAGTTTGTATTGCATTTAGTTTCATGCAAAACGTGTTTTTTACAGTGTTGAATATGTCGGATTTCGTGATAACTGAACAGCATTTGCGGGAAGTGTTAATTTTTTGTTGGAATTAGAAAAAAGTGCTCTGAAGCACATCGAATGCTTGTGGAAGTTTACGGTGACAATGATTTAACTGATAAATCATGTAAAAAATGGTTTCGACGCTCCAAAAATGATGATTGCAGCCAAAAAAAAATCATAGACGATGCATTAGAGCCATTGCTCGATGAAGATCCGACTCAAACGCAAGAGGAGCTTGCCTGTACATTGGGAGTGATCCAACAAATAGTTTCCGTATGATCTAAATCTGTCGGCATGATTCAAAAGCAAGGCAATTGGGGCCGTTATGAATTGAAACCAAGAGACGTGGAAAGGCGGTAGGAGAAGAGGATCTTCTACGATAACCCCAAGAGGAAAAAATACTACGCTTTGCCCGGCCAATCGGTACCATCGACCTCAACATCAACACCAAAGACAAACATTCATGGTTCGAAGGTTATGCTGTGTATCTAACAACCTGACGATTCCATTACGGGCGAGTGGTACAGACTACAATTAATTCGCTTGAGCCGTGCATTACGAGAAAAACAACCGGAATATGGGGAAAGGCATAATAAAGTTATTCTTCTGTCGTAGAAGTCGTAAACAAATGTTTGGAAACGCTCAACATTGCTCCTTCTGATTACTGGTTGTTCCGGCGGATGCAACACGATTTGGCAGGCCACCGGTTAACTTCTTTCGAAGAAATTGAAAATTGGCGTCATACTTGGATGGCCTCAAAAGACGAAACGTTTTTCCGAGATTGGATTCGAAAATTGCCTGAGAGGTGGGAAAAAGTCGTTCATTTTATTTTAAAATAAATGCATTATTAAAATGAAAAAAACGGACCGAATTAATTTGCACTCCCAATTGTTTTGATGATAACTGTATCCTGTTCGTCTAAGACAGTTCCCTCTCTATAATATTTTCGGAAGATTGTAAACCTGCTTTGAAAGGCACTAAAATAACTGTCAAAGTGACATTTCCGAGCACTTTCCTGAGTATTTTGAAAGATTTCGTCAGCTGGTTCACTGAAATTAGCGTTCTCAGATCTGTACTTAGGTAGGAGAGAGTATACAGTGGCCAGCTCCGCACCGCGTACCGAAAAATAATGAAGAAGATCTAAGGAATGTGCCATTTTAATGAGGTGATTGCTCATATTAAGTTAGTCTTGGTTCATGGGCACTACGATATTTTAGAAAATAAACGACTTATTACCTTGGAAAATGAAAGGTTGACAGATACATTCACATGTATAGTATAGCAAATCAAGTATGGGTAACTATACTTGGGGTCCTAGAATACGTTAGTTTTCCTGCGAAGACGATGGTCAAAGCCTAAAAAGACTTAGTCTGTCTGAGCAGAGACGACCGAATTCCAGGACCTTGACCAACGTAATTCAGATCAAATCCTATATTTCCAATTTATCCAAAATCGGTTAAGAAATGGTCAAAATCTATCCCTATCCATCATGACAGAGTTAGTATTCCAAGAACTTCCTACAATTTGTTCAAGATTGGTTAAGACATTTCTTGGCCCCATTCAGCATGATCATATTTAAGCCGTCAGTTAAAATTCATGTTTTTATTCTAATCCTGCCCTTCACACCAAATATAACCATAGTCGGATAAGAAAATATTCTACCCATCATGGTCGAATTCTAAAATAACGTCTACAATTTGTGTAAAGCTCATAAATTCGCAAGCCTAGTTTCACTTAAAATACAAATTCCAAAACATGGTTCATAGTTAATGTTTAAGTCGCAATCCGGTCTTAAGACACGTCTCAATAAAAATCCGCCTCCGATATCAAAATCGTATCGTTCAATCCAAAACCGGAAATAAATTTAGCGCGGCCATTCTGCAGAACTTATTCCTGCCCTAAAGGCCTGTTTTGATCAATGGCCAAGTTTGAGAAATGGCCAAATTTCATCTGCATGGCTATATTGCTTATAGGAATAGAATAATTAGTTAAATTCAATCAGTATGGTTAATTTTTGAAAGTTCGTGGGAATCCCTCATAGGAAGGCCACAATTTTACCCATTTATACAGTATGACCAACATTTATACAGTACGGTCAATGTCGATTTGTTGTTCTCACAATATCGTATAGGCTCCAAATCGGCTTGTTTTTATTCGAGAATATTATTTTTGCATTGTGTTAAATTTCAGCCTTTTCATCTGCGGATTTTTTGTCATAACTTTTGTTAATATCGTTTTATTTCAAATCGGTGTTAATCTGCTCTTCGCGTTTGGTCGTCCTTCGGTTATCATGCCATTTGTAAAAGGCCTTTTTTGAGTGATTACATTAATGGTTTTTGCTTCTGAGCGATCTATATTTGGTCAGTTTTTGTATTACTTCGGAAAGGGCAGAGAGATAATAAAAAAGGCCTTTTCAGTTTTTAATTGATTCAGAACGACCAGATAAAAAACTTCATTATTGTTTCTGAATTTTCGGATACTTTGATTTTCCTAGCTGAATTTTTTTTTCAGATTTTATAGAACAAATCACGTAAACATTTTTTTTCGTTAAAGGCTTGTTTAATCTCCCTGCTCGCACCGATGTAATAAAATAACACCAATTATGGGTAACCAATCGATATAACTCCAATAACGACTATAAACCTTAAGTTTATACGGATTCTGGTATGAACGAAAGGCCTATTCTTTCGCCGTGTTTTATTATTACGTCAGTTACGTTTTTTCCCAAAATGTGGTATGTGCTGCAAATTCTGGAAAAAAATTCGAATAGGAAAATCGCATTATCCGAGCGTTGAGAAACAATACTAAAACAAAATATATTTTTTCCGACCATTCTGAAAAAAAATTAAAATACAAAAGGCCTTTTTTAATTATCTGTCTGCTCACTCGGATGAAATTATAAAACATGCCGATAACTCGTATTCGAGATGCTTACACAACCTACCTCTAGTCTTTTCGGTTTTCCCTAGTATTTTTCCAACATTAGTCTTATTGACAGAATGCTTTAAATCTAAAGGCCTTTACCTAATTTCAGACTGTTCAGGTCAACGTTTTAATTAAAAGAGACATAAGAATGATTTTTTAGTAACTTTGCGCTCCTGTAGGGTAGCAAGCAACCTGGCATTGAGTAGTCTTACAGCTCGACCCCATACTCTAATTATAGTTTTGATTTTAAGTCCTTTAGAATTTAAATCTGTGTAAATAGAAACTTCTAGAGTGTACATAGCAGATAACGTAAAATACTTGTCTCAGGTTTAATCGGTAGCACAGTAGGTTAAGGGTGGGTATGCCGAATCATAGCACTGATTTTAATCATTAAGTCCATAGTCCAATCAACCCGAGTATGTAAAAGGCATAGCTGCAGACGAGGAGATAAAACAAGCATCAAGTATACCATTAATGCCACCACAAATGCAGTTGAAATGCCTAAATCCAATTACATAGAATTTCTAACGGGCTTGGTCATCAAATATTAGGCATCATTTCAAAATGATGAAAGAAACTTAAAATTCACTGTTTGTAAATAGAAGAACCTTTCCGCCCGATGCTTGATAGAATTCGCTTATTAGGCAAAGCTTACCATGCATTAATTAGGGCAGTCTATTTGGAACGATGCAATGACTTCCCAAACGAGACAGAATTGCTTCAAAAATGCTTTATTTACTTTAGCGAATGCTTAATCCGGTGGTCGGTGACAATAAATGAGGCGCTAGCTACTCCCTTGCAGAAGATATTCGCCGCCTCGATTTGTTCAAAATTATAAGATTAGGAAAACTGGCATCCAAAAGAATTTATATTTTATGGACGCCACTGTAAAAACTTTTTGTAGTAATATAAATCTAATACTTACAAATATACGATTTATGCGAATTACAAATAAACATTTACATTTTATGATCTAATTAACGCCTTTACTTTAGTTTTCAACCAGCTTAAATGTCTAGTAGTACAAATAGTCTGATTTGTCAACGTGTAATGTAAATTGGAATGACGCCAAAAATCTAAAAATACTTTTTTGAATAAATTATAATACGACAGTAAACCATTGTGCTTCTGAATTTCGTTATGGTACTGTAATTTGACTGAATCACAAAATCTTTTCCAATCTCAACATATAATTCTGTGTTTTATGTTATAGGAATGGTCAATAGGAAATTGATCTATTCAAGATTGACAATCATCGTAATTTATTGCTAATTCAGATTTGTAGAGCATCAATAGCAGCATAAAAATTGAAGAGGCACATTTTTAAAACATTAACAAGTCTTTAAAACTTTTGTTGATATAAGCTATTTAATCCCTATGCATACCTTACACAAATATTGGAACCTATTTTTGAAATTGTTGAAAGCAGATCACTAATTTATTTGATAGTCAATTTATTTGAAAAATTGTGGAACCTATCTTAGTCACACATTTTTTAATATATTAAGCTTAATTATATTCCCAAGGTGAACGAAGATATACCTTATAATTCTTTGTTTGTGGAACTTATTTGTATTTACTTAAAATAAATACATATTTAGGAAGAAAGGGCAACGATTTATTGCCCTTGGCCTATCAACTTGAATAAACTCTTTTCTTTTGCTAAACACAAAGTATTAGTGAACCAATTACATGCAATTTCAACATCTCATTTGTGGGACGCATTGGAATTTGTTTTCTTGAATAAATTTAAAGAAATAATTTAATCGTCAGTAGTACTTTAAATATGTTTGCCTTCATTCAATAACCGAAATTGCAATTGTATTTTGTGGAATGTAATTTTAAAGTTCATTTCATTTTATGCTACAGTTTCTTATGAATATATTTTATGATTCACATCACTAACACTCTCAGTGAGGTGCTTAGATCTGTATTGATATCAATTTTAGATGGATAGCCCAAAAAAGAAGCCACAAAGAATTGTGGGGCATAACAATTAATCAATTTTTTGTTTAGAAAAATTTTCAACATACTGCAAATATAATTCTGTCTTATTGCAACCGCAGTACTTATTTTTATCATTAAAAGATTATTAGTGAACCAATTTCAAGCAATTTTATAATATCTCACTTGCGGAACGCATTTGATTTGGTTTTCTTGTATAAATAAATTAATGTTTAGTGGTACTGAAAATATATTTGTCTTCATTTAATAACCGAAATTGCAATTATATTTTGTGGAATCTAATTTTAAAATTCATTTCATTATATGCTATAGTTTTTTAAGACTATATTTTATGATTCACGTCACTAAAACTCTCAGTGAGCTGCTTAAATCTGTATTGGTTTCAACTTATTTTCGTTGGAAGAACAAGCCACATTAAATTTCAATTTTTAATGTTTATATATCTAAATTGAATAAAGAATAATAGATGTATGGAACATGATTGTATTCTGCAATACTGTTTAGCTTTTGCTAAAAATCAGGTCCACAAATCTATTTACAGAAATCTGTCTAAGTTGGGGGTATGGAATAAAAATTTATTGAGAGACCAATTTTTTTGAATATCTTCCATCCTTTGAAGAAATCGCCTAAATAATCATTTTGGTGGCGAGTCCAAAACAATGTGGAACATATTTTCATTTCTTTTGTATTCAGGTATTGATGGTTGTGAATACTGACAGCTAGTTTGAAATTAATTTTATCGTAAAAATGTGGAACGTATAATTTTTTGGTTTATGTAAACTATTTACTACAAATGATATGCATATCTGATTTGTGGAACATAATTGAATTTTTTGATATAGTTAATATTTATAGGAGTGACTTAGTTAAGTTTATAATTATAAATAGAAACATATTTTAGAATAAATAAATACTTCTAATAAACTCTTTAATAAATTCAGAAGAACCTGATAATTTTTAGAATCTAAAGCTTGATTGAGCTACTTCCTTCTTCTACAATCAAATAAATCGTTAAAATTGTATTTTGTTTATTTCTACCATCGAAGGCTTTCTCTTTAGTGTAAAAATATTAAAATATTAGCCAATTCAGATTGTGGAACTTAAGTAAGTGAAATTTTGAAACTGATTTTACGTTAAAATAGATAATTTTTAAATTATTGGGATAACTGAATTCTAAACATATTTGAACGATAATTTATATTTTAATTGTGGAACGTATTTAAAGTTAATGCTATCCGTATCCATTATTATTAATGAATGATCTTTGGAGGTTTCTCAAACTGAAACCAATAAAATTTAAAACTAAAATTCATGCCGTAGTTCTAGTTTTTTGTGTGGAATGTATTTGGTTCATTTATTATACAATTCGGTTTAATTCAGTAACATATTTGAAGTCATTTATTAATCAGCCCGATTTAGAGTATAACTGTTAATTTTTAATTTTCAGGTCACAATAGAGAGTTTCAATGTTTAAAGTAATTTCCGCGATATAAGTATTTAGTTGGAAGAGTTTTCCTTGTGAATCATATTTGAATTACAATTCAGTTTCACAAAATGTTGCTACCCAAAATGTAGTTCAAATATTGTACTCCGCTATAACGTGCGTCCCTTAATTTCACTGACTGATTTATGGAACTTATTTAACTTATTTTATTGATCAATTCAGATCAGAGTATAACTATTAATCTCGAATTGTTAAACAACGGTGATAATCAGGACACAATGGGGTTTATTAAAGGCATAACTTTTCTGCAACGCGTAGTTCCAGAGTTTGTTTTATGACACATATTTGAATTGCACATTTATTGCACAATCCAGTTTAAAGTCTAAGTGTAAAAATATTTTTTCCTATAGCTTCAATGATTACTTTGTGGAACATATTTCAATTAATTAAGAGGAACCTCGTAATCTTTGGAACATAATTTTTAATTATGACACTTTCTAGTACTTCTGTAAATTAAAACGCCAACTTAGCAATTGTTTGCTCTGCGATCTAAAACTATCCTGTATTGCCGAAATTTTATGTAAAAACCCAAAACATATTGTGGAACATAAAAGTTAAACGGAAGATTTGGAAAGTTTTCCCTTAATTTAAAACAATTTTTGCGTATAAATTATTCGAGTAGCTCAATTTTGAACTTCATGTCTATGAATTATGACGACTACTTATATTTTATTTGTGGAACGTATTTAAAAATAATGTTCTTGCATTAACAAATACTAAATAATTGTCCGTTAGAGTAAAATCAGAATCACAACTTGCATTTAGTCAAATTGATTAGGTTTTCTTTACTAATAATATGCAATTCAGATAAGTTTGTGGAATGTAAATATGAACATGAAAACAGTGCAGTAAAATTTGAATTTGTTCCTTATAGTTAGAAACGATGAACTTTTTAATCTTGTTAAACGTAGAATTGCTTAAAATGTAATTGAACATCGTACTCGGTTATAATCTCTGATATGTGGAATATATTTGAATTCATTTATTTATCAATTCGATTTGAAATGCGGTTCGCAATGAGGTTTCTCAATTATTAAATCAAAATTCGACATATCAAAATGTAGTTGGAAAATGTACTTGTTTTCTGCTATAGATTTTCCGCGGCCTAGTTCGAGTGTTTGTTTTGTGGAACGTATACAATGAAGTTTTTAGAATGTCGTTCTCACTCATTTTCCGCGTCCTTTTTGTTGGATGGCTAACTTGTGGGACTTAGATCAATTAATTTATTGATCAGTTCGATTTAGAGTAACGTTAAATTTTTAATTTTTGAAAGGCAGTAATCAAGCGACAATGTGGTGTTCAAAATTTGCTGTGATCGAAGACTCTCCTGTTCTACTAAAATTAGAACAAGCCAAAATTTTTTAAATTATTCAAGTAGCTCAATTTTGCACTTCACATCTGTGAATTGTGGCAATCATTTACATTTTATTTGTGGAACATATTTGAAGTTGATGTTTTTGCATTGAAAAATCTACAAAGTAATTATTCGTTAGAGTAAAATTAGAATCACAAGTCAAAGTAAAATCAACTTACATTTGGTCTAATGCATTAGCTTACCTTTACTAATATTATGTAGTTCAGATAATTTTGTGGAACGTAAATATGAACATGAACATTTAATGTGCAGTAAAATTTTAATTTGTTCTTTGTTTACGGTGAAATTTGTATTCATGTTTAAGGTAGAATTGTTTAAAATGTAGTTGGAATATGGTACTCCATTATTTTCTGTATCCCGTTTCTCCAATGGCTGATTTGTGGGATATATTTGAAATCATTTTTTAATAAATTCGATACAGAGCAGGACTGTGAATCTTTAGTTATTGAAAATGGTAATCTGGCTGGAATGTGGTTTCTCAGTGGTTAAAGCAAAATGGGTATATAAAAATGTAGTTGGATAGTGTTCTTCGCTATAGCTTTCTCGCGTCCTTGTTCCAATGTTGCGCTTTGTGGAATTTATTTGAATAATTTGTTGTGCAATGAAGTTAAAAGTACATTAGTTCAAGTTTTAGTTGGAACATCGTACTCCGTTATTTTCTGCTTACTATTTCTCCGATGGCTGATTTGTGGAACATATTTGAATTTGATTACTACGATTTAGAGTAAAACTTTTAATTTTTAATCATTAAAAATCATGCCACAATGGGGTTTCCAAAATTTGCTAAATATCAAACTGTTTTCTGCTTTGTTAGTGTCTAGTTTGTCGAACATATTTGAATTATTCTATTGGCTAATTCGATTAAGAGTAGATCCATTACTCTTTAATTATTATAAAGTTGGCGTCCTTGTAGTATGTGCTTTGTAGAACATATTTGAATTTATTGATTGTACTACCATGTTTAAAGGTAAGTTGTTCAATATGTAGGTGGAACATCGTACTCCGTTTATTACCGCGTCCCGTTTCTCCGCTGTCTGATTTGTGGAACATATTTGAATTAATTTACTGATCAATTCGATTTAGAGTAAAACTTTTAATCTCTAATTATTAAAAATCGATAATCAAGCCACAATCGTTTTTTTTAAATTTACTAAATATAAAAATGTAGTCGAAACCCCGTTCTCCGCTATATTACGCTTCCTGTTTTCACGCTGTCTAATTTATGGGACATATTTAAACTATTTAAATTTAAATTATTTTGGAAATGAGGTTTTCCAATGGTTAACGTAAATGAAATGTATCATAAAGTTGCCAGAACCCTGCTCCCGGTAGTACTTTTTCACGTCCAATGGTTGTTTGGAAAGTAATTTCGTTTTTTTGGTGAAACTGGAGATTTTATTGAATATTTATATTCTCCATTTTGATCCAATACCTTTTACCATCTTTCTGGCAGAAACATAATCCACGCTCATAAAACTTCTGATCTTTGCTGGAAAAATACTGATCAATGCAATTTTGATGTCCTTTTTTGAAGACAAGGTTTTGCCGTCTACAATTTTTTGTAGAGATCGGAACAAGTAATAACCTGAAGGTAACTCACTGGATTTGGAGAATAGCATGGGTGTGGTAGTACATCCCATCCAAGCTGCAATGGCTTTTGGCGTGTTACAAAGCTTGTATGAGGTCTCACATTATCTTGGTGGAACACTATACCTTTTCTATTGATCAATTCTGGCCTCAATGACAGTACACTTCAGAACTTATCGTGGTATTGTTTGATAGAAGCTCAAAAAAACGATTACCTTGAAATCCCACCAAATAAACAACATCATTTTTTTATGAATATCGGCTTTCGAAATGATTTGCGCCGGTTCATCTGTTTTACTCCATGATCCCTTGCATTTAACACGTTTGACATTGTTATAGACAACCCAATTCTCGGTCCCCGTAATAATTTGCTTCAGAAATGAATCATTTTCTTGACGTTTAAGAAGCAAATCACAAACGTCAATGCGACGCAGCAAATTTATTTCTGTAAGAACATGTGGAACCCATAAGGCGAGTTTTGAAACTAAACCAAGTCGTTTTACGTGATCATAAACAGTAGAATTCGATAAATTTAATCTGTCAGCGATCTCACAAATTGTTATTTAGCGGTTTGTTTATTTTGTCTTCATTAGCTTCAACTGGAGTTCCAGAACGTGGGGCATCTTCAACATCAAAATTGCAAGAAAGAAATTTTGAAAACCAGTTTTTACACTAACGTTCTATCAATACATCTTCTCCATACACATCACACAACTTTTTTCTTGCTTGAATAGCATTATTGTCTTTCCGATAATAAAAAAGTAAAATATGCCGATAGCGCTGCTTTCGATAATGCAGCTTAAGTTTAGTCTTCTGTTGGGAAAAAACGAAATTACTTTTCGACCAACCCAATAGTTCCAGTATTTGATTTGTGGAACATATTTAGATTCATTTATAGTATATAGTTAAGTATAACTATAGTCGTCAATATTTATTAGTTCTTTTTAATTTGGATGATGATCCTCGAATAAATGAAATGCTTTACAGAAAATTTTCTTAAGTAGCTTCAGTATCTGAGTTGTGGAACATATTCATTATGTAATTATGTACGAGTAAATTGGTATATTTTGTAAAACGTATTTTTAATTCTCACGTTTCTGTTCCAAATGAATATTATCTAATTTTCAATTTGTATAAGTGGAACAATTTGTGGAACATATTTCGATTAATTTCGATTACACTTCATTCTAATTTTAACGTATAAATGATCAAAATGTAGTTGGAATTTCGCACTCATTTATTTACGGTACATAATTTATGAAATTCGATTTATAAAATTTCGTTTTCCGGTGCCTAATTTGTGGAACATATTTGAATTTCGTTTTTTATAATCGGTAACAATCACAATGAAGGTTTTAACGATTAAGGCAATTTTTCGAGATACTGAACTTGTATGTAATCCCTAATTAATTTGGCAGTATAACTATAGTCGTCAATTTTATCATAATGTTGTGGAACCTAAGTTTACTCGTTCATAATTTATAATTTTTTTTAATTTAGTTGGTGATTCTCAATTAATGCAATGCTTACAGGAATTTGTTGCAGTAACTTCTGTTTCTGATTTGTGGAACACATTCAAAACATTAAACGTTTCAACATTCTTAATTCTCATACTTTTGTTCCATATGAATATTCTTTAATTTTCAATTTGTGAATCAATAAGTGGAACAACTTGTGGAACATATTTCGATTTATTTATAGTACAATGGTTGTTGTCAGTGCATAATTTATGAAATTCGATTTATGTAATTTTAGCACCAAATTTGTGAAACATAGAACTGCTAATCTTTCATTATTATTTTTGTTCTTTTTAATTTGGTTGATGATCCTCGATTAATGAAATGCTTTACAGACAATTTTCTTCAGTAGCTTCAGTTTCTGTTTTGTGGAACATATTCATTATAAATTTCCATATTTTGTAAAACGCTTAAATATTTTTAATTCTCATGTTTTTGTTCCACATGAATATTATCTAATTTTCAATTTGTATAAGTGGAACAATTTGTGGAACATATTTCGTTTCATTTATAGTACAATGAATTTTAACGCACAATTGATCAAAATCTACTTGAAATTTCGCATTCCTTTATTTTCAGTGTATAATTTATGAAATTCGATTTATATAATTTTAGTATCTAATTTGTGGAACATATTTGCATTTTTTATCAGTTCGATTTAGAGTAGAACTGCTAATCTTTCATTATTAAAAAGCGGTAGATGAACTTCGTACTACGTTTATATTCGCGTCCCGTTTCTCCGGTGTCTAATTTGTAGAACATATTTGAATTTTTTAATTTAAAATCGGTAATAATCAGATCACAATGAAAATTTCAATGATTAAGGTAATTTTTCGAGATACTGAGCTTGTACGAAATCTCTAACTAATTCGACAGTATAACTATAGTCATTAATTTTATCATAATGTTGTGGAACCTATGTTTGCTCGATCATAATTCGAACGTTTTTTTTAAATTTAGTTGATGATCCTCGATCAATGAAATGCTTTTCAGGAGTAAAGCAGCTTTCAGTATCTTCTGTTTCTGATTTGTGGAACATATTCATTATAAATTGGTAAAACGTTTAAATATTCTTAATTCTTGTGTTTTTGTTCGATATGAATATTATCTAACTTTTAATTTGTATAAGTTACTTAATCCAATTAACTGATGGTTTTTGCCTACTGTTAGGGTTGAAGAAATTCCATTGAAGTGGAACGTAAGTTTTCCATATATTCACTTATGCACTGTACGATTATTGGAAATATGTACATCATATCTTTTTCATTCCAACAATAAATTTTCCGCCATCCATGTAAGCAAGGATAGTGATTGAGTTTTGGTGGGTTCTCCACCCATTCGCACCAATTTTATGTGGATTTTTTGTGCTTTTTGGTTTTGTTTTATGTTATGTTATGTTTATGTAACGCGACAAACATATTATCTAACTCATACCACGCCCTCCATATACTCGAAACAGCTATCCACTTAAATGATTTTTTGGGTTGAACATGAAAAATAAGAAAAAACAGCGAAAAGATTACGCGAAGAAGTAGCTCATCTTTAAGAGTTTTTGTTGTTGTTATTTTTTAGGTTAAAAGTTTACTTAATTATTATTTGCAATGAGACGTGGTAGAATAGAGGGGAGAAGTGTTTAGATAATTTTGCCTCCTAACTATGTTCTTGTATCTTTAATGAGAAAATTGTAATTTAAACATTGTTAAACAATTTTTTTTGAGTTTAAGGGATTTACAAAAAGTTTGCCGTTTTCAATATTGATAAATCATGATCGACTAGGGGGTAGTGGTGTGAAAAAAATGCTAGGCCCGTTTTTCTCAAAACTTGAGCATAAATTACGTGATTCCCATAAATTTAAGATCTCCTTTCGAAGGGGATGTTATACATATGAATGAGATAAGCATATCTGAGGCAAAAAAAATCCTTTCGCGTTGTTTTTCTAAGGAATACATTTTTTGCTAGACATGTAATTAGAAAAAAAAAATCATTTTTCTGTCAGGCTTTTTTCATACACGGATACATCGTCTTAAGCTCTTTTGTCGTTTAATGTGGAAAAAATCAATACAGTTAGCGATGTTCTACAAGCTTCTTAGTACTTACCTGAATGAAAAATAAATAAATTGTGAAGAAAACTGCCTTGGCAAGGATTTTAAGGAAAAGGAAGAAGAAAAATTGATAAGACGAAAAATTTGATTTTTTGTGCTACACAAAGTAAACATTATTGATTCTTCTGGTTATGTTCTCTTAAACACACATAATACACACACAGCTACATACAATATTGGAATTCTTAGAAATTTTTTTTGGTACGGTGGCTGTCGATGAATTTGTATTGTGCCGAGGTTAACTTTACATTTTATTTTTCAATTTACGGTTCCACTCCCGCAGATGTTTCATCTTCGATTTAATAACGACGATTTGATTTGGTATCTCTTTCCCCACAACAAATAAGATGATATCGAAGGAAAATGTGTATTTAGGATTTACCTAAATAACTGCGTATTAGAAAAATTGTTTGATAATTTATTAATATTTACACTTGATTACCGGTCTGGTACGTCCCTCCACAATTTTTCAATGTAAAACGATAAAGTTTATCTAATTTTGTTGTATGGAAATTTATTAAAATTTCACTCAATTATTATATAAACTAATACGGAGGCCTAAAATTATCACTCAAACTTATTGAAATTTCTTGTATCGATTGTTTCGAATTTTCACTTAAAATTTTCTCAAAACAGGAGTGAAGAACTCCATTGCAATATTCAATCCCCATGAAACAAGGGCTAGACTAAATATTAATTTTAAAAATTACTCAACTCCCGTAATGACTGTATATGGTACTCAGAAAAGAACACAAACTTTTTGTTTTTGGTGTCGATATTGTTCGATTATTTGCATTCGATTACGTACAGGGTTTCGCATGAAGAGCACATGGTGCAAGTGTGCCCTGCCTTTTTTGGAGAACTGAAAGAGTTTGAACCAAATAATTGACTGCAGATGATCCTTAACGATATAGCGAGAATTCATGGCAGTCGAAGCCAACCTTAAGCGAATAAATTATTTTTTTCTTCCGAGCATGCCCTATAAGAACGGTGGGGCAACAAGCATAAATTTCCTGATGATCTGAGATCAAGTGTGGAACAGTGGATTCTAAAACCCTCACCATGGCCTGATCACGAGTCACCAGAATAGAAATCTAGTGATTTGGAAAGATCATTCATTCCTGAAGTCCTGACAAATTCACAAATCTCTAGATGGAAAGACTATGAAAAATTTATTAGAGAAATTGAATTCTGGGTAAGCCTTATTTATCAAAATAACTTCGTGTATTAATGAATTCTATTACTGAACTTGAAACTTAAAATACAGGACTGCAACTGGGAGAGGTAAAGAATGGACTTCATTCTTTATCTCTAGTTATTGCCCTACGAGCATAATTTTGCAAGCGATTGAGTTTCGCAAGTGTACCTTAAAGGACAACTACTGTTCACCAGACGACAAACAGACTGAGCTAGCAACGGCAGAACTTGCGGTTTGTATATCAAATATAACATTTTGGGGGATATCCTGTAGGCTAGCATCCAAGATAACTTCCATACGCCTTACATACGCCGATTTAGAGATTATGCTACCCAAGTGAGTGTGAATGATAAAGCGATCTAAATTTCTACGTCTAGTAACTACTACTAAATTCATTTTAATATGGATTAACAGGAAAACTTTTTTCGACACACCAATCTTTCACAATGCGCTGCTTCCCTAAAATCGTAAGAATATGATCGTCCGTATAATCCTGAGTGATAAACTTGGATAGCAGAAGTTTTGCCAAAAGCCACAACAATTGTGAGAGTACACCTCCATGTGGACAGCCTATTGCAACTTTAACAGAAATAGCGAACCGCATCCAACTCAAACTCAGCAATGCGAGACTTGTGACTGACATTAGTGATAGTGGCAAACGAAATGCTATCAAACTCTTCCGCGAGCCATGAGAAACTCGTTATTCTGAGTAAACTTTCAATTCTAGTAACAAGTTCATGAAGCGCCGAGGAGAGTTAAATACAAAAAATGGTCCCTACTAAATCTGTCATCGATCCTATCTAACAGTTTCAACAAGTGGCATTATTGAGGTCAACGATGACACAACAAGGAAAGTGAACGGAGAGCAGAAGCTCTCCAACATCCCTTGATGTCGCAGTAAACCTATCATTTACCATTCCTAGTTGAATCGCTAAGATAGCAAGTGTGCTTGACGCCAAGCGAAAGTGTTTGCCGCTTCGCACGATCTCACATAGATTGTTAGTGATTTCCATATTTGAATGTCAAAATATTAGAAGAGTCCGTATTCTGGTTATTTATCTCACAACAATCCTCTATACCATGGAAGCAAATTTTCAAAAGAAAACCTTGTGAAAATAAGCCGCCAAAGCTGCCAGAAAAAAATAAAACTGCTTACAGGAAATATAAGCGCAACGAAATTTCTTTTGAGAAATATAAGACCACTCGAAATACTTGTAAAAAATTATGTGCCCAGGAAGCAATAATAGTTGTCAACAAAAAGCCGCCAAGGTGTCCGGATCCAGATGGTCACATAGGTTGCCAATATTTCTACAACATTCATTTCATCTTTTAATTGTCCCCGATAGAGTTGCGCCTCCCATGTTGTGGTTTAAAAATGGACTCCATCAACATCTCGGAGGAAAATGTCTTCATAAACCTGACGTCAATGGACGTAAATAAGACCACCGAACTTGATAGAATTCCAGTTCGAGTACTAAATGAGTTTGTCAGTGACTTGGCTCCAATATTAACTAAAAAATTTCTACTGTGTTCGACTGTGATAAAACTGACCCCTCACACTACCGCTAATATCAATTGTGTTAGCCGTGAAAGCACTGTTAGCTACTGGATAGCATTGTTAATCTTATCCATAGCGTTGCTGATGACGCCACATTGCACCCTTCTATTTCATTCGAGGTGGAACCTACTCTTATAGAACTAAACGGTAAACGGCCAAAAGTTGTCACTTCACTTAGTTCCGATATGATTTCAGTTCGTCTGCCTTGTGTTGCATAGATCAAGTCAGCTTCATGAAAACTTTGGTTCCTAGAGTATTGCGTAGAGTATTGCTTTCAAGTATGGGGTAAAGAGAGACATACTTACAAAAGATCTAGACAGCCTACAACATCGCAGAGATATTACAGAAATCTCAGTGTTCTATAGTTAACGTATGGTAAATGTTCTGCACAGCTAAAGAATAAAATACCACTATTCCACCACCAGATTTGTTTACGGAGAAGCTGCCGGAACCCTCGAAATGAGGAAGCCAAGCTTGAGTTTATTTCTCGAACTCCAAGAAGTGGAACACGCTAAACGATTTCGAATTTCCATTGGACTATAAAATGCAGGAGCTAGGACAGTCTAAAAGTTCGTCCAGTACCAGCAGATCGATTGTTGATTTTTTTACAAAATTTAGTCCAAGCAGATCTGTGAACAGATCTTAAGGTTTTCTTGTAAGCCTTTTGCGCCGTTAGAAACTTGTCGACCTGAGTACTTGTTCTTCTTGGTAAGTTTTTCAATTTTCTAGCAGTTTTCCTCAATTCTCAGAGCAGTGGTAATAAGAGGATAGGCATTTTCAAAGGTAGTTGAGATTGCATTCGATAGTGAAGATGCAAGAGGATCAATATCGCCTACCGATCTTATATTAGTAGGTGTGTACAATGACACCGCACACTCAAAACCGCCATTATGTGTGACCAAGACAAGCAATGGATACGGATTCCTAGCTAGTTACTCGAAAAAATAGAAGTGGACCCAAACTAGGTTAGAATTCGTCCAATAACTTATCCATCTAGACATCGGCAAGACAAAATATTTGTTTCTAGAGATTTACACGAATAGATGTAGTTGAGAGATCACTGAAGCCATCAGGCGAAAGCCTATACTTAATCATCAATCGATGATTAACACTGCAAAATTTTCATAGATCTATTGAAACCTTGTTTACTAGAGGAAATAGGGGTAGTACCCTCAACGAACGAACCAATGGAGACTGTCACCAAAATTTAACCAGAACACTGAAATTTTAGACCATTAAAATCAACAAGGACTGGTCGAATGACCAAATTACCGAATTGTTTCACGATCAGTTCAATCTTCAAATCACTAGGGATGAGGTAATGTGGTTGAAACGCCGTCCTAATGACAATTCTAAAATCCAAATGACAAAATAAAAATTACAATTCAGAGACACTGCGCCACTGTTTTTATAAAGTTATTTCAAATTTCTGGAATTCGTGCCTAAAACCAAATTGGTGTAGTAAAATTTTTTCTGAGATTAGTGACATCTAGGTTTCAGTAGTAGTGTTATAAATAGTTTTTTTTGGTTTCGATTGTTCGCGGATAATCTGGAATGTTCACCGCAGTATATAAATGCAAGTGCGACGAACACCACAGGGGTCTTAAGTTAGTCTATGGTGAGCATCATATCAGACGCGTTAATTTGCCGTGTGATTAAAAATAATTGTAAATGGTAAATGATGAATCAGTAAATAATTGTGGAAATTATTTGTCGTTGTGTTAGCGATTAGTTGATTTTATAATTAGTGTGGGAATATTTCTGGTAATTTCGGGAATATTCCAGTAGTGTTAAGAGTTTAGTAATTATTTGAAAATTATTGAGAGATTGTTTCCGGTATTTTAGCAAATATTCCGGAAGCGGTGTAAATTACGAGAATTTATATTGTAACCGTCAAATTTTCACAATTATTTACAATTATTGGCTGTTCGGGGGTTTGATCAACACACAACAAATACCAGATAAAACAAGATTTGACACAAGAATTTAATTAAAAGTTAGTGGAAAGTATTGAGGAACTCAGGTAACTACTTAAAAATATCCTGCAGAAACTATACCAATCCAGAAGCAAAATATTTGGCAACAGAGATGATGACGTTTATGGAACAGGTGCTGGGATTATTCATGTAACGGAGAATATCAAAATAAAATATTTATGGAGAAAGCCTACAACTATGGCTTGAGATATTTAAAAAACATACATATGACACATGACACATTAAAAACAGTCGTAACAATTTGTCGGGTCATCTTCGGGAATCGAACCTGGCATCTTCGAATAAAATAGCAAGCGCTCTACTTGGCAACGCCATCGAATGATGCCGAAAAGCGATTGTGGCAGGTACGTATGGACGGGATAGTGATCCATAACATGAACGACCAGAACATATTGAGACTGGTTGGGTCGCCCAGTGATATGTGTGTTGCATCACAAAGGATTAAAATGGTTTTTGAACAAAAGCCAAAGAGCGTTTGCTGTTATCAAGGATGAAGCAAGTACGAAGAGGCTTAGGTGAGGTGTATTGTCATGATTTCGGATATTGGGCGTAGTTTATTGTAGATTGGTTGCTTGGGCTTGTTGATTCAGCGTAAATTGGTTTAATTACATTTTTATGAAATTAGCGACATCTAGGTGGAAGTAGTAGAACCTTAAAATTAATTTTATAGCAGTTTAGTGGTATTACAGATTATAGGAGATTATTAAGCGAGGTTTATAAATACAAGTGCGACGATTAAGTTAGTCTAGGTTAAGGCGCGGTAAGCGATATTGTAAAAGCGAAAGTGAGTAGCGGAAAAAAGATAGCAAACAATTGTAAATGGAATGGATACATAATTGTGGAATATATTTGTTGTTGTGTTTTAGTGATTAGTGGATTTTAAAATTAGTATGGAAATATTTTTGGTATTTTTGGAAATATTCCTGTAGTGTAGATATTCCGGATATTCCTGTAGATATTCCGGATATTCCGGAATCGGTGTAATTTACGTGAATTGATATTGTAGACGGATTAGACACGGCAAGATTGATAATAAAACCGTTGCATGGCCGCCAAAAGTCATAAAACCGTCTGTAATAGCGATTCAGTGAAGTTTAGCAGAAATAAACTGAACTAAATTTTGAGCAGTTCACTCACTTAATAGTTTCAAATAATATTGTGATTGCTCAAATAATGTTTATCCACTGTCGAATAGAGAGGTTTATTTAGCCCACTTTATAGCTTGTCTTCTAGCAGAAATGTTTCATACAATGCTACACATAATTTGGTTCTTTCGTTTTAATTTATTGATTGCACTGAAAGCTGATGTATCTGACACTTTCGTAAAAAAATCTATCAATAGTCCAAAAGTGTAAGATACGCTTTTAACAAAATCCAGCTACTTTTTCATAGCCTACTTGAGAAGCTGTTGAAATGTCTTGTCTTTACCGTGAACGTGCAAGGCCGCCATATGATGACATAATGAACTTTTTAAGCTACAGAATCGTGTCAATAAATTCTTTAAGAATGCAAAAAAAAAACTGCGTCGTAGCTACGATGTAATTAGCGAGGAGTACACTGGATGGAAGTACGTGATATAAAGCGAACACTTTATGCTAGGAATATGTTTATTCAACCTCCTTTGTTATTCAATGGAGAAATTCAGCCACTGAATGTTTCTCTGAAATGGTTTATGTCAGGAATTATTCAGTAATTTTTGTGAATCTGATAGTGTTCACTCAAAGCTTGGCAAATCTTTTTATGGATCATAAATTACTAAATGGAATTTCATTATATTCAATTTTGTTAAATATTTTCGAAAAAATGGCTGACGCTTACATACGAGAGAAATGTATTATGGAGCTTGTTCTTCATCGCAACCAACATGCATTCTTTACTTTGCCATTTGTCACCAATTTATGTTGAAAAATTCGGGTGCTCTGTTTTGAATTTGTCACGTGTTACGGAAGCTCCAAACTTCCAAGTATTTAAACACAAAGTCAATTTCGGTTGAATTATTTTATTAAATACAATTTACAAGTTGGTAAATAACAGGAATTGTTATAGTGTTTGGTAATAGGAATAAACACACAACCACAGATAGACAGTAATTAAAAGAAAAAGTATGATGCCCAATATATAAGCCACATAATTTTTATTGTCTAACATCACAATTATGTTCAATATAATCGTTACGATTATCCAGACAACGGTAACGATAAGCCATGGCATCAAATATTTTTTATTGTGCTGTAAAATAATTGATAATTCTGATAATCAACCATATCTAAACTAATTACTATTAATGCTTACATCTCTAACTGCCAATATGACGAGTACCGAAACCGCAAACTCACAGATTAATATAATAAGTTCGCAAATACTGTGACCATTGAATGGCACTTCTCCCCTTATAAGAAGTATAATATCACTAATAAGCCAAAGTCCACTAAGTACGGTACAAACCCATCCTATGATTGTTGTACCAAGTTCAAGTTCTGCACAGCAACAGGCTTTCTGAAGGATCGGCATATCCGAAATTTCTTATTTGTTATCACAATTAAATAAAAATTTACAAAATATATTTTTGACGTAGATGTTGTTTGTGTTTACGCGAGCATTTGATTTGTTTGGCTAGGAATACTGCGACTCTTATAACCGTTTAAATGATAGGCCCGTTGCACACCGCGCAGCTAAGATTTTTGTTTGTTGATAGTTAGTTACAAAGCATTTCGCCTCTTACAAATTTAAATGAAACATTTGATCGATCCTTTTTAGATTATCATTAAAATTTCAAAAGCCAAATATTTTATTGTGTATGTGCGATGCAAACATTGACGCGTTTCTGGTGATGCGTTCTCAGTGACTATAGTATAAAAACAATGTAGTAGAACAAACGTAACTTTCTGCATCAGATGTCAGATGTCGCCACGAGCTTCGATTTAAAATTTATTATTTGTTTGAATGAGATGATAAGGATGTTAGGCTCGGTAGATATGTGAAACTATTACTCTTAGTCTGTAAATTGCATACAAACATAAATCAACTTGCGGTATCACGTTAATGAGTTATAAACGTGCATTGCCGACAACAAAATATAAAATATTTTTAAAGAATACTGTGTGAAGGTTATTATGGGCTTAAGGATATTAAGAAACCATTATCCCTACAACTGAAATAATCGTTTTGGTACTGATATTATTTATATTCCAACTTATCTTGTGCGTAACTTTCTTGAATGTTTATTTCGCAATTGACCGATGATTGTCGAATTAATTTAATTCCGTAATCTCTTTTACATAATATAGCCTTTATAATGTTAGGTTTACTAGTCACCGAAAGATGGCACTATTACATAAACTGGTAAATAGTTTGAATAAATTAATGATAAATAAAAACCACAGATGGCATCTGAAGCAACAACAAAAAATTATTGGCGGTTTAGAACCAGTTGTTTAGTTGAATTATTATTTGAAGTCAAGCCATACAACAGTGATTTTCCATACAAACATTGGCGCCCGAGCAGGGACGAGATATTGTTTTTCTGTTGATAGAAAGATAGGAGTATCAGGCATAATGTAGTATGCTGGGAACAACTTATCGCCGGGACAGACTGCGGATTAGTCAAACTGATTTAGTAACGCTCAATCAAATACCCTATGAAAAAACTCGAATTTTCAACTAACTTTATAAATTTTTCATACTGCGTCGAATTGAATTGAATTTTATTACGTTATAAATTTTGCTAAACCAGTTTTACTAACCCAAAGTCCAGGCTATTACAATGCAGCATTAAACCGATTAAAGACAATGGAAATAAAATTTGAAAACGAAGATGCATTTGAACAGTTATACAGAATGTATATGTTAGAGTAAGTTATGTGAATGTTACAGCTTGGGTACATGGAGCAAACGGTTAATAGCAAACAGTACCACAACAACCTCCCCTCAAATGACATTTTAACGGTGGGTCCCAATGTTCGAGGCCTTCACTTGTAAATCTGCGGATATTGCTTCTCGATGTGGTGGTGTGGTCCACCATTGGTTAGTTGATGTTGAGCAGATGAAGGCTATTCAATCAAAGAGCTTACACAAGGAGAAAATCACGAGCGAAGAACTTCGTCCCGCAAAAGTGGATACATTTGTTATATCAACGAACGATTTTATTTATAATTTCACCAATCACTCCAGTTTTGCTAAGGTGACCAAAATATTAGCAATCATCAGACGATTCTACAACAATTTAAGGCGCAAATTCAATCACACTCAATGTACGAGGCAATGCAACAGAGAGGAGATACAAGCTGCTGAGATGATACGCGTGCGAGAAATTGAGTGATTGGAGTTCCCTATAGATACAGCAAATTAATAACGAGGTCGGATCTAGAATTCTTTAGTACCATTCAATCTCAAGCATTCGATCAAAGGCATGAAGCACAATCCCAAGGCAGTAAACCAGCTTATCGAAAACCTTCCATCTGAACGAGTTCAAAACGTGCATCCATTTTATAAAGTAGGTGTAGATTATTGTGGACCATTTAAAGTGCGGCTAGGCAATCTCACGACCGAAAGTTTTCTAGCAGCTCTCAGCAGATTCACATCTCGTAGAGGAAATTGTCATACTATATATAGCGACAATGGTATGAATTTTTTAGACGCTAATTATCATTATCGAGAATTATGCCAATTTCTAAAGGATAAAGCATCTGATATATTCTCAGCGCTCACACAATAAAAATAAATTGGAAATTCATCCCACCGGGACTCGGGCGCACCACACATGAGGGGAATTTGGGAGGCCGCTGTGAAGCATGCAAAATTATATCTAGGTAGAATAGTTAGCGAATCCATATTGACTTTTGAAGAGTTTTCTACATTGTTGATGTCACCAACATGCTGGGGATTGGACTCACCCAGGTGACGATGGCAACGTCCGAATTTCTGCATTGCCTACGTTCATTGAGTAGGTATCCAAGTGTGTTCCACCTAACTCGTTTATTATAGAACTAAACTCAGCGAAAATTTGAGTTAATCTTCTCTCAACATCAGGGTTTAATATATGCCGATTTTCATAAGTGCGGGTTGCAGATTCCAAATTTAAAATTGAATCAGTCACGGAACGATATCCAAACGTACTCGTACGTAAGACATGGGCACCAGGACGTGGCCTAGAATTCTCGGCATTTCACCACTAGTAGTGTTTAAAATTGAAGTTAAATGATGGACTTTAATGTCAGGATTTGCTAAAAGCTTTTCAGAACCTGCACCTAAAACGCTGATATTTGCACCGCTGTCCAAAAGGCCGGTGTAAAGTATTTCATCTATAACAACGTTAGCATAGGGACTGTTGTCTTTTTGAGTGTGGAATTTTGAATTATTCAAATTTGAAGTTTGTTATCTGTTTGTTGTACAAATAGGTTTGAGGGGATACATGTTTGCCGATTCGGCATTCATCAATTGATTTGACTTGGGACTAATTTTTGTACCACCTGAGGGACTCGTTAAATCATGAGTGGTCGTATCTGGCGCTTCTCGTATGGTATTTTAATTAGTCATCTTCGTCAGAGCTACCAGCTTCTTCTACCTTCCCAAACGTAATTGCAACCTCCTGCACAGGTTGAGGTTGAGCTTCGCAAACAGATTTTTCGAATTCAGCATATGGTGTGCTTGGATACGGCAGCTAGACGAGGGATTAATCAAGAGCTGGAATCGCCTACTGACATGTACTATGCGAGAGCTAAGGACGGTTACGTCTTGCTCCGTTAGTAGTGTGATTTCATGAGCTTGGGGTTTCAGATTGCGTAGTTTATCACTTCATATATCAAGCTCTTATTATGAGACTTTTCGTGCAGATAGGTCAATCACAATACAAAAAAATAGAAAGAGGGTTTATTTGTATAGTCCTTCAGGCGAAATTTTAAATTTTCTCTTCCTGTTTTATCGGCTCCCAGACAAACACTAATTTTTTTCGTGGACACGATTTAGCGCAAAATGTGCTTAATCGGCATGCAAAGTTCATTTTGAAATTTGTAACTAGCCTTGCTGAAGCTAGGTAGCTACAGAAAATACCTACAGAAAATATGTCAGCAGTACAAACTAAATCGCCTAAATGATAGCAACGAATTTTTATCCTAAATATACGCTATACGAACATGAAGCCAAAGGATTTGAAATAAATTTGACATATGCTACAGGTTTGCTACTGGTTCAGGTGAAGGCAAGCGAGAGTTAAAATGTAATATTTTAAAATGCTACTGTATTGTGACAACTGATTGACGTTACACCACCGGCGTTAATAGTTGCTTACATATAAAATCGAGTTTATTGATTTATTACCGGTAAATATATTTAATTGCCCATATTATGTAAATTAATCAATATTTTTGCACATAATCATTTAATTGATATGTGAAAATTGCCGATAATTTATGCTCCATTACGTAACAAAGCCGCATGTTGTTTGCTTATTGACAACCACTTTAATCAAATCATTAAACAAGTGTGATCCCACAAACCGTGCTTACTCTCATTCTCTCGTATATTGAATTAAAACCGAAGAATCTAATCAATTAAGCGTCTTAAAATCCTTTCGGTGGGAAAATATTCAATCAATGCCATCTCTTAACACAATACACACCACTTTGTACTCGTATATTATCCGTTGAGTAAATAAAATGCTGAGTCGAATAGAAAATATATCGATTATCCTTCACATCGAAATCTCACGGTATATACACGTACCACCGGCAGACCCGATATATAAAGAAACAAAAACTAAAAGATAACGAACATAAGAAGACGGCTAAAGATTAACGGCTTAAACGGAAATTTTTTCCTATATAATATTACCGTCTTCTCTCTATTTATCTAAGGAATTTAGATTCGTATATCTAATCATAAATCTAAAAAGTATTTATTATTGTTTGTGTGGTGGGGGGTAGCTATTGATCGATCTGGCTCATAAATATATACTTTGCCTACACACATATTGATGTTATCTTAGTACATAGTAAATCCTTATTATGAATTCTATTTGGTCGTTTTGTTTTCGTTGTGCTCCTCGCATCTACGTATATAGATTTTCTCGATTAGATTGAGGAAATGAAAATTGTTGTTGGTGCTATATCTATCAGCAGATAAAGGACCGAGATAATAAGAAAACGTGCACGATTTTAACTCTATGCTACACCGCACCCAAATAAGGCGACCCAAAGCAACAAAAAATCATTCTCATAATTAAAAATTGAAAGTAATCAACTCTGATGATTAAACATTAAAAAACATTACGAAAAGAAAAGTGGTAGAAAATAATGATGAAGTAAACGAAGAAGAAGACGGAAATGAGGAAAAGTTTTTATCTTTTTGTTATTACTAAAGTTAACATTTCAATCAGACGAACAAACGGCTGGGGCAAAGAGAATAGCGATTGTTTGTGTTTTTGTATGCTAGAGATGTGCGTGCGCGTAGGGAAATGAAAACCATTTTTCGCTCGCTTTTGAATGGTAATTTGAACAATAAACTTAAAAACATATTCGTCGTGTCATTTCAATTCTCAATAAATATAAATATTAGTTTAAAATAATTTTTTGGTATATCATCTTAAGTCAAAAAGGGAGTATGTCGATATCGCTAGTTTTAAATTACGTTTGAGTGTTTTTCTGAACCTCTTCTTAAAATAAACATAGACATAATAGTTTCATTATAAATTGAGACGAATTCAAACTGAGTAACATTTACTTCACACTCCTTCTAGACATACCCTTGAGTTGTTATTTTAAATGTTGAGTGGTTTTTAAATGAGATATGACTTTTATTTAGAAATATACCTTGTTTTGAATTGTATATAGGTTTAGTTATTATTTTGATTATGTAGGGATTGATTTCGTAACTTTCACTTTCAGTTGCGTCTTGGTAGAGATGTTGAAGAAACATTAAATTGAGTGAGAAATCTTTGCATTCCCAAATAAAATTAATCGGATTTTAATTTCATTGATTGTAAAAATGAATGAAAAATACGTCAGGAAATTTTGAGTGAAATTTTCTTTGAGTGGATTTTTTTGAGTGGAATTTTTTTTAGTGAAATTCGATTAAAGCGACTAATATTTGACGTTAATATAATAAATTTTAGTAGTATTTGTGTGTCGTAAATTGCTGCAGTCACCTATAATCGAGTGGATACTGAGTGAATGTCATTAATTTTTCGCCTAAGTTTGAATTTTGTTTGATTTATAGAATAACTAATTAATTCTAACACTCAAACTCGATTCAAAGTTAAAATATTTTTTTAAATCATTCATGTTAAGCTATAGTTGATTTTTCACATACGAGTAGATTTTAGTGTTTAGTTTGTTTAGACCAGAGTACACACATTTTTTTATTCTGATTTTTCTAGAAAAATTTACTACTGTCCATGTATTTTGAGTAAAATTTTATTTTGAGTGAAATTCGACAAAAGCAAGAAATATTTTAGTTAAACAAATTAAATTTACGTATTATTTGTTATTTTAATATAAATTTTTTATGGAATTTGTGATTAAGTGAAGAAAGTAACAAATTCATTCAACTTTAAATTTTTCACCCAAATTTGAATTTTGAGTAATTTTTAAAATTACTAATTAGTTTCTATATGATAATTCTAATTTAATTATCACATGAAATGAATTTTAGTATGAGTAAAATTTCTTATTACGAGTTAAAACTTATTTCACTCAAAATTTAAAATACTTCCTTGAGTAAATCTTAATCCGCTATGAATTCAAATGATGGTTTTGGAAACAGTTTCAAGCGTCTTTTAAATTTCTTTACTAAAATTAAAACATGCAAAATAAAATTGAGTGAAATTTAGCAATCACTAAAATTTTTGTATTTGCATTGCAATTGATTTTAAACATTTTACAGTATAGTTCGACTAAACTGTTCAATTAAATAATGGTAATGAAACTTGCACTCCAACACTTTAAGGATTAAAATTAAACTAGAATTCTTCTAAGAACCACTCAAACTATGAAATGATTAGATTAGAATTAATATATTTAATTATAACAAATTACAGTGAGGTTTAATTTGAGTCGAAATTAGAATTGAGTGGAAATTAGCTTGAACGATTTGAACAACACTTGAGTAACCTGTAATCTACGTTTGAGCTGCGCTCCTTATGTTACTTCATACATTTTCATTTATACTCGGCTTAAAATTAAATTGAAATTCTTCTAGAAAATTACTCAAATTAAATGATAGTTGGATCACAATTTGAGTAATTTCCTACCATAATTTCTTCAAAATTCGAAAATGGGATCAATTTGAAAATTTTAGGTGAGGCTTGAGCAAACACAAACTCGGCTTATAATAAGACTGAAATTCTTCTTAAAAATTCATTCAAATTATTAAATATCTAATTTTATAACATTCCAGTCGAATTTGGGTTTAGACAAATTTAAGTTTCTGTAACACTTAATTTGGTAAATTTGAATGATACGTGAAATATTCAGTTAATTAAGTTTACGTTACTTTTCCAATAAAGCGTCAGTTGGAATGACGATTTGGTAGATTAAGCAAACATACATTTACAGTTAGACTCAGCTTAAAATAACCTAAAATATTGTTCAAATTCACTCAAATCAATGATAAAATTGAAATTGAAACTTTAATTTTCTACTAGAGTTTCAGTCAAATTTTATTTTATTTGAGTATAAATTTGAGTGAAATAAAGTTCGAAATTTTTTGGGAGACGTTAAATTGTCATTCGAAGTTGGTTCTGGATGAGTTGAGTGGTAAGTGAAGTTTACTTGAAAAGTTTGAGTGAGACTTCACTTAACATTAATTTAAGTTCACCTGTTTAAAAATAACCTTACACTACAGCTCGGTTTAAAATTAAATTCGAGTTCTTCTAGAAAATCACTCAAATCAAAGTTAATTGGATTATAACTAATTGTTTTAAATTGACTAACATTCTAGTAGAATTTCAGTAAAATTTGATATGGGAATAGTTTAAGTTATTTGAAATTCAGTGTTATCCCAAAAATCACCCAGATTAAGAAATATTTGAACTAAAGTTAATTTTTGAAATTTGAGTAGTTTTCAACTAGAATTTTAGTCACTCGGTTAAAATTAAATTTATTTTTTCCCTTCAACTCATTTGAATAGAATTTGATTTTAATAAAACATTAGAAAAAAAACTTCTTTAAAATTCGTAATTAAATTCTTTCCGTAATGGATATAATTTTAGTTTGAGTGAAACTTCTTCAAAACATTTGAGTGTGATTTAAATAGACGCAAACTAGCCTTAACACAAACTGAAATTCTACTAAAAAAATCACTCAGGTAACGACAAATTTGGATTAGAATTAAAAACTTTAATTTCATAAATTTCCTGCAGAATTTGGCTTAATGTTAATTTAAGTTTGAGTCAAACTTAAAATTTGAATGAGACTTGATAAATATGTGACAATTTTCTATAAGAGCTTAAACAAACTTATATTTTAATGGAATTTATTGAAAAAAAAATTAAGCGGGACTTAATAATCTCAAACTCTAAATCTAAAACTAAACTGAAATTCCTTTAAAAAATCACTCAAATTAATAGTATTAGATTAGTTAATGCGTTAAATTTGGGAAATTTATACTCATGCTTCAATCGATATTCACTCGAATCTTCGCACGCTTGTTGCAATTTAAGTTCGCTTTGCTTTTTAGTTAAAATAGAATAAGGAACATAAACTTTCACTCAAACTCGGATTAAAATTAAATTGAAATGCTTATAGAAAATTACTCAAACAAATCGATATTTGAATTAAAATGAATAATTTTAAATCAATATTCTAGTAGAATTTGAGTTAAATTTAATATAAGAATAAATTGATTGAGTGAAACTTGCCGTTAACGGGAAAATCACTCAAATTAAGAGATATTTGGATTAGAGGTAATATTTTTAATTTTAGTCATTTCCTACTAACAATTTCAGAATAATTTGAGTGAGGATTGAGCAAACAAATAAAATAACTAATATTTCACTTAGATTCGCTTAAAATGGAACTCAATTTATCTCCATCAACTCCTTTGAATTAACATGTAATTTAGGTTCACGCTGTTCTTCCATTGCTTAAAATTAAACTAAAATTATGATAGAAAACCACTCAAACCATGTGAATAGTCATATCAGAGTTTCGGTTAAATTTGGTTTTATGTAAGAGTGAAATTTAGTTTACAAAGTTTGAGTGAAACTTGAGTAAGTAACTCGACTCTTAAAATAGGAAACCTAAATTATTCTGTAAAAACCACTAAAGAAATATTTGGATTAAATTAATATTTTTAATTTTAATTAATAATGAATAATTAATCATTTTAAATTTAGAAATGTTCTAGTAAAATTTCTGCCGCAGTTAGTTTTAGACGAGCTGAGACAATCGAGTAAAATTCATTTAATTATTTTGAGTCAATAAAAATTTTCGGTAATTAAACGCCGTAGAATGTATCTTAAATTAAATGAAACCTGAAATGGTGTTAATCTAGGTTTTTGAACTGCATCACATATTTTTCTAATTTGTGCCTTGTGTTAAAAATAAGAACTAATTAAAATTAACAAATTTATTTCATTTTCAAGAATTTATTAGATAGATAAAACTTTAATTCTCTTGTTTATTCAGAAGAATTTTGTTAAAACCATATATTATCCCCTACATGGCAACTTCCCGCTCATTTCCTTGTATGCTTCTTATATTATCTTCTAATAATTTTTACAGTTTTATGGGAAAAAATTGCAGAATTTGATTCGTGAGCAAAAAATTTGATCAAAAATTCAAAACTTTGAAATATAATTTCTTACAAACTACCGTGCATATAAAAAACTCGCGGTATGAAACGCTCGCAAATTTATTTGACTCTTTCTCTAAATTTAAGTAATTTTCTATTTACACTCAAAATCGGCTTAAAATTAAGCTGATAATTTTTTATAAACCACTCATAAGAGAAAATAACAAAAATCACTCAAAGTAATATCTTCAATTTTCATAATGTTGTACAAGATGGGAAAACTAGATTCGGAAAATTTAAATCTGAGTGACACTTAAGTAATTGAAGTTCACGTTGCATTTTCAATGGATCTATAATTAAAATGGATAAATATAGATAAAGTTACACTTAAACTTGTTAAAATAATTTTCTACTGAAATTTTAATTAATTTTGATTTTCATAAATTTGAGTTTGAGTAGAAGTACGCTTGAAGAACAATCAATACTTAAATATATTCAAATGTTGCTTAAAAATAAATAAAAATGTTGTACATAACCACTCAATCTTAGGGATAAATAGTTTAGAACCAGTTCTAGAACTTCTTTTAACATAATTTCGCCAAAGTTCACTCAAACATGGTTTAAAATAATTTTGAAATCCCCTTAAAAAAACTACTCAAATTAACTTTTACGTAATTGTGATCAACTACATTGGAATATTTGAGTGACATTTGAGTTAACTTGTATTTTAAGTTCATGTTGCTCTAATAAAGCTTCAAGTTCAGCTTTGAAATTCTATTAAAAAATTACTCAAATTGAGAGATACTGAATAAGAAACTTAAATTCAGACTCACTTCAGATCAAACTTAAATTCTTTCAAAATGAAATCTGGCTGAAATTTAAGACAAAATTACTCAATTAATGTTATAAATTCTGAGTCACGTTTCAAATTAAGATTGAGTAACTTTGCATCTTAATTTCAGTCACATTTGATTCTTGGAACTTAAACTTTAGATAAAAAGCATAAATCAAATTTGCTTAAATTTTTTTTGATTTTGAGTGAAATTATTTTTGAGTGAAACTTGGTTAAACGTGTAATTTAAGTAGCGATAAAAGTATTAAATTAAAATTATGATTAAAAATCACTCAAGTGTGAAATCATTGAGTGTTAATTTTAGATAGCAAATCAATGCAATATATTTGGTTGGAATTCAAAAATATTTTAATTGAGTGAAACAAATTTATCAGATTAAAATTGTATGGATTAAACTAGTTTTTAGAATATTTGTATGAAATTGAATAATTGGTGATTTCAAATTGAGTTCAAGTCCAGCGAATTTTCAAAAAATACCAGTTCATTCTGAACCTGAGACCAGGTAAATTTGAGTTAAATTAATTAATCACTCAAAAGCAATAAATTTGGTTGGAAGTTGAAAGTTTTGAGAGAAAATAAAATCAACCAGTATAACTAATCCATATTCCGAAATTATTTCTATGGATTAAACTATTTAGTTGTGATGTTAAATTGGGTTCGATATGAACGGGCCAAAAACAACTTACTCAAGTTTTCTTAAGATATGTTATGAGTGAAATTTTGAGAATATTTCTAATGAAATTGAATTAAACTAATGATGTTAAAATCAATCAAGAGTGATTTCTCAAATATGAAGCACGCTTTTGAAATAATGAATATTCACATCGATAAATTGGATTTAAAGTCGTTAATCGCTGAATGTAATTAATTTAGTTTTAATTGAGTGAGAATAAAATCTACCAGAATAAACATCCGCCAAAAGCATTTCACTCATATTTCATACAAATAATATTGGGTCTTAGCCAAATCACGTGTCAGTTAATCGTACGTGACGAAATGCATATAATTTGAAGACAATTGCTGGTACACATCTCGTATGAATTTCATGTTATACTTGTAGAAATTATATCATTGTAAACACATACCAGCACCAAACAAAATAAATTTTCACTAATTTTCCACCATTTGATTGTCATATAATTAGCCGCGATGCGATGGTAATGCATTTCGCGCTACATTCACACAAAATTGCGATAATTTACCTGCAGGCTAAGTAATCGTATTATCCACACAAAACATCAAAATTCTATTGTTAGTAGTTAGTAATTATAATTGTACAAATAAAGAGATAGTGTAATGCAATTTCTACACAAGGTGTAAATAATTTACCTGAATATGTAAACAGCACATGATCACCAGAATGATTTGTAAATCGCATCCAGGTGCACAATGTAAATTGATCGAGTGACGGTATCGACGCATCAAAATGTACGGTACCCTCGTGGTCTAACGCAAATTTATCGGCACTGCATGAATCCTAGAAAGTATACAAAACAAAAAACGGAAATAAGCAAAAAAAAATATTTCCAAATTGGCGTTCAATCAAAATTTACACTTTCATTTTGGAATCATTCCAAACAAACTACAAACAAGAAAACAAAACGAAAATTAGCATCGGTCTGTGTACAACTGGGGCACACACAACACAGAAAAAAAAGTGAAATGTGTAGCGCAAATTGTTTACCGGAAATATACAAAAGCAAAATTCATGCAATCTCTTCCAAGATGCCGCCGCCGATGTCAATGTCAAAGTCAATTATCTATGAATTTAACAAAGTTTTTGGTATCACGAGTATGCTTAAGCTATTACGTAGATATATAGAAGTGGCGTAGTAAAGTAAAATGATTTAAAGCGAAATTAGGTTTTTACAACAGATTGAGAAATGGTGCATGACGTTTGTATGAAAGAAGATTCATCACGAATATACCTTGCAGGAATATAATCTTCTCGTTGCTGTTGTATAGATTTACCGTATACGAGATAAACACAAATTGATTAGATGCGAAAAAATGATGTGGGCGTATTATCGCAATATTATGTAATACTTACCAAGATGTATACAATATTTGTCGCATAGGTTTACGAGTAAAAACTATTTTTAACGCTTTAATTTGGTTTCTTGAAATTAAACTAGCGCGGTCACGCTCCTTGGTACTCAAAAAGTTAAGAAAACATTTTTTTTGTATGGTTAGTCTGATTTCTTATTTTATGAACCAATTTTTTTTAATGTTTGTAATTTATTTCTTAATTCCCCGTTTAGTAAAATAATATAGCTTTTAAAGAATTTTCTTCTTAAATTGAGAAATTGAAATACTAAATTGTAGAAAATTATATTCTCATTTCGAGAAAAGTTTGTTATTTGAGAAACAATTTCCTTAAAAGATGAAAACAGTTATTTATACATCCCACTGAATCAAGAATATTTTCTTTTAATTATTAATTCTCATACAATTCTCATTCTCAAGAAAATTGTTTTAGTTTCAGGAAATTAATTTCTCGAAGTGAGTATATTTCTTAATCTAAGAGTAGAATTAAAACCAATTTTGTCTTCACCTGTTAACAAATTTTAGTTTTTTGCCTCTCTTTCTTTAAATAAGGATTAATAAGTAAAACTACTTGTCCTATTTTAAGAAAACATTTTCTTGGATGATTAGTCTCATTCCTTATTATACGGACCAATTTTCTTCAAAGTTTATAATTTATTTCTTATTTTCCCGTTTAGTAAAATAATATACGTTTTAAAGAATTTTCTTCTTAAATTGAGAAATTGAAATACTTAGTTATAGAAAACATTTTTACATTACAACATGCATAATTTAGTTTATGTTAAAAAATTATGTCTTAGTAGGTATATTATATTCTCATTTCGAGAAACGTTCGTTAATTGAGAAACAATTTCCTTAAAAGAAGAAAACATTAATTGATACATGTCACTGAATCAATAATATTTTTCTGGTAATAAATATTTCTCAAACTAAGAAAATTAATTTAGTTTAAGGAAATTTTTTTCTCGAATTGAGTATAATTTCTTAATGTAAGAGTAGAATTAATACTAATTTTGTCCTTATCTGTTCACAAATTTATGTTTTTTTGCCTCTCTTATATATCTAACAAAATAGTGTTGCTGCATAATAGATGTAATTCTTTTTTTTACTTTAAGAAACTTAAATCACATTCCTTCATGCCTAAAACGAAATGACTCACATTTCATTTTAAGAATTTTTTTCTTAAAAAAAGAATTTGAAATACTAAGTGTAGAAAATATTTTTATATTATAAATTCAACACACCTACTTTATTCTAAATTAAATTATCAGGTTGTAAAATCATTTCTCAGCATTTAAATTATATTCTCATTTCAAGAAAAGTTTCTTTAAATGAGACACGGTTTTCTTAAAAGATAAAACGTTTTTTGATTTTTATGTAAATAGTTTCTAATATTTTTCTGCCGGTTTCAGTGATAACAAGTGGATAAGTTGGAATTTCACTCAATCCCCTAAATAACCCCTTAAATTAGGAATGTCAACCTAATTTCTACTATATTTCAAACATTTCACAATTTATTTTAGTGTCATTTAAAGAATACTTTTGCTTTATTTTTTGTGAAATTATGAAAAATTTATTGTGAGTGAGTTTTAATCGTTAGTAAATTTTTAAAACTAAAATACCTAAATTTAGAAAAAATATAAAATGTTTAAAATTTTGCTGAAAATAAATCCAAACTATTATTTAAAATACACCCAAATATTCTAAATAAACAAGGGAAGATTCGAGGTTCCCATAAAAAACAATAGATGGCTTTTTAAATTTGAGTCAAATTATTGTAATTTGTAGAAGGCGATTTGATCTGAATATTAAATTTAGTTTGTACCCCGTCTTGAAATTACTAGTGTGAGAGTTAAATGAGTTTAAAATTTTGAACTTTTAGTTTGAGTGAAATTTATGTTTTGAGTGATTTTTTCTAAATTGGAAAATCCACATATTGAATGCAATTTTTTTAAATATTTCGTTAGTTCATACACTTGAGTGAAATCTGGCATCGCTGATCTTACTCGCTTTTGATTAGTAAATATTCCAAAATATTTTTGAGTGAGAATAGAATTAATTCAAATACATAATTTGTATGTGAGAGAAATTTTTTATTCCTCTTAAATTTAAAAATATTGTTTATCAAAGTATAAGTCGCAGCCTTACTGAAATACATTCCTCAGTCGAGCACCTCAAATTTGAAGCTGTACAAAGTGTTGGTCGGTTTCGTCGCAATATACGATCCACACGACTCATGAAACATATACCGAGTCTACTTTGGGAAGTGCAATTGAGTATGATTAATTTGTCTTCAATTTGAGTAGTTTTTTAAAATGTTTACTTTTAAAATTTAAATTTTTAGTGAATTTTCAATACATTTTAAAGTTATTTTATAAAATTTTGTTTAATTTATTACAAAACTAGAGAACCTCACTAGAATACATAAAGAATTACTCAATTTCAAAATTTCACTCAATCGAGTGAATGATATTTTATATATAGTAAAACTAGAAAGTTGAACTATGTAATGAATCAAGGGTCCTCTTTCAAAAATTTGAGTGAAATTACAAAATGTAATTATTCCAGCTCGAACACTGTTCTACTTGGTTTGAAGTGTTAACTCTTAATTGTATTTTTAAATTTTTTAAGAATTTGAACATAATTAAATTAATTTTATTTTGAGTGAAATTACAAAACTTTCATCGAAATTATCTATTTGACTTCATTATGAATAGAATATTAAGATTTCTAATTTAAGTTAAATTTAAATTTGGAGTGGTAAAATTGTAAAATTAGTTTTTAAACGATTTTAGCGAGGAAAAATTAGTATCAAGTTTTGAGTGGGTTTTGAACTTATTTGTTCTAGCTTCATGAAAATTTAGACAACCACGCCAAAACAATTTAGAGTCGGTCTAAGAGAGTACTAAATTTGATTAATTTCACATTGCTCGAGTCTTGAAACTTAGTTTACTCTTTGAAACATAATTTAAGTTTGAGAAAGGTTAGTTTCGTAATCTCTGATTGTCAAATATTCCATCATCAACCCCTTCATATCTGGTAGTAAGAAGCTCGAAAAAATTTAAGGTAGGAAATCCTTCCGAAAAATGTCTTCTATCTTATAATTCACAAGCAAACTTTAATAACAATTGAGTGGGGTATTTAGTTACTTAGAATACTGTCGTTACCGCAGTAAAACGATGCTTCCAGTTTTATTCCGTTATTTGCTTAATAAATCCCATTATCGTATAAATTAGATTTTAATTATTTCAGTATCATTTAAATAATCATTTTGCTTTATATTTAGAGGAATTTCAAGACATTTATTTTGCGTGAGTTTTAAGTGTTAATAAAGTTCAGACCTTTGAGTGAATTTGTAAAATATGTTTGAGTCAATTCAAAGTCGCTACAATTAATTAATTAACCAAGACTAAAATATCTAAATTTAACTCAAGCTAAAATTTTTAAAATGTCGCTATAATTATTATTTAAAGTTCACTCAAATATGGTAAATAAAAAAGGGAACATTCGAGATTTCCAATAACAAGCAATAGTTGGTTTTACAATTTGAGTCAATTTATTGTAATTAGTAGAAAATTATTTGATCTGAATAATAATTTTATTTTGAGTGAAATTTAAAAATTGAGTGAAATTTAGATTTTTTAATTTTAGTAGACTTATCTAATTTGAAGATTGATGCAATGTATCAAGCCGATAGGAATGTGGCCTCAAGTAAAATTAATTATTTCAGCAATATTTCACTCAATTTGATCAAACAAGTACAAACTATTAAATCATTTTTTATACTTTGATGAAACGTTATCTCAATGTGTGGATTTTAATTTCACTCAAACGAGAAATTCTTGAAATCCTTTTTATAACGAGGCAAAATTAAAACATACATAGAAGTACATTACACAATTTCACTCAAAATAAGATAAATTGATTTTATTTTATTAAAAAATTTCAAAGTTTTAAAATAATTTAACGAAATGTTAAATCATGATATCATAGTCAAATTAGTTTACCCAAGCAATTTAAAATTTATATCTTTCCAACAAATGTGGTTTAAATTTCACTCAAATATAACGATAACATTTAGTTTTGCTTTTGCTTCTCATCTAAATTTGGCGATTGAAGCAACTTTGTGATAAATTTCACTCAAATTATAAACTGCAATCTAGTTTGATGTAGAATATTGGCGCTATAACACCTTTATAAATTTCAATGTAACTAAGTTAATGTTCTCACTCGCCATCGGCAACGGTTGATTTTGCACGTGCACCAAAGCATCATTGAATGCCACCCATAGCGAAAACTCTTCATCTCATCTACATGATAGCTGCTATTATAAATCGTAAAAAAAAACAAAAAAGAAAAAATCGATAAAACCCCAATTTTCTCTTTCATTTGTTTTCGTAAACCATAATCATTTTATAGTAAAACTGATAAGAAATCCAAATCAAATTGCTATAATAACAGTAACAATACACAGGCGGTGAAATTTATTGTAAAATAACAGCGTGTGCGACTGGAAATTTTTTATCTTGCGATTGGAAAGATCTCGTGATCTATAAATAACGCAATAATTTCGTTGTTGGTTTTTGATTTTATGGTGAAATTTTATTATGACATGTATTTGTGATGGTCGAATTTTGAGCATAGATTTTAGTTAGTGTGCGGTAATTGATTGCGCGCGCCAAATTTGCATTTTTCACTTCATGGTTCGGATATCCGCGTATTTTTCTAATTTTTATCTCTTAATAATCGCGAATCGATTTAATATGACTTCATTTTTGCGGTTCGGTGCATCATACACTATACGATATACAATTTAGAAGAAATATTTGGTAGATAAGCAAGTAAGTTATTGTGGGTCAGTTTTTCATTTTGAGCGAAAATAATTACAAAATTAAAATAAAATGAATTTTACAGAATGACATTGTTTTCAAGTAGTTTTGTCGTCTAAGTGCAGGAAACACTTTATACTCGATTTTTATTTTAAATAGAAAGTCTTATTCAAAAAATTTGTCGCCTAATTATTTTATTACTGACTGTAAGAGTTTTGTGTAAAACAGAACAATGTTTTGTATTATGAAATTTGGTTTCTGTAAATTTACTTACCGAATCGAAAGTATATAAATTCAATATTTTTATCACCCACAATTACTAACCTTGACAAATTTACATTTGCTTACCACTTACGCTATATCAGATTCAATCACATACAAATAATATTCCATCCATGGAATGTAGTCAAAACCCGGATATCAATGTTATGGTACAAAACTTATCTTAAATCAAATCAAATATTATGAACATGATACACCTCAATTCAGTCTACATATTTTCCACAAAAAAGGCGTTTTCCATATCAGGGTAGTATTTTTGTTGTACAATTTGTGGGTCTCAGACCAATGGTTGGGACCAATGGTTGACAAGCAATTGTTGAAATTTAGTTCTCAAATGGCCTTTTATACTGTAAAAATCCCAATACCGTTGTAGTTGTAGTTGTTATCTGATGTCTGGCTGAGATAATGTTTCTTTAAGGCGTGTTAAATAAGCAATTTAAGAAGTTTTTGGAAAGAAGAGTTAACATCCATTTAAGTTTTTCACTCAAACTCATAATTCATATACAAAACTTCGGGAAAGTTTGCCTTCCTGGTTAGAAATTTTCATTTTTGTTGGATAAATGAGCAGTTTTATGAGATATTTTAGGTGCTAACAGAACTTGAGCTGCAATATATTGGGAGGAGAGTCATTTGCCATTTTACATTTTTACTCAAACTCGTAATTGATATTCAAATAGGTTTCCCTGGTAAGCAAGTTATATTTAGGGTGGTTTAATGAGCGATTGAATAAACTGTTTCAGGCGCTGTCGGAATCTGAGTCCAAATCTTTAGGGATTTGGAGGTTCTATTTCAGTAATTTTCTGAATCTGAGTCCCAACATCTGATAAGACGAGTTAACAGCTATTTAAAATTTTCACTCAAACTTATACTCCATATAGGAAAAATAATTTAAAGTTTGCTACCCTGCTTAGAAGATATCGATTAAGCAGGTTAGATGAGGAATTGATTAAGCTATTTCATAATTTGTCAGAACCTGTATTCAAAACTCTGGCAATGAGAATTAATGGCCATTTAAAATTTTCAGGTTTCATTTGAGCTGTAGCTTAATGGACTTGTACAATTTTCACTCAAACTCGTAATCTATATACAAAAATTGATATTAAATTTCCTATGCTAGTCAGAAGGTTCTACTTGTGCTGAATTAATAAGCATTGTAATACACCATTTCAAATACTTTCAGAATTTAATTCCACTTCTGGTAATGAGGGTTACTGTCCACTTAATATTTCACTCAAACTAATAATTTTTATACCAAAATTCGTTTTGGGAAGGAGAGTTAAGGGCCTTATAAACTTTTCACTGAAACTCTTAATTTCAATAAAAAAAAGTTCAGATCAATTTTACTATCCTGATATGGAAGTCCCATTTGAACTGGTTGAATGAGCAATTTAATAAGCTGTTTCAAGTGTGTTGGAATCTGACTTCCTGAGATCAAACCTCTTCGAGCGAGAGTTAAGGGACTTTAAACTTTTTCACTCAAATACATAATACATACATATAAATAATTCGTATCAAGTTTGCTAACGTTTTATTTGAGTTTTATTTGGGCAGTTTAATAAGCTATTTAAGGTACTACCAAAACTTAGGTCCACATCTCTGAAAAGAATTATATTCGTTTCACTCAAACTCATTATTTATGTACAAAAATTGGTATCAAATGTGGTATCAAAGAGCTGCCGACTCTGAAAGTTGAGCTATAGCATAAGAAATCACTTAACCATCTAGAATTTTATTTCGTACTCCAAGTACAGCGCTCAGTTTTTGTTGTCAATTGAGAGAAATTTATGGGTTCTGAAATTGGATAAGCCATTTAGTGAAATAGAAGAATTAAGAATTAAGTGAAAACAATTGAGTGAAATTTATGGTATCTATAACTTAAACCAAACAATTTTAAGGATTAGTTAATATGTACCGAAAATTAAATTAAGTAGCATAAAATCGAATTAAGCGCTTTAAAGTTTTGAGTGGGATTTCATTACGATTTAAAGTTTGAGTGAAATTTTGAAACATAATTTTTTTTTTCTCATGTAGAACTGGAAAAATTTGCTTAGAATTCAATTAAATACACTTTGAATTTTTGAGTGGGATTTTGTTATGGTTTTGAATTTCAGTAAAATTTTAAAAAATTTGTAGATGTGAATTTTCTCATTTAATTCGATCGTAGCAATTTTCCAACTTTTAATCGAAAAATTAAAAAAAAAAATATTTCTTTAAATTTTCACGCAAATTTAAAATCGTAATGGAATTCCACTCAAAAAATTGGAACTTTTATCCAAGGAATTGCTTAAAATCGAATTAAATAAACTTTAAATTTTTTGAGTGGAATTTCATTGCGATTTTAAATTTGACTGAAAATTTAAAAAAAAATGTTTTTTTTTAATTTGTCGATTAACGGTTGAAAGATTGCTTACGATCGAAATAAATGCACTAGAAATTTTTGAGTAGAATATCATTAGGATTTTAAGTTTGAATGTAATTTTAAAGAATTTGTAAATCTAAATGTTTCCATTGGAAATTGAAAATTGAAAAAATTCTCTTGATATATGTGAGGTACATCCCAAAGCCTTTTAGATTTAACGATCATGATGATTAAAACACGACTGATACACTGGTGCAATGAGTTTTGTGTAAGCCAGAGCCAGAGCAGCGCTCTCTGAAGGAGCCATTGCTTAGAATATGATTTAACCATCTAAAATTTGCTTCCGTACTAAAAGTGTGATGCTCAGTTTTTGTTGTCTGTAATTTACTGAAATTTATGGGTTATGAAATTTGTTAAGAACTTTTTTAGCTTTGCGTTTTGTTCCCAATAGATTCATATACTCGACGCTTGATCTAAATTGTAATGAATTGTTTTTTTTTACTAAATAGCTTGTCTGAAAATATAAAGTCCAAGTTAAAGCTAATTAAACATTTTGAGTGAAATTTCAGTACAAGGTCATTTTTTAAAATAATGAAAACTATTTTATGGTAGATAGCTTTTGTTTTAACCTGAAGTGTGAGAATGAATACAACTATAACTTAAATTTGTTAATCAGATAACTTGAGAATTTAGTGAAATTTTTGATACCTAGAACTTAAACCAAATAATAACTAAACCTTTAAGTTAGTTAATGGTCATTGTGAATTGAATTAAGTAGCATAAAATCGAATTAAATGCACTTTAAATTTTTGAGTTTGGGTGAAATCTTAAAAAATTTATAGTTTTAAGTTTTCTTAACAAAAGTTCCAAGGAATTGATTTTCAGTTTGAGTGAAATTTTGAAAAATTGGTATCTGTAGATTTTCACTGTAAAATTTGAAAATAATTGGATTATATTAGGAAATAAATGTACAAAATAAGCTTACAAGTGATTTCCACATTCGTTAAATAAATCATCTATCGTAGCTACTCGTCGATGTGGGTTTGTTTCTCAGTTATTTGCTACTTTTGGTTGATTAACCTAAAATTCCTTGGTGTTTTGTGATTGAATTGTTTTTTAATTTAATAACGTATGTGAAAATATAAAATCAAAATTAAAGTTAGTAGTTTACCGGATAAGGTACTGGGTTCGAATTCCACCAGAGGCTGAATACAAAGCGAATTTTCGTCATCGATTAGGATCGGTGATGCTAATAAACACAACAAAGACCCTCTGTTGGAGTGCAAGATGTTGGAGCGCCGACCCACCGTCCATGTATGTGTACAGGTTGACATGCAGCTTGCCATGTACAGGTAGCATACTGTAATTATGTGAGTGAGTGAATGGATGGGTGTGTGCGTGAATGAAAGGAGGGTATTAATTGACCTTCAAAGGACATTAAATCCACTGCATAATTTTAAAGAAAAAAAATTTTTAAGTGAAATTTCAGTTAGTAAGTTTCTTAGAATCGAGTTCAATTAAGTTTTCGTTTTTGTGCTACAGATTTCATTATAAATTTCAGTTTGAGTTAAATTTTGAAAAATTAAAATTTTTTAATTTTTAAATTAAAAAATTAAATACGCGAATTAAATACGCTTTAAATTTATGAGTGAAATTTCATTACGATTTTAAGTTTCAGTCAAATTTTTAAGAACAGTTAAACTTTTTATTGTTAAAAAAAATTGCATAGAATTAAAGGAGTTTTAAATGTTTTGGCCGTGATTTCATTTCAATTTTGAATTGAGCGAAATTATGAAAAATTAGTTTCTGTGAATTTTTACTTTACAAATTTGAAAATAATTGGATTAGGCTAGGAAAGAAAGGTGACAATTAAGCTTACGAGTGATTTTCACATTCGATAAATGGATCATCTCTCATAGCATGATCATAAATACTGTTTCATCGTAGCTATCCCGCGATGTGAGTTCCTTGTTCAGCTCTTTACTACTTTTGGTTAATCAGAAAGATTCTTACTAAAATATTTTAAATCATGAAATCAGCCACAGTATACAATTTTAAGTTTGAGTGAAATCCTATTACTTCTTCGCAGCAGTCGAGTTTGAGTGAAATTCTGTGACATTAGTATTTTTTAGATTTTCTCATCTGAAGTTGGAAAGGGTGGGATTTTATTATAGTTTTGAGTTTGAGTGAAATTTAAAAAAATTAGTAGTTTTAAATGTTCTCATTTTCCAAGAGATTGCTTAAAATCGAATTACATAAACTTTAAACTTTTTGAGTGGAATTTCATTACGATTTTAAGTTTGAGTGAAATTTTGAAATATTTGTATGTCTAAATGTTGTTTAAAAAAAAGTTTAAGAGAATTACATGAGTTTTAAATGTTTGACCGGGATTTCATTACGATTTTGAATTTGAGTGGATTTTTGAAAATAATTGGACTAGGTAGGGAAAGAAATGTAACAATTAAGCTTACGTGTGATTTTCACATTCATTCGTAGCTACCCCGAGATGTGGGTCCGTTGCTCAACTCTTTACTTTACAAACATTTTAAGTGTGAGTGAAATCCTATTAATTATAAATTTATCAACTAAAGTCTAATTATTTTGAGTAATGCTTGGCATTTCGTGGCAATTTTTCATTGTACTTTCTACTTCATTGTAGTTTTAGAAGTGTTTCTAAGTTTTCCTTTAAAACAATTTGAATAGAATTAACAGTGTGTAATCCTAGGAAAATCATTTTAAATGCTAAAATAATAATTTTCGCTTTGGTGGTAGTTAATATTTATTGTGAATTGAATTAAGTAGCAACGAACTAAATGCGTTTTAACGTAAAGAATGTAAAGAATGTCACAACCAAGGATACAGGCGACAAATTCATAGAGACAGTCGTATACAAATCGTGTGGATTTTAGGAACACAAATATTTTGGTGGGCTGAATTTGTAAGATGGATTAGAAGAATGAAGAAGACAAGAAACTCATCGAATAAGAGAATCACTGTGGTCAGATATAAAAGTGAATAATCTGTTTGGATGCTACTTTTAAAATGAATGCAATTCATTCGTGGACAAAATTGGGACATGCACAAAATGGATATTTTTTCCAAATTATACGGTCCACTACAAACCACTTACTCTGTTGCTAATGGGCAGGTCTTGCTCAAAATGGAATAGGTTGAATGGAGTGGGTTTTTTAAAGAAAATATTAATTGTATTAAGCAACAAATAAATAAATACATAAATAAATAAATAGTTATTGAGTGGGATTTTATTACTATTTTCAGTTTGAGTGAAATTTTGAGACATTAGTCATTTTATATTTTATCATTTAAAGTCCGAAATAATTACTTAGAATCGAATTGAATGTACTTTTAATTGAGTGGAATTTTGTAATGGTTTGGAGTTTGAGTGAAATTTTGAAATTGTCTCATTAAAAGTTCCAAAGAATTAGTTAAAATCGAATTAAATCTACTTTAATTTTTTTGAGTGGAATTTCATTACGATTTTAAGTTTGAGTGAAATTATAAAAAATTTGTATATCTAAAGTTTTTCATTAAAAGTCGAAGAGAATTTCATAGAAACGAATTAAATGCGTTTTAAACGTTCATGTTCAGTGTTTCATTACGATTTTGAATTTGAGTGGAATTTTGGTAAATTGGGATCTATGAATTTTCACTTAAAAATTTGAAAATAATTGGATTAGGCTGGGAAGAAAATGTAAAATTAGGCTTAGGAGTGATTCCAACATTCGATAAATAAATTATCTCCCGTAGCATGATGACAAATACTGTTTCTTGCACAGTTTATGATTATTACTTAGCTCTTCGCTACTTTTGGTTAATGTATCATGCTAGAATATTTGAAATCAGACAAAGTATAGAATTTTGAAATCATATTAGTAATAAGCTTATCAATTAAAGTCTAATTAATTATGTTTCAATTTCGTCATCATACTTCATTGCACTTCAAAACAAATTTGAACATATTTTACAGTGTGAAATTCTGGGAAAATCATATCAAAGGCAAAAATAACGAAATTAATTTTTCTGCAATTTGGATTTAAGTTCACGATAATCTATCAAATTATGGAAATAGAAAAAACTAAATCATTTCAATCTCTTGTTTTCATTTCAGGTAAGATCAATATACTTCAGCAGCTACATAATTTAAGGTGAAGGCAGTCGTAAAACCGTAAGTGTTAGAAAATTATAACAATTAACCGTGACATTTATCATGGCTGCGTATACATTTTACACGATTAATTTTAATGCACCTTGATCAAAATCAAAAACAGTTTTAAATAATTTGAATTTCTATTGTTTTAAATTAATTGAGTTTAGTCCGAAAATAGAGGTCAATGTTTAATTTTGTTTTTTGTGTTAAGACGAAAGATAAGAAAAGAAATTTTATATACATCGACGATAAATCATATATTATAAGATACGTACACCACGTATTCCAAGCAACCCAGTCAATGCCGTTGGGGCTATACTTTCATAAATTTGATTATGGTAGTACGGCTTGGCGGACAATATCCGTCCTTCTGGATTATTCTGGAACAGTGTATCCTCGTGTCCTTGCGCATTTTCCTCCAAAAATGAATTTCCATTATGATATGTTGCGATCGCATCGAGCGATCCGGAACCGGACGGTTTTCCAATTAGCTTTTGTGCAACCGGTAAGGCTGGATGTGATTGTGTTATACTAAACGAGGTTGGTCCAGAAATTGGTTTCCAACTAAGCACGGTCGGTATTAGTAAACATATTAATGTAAAACACTTCATTATATATTTTTTTTTTTTAAAATTCTATATATAAAAATCACTCAATAATATAAATCACTCAAAAGTATTCACACTAATTAGTCACTAAATTATATTATATAAAGTTCACTATAACCGCACAGTTCATAAATACACGATCGTCGAACGCACACAAATCACGTCCGTTCGCTTCTGACTAAAATTATTAACTAACTGATGATTAACTTGAATCGTGTGTCAAGTAAGTTTTAAACAAACGTAAAACTTTTTCTCTTACCACTTACAGCCATACATAAAATAAAAATAAAATTATTTGACTCAACAACCAACGTCTTGGTGTAATGAAAGAGATACAAAGATCTGGTAATTATCTTATATACATACGATTGCAGTGGAAACAATATCCGAAATTTTTTTTTTTTTTTGGTTACCTACTATTAAAGTGGGGAATGGAACGATTTAACTTTCAATTATTACTAGCTGTTATGTCGCGAATGTCTGCGCGAATTTTATAACTGGCATAATAGTATTGGCGCGTATGTTAAGTAGCTGCATGTTGAATGAAAACGCCAAAGATCAAATTTCAATTATGATCGATTACAGCATTACAAAACAAAACAAAACAAAAAATCTTAACGATTGACACACCTTTTAAAATAGCACCTTTTGTTGTTCATAAGATATCGTCTTGATAGAATAAAATAATATTCGAATTAACCTTAATTGTATTGTTAACATCAAATTGTTCTCGCACGAAATTTTAATTAAATTATTACGTTATTTAAGACACTTAAAGAATTATTTTATCGTCAAGGTCATAATATGCCCGTATTGTGATTGACTCACTCAGGAATCCTGGTATGCTAAGAGCAAATCTATATTACTAAAATTTATATCTGTAATTAATTGTTACATTGAATTTAAGCGATTTTGTATACCAAATGTTGGTACAAGGTGTACGTTAATATTCGCCGGTGGGTACGTTCAGTTCTACATCCTACTTCATATAAACCTAATAATTTTTCACGACGCCCAAAATCTCTAAAAAATGGTGGGGTGTTAATGTTGTGGCCAACACCCGACTTTATTTTACCACGCTTACACCACGCATGATTTCTAAAGGGAAAACCGATCTCAAAATCCGGCCAAAAAATTTAAAAAAAAAAAACCAAACCATCTAATTGCAATTTAAACTAAGGTATCAAGAAACAGTAAGAGTTCGACATGCATATAGTAATGGAAAATAGGCCAAGTTAAAAAAATTCGTTCCGTAGCAAGTTTCCGAAAATGCACTCTAAGTATGCAATTTAATGGTGGCAAGTTCCCGAAAATAAACTCTGAGCTTGGGATTTCATTGGTTTTATTAAAATTTTGGTCTCGCTCGATAAATCTAAAATTATTTTGCAAGAATTTAAAATGTCTCAGATCAGAGCTACATGATTTTTAAATGCTTACACTAGTAGCTAATTTTAGCCCAAATTACAAAAAATCGTTATGTGGCAACTTCCCGAAAATAAACTCTGGACTTGGGATTTCATTGGTTTTTATAAAAATTTTGGTCCCGCTCGAAAATCTAAAATTATTTCGCCAAAACTAAAAATGTCTCGGAGTAGGGCTATATGGTTTTCAGAGGTATACACTAGTAGCAATTCTAGCCTAAATTACAATAAAATCGTTTTGTGGCAAGTCCCCGAAAATAAGTTCTGAACTTGGGGTTTCATTGGTTTTTATTCAAATCTTTGTCCCGCTCGATAAATCTAAAACTATTTCGCCAAAACTAAAAATGTCTCGGAGTAGGGCTATATGGTTTTCAGAGGTATACACTAGTAGCAATTCTAGCCTAAATTACAAAAAAATCGTTTTGTGGCAAGTTTCCGAAAATAAACTCTGGGCTTGGAATTTCATTGGTTTTTATTAAAATTTTGGTCCCACTCGAAAATCTAAAATTATTTCACCAAAACTAAAAATGTCTCGGAGTAGGGCTATATGGTTTTCAGAGTTATCCACTAGTAGCAAATTTTAACCCAAATTACAAAAAATCGGTTTGTGGCATGTCCCCGAAAATAAGTTCTGAACTTGGGGTTTCATTGGTTTTATTAAAATTTTGGGCTCGCTCGATAAATCTAAAACTATTTCGCCAAAACTATAAATGTCTCGGATCAGGACTATATGATTTTTAAATGCTTACACTAGTAGGGTGGATCAGCGGTTAAAAACGATTTTATCATCACTTCTCAAGTAACCAAACTGCATCATTATCAACCGCATGCCTGATAAATTCCTGTGAATGCACTATGCAAATATTTCGAATTTGATTACGAAGGCTAAATTTCATTTATATTCGATTATTTCAATATTTGAAAAAAGTATCGGCTATTACGAGCGAGTAAATTTATTTTACAATTAAACTTAAGCGGTAACATTTTTTAATCAAATTAGTTCAGGTCAGTTTTATTAACCATCGGTTTTTATTTACAATCACTTTGAATTCAAAATGTCGGATTCAGATAAGAACAAGAACGAATTGGAAACAAGCAAGGTGAATTCTTCAGTCAGCCTTCTAAATACGACTAACACTTCCAAAGTGTCGATAAAATATTTGCCGTCGATGCAATGAGGTAAATGCAACTGATCTCGAGCGGCTCTCGACCCCGCTGCAGTCAAATACAAACACGCCAAAATTCTAAAACTTCCACCAGCCGGAAAATATAAAGCTCTTAAAGCGGCTACTATTCGGTTTTCAACTCGGCAATAAAAAGCCATTCCACCTTATACGGGAAGGGGAATCATTATTCGAGTATCAAATCTCCAAATGGGTGCTTATAGCAACTTGTGGTTACAACGGCAACCAACACCCGCACAAGTATATTGGCCGTGTTTGGAAGGCGCCGATTTATCAAAACTAGCTACGACGGCCGATAAAATAATGGACGTTAATAAACCTGCTGGCAGTCTTTCCATCAAATCCGAACAGAGGCATATTGACTTACAATTTTGCGAGTCAGCAACACGAATTGACACTTTGTGAGCAAGCGTTAAAAATCTATTTAGGTTTCAATTCTCCACAGACACATCAACATCCGGCGGTCACGATAATAGCGAAACAGCGAAATATGCCAACAGATCTCGCCATCGCAATGCGTCACTATTAAACCAAATGTTTTCATAATTTTTTTCGGAATAGTCGTGTTTCTTAGTTGGATTGGGTCTAGTACAAAGTGAAAACACCTATCAAAGAGTTTTAACCTCTTAGAAGTATATTAGGACATAGGGTTTCACATCGATTTTTACCTCTACTACTATTGACTATTAAACCTAATGTTCCTCGAATATCATCAGTTCAAAATTATGAATTTATTTTTCCGAAATAATATATTTTACACTGTTAAATTTTATTATAAATTGTAAACATTGTTAGTTTTAGGACAAGTTAGGACAAACTTTAACTCTTTATAAATGATCAAACGGCTGTGAAAAGATTGACTAAATGATAACTCAGCACCCTCTCACTCAGTATTTAGAATGAAGTGAAAATTTGAAAAACTAAATTTTTTGTAACTCGTTGCCCTGATGCAGCATCTTGAAACCTCTATCGATAGTTAAACAATCGGTCTTACCTGCGATTATCTGACTAATGTCGTCATCGGTATCACTTATTCGCTTTCCTGCTTTAGCTGCTGAAAGACTTAGTAGGCCGTTCCTTGCATTGCGTTAAGCTCCCTCTGGATTTTTTGTATGGTTAATGATTTTGGCAAGCAACAATCTTATCACAGGTTTTCTTCAATTCTTCGAATTTGCTTTTTAGGTCAGCAATCAATTCTTGATATAGTGCAATCTTTCTTTGGTTTGACTCATTCAAAAGCGATCCCGGAATCAAAGATGTTGATGGTTCCATTGAAGCTATATCAATCCATTTTTCCTGCTGAAGTTCTGGCCTGGTTTCTATTTTACTTAGATATATAGGAGAAACCTGATCGATTTTTTAACTAACACTCTTCACTTCAGTACTATTATCGTTATCGGCTACTTTGAGCGTTATGGTGATATTGTTGATGGTCCCGGAACTGGTGACAACTCTGTTTCTATTCAGAGACACAAATTATCTTGATTCTCAACCGACTCTGGCATTAATTTCTTGACATATTCAGTAACTGGTTTTAGATTTTTCGAACACATTGAATTCTAAATTTTGAATTTTTCAGTAGATAATTTTCAAAATATCACATCGGTGTGAAGTTCGTAACACATTTGGTATCGGTGTGAAGTTGTTAACATATTTGGTAATTTTTCTAACAAATTTAAAATTTACGAAAGTGTTCCTTTAATTATTAAGAGTGTATTTAATTATTAACAGTGTAAAATTTCAGAGATGTGCAGGCATAACCACTAGTATATAAAGACAGGACAGGCACTTAGGCCAATAACAAGGGTTCTTCTTCTCTGAGTTTTGTAAATATCATATAAATTCAAATAATGGAATGCGAATGGGACAGCTCCGGTACCAAATTTGTTAAGAACTTCACACAGCTTGGTTGGTCGTGCTGTGGGCTGCCTACTTTGTTTTATTCGCATACATTTCACTTTGGTTAGATCTCAATTCCCAAAGAATATGGCACACAATTTAACGGGGAGACCACAATTTGTAGTCACGCTATACTGCTCTCTCTAGATTTCAAATTCCATGAAGGTTTTTCGTCGCCTGCTCTATGGTCCTTCATATGTCTCGATCCATTGCGTCCGTTACGTTAGAACAGTCGGGGTCTTGCTCTATGATACATACCGGCAGGTTGTTGATGGAACACTTTATTAATCATCCGTTGTTGTGGAGTCCGGAAGCGATGATATAGCTACATCCGAGAAGTTACTTTATCTCGTGGTTAGAGGTCAAGGTTCAAATCTCACTTCCGAAAGCCAGCACAGTTCTTATGAGTGCTTTATAAAGTGCTAGCTTGCACAACTTGCAATAATTTTGATTGGGCGTATTTAAAATTTTCAACGCAATCAAAATTATGGTCGCAAATTCCGAGATTGCTCATGGAGATGTTCCTGGGTGTTATTAAAAAATTGGTTTTACTACTGTTCACCTCCAAACCAAGTCTTCTTGCGCAGCGATCGAGCGGTATGAAACTCCCCGTGATATCGCTAGGCCTTAGGCCAAGAAGCACAATATCATCTGCATATCCTGCATTGTTTTTCCTCACTACATACTCAAGCACAAAATGGAACAGCACAGGCGCGAGTGCATCTCCCTGTCGAAACCAGATCTTATTTCAAAGGAGTCTGATACCGTTCCTTCAATTACGACTCTACATACAGACCCAGACGTTGTTAATTTACACAGAGAAACGAGTTTCTCTGGAATTCCTAAAAATAAGAGCGCGGCCCATAGGTTCTCTTGGTTTATACTGTCATATGCCTGTCGAAGTCTATATATAGTTGATGTATGGTTATCTTGTACTCCCAACATTCTTTCAAAATCATCCTCATGATAAAACACTGGTCAGTGGTCGATCGGTTGGGACGAAAACCAGATTGATAGTCCCCAATGATGTTTTCAGCGAAAGGGTTGAACCTGGTAAGTACAACATTAGCCAACACTTTGTTATGTCATTGTTTCCACATTTAAGATGGTCGCCTTTTTGTGCGTCGGACATATGAGTGCGGTCGTCCAATTCTCCGGTAGCTCTTCTTGGTCCCAAACAGAGACGATGAGATCATATAGATTTGATGCAACAGTGGTGCTAGCGAGCTTAATCAATTCTGCGGGAATTCCACTGAGACCGGGTGCCTTTCGATTTTCCAGTCTACCTCTTCACCTGGACAAGCTATTGCTCTAATGGGGTTCACGTCGTTATTCCGATTTAGTGGATTTCAAAGTAGTTTTACCATACTGAGAGAACATTAGTCATGTTCGTTCTCAGCTCTCCGTTCCCGTCTTTGATGGTAGTACGTCTTGGGTGGAAGTCTTTCGATGCCTGATCTCACTTGATCTCGCTTCTTTTGCCGAAGGTATTTAGTCGTCGTTTTCCTAGCACGAATATACTACTGTGGGTAAAAAGTAGTAAGACTTTTTAATTTAAATTTCGCGCGTAAAACTATTCGTCGAAATATTTGTTTTGCTATGTTGGTATGACTGTCAGTGACATCTGTGGCAAGTGTCACATCAAAATAATCATTAGTGTTTCGTATGCGCTTGTCTTTCTGAAGTACAAAAAGTGCATTCGGCGATTTTTACAATGAGTGAAATTATTCAACAAAGAACTTCCATTAAATTTTGTGTGCGGAATCAATTTTGTGATGCCGAAAGGTTCAGAATGTTACAAAAGGTCTTCGGTGATAATTGTATGTCGCGAGCAAGTGTTTTTGATTGGTACAAATTGTTCAAAGAGGATCGAGAACGTGTTGACGACGAACCACGTCTAGGACGGCCATCAACATCAACTGATGATCTTCACGTTAATAAAATCAAGGAATTGGTGCTCGGGAATCGACGATTAACAATCAGCGACCTTACTGGCATCGTTGAAATATCGGAAGGATCAGTGAAAACCATTTTGAAAGATCATTTGGGCCTAAGAAAAGTGAAAGCACGATTGGTTCCAAAATCACTCAATTTTCAAGGAAAAAAATTCAAGGATGTCATGAAACGTATTATAACTAGCGATGAGTCTTGGATCTATGCTTACGACCCGGAAACAGACGATCAATCGGCCGAATATGGTACCGAAGCCGAAAAACCCACGTCAAAGCAAGTCAAAAATCAAGGTGATGTTGACAGTTTTCTTCGATTATCGAGGTGTGGTGCACTCCGAATTCCATCCGACCGGCCAAACTGTCAACAAGGAATACTATTTGAGTGTTATGCGTCGTTTGCGCGAAGCTATTCGTAAAAATAGGCCGGAATTATGGGTCGACCACTCTTGGTTTATGCACCACGATAATGCACCTTCTCATACTGCATTGGTTTTACGTGATTTTTTCCCCAAAAATTCCACCCATATCGTTCCGCAACCACCGTATTCGCCTGATTTAGCTCCGTGTGATTTCTGGCTGTTCAGCAAAATCAAACGACCGCTCCGGGGAAACCGTTTTGAGTTAATTGAAGACATTAAACGTGAATCGGTACGCGCATTGAAGGCTATTCCAGAAATTGACTTTAACAACTGTTTCAAGGATTTGAAAAAACGTTGGCACAAGTGTATTGAGGCCGGGGTGGATTATTTCAGGGGGGCGAAATAGATTTGGAGAAATAAATAAAGAATTTTAAAATTATGAGCAAACTCTTACTATTTTTTGCCCAAAGTATTATGTTAGAGTGCTTTTAGTGTTGCGAGGCAGCATTGATCATCGAACCAATCATTTTGGAATTTCGGCGGTCTTCTTCCGATGGTATTTTGAGCCGGTATTTAAGCCTCCTGCTTGTCTATTGAACATAGATGTCAGTTTGCACTTATAAAGGGTCTTTCAAAAGTCACGCCTAGATGTCATTAATAAATAATTTCTAAACGCAACCTTTTTTATGTCATCTTTGACATTTGTGAAGTAGACAGATGTACAATTTTAACGATGAATACTTACACGCTAGAAGAACGCATTAAAGTTATTCAAACTTATTATGAAAATGATCGATCTCGTCAACAATTCAAAGGTTAGTGAAAAAGTTGAAGAGACTGGTTCTGTTGAGGATCGAAAAAGGTGTGGCAGACCAAAAAATGAACGTTCTATAATAGTGAGAACTTTGCTGCTGTGACCGAAAGTGTCGCGGAGGAACCTTCAACATCGATACCACGACGTTCTCAGGAATTAGGAATTCATCCTTAGACGGTTTAACAACAGGATGGAGCTACGAGTCACACAATACGTGAAAATATCCAGCTATTAGCTACAATCTAAGTTTCTAGGTCGATTAATTTCACGTAATGGTGACATAAACTGGTCACCCAGATCATGCGATTAACGTCATTAGATTACTTTCTTTGGGGAAATTGATGAACTTAATGCGGTAATGTGTGAGCGAGTTCTTAAAAATTTTGATTTTTATATAGAAGCCTGTAGACGTGCCCGTGGTGGACATTTAAGTATTTCCATGTTTTATTTAAAAAAAAACATCTAGGCGTGACTTTTCAAAGACCCTTTATTTGAATATGACGAGCATATGATCGCTGTCCATGTCTGCACCTCTGTAAGATCTAACGTCGATATGCGTGAAGTGGTGAAGTGTTTCTTAGACACCATAATGCGATCGATTTGGTTTTCTGTTCGTCCATCATTCGAAAGAATATTTACGAGATACATTTTGGCTGAAATTTACCGTACCTAAAACTTGAAACACGAATTATATTTTCTATCCGGGTGATTCAGCTCCGATTTCAAATACGTTTGAACAGTAATTTCTTAATCCGGAAATTCTGTGAAACATAAATTTGCAAATAAAATGAACAACCTCGTATCGATATAAAAGCTTTTAGTCAAATCCGGATCAGAATATGTAATTATAAACTTTTTTGGAAATTTACTTAAATTTTTTATTTTTTTTGATTGATTAAATGTAAGAAGTGTCCATACAGGTCTGTCTGTATTTATATAGAAAAGTGAATGTACACGTATGTTCATATGGTATACCTCCCAAACGGCCTTAACTTTTATAACAGAAATATTTATTACAAATGTATGACGATTTTGTCACAGTTTGGCGATTTTCGTGTGTGTCTAAATACCTTTATAAGAGGTGCCTTATACAGTACAGGCAATAAAGGCGTGCCCCTCTTTTAAATATAATTTTTTATCACCGTAATCCGGCACAGTAATATAAATTACTTGTAATTAGTCGAACCCCGTGCTATTTCCAAACTGCATTTTTATTTTTAATTGACGGTTCTCACTGATTTATGTAAACATGGTTTTGGCGTATTTTAATTGGATGCAAATTATGCGCGCATAGCAAGTCGCATTCTAAATGAAACGTCGATTACAAAATAGTAAATCGAATTGTTTAATCGATTTATCGCCCCAACTACAGGTTTACGTAGGTTTTTGAAATTTTTATTCAATATTCTGGTATGATTTATGCGCCAATTAAGGTTTTACATTGGAATGTCGTTGGAAAATATCGTGATGGGTCATTGGTTTGGTTACACATAATAATCAGTTTTATTTCATGCCACCGCACTATCTCCGAAACCCTGCTCCTGTACTACATTAATCACTCAGCACGGTCGTATTATATAATAGCGGAACCCGCAATCACACTTCACCAATCACTAAGTAATAAATCACCGCGCCGTTAATAAAAGAAAAACCGTTGGTGTCTTAATATATCCAATCATCTTGATCGTATCTCGTTTGTATTTAGATTTACGAGTAGGAAATTCTTTATAAATTTCAATTTCGCGCTGTTGTTGCGAAATACTTTGGAGCTAATTGTATCGTCAAAATGCGAAATCAATCAAATGTCCTACCCTTGAAAGTATAAAATTTATTTAAGAACGTTAAACTTCATCAATCATAAGACGTACTGCCATACAGTCTATCGGCTCATTTTTCTTCAAAAAAAAAAACGTTCAACATCGTAAATGTTAATTTATAATGCTTTTGTTGAATGTGAGTCTGCATGCGGTAATAAGAGGTCGAGTTTAAAAATGAAATTAAAAATTATTAAGGTATGAGGTGAATGTATTTTCTAAATTGATATTGCCGAGTTATCTCTGTCAGCAACGTTGTATACCAGGTGGCTTTGATTTATTTTCAGCACAACTAATTGATGCTTCGGTTTATACTATAACACAATTTAGATGTACCAACCATGGTCATTGTCATTGTTGTTGTGGGCGTATTTGACGTGAGAATGGCACCCATGTGCTTTTGGTCCGAGTTCGGTATGCTTGTATTTTTAAACCTGTTACTGGCCCACTTGTTTGGTGCCGCATGCTTGTCTAGCATCTTCTTATGTGGTCTCTGTCAAATGGACACATATATATTCTTACGCACCCAAAATATTGTTACAGAATTTTTTGAACGCAATTATGTGATTGGACAACATAAGTACGAACGTGCTAGCTGGCCAGACAAAATTAGTTGCACTACATAACTGATCTATAGTACCGCCGGTGAGATCGCAACTGCTTGAAACAGATAAACAAATCTATGGGACACTTAGCGAAATTTTATTCTCAAGTCTTTCTGCTATATTGGGCATGTTGCCAAGGTGCTCTGGTGAGTTTGAGCATACTCAGGATATTCGACCATATTTACTTAAATTTTGCCTTCGTTATTTTTCGTTTATTTCGTTATTTTGTAACTAGCCAATGGTTCACTCAACAATATGTCGAATGGGATGACTCCAGTTAGGACAGTAACCGCTCCGGTTGTGGCTGTCCCATACACTTCAGTAAAACTAAGGATTGCCTTTTGTGTGTTAATTACTAGTTTTCGATGGTGACCGTTTGTTTTTTTGCCCATCCGACGCAGCCCTAAGTTATAGATGCAACCACGATGTTCCTCGTATATCTTAGTAAATTTACTTTGTTTCAAGCCACGCTTATCTTTTCTGCTCTATGCTCTATATTCTACATATGTAAACAATGTATGTAGAGAATTGAAAAATTAGCGTCGACAAGCTAGTAAATTTAGAAAATATGTCGATAATGGGCACTTTCCGGTCCCCTATTCTGATTAGCGAGATCATTGCCAATTTGATTTTAAAATTTCATAGTGCTTGTGAATATTTTTAATTCTCGATATTTATCGATAATCGATAAATATCGAGATTCGAGAATGTAGTTGGCGAAATAGCTCTATTCAGCAAAACGAGCTATGCCTCGTAATTAAGCGGCGCGGTGTACAAATAGTTTTGCTACGAGTAGTGGCATGAAGTGAAAAGGGTTTTGGGCCGCAACATCACTCCCCTCCTGGATCAAAAACCGTAGTAGTTTAAATTAAATCTAACCGTTTTTCGAACACTACGTTTTTCGACTGGGTTGGTAGTACGAAGCTGCTTCACGAAATCCGAAGTATCTGTGTTTAGGTTCGAATTTTGATCGTTGATGAAGAATTCACCGGGAACCTTGCTATTTTTACCATATACTAGCTCTGCTGGTGTGCAGTGTAGTTCTTCCTTGACAGAGGTTCGAATACCCAATAGGATTGTTGGAAGTTCTGAACTCCAATGGGATGTATTACATCGAGCTGTTAAGGCGGATTTTAATTGCCTGTGGAACCGTTCGACAAGACCATTCGCTTTCGGGTTGTATGCAGTTGTCCGAATGCGATGGGAACCTAGGAGCTTCGTCAGCTCGGTGAACAACGTTGATTCGAATTGTGTTCCTTGGTCTGTCGTGATGAAGAGTGGGACACCATATCTACAGATATACTCATTGTTGAAGATCTTACTTACGGTTTTGGCGGTCATTTCTCGGATTGGATTAGCTTCTGGCCAATGAGTAAATCGGTCGACTATCTTTAACATATAATGATAGCCATTCGATTGGGGCAGTGGAGCAACCAGGTCCATGTGGATGTATTCGAACCTGCCACTTGGTAGCTCGAATTTACCAAGCGCTGATTTTGTGTGGCGGTGAACTTTGGACTTTTGGCATGGGGTTCAAGATTTAGCCCAATTGCTTATATCAGTATTCATTCTTGGCCAGAAGTATTTTGAAGCTATCAGTTTTCGCGTAGTCATGTAGACTATCGAAGATTGTCCGTCGCATTCTAAGAGGAACATAGGGTCGATTTTTACCTGTAGAAGTCTCACACCAAATTTGCCGCTTGTCTGGTAAGTCGATCCGTTGCAGGTTTACGCTTGATTTCGGTGTGCGTGCTGTAATTCCTTCGTGTCCAAGGAGAAGACGCTGAGTTCTGTGAGAAGTGTTTCGCTCACCGCATTGTGTTTACCTTTGATGTGATGGATGTCGGTAGTGAACTGGGCAATGTAATCGAGATGTCGTAATTGCCGGGGACTACGTTCTGCCTTTGACGCAATAGCTGTTGTAAGTGGTTTATTGTCGGTAAATATAGAGAAATTTCGGCCTTCGACGAAATGGCGAAAGTGTTTGATTGCTAAATACATATCAAGAAGTTCTCTATCAAAAGTAGAGTATTTAATTTCCGCAGGAGAGAGCTTCTTTGAAAAGAACGCTAATGGTTGCCAACATACTTTGTTACGTTGTTGTAAGACAGCTCCAACTGCTACATTGGAAGCTTCTGTGCAATCTTCGGGCCAAGAGAAGTTTCTTCTGTTTTTGCCTTTCTTGAGTAAGGTGGTCAAATGCCTGTGAATAGGCGATAACAGTTCGGTTAATGGTATAAAGCGGTGGTAATAGTTCACCATACCGACAAACTGCTGCATTTGGCGGATTGATGTTGGTTCTGGAAAGTTTGAAATGACATCAATTCTGTCTATCGACGGGAGGATGCCCTCTTTCGAAATTATGTGGCTCAAGAAGTCGAGTGCTACATTTCGAAGCTTAATATTAATTCCATATGCGGAGAGACGTTTAAATACTGACTCGAGATGTTCACTGTGTTCCATCTCGGACCTGCTCGCAACGAGGATATCGTCGATATAAGAGTAGACGAAATCCAGCCCTTTTAACACTTCGTTAAGGAATCGCTGGAATGTCTGGGCTGAGTTACGAAGACCATATGGCATTCGGATGAACTCAAAAAGCCCAAAAGGAGTAGTAATCGCTGTTTTGTGAATCGAAAAAATAGTGGCGCCGGCGAGTTTCAATGAGAGACTGTGTATATGGGGGATAGGATATCTATCTGGGACAGTGACAGTGTTTAACTGTCAATAGTCTCCACAAGGGCGCCAGTCCTTGTCTTTCTTTTGCACCATATGTAATGGTGAGGAGACTGGTGATGATGAGGAGCGTTAAAATTCGCGCTGACCAACCGCTACACTATTAGCGAGGAGCAACGACTTGACGAGTTGCTCTCCGGTTTCCAACAAATGGGAGACCTTAGACCGTCCCACTTTTATCGCTTGCTTGAACAAAAAGCAGGTGATTCCAAATTAGTAAACAACGATTTACTCAAAAATCTCTGGCTAAAACGTTTGCCAGACGACTTACGAGCGATAATGGCGCGGGATATCAAAAATGACATCGAGGAAATCTTACCGTTCGCCGACAATATCTGGATTTACGGTCAATCCAGAGCACCCAAACCAATTGCTGCTATCAGCCAGCAATCCAAAAGCAAGGCAACTGCTGACGGTGAATCAGCCCTTGCTTCAATGCAAAAACAACTGGACAAGACGCAACAACAACTGGCCGATCTACAGCGAACACTGGCCAATATGAACATTGGTTCACGAGGAAGATCGCCAAACAACAGACCGAATTTCAATTACCTTCACAGGTCAAGGTCGAGATCGTCATCTCGATCCGGATTCTGCTACTACCACCGTCGTGCAGTTTCCGACCGGTAGCTCATGGAGAAGCTACTTCCAAACATTACAGGTCTTCGGAAAACCTCTAATTCCTGTTGTCTCTACGGCAAACAGTGGGGTTGGTTCATCTCGCCGTCTTTTCATTCAAGATCACGAAAATAACTTTCAATTTCTGATCGATTCGGGGGCTGAAGTATCTGTGATACCCGTAAACAAGTTTCCCCGACATGCTGATGACACCGTTTGCATTCTTACCGCCGCAAACTGATCCCCAATTTCCACTCACGGCACAAAATTTTTGAAGGTTAACCTCGGTCTCAGGTGTTCGTTCACACATCCCTTCATCGTCGCGACAGTAGGCAGGCCTATTATAGGTGCTGACTTTCTGTCCAAGTATCGATTTGATACGCCATCTCCAAAACATTTCAGCGTTAACGACGATTAAGGCACTATTTTAAAGAATTACCCTTCGCTCACTGAGGCTCCGAATTACAATCTCCCAGTGACGCATAGATGCCAAAATTTCTTTTCCCGTGTGAGTATTTTTAATTCTCGATATTTATCGATAATCGATAAATAAAAAGATTTGTAACTTGGCATTTTTTAAATGTTGAGCTTAAATTAGTGATCCGCGATCTCGCAAGCCTTCGAGCTCATGATTCTGATCTTCATGGACGTCGAAAATGTTGTCACTTTAAGCGGCGATCTTGGAATTTTTTTAAACTAAAAAAAGATTTGTAACTGGGCATTTTTTAAACTTTGAGCTTAAATTCGTGATCTGCGACCTCGCAAGCCTTCTAGATCATGATCCTGATCTTCATGGACGTCGAAAATGTTGTCACTTTAAGCGGCCATCTTGGAATTTTTTTAAACTAAAAAACATTTGTAACTGGGCATTTTTAAAACTTTGAGCTTAAATTCGTGATCTGCGACCTCGCAAGCCTTCTAGATCATGATTCTGATCTTCATGGACGTCGAAAATGTTGTCACTTTAAGCGGCCATCTTGGAATTTTAGAAAACTAAAAAACTATTTGTAACTGGGCATTTTTAAAATTTTGAGCTTAAATTAGTGATCTGCAACCTCGCAAGCCTTCTAGATCATGATTCTGATCTTCATGGACGTCGAAAATGTTGTCACTTTAAGCGGCCATCTTGGATTTTTTTTAAACTAGAGAGCTTTTTAAACTTTGAGCTTAAATTCGTTATCTGCGACCTCGCGAGCCTGCTAGATCATGATTCTGATCTTCATGAACGTCGAAAATGTTGTCACTTTAAGCGGCGATCTTGGAACTTTTAAAACTAAAAAAATATTTGTAACCGGGCATTTTTTAAACTTTGAGCTTAAATTAGTGATCTGCGACCTCGCAAGCCTTCTAGATCATGATTCTGATCTTCATGGGCGTCGAAAATGTTGTCACTTTTAAATTTTGAGCTAAAATTAGTGATCTGCGACCTCGCAAGCCTTCTAGATCATGATTCTGATCTTCATGAACGTCGAAATTGTTGTCACTTTAAGCAGCCATCTTTGAATTTTTTTAAACTTAAAAAAAGATTTGTAACTGGGAATTTTTTAAATTTTGGACTTAAATTAGTGATCTGCGACCTCGCAAGCCTTCTAGATCATGATTCTGATCTTCATGAACGTCGAAATTGTTGTCACTTTAAGCAGCCATCTTTGAATTTTTTTAAACTTAAAATAAGATTTGTAACTAGGCATTTTTTAAACTTTGAGCTAAAATTAGTGACCTCGCAAGCCTTCTAGATCATGATTCTGATCGAAAGCACTTTTAGAAATAAGAAATTTTTTTAGCGGGTACTTTCTTTTTGCCGCTATTTTTGCGCGGCCATTTTTAAAACCCAAACACGCATTCTTGCATTCTTTGAAAACCACTTTAATAAAAAATAGCCTTTTATACACAGTTAAGTTTATAAGCTGAACACAAAGCTGCCAAACGTTAATGTACGCCATTTTAGAAAAAACTAGCGAACCATTCACAATTAGCTAAATCTTCCAAGAACTGAAGCAATGACGTTGTTTGTACTTTTTCGGCTAAACAACGGCAAGAGCATAAAATTTAATTTTTTTGTTTACCGCAATTAGACGGTATATGGTTTCCGGTGTTCAGACTTTCAACCTGTATTACAAATCCTGTATGTGGAGTGCGATATGTCATATTATGGATTAGGGGGTTGAAATTTCATTGTACGAATTTGTACGATTGAAATATTTTCAATATTCACTAACAATTCACAATTGGCTAAATACACCAAAATGATCAGACAAGTTCACCGGTTTACAATCCAATCCCGTGAGATCAAAACCACGTGCTTAGAGAAATCACGATATTATTATCGGCTCGCCTTGAGAATTTTATTGGATGGGTCTTTATTCTTCCCTGAGCTCCAGATAGCGAATTAACTCGGTAAACGAGTAAAATGGTAATTACGATGCTGTATAAGACTGCAGAAATTCGACAGCGGAAAATCAGAGATTACGCTACTCGCCGCAAGTGACAGCACCATCACAAAAGAGAATTAATTTTGTTATATCAGAACATCAAAAAATTATAGTGAAAACTCTAATCCATAAATTTTCCACAAATTTTCCTTGTAGTCTCAGTATAACCTAGGCTATTAGAAAAACAACCGAAAGTATTGGTTACTTGTGGAAGATTCTGATATATTGGCCAAAACCTGAAAATAAATAAATCCAATTTTTAAAATTTTCTAAAGCATTTTTTATGAAATGGCCAAGATTAGTCCAGCATGAACAGATCCTAGAATTTTGTCCAAAACTTTCTTTAAAATCCCTGATCAATATTACTGCCCAAATTTCATCGTCATTCTTTAGGAAATGGCGCGAACTTTACTTCGGAGATCAATTTGTCAATTTGTCATTTTAAAAAGTGAGAAAAGAGTTTCAAAATGAATAAAAAATTTCCGCCTGGTAATTATATAACAAAATAAATTCTCTTTTGTGATGGTTCTGCCACTAGCGGCGAGTAGCGTAATCTCCGATTTTCCACAATCGTATACAGCATGTATTTACGGTAATTAATAATTTCATCCCATTTTTACGAAGCTAATTAAATTTATCTTGATCACCTCTAAGCTTAGTAAGCTAGTAACTTAGTACCTAATAATAATTAGTAAGAGAACTCGCCAAGATTGGCGTGGAATGACAAGTTGCTTTTATAGAATTTTAGGACAAACTTGTACATAAAGATAAATCCAGTTTTGAATGTTGTTACAATTCAATTTCAATCATTGTTAATTCTGTAACAAAGCTGTGTAAACTACTGATCGCGTGTCTTTTAATGAATTACATTTAACGCGTCTTAATTAACCTTACATTGTACCCCATCATTGTGCATGATTAATGAAACAGTTTTTAAAAATTTAGCGACTGCATAAGCACTACGTCATATCATGTAATATACCAAAAAAAAACAGATCACAACAAAACATCGTTCAGAGATCAATGTATTAAACTGCAGATCATTTTGGTTAATGGTTTCACTGTGTTATTTATTATTCATCTTATTATACGAAAATGAAAGTAAACAATAAAAAACTAATTTTTATTACATTCCATCTTAAGCTTGATTGTGTTAATGTTGATATTATGGTCAAGATCGTATATAACAAATTAAGAGATTAAAATCTTCGTGCCACGGTATTTTACCATTTATGACCGCGGTGATGTGTACCGCAGATTCCGCCCTTTGCCGTAAATGATGTTCGATTTATTTGTTTTTTATTTTGACTTTTATGACGATCGCGATCGAATCACGATCAATATCTAACGGGACGTATATAATTAATGCACCGGTTAAAATTTTATCTTGCGGTTATGTAAATCTGGTATAAAGTGATCGCGATCTTAAAATAAAAAAGGCGGTACCGCAAAAATTAAGTACACATAACCGAATTTATAGAAAGGGAGAGTGTTTTGCGATTAAAAATTTTATATATTTTCTGCGCCAAGGCGACCTTCAATTTAATACGGTTTTGTATCTACACAATATATTATTGTGTATATTACGAGTTTTTAAGATTTAGGGCAACATCTCGTACAACAACATGTGAGATTGTGCAACTTTTTTAAAACAAAATAACTACATTTTTGCCTACATGTATAACACGAATTTTATTGTATTTGGGTGAGCTGAGTCAAATCGCGAACTTTCCAAAAAAACGTTTTGCTAAAGTGAATGGTGCGCGACGGCGGTGAGATTGATTGTGGCGATTGGTTATATAGCTGCGACCCATTGAACTTTATGTATTAATACTTATACGACTTTTACGCTCGTGATCGACTGGTTGCGTGACCTTGGTGTTTGAACTAGATTTTTGCGTGATTGGTGCGGGTGTTCTGAATTGAAAGTCACGATTTGGTTTTGACATTCCATCAAATTTTTTGTGGCCGTTAATGTGCGGTCTGACCTTTGAAGCGAAACAATGATGTGATTGTTTGACGCTGCGGACAGTTAAATTACAATCAATCACAATATTTTTGATTGTTTAGAAAGTTATTGGTGACTTTGGCTAGAGTAAGCACGATATTAAGTGTTTTATGCAAACATTTGACATGATTGATAGTATTCATTTATATAAACTTCTTGATAAAGAAATACGATCTGTTCCTTTCATCCGAATTCAAACTATTTTTTAAGGAGTTAGGTAGGAATATGAAATAGTCATGGCGAATTCAACAGAGAAAATTTTATAGGGGTCAAAAGACCTAGGGCATGTTAAGATACCCTAGAACTATTACACAAGGTATCCTGCAGCACAAATAACAAGGTTAAAAAAATTTCAGTAGAATTTTGTATTACAATTTCAGTCGAGAAGCTGATTTACAGTGGACCAATCGGATCTTCAATGATCACAAGTATAAATAAGGATTTTAGAGGAGCAACTTTAGAAAGTGGATCCAATTCAAATATTGAAAACGGCGAAATATTTCTCCAATCAATTTATATTTTCATGGATACCAACCGAGTTTTATTCCATATTGGTTTGAAATATGGCATTCTCAGATCTAATTTATTCATTTTGCGGAATCACATCTTGAACTCACTTAGAATTATATTTTTAACATCTGCAGAGTTTTTTCTCAATCGGTAAATAAATGGTTAAGATCCATTCAAATTGGGAATTTTCCAGAGGCATATCCAGGATTTAGATTAGATTCCCCTTCTCATAAGGCCATCCTTGAAAACTGATTTTCCTGACAATTCCTTTCAAAACTAATCGAGCCATGGACCCTAGCCCAAACGGTAAACTTCCTAAAATAATTTTTGAAAATTGGGACTCTTTCAAAATCGTTAGAGCTGGTCCGGGATCTATCGAATCACTTTAAATGGTTTTTGCAAAAACAACTCCGAAATCTTTGGCACAGACACATATTTTATGGCGTTTCAGTAGCTCGATAAAATATTAAAATTACATTAATTAGAAAATGATATAAAATTGTTATTCATGACAACGAATAACACTCGACATGAAAATCGCACCACCGTAACTCAACCAAGACAATTGACATCTAATTATCTCAACAGACGTGACGAAACACAACACAACATAATTTAACATTGGCTACGATGTAACATCACGCGACATAGTGGAACATACGAACCAGGATGTCGCAACTATTTGTGTATTGCTAAATGCTTCCTAGCGCTTGATATTTGAATCACATCAACTATTATTAAATCCATTTAATCCAGTTCGTACCTCTTATCAAAATCATGATATCAGTACACCACAATAAAATCTTCTCTCCTCGATTTTTATGAAAATCAATTTGAGACAAACAAAATTAAAATATAAAATTTGGGCTCTACCGGGGAATATTTTAAACGTGTTTTCATCGCAATCGATTTCTGGCTGTCAAAAGCCCTCCCAATAATCATCCAAATGATTGAAACCGATTTTGTATTAAAAGGAACAGCGCAATTCCGGTGGACTCTCAAAACAATATTTTTACAAGATTAGGTCTCATCTCAATCCATTCCCGTGACTAAAAACTCTCACGGATTTTTATGAAAATCGATCAATTTCCTGGAAATTAGGCGCCATCGCAATCTATATCTGGTTCTGGAACACCCCGTTTCAGCAATTATCATCAAAGTCGTTTGGCTGAGAAAAAAATTTAAATATGGGAACGGGGCTATACTGAATGACTCCATAGAATCTTTTTCGAAAATTTGAACTCATTGCAATCGATTCGTGGAACTAGAAAACCCTCTCACCAATATTTATGACAATTGTGCGTATCAAATTTTTTAACCGTAAACAATTTTACGAAATCAGAATCCATTGCAATCGGTTCGTAAGCCTTTCTTGGGAAAAACATAAAATTGAAAGTTGGGCACCATCGAGGGACCTCCTAAAACAGTTTTCCGACAACATATCGTAATCGATTCGAGATCGAAAACCCCCGTTTCAGTAAGTTTCATAAAATTCATTTCAGCTTACAAACTAATTAAAACAAGAAATCTGTGCTCTGTCGGTAGATACCCCTTAAATGAATTTTTTCGAAATAGACCCATTTCAGCCGATTTCTAGTACTCGTAAACCTCTTTTAGCAATTTTCATCAAAATCGTTTTAGCTGAGCAAAAAAACCGTTCCTTGTACTTCATCTGGAACCCGCTAAACGGGTTTTCTTGATATCAAAACCAATCGGAATCGATTCTTGGTACTCGAACACCCATTTTCCGCTCTTATTAATTTATAAGGGAGATAGATAGATAGATAGATTAGATAGATTAGATAGATTAGATAGATTAGATAGGTTAGATAGATTAGATAGATTAGATAGATTAGATAGATTAGATAGATTAGATAGATTAGATAGATTAGAGAGATTAGATAGATTAGAGAGATTAGATAGATTAGATAGATTAGATGGATTAGATAGATTAGATAGATTAGATAGATTAGATAGATTAGATAGATTAGATAGATTAGATAGATTAGATAGATTAGATAGATTAGATAGATTATATAGATTAGATAGATTAGATAGATTAGATAGATTAGATAGATTAGATAGATTAGATAGATTAGATAGATTAGATAGATTAGATAGATTAGATAGATTAGATAGATTAGATAGATTAGATAGATTAGATAGATTAGATAGATTAGATAGATTAGATAGATTAGATAGATTAGATAACTGGATTAGGACATCGATTCAGCTTGTCGTTAGCAGGGATAGTATTATGAATGAAATTTGAGTCCGTTGTCATGTCGAACGGTATTTTCCGAATTTTATGTTGTTTCTCTTGTCTCCAAAAAATTGGGCAAATATTTTTCTATTCTCTCACTTGGAGTGACGGGTTGGCATAGGATCAGGACAGTTTCAATAGAAATAGCAATAGGACGAAATAGTCACTTGAAGCCACAAACGACCAACTAACATAATAAGATTGTAACCGATCAGCAGGTTACTGTAAGAACTCGCAAGAATAACAGTACTGCAAATTTAAGCAACCCACTTGGACTTGATAACGATTTTTAACTATTTAAAAACACATTTTAAGCTTTTTAGTCACATATTATTTTTATTTGAAGTTTCATACTCGACACACTACCGTTTACAAAAAAGAAGAAACACAGTATCGTACTCTTGAATACAGAATAATTTGTTGAAGTGCACTGTAAAAAATCGACTCAAATCTCTATTGGCGCCATTAAAACAATTAACTTGATGTCTTAAGGCAGTAGTGGATGAAGACTTTACTTGAAATTTAACTAAATAGTATTCAAACAAATAAATCGATAATTTACTCAAAACTTAACCTTCAAATTTTATTCAAATCCTACTCAAATTATTTGAATCTTTACATGTTGAACTACCGTAAATGATTTTTCAAACACTGATAATTTGATTTGAATCTATAAATAGATAATAAAAATTACACGTATTTCTACTTAAAATAGTTTACTCGAGGTTTGTTAAAATTCCACTCAATTTATGAAAACAACTCACATGAATTTTAGAACAATTGTGAGTAATTTTTAAAATCATTAAGATAAAAGAAACACCGAATCTACATTTGAAGCAATTTCGATTGAAAGAGTTCGACCTTGTGCCGTTAAATTATTAAATCCAGACTAAGCTTAGCTTTGCAACCTATTTCCACACACTACTATCATATAGCACCAAATTTAGGATTAGAGAATCCGTTCTTGACATTAGTGGCGTATATCGTGAAAATATTGAAGCGAAGACTGTAGAAAGATATGAAATATCCCTCCACTACTCGAGGGAAGTTCCAATGTTAGAAACAAAGCACGGAATTCCTAATTCGTAGATAGAAATTTGGAACACCATAAGCCAAGCATCATACGACTCACCTTTTAAATCCTTAGGCAATAGAATTTTTCTGGGGATGATAAAATCAAAAAGTATGGGATGAGTTTTTAAACGGCTGTGCTGGAATGAAAGTCTGGGATTACTTCAAGCCGGTAATTCAGTCAATGTATTTTGTGCCGATCGTATAAAGTCGGGGATTGTTTGCTGTATTAAAACATAAATAACCGTTACAATTTAAAATTATTAACCCATTTTGGCGGGGGAACTTTGGTTTGGTTTTAGTTCTATTTCAAATGCTTCTTTCTGTGCGATTTGGTTATTACTCTTTGCGCCGTCTGGAGTTCCTCTGTCTAGTTTTAGTCATTGTATTTGATACAAAGCGTAGACAGCATGCAATACCACGAATGAGTCGTTGTAGCGACGCGAATCGATTGAATTCAATCACTGGTTTTTCCAATGTTGACCTATGCTGCCTGCTTCTTTCAGTGAGTGAGCATCAATGTTTGTTGTTGGGTAGGTGGAAGTTTTCAGCTTTCTCACCAAATCATGTGGTATAATAATTGCACAGGGTTTAATCCTCGTGATGCGACGCAGTCCGCCGGATTCTCGTTTGAAACCACGTGATACCATTGGTTAGGATTGGTGCTGGATTGTATCTCTGTTATTCTGTTGGCGTCGAAAGTTTTATGATGTTGTAAATTTAGTTTTATTCTATCTAGAACTGCTGTCGAGTCATTCTGGAGTGACTATGTCGATAAGTTGTTGTTGATATCGAAAGTTCCCTTTTTATTGCTTGTCCATTTTCTGAGATTAAATCCTCCACCGGAAAGGAGGTTCAATAATTCCTTTTGTGCGATTATTTCTTGTAATTTCAACTACCGATTATTTTGAGTGTGGCAATATTTACATCATTTGTGTTATGACAGTTTAATGTTTGACATTTACGAAATGGGTCGCTTTACGCTTGAAAAAAATGGGAAATATTGAAAACTTACTTTCAGAGTAGGGAGCTTTCTCGCCAAACTGTAAGCAATTTAGGAAAATTCAGTAGAATATGCCTATAAGGCAATTTGGGAAACAATTTGTGAAGCGATTTCGTGAAACTGGTTTGTTATTGGATAAACCAACACGTGCACGTGCATATAGAGCGCGTACAACCGAGAACATTACAGCCATTGCTCAAAATGTGTCTGAGCATCCATCAACATCAACTCGCCATCGAATTGAAGACTACAAAGTTTAATTAGTGCCGGTGCTGAAGCAAAATGACCATACGCGACGTTTTCAGTTCGCTAATTGGGCTGTGGAATGCTTGGAAGAATTGAGCATTTTTATCGAAAAATTGTCTTTTCCGACGAAACTCATTTTCACCTCGGATTCGCCCTTACAGTCAATGGGGAGCGTTATCGAGCCATGATAAACGAGTTTTTGTTACTTAAAATTCAAGAAGAAGTACAAACACGACATTTGATTTCAACAGAGCGGCGCAACTTGCCACACATATCAAACGCAAAAATTGGTCATTTCCACCTATTGGCTACCACGCAGCTGTGATTTGACTCCGTTGGTCTTTTTTTTGTGGGAAGCCGTTAAGGATAAGTGTTACGCAGACCATCCAGAGACTATATTCAAGACTTGAAAGATCAAATTGAAGTTGCCATTGATGAGATAGGTTCCCAGGATACAATCGAAAATGTTCTGAAAATTTGGGTTCTTAGAATGGGAGTACTGTAAAGCCAGCCGTGGAGTCATTTGAATGAAATTGTGTTCTAGTAAAACACATTTTTTGAAAAATATCCATTCGTATTTGTATTAGAGCCAAATAAAATTGCAAACGTTAGTTCTTTGAATCAATTGGATATCTTGAAGCTTCATCTATGGCTAATTGTTGTAATGTTTTCGTAACCAAATAATTTACAGATGCCCTACCATATGTGACAGTTTTTAATCTATAAATTCTCATTGGTTTATTTGGATTTGATCGCCAAAGTATTCGTTGGAAATCTTGATCTTCCCTGGCTACATTGATTTATTTGCCTGAACATTTTCTCAATGTCCGATGCGAATACTTAATGATGCTTATGCCATCTCATCAATATGTCTTCTTTCATTACAAAATGATGTGGCATGTAGTAAACACCAGAACCATCTGCTATTGCTGCTAACTTATGATATTAAGCCTTCAAGTCTTCGTCTTTCTTGAATCGTTTTCCATTTGAAGGAATCGAGCTGCTGCTTTGGCTCTCCCATTGACACTTCTCTCAGTTTGTCGTTGTTTAGCGGTATTCTTCTTCGGTGTAGTTCTTCGGCTTCCCAAAAGCGTTTTAATTGCTTATCTATGTCTGCTAATGTAACGTGGCTTTTTTATCGAGATGTACGAGTTTGAGTAAAGCCAAATTGTAACAATCGCAATAATTTGGGTGAAATAGTTTAGTCACTAAAATAACATTTCGATTGATTGGCATCAAACTTCGTACCCAACGTCCAGTTACATGCGGTTGTTTTAACGATTTTTGCCCCTTTTGATGACGCCTGATAAAAATATGTAGTTCTATAGTTTATTAAAACTTTCCATTTCACGTGATTATCTAATGTGACACATATACCATAAATTGACAATTACATCAACGCCAGTTTGTCATTAGATAGACTTGCGAAAAAATTTATAATTAAATTTTTCATTGCTGCATTGTCCGTATATTGATACAATCACCATACGAGTCATGTATATGATCTAGTTAAAAGAAAGTTCATAAATCATAAAAAATATGTTTTATATGATTACATAAATATTTTTGTCTAACTGTTAATTAAAAATGTAATTAATGATTTTATAAATCATATTAAATTGTTGGAACCAAGAGCCCGGAAAACTATTCCAAAAATTTCAAAATATTTTTCGAAAAAATAATTTGAATAAAATTATAAATCGGTGGAATTAAAAAGCGGTTAATAATTAGTATAACTAACGAGCACAACTTTCCCGCACTGTATAATTATCCATATGATCCGATGTTTAAAAATTAATTAATTGTGGCGCGTGCGGAGGGCAGCATTAATTCTCTTACTGATGCTAATCGATTTTAAATACTTGCAGTACAATAAAAAAAAATGTTTTGTGTCCGCAGACAGTGCGCGATTCAATTTAGCCAATAATTGAATGAATTTGCACAAATTCGTATTACTCGTACAAATAGTAAATGTATAAATTAAATAGTTTTACTTGTTGTGCTTTGCTCTACTTTCGAACAAATGACAACAACAATTTACAGCACTTTATAAAAAAGGTTATTGTCCTCTGATTAATTTATTTCTGTGCACTGCAAGTTAAAAGCTAAATGGGTTAGCAAAATTATTTGTTCGAGCAAATTTATGGCTGTCAGCCTACCGCTAGGTTGCTAAAATGTTTTCTGAGATCTGCGCTAGTAAAATAATATTACAACTTTCTAGAGATAACATATATAATTTATTAATTGTGTTTGGTTAAAAAAAATGATTAATTCACAATTCTAAATTTTTCATATACATTAGCATTAGATCACATAATACATTGCATCATTAATCAAATCAATGAGATTAAGTGGAGAATCAAAACATATAAAGCTTTTCCGTGTTATGAAATATTAGTACGTATGTCTGAAATAATGAATTTACGGTACGCTTTGTTACTTTCCTACAATTTCCAAGTCTCCGTTGATTAATTAAGCTCACTCGAAACAGCACACTCGAACTTTTATCTCAGATACCCGCAAAAAAGAAAATATGAACGAATAGCATGTTATTCGCCATCTCCAAGATACTAACTTTACTCATTGAAACCATCCAGAGCTTTCAACGTGGGGTATGGTCGCCTTGACATCCACCCCACGCAGTTCCGTCTGGTTATTTAACGGGCAGTATGGTTTTCTCGAAGCTACGATAGCAATCACGTAATAACACCCACAACAAGCTGATATGATGCATTCGCAGCGATATCACTGTCTGAATTTTGGCAAGCCTAGTATTGGCCAAAACTGCAAAGTTTTTATACATGAGATGCTATTATCCGGTCTGTCGTTTGTTAGTCTCACAGTTCTGCAATCTCGTTGATATAACAATTCTGCGCTAATTTTTATTTGTGGTAAACTGATTTTGATACTTTAAATTAGAGTTCATCAACTTGGAACACTCTGCAAATCTCTCGCCCAGTCTCTCTGATGGGAATATTAATTCTAAACCTTTCCTCCAAGGATGGTGACGGAACAGCCTTGTAATAGGTTTTGGGTTGTGTCTGTTATTTAAAACAGATGAGTCCCGTATCATATGTTCATATACAGGTCCACACGAGCTTGTGGCCACTTGTTTAGGTTGGATATACAGGGGTATGCACTCGAAGCTGTAAATGTTGTAAATTTGTCAATTTTTATTTTTTTTGTTTCAAAATTTCAGTATATCGTAAAAGCATTTGAAATTAAACAAAAAATATGTTATTGTTCGATGTATCAACCCTGTTCGATGTTGTGCGGATAATAGCATCGAGTCTGTCCGAGAAGGCTTCACACCCTGCACGACTGTGGTCTTATAATATTTTGTCCCATTCTGGGCGAAGAGCAACCTTTAAGGCGTCGACCGTCTCATATTTTTTAGTTAATACTTAGGCCTCCAGAATGGACCATATGGGAAAATCCATTGGGTTTAAGTCCGGGATCCTGTAAAAAAACGTTGGGTTTCACGAGCGTCAAGGGATGGTGCCGAGCCTTGTTGGAACGTTCAATGCGGTTTCTACCAAATTGTTTACGTGCCCAAGGGAACAAAGCATCGTTTAAAATCTTTTCACGGCAGATTTGTTGATTTACCTTTATGCCCTGTTCAATGAAAACTAGTGGCGAGTATCCTATGGCAGTTACCGCAGCCCAAACGATCACTGATGCAGGCGCTTGCTTTCGTAGAGCAAATCGCTGGTCTAGATTGCCTTTTGTGTTTTGTTTATTTACATATTACTGAACAGTAAAAATGTTGTCATCAGAAAAGGCCAAATTCTCAAGCTCGCCACCGCAAGTGTTTTAATATCTTTGCTCTTGCTACGCGAACTGCCTTTTGTTCAGGTGTTAAATCTTGCACTTTTTGTATTGGCTTCAATCGTAATTCTTTTTTGTACCACTTGCTACGAGCAGACACATTGAGGTTTTTCGCCAATTGAACTGCTCATTGTCGTGGATTACGTTAAATTCTGGCCTTCACCTTTCAAACCATTTCTGGCGATGTTGCTGGCGATGTTTTGGATGTCCACCTTCTTATCGTTTTTGGTTGCTACCAGTATCATTGTAACGTGCAATGGTCCGATACACAAACATTTTGTTCACATGTAAATGTCGTAGCTCACTAATAAAGGCTGGTAGCGATTTTCCAGCCAAATACAAAGCAATAACACTGTCGCGTTTGAATTCCATTTCTAAACAACATAACAGCAGCGTGAATTTGGTAACACTTCGAGCGCCGACCTCTGTATTGGGGTGTGAGATGCTCCGAACGCGACCTAATGTACAAGATACTACAAACTCCATCTTTTCCCAAAAACACTGTTACTAGAGTAACGAGATATAGTGGCTCATTCCTTCCTAGTATAGGGTGGGCCAAATAATTTTTTTTTAACTGCAATAAAACAAAAAGTTCTCAATATTTTTTCAAATTTATTTTTTCATTGTAAAGAACAATCCTTCCGATTAATTATGGAGTACTATTTCATTCATATGACTGCCTCGGCTGGTCTTGACGTACTCCATACGGTCGGTCCAATTTTTGAGCACATTTTCGATGGTATGCGGCATTATGTCAATAAGAGCGTCAATCGTTGCTGGTTTATCGGCGTAACACTTGTCTTTGACGGTACCCCAAAGATAATTGCCCAACGGCGTCAAATCACAGCTCCGGGGCGGCCAAATCACATCAGCATTTCGGCTGATAATTTGATCTTCGAAGACAGTGTGCAAAAGACCAATTGAAATGCGCTGTGCTGTGTGGCACGGATCGCCGTCTTATTGAAACCAAATGTTGCCTATGTCGTGCGGGTTCTCCGTGTTCCAAATGCGACAATTTTGCTTGTTTACATAGCCGCCAAGATGGAATTGCCTCATCCGAAAAGATGATTTTTTTGCCAAAATCGGCATCTTCTTCAAGTCGATCGCAAACCCATTCAGCGAACCGAAAACGCAATGGGTGGTCTCTTTGCTTCAGTTCCTGAACCAATTGAACTTTATATGGTGTCATACCAAGGTCTTTATGCAGAATTCGTCGCAATGCTGTGCGTGAAATGTTCAATTCTTGAGCACGATGACGAGTTGACGTTCCCGGCGACTCACGCACATTCTCGGCTACAGCATCAACAATTTCGGGTGTACGCTTGGTTGGCTGCTTGGTTCGTGTTGGTTTATTAATTAGCAAGCCTGTTTCTTTAACTTAATTCACAAAATAACGCACATATGGGGCTCCCGGCGCTTCGTTTCTTCCGAAAACCGCACGCAATTTTCGCACACATTCTGCAACATTACCATGATTTTCGAAGAAATGTTTCAATATTTCCCAGCGTTGTCCAAGCGAATACATAACCATTTTCGTTCAGCGGAAGGATAAAACTAACTTTCTGTCAAATCAGAAGTGACATAACCCATACCATACTCAAAATAACCGCTAGTTCAAAAAAAAAATTAGATGGCCCACTCTGTATATTAGGTGTATTGTTAGCTTAGTTTACTGTCTAAAATGAGCCCAGTTATCTTCATTTATCTCTGAAAGTCAAACTGGCACACCCTTTTATCGTAGGCAGAGGAGGGCAATCAGAGCAAATTTATACTTCCTCAAAGGCAACCACCCAAAAACTGTATCGTTTCAGGTTCAGTAAGTCGACATTACTAGCCAAGTTCTAATGAAGAGAGGATAACACGTCATCTTGCCTCTGCTCAAATTTCTGTTAATTAGAATCCACCCATACGAGCCATAACAATCCTATTTTTTAACATCTGATCTATCAAAACAAGGACTGACTCACTCAGATTCGTCAAAATACCAGTTATCGCCACTTGAATAAGCTACCATAGAGAATTTCGTCCAAAAAAAAGGACTTGTTTTCAGAACGTTTCGGAAAAGACAATTTATATTTTCCATGAGTAAACAGAGAAATTTTGTGATTAAAATCCCGCGAAAATAAAAAATGCCGTACATCGCTCGGTCGCCATTTTCTCTTTTTTGACATTTTGACGTTTGGTATAAAATTAATGCGAACCATATTTTAAGTGGCACTATTAAAGGGGTGGGCCCCGGTGCAATCAACCTTAAAGTTGACAACATTATGGAGTGTGTTCTGATACGCAGGATCTTCAATATCTCGGGGGTAGTCAAAATCGAAGTAATGTTTGCGCTCTTTCGAATGCGTGGTCAATCGAAGCCTTGCTCGATCCGATTTTATAAATAACAAACCGTTTTCTTAAATTGTCTATTCTGCCTTTAGTGTTGGTGTATATGAAGTGGCTAAGTTTTTTTGCAGGTTTCTGGATAACCTTTATGTTGGGAATTATACTCTCGACGTGCGTGAGTAAAGAAAGGTGAACAATACGTGATACCTCGATAACTAGTGTGTTGTTTCCACGTGTCGATGACCACAGTGTGTCTTTATGGTTGCCTGGTCCGGTAACGGTTTAAAGCCTTAGCTATCAATCGCTCGGGATAGTGATTTCTCCGAAGGGTGTCAGAGATGACCTCCTCGCACTTCTGGGTGAATCGTGCATCGCTGTAGCCGAATACCTTACGAGTGAAGACGTGTAGATGCGAGGACCGTAAATCGCTTTCTTATGAGGTTGTTATCCAATCTAAACTAGTGGACGTCCATGTACGGAGTGCTCTCATTCTCCTCGTACTCGTTATTGTAAAGGCATTTTGAAACGCACGTAACATGGGCATTCTGTGCTTTTAATAATTCCTTTATCGATCGAATTCACTATCGCGTACGAGGAATATTATTGAAGATATTGGAGGTTTTGCATATCAGAGCTCACTCTCAGGTGGTAAACTTTAAGGTTGATAATATAATGGTCCACCCCTCTTATACCACCATACAAAAGGGAATATACCGATGTTCGACTGGTTTTCAAAACAGCTTCAAGTCATGGTAACGCCAAGTCAGTGGTCTGTTGGACATCCTCAGGGATGATATAACCATTTCCTTCTGACCTGACGGATTTGTTTCTTGATCACATTAATTTCCTCCTGTTTATTATTTGGATTGCGAGGTGCGGGAATCCTAGTGGTCTTTAGGTCTTGGGATACATATTCAGACACTAGAAAAATGAGTTTTCGTTAGCAGCTGCAATACTTTTGACTATATAAAGCTCAGGTGGGACTGATAGCTAGAACTTTACATAACCTACATACAGTTCGGATTTGTACGTTCGGACTTAAGGGCCCTAGTCTACAACCACCCTGTTTTCTTCCCTTTTCTAAAAATCTTCTGTCATTTTTTACGGATGCGATGGTATCGTTTCGATCACCAAGCGTCAGAGAGCTTGTCCACTAGTTGTTCAAGTACCTCAATAAATCTCCTGGAATAGATCCCAGTCAATATTCCTTCCGGATTCCTTCCGGAAACCGGAAAGATCGTCTGAAACTTTACAATTCTTCAATTATCCTCTACTAAATCAGTGACTAGTGTAAAATAACACAAATATCGACCGTTGGCTTATTGGACACGGACGCTAATTGAAATGAGAAAGAAATGAAGCGGTAAAACATCGAAATATTGAAGGTCTTATGGTAAAGTAAGATTGATTGATAGACTCGGTATGGTAGACAAAACACACATGAGGAAAGGACTAGGAATATTAATAACAAACAACAAAAGGGAAGGAAAACCTATAAAATAGCAAAAAACATAACAGCAAAATTACAGTCAAAAATAAGAAATATAACGAAATTTCGGAAGAAGAAAGCAGATGACACAACTAAAGACGAGAGCAGAATCACAATACGAGGGCGAAGTGAAAAGTCTGGTAAAAAAGAAACAAGGAATAATATTTTCGACCAAAAAAAATTTATTTTTCAACGCAGCTTTTTAGCTCGATACACTTAGTCCAACGTTTTTCCAATTTTTCGATCCCTTCCGAATAATACTCCAACCCTTCAAAATAGGCGTTTAGAACCGGATCTCTCATTAGAGCCGAATCTCTTTCTACCGAGCCATTTCTTCAAGTTTGGACACAGAAAATAGTCGCAGGGGTCTAAGTCTGGAGAATATGGCGGATGTGGAAGTAATTCGAAGCGTAATTCATGGATTTTGGCCATAGCATCTACACACGTGTGCACCCACCCGTGCAGTGTCTTGATGGAAGAGAACTTTTTTCTACGCCAAATGCGGTCGTTTTACTTTCAAAATGTCGTTGAAACGGTCCAATAAGTTGCAGTAATATTCGCCGTTGACTGTTCTTCCCTTTTCAAGGTAATCGATGTGAAACGCGGCACCCATCGAGTTGATCATGATGTAACTGGTTAACATGAAATTCCAGATAGATATGTCAGATTAATGAGAGGAGGTCAAACGTACACAGCGATCACCAACTGGTAAAATAGCAAAATTCAAAATCAAACCAGCAGCAGCTGTGAAGTATCAATACACTTTCAAAGAACCGCTCCAACTCAATCTTCCAAGTAACGAAACCAGTGCTATCGATCTGAAATGGGACGGACCAAAGAGAAGCCTACGTTAAGACTGTTATCAATAATTATGCTTTGCTACTACCAAAACTTACACCAGAAAACCATGGATTAAATAGAGCAAATAGAAACATGCGCACTACACCAATGTATAAAAAGGATCACAAAGTTATCACCACCAATAAAGGATGCTTCTGGGCAACCTTAACCACAGAAGACCAATAGCTACAAATAAATGGAAAGAGTTCTTCGAAGATAACGGAACAGATAGCAAACAAAATGCTCCCTGTTGCACAACTATAAGGAAACTATAAACACCCATCTACCAACTAAACGGAAAGTTAAAATTGCTATTCAGAAGCTAAGAAACAACAAAGCAGCCGGCATGGATAGTTCCAGCAGAATTACGTCATGGCGACGCATCTGTAACGGCAGAAACTCCAATTACACTAGCAGAATCATGGAATATGGTAGAATTCCCCAGTAATGGATAAAAGGCTAAACAATTCCGAAGAAAGGCGACCTTAGATAATACAAGAACTGAAGAGAACAATGAAAGTGTAAGCAATCATGTACCCTTCGTGGACCTCTGATATCTACCCTTCGTGGACTTTGATTGCGCATTCGATTTCGTTAGTAGATGCGCCATCTGAAAAGCACTCTGCGAAATGGGCATTCCTAGAATGATAATTGAACTATGGGATGCCAGAAATAGAGTTCAATACAAGGGAAAGCAGAGTGATAACTATCACAAGAGAGGAGCCAGACAGACAAGAATGTGTTCTCTATCCAGTACTCTTCTTATAGTACTAGAAAGACATGCAGGAGAGAGCCCAGAAATTAGCTGATTTGTTGGTACAGGAAGTCAGCCATAAAATTAACTTCAGAAAGACCAAGGCTATGAGACATACACACACCTAGTACCATCAACCAAGAAACCATCGAGGATGTTGACAAGTTCATATACCGTGGTTGTACTGTAGCGAAAACAGGTGGAGGTGAAGAGGATATCAACCAACCAAAGCTAGAAATATATTCAATATGCAACACAAGATCTAGAATGAATGCGTCCTGTCACGAACTAAAAACTAGCTTTATTGGATAGACCATTTTAGGCCATTACTGCTTGAATATAATTTCGGGCATGTGGCCGCTGCGGCTGGCGCGTACATGGTGTAATCTGGAGGTCCAATTTTCGACCACTCTTCGTACCAATTGTGGCCGTATCTCGTTAATAACTCGCCGAATGTTGTGTTCCAAGTGTTCAATGGTCTCGGGTTTATCGGCGTAGACAAGCGACTTAACATATCCACAAAGAAAATAATCTAATGAAGTTAGATCACACGATCTCGGTAGCCAATTAACAGGGCCATTACGTGAAATTAGTCTTTCATCAAATGTTTCTTTGAGTAAATTAGTTGTATACCGTGCTGTGTGGCATGTGGCGCCTTTCTGTTGGAACCACATATCAGCAAGATTTATGCCAGCCAAATAGGGTACAACAAATTTAGAAATCATGTCTCTAAACCGTTCACCTTTGACTGTAGCATTTCAAACAGTTGGAATATGAATTCGAGTGATTGCCGTAATTTCGTCGGCATTTTAATTTCCCACCGATAATGAATTCACGTGGTTGGATGATGAATTCGAATGGTTGAATTTGCGGGCGTAATTTCGTTGGCATTTTAATTTACCACCGATAATTAGATTCACGTGGTTGGATGATCATTTCGAATGGTTGAATGTGTGGCCGTGATTTCGTCAGCATTTGAATTTATCATCAGTAATGAATTCACACGGTTGGATGATGAATTCGAATGGTTGAATATGCGGCCGTGACGTCGGCATTTAAATTTACCACCAATAATGAATTCACGTGGTTGGATGATGAATTCGAATGGTTGAATGGGCAAATTTATCATCAATAATGAATTCAAACGGTTGGATGATGAATTCGAATGGTTGAATGATATACAAAATGTATGCTTCGACAGGTCGCATAATTATGTTGGTTTCTACAAAAGATGCAATAGGGTCTGTACTACACGATAGCATGCTTCGATTTATTTAGCCATCTCTACGATGCCTTGTCATTGACGATCGAAATTGCCTACTATAGCAAAATTTTAATTGAACAAAATCTATGACTGCTCCACCGCATACATATGTTGGCTTCTAGAAACATAAAGAATGGTTATGGCACATGGTTATGGCTAAATTAGCTTGTCATTGTGAACTTATTTTTTTAACAATTTTTATCGTTCTGTATTTTTTTTTTTTGCTGTTTTAAAGTTTTTTGTCATTTTTAGTTTGTCAGAAACTTCACTATAGTGGAAAGGGATCAATGATATAACAAGAATGTCATTGAAATGGAATCCGCAAGGGAAAGAGGAAAGTAGGAAGACCAGCAATGACCTGGAAAAACGGTACTAACCGAAGCGAAACAACTCGGTAAAACATGGGGATAATTGAACAGAATAGCCCCGAATAGAGCAAGATGGTCCAGGGTAGTAGACACTCTATGCTCCTAATTCGGAGATAGGAAGGAAAAAAAACCAAGAAACGGTTGCATTACAATATTGATGATGATGCTGTTGTCGCATTATCTCTCTTTGTCACTCACCACCATTTTCCTCTAATTGATTTTTTTCGGTGAATTGAGAATTTCGATTAATTCCGGGCAACTGTTTACCAATAAATTGTTGTTGAACCGCAATACCTAGCAGCAGCAGTGAAACACTCATATTCATAGAAACCCGAATAATCGATAACACTTACATAAATTAGCTAATTGAGGTACACGAATAACCACTTTCCTAATTATTTTCAGACACAATAGGTCATTAGCATGGATTAAACCGCATGCATCACAGTCTCATATCCCAAACTAAATTAGCATTTTTCTAATAAAATCTAACAAGACAAATTAATTAATAAAGTTTTAATTAAAAACGATTTTTCATATGAAGACAAACAGTCAAAATACTATGGAATAGAAAGATTTGACTCAATATTAACATAAGACGGTGACATCGAACTTGACTTGTATCTATAAATATTTTATTGGAATCCATTAATTACACAACATACCGACTTTCTTATAAGATTTAAATATAGAAATTTCGTACACCTGTGTTTACATATATGCATACGCAACCTATACTCGATCATAGTCGCTTACACCACACAGTTATGCACAATCTATGTACCCTACCCTATGTTGTTTCAAATCAAATCGAATCAAATTTAATTACAACGAATTTATTTCAATAAAAGCAAAATTAACCAAAAAAAAAAAATTATTTCTATCGTATGTGAAATATATAACACTTTCTAATTACAATCACTCTGAAAATTTGTAGCATACAGAGATTTCTAACAGCCGAACCTCATCACGTCATGTCTGTCTGTCTATATATTACCATAGTACGAATCGTATGTGAGTCGAGAGCGATACAACAAATTGTTTTTAGACACCGATCGAAAGTTTTCGTTTATCGCTGTGCAACATACATAAAATTCATGTTCGACATATTTAATCCAAAAACATAATAAACTGGATCAAATCTCATAAAATGGGTTTATGTTGCACATACATATTTAGCAAACATTCGCTTCATCGAATATGTACAGAATTATTTAACGAGCCGAGTTTATTTTCATGCATAATCCATTGTTATGTACATAACGTAGAGCACATACAAAACGAAAAAGGCTGCAAATATAGCTATATTCGGTCGGTATGGGGTACACGTTCGTCGTACATATTAACGTTAAAGTGACATAATTTGATTTGCCTTAATTTTTTTTGTTACACATATCCAATTATGTATATTGAATATTTATGTAAGGCACAGATGCAATTTGTTTTACTGAATGGAATTACGGCAATATAAATTATATGACTTGCATATTACGTACGTAGATTGTGCAGATCGCCAGATTCCTTCCTATCTTGAAGTCTAGTTAGGGAGTTAAAATTTAGACGAGAAAAGAAAATCGTTGGGCCGAGTAGTGGAGACAAAAAATGTATCAACACCTAGCCAGCCAGCCTCATACCGGCCGAACATACCGGGTTGAGAAACCAATGTTCGACCAATAATGGAAAATTAACGCTCGTGCTGCATGCCCCTTAATCAATTGAAATATTCAAGGCTAAACGGATAAATTAATAGATGAGCGTTCTTCGAGGTAAAGCCGCGAGCCTACTATTTGTCCGGCCTTAGATGTGCTGCCGGGTAATTAGTTGATTTATTCTCAATGTTTTAATTAGGAATAGTGTGCTTATCTCGGGTGCGGGCTACGGTATTCTCAATCTTTGTGTTTTGCGTTTACTTGCGAAACGTTCATACCAAAGGAATGCTGGGCATGATTTTACAATCGGCTTATGACAAAGCGCGGTTTCAAAATTATTTATGACGATAATCACTATTATGGTAAAAGTACTCTGCCCAAAGTACATTATATGGCCTTCCAAAAGTGCTGTATAAGATATCGGAAATTTGTCAGCGTAAAATAAGATATTGCGCTACTCGCCGCAAGTGACAGCACCATTACAAAAGAGAAATTATTTTGTTATGGTATAATTACCGCCGGAAATTTTTTATTTATTTTGCATCTCTTTTTTGACTAAATAAAACATCCTAGCAGAATAAAATATTAAAAGTGATCCTTAAATCGACAAATTGATTGATCTCCGAAGTAAATGAAATCTTGAAATTTAACAATATTTCGTCTTTCCGCCATTCTCAAAGAATGACGATGAAATTTGGACAGTAGTATTGATCAGGGATTTTTAAGTAAGTTTTGGACAAAATTCCAGGATCTGTTCATGCTGGACTAAACTTAGCCATTTCATAAAGAATCCTATTGCAAATTTAAAAATTGTATCAATATATTTCCAATTTTTGGCCAATATCTCAATACTTTCGGTTGTTTTTCTTATAACTTAGGGCCTGTCATCTGTCACCTCTTCAGGATGTTCAATAAAATGGTTTCTTCTCCATGCGGTAAAATTAGACATCTATGTTCATTTAAATTTCCAAATTAAATGTTCTAAACACAAAAACCTTACTTTGTTGAACTGAGACCTAGCCTTTGTTTGAAACGACTCACTCAAATGCGACAGTAGTGATGTTCTTTCAATACTCCCGCTTCGCTCTCTTTGAACAATTTTATCATTTCTGCATTAACAAAGCTCGTTAGCTGGTTTCAAGAAATTTTTAAATTTGTTTGCAACATCTGCTGCATTATTTTCTAAATGAAGAATATTGATGATTCAATCACATATGGTGATGATTTAAACACATATCCCATATCCAAAGCACGAGCTAGCGAGACTTGCAAAGTAGTTTTACAAAAACACATCTTGTGAATTCATTTTGCTTATATCACTCAAGTATTTGCAATTATTGTTGGCTTTGACGAATTCATTACACGAAACCTGTGAAATATTCTCGCTAGTAGCACATCTGCTGACTAGCACCTGAATCAATAGGCCAATCTTGCGAATCAAAATGATTAAGCGATTTTCACAAACAAATGCCTCACTTTCTGTAAATTTTTCAGTTCTAGCACGTTCTTTTCTCAATCTCGGGCATTTATTTCAGAAATTTCCCATTTCTTAATATAGTCCAATTCGACGCCACCAAACCTTAGATCAGGTTTCACCTTAGAACCGTCCAATTTGTTCATAACTTAAAAATTATACTGTTTATTGTTCTTAATAGTAAAAAAAACTATTTGAATCTTATACCTGTGACAGACTATGGCGCTAGTGTGTCAAGTAGAAGGTTAGCTAATCTCGTTTTGGTTTGAGGTTTAGTGACTAAACTGGTTTTCTTCAAAATTTTTGACGATTTATCATATTTATGAGATTAGTGGGAGGGACTACAAGTAGCGCCACTACGCGTCGGAGATTTCAACTCTTACGACATTTCATTGTTTGCGTGCATTTGATTCAAATAGTAGTAAAGTTAAACAAACAAAAAATATGAATTGCAATAAACCCTGTTTATTCTAAAACTGAAAATGATTAGTTCATTCACCAATTTGCAAGCCGTATTCCAACAAATCCAAGAACTTATTGATAGAGAAAAGAGAGAAAAGGGAGAAATTATTTTTCATTTTTACTGCAATAAAACATTCCAGTGCTATAGTTTGGCAAGCGTACACATAAAATTTTGACAGCTCGGTGCAAAATTCCTTTTTCATTTGATAAATAGTTAATGTAGGTGGTTTTGGGTTTTCATTAAGTTAAAATAGTTTTATAGTGGTGTAAGACAACAACAACAAGTTTTGGTTTGGTGGCAACAACAACAAGTGTTTGTTTATATTTAAGCGGCGTGATTTTAGACATCAAGTAAAGTCAGGTGTGGGCAAAAGGAGGGCTTCGGCCCTAAAAAGGGGCGATGTGTGAAAGCCCAAATAGATTCGCACCGTTGAGGATGTTGGGAAATAATACCCGACCCTCCAAAAGGACCAAGATCGAAGAAATGCGAACAAAGAGATTAGGATTCGGTGGCGGTGCAGATATAATGGATTGCAATGGAGTGAAGCACGAGCAAAAAGGACAAAACCTGTCAAATTTTTCACCTTTTGGAATACAAAAAGCGCTGCATATGATAACCAAAGGTATCATTAAAACGCAACGCTCGAGAGCTGGAGAACTACTGGTTCTGACAAAAAATCAGGCAGCGACGGATGCCTGACTGAATACCACATCTCTGGGGCAATTGGCCAAAATAAAAGTGACGGAACACCCCATATTAAACAGTTCCAAAGGTATCATTTTCTGCCACGACCTAAAAAGTTTAACTGAGTAGGAAATCAAAGAAGGGCTTAAGGACGTAGGCGTCATAGAGGTATATAAAATAAAGAAATGGGTGGAAAACAAGTTAATGGATACAGCAGCAATTATCCTGACTTTTAATTCACCAGTGTTACCGGAATATGTAAGGGCAGGCTTTATACAACTAAGCATTCGGTTGTACATTCCAAATTCGTTGAAGTGCACCAAATACCACAAATTTGGTCAGACCAAAAAGAGATGCACAAGTGATCGTACGTGCTACAAATGTAGTGAAGCAACACCAAACAACCTGCCGTGCACTACACTAAAATGCATAAATTATGGAGAGGCACACACCAGCAACAGTAAGGAATGTCGCGTATATAAACGAGAAGTAGAAATAGTGAAAATTAAAACTGTAGATAGACTAACTTTTCCCGAGGCAAAAGCCAAATATTTTCGATTATATGCAAACACCACACCAGCTAACCAGACAACATATGCAGATACACTAAAAACCACCTTTAACCCACCAAACACACTACAAAAGCCGCAAAACAAAGAAAACCAACTAGAACAGACAAAACCACAATCATATCAAAAAACCATTTCAAATGCAAGGCAACAACAGACACAATTAAACCAACCACAACAACAACAGCAACAAAAAGATCAAGTACTACCAAATCAACTAGAAAATAGAAATCACCAAACCAATTACAGACTACCACGATATGAAATAATAAATCGAACAAACCTACATTTTGAAGATAAATTTTTTATTTTCAGTTTAACTTCTCCAACCGATTTCGATACATTCATTTCTTTAAGCATGTTAGGAATATCCCCATAAACAGAAGGATTTATTTTATTTGTCCGTAAATCATCAATGTAAATACTCCAGCATTCATTTAAATTTGATGTTTCGTCCGAACTCCACTCTTTGCGGGTTCGTTTCTTGTTTCTGTCCATTATTTACCCTAAAACTTGAAAACAAAAATTATTATTGGTTTCCATATAACTGGTAACTGGTAGTTCCATATAACTGGGTTTTATTATCTAAATTCCATGATGCATTCGTTGCTAAAGGTTGATTGTTTAAAAACTCATCACTATTCTCAGTATAACAAGGTTTGAGTCTATCAATCGAAACATTAACTTTCTTATCTTTAATTTCAAGTACACACAATTTTTCATCCCTCTTCAGAATTTTAAAAAGACCTGTATACGGGTGTTGAAGTGACTTTTTAACTGCATCCGTTCGAATAAATACACGAGAACAATTTTCTAAATTTTTACTAATGAAGGTTCTCTCTTTCGAATGACGAGATGCATTATCAGGTTTTAATTCCTCAAAATGTTTTTTTCAAATTATTTACGAATTCAGATTGTGGAATTGAAGAATTTTATGATTCAATGAATTGTCCAGGAACCAGTTGTGGTAATTCCGTGAAAAGATTTGACTCGAATTGTGATCCTTGATCTGCTACTATAAAATGTGGAACACCAAATCTCGCTATCCAATTTGTATAAAATGCATTTGCAACCGTATTTGCATTGATGTCCGGAATAGGAATTGCTTCCGCCCAACGAGTATACCTATCAATCATAGTTAGACAATATTTTTGATTATTTGATACGGGTGACGGTCCAACTAAATCAATATGAACTTCCGTAAGGCGTTCCCTAGTAAACTCAAAATTACCTATTGGTGCTTGAGTGTGTCTTGTAACTTTAGATGTTTGACACACCAAACATTCCTGTGCCAATTTTCTAACATCTTTCCTAATTGAAGGCTACACTACATGATTTGAAAATAATCTAATTGAAGCTTTTACTCCGGGATGTGACAGGTTGTGTAGCGACTCAAATAGCTTCTTCCTCCATTCTCTTGGGACGAAAGGTTTTGTTTGTTCAGTTGAAAAATCACAGTAAATGAATTTTTCTGTACTAAATGCTAACGCTTGTGTTACTAAATTCAGCCCAGAATTCTTGTCTTGTACTATGTTTTTCAGTTCTGAGTCCTGTAACTGATCTGTGGCTAGTTCGTTATAGTCAATAGTCTCATCTATGTTAATCGGTTCTACTCGGTTGCATGTTGTAAGCCCGTTGTAAATTGTCCAATAAAGTCTAGTTGACGTCTTTGTCTTGGTGATGCTTTGTCCAAATTTAGTCGAAAAGCGTAAATGAGTGGTTTATGGTCCGTAATGAGAATGAGATTTCGTCCCTCGAAATAGAATCGGAAGTACTATTTACAACAGATAAAATAATAATTAATAATAAAATTTAATATATTTATTCTATAAATTCAATAACATAAAACGATACGCCATATATCTACATTCGGTGAAAATCGCCAACAGCGGTACATCTACAACCGGTATAAAGAGTAACCCAAGTATAATTGTTGCAGAATTACCGAAAATACTGGCCACAATTATATTATTTCCAACTTCACATCTTAATTATCTAAGCATGTCAGAAATTTAATAAGAATTTTATTTCTTTTGTTTCATTTTAGGTAAGTTCAATGTTGTTTATCACCAAATGAAGCCATTAGATGTAAGTAAATTTTAATACAAAACAAAATTGCTCAAAAGTAAACCACGTGCAAAAATTGGTTGACCTACTTGGAATACACCAAAATATTTAGAAAATAGAAAATGTATTCCATCATAAAATAGTTTAATGATAAAACTTAATTAGCTATAGTTTTACGAATTAATTCTGAACAAATACATATAAAAAATAAACGGTTCAATCATAATCATGAATGGATTAATAAAATTGATTTTGGCTGGTCTATGTATTAGCACAGTCTACAAGTAATACGGAAATCGTTATTTGCCCCATTTTCCCACAAAGCCAATCTACTATAATTTTTTCCACCAATCTCTCTTTCTCTTTCTGTTATTAGTACTATTATATATTATTATGGTTATTACTGCTATTATTATTATTTTTTGTTATTGTTTTTAACGTCTTTTTTATGTTTAACTTCAATTAATTTTAACGTTAAATTTTTTTGTGTTTTATATTTTTTTATGCCGGTTTTGTCTCTGTTTTCTTTTTTTATTATTATGTATTTGCATATTTTTATTGTTACGTATGTACAAATAATTTATTGCTCTAAAGATGTGTGATATTAAGTGGAAAATATAATAATTATTTTATTAAATTCATAAAAAAAAGAATCAGTTTTTGAGTTCTACATAATATACCCAAAATGAAATCATAACGAAATAAAAGTGAAATGTTGTCGTGTCTGCGATATACATGATACATACCAATAAACACAATATGTAACACAACCAAACATTCAATTGTCAATTTAATGTCAGTTAAATAAATTTACTTATTTTGTTTTTCATTTGTTTGCATACAAGATAGATAATACATATGGTACTGTATTTGGCAATTACACAATAATATTGTGTAAAATTGTAATTTGTTTTGGCCTTTTTTGCTGTTTGGGATTAATTATACAGCCAGACACAATATGATTTATAAACGAGGCGAATTAAGTATTTAACACACACTATAAATTCCAAATATTGGCGTTTGTGTGTCAAAGTGCGAAGTATGTAGGAAGATCACATTCAGTAATATTTCGTTATGGAAGGATTTTTGCGTATAGGGTTGAAAATGTGAATGTGCCGAATTTCACGGAAAGGGAGATAAACTAAAATAAACAAATTTATAAATAAAACTAGATATAATAAATAAAATTGTGGTCTAACAACAAATTTACGTAAGACGATTTATATGATATTAAGCCGTTTCATTTCCTTATGTAATTTTTTGCCTATTAGTGCTGGACTTCTGGAAACAATAACACCCGCCTTTTCTAACGCACTAATTTTATCTTCTGCTCTGCCTTTACCACCGGATATAATAGCACCAGCGTGACCCATCCGACGGCCCGGTGGAGCCGATAAACCAGCAATAAATGCAACAACCGGTTTGGCGTTGTCTCCACAATTATGCTCGCTTAGGAACTCAGAAGCCTTTTCTTCGGCACTGCCGCCAATTTCACCGATCATTATAATTCCTTTGCAATTATTGTCGCGCAAATGAATATCTAAGCAATCAATAAAGTTTGTACCATTGAATGGATCTCCGCCAATTCCCACGCATAACGTTTGTCCTAATCCTTCGGCAGTTGTTTGATTAACAGCTTCGTACGTTAGGGTGCCGGAACGTGAAACAATACCGGTACACCCTTTTTTATGTACATTTGCCGGCATAATACCAATTTTACATACCTCGGGTGCAATAATTCCAGGACAATTGGGACCTATTAATCGGGTTTTGTCTTGACATTTTAACATATGTTTTACTTTCACCATATCGTGCTGCGGAATCCCCTCAGTAATAACAACTACTAAACCCACCTCCGCTTCAATCGCTTCAATTATTGCAGCAACCGCTCCTGATGGTGGAACATATATTATCGAAGCATCACACTTTGTTTTTTCTTTGGCCTCTCGCACACTCTTGAATACTGGTAAGTTTAAATGTTTTGAACCACCTTTTTTCGGATGAACACCGCCCACAATTTTTGTTCCGTACGCAATTGATTGTTTACAATGAAATGTTGCTTGCTTGCCCGTAAATCCTTGACAAATTATTTTGGTGTCTTTGGTTAAAATTAAATTTTTACGTGTTTTAGTGTAGCACATGTTCCGAGTACCGCTAATAAGACCGACTTTTGCTTTGGATAATATTCCTGCTAGAGCCATTGTTGACCCTACAAATTTAAAAAATTATTTTATTTAAAAAAAAAAGAATTGTAACCAAAAATGGTTTATTATGTTTGTTAAACTGACAGCAACAATTATTTTTTAGACAAATGAATTTTCTATGATAGGTTGCTATGATATTTAATTTGTATGCGACCACTAAGCAACCGACTTGACTATCGCGAAAAACATATCGCGATCAAAATTATCATGGGAAAAATGTCATCTGTAAAGGTACCCATCCGTGGTACAGCGGTTTTCGAAAAGGTTATGCCTGTCATTGGCACCGTCGTAATTTACGTGCTTTGGTTTTCTGCTTCTTGTTGACACTATGCCAAAGGTGTCACTTAGAAGGATCCCAGTCGTGTGTTCAACTCCTTGCTTGCGATACCTCTTCACTTTGGTTTCAAGTAGGTGGTTTTCTAATTTAATGTTGTCAAACCAAGCAAGAGTTGACTTTATCCCATAACTCTTCATGTTATATTTAATGATGAGATTTCTTGTGCAGCAAGCAGCTCCTACATTGTTCAAATATTTAAATTGTTCCTGCATCTTATTCTAACTCATGCATCTGCAACTTGGTTGGGTGAGTTTTAAATAACAAATACAATCAGTATTAGTTGAAATATGTGATCGGTAAGAGAGAGAGAGTGCACAATTTTATAGTAGGACGTTTAATTTCTCCTTTGAGAGTGGAAATCGTGGCACTTACAAAATTTTATACCCGGGTGAACTTCCTTGATACAATCCCTTGCCCACATCAAAGGATGTAAGTTATCTTCCTTTATCAGAACTAAGTCATCCACCGTTTCGTTCCGGTGTTGAAGCTGAGATACATATTCTTCTTTGCCATTTTTTTTTCAGAACTCTTGGTGCATTTGATTTACTAGCTTTCCTCTGGTTATATACCTGAGTTTTTATCTAACAAAGTCATTTTCCGGGGGAGCCAGTAAAGCATTACCAGTTAAAAAATGTCCAGAAGTTAGAAGATCCATATTATCTTAATTTTTCGCAGGCGCGATGTAAATTTTTTGGATGCTGTCAAGGTGTTTGCTGTTAAATCAGAAAGTACTTCGCGATGAACTGCTTTTGTTAAAAGGCATAGAAAAACAGCAATTAAACCAACAGCAGCGACACGTCCTCGGAGTAGATCGGCCATGAGTTGCTCTGTAGGCTTACTTTAGAATCGAAAACAGTTAATACATTTTTGAATGTGATTCCTTACTTCTTGAGCTCCTCTTACTATCCAAATGCTCCGAATGTGAGATTCGAAATTTTAAGTCTTCCTCCTACTCTTATATGGCCCTCGATATGCATAAGTGTATTGAGCGAGGCGATGGTGCTCTTCTCTATAAGTGATTGTTGATCACTTAAAGTTGATATTTTGTATGAAAAGAAAATCCTTGAACTGCTCTTACGATTGTGGTTAATGCTGTCCTGAGTTCTATTGCTTGTATTGTATCAGCAAACTCTGGTTTTTACTGATCTTAGATATGAGTCGGATGAGAAGAGCAGTTACTCGTAGTAGTTTTATATAATCTGATTTGCAGTCGATGAGCTTGATTACGGCGTTGTCAGATGCAGCTTCCTTACTGAGATCGTAAAAAACAGTTGTGTTCCTTCTAGATCAATATTCATGTCAAACATCTCCATGGTTTCATTTATTACGGTTTTCTTCATTATTTTAGGTTACACCATTGATTCAGAGTACTAAATTTTGGAAGTGAAATACCGCGGAATGCATGGTTCTCTATAGGTTTTGTGTTGAGGCTATGTGTTTCCATCCCTCGAGTGTGGTGGTGTTTTGAATTTCTGATACCCGATTAGAGATAAACTTTTTCATTTTGCGGCTATTTTTTGTAGCCAAGCCAAAAGTAAAGTTTGCTTAACTAGCCGTGAGACGACTGTTCCATCTGATAATTAAATTCGGTTCAGTTTCTGATGATATTTGGTTTACCTTGAATCTGAAGCAGTCGGACATCGGATTCAAGTATAGACTGCCACAAAAATTGTTGAAGTTGACCCTTTTTAATAAAATGTGGTTGTCGTTAAGTTATCAGCACCAGTTAGACCGTCATCGACATAATAGTGCTCTATTAACTTTCGAGCTATTGGATCGAATCGCGTAATTTTGATTCCATTGAATTTTCTTTTAAAATTGCATGATGTGGAATGTAAAATTTCCCCTTTCAATTGGATAATGGTGTCATATTTCCCCTTTGACGATATTCTCACATGAATCCTACATACAGCAGGTTCATAGCCGTTCATTATTTTGGAATATTTTCTAATTTGCAAGAACCCTTATACGTTGCTCTTTGTTTAAAAACATCAAGTATGCTGATAGCATTTTCCTTGAACGGTAAGGTAACCACGTACCGTCCACTTTAGTCCCTCTTAACCGTTTGTCGGTAAATTTTTTCACACTGTTCATCGGATTTTGTTAGTAGGGAGTTAACCGGTGTTTCTCCTAACTCCCAAAACTTGGGAGCTTGTGCTAATTTTTCCTAGGTTGAGCGGTAATTTCCGGACTTGCTATCGGCCAACCCAAGTTTGCTTTCATTACATATGGATTTCCTTGAAAGGTCTGTGTTTCTGACATATCCGCGTAGACGTCTGCTCCTAACAATATATCTATGGGAGCCGGACAATCACATTGAGAATCCGCTTTTTGCTCTGGAAAATGTGGATGAATTTTCAATTGAACTATATAGGCTACAGGCGTTTTTGTATTGCTTCCAATTTCAACCAAGCTGGTACGTATGTTTTTCTGATGTAATCCTAACTGTTGACATACATTTTCAGAAATCAAGGATACTTGAGATCCTAGATCATTAAATGACCGAGCAGGATCGTGGTATCATTATTGTAGGTGTGTAGCGATTGATGATGTTTGTTCCGTTCACCATTCATTCCGTTCACCTTTCTGAGTGTGAAGTGTGGTTATTACCAATTAACTTTATTCTGTGTTTGATAAACTAATTAATTTGCGACAAGGAAACGTTTATTTGAGAAATTTTTGAGTATTAGTTTTTAAGTGACGAGGGAAATTCAAAGTGACTAATTTTACAGTAGAACCTTGAAATCTCTATAACGATCACAGAGAGGATAAGTGATGTGATATAATTTTTTGTTCAGATTAATGTCCTCCATCACCTTCCGAATTTATTCTTCTTACTTAAGAGTCACCCTGTATATATATATATATATATATATATATATATATATATATATATATATATATATATATATATATATTAGCCGAGTGGCGAATGCGGAAAATGCTCACACCGGCGGTAATGCAGCAAACTTGGCGAGTAGGTGGGGAAAAATACTTCCCGCGGACCACAAAATAGGATAGGGGAAGGTACTCCGACAAATTAACGACTTATGGAAGAGAAAAATATGAAGGAACAGTGTAGATAGTTGTATGCTCGGTACGCGCGGCTTCGGAGGGTGCACATGATACGATATTGCGTGAAACTTGTTTCTCGCCGGAAATCATGATAGAGCACCTGAACGTACTTCAGCAAGTGAAGAAAAATCGTACGACTAAATGCCATTTAACATGGACAAAAGAGATATCGCCACGCTGCTAGTACGATTGTCGTCGGGAGGAGTAAAAAAATTACGGGAACAGGACGAGGTAACAGGGACACCCAAGGAAGTGGCAGCTCTGGCTGAAATCAATTGGTCAGAGACACTTCGGCTAACTAGCATACGCCGTCGCAGCCGTCTAGAAGTAGATGAACCCATAAGAAAACTTATACTTTTGAAGAAACATGACTTACTGAGGACTGGACAACTGAATCTAGGAGAAATCGCCAGAACTGAAAGTACTAACAAGATTAGGATTGAGCGGGAATTCAGACTGCCCGATACAATATCTACAGTATTGGTAGCTTGCCTCAAAAACAGTCACAACAACCCAGATTTTATCCAATAGAACTTCAATGTTGTTAAAAAGCTAATACCATGACTGATGACCTGAGAGAGCATAAACGTCATTTCAATTGTTCCGAACCTCCATAAGCTCCAGAAGATTTTTGAGTGTTGCTTCGCGGATACTGAAAGATGTATAACCATATGCACTGGAATAGGAAAACAAATAACCACTGAAAAAATACGAAGGTCCTAACACCCCAGAGGACACCTCATAAGCGAAGCTGAAAAGGGTTTCACGGCGGTCAGGAGATGCAAAAAGAGGAAAACCAATGACCATCCTTGTCAAAGCAAATAGGTGGAAGTATGCTGAGCTCCGTAACAAAAATGAAAACAGAGGTCGACATTGATGAATTAGGAGTGAAAGTGTCCACAATTAAAAAAGCCAAAGCGGACAATTTGATGATTCGTTTAATGGGCGGTAAGAACGAAGCTACTGCATTATAAGAAGTGATCCAGAACAACGTTGCCCGTATAGTGGTGGTTTGCCGAAAGGAGATGACCGTCATTCACATATACGGCCTTGAAAGCGAAACTGACTGAATGTTGTTGACCCTAACGGCGGCTGAAATATTTGATGCTCATGAGATGGACCCTGTTTAAAAAAATCATCGGATTGAACCCACGTTAAGATTTCAAGGTCGCCTGATAGCAAATGGAAATGCTCTAGTTCAACACAAACAAGAGTAATCCGTCACAAGAACTCCTGCTGGCAGCAGCAAGAAAAGCAGATGTCGATATAGTGATAATAAATAAGCCGAATCGGAAACCACTGAAAGTAGGTGATTGTAAAGAAGACTTAGTGAGAGATTCTTAAATTAGAAAATCCGAGTCATGAGTACGAGTCGCGTGTATAGAGATCGATGAATTTGTCATTTTCAGCTATTACTTCTCGCTTGACATATACCTTTGAAGGAACTCCCGCAAAGGTTCAATGATAAGGCTTTAATTATCTGGGACCAACAGAAGGATGTGATTGTCGCCGGTGATTTTAACTCTAAATCATCCGAATGGGGTGCGGAGGTATTAAACGATAAGGGCAGCTGGATACCTAATGAGCAGCTTCAAGTAATATTATCTACCTGCATAGAGGAGACGCACCCACTTTCGGAAGAGGTAATTACGGATCCGTGTTGAACGTAACTTTTGGCTCAGAAAGGATCATCTGTCGATACAAGGATGCAAAATCAGCCCAGGTGGGCTTACGGGCAGCTTAGTGTACAAAGCCTCCTAGGTTACGTATTCGCTCCGCAATTCACCACCCGCAACTAATGCTACAACACAAGTGTAGCTTACAAGAGGAGTGAGGAATGCCTACAAAAAGAGGAATAGAAGTACCCACGGACAAGTAGATCACTCTGTCGCTCAACAGTTAACAAGACTAAGATTACCCTAAGGAAAGCGATTGGGCGCTCTAAAGCCGCCAGTTGGCAGGATCTCAGTTCCAGGATTAAAGAGAAACTCTTCAAGGGGAGAGTGCCTACAAAATAGTTATTTAAGCAATTTGGACGCGTGGTTCTTCCACTAGCGGCGGACGCGATTCTTGAAGTTGTATATGCGATTTGCTCGAAGCACGAACAGACCACGCCAGAAGTTTAGGAGATGTAAGATACCCCTATTTCACTGACGCAGAGCTCAAAATGCGTGGAAAATGATTAAATCGAAGAAGAGTGGATACTTCAATGATATACCATCGAAAGGAATTAAATCCCTAAAAGACTCTGGACGTGTTCTCCAGGGCTTTAAGAAGAGGATCTTTTTTTTCTTTTTGAAGTATTAATTGTCCAGTTGATGTCCTTTGAAGGTCAATTAACACTCTGCTTTTCATTCACACACACACACACACACACACACAACGCCCATTCACACAATTACAGTAGACTACCTGCACATTGCAAGCTCCATGTCAAGCTGTACACTGACATGAACGGTGGGTCGGCGTGATGATGTGATTATTAACATCATCGATCGTAATCTATGACAAAAATTCGCTTTGCATCCAGCCTCTGGTAGGATTCAAACCCAGTACTTCCCGGTCCAAGTGCCGAAGCTTTAACCACTGCGCCACTTGTCCGGTAGGAGTTTCCCTCTATCTGGAAGAAAACCTGGTTAGTTTTATTAAAAAGGCGAGTAAGTCAGGTGGCATACCTTCATCGCATAGACCCCTATATCTTCTAAACACTTTCGGAAAACTACTTGAGCAGCTGCTGTATTAGCTGGTAGGGTTTACAGAAGCCTAGTTTGGATTCCGAGTGGAGCGAATTACGACCCGCGCCATAACGGAAGTTATGAGGTTCGTCGATTTAGCGGCGAGAGAAACTAGGTACACTGGACTGATTCCGGCTAATGCATTGCAGCGAAATGCATTCAGTAGTGCGTGCAAGGTAGCAGTTAATTCAACGAAGGCTGAAGGAAGTGCAAGTGAATCCATACCTTAGCCGAATCAGATAACTCTAGTACCCAGTATTATGGAACGTACTGTATGTCGAAGTTTTAGAGAAAAATCGTTTTCTAAACACGATTTTATGGTTTGAGATACATTTTATTATTCAACGTAATCTCCCTGAACTATAATACACTTGTTCCAGTGATCTTCTAATTTATGGATTCCAGATCTGAAGTGACAATCCGGTAGACTGTCGAAATACACGTCCACGGCTGCAGTTACATGAATTTTTTAGATGTGAGAACAGCCAGAAGTCAGAGGGAGCTAAATCTGGCGAATCGGATGTATGTTGCAACAAGTCGTACATTTATTCACTGAGTTTCGCAATGGTTTTTTGAGCTGTGTAAGAAGGCCCATTATCTTGATGAAAAAAATTTTTTTTTTCTCACGAATTTTTACATCCAGCCGCTCCAAATGTTGCTGAGAAACTCGCATTCGAATGTGTATTTCTTCCATTGTTATGATTGCGGCACCCATTGTGCACACAGCTTTCTGCAAGCCAAAACTTCAGTAAAAATATTTCTGATACTGCCTAACGAGATCCCTAGGTCTTATACTAAATCTCTCTCGGTTAACCGACGATCTTCAAAAAATAAATGCTGTATTTTGGCTATGCGATTTCTGGTGTAGATGCACTTTCTGGACGTCCATCACGTGGATCATCTTCAAGATCCTTGGTCATACAACCACTTTTAAATTCCGCAACCCATCTTTCTACTGTTCTAATTGAAGGTGGAGAGTCTTATACACTTTTAACAATCGTTCGTGAATTTTTTTTGGTGCTGCCCCTTCCAAAAATAAGAATTTTATCACTGCACGATATTCAATTTTTTCCATTGTAACAGTTTGTTCCAGTTGGCAATCATCAAAAGACAAAACTTACTGAGCAACCTAGTATAAAACCAAAGCAAATATTTGCCATTTTGATCGATGACCTTTTGCCATTTTTCTGGTAGAGCCATGATCCCATCACTGTAAAACTTCTGTAGTTTAGAGGCGAAAAATCGAGACAACTCATTTTCGCAGGCCTTTTCAATGTAAACCCATTACAATGGTTCTGCATGTACCGGAACAAATGGTAGTCCGATGGTGCAAGGTCAGTACTATATGGTGGGTGCATCAAATCTTCCCAGGCAAGCTCTCTCAATTTCTGCCGGGTCATCAATGATGTGTATGGTCTGCCGTTATCATGATGGAACACAATACCATTTCTGCTGATCAATTCTGGACGTTTTAACTGAATTGCTTGCCTTACACGCGTTAGTTGCTGACAGTAATTCCTTTACAATCCCACCAAACACACAGCATTAATTTTTTTGACGTCAATCCTGGCTTTGATACCGTTTGGGATGCTTCACCTCGTTTCGTCCATGATTTTTCGTCTTCTTCAATTTTCTGTATGATTTCATAGACTTTTCCAGTGGTTGGTCGACCAGAGCGAGGTGCATCTTTGACATCCATATTTCCAGAACGAAGCGCTTGAACCATTTCTTTGCTGCTGATTTTGATAAAGCACCATCTCCAAAAACAGCACAAATTTGTTCGCAAGCCTGAGCTGCGTTTGTATCTTTGTCGTAATAAAATTGAAAAATACTACGAATTTTTTCATTATTTATCTCCATGTTTAAAATGTTGGAACTTTTTATTCACTTCACCGATTTTAATGTTTTGTATGTCAAAGTACAAGTTAAAATGTCACCTTTCAAACACACATAAAAATTGTGCCCGATACGATCAATGGTCACTGAGATATATGAATGTAAAGCCATCTACCAGGAAAAAAGCCACGAACTTTTTCCCCTACCTATTAAATTAACACCAGTATTTTTACAGATTATAACAAAATTCGTTTAAAGTATAAATTTGGCACGTGCGTGGCATGCCAGTATCGAGTAGCAGTCTGTTCCATCTGGAACTGACTAGGATTTAATGGACCAATCACACATTAATCTGAAAATAACATGATTATGTAATCTCATTAATGAGGCGGCCAAATCTTTCAATGCGTTGTTGCGCCTGGAACTATTTTCATCAGCATAACCGTCTAGGCACAAATAAGGGGTTAGGATTTTGCGTTGAAATTTACTTGTCGTTCGTGAAGCTATGAAATTTTCCTGTCTTTAACGATGAGACTTGCTGGCACTCTCGAGAACAATTAAAAAACAATGAGAGCCAATGAGTCTATAGTGGTTACAATTTATTGGGTCTTTTCCTTTTCATCAATGGACACACTTTTATGGACACACTCGAATACATTGAAGTCGTACATATACGCTTAAACAAAGTCAAATGCATAATTAACTCAATTTTTGTTTATGAACAAACCCACACAAATTGAGCAATAATATTGAGCAAATATTATTTAACTCCAACTACACCAACAAATATGTCCCAATTACTCTACCAAATTCGTATAAACAAAATTCAATAGCACCAACAACAGCGTCGGTAAAAATATCTCGAATCATATTTTATGCTACATAATCCCCTCACATAATCCCCGCATAAAATAGATTCGAGAAAAATAAACAAAACACCTCATGGATTATAGATTATTCATGCATCATATGTGCACATCCAGATATGTCGTTACTACATATGAATAAACATATACATACATAGGATAATCTCATCCAGAACTTCCAAATAAACAACACAAAACAAGAAAAATGGAAAGTGGAAAATAGCAACAACAACAAAACGCGAGTGGGAGCGAGAGAAAAGCCCATAAAGTTGTGTACCGTGTTATGTTCTTTATTACATATCATGCATATTTTATGGATCAATAATTTAGCATAATTTATGGATCAAACTCTTTTTTGTTGTACACACTTACATACATGGTACGCATGTTACATGTTCTACACAAGGGAAAAAGACAATTCACTGTCGTTTGTGTGTGTGTGCACACACTTTATAGCTAAGAACAATAACAATGACTCGAGCAAACAATAATCATAACGTAGAAAAAGTAAAAGTCGGTAGAAAGAACAACATAAAAATAACTTAAACATCTTCTTCATTTTAACATGTTGAATGTTAATGAAATTTGTTGCTGCTCTAAGTGATATATAGCACCTACACCTTGACACTTTTTATATTACGTAGTTGGTGTCGTTTCGATTAGAAGTTTGTTTTGTGTTTACTGTGGAGGCATTCGCAACAAGCATGATTGAACAACACAATTTACAACGAATTATTTAACAGTGTAACAATATATTATAATAATAATTCACAGTTGGATGAAATATCGCACCCAGTCTTGAGAACGCCACAGGCATCCAGAACTATACGCGATGAAATTTATTTTTTAGACGGCATGCTGATTCAAGGAGTTAGCGTTAACGGTTACATAGTCCAAGGCGCTATTTACATTTAATTTGTGTGATATTGATAAAGTCAATTATTTTGGGATGCGGCATGATCATTTCGTGCATGATTAAATATGATGACCGCCCAATTTTGAATAGAAGATATTCGATTATCCGGTTTGATTTAGTTTTAAAATTTATGAAGGTGCACGTAATATTTGCAAAGTAGAACCAAAATTGTATACCAAGACCAGAGTTACCAACTTTTAAACTAATAAGCTCTAAAAGTATACTTTTACATTGGCTCATGGGCTTTTGTTAACTTTTCGCCATAATGCGTCACAACGAATTTCCCATAACATATGTTTTACAATTTGCAGTAAATTCATTTTCTGACGCCCGAATTAAATGATTTTTTTTGTAGGTTTGGATAAACAATATTTTTGGTGCGTACATAAACAAGTTGGCGGGTTTTCCGACGCGTGAACAGGCCACGATAGCTGTCCATGTAAGAAGCACGGATTTTGTAGATTAAATCCACAAACTTGAAGTGACTGTCCCTGTGCTTTATTAATAGTTATCGCACTGGGAATTGCGAAGTTAGACCTAACTACTAAATTTCACACGCCTGTGCACGCTTTTGAAATTAGAACTAAATTAATCCTAATCCAACAAATACAAAAAAAGATGAGAATGTATTGGTAAAAATAAAATATCAGAGCCACTTAGGTGAATTTTTATAACATTTAAATCAATTTTTTAGTGATGAATTATTTTGAGACCTTTTATTTTATATTACGACTGAGTCTTGCACCCATTTAGTAATTTACATTGCATGATAACGTATTTGATTAGTCGGCGTAATCAAGTGATTATCACTCCTCCTCAGTTCTTTCGCCTCAGTTAGTCTACTGATCTCCTGGCCGCGATAAATCCAGTGGTTTGGTTTTTTGCAGTCTTCTTGTTGGTATGGTAGTCAGCATACAGCGTATGTCCAAATTTTCATGCTGGTGCAGACGTTGTAGGTGTTTTGTTGCATAATGCTTGATTTCATCCGCGACAAGCTCGATCTTTAGATCTCGATGGAGGTTGTCTTTTCGAATGTACCACGGTGCATTAACAATGCATCGGAGGATTTTATTTTGAACTGTTTGTATGATTTTGATATTTGTTTTCTTGGCACAACCCCAGAGTTGGCTACCATATGTCCATACAGGTTTCAGGATTTGTTTGTACAACAGCAGTTTGTGATGGCTTGCTAGTTCAGATTGTTTCCCTAAGAGCCATTGCATTTTTCTAAATTTTATGTTTAGTTCTTCTCTCTTTTTTTTATGTGTTCCTTCCATCTACGTTTAGCATCTAAAGTCATGCCGAGGTATTTGCAGTGTTTGCATGCGGTACTACTATCGAGTTTATCTTTATTGGTATATTTTTTTTTTATATTTATTTATTACAACTGATTTAAAAATCATCTAGTAATTTATCTTTCATAATTTATATTCTTGTTTGGAGGGTTGTAGCCCTTTGGCTAGTCCCCTTTACAGTTTTATTATATTTTTAGTCGATCCTGATTGGATCTTGTAGATCATGCGGTTTCTTCCTTCGCAGCCGTCTTACTAGGTTTGAATCATCCAACATACGACGTATCTCAGCATTTTGGTGTAGACTAATACGTTGCATGTGTTTTCTCGTGTGTTTGCTTATTTCTTCACTAACGAAATCCATCTTCAGATCTCTATGGTGGTTGTCATTTCTTATGTACCACGGTGCATTAAGTATTCCACGAAGGACTTTGCTTTGGAATGACTGGATGATATTGACATTGGTTTTCTTTGTACAGCCCCAGAGCTGAATACCGTAAGTCCACACAGGTTTTAGGATTTACCGGTATAGTACCAATCTATTATGAAGAGTTAGCTCAGAATTTCTTCCTAAGAGCCAATCCATCTTTCTGTATTTGATGTTTAACTCTTCTTTTTTCTTTTTCACATGCTCTTTCCATTTTAGTTTCGCGTCTAGAGTCATGCCTAGATATTTTGCCGTATTTGCATAGGGAATTTGCTGGGAGTTCAGTTCTACCGGTATCCAGTTGACCTTCAGGTTAGTAAAGTTTACGTGAACTGATTTTGTTTCATTAAGTTTTATTCGCCATCTCTTGGTCCAGGTACTGACAATATTGGTAGCTCTTTGCAATTTGCTTGTAGATTCTTCTATGCTATTAGCAACTGCTAAGATGGCCTTATCATCCGCAAACGTCGCTATGTTAGTCCCCTCTATCGTTGGCAGGTCCGAGGTGTATAGAACATATAAAGTTGGTAATGTTAACGAGCCCTGCCCTCCAACAGGATTTATTATTCTGCCCTTTAATAATTCACTGCGCAAGTTGAAAAAAGTGACAAGTTGGGCATCCAGGGGGTAAACCTAATTCGAGTACGCTAGAATTCAATAGTGCTAGTCCCATTTCAAAGTTAGCCTCCATTTTACAGATATCGCTTTCGACATGTTTTGGCTCTGAGTCAAAAATTTGTCAAAATATACATTCATTTTCACGTTGATAGCTCTTGTACCAACTAGATTTTCGTTTTGCTTTTTTCAGCGAAGTTGTTTCTATTATTCCGGCCAAATAGTTGCACCCAGTGGATTTTTTTTTATACTTCATTTCATTCTTAAATTTGGTAGGAAACGGGCATAGGATCCTATTTCCCCTTTAACCCTGTTCAAAACCATTCGGAGCTACGTGCGTAGCGCAACATATCTCGCACTCCACAGTCTACATATGCCTTCTGTATGATAGTGCCGGACACGAGCATAGGAAGTTATCTAAAGTATCTTCCTCCTCTTCGTCCATGCAACTTCTACAAAGTCATTCGTGTGTAGACTCAGCCTTCTCGCATGTTCCCCAAAAAGGCAAGGTCTTGCCAGATTTGTCAGAAGCTTCCCACAGAAGACTCCGGCTCCTACCTTGCCGTCTAGAGAAACATGGGTCCACCTGTATTATATAGCGTATACTGAGGCCAAACAGGACGCTCATTTCAAATAAGATACAAAGAACACATCAATGACATAACCAAATTTAAAAAAGTACATAAAATCAAGCTTCGCGCAACACATAAAATCTGAAAATCATAGATACACTAAATTCAATAAAAACTTAACCATTTTTCACAAAATCAAATAATAACCGAAATTAGACAGGTTAGAAGATCCTGGTATAAAATGTGGCTCATGAGTCATGCGACATTTGACTACAGTACGTAAACAAATTTCTCATGAGTCATGAGTCAAATTTCACCTTGAAAATATACAAAACAAAAACGTCAACAATTTACTTAACGACAAAATCAACACAAAAACCAATAAAATTTACGACTTTTTAACCATAACTTAAAAACAAAGGAGGTGGCAAACAACAGCGCCTAGCAACAGTATATAAACTGCTTCAAAATATGTAATAGTAGTAAAAAATAAGCCGAAGAAAAAATTATTCTCGAAATCGATATTTCTAAAAAAGTTAAAGAATTGGCACAATAAGTAAGAACTAAAAACTACGAGTAGGTTAAAGAACACAAAAAATAAAGTGAAATCGGCTTGTGAAGTCTGGTGAAATAAATAATATGGATAGGTGTTTTAAACTCAAGTGCTTTTGTTCGCCGCAAAATAACTGATGAAACCGCTGGTTTATGTCGACTATGGTAGGTTTAGGTTTTAGGTTTCAGTGGTTGCTTACTGCACACTTAGGCCAATTTTTAGGCCCAGTGTGATACCACTCATTCACTCCACATCATTAACCCACCTACTTCACCTACTCACACAACTACAGTATATACCACCTGCACATTGCAAGCTCCATGTCAACCTGTACATTGACATGGAAGGTGGGTCGGCGCGTGACACGGAATTCTGCACTCCATCAGAGGGTCTTAGTTGTATTTATTAGCATCACCGATCGTAATCGATGATGAAAATTCGATTTGCATCTAACCTCTGATGGGATTCGAACCCAGCACCTCCCAGTCCAAGTGCCGAAGCTTTAACCACTGCACCACTTGTCCGGTTATATATCGACTATACTTTTCACAAAATGTTATTAGTGGTGTAAATTGGATGCCGTCTTTTGTTTGTACGACATGCATTTTCCATCTGCATAGATGGCAAAACACTACAGCCGCAATGCCAGTTGGTATCCCGATGATGTGGATAGATCCACAAGGACATGATCCAGTTCAATGTTATGGGTGCATGAATTATATTCTCGGTACAAACAGAAAAATAAATTGGTTCTTTGACATACACTGCGCAACTTGAAGAAATTCCTGTTCTGGAAAGATCAAACCCAACTGAAAAATATTTACCACCAACATTTGAATCTGTTGAAACCGGAGAAACATCGGCATCAATATATCAACCATCAAATATTACTGCGCCATGCAATCACATTGAAATCTCGCAAGATCGTTTGGATGTTATGGTACGACGTCTGAAATTATCGCAGCGTCAAGCCATTATTTTGCCAAACGATTTAAAACAAGTGAACATTTTCGCTCCAAATGTTCTGATATATGGAGTAATAAATCGTCATCGTCATTTTACGAATTTTTTCAAATCAATTGAGAATAATTCACTCGCTTTTTGCACTGATATCCGTGGTTTGGTATCCACAATGCACAATGAATATAATCCCGAAGATTGACGATTCTTTATCGATTCCTCCAAAAGTAGTTTGAAGACCGTCCTCCTTCACGTTACCAACTCAAAACATTCCAACACAATGATTATCAATGGAAAGTTTGTGCAGATTTAAAAGTGATATCTCTTTTAAGAGGCATGCAATTGAGTTACACTAAAAACATGCGTTTTATGTCCTTATGGAATACACGTTTTAAAGGCGACCAAAACAACGAACGGAACTGGGCTTTACGTGAGAACATTAGATTGCGATAAGACAACATCGTTGAGGCTCCACTTGTGCCAATTGAAAAAATATTGCTACCACCACTTCATATCAAGCTTGGAATACTAGTTATAAAAGCGTTGAATCCAGATGGAAATGCGTTCATCGCATTGTGTCGCATTTTTCCACGGTTAAGTGGAATGAAAGTAAAAGAAGGTTGGTGTTTGAATCTATTCGAATCTTAGTTTTGATCAAATGAAATTTCATTTTGCATCTTGTTTTTTATTACAGGAATACTTAATGGACCAGATATTCGTCGTTTGATGAACGATGACGTATATGAAAATGCTCTCAGTGAAGAGAGCTTGTGGCTTGGAAATGTTTAAAAGAAGTTATTAAGAATGTTCTCGGAATTAATCGATCCGATGATTGGCGCAAATATATTAAAAATATGCTGACCGCTTTTCATGATATAAAGGATCGAATGTCATTAAATATATATTTTTGGCATTGTCATGTGGAAAAATTCGCCGAACAACACCAGCCGAATCCGATGAGCACGATGAGCGTTTTCACCAAGTGATTGCAAGGTTCGAACATTGATACAATGGCAAAAAGCTATGTATATTTTGACAAATTTTGACTCAGAGCCAAAACACGTCGGAAGCGATACCTCAAAAATGAGGACTAACTTTGGAATGGGACTAGCACTATTGAAATCAGCATACTTGAATTAGGGTTACTCTCTGGATGCCCAGCTTGTCACAAAAAAAAAAGTTTGCGATTCAAGCACAGTGATTAAGATTATTACTTTTTATAATTATCGACAAGTTCAAAATTATTACGTATAAAACGGGGCATATTTGAAAACACATTTGAATTTGGCTTTTGGGAATCGAGTTACCATTATACCAGGATATCCAATGCAGGCTTATTAAATAATCGTTATGTGGTATTACATCAGTTTCGATTACCTATAATCATAATTATAAGTATGGGTTACTGGAACGAATTCAATTATCCATTTCCGCTGCTATCAATCATCTACTAACGTGTTCGAGTAAATTATTGCGAATTGGCTTGAAACACGAATCGACCTAATCCTAATATCTTACCACTCTTTGTACGAGTAATAGCACCATTTAGGGTAATTACTAAGATTATACGATTTAGTTAATATTTTGTTACGCTCTTCTGAAGGTTAACTACACGTCATTACCAAAATGTTTTTCATTTGGTATTAAGTAAAAACAAACGGTTTGTTTATTTTTTTTATACCGTACTCGTGTAAAAGAAAGTAAAATGAAAATTAAGAAAGATTTAAGAAGAATGGAAAATTAAGTTTATAATTGAATTGTTGTGCGACTGTTGTACCCCGTTAAAAATTATTTACAAAAGTGAAAATAATCCAAGTTTAAATTTTACCCAAAAATTATAATATTCATCAGTTGATGCGATTGTTAATTTCTTGGCATTACTTTCCATTTGATCGATTACATAATTCATCAATACATAATTTACCTTGGTTACGATACAATTTTATGATCGTAAGCCCCCTAGACAATATTACAGTGAGACCATAAATAGAATTCGTCTCGCATTCAAATTAATTTAGCTATTTATGTTGATCGACTGTAAATTAATTGAAATTATTATTGCGGTGGCTGTCACCTATCGATGCAGTCAATTTTTCGATAAATGCAGCTACATTCGTACCATAACAAATCGTTATCCTACTTATGTCATATACGTTATATGTTATGTTGTCATAAAAGATTTAGAAGGTTGGACGAGTACATAAATTTGCAATAATTGTAGCGTGTGAATCGATTCAATCAACTCGGTATCCAGAATGTGGAAATTGAATTGTAAAAACCAATTCGCCGAAAGTAATTAAAACAAGAATTTTGATTGAATTCAGTGTACACGGTATGTATGTAAGAGCGTTACTAATCTGAGGGTTACTTATAAAGGCGGAGTAGCAATTAAATTTCCTTTGCATGCATATAAAGTAGTTGCGGGAAACGGTTCAACATTTTCTTGACTTTGATAAACGTTTCGTACGAGCGGCGTCTATAATTAAATTTGTAACGTACAATTTTATAATTATAGACGTCTTTAGTATGGAATTATTTTGCTGATACGTACAGATTACTAAAATTTTCTTTTTGCTATTAGCGGGTTCAGTAAACGTGTTTTCGATATTCGAATTTTCGATCAACTATATACATACTAAAGTGACATTTAACACTGCAATTGCATTTAGCAATTTCTCGGTATCCTGCGCCGTTCAATTCTCGTGCCATGGCCAGACGATAATTGGGGCTTGTCATTGGCACATTTGGCGAAAGAGGCGGTCCTTTTCGTGAGATTGGTGGTAAGTATAATAATGTGATTGCAAAAAAGATGTTGCTTTTGTTTCATATGTATCAGCTGTGTGGAGAAGACTGCGTGGAACTCAGTTGTTCCGTGACCTCATAACTGGAGTCTGCTACTCCGTGAGTAGCAGAGGATTGTGACAGATTATCGCAATAATGTATGATGCAAATTTGGACGACTTTCATTTTGAAACAAACAAAGAAAAAACACAAATCATTTCCATTTTCTAAATCCAACCATTTGTGGGGGCATTGTTTGGCTGTGTGGCTTATTAATAGCCATTGCGAAGGCCAAGCGAATTGGAAATGAATGGAATGGGCAAGTCTGAAGGGATCATTGAGATCCGTAGAACGAGAAGAACTTGACATCGAAATAAGCCGTTCAAAATGGTAGCTTCAAGATCATTGCCCATGATTTCTTTTATGACCAATCGCGCATCATTGCATAGTTTACACGTATATTTACAGCGTTGGCCAAAAGTATTGAGCACCCATGATATTTTTGGATATATAAGATAAAATTTATTGTCACAGATTCTCAATATTTCGGTCATTTTGAATTAGTAATGTTATTTTGAGTAGGGCTGCATTTAGTTTGTTGCAATTTGTCGGTGTAACTTACCATTAGTTTCTTGAACCGGAATTTCTTTATCCAATTTGTTTGGGAGTATCAATTTGAAATAAATTGATACAATTTTTTACTATTTATTTATATAAAATTAATATTTTGTGGCTCCCTCCGTTGACCTACTTACGGTAGAAATTCTTTTGGATAGAGAGCTTACAAGTTTTTTACATTCCGCAAGACGCATGGCGCTTCATTCTTGGTGCAGACAACGTTTTAGGTCTTCTTTGTTATTTATTGTGGGGCGCCTAACTCTGTGTTTTACTAAACTCCATAAATGTTCTATGGGGTTCAGGTCCGGGGACCATGCCATTGTGCGAACATATCTATGACATGGCGCGCTATCCTGCTGGAATTTAATGCCATCCATGTTTGTATCAACAAAAAGTGTTAAAAATGAGGTTAGCAATACAGATACTAGGATTTTTATGTATTTTGAAGATTTCATGTGGCCCTCACACCCGAACATTTCGCCAACTTCAGAATTAGTCATGCAGCCCCAGACCATTATGCTGCCTCCGCCGTGATTTACGGTTGGTACCACACACTCTGGACTAAATGCTTCGCCTACCCGGCGACGCACAAAAGGCACACCAGGTGTAAAAATCTGAAATAAAGAAAATGTAGAGAGTTTGGAAAACTATATTATTTAATATTATTAGGACATAGAATTGTCAACTTACTTCAAAGTTTGATTCGTCTGACCACACGATATTTGACCAATCTTATTCGGTGAAACTTTGGTATTGTAGGGCCCATTTATAATGAGCCTTCCCGATTTTTTCTGAGAATTATGGTTTCTTCCTGGCTTTACAGCGTTTCAGACCAGCTTCCTGAATCCTTCTGCGAGTGGTGCGAGTAGAAATTGGTTTCTTAATTTCTACTGACAACTCAGCAGCGAGGTCTGAAGAAGTTTTTTTCCTATTTCTCTCACTAACTTTCGGTCCTTACGGTATGTGGTGATCCGTTTACGCCCATTTCTGTACCTATTACTGAGTGATCCACTAGCGGAGAATCGCTCAATAGTATATTGCACAGATCGGCGTGAACATTTCACAGTTTTAGAAATCTCTACTTGTGATTTCCCTTGCTCATGCAGAAGCTGTATCTGCACACATTGTTCTAAACTTACCTCTTTTTGTTTCGGCATATTGCAATAATATCACTAAATTTTCAACTAGATCACTGTATGTGTAAACAATGAGCAAAAGTAGCGACTGATGAATAAATACAAAATGGAAAAATAACAAATTTTATTGCGCCAGGTGGTTTATTGCAACTGCGGTGTGAGCCATTGTTTTTAACCCTTTTTAGATGTCTACAAAACAATCAATAAACAATTGGGGTTGTTTTCTGCTATACTTATCGTGTATGGCCGAAATTTATAGGGCGCTCAATACTTTTGGCCAAGGCTGTATGTTAAGACTTAATGTATTGACATTTCGCCATAAGTATGGAATGACCGGCAATGTGTGTCTGAAATCACTGAACAGTAGAGCACCAGCGAAAAGTCTGGTATTATCGTTCAGATCCTTAATCGTTTTATCCAGAGCTTCAAGTGAATGCTTACGGGCCATAGTGCATTAATCCCAGATAATAATTTTGCATTTTTGCAAAATTTTAGCCATGCCGGAATACTTCTTTATGTTGCACATTGCGTCTGGATTTGTATGAACGTTCAATGGCAACTTTAGTGCTGAATGTACAGTTCGTTCACCATCAAGCAAAATCACTGCAATGCCTGATGAAGCAGAACAGTGAGCAGTTGCTCATTATATGCAACAAAAGTGGTTAAAGAGGTCGCATCGAATTGTTGTTCTTCGAATTGTTGTGCTGAACATCGCTGTTGCGATTAGGCGATGGCATACCGATATGTGGCATATTTGAAATGAGAATGCAAATAACCTCAATCTTTATTAACGCCTCGTTAAATATTTCCGGGGAAAAATCGATATTGGGATCTTGATCAGCGGTCCGAATGCGATGCAGAATTTCGTCTGAAAACTGCAACGGAAAAGATGTCGTCAACAATATGGCGAATAATTTTCGAATTAGATGAGGAGAGGTACCCAGTACTTCATCTGCAAGATTGAGATCCCAACGGTTGTCATCTTACAGCAAATGCAATTCGCAACACGCATCGTGGCACGTGTTGTACAAAATACCATTGACTGTTCGCAAGTATTGGGAAAGACGTCGATCCAGGAACATCTAACCAACAACAAACGCATTCGCGTTGCTCCTTGGACTGTCAATTGATCTTCTGCCATTCTATTTAACCGACGGGTGTGGACTATTTGTGAATTCCGTGTACGTCGTAAGACGTGGCATTGAATAAAATAAAATTTCGTGGAACCCGATCGCAGTGGCACATAATGGGTCCAATTATGAATCTAAACCATGCAGGCAATCTAAACCACCTCAAATTCACACAAACAATTTCATGAAAATTGGTCGAGCCGTTTATGAGGAGTTCAGTGACATGCACACGTACAGAAGAATTATATATATAAAGATTGAGGTGGTGGGTGGTGGGGGTGATATACGGGACTTATATGTTCTGATATGCGAAAAACCTTAAAAAAATAAAAATAAAAATTCGTCAAAAAATAAAAAATCCTAGAACCCGATCGCAACGCCACCTACCGTACCCAATGGTAAATCTAAACCATCCAGGGATCCACACAAATACACACAAAAAGTTTCATGAAAATCGGTCCAGCAATTTATGAGGAGCGCAGTAGCTCTCAGACGTACAGAAAAATTACATATAAAGGGTTTTTCAATTTGGGCGGGTCGATGTTGAAATGGAATAAAGCAAGCTGTGTGGGAGGTATTAACGAAATTTTTGTTTGAAAGGCTCATGTATGCCATTATTCATGGAATATAAAATCTTTCAAATGTTCACCGTGGCTTCTCACGATAGCACGGGTCCGAGTAGTCCAATTTTCAATGACTCTGACGCATACATAGATTGGTATCTATCGTATTGGTTATGTTGGCTTTAAGGGCATCGGTCGTTTGCGGCTTATTGGCATAAACCTGCAACTAGAGGAAACCTCGTTCCTATCGTTCATGCAGAATGTCCATCGTTGCGTCTGCTGTGTGGTACGTAGCCCCGTCCTGCTAGGAACACATATCGTCTACCTCCATATTGTTCAATTTGGGCCAAAAGAAATCGATTAGCATCATTCTGTAGCATTTGCCGTTGATGGTGATGGCCTCACTAACGTAATTTTCAAAAACGGCCCAACCACCCCCGCCGCCCCCCTAAAATCCGCATCAAACCGTAACTTTTTGTGGATGTATTGCTAGTTAGTGAACCTCGTATGGGTTGGCATCGTCCCATATATGGCAAATTCATCGCCTCGTCGCTAAAAATGATTTTTCGGGCAAAATTGGGGTCCTCTTACAAACGCACTGAAGCCCAGTCGAGAAAAGCCGAGTTCTTATGCACGGCGAGGAATTGACTGCCTCGGCTTCTCTCGCACACTTTCACGGACCGCGGCAATGTTCTCAGCGGATCTGGCGTTCGTTTGACGTACAAGTGTTGCCTAATTGTTTACCGAACTTAGGTAATTTGTCATGATGATTTGCCATCAGTGACTGAAAAAAAACACCATGTTGGACAGACGCCATCAAAACAACAAGGCCGCCACAGGCTGGGAACATCGGCCCGACCAAATTGAAAACCCCTTTATAAAGATAAATACAATTACACAAATAAATTAGCGGTTGCTCAATATGTATTTTGAACATTTTATGTTGCATCAAATATTTTAAACGATTTTTACTTATTTCACATGTTATAACAAGATAAAAACTCAGCTCCGCCTTTTTAGAATCATGAATTAGAGCCAAACTAAATTGTAAACGTTAACACTAAAAAATCGCGCGAAGTTCGCTACGGAAATGTTGTATAAGGTAGCAGAAAATTTCCAACAGAAAAAATGTGTTTTTGCTATTCACCGCTAGAGGCATCACTATCACAAATAGGAAATTTTTTCTACTGATATTTTTTGAAACCAGCAGAAATGTATGCTGTATAAGATAGGAGAAATTTAACAGCGGAAAATAAGGGATTGCGCTACTAGCCGCAAGTGACAGCACTATCACAAAAGTGAGTATCTTGTGTTTGGTATAATCGCCAGCAGAAATTAAAAAAATAAAAATGTTTGTGACAGTGCTGCCACTTGCGGCGAGTAGCGTAATCCCTTATTCGCCGCTGTCATATTTCCGCTAGCTTATACAGCATCTTGAATTATCAAACTCGATCTAATGGATTTTAGCTTCCAATTAAATTGACAACTATGAATTTTGAAGCCAATAGAGATCAGTTAAAACTATATATTACTCTATGTGGGCACCGATTAACTGTGCAAGTACTCTTACAAAATCCAATTATGCAAAATATGCTCATACCGCAATATAACCGATTACTATTTGATTAGCGATGTCTATCATGTTTTTTTATTCGCATACATTACTTTCGATTACTCAACTATGTAAAACTACATACTTCTATTGCATCCGATCAATCGATATACATAAACTCATTTTTATGGTCTCCATGAAACCGCGATCGAGCTCAGTCATAAATTAATATCTTATTAAAAAAATACACTTGATTTAATGTTATTTTGTTGTTGCACATGAATCTAAGATGTGAATGTATCTTTTTCTTTGTAAAGTGACATTTTCAATAAATCAATGCATTAGTTGACATATTTATAATAATCATAATGCTCGAGGTTACATACTAATAATGAAAAAAGCTATTGTTGGTCCGGGGGTGTTTTAAAATTTTACCACATATTTAACTTATTTTTTGTTCCATTCCTATCAGTATTGGAGACGAGTCGCATTTCACCCTTGCACCAAAGGAAGCTATTTTTACCTTAATAAATTAAGCTAAGATGTCTTTTTATATAATTTGCAATCTATTCGTGAACTTGTCTAAATACAATGAAAGAGCGATGATAATTCGATCGTCTACCATCAATGACAGCCGTTTCCGCATTTCCAATCACACTCCCCATTCTGCTTAAACCCGTCCGAATAAGTGAATACATTAACAATCTGCCCAATTATTTCTAACCAGAATAATTCTGATTCCAACAACGAATATTAATTAAAATATATTTACCAAATCAAATATACGAAGCTCTTACATTTAACCCTTTCGCGGACATGTCGGCATATGTCGCCAAATCCAATTCTCTAAATAATGTAATATGTCAATCAGTGTTCACGTAAATAATTGTATTAATTAAGCGAAATTGTTTACGTTACATGGCGTAACAAATGTAAAAAATGTAATTAATTAACGACATCTGCATCAAAATAATTAAATTAGTAAAATAATATAAAAGTACCTTATCTAGCCGATAATACAACCATTACATGCAACAACATCTATTGAAATTTTGACATTTGAATTTTAAAATTTATTGTTGGCAAAATATTTTTTTTTGTTTCTAATTTCCTTTGCAGTATACCAATACTCATGAATCCGAGTTTTTCGAATCCTTTTAAATTCATGTATTTCACTCAATCTACCTGATGAATTCAACCAAATGTGTCACATGCAAAAATTTACGATACTAAAATATTATTTATTTAAAGTAACAGTGCATCGAAATTCTAAAATAACTATTCCACCGTCCACTTAACAATTATTTGGCGCTTCCCGAAATGCAATCAAATTTGTATAAACTCCCTGAGAAACCTGGGCTATTAATAATATATTTCTTCCTTTGAATCATAGATGGATCTGCTATCATTGTGTTTTTCCTTATCCAAATAGCAAGTGAATTACGCTTTTAAGTAATTTAGTATGCAACATTATTGAAAAGTGCATTAATATTTATTAAAAATGTTGATACCAATGAATATTTATGTAATAATTTATACATTTAATTATACAATTAGCAGGCCCACAAAATAATCTATAATATATTAATTTAAAAATTTCAATAGATGTAGCTGTTTGTAATGGTTGTATTATCTACTACAAAATAAGTATTTTCTTGTAGATGTCGCTAATTTATTAATTTTTTACATATATTACAATTTTTTACCGTAATTAATCATTATTTACATTATTTACACTGATGACAATGGTTAATATGGTAACAATCATCGTGTATTGAATGAGACGATATTGATCATCAAGCAACGAATGACGAAGCACAAGAACGACTTCGAAAACTTTTTGATGACGTAGATTCAGCAAAATCATCGGTAGAGGATCCCTTTAGTAGTGACGAAGATGACCCGGATCACCAAACTGAAAAATCTTCAGTTGTTAATGACCACAGCGCCCAAGATAATGATTTACATTCTATTGAAGATAGGTTTGAATATGAAGATGAAGAATGTTTAATCCATAAATTAAAAATTCATCAAACCAAGTACCACTAGAGAATAAATGTGACTGTGTTTCCAACATAGAGGTAGCATATACAAGCGCATGATGAGATTTTGAAAAATTGATCGACCTGAAATGCTAAAACTTTTGGGATTATGCCTGCTTCAATGATAAATACGAGTACCACAGGTTCGTAAATTAAGCTTTGGAGTGCGCTTTGAATAACATTTGTAAAACTGTCCGATTCGTCTTGCTATGTGCTAAAAATAGAACTGTATGAAAGAAAACAAGCAGAGCCAATAAAAGGATCTAAAATTGAGACCTTGGTGCATCGAATCTTACAGCCATATAAAGGAAGGGGTCACCATTTGTATATAATCAACTATATCAAATGATTTCTTACTCCAGAAAACACACACAACAGACACATTGAGAAGGGTCGGTAAAATAAAAAACACAATGTCACAATATTCGGTTATACCTAGTGCCTACTTTCCAGAGTGAATTATGTTTAGGGATTTACTTCTGGACTACTTTTAATATTGCTCCGCAACTCTAAGGTAGTTTAGTATATACGAAATACTGAGTCTTTCGATAAACAAGTATTGTCGACATCTAAACAAAAGTAATTTGACCGAATAGTCGCAGACTATCCTTCTTTTGAAAGACATGGTCACACCGAATACATGATGAAGATTGCCCCCATCAAAAGAATTAGATCGGATGCTTGAAATGAATGTTATTGAAGAAAGCACAGGTCCTCCCCTATTGTTCTAATACGTAAGCCCAACAAGATCAGACTGTGTATAGATTCGTGTAAGATCTATGTTGTGACGAAGAAAGATGCGTATCAGCTCCAGTTAATCAACGGTATCCTTGGTCGCCTGAACGACACTACCATATTTTCCACCATTAACCTTAAACACGCATTCTGGCAAATACCCCTGAACAAAGAGTCTCAAGGCAGAAAGGCCTTTACGGTCCTGGACGCCGCTTTACCACTTTCGTATCATGCCGATGAATAAAGTAGAGTGACTGGTTGATAACGTCGTTCTCTGTCAAGGAACATCTTGCTATTATTATTAAAAAAATTAAATCACGCACAATCTAACTACTCAACTACCGAACTAGAGTGCTTAACCACTGCCCTTTCGATAAAAAATTCCATCCATATATCGAAGGACATCAGATTAGCTCGCTGGGGCTTTAAGCTTCAAGCAAATTGAACACCAGCGAGGCTCTCAGAACGTTGTACCAGACACTAGATCACGAGCGTATGTCGAATTTATTACCACTCTTCCAGAGTGGAAATTGTACGAACCCTTAGCTGCGCATGGAGGAATGGCTAAAACTATCGAGCGGTTACGCCATCTATGTTACTGGCCAGGTATACGCAAGCAGATATGAACTGTTCCGTTTGTAAGAACAGAAACCTCTCCAAATGATTTTCTCCCAAAGGTCCTAGGAAAAAATTTACATTGATCTGATGGGACCATACCCTCGACCTCGCAACGGAAGCACATACATATTAGTATTTCTGGATCAATTTACGAAGCTCGGGCTCTTAAAATCTCTTACTAACAATACCACTAGCAAAAAAAATGTTTCTTGTTTTTGAAACGAAGTATGCATGTTGTTCGGGTCCCTGAAAAAATATCCTCGGATAACGGATCACAATTTTTCAGTAAGCCCGACCAACAACTTAAGCGAATTTAATATTTGACACTGTAAAGCTTCCGTATACTCGCCCCAAGCGAATGCATCAAACTGCATTGAATTAGACCATAAAAGTTGGTATCACTACTTACCAGAAGTAGCATGCGCGCTCAGAACTGCCAATGGAAAGTCTTATCAAATTATGCGGGATGTGAATTCATTAAATGAACACGTTGAATAATTAGCTATGGTGGGTAGACTCGCGAAGCGGGATAAAGAAGCTTATGATAAATATTAACGGTCGTAGAATCTTCGAACAAGACTGATTACTTACCAAAACGTACAACAAGTTATCTCCCAAATTCGCTAAGGCCGTTATCATGGAAATGGTTGGTAAAGTGCTCTATAAGTGTAAAGGTGATACGGGAAAGATTTTGGGAAACATTCACACGAAAGATTTAAAATCTTAATGGAAGAAACTGAGCATCGTCCTCTGTAAAACCCGAGTGACGAATCTGCTGTGTAATTATTGCGCGATACATGCTGCTCAAATGTTATAAAAGCAATTGACCGTCTGGGTTAATATAATTTGATTGTGGTTGGATATTGGAGATCATGTTAAAAAAAAGATCATGTTAGAAAAAAAAAATTGTGTTGATGGACTAACGGAGGACAATATTTTCTTGATCGATTTGAATCTAATTGGAAGAATCGCGTGGAAACTTATAAAAAGAGACTGTTTGGCCCAGGGGACGGACCCTCGGATTCAAGCGTGTCACTTATTTCATATAATCCCTTTCCTAAACTCACTCTCGTGAAAACATTTAAAAAATGATATTTTAGAAAAAATTTGAACCAGAGCTCCTAGACCCCGAGGTCCAACCCCTTCAAAAATATCGTAAGGTTAGTACTGGACATGAAACTTATAAATGATAAAAAATTCATGGCGAGCAGTTGAGCGGCTGAATCGCCCTTTCGGATCAAACAGATATTTTTGGGGAAAAATTTTATGGGACCACCTAGACCTAGGGGCCCAACCCATTCAAAAAACGTACTAAAGCCTGCTCATTTTGATATAAAACACCTATGCAAAATTAGAATCCGATTGGATGAGTGGTATGCAAGGTTATAACAAGGGCCCATTGATCCAGAGGAAGGACCCTAAACTCATTTCCGTGGAAAAATTTATTTTAGGAAAAATTGTTAGGCAATTAAAGATACTTGTGAAAAAACTAAAAACCCCAAAACTATTTTTTGTTGTTTTCTCTGGCTTGTTATGATTGAAAATTTTACAAGGTTATACTCAACTAACCATTCAGGTGCTAGCCAGTTTTAGTTAAAGTTTGAGTCGGTCGATGGTAATTTTGGCGTGTCGTCCGTTCAGATCCAAAGTGTATAATTTTTCTGTGCGAAACGATAACCAAATAGGGTCTAGTATATGGTGATTGCAGCGATCTGCGTATTGCGTCAGTCCGTAAGGAAACGTGCGAGAAAGTCAGTAGATCTTTACTAATGAAAATTTCGTCCGTAGTATGTCGAGAAGCCTGTCTCGAATTGCATCAAAGTGTTGTGTTAAGTCCGTAATAAAGTCTGATTGTAAAATTTGATCGTTCGTAGTATCGAAAAATGTTCCAGGAACTCGAGTCGTACATCCGTCAACAAGTTCGGATGGAGTAGTTTTTGGTGCGTCACTATAAGTCGTTCGTAGTCTTAGTAAGATTGAAGGACGAAAACTTGCCCACGACACGATGCCATCTCTCAATCATGTCATTACATTTTGGGTTGTAACTAGTTGTTCTCCCGCGCTGAAACCCTTGTAAGTTAGCCAGTTCGTGAAAAGGTTGTGACTCAAGTCAGTAGATCTTTACTAATGAAAATTTCGTCCGTAGTATGTCGAGAAGCCTGTCTCGAATTGCATCAAAGTGTCGTGTTAAGTCCTTAATAAAGTCTGATTGTAAAATTTGATCGTTCGTAGTATCGAAAAATGTTCCAGGAACTCGAGTCGTACATCCGTCAACAAGTTCGGATGGAGTAGTTTTTGGTGCGTCACTATAAGTCGTTCGTAGTCTTAGTAAGATTGAAGGACGAAAACTTGCCCACGACACGATGCCATCTCTCAATCATGCCATTACATTTTGGGTTGTAACTAGTTGTTCTCCCGCGCTGAAACCCGTGTAAGTTAGCCAGTTCGTGAAAAGGTTGTGACTCGAATTGCATGCCTTGATCCGTGACGATGAACTCTGGAACACCAAAGGGAGCTATCTAATGCGAGTAGACAGCGAAAGCGACGGTTGTACCAGTTATATCCGGAACTGGAACCGGCTCGGGTATCTATCAATCAATGTGACTCAATACGTGCCGAATAATCGAAAAACATTGAGAAGTTAATTTATGAATTCTAAGCGGAGATTTTGTGTGTCAAGAGACTATAGCCTTTGGCAAGCTACACAACTTTGAACCATCTTCTGGACGTCTTTTTTAATTGATGACCAGATGACATTCTGAGTAAAAAGTTGATAGAAGCTTTCACGCCAGGAAAACTTGTTTTCGGAAATGTATAGGGGAATGAACCGCCTGGGTGTAGTAGTAGAAATATCGAAATATATTATTTTTTTCGAACTGAAAGAAACGGAAAATTTCTCGAATTGGAGAACAGAGTTACTCCTTAAAATTTCTTGAAGTTCTTCGTCATTGGTCTGAGCATCTGCGATGATAGCATAATCAATACTTTCGGGAATAGAAATTTGATTAATACGTGAAAGATCATCTGCAACAAAGTTATCCAGTCCAGAGATGTGCTGAATATCAGTCGTGAGAGGAGATGATTTCTCGGGTTTCTGATTAAAAGCGTGACAAGTGGTTTATGATCGGTGTAAAGCGTGAATATACGACCTTCGAGAAGATGTCGAAATTATTTGATCACGAACAAACCGCGAGAAGTTCACGATCATAAGCTCTGTATCTTTTTCGCGTATCACTGAGATGTACTGAAAAGAAACCGAGCGGTTGCCAAGTGTCTGATATGAACTGCTGAATAACTGCTCCGATCGTCGTACCAGAAACATCAACCATGATGGCCAGAGCATCTGTAGCATCTGTAAGTTTAATTTTACAGTTATCGAATGCTTCGATAGCTTCAGTTGACCGTTGTATTGGAACTCGACTGATCTTAGTGTAACCTTTTAGGTAGTCGTTCAACAATTTCTAGTCAGCAGCAGCACCTGGAATCAAGCGTCGATAAAAGTTTATCATGCCTAAAAAGCGTTTCAGTTGTTTAATAGTCTGTGGTCGTTCGTAATTTTTGATGACTTGAACCCGTTCATGCGACGGTAATATACCTTGTCCAGTTACCAAACGGCCTAAAAAGATAATTTCGGTTTTGGCGAAAACGCATTTGTCCATGTTTTTCTAATTTAGTAAAAATAATTTTAATATGTTCGAGATGTTCGTCATAATTTCGAGAGGCAATGAGCACGTCGACCAAATATACAAAACAGTTAAGTTCGCGTAGTGCTGAATGCATAAAACGTCGGAACGACTGTGCTGCATTCCTAAGGCCGAAAGTCATTCTACAAAATGGACAAGGTCTATCGTTGTGAATATAGTGCAGCCCTCGAGTTGTTATGTGAGATGTGTTGGAGATGTGGAATCGGATACCTGTCTGGAATCATGACTTTATTTAGTGCTGGAAAGTCTCCACACGGTCTCTACTTTACATTATTTTTAGCTACTAAGTGTAATGGGCTGGACCAAGGACTTCTACTAGGTCTACAAATCCCGAGTTTCATCATGTTTTCGAATTTTGTGCTCGCAATGATGAACTTGTCCGGTGCTAGTCGTCGTGGTTTGCATGCAACCGATGGTCCATACGTTTCAATTTTGTGACTCACGTTACGTTTTGTATTGTCAATGTTACTGTTGCCTTGAAGCCATTTTAATGTTGCCTTGAGTTAAAATTTTTGAAATCAAGTTGAAAACTCCCGTATCCGTTGCTGAGCTGTCTATCAACTAGCAACCCAGTTTTCGTCAAAAAATCCGCACCGATGATAGGCATCGACACGTCAACAACGATGAACTCCCAGGAGAATTTACGGCACAGTCCGATGTTAAGTCTTAATAATTTAGTCCCGTACACGTTTACCGAAGAACCGTTTGCTGCAAACCACCTGAAGAATGATGAATCGACCCTAGGATTCCGAACAAATCGAGCTGGCAAGACTGAGACATCCGCACCTGTATCTATTAAAAAATGTGTCTGTAGAAAAATTCCGTAGATTAAAAGGCGGTTAGTGTTAGTTACGTCATTGCACACCGCCAATTCACTATTTATTTGTTTGGAACATTGTTACCGGCTAAGTTATTTGATATACAAATTTACAATTTGGTTTACATTTAAACGCCTTTGAGCCGAAATGATGATGATAGAAACAGATGAAATTATTTTAGGCTAAAATAATAAAATGGATTGAAGAAATTCCGAGAATTTGGCGGAATTTTCGCTGGATTGTTTACTTTTCGAGTTTGATCGAAAATTTTGATTAAAGATTTCCGAAAAAAGTTTTTTTTCCAACGAAAAACTTGAATTTGGATTAGTAGACCAGGAGGCAGAAGTCTCAATAGAATTTATTTGTGCTTGAGCCATAGTTGCATGCACGTTGTCAGCCGGGTCTGCCGGGACTGACAGAGGGGCGTCGTTCTCAAATGGTGTGAGCACCATAATGTGTTAATTAGGACATGAAAAGCGAACTACGGGAGACTTGGGAGTGATTTGGCTTCAGAACTGGCATATTTTTGATTTAGTTTTAGAACAATTTGAGCATGCTCCTGGACCAATGGGGCTCTTGCCGGCGGTAACAATTTGCAAGAACCAGATACACCCGGATTTATAAATGCAAGATTGAATTACTAATTTTAGAAAATCTTAAATGTTACACAAGAAGTATACATAAGACATATAGGTGCTGTGATGAATATGAGGTAATTTGCTTTTTTACAAAAACAGAACAAAAAAAATTTAATTTCGCGTGCGCAATTTCAATAAAAGGTGTGTAAAATTGTTTGTATTTCGATTAATCGCGGTATTTCATCGAGTCGAACAAATCTGGTTTATTTAAATAAAACATTTGGTTTAGTGAAAGATTATTAGATTCAGATACGACTTTAATGAAATCGTGTTCAAACTCATATACACACACACGCACACAATAAAGGTAAATTATCAAGAACACATCTTGACAAGCGCGCATACAAATTGTAATTCGATACATAAATTTCTGATTCTTAACGCGTTATGCTATTGCAAAAAATTTACGAAGGAAAACCAACATAAAATCTAGGTTTCATGTGTGTGATATATACGTAAGTACTTCACACAAGAGATTGGGTTTTTTAGATCATATGTCGCCTGCAAAGCTAACATGTACGCTATGTCGCTATGTAATACAAAGTTGCATAACTTGATTTTCGATTATTTACAAAACTAAAAATTTCGTAAACTAAATACTTACGAGTATATATAGTTACGAATGTGACTTTCGAAATCCACCCTTAAGTCCACTATGCACAAAAACAAAATACTTTTCTTGAACTCATATTGATTTGCATACTTCTAAAACCAAACAAAACAATAAGTTTGAAACTTTAATCTTTTAATAATCGTCTTCATCGTCATTCCGCAACTTAAACTGATTATTTTACAATTCAATTAACTTTTGGTCGTTTGTTCGAGGTTCCTGAAGCCGTGATTCTCGAATAAAAAGAATAATAAATTTTAAAACTTTTTGTCGTTTGTCCCAATGATCTTATGTTATTGAGCACAGCAAAATTGATTTGCTCCACGATAGCTAAATAAAAAATCGCTGCTGAAACCAAAAAAATATATAAAAATGTTGGTTATGGGATATTCAATGGTTTTACTCCCCGGCATCTTTAAAATAATTTAAGTGTTTGATTGACGAGAAATTCGATAAAATTCTTTGTTGTTTGTTTGGTTTGGGAACGCGCGCTTCTAGGAATGTTATACTCGCATTATACTAAAAAAAAATACAATAAAAAGTTTGACTTGTTGGAATTTAATTGAATTTGAAATTTCTGGGGGGAGAATTTGATTGGTTTTTTATTTTATTTTATTTTTTTGGTAATCCATATTAAAGTTTGGTCTGGGTGGTGTCTGAGATTATAAATGAAACTTATTTATTATTTTAAAGCAAAATTGCTGAGCTTACTGCGAATTAAAGAGATTTTATTTCTATTTCGCTTTCATTTCATCTTTTCTTTTATTTGGAATTTGTTTGTGTGGCATTTGTTCAAAATAAAAAGTTTGGTTGAAAAAATTTCTTAATTGGGAAATTTCTCGTACCGTTATGTCAATTTTTGTTACATATTTCCTACATAAAATATACCGGCAAGTTTTTATGTTGCTATCGAGTTTTCACTGAATGAAGTTATCTCATTAGTATATCCCACAAAACAAAAAATTCTCTTCAGGCAACACTATTCAATAAGAAACCCATTTGCTCTTAGGTGAAATTAGCGTAGCCCACAATTTGTTTAAATCGAATCTGTATAAATAGTAATTTGTAAAGTTTGGCCAGCCCTCACCGTAGCATAGCATGTTACAGTTGTGGAAAGGTCGCTCACAAGAAGACGGTGTATGGAGGCTATCAACTGGTATCGATGGGTGGCCGCTGAAAAAGGTGATGTCGATAATATGGACCCCATGATGAACAATTATCGGATTGGACCCACCTCAGGATTTGAAGTTTCTTCATATAAGTAAATACGAGTAGTCCAGTAAAACACAAACAGGAGTGGTTGGTTACAGGATTTGTTGCTGACTGTGAACCGAATCTGTAACGCTGAAAGCAGGTGATTGGAAGTTAACTTAGAGGATGACGCAACGCTCATCAACCTTTTAAGAGGTGCTCCGATTAGACAATTCAAGTTAGAAAAAAGGGCCGCATTGGTAAAGCTGGAGAAATTAACAATTTTCAACTATTACTTCTCACCCAACAGACCGTTGGAAGAACTCGCTCAAACACTAAATGACATAATTTTAACTTTAAATCACCTGAAAGGTGTGGAGCGATATTAGACCACAGGGGGCAGCAAGTTGCTTAATCTCCCATTTTAAAAAGAGATAACCATGGATCCTTGTTGGACGTAACTTTTGGCTCAAAAGGGACCCTAAGTAACCTAAGAAACTAGGAGATTAGCGAGACCGAAACTTTCAGTGATCGTCGTTGCATCACGTTTGAAGTTGATACCGTCGATATAAGGGTTCAAAATTAGCTGACGACTTAGTGGTTTAAGGGTTGGTAGTTCGGGAATTGGATACCTTAGCTCTGCAATTCATCGGTACGTATTAGCAACTAACGCTACCACAAGTACTTTATTTCTGCGTCAACAAAAGAATCAGAGTGGTATACTGGTGGAACGCAGATATTGCAGAACTCCTTAGGGTTTGCACCTATGCTAGAAAGCAAGAACAAATAGAGAATAGACGCACTCTTGGGCAAGCGGATCACTCTTTTGCTCAACACTTAGCACGGACTAAGGTTACTAGAAGGAAAGCGATTGGGTGCCTTAAAGCCACTAGCTGGATGGATCATGTTCCGGGATTATAAGAGACGTACAGGCCAACCCTAATGCCGATCATAGGTAGGTATTGCACATTTCTGGAGCAAGCGTCTGTTTGATATTATTTTTGCGCTTCATCGCGCCAGCGCTGACGCTTGTTGTCTTTACCAAAGCGATGACGAAGGCAGACAATTGCATTCTGTCGCTGTGTCACTGGTTCGGCTTATTCCTTAAAAAAACACAACCCTATATATTTCGGAATATGCTTAATGGATTCGTATACGTATTGACGGTTAATTTTTTCAAATCTTTACGGTAAATTTTAATGAAGTAACTAAAAATTTATTTGTAAATTTTCTCAGTCCAAAGATAAATAAATTGATTAGTGATAAATGCGATTTAAGGCGTAAATTCACTCAAACATCTGGATCACTAAGTGAGCTCCATGATAAATTTATGAAACTTGTTGATTAAGTAGGTGCAACAAGAGCGTGTGCGGCAAAAACTAAGTAAAAATAAAATTACGACTTTTTTTGTTTTTATTATGAAAGTTTATTGTATTTTCTTTGACGCTACCAACTAATACATAGTAAAGTCACCATTACTGCTAATAATTGTCTGGCACCTTTTGTCCATACTCTCATCAAAATTCTCTGCATACTGTGGTGACAAATTTTTCCATATCTCTCGGACGACTCGCCTTAGACCGCCCAAATTTATTATGCGGTACATTTTCACCTTAATCTTCATGAGTGCCCATAAATTTCGATCGGATTTGCATCAGATGACTGAGATGACCAATGGCATCTGGTGACTGTGATGCCCTTTTGAGTTTAAATTCCAATCAGAGGATGCTACGGTGTTTTGGATCGTTGTCTTTTTGCAAGATCCAATTAGAGTTCCCCACTCCAAATCATTTACGGACAGATGGTAACAAACCTCGTGAATAAATTTTATTCATGAAAAGTGTGTTTAGGTTCGGTGTGGAAACGATTAATTTACCAGAACCTTGTTTGGTGAAGTATCCCCATTCATGGAGCTTGGGCGGGTGCTTCACAGTTCGGACAATCGATTTTTTTGCTTAGTTAACCAAACACACCTTTTAATATTGAAGGAACTCTAAAAGGATGACTCATTGGTAAACACAACATTCGCCTAGTCTTTGTTTATATCTTCAGTCTCCCACTGTAGTCGCTTTTCAACGTGTTTTTGTGTTAGCAGTGGTTTGATCAAAGTATTTCGATATGCTTAATCACGTTTCACGTGTAAGCGAGGAATTTTCATCAAATAACTGTATGATGGCGTCATCGTTGGCAAATTGTCTATATTTGTATACATTGAATAATGTGCAATCCTCTTTTGTACAAATGTTTTCGCCTTTTTTATATATTTGGCTGCACTTGCAACCGAGATTTTTGGCCCTTTCGGATGTACACCGCTTCAAATCGATTTTTATAAATTACACTCATTTCTTTCATGTATGTAGCGTTAGCGGTTAAAACAGTGGCAATTAAACTAATTTTTGTTTTAGAAAGTCAAATAGGAATCAATAGAAAACCGGTTTAAGCCCCGCCCATATTTGTTCCTATATTTTTAAGTACACTTAAGGCGTACACGCTCTTGGTGCTCATGTAAAATGGGGATAATGCTATTTGATTTAAAAAACAAATTGTCTGTTACTTTAATTAAATTAAATATTATTTAATTATTTATTTGAGTTCAAGTTTTTTGCATTACATGACGAAATCTAAAATTTAATTTGACGCTGCATGGTACTCAAATTATCGAAAACGATGTTTAGTAAAAATCAGTTTTTGGTCATAAAATATTAACAATTGACCTAATTCTTCCTTTAGCATGAACTTAGATGTATAATCGAGGGATTAATACATGATTCTCAAGATTAGTCTTGAAATGACCAAGAAAATGTAAAATTTAGCTTATCGATCGAAAAATTACGTCAAGCGACAAGTTTATTTGTTTTTACGCCGCAATGACGTTTATTTTTTGGAAAATTTACTGTCGCTAGATGGCAAATTACGAAATGAAAACACTTTTCCAAGATAAGTGGTTATTAATTTATTATAATGTGCAATGTTTAGATCAGCGATAATGAAAAATAATAAATTTGTTAATTAATTTTCCACATATAAACGTAATCCCTCGACCTGCGCGGTTTCTGACCGCGCGGATTCGGAGTTGCGGGATTTTGTTTTTACCAATCAAATTTCGCATTGCGCGGTAAAAGTTTCGCAGCAGCGCGTACATATTTCGTCATTTCTCTTTTTTTATTTTTTGGTACTATTTTTCGTGCAATATACACATAAAATTTGGTGATTATAACTAAAACTAGCTTATTAAAGCAATAGAAAATGGCAAAAATTGTATTAGCTAGGAGACATAATATAAATGAATCAAGCATAAGAAGAATAAAATTAAATGCTGAGAAAATTAAAAGTTCAGATGCCTGTTCTACACCATTATCTTCAAAAACCACAAAAAAAATCGAAATTATGTAACAGAGAACACTGAAAAATTGCTAAGCTTGTGGATAGAAGACCAAAATAAAAAAAGAATGGCAATTAGTTCAGGCATTATTCGTGGTAAAGCCTTATCAATTTTTGATCATTTGAAAAAGGAAGAGCAGTCTTCCTCCAATTCTGGGAGCTTCAATTCTCAGCCAGTAAAGGTTGGTTTGAAAGGTTTAAAAGACGGCAAAACTTACACAATATAAAATTAACGGAGGAAGCGGCTTGTGCTGATACGGAAGCGGTTTCTGCATTTCCAAAATTTGTGAAAGGTCTAATAGAAAGTGGTGAATATCTATCAAAGCAAGTTTTCCATGCTGACAAGACTGGCCTAATTTGGAAACGGATGCCGAGTAGAAACCTGCTCATGGTTTCAAGGTTGTAAAAGACAGATTATCACTCTTGTTATGTGGAAATGCCGCTGGGGATTATTACTTTTGTGTAGAAGCTGAGAAATATTGCAAAAGAGAAAACATTGCCTTCAAGATATTGCTCATTCTTGACAATGCACCAAGTTATCCAGCACATTTGGCTGATTTACATCCAAATGTTAAGTTAATATTTCTTCCCCTGAACACGATCTCGTTAATTCAACCCATGGACCAAGGTGTTTTTGCTGCATTTAAACTACATTATCTTATAAGAACGTTTATCCAACTAATAGAAGCTACAGATGGACCATATAAACCCTCAATTCGTGAATTTTGGCAAAAATACAACATTTTAGACGCCGTACAAAATATTAAATTTGGTTGGGATGACGTAAAAACACAACTATGAAATGGGAATGGGTAAAAAAAATTGGTGGTGAAGGATTTGATGAAATAGGTTCAGAAAATATTTCTGAAGTTATTGAATGCGCTCAAAAAGATCTTTCTGTTGAAGAAATGGTAACGTATTTCGCAGATAATAATGTCGCAGATAATAATAGCAAAGCGCTGGCAGAATTTTTGAAAATTGGCAATCAACTTGGTGAAGAAGCCGTTAACTTAGACCCTGATTTGGACGACGTGCTTAAATATTCCGCAGACGCGGAAATATCAAATTCATCAGAAGACAGCAGTGAAAATGAAACGATGTAAAAAGTTTTTGTTTTACATATGTATTTTTATAAATGAATTTATAATTTTTCTTTATTTTTTGTTTATGTTTAACTTTTATTTACTAGTCACTGAATAAAGGCTTTATTTAAACTATGTACTTAATTAAAATTAAATTATGAGAAATTTAGGATTTGGAACATATCATCCAAATTTAATACCAAAGTGGATTCACAGTGCGCGATTTTTGTTAGCGCGCTGTATTTTTAGAACGTAACTACCGCGCAGATCCAGGGATTACTGTATAAGTAAAGTTTAGTAAACAAATTATACGAAATTATGGTACTCAAACGTATTAAAGAAACGAACCAGTACATACATTTAGGGGCATTAAAATAGAGATACTAAAAAATGAATTTGTATTTCTCAGTATCGTACAGCCTTAAAATCGATTATTTTGTGTATTCGCCTAATTTTCTATATTTCACATACACATATAAACAAGTAACATTGTTTTGCTGGTTTAGGACAAGACGTGAACTTTTTCTTAAGTTTGTCCTAATTTTTAAATTTTTATTATTAGCGCATGATAAATTACGTAGGGCACACATATTATTTCAACGTTAGTCTGATTTTAGCTGTATAATTAAAGCTTGACCAGAGGTTATGGTCTAAGACCGCAAAATCCCGAAAATACTGTGTTTCACATTTTCTAATCACATACTTTAAAATAAATCATTAGAATGACTCGCTCTCGTACACCATACGTATAATTCATTTTGTGTTACACATGTAAGCGGAATTTTAGTTTACCAATCGACCAATCGATAGTGAATTTAATGATCGTGCATATTTCCTATAATCGCGCAATCAAAATTTATTAAATATCATTTCTATCTGACGTGTCCATACATAACAAAACCGAACGATACTTTACAATTCAGGTAGGTACTAGTACTTCATTTATATAGCAATGTAAAGTTATGTTTTTATGATTATATCGCAACTCATAACTAAATACTATTCGTACACGTCGTACAATAAAAATTATGATCATGTAATTATGTTTTTGTTTTTAGTGGTTTTCTTAAGTGAAAATTATATTTACTTTTCTTTTTGCAAATTGTATTGTATTTAATGGCTTCCGCTATTTATAGCCAATAATTTTTTATTATTCCTTTAATAACAATATCAATAATGCTAAATCAATTGTTAATAGTAGCGCGCACTGCGCACCCTAAATGTCATAGTTATTATATCGCGCGGCTAAATTCCTCTATTAAAAAAACGTCGAAAGGTGAATATGGTAGCAGACGTCTAATGTAATTGCTAGCAATCATAATAACTTCCGGGATTGGCTATGATACATCGCGCGCATATGGATTTATACATAATTTTGAAGTGCGGTAGTATAAATTTTTTACTATTCATGATTTTTGTATTATTTCTCGTTTCAGGTAAGGTTACACATCATAATTCGTATGCTGCGCACCAGGTAGGAATTTATTGGTATATTCACGCTCAAATTAGGCATGTAAATTGTTAGCAATTAGCCTATCTGGCGGAGAAAATTATTTTAATGTGAAAACTCGTATTCTTTACGGAAGTAAATTAGTTTTGTTATCTAAAAAAAAACTCGTATTATACCTTTAAGAAACTGGACATGAACCGACCAGTAGAAAATAAACCGGAAATATTATTTTATATATGCACATATGCAAAACACATCTCGTCTTATCTTATTCGCATTCGCATAATACCCGCTCAGATAACATTAAGAAATAAACAATTTTTTATTAATTTTTTTTTTATAAAATGAAAATAATTTAACACCACGATGCGTCGTCTATATGCTCGCGTCGCATCTTGATACTTTAGTGAATGGAAAACAATTTCAACGTTACATAATAAACGCGAAGAAAATTTATTTAAGAATTCATGTAATGGGTGGATTATAAATACCTGGGTACATAAATATGTGATACGACATCGTTCGCGGATAAAACAAGTTGAATGGCAGCAACGATATTCCGCGATAATTGTCATTTACATAATGGATGAGATTTAATTTTTTTTTTGTATTTATGTATATTAAATATTCATTGTATGTGTTTTATATAGCTCATGAACGTGTGTAGATAATTGTTTGTAGCTAATTATTAATTACTTAATATGAATTTAATATAAATCTGGGAGATTATTATTATTACAGTCGGTAAAACATGTATTACCGTAATTATATCATTCTAGGTTGATTACAATTGACAAATACTTACCATAGCCAAAACATTATTTTAGTTAGCTCAGCTATCGCAAATTAATAAATTATGACGCTTTAATGCTATTTTATAACGGTTTAAACCCTTAAATTGTACTCTGTTTGAACCATTTAGAAGAGATGTCCGACCACAAATATTTTAGGACTCAAATGTTTAGTTTTGATGAGAAGCCTGTCAAGTTCTGGTTATCGGATCCCTAATCCAAAATACTTATTTTCCAGAACCACACACAAAATTTTACTTAATAGTACTACATAGGCTGTGTGCCCAACTTAAGGCAAAAGTCAATTGTAGGTAAATTTTTCGGTAAATTCAATTATTTTTCAAAACTTTATAACGGACTGATCAAAAAATCTGTCTTAATGTCCGTTTTTTACCGTAGTAAACGATTTACCTTTAGTTTCGCACACTCGACAACCAATTGTTGTTGTTACGAATTTGTTCTGTCAAACCCGGTTCGTATCATTGGATTGTGAATATCGTTCTAGAATTTTACGGTTACAACACCAATTCTCGTAATTTACACACTTCCGGAATATTCGCGAAAATACTTTGACTCTTGACAATAATTTGCCCACACTTATTTTACCAACACTAAAACACAACAACAAATAATTTCCGTAATTATTTAGTAATTCACTATTTACACCATTCACAGTTTTTAATTGAACCACTATGTTCATTTAACACCACATATTATTTCTCCGCTACTCACTTTCGCTTTTAATCTTTCACGTACCGAATTAAATGACTCACTAACACTCACTTATTGTGTTCGTTGCACTCGTATTTATGTACCGATCGAATATTCTGGACACACATGGATCTGTACAGAAGTAATATTCTCGGATCTGTTCTAGAACAAAACTGTTATAAAATTATATGTAGCACTACTACTTTAATCTAGATGTCACTAATGTCGCAAAAAAATTTAGTTATGTTCTAAACCTTAAACGAGCAATTTCCTCTGAGTAAAGGTCTCACCCACGCTGAATTGCTTGCCTCAAGCCAATAGGCGAGATCATAAGTATATTTTGTGACCCTTGGAGGTGTATAGTAAAAAATTTATGTTCGTTCCTTTGAAATGTACAATGCTTAGTGTTTTGCGGAGCGGTTTGGGGATTGTGCATTTTAAATTAATTCTTCACTGTTAATTATTATAAGTTTATTAACATTTTTATTAATCATTAGATTGCTGGCTATTTCAATTTTATTGTATATTGTGTTTTAAATTCACACAACTAATGGCCTGATTCAGAAAATATAAAAATTTTATAGCTGTAACTTTATAGAAATTGCTTACAAAGAAAAAATACAGTGTTCTAAAAAATGATATTGTTACGAATTTGCCCTGTTAAATCCGGTTCAAATCACTGGAATGTAAATATTGTTTTAGAACTTGTCGGTTAGAACACCAATTCTCTTAATTTAAACACTGTCGTAATATTCGCGAAAAAACCGGAAAATAGATGAAAAAATTTCAAATATTTACAGAATTCTTACTTTTATTTTCGCGTACCAAATATCCCAAATGACTAACTGGCCTGACCCATTGTATTCGTTGCACTCGTATTTATACACCGATCGAATATTCTTGATTCGCTAGGATTTATTCTGTTCGGTTCGGTTCCAGGCTAGTACAATCTGATACACAACAAAACTTTTATAAAACTACATTTAGTGCTACTATTCAACCCCAGATGTCACCAATCTCACAAAAAACTTTGCAATGTTCTGAACCTTAAATGAGCAAAATTTGTTGAATAAATGTCTCGCCAATGATGAATTAATTGTCCATTCAACCAATAGGCGAGATCGTAACATTGCCCCTTTCCTTAGCCTGTTCGTGCCGTTTTTGATCGTGTAACGCAAACCAATTCTACTTCACCTTCGTCTTTGTCCCGATGACATCTAACCTTGCTACTACTCTCCATGGTCCACTCTATATTAACCCTATCTCTGACGACAATTTACTCCATCACTGCTGGTACGCCACGTATCTCTTACCTTCTTGACACCACCTAACACTATCTGCATTATCATCTTTCGGTTAGTCGGCTAACTTTAACCGTATTAATTTTTCATAATATGAAGAGACGAAGGGTTAAAATAATAAATTGATTGACCTCCAAAGTAAAGGTACTCGGTATATGAAATTTTGAAATTTAACAGTTTCACGGATTACGATGAAATTTGGATAAAGATATTGGTGAATTTTAAAGTGAATTTTGGACAAAATTCTAGGATCTGTTCATCAAATTTAGATAAAAATCTGGGTGTCTGAGCATTCTACACGATTAAAATGAATTTTGAGCTTGAGAGAACTCGGTTATTTCTATCTTTTATAAGAAAAGTTATTTTCAGTTTTTGGCTGAACTCCCATTAGTTACTTTCGGTTGTTTGATGATGATTTTTAGTATGTTTACAAGAATTTAGAAATTTTCAAGATTGTTCTGTTGCTTATTTTATTTTTAGTTTATTTAGTTTCACATTAAGTGGACCAGCTTCATCCTCCTATCTAGTTTCCGTGACATCCAAATGTGACAAAACACGAAAATAGACCTACAAAATGAATAATTTTTAATAAATTTGGAAATTCAAATATCTATTTTAGGATAGCCTAGACAAAAAATCCTGAAGAAGATCACCTATCCTTGGATGTATTTTAAGTTAACCTAGATAAACTGCCATCGGTGAAATGAACGTGGGTCGTTTTGAGTGAATCGTTTTCAAGATGAAAAATAGTTAAAATTTCTACTTCCAGTTGAAAATGTAGAAGTTTTAGTCACAATATTTATAGAAAAATTTCTGACCTATTCGAATATATGAAAATGTTCCGTGAACATTTCTGGGACATGCGATATAACCATAAACGAAAAAATATCTCTAGACAAGCTATAAATCATCAGAATTAGATCCCTTTCACCACACTTATACGGTTTTGACTGATCTATCTGACCAAGTAGAGACCCCATGAACATCTATTGGATCGGTGGTATAAAATTTGAGAATTTTATTCAAATTCATGAAACTTCTAAATATCATGTATGGCACTCAATGTTTGAACTTTGTATACGCTGTCCTAAAATACGTTTAAAAATCTATAAACATCTCTAGGAGCGGTAACAGAAAAATTGAGAAATAGATTTAAATCAAAAACCTCAATTGCTTAAAATACACTGGTTAACGATGGGTTTCGATTTATCAGTTCGGTCATACAGATGAGACCCGTGAACATCTCTAGGATCGGAGGTAATAAAGCAGAAACATTGTCCTTCTTTATAATTTAAAAAAATTTAGTAATGTGTACCACAATTTTTTCATGTTTATCCCAAATTCTTAGGAATTTGTTTGATCTTTACGACACTGTTAGGGAAGATTTTTTTTAAAAATCCATGCCATGTTTTCTGCCAAATCGAAGAAGTACGGCTATAGGACCGATTTAAGTTACCATCTGCGCATTGCATAGCTCCATGCCAGCCTATAGTACTGGACATGGAAGATGGGTCGGCCCATGAGTTTTGCACGCCGATAGGGGGTCGTAATTGAGTTCTTTTTGATCACAGACTAATCTGTTGATAAAAATTTTCTTTTGCATCATGCCCCTATCGGGATTCCAACCCGGTACCTCACTATCCAAACGCCATAGATTTAACCACTGTGTCATTTGGTCGGTATTAGGGAAGATTACTTAAAATTATTTCAATTTCACTACAAGACAAATCCAATTAGAATTTTTTCAAATTTAACAGTGTAAATTTTTGGTATGTATTTCACAATCATTTAATTCAAGCTAAAGTGGTCGGGCACAATTAATTTGCTTCACCATGAAACCAGAATGCCTATCTTAGTTCAAACCGCTTTATAGAGGAGGAAGAGAACCAGTTGCCAATTTTAGTGTATCGAATTTATAGATCAATCCCAATTTGCACCGTCTTACATTATGAGAAAGTCCACACTTATCCAAATCCAAGTGAAATCAAATTATGTCTTTCTTAACAACTTCATCATGATGGACCACAATAACAAAATAATTCTCGTAATATTTTTATAAACATAAATAAGAAGAAACTAAATGAACACCGATATTAATTCACTTTTGATTGATTTATTTTTCATATTTAAATTTAATCCAGTTCTTAGACGTATTGGATTTGTTTTTGTTGGTTGTATATCGGAACGAACGAACCACGACCAACGGACGGAGATAATCTTAGTAATTTTCTTCCAATTTTATTAGTTTTTGATTGATTAATTTTTTTTTTCTCGTCCCCTCTGTTGTAAAATATATTGACGTAAACAACATAATACGGTCTCAAGTCTTTAAATAAAAAATATGATCTTAACATTAAGATAATAATTGAAATATCAATATTCGTATTAAGGAATTTGCCTGATTGGGTAATGAACTGCTTAACTTTCCATTTCGTTATATTACAGATATTCTGGGGGATACATGTAATGAAATAAATGCAGATTACAGCATCTGTGTTTCGTATCGTACGTTTATATACAAAATAATCTTTCACCTTTCACTACATCACATACTTTGTATATATATTTACGTCTTGGAGTACTACATGTAAGACAACAAAAAATACTTGGTCAATTAATTAAGCCTAAAAATTTCTTCAAATAATCGAAAGTACGGTCGTTTCTACGCGACCCAAAGAGATTGTTGTACCTGCATACCCCAAAAAATTCTTGGCATTATGCACGGTTTATAGTCGAGCGGTATAACGAATCGGGCATTCACTTAAATTAGACGCGATGCCCATCTATGTATCTTTCAAGTTCATTAAATCGTTGATGTATGGCTTTATAACCGCACATTAAAATATCTAACTAATTAGACCATGCTCGACTAAATTTGACAGGTTTGTTAATTTGTTAAAAATTTATTAACCTTGAAATGTATGTACATACAGTATCTTAAAGCATATAACAGTGCACAGTGAGTAAAGAAATGAAAAAAAAATAATAGAAAAATTATACGATTTGTTAGATGCGAAATTATACGCGGTAATTTCACTTTTAAACGATGTAACCGTAATTCCTGTATCAGATACAGTAATAACAAATGTGATTTGCATGCTGAATACCGATGTGATATGGAAATCTCTATAATCGCGCGCATTTTTAATTCTCCTTTTGGTTTTATAATCGACAATTAAATTCCACTAGCGTTAGACCGAGTAACGTAATAAGGTATTTGTATGGTCGTGGAGTCAATGTTGTGCTAAATGCAAAAAAGTTATGGTAAATAATGCTTTATTGACTGTTTATAATCGTGAAATAATTTAATCAACTTGTGTGCGTTAGTATTTGGTTTTACGTTATGATCATTTCTGGTAAAAGTAGGTGTTGAAGTGTTAACACTAAGCCTGCTGATGAACAACCTGATCTATTTGATCGTAACTATTTGATCGTATCCCAATACGCTCCTATTTCTTTCACCATCGGTTGGTTTGCCTGAAGATAATTTTTTTCCTTTATTAATTACAACTGAGACTGTGCTCATCTAGCAATTTATCTTTCAAATTTACAAATTTTACATTTCTTAAATAATTCTGATTTGTTGGGGTGAAACCCAATGGTTAGTCCCAAAATTAATTAAACCTATTTAAAATATAGTTTTAATTTGGTATGTTTACTAGGTCAAGTGGCCTCGTTCTTTGAAGTCTTCTTTGAACGACAGGGTTACCTATCATATGGCGAATATAGGGGTTTCCATGTTCCTGGACCCTTATTTACTGTTTAGCGGCGTGGTTTTTAATTTCATCTTTGGTGTATTCCATCTGTAAGTCCCTGTGAAGGTCTTCATTTCTTGTGTACCACGCAGCATTGACGATCATTTTGGCGTTTGTTTGCTTAGTACATCCCCAGAGTTGAATACCGTAGGTCCATATCGGCTTCAGTATTTAAGCTCAAAGCCTCTACCTATGAGCCAATACATTTTTCTGAACTTAATATTAAGTTCTTCTTTTTTCTTTTTGACATGCTCTCTCCACTTGAGCTTGGCATCGAGAGTCATGCCCAAATATTTAGCTTTGTTTGCATATGGCACCGATCGTCAGTTAATTACTATCGGTAGATGGGAAGCCTTTTGATATGTAAAGTTAATATGCGTGGATTTTGTCTCATTAAAGATTGATTCTCAAGCGCTTAGTCCAGATACAAACCGCATTGGTAGTCTTCTGGAGTTTGCTCGTGGCATCAGCGATATTACTTCCAATCGCCATGATTGCTGTGTCATCTGCAAAATTGGCAATGTTCCTTCATCTGTTGTTGGAATATCCCTTGTATATAAAAAATACAGGATTGGTCCTAAGACACGCCCCTCCGGGACACCGGTAGAGATTTTCTTTAGTTCGGAGTATTCATCCTCATATTTCACACGAAAATGTCTATTGGATAAATAAGATCTTAGTATGCCATAGAATTGCCTCGGCAGATCTCTATGCAGCTTGAATTCCAGTCCACTGTGGAAAACTTGATCGAATGCTTGGGCGACGCCCAGAAATATGCTGGAGCATACTTTTTTGCGTTCTAACGGTCTTTCAATAACGTTGGTGATTCTATGCGCCTGTTCAATTGGCAGAGGGGGTTTAAGTTAAGTCTTTTTAGAATCTTTTTTCAACGAGTTTTGACATAATTGGCAGCAATGAAATTGGCCTGTATGATTTTTTATCGTTTGGTCGTCCATTGCCACAGAACATATTTTAACCGAAAGCTTGCATTGATTTTGTGTAATAGTTTACGAAATCCTTTATCTGGTAGAGTCTTGGTTATTTGGCAAGTAATCAAGTCATATCGCGAGGCTTTTTTAACATTCATGTTGCTTTTCATTTCTTATTTTAATTCTTTGAGAGTTACTGGGCGTATATCAAAACTAGCTAGCTTTTGGATTAACGTTATATAGGTAGGAAGGTAGTGGTTGGAAGGTATCCTCGAGATACTCCGCAGGTTCCATCCTCCTTTTTAAGTGGACGCACTTGCATTTTGGGAGCCCTTCGTCGAATTGCCAGGTTTTACGTGCCCGCCGTTTTTGTCTTACCAACTCTCTAACTTCCATTGGATAGGATATGTTAAGCTTCTTCTTATTTTGTTTAATGGGGGTACTTGCCAAAGCAGCATAGTGAATTGCTTCATTGAGTTGTTCTAAATCATCTTCCAACTGGTGGGGATTTCTTATCGGCACCTGAAGATTGATTTTTTTCCTCCAAAACTTCACAAAAGAGATCCCAGTTTGTTTTTGAATTTGTTAATCTGGGTGTACTCTCCCTTTGAATTACCATTTCACTGACTGTCATGACAACCGGGGAATGATCTGATACTAGAGGGATATACCTCTTGCTACATAAAAGTCTATTAGGTCAGGTATCTTCGTTCCGTCACTGGGCCAGTATGTTGGGGAACCATCAGAGTAAAATTCACATTTTGATGTCTGCCCTGCTTGAAGCAATTCTTTACCTTTTGGCGTCGTAAGTCTAGATCCCCAATAGGTGTTTTTCGCAATAAAGTCACCTCCAATAATAAAATCACGTCCAAGCGATTTAAATAGTTTAAGGTAATCCTCCCTTTTGAAGTTATGCCGGGGAGGACAATATATTGCAGAGACAGTGAGCTGTCTGTGTTTAATTTTGAGCCTTACAGTAGTGACTTGCATAGTTTCGCCTTCGATATTTGATTCTAAATGGTGTTTTACATTTTCTTTTATTAGTAATGCCGAACCACCTCTTGCTCTTTCCGCTGGAAGAATGGAGTGGTATAAGTTATAACCCCGTATTTTAACAAACGAAGATTTAACTAGATGGCTTTCAGATATTAAGAAATTCATAATCCCATTCGCATTCCAGATTGCTATTTTGAAAGTTGTGTTCTTACATAACATTTTTTGCTGGATTGCGTTGAGGGAGTTGCATTTTCTTCAGTTGATCAAGTATCATGTTGTTCAGATTACTTTGGTCATCTAGCCGCTTTGTAGTAGCTGCAATACTGTTCATAATGTTCATAAACTTCTTTGCCTTGTAGTGCTTGGTTGTCGGTTTTGATCCATCTGATTTGATATATGAACCCTTCGATTTTCGTGATTTTGCGGTTGATTTCTTGTTTTGTCTCTTAATTTTTGTAGTTGCTTAGCAACCTCACAGCCTCGATAATTAGCCGGATGTTGGCCCTTACAATCTATACACTTGGCTGGCACATCTTTCCCTATTGTACATGCCTGGGTAAAATGATTACCTGAGCATTTTGCACATCTTGGATCCCGGCCGCAATATCTTTGGGTGTGATTAAATGCCTGGCATTTTTTGCATTGGGGTATGAGTGTTGTGGTTCTCCTCATTGGTTCAATTTTCACCTTCACCTTCACCTTCCTTTTATTCCATAAATGTTTTGAACATTCTCTTTGTTGTCAAATACGAGCATAAAAAGAGGGAGTCCCCATTTTCTGATAATTTGGAGTCCTTCCTCAATTTCTGTTCTCTCTTTTTTAACAATATTCACAGCATCCAGTATTTTAAGACCTTTATTTTGTAAGTCTTCCATTATTTCTTTGCTTGAGCAAGTGTGTTGCAAACTTCCCGCCATGACTTTTATAGGTCGGGCCTGTTTGTTTTCGTAAGTGAACCACTGATACTTTTCAGTATTCAATTGCATAGATAAGGTTCTATAAATATCTGAGTCCAGAGTATTAATTTGCCAAACGTCATTATTTAACGCTGTTACCTTATAGTCTTTGTCAGTAACCGATTTCATCAGTGACTGAATTTCTGGGTAACTGGTTACACCCACAATATTTATTGGTGGGGGTGATTTTTCTTTCGGTTACGCCAAATTTGGTATAATGTTCTTGGTAGATTTACTACCTTTTGGTTGATTGGCCAGATTGTTTGAATCTGGACTAGATTGTTCCCTACCATTTAATTTCTCAGCCTCAGGTGACGATTCAGCTTTTCTTTTCTTACTCTTCCTGGACTGTTTTTTCTTCTTTAATGGAAGGAAGTTCATCAGTGGAATAGATGAGTTTGTCTGGTTCAATGCTTCCTATATCGTAATCTTCTTTTGAATCCCGATTCATTTTTAGGTTTTCATTTTCTTGCTTTAGATACTCAATTTCTTCGCTTAGCTTCGCAAATAATTGCTCCATATGCTCTAGCCTCGCCAAGAGATTCATATTCTCCTTTTCTAGGCCAATAGTTGTTTTACTAGATTCGGCTGGCTATTTGCAAAGTAAAATTTCCGGTGGCATCACCTATTTCGTGTAATGTTTGTCTAGGGATAGCGTTAGAAAAAGTATCGGCTTGGTCAGCTACCGAGTTGCTTCTATTTTTCTTTATCGGTGATCTTTGTAAATTTGCTCTTCTCTGGAACAGATTTCATGCTCCCCTGATAATGCAATAGGTGGCCCTCCCCAGAATTCATAGAGCCAGTCTCCACAGAGAGTGGATTTACCAACGTTGATATTGGTGTACCAACTGGGGTATTATTTCCTTTTGTTTATACCATTGAATAGTTTTGATTGACTAATTAGCTATTATGCTTCACTACTACGAAGGGATTGGGTACCGCAACTATTCGTTCTACAAAACATTGCCCAGAGTACGCCCGTATCCATTTATGAATACTTCGTGGAGCTGTCAATCCCTTACTCCGTGAAGATAATAAAAATTGTTTTCGTCACGTCAGCCGAAACCAGTTCCAGTCCATTATCCTAAAGAAATCCAGTGTTAGTTTGGCTAAATCACTTAAGGCCTTTTTTCAAAAATCACTCTCGGTACGAATTTTTCCATTCATCTTGAAAGACTTTTTTATTATTCCTACCCATTCCAAAATTATTTGAAAGCATCGATTATGAGTCACAGTACTTTCATTGTAAACCTTTCCTCAATGGACGTTCACGATCAGAAACCTAACCAAGTTTACATCACTACATTGAATAATAAGGAAGAAGGGAATGAATTACATGCAGTTACCGCAGATTTTGGTAAGGCATGCGACAGGGGGCTTCTCGCAGATTGGGTGGACCCATATCTGAGATACAGGTGTTCTTCGGACACTTGATCCGAAGAACACAAGCATCAGGTGTTCTTCGGATCATCAATATAATCTGCTTTTATAGCCATTATCTTCATTATATCGATAAACTACACTGCTGGTTTTAATAAGAATGGATCCATCTCCGTATACGCTGACGATATGTAGATTTATAGACCCTTCTGAACCCCCACTGATTAGAATTGATTACAAGCCGGCTTGAACAGCTGTGCATATGGTGTGTGAAAAATAGCCCGGAGTTAAACGTAACCAAATACCAATACATTACGTACTCTAGTAAGCGTATACGTTTCCAATTATGGAACTGTTATATCAACAACAATTCCGGAGTTACTTCAGTTGAACTAAATTTTATGAATCACGTTGTTTATATTACCAACCGAGCGAACTCTGCGCTTGGTATGGGTAAGCGCTGGGCTGTAGAATTCCACGATCCTTTTGTAACGAAACCACTGTACACAATCTTTGTTCGACCCCTGCTGGATTATGCTAGTTAAGTATGGTCCTCTTACCATGAAACACACATAAAACGAATATAGGCAGTACAACGAAAATTTCTTCGTTTTGCTATACGTGAGCTGCTCTGGGTGAATGTCTTCAACTTAACCCGATACATGGAGCGGCTAAAGCTAATGGAGCGGCTAATTTACAAATTCTCGGTTAGTGCCGAATTGTTGCTGACATTGTGCTTGTTTATCAGCTGTATCGTTTCGCCTATTCTGCTTGGTAAGATAAATTTAAACATCAATTCTCGTGCGCTAAGAATAGTACCTGCCTTCAGGATCACACATCGGACTTTGGAAAAATGAACCTTTTACTCGAATGCTCCGCATAACGAATCAAAACTTTGAGTTTTTTGCCTTTAATATTTAATTAGTAATTTTTTTTTTCATTGTTTAAACTTTAAATTTTACTTAAGTTTCAGTTTTTCCACTATTGAGATTTCCCATTTTCCAATCTGCTTACACTAAAAATTTTCTCCCATCTTGTTGCTGCCATTCATGCTGAACTGTTTTTTCGGTGACGGTCGTTTTATCGTAAACAATTTATAGTGTTTCAATTTAACGTGAACCGTAGAACAGTTTATCTTGGACAATTTATCTTACCGTTGTCACCATTTATCGTGTGGACAATCTATCGTAAGCCAGTTTATCGTAGTTTGTAAAATTGACCGTATAAAAAATTAAAGTGTTTTGGGTTTATACATTTTTATATATTCTGCCATTTATTAATCGATTAAGATGGGATTGGTAATGGTCGATGGAAATGAGATTCTTAACTAATTTTTGTAAGAAGTTTTATAATAAAGCCACGTGGGACTGAACTCATTTTAATCGATAACGATGAAATTGGATATGATGGATAGAAATTGGATTCTTAAATAATTTTCCAAAAGTTCTGGAATAAGGCCACCTGGGATGGAACTCGGCCATTTCTTAACTGATTATGATGGACTTGGGTATGTCGGGTTGAAATGGGATTCTTAAATATTTTTTTATTGAAGTTCTAGAATATGGCCACCTGAGGTGGAACTCGGCCATTTATTAACCGATTGTGATGGAATTGAGTATGTCGCATGCAAATTGTATTCTTAAATGTTTTTTGGAATAAGTTTCGAAATATGGTCAACTGGGAACGAACTCGATCATTTCTGAACCGAATATGATGGAATTGGATATGTTGATTGAAAATTGGATTCTAAAATTATTTTTGAAAGAAGTTCTGGAATATGGCAACCTGGGATGGATCTCAGCAATTTTTTTACCGACTATATGATGGGATATCACGGGCTGAAAATTAATTTTAAGCGATATTTGGAGAGACTTTTTACTCTAAACCAGGCTGCAATCCTCGATGTCTTCATATACTGCATTTATTCAGTTACCTTCGATCTGTGATATTTATCATCCAACAAACAATCTCCGCTTTTTGCCCCTTGCAGTAACCATACATTTGGTTTTTTCTAATGAATTCTAATGAAAGGAGAACTATTTTATGGGTATTGCGTCCAATTATACATGTATTGTCAATGCAGGCTAACATCTGACTCAATTTATAATATACACAACTGCGCTGAGCTATGTGTAGTTGCTGTTACATGTTTATTGAGAAGTGTTGAAAAAAAATTTCACCATATTTTGAGGATGGTTTACGTGGATGGTAACCCAACGCTATTTTATGATACAACGATACCGATCTCTAATATGCACCTTTTCGGTGTTAAATGTTTGCTGCTTGTTACCATTTACACTTTGTTTGTCTGCATAATCGATTGGAAAATTTCCTCGCGGTCATGCAATCTTGGTGAGATTATTTTGTATTTTGTTATAGGTTTCGCTGACGAGCCCAAATTTGTCCTAAAAGGCTTCTAGATTCTTCATCCTACCAGTTATTATTTGCTTGCAGTGGATTTCGTCCTAAAATAGACATAGAAATCGAAATATTCACAGTTAACATTAAGCGCTTCGATAATCTCACGGGCGGTTGGAACGTTACATAAAGATGAAACGTTTATTGGATGTTGTATGTATATATCTTTCGGTTAAAGTTCGAAACTGTTAAATGTTAGAAGAAGTCCTATATTCCCGAAATGATTCACCCATCACCTCACGGACTATTTTTTCATTATATTAGTGTAAAGTAATTTGGAATAGTGCCGACTAACGGCGCTACTAGTTCTCACGGGTTAGCAAGGTTAGCAAAGGTTTCGTTAACATCGGATCTCTGTACAACGGGTTTTTAGTCGTGTAAACGAATCTAAAAAATAAAAATATTTCTGGCATTCACCGATTTCGGACTTTAACCGTAACATATAGATACATGCATTTAGGGATGCGTTTATATAGGGAATATGTGCTTGCAAAAAACGAATTGTAAAATATGGCGACCTCAATGGCTCACGTCTCTTTGCTGTTTAAAATCAGAACGTACGGAGATCGAACTGGTGGTGCCGCGTTGTACCTCGTGAATGCCTCTGATCTGAATAGTTGAATCACCCACTAATATTTTGACGTCGTATTGTAGAAATTTGATCAAGACGATTCCATGATGTTGTTCGTAGAAAACGAAATATATAAATTATACTGCGAAACGAAATGGTAAAGTGACACCCATGAAACCTTAGTACGCAAATACAATGGCCAAAAGGTGTAAACTTAATCACGAATTGACGATTTCGATTAGTGATGAGTAACTCGATTCCAAATTCGGTCTTATTAATGCTATTACTATCAAGTTTGTATTGAGATGCTTGCTGAGAGTTAATTTCCACTTGACTTAAGTTTCGTACAAAGAGTAGAGGTGTTCATCTTTAATTCATTTTCACTTACCTTTTCTGTTAAAACAACAACAAAATTTGTTACACGTTACTAAGTTTTCCTATTTTGTTAAAAACGAGAATGTTTGATAGCAATTAATTAAATTTCGCTAATTCTTTATTTTTGTAAAATTGTACGTTTTTCAGTCAGGAGTGGCGGAAGCAGGCGTCCATTTTCTAGTAAGCAGCTCGCTATGTAAACGGTAAACTGTTTCAGGTAAAAATCGATGCCTTAACATCTGGAGATTTCTTTGCATTTAGGTTAAGATTGACTTCCTCTTTTAATTCTTGTAATGTGACAGGAGATATATTGCAGTTATCCATTTTATTTACAAGTGGTATGTTTTCCTCTGCAGTTTGTCTAGGTAAAGGCTGGGACGTATTCTCGAGGTGGGCTGCAAACAACGGAGGTTTTTGCTGTGCACTTAGCCCTCTGTGTACCCTAGGCTGAGGGGTATGTTTACAAAGTAATCACTAATTGGTGACATCTAAAAAGAGTAAAAAATTAAATTTCTTTGGTAAGAGAAAGAATATTTCCGAAATGTCCAGTAACGCGTATGTCGCCATAAAATTTGATAACGAAAATTATAGGGAACTACAAATAACAAATTAGAAAATGATTTAGAATATTTTAAATTATTTTAACATAGTTGTTTTGTAAAAATTTAATTATAGCTTTCATAATATTGGAAATTCGCAATTTGAACTGCAACATGAGGGATGACAACCTCACGAAAACATTGGGGAAAACAACATAAAAAGCAATAATCTACATTATCTACAAATATTCTACATACTCTACTAATTGACGACATTGTCTACGCCAAAATGAATTGTCTAACCTATTATCTACAGCAACATGTCGACAATTCTGAAATACGCATAGACACACAACACTACCCACCCCAAACTTCACATTCAACTTTTAACCAGTCATAAAAAAATTAACACGTTTGGGATTCACAACCGTTTCTCAGAACTGAGTGAACGAGTTTTCTTTGGCGGGGATATAGTACCGGGCCGAAGAACTTAACAAAATTTGTTATTTTAAAATTTACGCGAAAGTGCATTCAGTATTTTAACAGTGTAGTTCAACAAAAAGTTGAACAGAAATGATTGAAAATCGCATTAAAATAGTTAAAAGTAATAACTCATTCAATTTTTGGTGTTGTTCAATGTATTTCACGAGCCCGATTATACGTAGTCCCACGCATTTACATTACATACATTAAATAGTCTAATTAATACGCTTTCAAAATACAATGATAAGATTAAGGGCTAACGACTCATCCAATTGTTTGGTAGTTCGATATACGGGGCCGATCCTAGAGATGTCCACGTGGTTTCATTATTAGTTCACTGTTAGTTAGGCAATTTAACGTATATAATGAAACCGCGTGGAAATTTTTAGGATTAGCCCGTTATAACAAACAGCAAACCGGTGCCAACACATAAAATTGAATAAGTTTACTTTTAACTATTTTAATGCGATTTTCAACCATTTCTGTTTAAGTTTTTGTTGAATTACACTGTTAAAATATTAAATGCACACTCGCGTAAATTTTAAAATAACAAATTTTGTTAAGTTCATCACACCGGTGATATTAGTCCTTAACCTCTCCTTAAAACATGGTGATGGCTTAGAATGGGTGAGTGTCGTATGTTATACAGGTCCAAGTGGTAAGATATTAAATAGAATTTCTAGTGGAGTGCGTCACTGATTTCGCTTTATGTGTGACCTTACTAGAAGGAGGTCCAACACATTCTAGAGTGGATTGACGCTCAAATTTGTTTAGGAACCATTTGCAACAAATTGCTAACTAAATTAAAATTGTTCTTATTATCGCAAGAGGCCTTGTAAAAAGTGAATTAGAAAAATACATTTTAAAAACTGTTACAGTCTTAAATAGGAAGTCCATTAAATTAATTTTAATTCCTGCCCGTGCGGTGTATTCGAAGTGTACAATAAAAAATACAAAGTCCTGTCATGAACAATGTAACTCCACAACCGTGATATAGCTATTATCTACACTTGGAAAATGGAATTGAATATGATGATGAAAAACTTTTTCATTTTTTACGACAAATATTACATTGTATCTGTGCGTTATACTCGTACATACAGAGAGCAGTTTGCCATAGTTTAAAACAAATAACGAAAAAGAAAAACTTGAAAATTATTTTCCCATTTTATCTCCCTGCTTGTGCCTTCGTTCCATATCACATTTTCACATTGAACAAAAACAACAATAAGGAAAAATTCTTATCTTAACCTTTTTAAATATTAATCAAATTCAAAGTGAAAATACAAAATAAAATAAAAACGATGATGGGGAAAATAATAAATTAAAATAAAATCAATAATGGAAAATCTTCGGATATATACACTTGCATGAAAATTTATTCAATAAAATTGAAATTTAATGAAAAATGGAAAATTCATTTATATTTCTAACAATCACTTTACAATTTTCATTAGATTCGATTTTACATATCCATACCTATATTTGTTTGTAGCTTTAAAAATAAAATTCTGGATGTTAAGACAAATTTTCCACGGATTGGTGAAAAGACGACAGCCATACACTAAACTAAGCATTTTAAATCTGTATAAATATTTTAAGTAGTAATTGAAAAAATCTCTTCCATCCATTCACGCTCATGTCGGCGACCGGCGTCGTCCCTCTCACGATGGAAAACTAATTTATTTTTATTGCTCTATACACTGTTATCATTACTATTATTATTGGAGCAATGAAAATTTAATTAATAATTGCTACAGTATAAATTCGATTTTATGGCAGACGATTATGCAAATATGGATAAATAGCCAGAAGGGTATCCTGTATAATATTCTCGTAGTCGTACCTCATCTCGATGTATAAACTTTAGCAATTTTAATTAAATCCGCATAATACAACGTACAAATTTTTATTAGTTGGTTGTTAAAACGAATTTTCCACAGGCCTCCACTTTCCAAAATATACGGAAAATTATATTGTCTTCAAAATCGATTATATTTTATCATTAACCTTTTCAAGCACCAGAAGAATGTATTACGGGATACGTAACAGTAGCGGTATGCTGTCCGCTTACATAAAACCGATAAAATTTTATTAGGCGGCTTAATGTACAAAATCGACGGTAATTTGTTTGTTAATGGTTTAAATTACAATGACCTATTGGCTTCGTGTGGAAAATGCTTTCCTCTATAATTTATAATAAGCCGGTGCTAATTGAAATAGCGCAAATCAAATTGCTATATGAGTAGCTAACTTAGGGAAATAAACCAAAAGAATTATCTAATGGCTGCTTCACGTTTTGTTATACAAGGCGGATATTATACAAAGTGAATTTGTGGGTTAATTTAATGTGTTGGTTGTTTCTTGTGAGTTCTAGTGTAAGTACAGGTTGGTTGAAAAGTAATGAAAGCAAAAATGCAAGAATGTGAATTTTTTAATGAAATTAGTTTTTTATTCAATATAATCTCCCTCAACTTCATTCAATACACTTATTCCAATGATCCTCCAATAATTTTATACCATCTCTGTAATGATTTTCCGAAAACGGCTGCAAATGCTTCTTTCATTCGACGAAAAAGGCTTTCCACGAAGGAATTGTTTCAGGTTTCTGAAGAGATAGTGATCGCTGGGAGCCAAATCTGGTGAATACGGTGAGTGTTCCAGCAATTCGTACTTTAATTCGTTCAATTTAGCCATCGTCAAAAGGCTCGTGTGAACGAACACGTGCGTTGTCGTGATGAAAAATAATTTTCTCGTTCTGTAAAGCGGGTCTTTTTTCACTAATTTTTTTATCCAACTGGTCCATAACGTTCCTTTTTTAAGATAATCAAACAACAAAATCCCTTTTGCATCCCAAAAAACTGATGCTATGACCTTTTTGGCGATCGTTCTTATTTCACCTGTTTTGGAGCTGAACAATCAGCTCCAGTCCACTGTAAACGTTCCTGTTTCAGTTTAGGGTCATGGTGGTAGATCCAATTCTCATCCATAGTGTTAAATCTACGCACAAAATCGGTTTTATTCTGCTTAAAACGCTTCAAATTACGCTGAGAAATTTGTTTTTATGCGGAACCAGTTTTCCAAGCAGATTTTCCATACGAAATTCTTCATGTAAAATATGGAGTACTCGTTCGTCCGAGATGCCTATGGTATCAGCAATTTCACGCTTAGTCAAACTTGGGTCTTCACAAACAATATTATAGAATTGCTCAATGATTTCTGGTATTGTTGCACTTTTTGGACGTTCGCTACGTGGTTCATCTTTAACGCTTGAATCACCACGTTTAAACTCTAAAACTCATCGATACACAGTTGGTAATTGCAAAACAAAGAATGAATCGCCAGATCGAAATAAAAATTTGCATGTGTTCAAATGAAATATTAAAATGGCGTATAATTTCTGATTCCTCTACTGGTTAATAGGTGTCGCTTTCAATACTTTTCAACCAACCTGTATTTTGCTGAGAAATATTAACAGTGTAATTAAACTATGAATAGAGTTATTAATAAATCTTATCAAATAGCTAAAAAATCAGAGATGTTTATGCGTAACCACTGGTTCATATATATAGACATGAGACACTCAGCTCTATCTAACAGGCATGTGGTGTTCGAATAAAAAGTATGGAGCTCGTTTAAGAATTTTTTATAAATCGTACAAATTCAAATATTCTCACACAACCAATTACCAAAAATGTTAGAGATGTGTAGGCATAACCACCGGTATTTATAGATAGGTGATACTCAGGCACATCTAAAATGTGTGTGATGTTATTCCAGTAAAAATGGTTGGTCTCATCCGATGATTTTCTAGAAATCGCATATATTCATATAATGAAATGCGAATGTGACTGCTCACACTTCACAGAATCTGCACAAAACACTAGGTTTTAACGGGATCCCCAGAACTATTAAAATATAGAGCAGTTTCTCTTGCATCTAATCTTTATAACCCCATCGTAATGATCTTGAACTAGGAGGAGTTGCTTAAGAAATGGAAACCACTCTCCTATATTCGCTGCATAAAAAAGGTTAATAAGTGCTTGCACCCCAACCGATCAACCACTGATCAGTGTTTCACGCTATGTTTGATCTGGAAAAAATCTTGGGAATACAACATAACCATTCATCAACTATTGGTCGATTTTCAACAGGCATATCAATCAATGGCGGGTCTTGGCTGCGTTCATTTGTTTTGGAATTCCAGGGAAGCTTGCCTCTTTGTGTATGCTAACAACATTTGCTCTATGTGAAGAATCTCTATGTGAAATAATCTGGTGTACAGCAGGGAGATTCAATCGAAGTTGGGCTGTTTAATCTGGCGCTCGAGTACGTAATAAGGAAAAATGGAATGGACAATTGCATATTGGCAAATCACGTTGCATATTCAATAAGTCAGGTCAAATTCTTAGATAAGCAGATGACATCGTGATTCTTGGCCGAAAACCAAACCCCATGTCTATGAGTGTCCCATGTCTATACAAACTAGTGGTTATGCCTAAACAGCCCTGAGACTTTAACTATGTCATTAGATTTAGTAATAATTCAATTCATGGTTTAAGTACACTGTCAATATTTGGGTCATTTAATTCATATTCCATCATCAGGTTTAAATATTTAAAAATTTAACAATTTTTTTTTGTTCCGTATAAAAATATATTTTCTGTTAATTTTATTATTTTTTGGATGTCCAATACAATTTACACTCGACTCAGCACCAAAAATTAGGTATGCATTTTTGACATAAGACTCGCTCACTATAAGGTTACAAAAAAACTTTATGCAAATTTTATTCGCCTTATTATGGTTCTCACATTACCACGTGACCTATCGTACGTATCAAAATCGTCCTATATTGTGCCTTTCCACACGAGCATTGAGCACAACACGTCAAGTTGCCATACGTAAAGTATAGGTAACGTGTACTTGTCGCATGTTTTGTTCAATGCTAGGGCAAACTAAAATCAATTTTAAAACTAATAAAATTACGCCAGACTAAACGACTGTCTTGTACCTTTAAAGTTGTCATGATATGTTGTGCTCAATACAGTATGGAAAAGCCTAACAGTGCACCTAACGACTAATCGCATCATTGTTTTAAAAATTTTGCTATGTGACGTCATTTTATGTCGACGATTCAAATATTTTACTATAGATAGCAGTATAATCAATTAAAGGATTCGATTTGTTTGTATAATCGGTTTTTCGTGATACGTCAATCGGAGTGAAAAAGAAAGACATTCTACACTAATATCAATTAAAAATTATAGAACGGGCTCCTAAATGTCAAGTTCTTTTCACGATTATTACTGCCAACTACAGTTTAGAAAAAAACTGTGGGCATAAATTTAATGATGTATCAAGTAGTACTGCCTTGTATTCTAGGTGCTTTGGTCCAGAAAATCAAAAAATTGCAGTGAAAATTCTAATCGACAAATTTTGTTTCAATTATCCATGTATGCGATGCAAATTTTACAATTATTAACTAAGTAATAACCGAGTTCTTTTCAGCTGAAAATACATTTTAATCGTCTAGAATGCACAGATACCATATTTTCATCTAAAATTTATTTTTATAAACCAAATTGCATGACGATTGGTTATGAAATGGCCAAGTTTAGTATTCGTTAAGAAATGATGGAAATATCGGAACATTGTTAAATTTCAAAATTTCATATACCGAATTCTTTTACTTCGGAGAGCAATCAAATTGTCATTTTAAGGCTCACTTTTAATATGTAATTCCTGTCCAAAGAGTTACAAAATGAATAAAAAATTTCCACTGGTTATAAAATAAGAAAAAATATTCACTTTTGTGATAGTGGTGCCACTTGTGGTGAGTAGCATAATTTTTCCCCGCTTTCTTATACAGCATGCCGATGATTTTATGCTGGGCCTGCACGGTCCAATAGATGCAAGGATGCATCATAGACCATTCTGTCGTTTATTTGATAAGGATTCATCTTATACGGACGAACTGTTTCTCATTTTCGTCTGCGCAGTATATCTGTAACCTGTAGCTTACTTGAGACAAGTGTTTACGCTGACCTCACCTTGCCTAAGTAGCCATCCTAGCTGGTGAGGACAGAGGTACGATCTGATGTGATGGTAGGTTGCGCAAGCGGCGACTGGGGGAACTGATGCAGCCGCGATTGGCGAAGAAGCAGGAAAGATTGCACCACTGAATCACTGTTTTCGTTTGAAGTTTCACTTATAAACATGCAAAACACTCACGTCAAGGTAGTGCGATTCAGCCAGAGTGCTTTTATGAAATGGGAAAGGCGGCAAAATGTTAGAGCTAGAGCGATGGAGTACGAAGATACTCGTAATTCTCGCCTGACATGCTTGCCTCGCAAGAATCACAAACGGGGGTAAACGACACAGAGGAGGCTCACGATTCTCATAATACACTTAAGCGAACGCGACAAACAGAATCACGAGCAAGAGCAAGAGTTTAAGAAAGAGATCAACATATTATGTGACATGGATTGTGACTTCTGCAGGAATCATCGTTGGTTCATAGCGGAAAACCCGCTGTATAAGGATGTGACTATTAATTAATAATTTTGCTAGACCGAGTTGTCTCCGCTGAGCCTCAGCAACAACAAGCCAATGAAATAAATGGCGACCCGAAACTTAGTACTTATGTGCCTATAGAAGAGACATTGCGTATAGTTCGTGCTTCATGGAATCAAGGGGAGAAGAAATCTTTGTTGCTGAATACGCAAGAGTTCTGAATAGCAACATGATAGCAGTGAATGGTCTGTATCGACAGATTCGATTTGAGAACGACGCAAGCCCAGCGATGCTTTCTCTATTAATCCGGACGGTTAATTATCATCATGTTTGCGCATTCCTTCGCTCTAGGGTATATAACGATAACTAGCTCTGTCAAGGAACGTGCAATGGAGTCCTCGGGACGGTCTTGTTGAATGGAATGAAACAGCTCTTTGAGAAGCAAGATGAAAAATGTTTGTATGTTCGTCACAGCTATTGAACCTCATGCATTATGATGGCAAATGTTATTATCCTGACTCACATTCCTGTGGGCCAATGGGCGGACTGAGTGTTACATCATTGAGGAGCTATAGCCTCATAGCCAGACGCATTGTACATTCATAAAACACTCCATTCGTGTTTTATTACGTACGTATAAAAGGAAGTGTTGTTAAGACAGTTCCATCCCGAACAAGCTGTAGCGCCAGAATGATAGCGAAAATATCAATGAGATTAGGCGCAAGACTAAGGACAATATCGTGACCGTGAATCATGAAAAGAATACGGAAGAATACTCTGGGAGGCATTTGTTGGCCTCTGGTAAGAATGCACTACATGAGAAAGATCCAGCCACTATCGCGCCGTTGGACTAATTCCAATCGAGGTACTTGAGTGGATCAGCAACTTAATGGAGAAAATTTGCTGCCTCGGGACACCAATGTGGTACGTTAAACTGCAACGGCATTAATTGGCATGACATGTGCAAGGCGCTGCTCATTTCCCTTGCTCGTCCTAAAGTGAATCCCAGCAGCATCAGCATAGATGAAACGAAACACTTGATTGAGCTCTATTTACTAGTAGTCAGTCGACACTTCTGAAAGAGATTTTGTGCCCTCATATTACTACTGGTGACAAAATTAAAGATTTATGTTGGTGTGATCACCAACATTATTTCACCGTCATCATTTATGACGATGTGATCTCATGCCATTTTCCCGGGGGACAAGGTTGATTCGAAAATATATGCTTTGGTGAAGCGAAATCAAATTCATCAACACACGCATGCTTGCTACAAGAACAAATCGCAAGTGCCGTTTTAGCTTCTCTCATCAGCCATGCTAACAAATTCGCATCGTTTCTGGTACTTCAGATGAATTATTCGTAAATAATGGACGAATTAGCACCTTGAAGAGACGAGTCGAAAATAAGTGGTCAACAACTGCTGCTCCCACTTCTAGAATTGAGGGATGCATATCACGGCATCCAGTCTCGTAGCAAAATACGATGATCGCCTACTACATTTATAGTACATTCTCAAGTCGGAACCAACTAAGTAAGAGCATCGCCATTCTCATTTGTTCCGTCTACAGTATTTTGGGATATCTTTCACCGGAGCACGTGACCTTTCAAGTAATATCCATCCAACAAGTCATTTTTAGTCCTCGGCGAAGTTTGACTAACTATTTATGATGGTGCCTCCGTTACCGCGGTTTTTATAATATTCCGCTGATCCTCAGCGGAATTGGGCAGTGGCTGGTTTTCAAGAATTTCTGATAGGGTATTCTTGTAATTGGTCCTGGTATCGTGGTTGTTAAAAGCTTCGTTGTTCCATCGCGGGGTTCATTGGAAGCGACGGTTGTATATTGTTGAAAACTGAAAATTACATTTTGCAACCACACTGAAGCGGTCGGAGTCGTGTTTGTTGTATAGCGCTAAGAGTTCGAGCCTTTATTGCTAGGCCTGATCGAAGAACTGATGTAGGAGCTAATCACGGTATGGGTAGTATAAACAAAAACACATATTTAGGCGTCACTGCAACGGGAGACGAAGAGTTTCATGTTAACAAACAGGACAACAGAGATCTAAGCGGTTATCTGTAGTCAGCTAAAGCACAGAGACGTAGACGTGGTGTTCGTAAACATGATAACATTCTTAAACCGTAAAAATTGAACAATTTGAGAGAACAAGAAAAAACTCTCGTATCACGCAACACTTGAAGGGGCATAATATGCTTTACGATACTACACCAAAATTGTACCTCGATAAATATCAAAATATAATCTGCGTCGCGAAACGCCAGAAAAAATAAAACACCTAGTCAACAAAAACGACGGGACAATAATATATATCAACACACGAAACCCGTAATTGAACACTTAGTTTAAACATAATAAAAAGCATCAAAAAAATTGTCCTTGGCCTCCGTTAAACTTTAGGTTGCGGCGTCCTTCTCCGACAGTCCGAATTTTAGACGGACTACGTGATAGCTGTCTGTATGGGTTGCGGCTGATATGAAATTGCGCTGCCGCTGTGCCTGTTCGATACAGGAGCTACTAGTTTCACTTTTAGGCCAAGTGCTGGCATCTTTTAAAAAAAACTTGGTTGCGGCGGCCTTGAGTTGCCAAAAAATAATTAGGCCACATCAGAAATGAGATGAGGGGACCTCGCCGTTTAAACGCCAATGAGTGGCCAAATTATTAGTCACCCATATAAAAATGGGTAGCGGTCTCCTTGCTGTATAAAATTAACGAATGACTCCCGTAAATGTAATGGTTATCTTCCCATCGGTAAACCGTAGATAAGATGGTGAGCCGCATGTCTGCCATCCACACGTAGACCGCGTAAGGCAACCTTGAAATAATTTGGTTTGTTGCGGCGTAGACTGGCTACATACAAATTTTAATTTCTTTTTTTCATAGATGTACCATACAAAACACAGCACCACCAACAATTTTCCAATTCCAATACGACCCGCATCATAACCCACACAAATTGGTCTTGAGTTTATCGCAATCACAATATAATCAACAGCCTATAAACCTTTTTCAAATTTCCAGTTTATTTTTATCAATTACTTCAACAATTTTATTTACTTTTATCCATTTATCACAGAAAAAAATATCAAAAATCTAACTGTCAAAACAACTGGCGATCGACAACATTCGATCCCCCAAAAAAACTTAAATGTCCAACGTAAAACGAAGAAAAAAATTATTTGCAACCCGCGTATCTCTTCCCTTCTTTTTATCTGTTCATAAGAAATACAAAGGAAGAAACGAAACGAGGGGAAAAATTCTAGCTCGACGTTTTGTCTCGTCTCGCATGCACATAATTTTATACTTGTCACTCTCTGTTATCGGTTTATTGTTTTCTCTCTAATGTCGTAAGAGGCTCATCGTAAACAAAAGATACATATTGCATCATCACAAACCCCATATTTTGTTGCTCATTTCTTTGCAGCGCCAACTCAACCAATTTGGAAAATATTCCAATTATTACACATCGATTCGAAAATTTAACCGATTTTCATACCGGCTATTTGGAAAATAACATTTGAAAATCGCCAAATAAAAATGTTTGACTAGAGATACATAGCGTTTGTTGTAATCACGAACGTTGAGGTTTATTTGGAGAATAACAGCACTCCAATGAATTATTTACACGGTGGCGCCGAAATCGAAAATAGCAATCGCAGCAACAAGTAAGGTCTTACGAGTTCGGCTTTAAGATTAAGAGTTTGAAATTGCTTTTTGGAAGCAAAAGTGATTGAAGCTCGCCATTTCTGGCCTTTAACCTGTATCGATCGAGTCACTCCACAATCCGAAGCTTACTGCAACTCCATAGCATCTATCTGTCTTTCTCTTTATTAACTAGAAACAATTTTAAAAGTAAAAGTGCGTTATTTCCAATAAACACTTTTCAAGACCAATTAAATTAAATTTTAAGACAAAATACTATGAAAAGAACCCAAAATATTTACAAATTTACGCGTAAGTAACATCATAACTAATTATTTAGTTTATTAACCAGATCGCGAATAGTAATTATGCATTACGCGCTAAAGTAAAAGTGAAATAGTTTTAATTTTTTATGAATGGACGGCCGCAGATAAAAAAACAAATCTAAAACCGGACCAAAACTCTGAATTTAAGAAAAAAAAAATTTAATTTCACTTCTCGATCTCAAAAAAATAAAATTACATACTTTCTGAAATAAATTAATCAATTTTTAATAATAAAAAAAACAAAAATTATTAATTTATCGATATACGCCATATAGTTCGCTAAATCACAGCAAATAACGGTTAAATTTTTCGCGCGCGACACAATAGAAACCAACAACTTAATAGAGCTTATCATTAAGTCTATTAGTCGCGATCGCGATCGCGATTTAAATACGCGTACAATAAACATGTCGCAACAAACTCACAATTTTACTTTTCTTTGATTCAATTAAATATTTAAGACAATTTTTAAAATACACACACACACACAAATATAGTGAAAGTGTTTTTTGTTGTAAAATACCCATGTTTAATCTATGAAATATCTTCAAAATGTTGAATTGTTCGTGTTTATGTGATCGTTTGTTGTATTCGAAACATTATGGTTAAGATTATTATTGTTGTTGTTAGATGTTAAATGTTGTTAGATTGTCAGTCATGTTTCGTGGATTGCGTGCGCCGAATGCGCATAGTTGTCTCTAATTCCACGTGTTACATGAAATTATTTTCCATCCGGAAACGTTTTTAGAGGCAAAATTAACTCAAGAAACTTTATATAAATCGAGAAGTGGAAGCAGAACTACGGAAGTTTCTTATATGAAATAAAGGTAAATCACTAGGAGGATAATTTAGCTGTACGAAAAGCATTTCGAAATTTTAGTTTTTTATTTTGACTGGAACCCATAGGGTTCCGCACACAATGCTACGAAGGGTGGCCCGTAGTGTAACCGGATCGTATTTTGTCAAAAGCAGGACAGCTACAAACGTAGTGAATACCGTCATTACTTTGTTCTAAGACGGTCGAAGCCAACCCTATGCGAATAAGAATCGCAACGAAGATCCTAAGTTGGTGCTTTTTAAATAAATCACATGTTTAGCCAAACCACGGTTAGATTCAGTGATAAAATGCGACAGGTAGTAGTGAAGAGCAATTTTTGGCTTATAGCAAACCCAAAACGAAAATTTTTATGGCCACCATACAACTATTAAAAGATAATGGAACAGCAGTTTCGGGGCTGATTAGTGTTAGCTGAGGAGCAGTTTTGGCTAGAAGATCAACGATCTCGTTTCCTACAATAATGCAGTGACCTGGTACCCACAAAAGCGTGACACGGTAAAATCGTAGTACAGCCTTACAGTCAGTGCATAAAGTGATGTTAGACACCGTAGAGGTTAGAACGCCGTACAAAACAGGCATAACCTCTCTGGTTATCTGAGATCAAGCGTGGAACAGTAGATTTCAAAACCTGTACCACGTTCCGACCGCGAGCCATCAGAATAGAAAACAAACGATTTAGAACACATCTCTAAACGGAAAAAAATTGAAAATGAATGGGAGAAGTTGAATTTTAGAAAAAGCCTATCGTTAATCATATTAAATTCGGGTATTATGGATCGTGCTTGTAAAAAATTCATCACACGGGCACCACGCTGCACTTAAAATACAGGAATGCAGCTGAGAAAGATTAAGAATGGACCCCATAGGAATAAGTGGAGTCGTGGAAAAAGCACCAGTTATTGCCCTATAAGCAAAATTTTGCAAGCGATTGAGTTTGGCAATTCTACCTTTAAGGACATCTGATAGCCCCATGACCAAAAGCTCTGCAACAGGAGGTTCCCTTTCCATAACAGATTAGCATCCAAGATAACTCCCAGATGCCTTACGCAGTCCGACTTAGAGATGCTACCAAAGCAGTGCTATTAAATCAGTTTTAGGTGGATTTAGCGTAGCAACGCGTAGAGCTTGCTGCATCAATTTAAATAGCAATGTTATGTGCTTCCCTGAAACCGTAAGAACAAGATCATCCGACTAACTATGAACGACAAATCCGGATAGCTGAAGTTTAACCAGAAGATCGTCAGTAACCGAGAGCCACAACTCAAACTCAACAATGCGAGGCCTCAGCATCGATTCAGTCAAATTGACAAGAGCATTATCAATCTCAAATTTGTGACAGGCATTAGTGATAGTGGCAAACGAAGTGCTATCAAACTCCCGCGTGCCTAGGAAGGTTTGCATGAGAAACTCGTTGCTACTGAGTGAACTTTCAATCCTAGTGATAAGTGCATGAAGAGCACTTTCAGAAGGCTTGCCCACTCTGTAAGCAGTCTGCATGCTACTGAGAGCAGTTAAATACAAAATACAGATTAATCAACTTTTGGTCGAAATTCCAGTTAGCAGATTCGGCAGCGACGATTAACTGACCGGTCACGGTAGCATTGACATCAGCGATGACGCATTTAGGAAAATTAAAGGAGAGAAGAAGCTCCCAACATCCTTTGATGACGTAGTAAATCTACCATTGGGTAGTCGAAGAGAGAATAAATAAACTATTTAAAACTAAAAAGAATCAAGTCAATGCCGCTTCGTAAGCTCGGTGAACAACGTTGATTCGAATTGTGTTCGTTGGTCTGTCGTACTAAAGAGAGTTACACCATATCTACAGAAATACTCATTGTAGAAGATCTTACTTATAATGATAGCCATTCGACAATGTAATTGAGATGTTGTAAGTGCCGGGGCTGTGGCGAAAGTGTTTCATTGCTAAGTTTATAGTAAGAAGTTAGTTTTTGAAAGACGACTATTTAATTTCTGTAGGAGAGAGCTTCATTGAAATGAACGCTAATGGATGTCAACATGCATTTTTGAATTGTTGTTGAAGACAGCTCCAACTGCTACACTGGAAGCGTCGGTAGTTATATTGAACTGCATGTCATTCAACGGATGTACCAAAAAAGTAGCAACGGCAAGAGAACGCCCAATCTTTTCGAATGACCTAGTGCAGGCCAAGAATAGAAATTTCTTCATTGTCCTTTTTCACTAGATTGACCATAGTATCGCATAATAAGGTGTTTTTTGGCGTATATTTTACTACGTAAAAGAAATTAAAATCTCATTTCCGTTAAAATTTTCAAAAATTGTTCTGAACCGATATTGATGCAAATTTGATTTAGAATCTTTTACTGCCTAGTCATTTTTCTTATAATTCAAATACTTTACAAAATATTTGCAAAAAACGAAATAACTCCTATGAAAGGAACCACTTCTGATTTCGGTCAAAAACCACTGGGATCTCCCTATTTATGAAAAAAAAACTTAGGTTTGAAGATTCACTCTGATCAGTCTGAGCTGTAGAGAGGACACAGTCCGTTTGTCAAAAATCAATCTTTCTACTTAAACTTTGGAAAGTTGATTTAACCGATATTGTTGCAAATTTAATTTATAATCTTTTATTTCATATCCGTTTTTCTCATACTTGATATACTTTTCAACATATTTGCGAAAAATGAAAAAGCTCTTAAGGAACCTGTAGCAACTCAATTATTCAGAAAATAATTGATACTACATCATCGGCACATCATCGATACAATCATCAACTCATAGTAATACGCGACATTCAACCGTGCGACATTCAATTAATAAGCGATATTTAATAAACGACATTTAATAATCAACTTTTATAATCAACCGCGCCGAGCGCGCGACACCATAAATTGGCCACATACACTGGCATTGACGAATAAATCCTTGAAGTTGTGTTCTCGATTTTTTGTACTAAAAATGTCAACAAAAAAATTACTCTCTATATATTTATATATACGTGGGCAAATATACATAATAACATCATCGTACAAATGTGTTACTTCCGGTGGACCGATTTCGGTAACAATTCAGTGTGGTCTACCAATTTGTAGAAAAAGCTTAATAATGAAGTCTCATCCCAATCAATCAATCCGTCGGGGCTGTACAGGAAAAGTGTTCTGGAACTGTATTGTTGCAAATTTAATTTAGAATATTTTACTTTCTAATCGGTTTTCTCGTGCCTGCTATACTTTTTAAAATATTAACAAAAAATTAAAAAGGCTCCTACGGAAGCAGTCACTTCCGGTGTAAAACGAAAAAGCACTTATGAAAGCTGTCACTTGCGGTTGTCCTATTTCGGCTAAAATTCACTGGTATCTCCCAATTTGTGGAAAAGCTTAAGTATGAAGTCTCATCCCGATCAATCAGTCCATCTGGACTGTACAGTGGCCGAATTTTTGTTGAAAACCGATTCTTGTTAAAATTGGTCAATTTTGCTTACATTTTGGAAAATTTATCTGGACCGGTATTGTTGCTAATTTTATTTAAAATCTTTACCCACATAATCGTTTTTCTCGCAAATGCTATACTTTTCAAAATATTTGCAAAAAACGAAAAGCTCCTATGGAGGCTGCCACTTCCAGTGGACCGATCTCGACAAAATATCAATGCGATTTCCTAATTTATGGAAAAAGCTTATGTATGAAGTTTCAACTCACTCAATCAGTTCATCTGGGCTGAACAGGGAAATTTACTGAAAAATGTTTTTTTTTTTTTCAAAAAACGTCATTTCCGCTTAAATTTTGAAAAAATTACCTGAACCGGTTTCGTGATAAAATTAATTTAGAATATATTAGTTCATAGCCGAATTTCTCGTAAATGTTGTACTTACTTTTGAAATGTTATTGAAGCTGTCACGGAGGTAAAACGAAAAAGCTCTTATAGAAGCTGTCACTTCCAGTAGACTGATTTTGGCCAAAATTCACTGAGATCCCCAAATTTATGAAAAAAGCTAATGCATGCAGGTATGGTTGCAAATTTTATTTTTAATCTTTTAATTCTTAATCGTTTTCTCGTAATTGATTTACCTTTCAAAATATTTACAAAAAACGAAAAAGCTTATAATGAAGCTGCCACTTTCGGTGGAGTGATGTTCGCCAAAAATCACTGGAAACGCCCAATTTATGGAAGAAGCTTAAGTATGAAGTTTCATCCCGATCGGACAAACCGTCTAGGCCGTAGAGAGGACACGGACATTTAATCTGCACGCACATACGAGTACGCACGCATACACAGGCACACACAGATTTTTTAAAAAGTATTTTTTTTACTTCAGTGATATAGCGAAATGGTAAATCTGCAAAATTCTCAAAGTCAACATTCTCCATAAAAATTAAACATTATTCAGCCGAATTTTGGTAGAAAAAAAGGTTTTCTCAAAAATTATCCTTCCAGCTTACATTCAGAAATACTTTTGACTAAATTTGTATCAAGTTTAATTTAACATTTTTTTGTAAATGCTGTACCATTCAAAATATTTGCAAGAAACGTAAAATTTGTATGAGCTAGTTTCGGTAGGCCGATTTCCGCCAAAAATGACTGAACCTCCCAATTTTTGAAAAACCTTAAGTATGAAGTTTGATTCTGTTCAGTTAAGCCGTCTGGCTGTACAGAGATCGATTTTTTGTGAAAAAATAATTTTTGTCAAAAACCGACATCGATCGACAAATTTTGAAATACTGATCTGGACCGATATTGTCGCAAAATTAATTTAGAATCTTTTACAAGCTCTTATGAAAGTTGCCACTTCTGGTGGTCTGTGTTGGGCCGCGCAGACTAAACATCTGCAGCTTCTCTACAGCCCAGACGGATTGACTGATTGGAGTAAAACTTCATATTTAAGTTATTTTCACAAATCGGATCAGATCGGTATTGTTGCAAAATTAATTTAGAATCTTTTAGTTCATAGTCGTTTATTTCGTAAATGATGTACTTTTCAAAATATTTGCTAAAACTCCTATGGAAGATGCCACTTCTGATGGGCCAATTTCGGCCAAAACGCCGAAATTGGCCCATCAGAAGTGGCAGCTTCCATAGGAGTTTTAGCAAATATTTTGAAAAGTACGTCATTTACGAAATAAACGACTATGAACTAAAAGATTCTAAATTAATTTTGCAACAATACCGCTCCAGTTCAGTTTTTCAAAATATAAAGGGATATGACGAATTTTAACAGAAAAAAATTGTCTACTTAAATTCGGAAACTGTACAACCAAAAAGGATTGATTGATCTAGATCAAATTTCATACTTAACGTGTTTCCATAAATTAAGAGGTCCCAGGAAGTTTCAAACCAAATTTGCTAAGATCATTTTTTTTAATTTTACCGGAAATAGCGAGTTTTGATAAAAAAAAACTTTAGGGAAATCTGTGTACCGGAAGAGACTAAATGACTACAAATTAAATTTTCATCAAGGGTTAACCTTGTTGGTTTGCTGAAATTTAAGCTGGATAAATTATTTTTGGTATGTTTAATTTTTTGCTTTAGGATTCAAGTATGGTGTGTACGAGCCCTAGGCGTTCATTCGTGGTAAAATAAAATCGGGTGTTGGCTATATCATATTCACCCATCCATTTTTTCACTTCGGCAATATAGCGAGTAGTAAATCTGCAAAAATATGAAGGACGTAAAAGAACGTAAAAAATTCAGTACATGTCAGATACTTTGCAATAACAACCAAGCGAATAAAAACGTAAACGCACATTGCAACATTACAAAAATCAATACAGTGCTCTATTTGAAAAAACCGTTTAAATATTTATTCGAAAAATATAAAAACTTATTTCACCAAATTAGGTCAGTTGTACAATTTCGTCACGTTTTTATTATACAATACGCAATGAAAGCATCATGATTCGATCGCCATTGTCCCATTCCCACTATAAACAGAAAGGAAAAATATTCTGCGTGCACGATTACATAAAACGTAAAAGATTTTCATAACGCACTCAACAACATGATTCCATTATAATTTAACTAATTTTCTTTAATTTAATATTTTAAATTAAAAATTAATGTTAAGTATATTTTCTTATTATTTTTATTGTATTTTGTTTTTTGCACTCGTATACCGACCGACCGATTCGTTACATCATCACATCATAATTAACACCGTACACTGATAAAAATGAATGTAGTAATGCACCATATACGAGATGGTCGTGTACCTGTTCAGTTTAACTATTTCAACAGTAAAAATTTCTTTAGTTCACGATTTAGAAGGTAAATTAAATTGACTGCTGCCGGCTACCTTACAGTATTGTGAGCTCCATATAAAATATTAAATTGAATATGTGTTACAATTACAAATTAAAGGGGCTTTTGTAATCCAAATATGTTGAATGCGAGATGACGACGCCTATGTGCACGACAGTGGCTACAATAAAAATGAAATTGGAAATGAAAGTATATAACTTGGAGTCTGCTGCGAATACATTTTATATATTTAAAAAAAAAGCTCATTATTATTTAAATAATTTGATTGGATTTAATTGGATAAGCTTGTAGCGGTTAATCAGTTTTTTATGTTGTATACTTTGTCTCTGTGACAATGAGTATGTTAAGTAATTATTCAGTTATAAATAATTTGATTAAAATCTTAATAGATATTTAAAAAATCTTGAACTTTGTTGGTGGGATTTATATGAGTGAATGTTTTATAGAAATTCTATTTGGACCAACATAATGGTAATTATTATTAACAAAACAGTAATTTTATACCGTGCTTAATAAATTTGCTTAGACCACACATTACTTAGTAAGGACTCACTCGCGGTATTACACACATCATATATTTGACGACAGATCATATAATGTGCCGTATACTGGGCGCCACAAGGCGCATAAGTAATTGATTTTATCAAATTCTGCTTAATAATTATACCTATGTACAGGGTGTCCCAGAATTGGCCGATTAAACGGAGCAGATTAATAGAGGAGCTCATTTCCAACATCAACCAGCCAAGTAAAGTTTTTTCGAATTGTTGATGGTGCAAAAGTTATTCCACTTTAAGTGGTTTTAGTGAAATCGCATCCACCAAAAAATTAATTTTTTAAAATTAATAAAACTTCTTTTGTTTAACTTTCATTTTTAATAAAATCTAGAAGAGTGTGCCGTTCCAATAAAATCATTTTTATAAGCTGCATTATCTTCTGTCAAATAAAAACAATGGTTATGTAAAGTCTTTTTGTTTCTCAAAATTTTTTGTTCATATTTACGTGACGTAGGCGGGAAAATAATGTACTATAGAAGTTGACTCACTATCAGAAAAATATGCAACAATAATGCAGATTTTAAACTGGTGTCACACACCGGCTATTCACAACAAAATATTTTTTATCAACTTTTTTCACAAAGTAAGTCGTATTTATTAACAAATGCACTTAACAAAATTTCGATTTCTAAAACCGCTGGTTTGTCAGAAATAAAACAAAATGATGAACTGGTTAACTAAAAAAATGCATAAATACTCGAACGCTTATAATTAAAATATCAATAAGCTATGTGGCTTCCATGGAAGCGTTACTTCCAGTAAGTATGAAGTTTCACTCCGAATAGCCAATCCGCTTGAACTTTAGAGTTGCCGAATTTTGATGCAATAACCGTTTTCTCGTACGAGTAAATACTACATACTTTTAAAAATATTTGCAAAAAACGAAGTAGCTCCTATGGAAGGAGCCACTTCCGATTTCGGTCAAAAACCACTGGGATCTCTCGATTTATGAAAAAAAAACTTAGGTTTGAAGATTCACTCTGATCAGTCTGAGCTGTAGAGCGGACACAGACATTCAGTCAAATAACTTGAGATAAGAAACTTTCATGATTACACCACAAAAAAACAGTTTTTTGTCAAAAATCAACCTTTCTACTTAAACTTTGTAAAAATTGATCTAACCGATATTGTTGCAAATTAATTTAGAATCTTTTCATAACCATTTTTCTCATATTTGATACACTTTTCAACATATTTGCAAAACATGAAAAAGCTGTTAAGGAATGTGTAGCAACTCCAATATTCAAAAAATAATTGATACTACATCATCGACACATCATCGACGATATTTTATAACAGACATTTAATAATCAACTTTCATAATCAACCGCGCACGAGCGCGCGATACTCATAAATTGGCCACATACACTGGCATTGATGAATAAATCCATTGAAGTTGAGTTCTCGTTTTATTGTACTAAAAATGTCAAAAAAAATTAAAAATGTCAAAAAATAAGCTTAATGCTGAAGTTTCATCCCAATCAATCAATCCGTTGGGGCTGTACCGGAAAAATGTTCTGGAACTGTATATTGTTGAAAATTTAATTCAGAATCTTTTAGTTTCTAATCGTTTTTCTCGTAAATGCTATACTTTTTAAAATATTCACAAAAAATTTAAATGGCTCTTACGGAAGCAGTCACTTCCGATGGAAAACAAAAAAGTTCTTATGGAAGCTGTCACTTCCGGTGGCCCGATTTCGGCTAAACCTCACTGGGATTTTCCAATTTATTGAAAAGCTTAAGTATGAAGTTTTATTCCTATCAATCAGTCCGTCTGGGCCGTACAGTGGCCGAATTTTTGTTAAAATTCGTCATTTTTGCTTACATTTTGAGAAACTTATCTGGGCCGGTATTGTTGCTAATTGTATTTAGAATCTTTCAGCACATAATCGTTTTTTCGTAAATCCTGTACTTTTCAAAATATTTGCGGCCAACTTGCCGGCTAGCTGGCCAACTTGGTATAGATGAAGATAGAGTAATTGGAATGGTGACAGATGCCGATGCCAAAAAAAAATCGCAGCTTTTATTGAGTGACGAAACATGTTTTAAAAGAGAGGGGATATGCAATATCCATAATTGGCACTCACTATTGGGCTCGCGTAAATCCAAAAAAGGGTGACGTAGTCGGTTTCAACACCTATTTGGAATGAACATGTAGGCGTAGGCGAGAATTGTCGACGGAAAATTGATTGGCTCATTTCAACAAGTCTTCTACAAAACGACTTTGATGAATTACTTTATGACGTTTCTTTACAAACACGTGGAAATATGTGGCTACAGCATGATGGGGCTCCCCCTCACTATGCACAAATAGTAAGACAATAACTGAACGTAAGATATCCTAGCCGCTGGATTGGTAATGGAGTTGTCCATTGCATGCGGTCTCCTGATCTAAATCCTTTAGACATTTTTCTGTGGGGCTATTATAAAGAGCTGGTTTATGAAAGAGTATAGCAGATCGACCAGGAGACGCGGCAACGTATAATCGAAGCGTGGAATTTTATTAAAAGTTACGAACGAGCTTTCGACGGATTAAGCAAAATTTTATACGGCAAACAAATATTTATCAAAAACACCCAAAAATTGCATTATAAATTAATCAGAGCTAACAAGAAATTGTAGTTTATAATAATTCGATTGTTCGATACTACACTTCTATCTGAAATATATACGGAGCCCATCTAAACGATTTATCTCTATAAGGATGTAATCGTCAGCAATTGGGAATGGAATCGCCTCAGTGAACAGAAGAGCATACTGTTGACCCTGAAACATTTTACGAAACGATTTGCGTTATCAACCTAAAAGATATTTATTAATTTCACATTAAAATGACTTTGTAAATTAAGGGAGTTCTCATTTGTTTTTTTTTAAATTTTCTGCTGGTTTCTAAAAATACCAGTAGAAAAATTTCTTTTTTGGGGTAGTGCTGTCTCTAGCGATGAATAAGAGAAACGCATTTTTTAATCTTTAAACTTGCTTCTATCTTATACAGCATGTTAATACTTCAATAGAGAAATATTATCAAAACCAATATTTTATAAGAACTAGAGACATCTGGCGTCATTTAGCAATACTGTTAAAGATTATGTTTTTTGACAGATGGTTGTACTGTCGACTCCGCCTGTGCTGACGAAAGAAACAGTGCTATATGCACAAACTTTGTTTGTCGCTGATGAATTCGTTCGTAATATTTGAGCCATCAAGAACCAACTCGTTGGAATGGTTACCCAGAATGCTGCGATTATTGTCACTATGGCTCGCGTTTTTATTATCGTCACCGTTATTTGCCATGTTATTTATGAACAAAATGAAATGAATGAAGCTTTCTTCCGAAGTTCACACACTTGAACCGCGAAAAAAAATTAAGGCTTAAAAAAATGTAAATTTCACCAAAGAAGGGTTACGATGTTACACTTTTAAATTTATTTGTATAAAAAATAAAACACTGTCATGCAACTTTAAAAAAATTTAGTTATTTTCACTGTTAAAAATAAAAAAAAACATTCATACGTGTGATACGATAAAACCCGTAGTCGGGGTCACCCATATAAGAAAGGGTTATTTTAATAATTAAATAAATAAACATAATTAATTTAAGTTTTATTTTGAATAAATTCTTGTTTGAGCTACGGAGGCGATGTTGCTCCGTCACAATTCCAAAATTGGCTAAACAGAGTTTTAGGTTTTTTGATTTTGTAAACGGGAGCTGAGTCTGCTTAGTACAAACAGATTTAAATTAAATAAAACGAAAAAAGCCCGCGAAAAGCAAAACGAAGAAATCTACGTTGAACTATTTCAATCCTTTTTATGTGAACCTCATTATAAGGCGACCACATCTGGCTAGCATACTCGAGCAGGAAACGAACGCAGTTGAATAAAGAGCCTTCATAACATAAGGATCGTCCAATTCTTTCAACCAACGCTTGACGAAACCGAGCCCAGAGTTTGATGTCTGAAATTTGTTTGGCATTTGCCCACGTTCAACTCAAGGCTCTTCTTTGCACACCATGTGGAGAAGTTATGGGGGTCGGATTGTACTAAGCCTGGGGCCCTTCAAGAGCAAAGGAAAGCCTAGATCCCTAAACTTAAATAAAAGAAATTCATGAGAAACCCTGTCAAACGCCTTACTAAAATCGGTGAAGAATAACATTAACCTCATTCTCTACCTCCATCATATTTAATGTTTGTGAAGTGAATTCAATAAGGTCTGTGATCGTGGACCGTGCTTTGATAAAACCATGCTGATTGTCAGAAAATAACGGTTATAAAAGTCATCATACACAATACTCTCAAGCAGCTTAGGAATACAAGACAATTTTACAATCGGGCTGTAATTACAGATATCTGATTAGCAGCAGTTCTTATGGATCGGAACTATAAAGGATCTTTTACAGATATATGGAAGAATTCAATGTTAAAGCGACTTTTGGAAAAACACCAGCGATGGATGGTAGACCCTCAGTACCATTGTTTCATAATCGATTTGAATGGAAGTCAAGATTGTGTGAACGCAGTTATTCATAAACAACAAAATGAGGGCACAAAATTCAGTAAACAAATCTGGTTTAAACCAGTTTTTGTTGTGACTTGGGTGCCACTTTACATTACCCGTGGACACCCCTTTTATATAATATAATTTATCATTCAGTTGCTGAGGTGCCATCTTTCACACAGTAGGTACACCATCGTTGATTTGCATGTATACATGCGTTTCAGAGGGTTTTGTTTTGCAAAATCAATCTGTTTTTTAATGTATGTGCACAGGGTTGATTTTGTTTGTACCGATTATATTTTGCACGTACCTATTTAGTGTGTACACGGTTATTACAAATTTTTTTCATAAACAACATTGTGCAACAATAATTCCAAATAGTGCCTCTTATCTATATGGCCGACTTCTAAAGTTGACCATTTGGCACTTTCCACTTAAAGTAGACGGCTTTCCAGAAGCCACTATGCACTTTACTGCACTAAGTGCTGTAAATTTTAACTTTTTTTTAACAAAATTTGTCTTTGAAGCTGTGTGCAACAATAATTCTAATTATTTATATGTCCGGCTCCAGAGATCAATCACTTTCACTATTAATGAGCCCGCAAACATTTAAAGCTTATGTTTTTTGTTAAATGTTTCTCTTGTTCATACTATAAATGTATTCCTAAATGTTCGCTATTTTGCGTATAAATCACATTTAGGGGCACAATTTATCACTACATATAAGCTTATCTATAAAGAGACAAACGTCGTCTGTCAGAGGAGATAACCAGAACTTTGCTAGGAACAGACTACAGCTTCCGAGCACATATCATATAATGGATAGATTCTCGTACTCTATCCATTCTAAAATTTACAACACCGGGATGTGCTGACCCCCCCCCCCCCCCCTCCCAGAATTGGCGGACTATAAGAAATATTACCATAAATATCAAATCGTAAAGAATAGTGTTCGAATGTGTTTGTTTCCGTGGTTTCAAAGGTTATGGAGCAACAACATGAGGCTTATATTGCCCCCTGTGTTCACCTTCGCTAACTAGAAACTATGGTAACGAACTAAGATAATAACCACAACATAAATCCAAGAAAGTTGTGTATTTTATTATAAACCGTTTAATTGCCGTGACTTGCATATCGTAGTAAAACGTATGGACAAAAGATCCAACAACAATTTAATGTTAAGTCCGAGTAAGTGGTGTAGATTTTTGCAAAACATCAATTCAATCATATACTTGAAATCTATGTTACATAAAGAGATAATTAACATTTATAATAAAAAATAGTTTAATGGATGAACACCGATGAACTAAGATGCTTACTTAAGACAGTATTATTTAATATAATACGCACAATGCTATGTAAATAATAAATACTCCTCCTGCCTTTGGTTAAAGAGAGCATCAACTTTCTTGACGTACCCGTACCTATAAATAAGTTTGACACCAAGATGAAATATTATCTGACGGCGTAAGAAGTTTAACAGCAAAAATTTTTATGGACCTGAGTACATATTTACGTTTCTATACTAATCTGACAATATTTTCCTTATCGTTATCTTAAACAACCGCACATTATCACACCCTACTTATTACCCAAATACATACTCGTATACACATTGTAGCCGACAAAAATATAAAAATTATAAACCACTTATTTAAAAAAATTTAATTTATGGTTGTTGACTGACGTGCCGAGAAGAAATATACATGTAGATTACGACAGTTACTTAAGACGAAAAAAAAAAATTTCGACAACTTTTGCATAATAAAATATAAGAACCTTTCATCATCATATAAAATGGTGCTGTTGTTATATGATACACATTTTCACCTGTAATTGTATCACCGTATTGCGGTGCGGTGGGTTAGAAATAATATCGCCGGATTCTTTTCAATACCAAAGAAAAGGCGTAACCGGTACAGTATTCCCATGTATAACGCAGATGCAAATAATCTAACGGAACGTTTAAATAAAAACATGTTCCACAAAAGTTTATTATGGGACTTGTTTTTAATTTTTCCCAACGTGAAATTGATATTTTATTATTTAATGATTCCAAACAATGAATTTCTTAGATAAAGTTAGATAATGTGGAACGTATTGTGATGAAAGAATTAAACTGCTAAATTATTACGTTAAAAAAAATAAATTTACGTTAAAGTAATGCGAATTATGGAACCTATTTAGTTTAGAGACCCATTAGTTATTTTGTGAAATATAATCCTAAATTATTTGATTTACTATTATCACACAAACCAATACAAGTTCCACATCTGTTTATACTCGTATTTGATGATAAACTAAAAGTATTTTTAAAGTTTATTTTAAAGTGAACTCTGGCACTATTTTGGTTTCCGCTGGGACATGAAAAAATATTTTCATAGCATTTTTGATTGATTCACATTATTCAAGCCTAGTAAAGGAGTCGGTTTGATTGATGTAAATATATTTGACACATCGTTAAATGGAAAACTATAGTTTATATATTAATATTGAATTAAATTCAATTTAGAAAAAAACGCTATGAAAGTATTTTTCCCAATTCCCAAGTAAAAAATGTATGTAGAACCTAATTCAAATTTTCAATTCTCTTTCTATAAAATGTAATTGAGTCAAGTAAAATAAAATTGAATAATTATTAAAATGTTCGACCTTGAGGTGTTTAACTGATTTTAGCAAAAATGTCAGTCCGTCTCTTGCTTTGTTTGCATTTCGGTCAGTATTTTCTCTAAAGCTCTTCAACTGTTACTATGTAATTGCATTACGCTGAAGCCAATTTGCCTGATATCTGACATGTTTTCTACAGGTTGCTCACCAATATGGTCACTCAACTGGTATACTCCCGATGTCCTGGCTTGTAACACCACATTCAAGTGTAAAATTTGGATTACGAAGAAGGGTGTTTGGCGGCGGTCTACTTAGTTTTGTATAAAACGTCGATTCCAGCCTGCCATTCCAAACAACCATCGGAGTTCATTTCTCAGCCTCCATAATCCTAGATCTCGAACTAAGTACCCCATGGTATTTTTCAGAAGAAAGTGGATGTTCTCAAATTATAGAGTAAAACCGGTTCCTTTTAACAATTCCGTTGTCTTATACAATAGTTTTCGGTACTCGCCAAACCCAGGTGACATCATAAGTATTTCTCTTAGCAGATTTCGTATTTCGATCCACTAGTCTGCACATGGTTTGGGGAGCATCATAAAATTCAAATACCCAAACTGAAACATTCGGTTGAGCTTGATAAAAATTGATTACCGGAGAATTTACAAAATGAAGCTGTTCAATTTTTATTGTGTCCTCCGAAAAATTGGTGGGTATGAAAACATAAAGCACAATAAGCCTTTCAAGGATTTACAAGCAGTTATAATTGTGGTGTTGAATTTTTGTTTCTTAGTATTTAACAACTTAACAAATAATTATCAGCATTTTTACAAACTCACAACGCAATTCAAATTTATATTACTTTTGGCATAAGGTCGTTCATACCGAGGATATTAAGCTAGCACGTTGGAATATCGTTCGATCTTCCTACAAAATTGATTAAACTGACAAAACAGGTTGGTTTGTCGAATGGTTTTGGTTTTAATTAAATTCTGTCTGCGGGGACTATTGAAACCTTAACGTAAAGTGTAGCTGTCTCTTAAAATTTTCAACATTAGTTTGTGACAAAACGGACTCAAAGGACCTAGGTCCAGGAGGTCCTTTGAGGATTTTATTATTTAATCCCGTTCATTGAATTCGTGGAGTGGCATCATTTGAATGATCAATAACAAAGAGTACATCACAAAGTTTTTACCAAAATTTCATAAAGAAGAGTATATTGAATTTTCTAGAAGTAGCTAAGTCGGTTGAATTCTAAATGAAACAACGATGGGTCGGGAATAGAATTTATTCGTGTTCAATTAAAAAATTACCGGCGGTCAAGTCTCCAAGTCCTTTGGATCATCGGATATTGAACCTAGCGAATGCGAGTTCAACCATCCTTCAATTTGCACCACAACCGTGTTTAGTTGCTTCATATATAAAGCGTAATTTCCCAGAACGCGTTTAAGGTGGTGTTTGGTGCTCTATATCGCCGGCTCCCTTCACCTCGACCCCAGAACAGATTGCAAAGATAACGAAAAAAATTAAGATTTAATTTTGGTTTAATTCTGACAAAAATAAATGACGAAGTTCTAATGCTCTGATTTTGATCTGACAAAATTGGTGAAATTATCAGAATGTAAGTTCACCCGCAGTCCGCGCTTTAATACAAGCCGCCTAAAAGAAACTGAAAATACCGAAGTTGAAACATATAAATATTGCTTTGAAAACCTTTACCCCCACTTTAGTTCTTAGTTTACTGATAGTCAAGAATGGACCATAAAATCCACTTAAACATTCTGAAATGGTCCAGCAGGTTGGACACGCTTATCGGATAACTGATCCATAATGCCCTCTCCAACAGCTTTTCGACATAAATTCCGCCCTTCGAAAGGACTGTTTTTCTGCGTACTGCCATTTGACCTTTTGTGATCAAGAACAACATGGGAATTTTTCAGTCGTCCGCCCACGCCAATTATTCCATCGCTATCAAGAAATGGAGCGGGGGAATATTTTTTAGTTCGACGAGATACGCATTTAGTTTTTTGAAGTTTCTGAATTTCTAATGAATAGTGGAAGTGTTGGTTAAGTATTTTAACAAATGTTAAGGCTCCATCAAATTTATTTCGACAGATATAGCCAAAATTTGTACAATCTGTTGATAACCTGACCACTTTACTAAGGATATCTGTTCGGACAACTCACATTTATTGACTATGTCGTGGCAAAACTACCTACTAAACTCTAATAAAAAAAAGTATACAGTCCACTGTACATCTCGTAGAAAATAATGAATTTAATATTAAAAAATGTCAATACATCGAAATACCTACAACTTTTATCATAAATAGTCTACATTTGTATATACCATAAACCATGGACACAAAACGATAACGTAGATTATTGATTTATGTCCAAGATTATATCGTTAGTCTGCACTGTTATAAAATTTAATTTCGATAACTTACTGTACACTTTGCCATCTAGTGAAGGATAGGGACATAAGTATCGTTTTTCGTTTATGTTTTATACCTAAAAGGTAAAAACCACCTTTAAAGTGGTGGGGGTAACATTTTTATATAAAATGCGCTTGTCATCACGTTAAAAAACATAAAATGGTTAACAAGCGGAGACGTGATTGTACTTTCATAATAAAATTATAACGTTGTAAGAAAAAAAAGGAAACCAAAAGTTTTTATTTGTGCTATAGTTCTGTGACTCGGTTGAGTCTTCTGAATTTATCGAAGAGGATATTTTGCTAAATTGAAGTGGTGATTGTGGCTTGCGGAAATTAATTTGGAATCAGCAATTTGGTTGACAGCGGTAATTTCAAACGGGAGAAAACAATATCCATTCCTTGGTTTTCCCTGCGCTTTCTTTGACTACTATTGAGGAGCGATGAATCTCTCCACCACTGATTGGATTTTAACAATTCTTGAAGAATAAAGCCACGAGAAAACAGATCCACTGGGTTTTCCAAGGTAGGAACGTATTTCCAATTATCTGGGGAACTTAAATCTTGGATTTTCGAAATCCTATGGGCCACGAATGTTTTGAATCGCCCTGGACTCGATCTACCTAATTATATGCTACGTAATTTTTGTATTAGTATATCGAGATTGACAAATTGAATGTTATTTGCATCGTGAGAACAATTTCTTCAACGACGTGGAATACTTTGATCTTTGAGAGTTGCTACTCCACTTTTCGAAAATAAAGAAAACTAACAAATATATTGTTCTCACAATCGATACAACAAAGTCTCCAACCCCTCACTCTCGGAAAGACATCTGATGAACTAAAATTAACTGACTGCTGATCTTGAAGTTGGGATGGTAAGCAAACATCATTCTAATTATGATGCCGTTAGTCTTTGCATGAAAGGTTTAGCTATAAATGCAGTAGGTGTATAGAGCTCTAAAGGATCAACTAACTGTGAAATTTCCGATGTTACCGACCTTTTTGTACAATATTATGCTATTCTATACTTTTTAAATGAAAAATTAAATTTATCGGTTTCGGTGTTCCATTTAATTTCTATATAGAATCGAAATCGATTCTGAATTAAGAGGATTTTGCAGATGATGTTTGTTCATAATTTTATTTCTTCTTTACTCAATAGATTCACCAAATAGAGCCACCAGGTCGCTTTTTAATTTTAACATTATTTCTAAACTGTCAGTCCCAGACAGACTCTGACTATAACGATTACTTCTTGCTCATATTTTGTGTCATAAAATTTGCTTGTGAGCCACTATCTCGAGCCACGTACTGTACGAGCACAACAACAAACAACAACTAACGAATCAACATGATAGCTAACAAGGGGAAGATTTACAATCAATAATTCAATGATTTTATCGAAGACACTTAGAACACAAATTGTACTTTCTCACTCTCTTCATTCATATCCCTTTTTGTGTCCAAGTCCAGTCACGATACGAACTGACTGACGATTTTTGTGCTTTGAGTTTAAAACGTTGGCTTGTGGACACTTATGGTCGTGGTTTTCGACGGATCATCTAGCCGCGAATTACAATTTTTTACAACAATATCAATGAAATATTAAAGTGACGAAGCAGAATTTTCATTAGGCTTTTTGATTTCATAAATTTTCCGCACGTGCAATTTTTGGATTTTACTTAAGTAACTGGGATTCTGTATTCAATCACTAACGTTATTTAAAATTCACTGACCCAAAATCATCGTCAAACTCATTTCGGTACTCATATGCGTCTTCACTAATCATTTTCAACTCTGTTTGCGTATTATCGAACTTTGTGCATGTTAGACGAAGTCGATTCAACGCTGATTCTAACTCTCCGATGTTCTTATATTCCCATCTATTTAGTTTATATTATTTTATGACCTGATCTAATATGTTTTAATTTTAACCGGAATCGCTGATACTCGTTAATCAAACGATGCTCTTTGCTGTAGACTTATCCTGTCCCTTCTCTTTTGTCCGCCTCGCCACATTTCAGCACTTCTCCTGCTCACCTAAAATGCATGCGAGACCTTAGTACATGTCTCCGTTGTGGGCTTGTGAGTCGCTCTCTCTTCAGCGATCATCTCCACTGCCGCACTCACCTTTAATAATCGTACTGGAGTATTCTGCTGAGCTACCCCTACATATTTTTCGTCTGGAGTACTCTCTTCTCACACTTTTACACATTTCGGTATTGGACTGAACCGTAATCTCTAATCTTGATTGTTTGTTAAACCTTCTGTTATTTTCCGTATTCCCGGTCTGCGTTCCTCTTGCCGTTTTCATGTTACGATCATTCCATCGTTGTGTATATAATCTCGGATGTAGTGGCCTAATTTCCCACCCTTGGAGCATCTTTTCATACTTTTAATGCCATTTGACTCTGCATTTGACTGTTGTAATTCTCTGTCAGTTGCTTTGTGTTAGTTGCTTCAACTACTCTTTTATTAGCACCTTTATTTGCGTGATACCCTCCGAATCCCGATTGCGCAACTTTACTCAACGCGAATACTTCGTTCATCAATTTACCTCTAGTATTGGTTCTCAAATGAAGTTTCAGATGGTCGTCCTTGATAGCATTGATAAATGCGTTTATTGTTAATCCAATCAACAAAGCTACGGGTGTATTACTGTCGTCAAGTGCGTCAAGGGCGTCTTAAACTAGTTCTGTCGAGAAAGTTTTATTCAGCTAGCCATCTGCAATAGTTTGCGAGGTATGTGTTTCAAAGCAAGCCTCCACTTGCTTAATCTTAATTTCAAGGTACTCTTTGCTTTTCTATCTACTTTTACCTCGGAAGACTTTATTTATCCTCTTAGCTCTTTAACTTGAAGTTCTTGGGCGTGCTGAATTTGGTTGAGTTTCTGGCCTAACTCGGCAAACCGGCCACCTTGTTCTGATCGTAATTCTGCCAATTGTGCACTTTGCTGCTCAGATTTGGCGCCTTGGTGGTCTATTTTCACACCTTGCTGGTCTAATTTGACATGTTGCCTGCCAGTTTAAGGCATGGGGGCAACCCAACCTTTCCTTAATTTAGAGTCATAGCGATTTCATCACACCTCCCATGCATCCTTCGATGGTTGTTTCTACGCAAGGCTGGACTTTCTGCTCATCGTTTGGGGTAACTATAATCCCTGATGATCCTCGCGTTTGAGATGATTGTCACGATCTATATCCTCCTGTTTCATCATTTTAATCCATGCCGCTCCGCAGCCTCAATAAGAGCTTAAGAGCTCATTTTCCACTTCTGACATCAAATGTTACGAATTTCGGGCGTTCGATACTGATTCCTAATGGATTTTGCAAATAAAACACTCGGAGTTTAAAGTTACAGGTTTTTGATTACAGTTACGGAATAACGAAAGATTACGCCAAATTGTTCAACTATGACTGAAATGACTTGTCGTCATCTCCAATTCATTTTAGCATTTGTTTTGATTTGAAGTGAGATGTGTCCCATTGTGCAGTGGAAAAAAACGTTCGTGAGCTACGGTTACGTAATTTTAATCATTCGAGGCGTGAGTCACGCTAAAAATCCCATTTTGGACATTCCGCGGTTTTCTTATTTTGTTGAGTAGTATTTGATTGTAGTATTTGGTTGCGCACTCTGTATTCCAAAAACAATTTAGTTATCCTCCAGAATTAGTCGTAGAATGGCTATATCTAACCATATGTAGGTTTACTACGTTAGAAACAGTCGCAGTTTTTTGTAGCTAAATTGTTTAGACTAAATTTATCTAACCTGATAAGACCACTGTTCATTCTCCACATCAGCCAGATTTGGTCATAAACGATCAAATCACTTAAACTCTATGTACTTAACATACGGATCAAGTTTCAAAATTGTGTCTACTCTCCATCGGCCAAAATCACTCATAAAACTACCTTCAATCCTAACTTGATGTTATAACCTGATTCTGGTTGTTGGGGAGTAAGTTCAATCAAGAAACTTGATCAGTATGTTCAGTGTACAGAGTTTAAGTGATTTCATTCAAAAAAGGTGGAATTTCCAGAAATCAGCCATACAAAATTTTTCAAAAATTATCTTCTGGTAGTTAAAGTTGAAATAAGAGTTGTCTATGAATGATTCTGGCCGATATGGAGTAGGCACAATCATGAAACTTGGTCAGTATGTTTAAACAGCAGGATTTACAGAAACCACTCATATTTTTTTTAAATAACTTGTGAAAATAGGGCTGAATTAACGGTTTTTATGACCAAACCTGGCTAATGTGGAGAATTAACAGTGAATCTTGGTCTTATCAGGTTATATAAATCTAGTTTAAACAATTTAGCTACAAAAAAACGTAGCACATCTACATATGGTTAGATATACCCATTCTACGACCTATTCTGGAGGATAACTAAATTGTTTTTGGAATGCAGAGTTTAGCACAACTGAACTAAATTAAAACATTTACTTCAATGTTTAAACGAAACGAGAAATCCCACATTATCTCCACAAAATTACACAATCGAATGCTACTCGACAAAATAAGAAAACGGCGGAATGTCCAAAATGGGATTTCTGGGGTGACTTACACCATTCCAGAATGCATATAAGCTCTTCCAATAAAACTAATTAAATATTTTATAATTTTAATAGAAATATCAATAGATGAGTAGATTAGGCAGAACCAATAGATTCCACACCAAGCCAGTAATCAAAAGTGCTCTTCACAGCTGCACATAACATCAATAAATTTGACACAATTCATTTTTTGGGTTAAAAGAAACCAAAACGTACTAAATTGGTATTCACACATATACACAACCGTTTGTGTGGGCTGATTGGTGTGTTTCATCCTTAATCGCATAATTATTAGGTTCCACATTTTTTTAGTGTATTTTCCAACTCAGCTGCCGCGTAATTATCGTTTGCCTCGTTGAAAGTTGTTACCTAGTTCAAATGAATCCGTGTTCCGCGTAAAACAAGGTATCCCTGTATATTATAAAATATCAACATGAATTTTTAAAATTTTTTAAATTGAAAAGAACAGAGGAGTAAAAAAATACTTAAAGACATCGTTCCTTTACCAACATAAGTATAAGAAGATAAACTTCTTGTTTTGTGACATTTTCTTATTAATATTTTTTATTTATTTATTTATCATCTGTATAACAGTTTCATGTATCATTTTGTATTTTCGTTGAAAAAATTCCAAGACAGCACAGGACCTATGGACACAGTAAACATATACCACGGGGAAATAAATTATTCTTCATCTCGATCAATTATTCATCATCACAAAAACAAAACAAAAATATTGATATAATATTGTTTCCATTTCGTTTTTTTTTGTTCTAGGGTGGCAAAGCGGCTCCATATTATGTTGGCGCTGCACAAACATTACCCCGTGGAATGTACACAGATCGTAATAAAAATCCAATTGGTATGTATTTGTATATTGCATAAATATTTTATACAATTTTTTGTAATCAATTACAAATGTGATGTAGTCCTAGATTTACATGGTGTATATATAATTATACATGTGTACCGTGTAAATCGAGGACTAATATGTGTTTTGTATAGCTGTTCCATTAGTAAAATTATACAACGTAGATTTTTAGTCACTAGGACTATATTTAAATTAGATTAGAATTATATTAGATTACAAATAAATTAAATTTTAATTAAAAATTTTCCCGTGTGTGCGTAAATGAGTGGGTACGTAATATACGTATACATATAGATTTAAATATGTTTGAGATTTGCGTGGTTGCAAAATAAATCGAAATTATATGCAAATCATTATTTTATTATTTGTTTAATGCAATTGTGATTTATGTATTTTACTGTTATGTGTTTTATTTTTATTGTGATTGTTTAGGAGCACCTGCTAAACCATTACGATCATATGGTTCGAGCATGGGTCCCCCATTTCCTTATCCAGATCAACTTTACAGTATTCCAGGTAAAGTTTTCCAAATTAACAACAAAAAGCACAATACCGAAAAAAATTAGTTTAACATCATGAAACGCAACTCATTATTATTCGTTTACGTAATTGTAATTGTCTCGTTTTGGGTTTTGTGTTCAATATTGGCGTGTACCGAAAACCGAGTGTGTACGAAATTATGAACCGTTGCAGATTTTTGTATCATTTTTGATTTTTGCCCTGACAGACATACACTATTCAACTGTTGGGTAAACTTGATTATCCCTTTCGATATTTCATTACAGTAATTTTTGGTGAAATCATCCTTATTTTGTTTATCCTTCCTAACAATCCTGACACTATTGATCCTAATTCTTTTGATATTTATTATCAAAAAATATTGTGTAAATCTGTATTAGCGCTTTAAATGTGATATTATTTTGACTGAAAGTGATTCTGATTAATACTAAACGAATTAACTAAATTTTTGTAATTATTGCTAGAAGATAAAATGTTCCGAGGCTGAACAATTCAACTTGTTGCCCTAAACACCGATATTATTTGTTTGCTGATTTTTCCTTACTGTGGGCAAAAAGTAGCAAGACTTTTTAATTTAAATTTCGCGCGGAAAACCATGCGTCGAAATATTTTTTTTTCTATGTTGGTATGACTGTCAGTGACATCTGTGCCAAATGTCACATCAAAATAATCATTAGTGTTTAGTATACGCTTGTCTTTCTGAAGTACAAAAAGTGCATTCGGCGATTTTTACAATGAGTGAAATTATTCAACAAAGAACTTCCATTAAATTTTGTGTGCGGAATCAATTTTATGGTGCTGAAGCATTCAGAATGTTGCAAAAGGCCTTCGGTGATAATTGTATGTCGCGAGCAAGTGTTTTTGATTGGTACAAACTGTTCAAAGAGGGTCGAGAACATGTTGACGACGAACCACGTCTAGGACGACCATCAACATCAACTGATGATCAACACGTTAATAAAATCAAGGAATTGGTGCTCGAGAATCGACGATTAACAGTCAGAGACTTTACTGGCATCGTTGAAATATCGGAAGGATCAGTGAAAACCATTTTGAAAGATCCTTTGGGCCTAAGAAAAGTGTCAGCACGATTGGTTCCAGATTTTTTCGCCGAAAATTCCACCCATATCGTTCCGCAACCACCGTATTCGCCTGATTTAGCTCCGTGTGACTTCTGGCTGTTTAGCAAACTCAAACGACCACTCCGAGAAACCCGTTTTGATTTGACCCGTTTCAATTGAAGACATTAAACGTGAATCGCTACGCGCATTGGAAGCTATTCCGGAAATTCACTTTAACAACTGTTTCGAGGATTGGAAAAAACGTTGGCACAACTGTATTGAGGCCGGGAGGGATTACTTTGAGGGGGACGAAATAGAGTTGGAGAAATAAATAAAGAATTTTAAAATTATGAACAAAGTCTTACTATTTTTTGCACACAGTAGTATACTATGCATTATAAATATTTATTCCATTGTGGAATGTGCCGACGTTCATCAAAAACTATTTTCCAGAATAGCGATTCAGTGAACTTTAGAGAAATATACCAGACTAAAATTTGATGTATTGTTTTACCCCTTCATTTAACAATTTCAAAAATATTCTGTCTACTCTAATAAAGTTTGTCGACTGTCGAGCGGAGGGTTTGAAAAAGCCTACATCTATTCTACAGAATTATTTTCTCCAAGACTGATATTCGAACACGTATTGGAATCTTATTTTCAATAAACCAACACCTTCATTCAAATCGGTTAATAAATGGCATATAACATATTAGCCATTCTCGAATGCATAGCCATTTTCCAATGCGACCAATGCAGCATCACGATACAATATTACGACTCTACCGGAGAAACCCCTAACGAAGTTAATTGTTTTATTAGTTTGATTGCTTAATTGCTAGTCCATTCTTCAGTGACTCAGCGAACCACCAATTCTAAAGGCTTGGTTACTTTTAGGCGCTTCTGTCCATTGGTGCGATCCAGTAGGTTCCGCAGCTCCTCGTTATCATGCTGCTGCAGTCGCAGTACATGACCCCTTCGAAATTTTTGTATTTCAAAGCTGACGTAGTATTCCATGTTTAAATCTGGATGGAGGTTAACATTTCTAATGTATCATGGAGCATTCACAGTGCTACGTAGTACTTTATTTTGTAATGTTGGTATGAACTTAACTGTAGTTTTCTTTGCGCAGCCCCTAAGCTGAATACCTTACGTCCACATAAGCTTTAGGATTTGTTTATATAACAGCAGTTTGTTGAGTGCTGCCAGTTCGGAGTTTCTTAGCGTTATCAGAATATGGAATTTGTTGCGAATTCAGTCTAGTTGGAATATATTCCAATTTCCTATTTGTAAAGTTTATATGTGTTGATTTCGATACGTTTAGTGTTATTCTCCATTTTTTGGTCCAGTTATTCATTAGATTAATAGCATTTTGTACGTTTCGTGTTGACCCAATAGTACTAGGATCAGTGGTCACAACAGCTGTGTTATACGCAAAAGTTCCTTTTCTAGCTTTGACTATGTTTGGTAGATCATTTGTATTCAGTAGGTATAATTCTGAACCCAGAACACTGCCTTGTGGAACCCGTTCCAATATTTTCTTAAATCGTTTTCGAAAATCTTTAATGTTGTTGTTAGTAAAGGAACTGGCCTTTACGATGTTTGCCGTTTAGCGGTTTATTAGGCTTTAGAATAATTATGGTTCCCGTTACTTTCCACTGGCAGGAAGCTAGCAACTGACTCATTCTTAATCTCTGTTTAGGATTTTTTTGTCTTCAGGCGCTCTAGTTCTGTACCAAGTCTTATGAGCTCTTCTTGTTTTTGTCATTAACCAACTCTCTCACTTCAACTGGATAGTATATACTTTTTTGTAATATTCCTTACTTTCCCAGGCCGCTTTTAGTACACTTTCAATGCGGCTTTCCAGTTCTTTTTCTATCAGGCAAGCGTTCGAGATATACGCCTATAGATTGACGCTTTCTTCGACTAGCTGCCAAAAATATTCCCAGTTTGTTTTGTTATTTGTTAGTCTTGGAAGGTTGGCTTTCCTTATTACCGTACTTGCGTGCTGCACATAGCTCCCATAGGGAGTAGTTCTATTTGATCCCCAGAATATTTTTTTCGTGTTAAAGTCGCCTCCAGTAATAAAATTACTACCAAGTGATTTAAGAAGTTTGATGTAGTTTGTTTTTTTGGTGCTGATATCCTATTGCTCTGGTTATTCTTCGTTTCAATAGCTACAATAGCCATAATGCAGTAGCTACTTTCATAGCTTTCTCCTCTATTTATAATTTTTCGTCGCGTTTAATATTATCCTTAAGAGTGTTCTTTACTAAAGTAAGGGTAAGTGTGCAAATTCGTTAAGCATCTGTGAGAACATTTTCTTCTAGAGTTGTTTGATATTCAATAGCTATTATGGAAAACTAGTGCTTAGTTTTCTCCTTTTCTCGGAATTTTCTTTTTGTATTTTATTATCAGCTCTCAAACTTGAGAGGTTTTGCAAGCTCGATCCGAATCTTTTCTTGTTAAGTTTGTATGGACTTGAATTAAGGTAGTCAATAGAATTAAGGTAGTCTACCTGAGTTTTGCTTGTCGCATCCGTTGTTTTTTTATCTTGGCTCATCGATGTATTTTCCAGTATTCCTAGTCTCTGTTCTTGTTTTTTCAGTAGCTCGCCCATAGATTCTAGGCTTTGTCCGGCACAGCCAGATGTGAATGGATAGTGTTTAGCTACCGAAGTATTACTTGCAGGACATGGTTTTCCTTAGTCGGTGCTGTCTTGATATTTTCGTTCCGCTTAGCCATTTATACATAGGTTGTGCCCTCTTTTACATTGGCGCTATTTAGAGGCATTTGTTTTGGAAAGGTGTAGAAATCAATTATTCAGAAAATAATTGATACCAAGCATCGACAAATTCAACCATGCCATATTCAATTAACAAGTGATATTTAATAACCGTTAATTAACCGTTAATCAATCATCAATTAATAATCAACTTACATAATCACTCGCGCATGAGTACGCGACACTCATAAATTGGCCACATACACTGGCATTGACGAAATCAATAATAAATCCACTGAATTTCATTTGTCGATTTTTTGTACTAAAAATGCCCACAGTGTGCGCATTTCTACGTGCGCGCGCCTACTTGTGCTATTTTTAATGTCTCAATCTTAACGTTCATATTAAGAATTACTTTGATTCCGTATTCCCTATCAATGCTCTCCGCGTTGTCAAATGTTAGCATGAAAGGGGGAGACCAACTGTGGTTGTTTCTCTTTAGCCGTTTGCGTTTTTAATGACCTTTTGCTTTAGTATGTTCACAACATTTAGAATTTTGAATCCTGCCTGGCTAAGTTCCTCAATTATTTCTTCATTTAGACATCTATGATGTAGCCCTCTGGTCATCACTTTAATTGGTTGCTCAGCTTTGTTTTCAGATGTGAATCATTCGATGTTTTGAGCAGCGATTGCGTTTGATAACATTCTGTAGGTTTCTGGGCCAGGTGCATTCACTTTCCAAACGTTATTCTCCAGTGCAGTGACTTTATATTTATCGTTTGGGACTAGCTCCACTATTTTTTTAATTGTTGCATATTCACTAACATTAAGTATATGTTCCAGCACTTTTCCATGGTTGATTACGTTGGTTTAACCAATAACTGGTTGCAGTAGTCTATCTTTTGGTCGTAGTGAAACGCTCTTATGCACATTCACTAGGTCCGTGGATGATTGATTAGGTCGTACGGGTTTCTGTTTTCTTACGCTCTGTGTTGATTGTTGCACCTCAGGTGAAGATTATGCTGTTCTTTTTTTTGTTTTGACGTTTAGTTTTAATTTTCCTTCGTATAAAACTCGTTTCATACGTCAATCCATTCTTCATCCTCCAGTATTTTCTTTGGCTTGATTCTCATTTTTGTTTATAATAATTTCTTCTTTAAGCTGTTGGATTTCTTTGAATAGTTGTCCATTGAGTTGCATTAAGTTTTCTAACGATTTCTTTAAATCAGCGTTTTCTCTAGCGACATCGTGGTGGTTTTCTTGGTTCACATTCTCCATGCGGTCAGCATTTTTGTTCTCCTGCTGAGTCGCGGGACGCTTTTGTCTAGTTAGTGATCTTATAATTTTTGAGCTTGATATGAATGGGGGCAGGGAGCACCACGTACAGATGAGGTTGACATTTAGGCTGATTTATAAACTTTCTAGATCAAAATAAAATTGGAACATCCATCCTCACCATTCAAAGCGGAGCTGTTTAATTTAATCCCATAATAGTTTTACGTTGCTTGACTTGCCTGGTCGATATCTGAATAATTCATTATTGTTTTCCCAAATTGTCTAAGAGTTCCGTTCGATGCATAAATTATATTTATTACAACTTGTATAACAAGGCCTTTAATAAGATCGTTAAACTAATTAGTCTAATTAGCCCATACAGTTTTAAATATTTTACATTTTGAACCGTCGCTATCCTCTGCAAATGTCTGACGTGACTGTGGAAAAATTATTATTCCAAGTTAAGCATTTGTAATTTACTAATTGTGTTTCTGAGCCGCAACTATTTAATAGATTACACATGTTTTTAAAAGTCCGGCTCAAAATTGTTATTAGGCAAAATTACGGCAAAATCCACAGTAGAATTGGAAAGAACTTGAAGAATTTTTACTGTACCGTTTTGAAATTAGACATTCGAATATTCACAATTACCACAGTATAGCGCCCCAAAGCTCCAAAACAATCGAGTAACTCGATAAAATGGAATAAATTTTAGCTCGCCATCCAAAACGCATCCTTTATCAATTTAAGACATAAATATAATATGCCGGAGGTATATTGCTCTAGAGGGTCTGTCCCTCGCCATCATTACTGACTATGCCAGTTTGACATGGAACTTCGTATCACTAAATGATGATCATGATAAACTAGTTCGGCCGAGTTTGACTGTTGGTGTGAATAGACCTTTTTATGCCAATTTAAGTTTAGTGTGATTCAGGAGAAGTCAAGTACGTAAAACGTCAACGTATTGGAAATAAAAATTTACTCCCACTCTCGCTTATTGTAAAAAGGTTATTGTCTAAAAAGGACCCAAGTGTCTAACATGTATTTAGTCGCAATTATTTTGAGTTGTAAATTGCAATTTACATTTTTTATATAGATTTTTTTATAGGGCTGTACAGCTTTGTCAATACACTGTATAGACGAGTAACCTTGCTGAAAAAAAATTTCTAATTAAAGCTGTCGGATTGCGATTCGATGGAATCATATATGAATCATACGGTAATGATTTTCAACAAAGTAAAAAAAAACTGATTTGAAAATAACAGATGAAATCATTGCATCGCTAATGGTGGCTGGGCTGCCTGACGCTTACAAACCATTAGTAATGGCAATAAAAAATTCAATAATAAAATTGACAACGGGTTTGGTGAAAACATTTCTGTGAAGTAAGAAGTGAAATGTCACAAGGAAAATAGTGACACTGCAATGTGTAACATGTGTTCCTTTTTGGGTACAGGATGGAACCACCCTTATTAATTTCTGACCTGGAAGATTAGCACGGTAGTTTGGGTGCGTACGAAGACAGCCAAAAACCAGATTACTTACGCGACCACCATCATCAATGGCTCCCCCTCATCTCGAAATCCCAACGAAATTAGAAAAGCGACATTATTTATAGTTTCATAACAATATACAAAAGAAACGCAAAGGTATATTTACATAAATTTAATATAAGGCTAAACATTAGTACAAAACATTTTTTTGGTTTTCTTATTAAGCTATTGCATACGAGCTATATTATCGCACGTTTGAATAAAATTGACATATAACGACTTACCGTTTTAGTCCGGATCTCGAGCGCTCGGTTGTCCTTTCCAAAACGTTATTGAAAGCAATGTGCTGTATCTAAAAAAAAAACACTATATGCGTATGCAGAACTTTTACAAAACAATCATGCACTAGATAGCCTGAACTTAAGGCTCACAAGGATACTAAAACAAAACCTAATAATTTATCGACTATTGGGGAACTAAAAATTAGTTCCGATAGTTTCTTTTGGTTCGTTTGGTTTAATATTAACTTTAACGCCCAATCAACGACGCGTAGATTCCACTAGCAAAGCGGGTTTCCGTTGGTGTATGGTGATGCGCTTCGTCTTTGTATAACGGAGATCTGGTTTTTAGTCTACACTGTATTTATAACGATGGTATTTTTCCACCGGCTCGGAATGTGATGTACGCCCTCGCACCTGGTGAAATTTTGAAAGTGTTTGCTTTTGCTCGCGGCCCCCCTACACTAGGAAGTAATAGATAACACATAAAAATTTATTAGGAAATATCATAAAAAACCCAGTATGATTCCCTATTTACCTATGATGCGTATGATTCGTAACCACTATACGGTATATCACTATATGGACACAAAATACGGACGATAATTTATTCCGATACCGCTGGTTTACAAGAATGCCTACAGAATATGAAAGGCACAAATTTATTATTTTACTGGAATAATTATTATTTTACTGGTTCCCACTTACTTCGGGTATATTTTGGTTACAGTGAACTGCGGCAATAGACAATATATTAGATAAATTAAATTATTGTAAAGTTTTAGCTTTTTATTTTTGGTTTTTCTACACACGTATTCCACTATGGGGCACAACACAACGTTTTAACATCAACTCCGAAAACCAACTAAAAGCAAACCAGAGATAACGTTTCAAGCTATCTATAATATCTACCAAAACAACTTGTGAAAAAAATTGCAATTACAGCTCGACCTCGACTAACAGCATCGATATGTTCAAAAAAAAATTATAAATGGTTACCTCATATCACGAAGACGTCAGACAGAGGTAGCGTGTTATACAATACAATAACAACAATTAGTAAATATTGCGACTATATTTGAATTGGTTAGAGGTCATACCAAACAAGATGAATACCGGTTGTTGCATTACGTTACAATTCGAGATGATGACTTCAACTAGCAATCAATTACATTACAAATGTTAACAAAATGGAACATCAATCGATCAAACAAAAAAAGAGGGATGTCAAGTTCGCAAGAGATTGTTCAAAGAAGAAGGAGAAAAATCATCAGAATTCAAAAATCTCATATATAGACATGGCTTCTTATGGTGGCCTTGGCATTGACTTTGATACAAAAAAGCCAAAGGGTTGGTCCCTGGGTTCGGTCATATGAATAACAAGCAATAACTGCAACGGATGCTGCACGAAACTTCAATGAATATTTTTTGTATTAACCATGCCAAGGCCATCATAAAAACCATTCCTATCTATGGGACTATTGACTTCTGTAATACAAAATTTTTCACTGAAGTTTCGTGCAACAGCTGCTGCAGTTATTGTTTGTTATTCGTATAACCGAACCCAAGGGTCGACGATAAGGTATTTTTGTATTAAATTACATGCCAAGGCGATCATAAAAGCCATGTCTACATTAGGGACTTTTGACTTAATTAATTTTTATTATTAATTTATTTTAACTAATCAACAATTGTTGCCAGAATATTCCGCCTAAACGTATACTATTGGTATATTCGCACACATGCACAGTTTCTGTAACTTAGTGAAAATGTGACTTCGGTTCTACGAAATAGTGCTTAATTTCAAGATATCATTTACCGAGTTCTTTTGCTTCGGAGGTTAATCAATTTGTCATTTTAAGGATCACTTGTAATATTTTAATCCGCTGGGATGTTTTATTTAGTGAAAAAAGAGATACAGAATGAATAAACAATTTCCGCTGGTAATTATATAATAAAATAAATTCTCTTTTATGATAGTGCTGCCACTTGCGGCGAGTAGCATAATCTCTTATTTTCCGCTGTCAAATTTCCGCTATCTTATACAGCACGCATAGCGAATTAAAATAATATAACATTAATTTCATGCTGCGAGAATCGGCCCCATTAATTAATTTAAAACAAAACCAGGGCATTTACGACTGAAATCTTGAATGCCGATTAGTCTACGATTTTAGAAAAGTTTACACAAAGATAATTAAAATTATTAACAACCTCCGTGGAAACAATCAAGAACAGTTTGACCTTTTTGTTCACGTCGTGCTAAATTATCCTATTCGGAACTCACGGTAACTGAACTACATCCAAAACGATCCATAAAACATGTTGAACCAATTAAGCAAATTGTCAAATTTTGCATTGATTCTTGTATAAAAGATTTACAATTCGATGATCAAAAATAAAACTTAATAACAAAGCCTCTTTTCTGTGCATATCCAGAATTGTTTCCATTAAAAACAACTATCCTGTATCAAGCGGAAATTATACTCCATCTTTAACACGGGATTTTCGTAACATAAAATAAAGCTACTTACCTACTTCATAGTAGAGATACGTTACTCAATAATACCTCTACATAATTTCTTTAAGACAAATAAATTAATTTTTAATAAAATAAGAAATCTGAAAAAACTGTAAACAAATTTTATAATTCTCTATTTAAATTGTATTTCTAAATCAACACGACACACGTTTACCAAATTAAAACAAACGAACGGGACTAATCGGAAAATTGCCAAGTTTGCAATAAAACGATAAAACCAAAAAACTTTCCCTATTAAAATACAGATGTCTCGTAATCCGCAAAAAGGTTAATAAATTTTGTTCAGAAATTCTCTGTATAAAATCGATTTTATACTAAAGTTTTGTAATTAAAACATGTTTTTAAATCAACAATTATGTTTTTGGTACTTATTTTCGTAAATTATAAATTATTTATCTCGAGTAAACAAAATAATTTTTCGTACCCGGATACACAAACTGTCAAAAAATTGAACACAAAACTTTTAAGTTTTTGTTTTAGAATTTTGAGTTTTCCATTTAAAAAAAAATTGAATAAATAATTAAATCGGATTTTTTTTTAGTTGTTATTGGTAATTTAATAAAAATTAAATATATTTAATTTTGTGTTTTTATTTAAAATATTTTTAGATGGTTATATGAGTTCACCGGAGCGTGGAACACGTGGTGGTTATGAGGAGCCATATTACAGTCAATATGGAACACGAGGTGGGACGGTTACCCCAATCATTGATGAAGAACAAAGGTAACTACATTATAAATAATTTATTTGTGATGATTATAATTTAATTTGATTTTTTTTTTGATAGTGAATCTTCACTAGCTGAAGATCAATACTCGTTGTATGGAATTAAAGTGACAGGAAGAATACCTAGAGGTGCTAATCAAATGTATGATCCTACAAGGTACGTTTTTATTACATATTAAATTTGTTGTAGTTGTACATAATTTTCGGCTAATTTTCGTAATGCTATATATAAATCTTCTGGTGCTGGTGCTCCTTTGCCCGGTATAATCTCTCGTTTTCGTCGCTTACGTCCATAAACTGGTCTTCGCTTTTTTATCGGACTGAGCGTTCCCGCAGTCGACAGTGGCATTAGTGATGGATGGAAATATGTTGTACCCTTACTTTTGATCGCCTGCACGATCATACATAATAAATAACCGCCAAATGCAAAAAATGCGAGCGCTGTAATCGATAGTTGAAATATGGTTTGCACTTTGCTCGGCTTCTCTTCGACACCATAACTTTTTTTCATCATATTTATTCCATCCGGGCCACTTGCTCCGGTAAGTGCGGCCGCTTCTGAGACATCCTCACGACTTTCAATACCCAGTTCCTCGTTCGTATGATTTCGGTAGGCAAAATGACCAAAATCGTAATTTAAAATTCGATCGGTTGCATAGTAACTTGAATTATTTAGTTCCGAAACAATTTTTCGATTGTAATTCTCATCGACAAGGCACGAAATCTCTTGCAATGATTTTTTCACTTTTAACAGTTTATCCAATGGTAATTCACTTAAATATTTTAATTCACTTAACATTGCACCACCGTTTCGATTGTAGCTGTCCGTAAATTGGATCGAGATCAAAATTAAATTTATTGTTATCACATAAAAGATAAACGACATTTTCTCTATATACATAAATATGCGCGTTTATGACACACGACAATTTTCTTAGACAATTTTATTTAGACTGAAAACCTTCGTCAACGATAAAGAATAGAAATTAGATTTCTTACAAAAAGAATAAAAAATATTTATTATTTTTTTTGTCATTTTTTTGAAGAAGAATGATGATGTTAGATTATATCAAAAAAAGAGAAGAAAATTATTAGGGAAAATCAGAAAAGCGTAACATTTATATTGGTGTCTCGCTGTTTCTTTTACCTTGTAAGATATTGTCGTATTAATAGTTTTAACGTATATATGGAGGGTGGTATAGTTTGATTATTAATCAGAAACGTACATTACACAATATGGTGATACTGCCTGATGTATTCTGAATATTTTACGGCCATAATGTTTCGCTTCAATCAACCTATGCCTGAATCTCGTCGGTTTCCAAAGTTTCCCTAGAGATCGGAAAGTTCAATTTGTTTAATTGGCTCCAAGCTTATAAAAACATAGTTGTCTTTTATTGTTCACGTAGCATCGTGTACTTTTCTTCCTGAAAAACAGATGGAGTTATCTTGGTTCTGTTAAATACCACTGGGGTGCTAGCCTTTAGTTTGCATAACACCAAGTACGTGACGGCGTATCTTCAATGTGCCAATCTGCCACTTAAATCTTGCTGACCAAGGCTCGCGTGGTCTGTAACAAGAGTAAATTTGTGGCCCTCAACGTAACCCGAATTTTTTTTATCGCTAAAATTGCTGCCGGACATTCCAGTTCTGTTATTAAATAATTTTTTGTGCATTTATGATACATAAATGCAATCGGTCTTTCGTTCGCATTTGTATCTTTCTGAAAGAGGACTGTTCCAACTCCTTCCGTGTTGTTTTGAGCTTACTAAACGTCCCCTCTGCATTTTCTATCCAACAGAATTTTCCTTTCTTAAGGCAATCAGTAATAGCGGCAGTAAGAGCGGCGAAATTTCCGATGAACTAACGGTCCCAGCCAGGGACCAAGCCCATACCAAGTACGCGTCTTGTTTGTTTAACACTAGTAGGTGGTTTGAGTTTGGTTATTTCATTTATTTTGTGGACTAGCTTTAAACCATTCTCACCTACCAAGTATCCTAAACATCTTATCTCTTTCATAACGAGGTTGGCTTTTTCGATATTTATCGTGAGACCCGCCGCTCTCTTAGCAAGTTAGCAACCAACTCAATGTGCTCGTGCAATATGGTGCTAACAATTAGTAAATCATCGAGATAAACGAAATTTTATCATGTTGTAGTTCGTAAGGGATTGCCTTATACATACATTAAACGACTCATTGATTGAAATGGCCTTGAAATTGGCAGAGCAGTCTTCCACGTATAGTGAGAACAGTTTTGACTCTAACAGACTCTACAAGTAGAATCTGCCAGAATGCGTCTTTTAAATCTAGTGCTGTTATATAGTTTGTCTGTGAAAGTCTACTTAAGAGTCCGTCGATTAAAGGAAGCGAGTAAGCACACTTTTCCGTTGCGGAATTTAGTTTTCGAGCGTTTACACATAATCTGTCTTTTCCATTTGCTTTTTCAACTATTGTTACTGGGGAACTCCACGCGCTTTTGCTGATTTCGTTAACTCCGAGTTGCAGCATTCGAACTATCTCCGAATAAAGTTCTTTTTATTTTGCTGGTGACACTGGATAATACCTTTGTTTAATAGGTTTTGTTCCTTTTACCAATTCTATGTCATGGTGATGTAAAGTGTTTTTGCCTAATCCGTCTTCCAAGAAAGAAAGAAATACCGCGATAATTCTATATAATTCTTGTTAATCCAGTAGGAGACGGGGATGTGCCTCTAATGTTCTCTAATGGTCTTGAACTTGTTTGATCCTTGGTTATTTGTGTGTTCAAACTCACGTTAACGCGCGATCCCCTCAGTAAAATCACACGCGGCCGCAATTTCCCGAAGCAAAGCGACACATAGGACCAGATGGTTTGTGTACATTATCCGCCCCACAGCCAAAACAGAAAACATTAAAATGCGATTCTAAACAATCTTCGAACCGGTGTCCAATATTTTTGCAAATCCAACATTTTAAATTTATTGACGTAGCACCAGCAAAATTGCGGTAATCTGTTTGATCCTGACTAAATGCATCGATAGCATCAAAGTTTCGGGTAATACCTACACTTTGATTGTTGTGCAGTATCAACTGTGAGTTCTCAGTTATAACCATGTTTTGCAAGTTTGCATCGAGTTCGTTAACATTTTATTTTCTTCTAATTCTTTTGCTAGTGAAACGTCTTGGATCATACCCTGTCTGGTACCACATCTTCTTATAGCTCTGACACAAAATGCGTAACTCTTCCACGGATTTTATTGCATGGTGGTATGGCAAGGTTGTATTTTTAAAGCGGGATGCATATTCTGGCGTAACTATAGGTTAGGTGCTGCTCTGTTAGACGAGTTTGAATCCTGGAATTTAATTGTTGTATGTCTGAAGCAAATGCGGATTATGTTTTTGATTTTCAACTTCCTTTGTATCTCTGCAACTCTGCAGCGGTATCCTTGTATTACTGCTGTAGAAGTAGGATAAGAGGGCAGTTTTCATCGATAGCCACGATGCGGTACGATTATTTATTTTAGAAACCCAATACCAATCCTCAGCTGTCCTAGATGAGAATAGGTGCAACACTTTTGTTAGATTGTTCCTTGGAGAGTCATCGTCACATGCCATTTGCTCTAGATGGTAAACAAAAGTACAAACATTAGTCGAACCACTATCATCAAACGAAAATTCCACTTTTGTTTCAATTTATAGGAATCATCTACTCTGAAACATCCTCTACAATGTATGGTTCCTGCAAACCTTGCTCTAGTGCATTATAACAAGGATAACCAAAATTCATTGCTTTATTTAAGATTTAACCATTGCGTTGGTATGATTTGATAGCCGTGATCCAATTTGAGAAAAAAAAATCTGCGACTGGTGGAAATGCAAAGAAAACGAATATTCAATTTTGTATATGATTAAAATTTTGTGGAATCATCTGTCGATCTGAAAACGTCGATTGGTGTCTGCCCAAAATCCCCTAAAATAGTACAGCCAGCAGTAACAAACACGTTCTTTGGACATATTCATAGCCGCTTCTATTCTCTTTAACTTTAATTTGACGGTTGTCTTGCACCATTTGGTGAACATTCATCGTCACCCAAGCCGGTACGGCCACGTTTAAAGTCAACTGCCCAAAATTTTACGGTGATAACTGATGGTGCCCTCGTCTTTGATTTGCGTATACGTATTGTTTTTCAAAAATAAATATTTATCGATACTCGATTTTCTCCATTTTCACAAAAGCACTCACATCCACTCACTCAAACGATTGTCAAACAAAAACCGCGATTCCAAAATGGCTGATATTTGGTTGGTGAGTACCCTTAAACACATGCACACACGCACTTCCCCACTTTTGTTGACGACTTGGACCGAGAGGTACTGGGTTAGAATCCCACCAGAGGCAGGGTGCAAGGCGAATTTTTGTCATCGATTGCGATCAGTGATGTTAATAAACACAACTATGACCATCTGTTGGAGTGCAGAATTCAGTGCCGACCCACCGTCCTTGCCAGCGGACAGGCTGTACATGGAGCTTGCAATGTGCAGGTGGTATACTGAAATCGTGTGAGGATGGGAATGGGTGGTATATGCGTGAATGAAAGTGAGGGTATTAATTGACCTTAAAAGAACCTTAAATCCCCTGGATAATTAATACTAAAAAGTATAAAATAAATAAAAAAGCTTCGTCAATGATATCTTCCTTTATTTTTAAAGTTGTATTTCGCTTGCATGTTTTATTTTGTAGAAATTCTCTTTTGTGATAGTGTTGCCACTTGTGACGAGTAGGATAATCTCTTATCTTTCGCTGGCAAATATCTGCTGTCTTAAACATCATCAAAATGAATGTTGTCAATGATCGCTCTAAAGTAAAATCAGAAAGGTTAAAATCTCTTATGACAAGAAGGTGGCAACCATGGTGTCAGAAATAAAATCGACAGCTTCGTTAAGAATCTGATAAATTTCAAGTAGACTGTAGGGCGAATGTAGTAGCAAAAATTAAAAATATTACTTCGGTTGCAAATAGTTGTTATTAATTTTTACATACATCAGATCAATATTCTGGATTTGGTTACTTATTTATTTATTTATATTGAAATAAATCTACAAATTTGACATGAAAAAATACAAAATAAAATAAATCCGTGTTGGATCTGAAAATTTGAAATAAACAAGAAAAATCACTGAGGGGCATAAAATTGCCTTAATCTACTTTTAAAATTCTATTGAAACTTTTACACATCATCTTCACTGGTTCATTGGCGCCATAGTTGGTTCTGTGTCTATCTAAATGGAGGAAGTCATGTATGTTTACGTGGTATGGTAGATCATGATCAGAAAGCCATCCGTCTCTCCAGGTCAAGTAGGGTATAAACTTATTTTGAATTTTCTCAATACTTTTGATATGATCTTCGTAGAACGGGCACCACACATTTACAGCATATTCCAGCTGGGATCGAACGTAAGCATAATAGAGGATCTTAACTGCTTCCACATCAAAAGTGTCACCCGTCCAACGTTTGACAAAACCGAGCATGGAGCTCGCTCTAGAGATGCACAGCTCAATGTGCTTAGTAAAACTCATGTTTTTAACGAAAGTAACCTCTAGGTTTTTACTTTCAACTACTACCTGAAGGAGTACACCATCTTGTAGCCTTGTAGACAGGGTTGGCTTTTCGGTGAAATGATAGAGATTTGCACTTTTCAATATTGAGACTCAGAGAATTAAACTATAACGCTAGGTTGTCAATATCTACCTGTAGTTTATTGGCATCGTCGACAGACTCGATGGCTTTGTAGATTTTAAGGTCATCTGCGAACAACAGGATATTGAAATGCTTTATTACTTCAGTAATGAAGATTGTGAAAATCCATGGACCAACGTGAGAGCCTTGTGGTACACCAGAGATTGCTTGTATTATATTCGACGTTTATTTCGAGGTTTTCTGGATGTCTTCTGGCTCGGTGTGTGGAGTAAATATGAATGTACTATATTGACTAGTGGTTGGATTTGTATAATTATCAATGTCCTCTGCTTTATAAACAGATTGGAAAAACTCAGCAAACATATTGGCCATGATCCGTGGATCACAAGACTTTTGATCATTAAATTCCATCCAGGCTGGGTAAAAAATTTCTAATAGTGTCTGCGATCGCCTTTTATTTTATCCTTTAGATTGCGAATATAGCGTCTGTATCTCAGTTCAAAATAAGATTCAAAATTTCGGTTATATGCAGTAAATTTCTCTTTACTATGGAAACATAATTTGAGGTTTTCTTTATAAGCCTTGTCGTTTTTGTTTTGAAGACAGATAAGTTGATCGTCATACCATGGAGGATGTTTGTTCGGTGTGCTCATAGACACTGGAATAAATAAATCAATTCCTTTAAATAGATGTGTGTAAAATTGTTCCACATCTATGACATTGCTGTTAAACCCGGCATTCCAATTTATTTGATCAAAATATTGTTGGCCTTTCTGAAGTTGTAATATGGTTTTCGGTTTTGGTAATTTTGAAACCTGTTATTCACATTGGTTTCCAAAATTATTTCTTTTGCTTTGTGGTGAATATCATTAATTACGAAGGGTGTTGGTGGTTCTTCTGTTTTTAATAAAACTGGTTCATTAGTAAGGTCCAACGTTCGGTCTTGTCCATTTTTTAATTCGCAGATTTGGCTCAAATTTGAGTCAAATATGATGTCGACGAATAGGTACTCAATATCCGAATTCACGTTTACAGCCTTAATCTCGTTGGTTTCTTCTGAATTATGTCTGATTGATCGGCCGTATTGGTAATTTCCATAATTGTGTCGCAGCACTTGGTATACGATTATGTAGGCGAATCAGGTGTAATATACGCCACGATTGCTCGGTCGATGTGTTCGTTAAATCTACTAATTCATTAGGTAGTGATGTATCGGCGGCTATGAGTACTCCGCCACCAGATTTGTTTATGCTTGTTTGGGGTGAGCGATCAGCGATTATAAGAACCCCCTCCCAATAGAGTCCAAAGCAGCATCATAGTAATATTCGATGTCGCTTTGGTAAACACAACAAGCGCATCAGTGTTGAAGCGACGAAATAAGAAAAATAATAACAAATTAGCCCTAAAATAATTCATTCTACTTTTTATCAATTCGACTTAAATTTTTTACATAAAACATTGTGTACAATATTCAGATTTGGTTGGAATTCACCCACCAACATAATAATCATAAACTAGTTGGTAGTAGTGCAGCGCCGACGACAAAATTAGAATAGATTCTAAAAAAAATCGGCGGCAATGTCGTCGTCGCCAGCCACATTGGTTGTGTTAGCATCCTATGGTTTATGTCGTTGTATCTCTGGTTCTGTTTATACCTTTAGTGCATAGTCCCTTTACTTCCAAAGTGGAATTTCTCATTTTACTAATTTTTCTAATTTTACTCAACATGTTGCCAAATTGTTGGGTGACCTGAAAGCGTCCATTGGCACAGCCAAATTCCAATTCTAAAATCGTTCAACTTACTTACATAAAAATGATGTGCATCAATTCGTCTCTAAAGGAAAATAGCATTGCATAAATACATTTTTATCTAAACCTTTAAAAATCAATTTAGCTTGCAAATTCATTGATTTGTGAACAAAATTGCAATAAAAATGCAACAAGTTGTTTCTATTTGGTTCTGTAAATTTCTCTTATGGCAAATTAAATTGACAACTTAGGAAAAAAAAATTGTACTACGATTATCTCCTCCACTGATTTTCATCTTCAATTTTACTTTTTATTTCAATGGCATTATTTTGTGCAGACAGATTCGTAAAAAATTCTCTCATATCACAACCGTACAGCGACTAGATCTTCTTCGGATATAAATGTAAAATTGAATTGTACGTTTTAGTTCGTTAAATTTTTATGTCACTATTAAATCGTAGCACATATTTTCTCTTTCCATGAAATTTACAATTTTATCGCTTAATTTAATTATAAAATTAACTTGATTTTATTTTGATTTTTTGTTTTTGTTTGTTCTATAGACCAGAAGATCTCCATCGCATTCGTATCGAACATATGGAACGTCAATTGGCTAATCTGACTGGTGTTGTACAAAAAGCATTAACACAAAATCCAGTTGTTGGACAAATTGTTAATCCCAATTATTTAGGTGTGCCCGGACAATGTCGCAATGGTAAGCGTATATCGATATAAAGGAACGCACCCCAAACGTTGCGTTCGAATAAAAATTATAACCCAGGGAATAAAATGTAATGGTTATAGATTTATATAAATGTAGTCTTAAGTGTGGGTGGGAGGGCCAATAGTTTTATAGAGCTAATCAAATATATATTAACACCACACAAATTAACACAATTAACAACCATAAAATACAGTAGTTAGAGTATTTTTATTAAAACATAAAATTTTAAATCGTATATATATATCGCTTAATTATTATTTAAATGTTTTTTATAAATCTATAAAAGTAGTTAAAGGTTGTTAACAAAACATACTAATTTGATTAAGTTGTATACGTTATAATATTGAACGCGTTCACTACTTATATCACAGAAATCACAAATAGTTAATAAATCGTTAAAATGTTTGTAAAAAAAAAAATAATATTACATTTAAAATGTTAATTGTTAATCGTTAAATATTTTGATCGTTTAAAATCTGGACAAAAAAAATTATATTTATTTGAGGTTATGTATATAAAATGGTTTTTGGCTGGACAACATGGCCGCCACCGAACAATTTATGTAGAGAAACGTCAAATTTATATACATTTTTTTATCGTATTTTGTCACTAAAAAATTATATCTACTAAAATACTAAAGTTGCAGATGAAATTGATGGCCATTCAAGCAGTAGCTCAACATCGATACAAGGTAAGTTTATTAATATTTGAAATTTAAACAATATTATTGTGTTTTTGTGTTTTGGTTTTTTGTTTTGTTTTGTTTTTTTTTTAATATTAAAAGTGAAAAATTTACCAATTTCACATATAAAATCATTTTTCATTCACAAAACGAAAATAAAAAAAACTTGTAAACCTCTAACGTTATGAAAAAAAAACTCAAGCAAATGGAACAGATGATTTATATATACGTGAGAAACCGCCAAAATTAGGAAAATCATCGTGTCGTAAGTAGTTCAATATAAATTTGTTTTTAACATGTATAAGACATTTTTGTTTGGTTTTTATAAAAATTCCTGAAATTTTCCATATTCTATATAAAAAAAAAACTAATAATATTCACTGTGAAAATCCACAAAAATTTGATATACTTAAATTTTATTTTATGTTTTATTTTGATATAAATTTGAACATGCATGAGTGCTTACTATTTTAGTTTTCTAACAAAATGTTTAATTAACATTTATTAGTATTTTATAATGCATATGTTGTCTTAAATTTTTTTTTTGTTGTAAATGTATAGCGGAACAATAAATTGGTTTGGGTGAAATGATTTTGTAGTACTTAAAATTCGCGTGAAACTTTTATTTAACTATAAGCACTGGTATAAGTGTGACGGTTTACAACAACAATTATTATTATTACCTTGCCACAATAACACTTTACACCATTTACAATTATTTTAAATTTAACTAATCTAAGTTTACTTTAAACACTTTTCTCACTATTCACTTTCGCTTTCAAACTCGCCTACCGAACCATAAGTAAGACTCCCCGTTGCGTTCATCGCGCCAAAATTAATTTGCCGCGCTGAACATGCTACATGTCACAAGAACAGCTTCTAAAACTTAAACATAGATGTCACTAATTTCTTAACCAATTCATCCTGAATTAACATTTAACCCAAGTGACCAATCCCCGCATTAGATTTTATTAACCGAATAGGCGAAATCGTTACATTACCCTCTATCATCTAAGCCTATTCGTCACGAACAGGAAACTACCATACTTCTGTAGTTTAGTCTATATAACATCGACTAATTCACCTTCCGTTTGTCCTCAGCATCCCACCTCGCCATGACCCAGTACGATTCATCCATTCCTTCTCAATGGTTGTCCGCATAAACCGCACCAGCTGCTCGTACAACGCCCCCACAGTTTCAGCTACAACTGCAGCAACCTCTTTTATCGACCAGCGTTTCTTAAGTGATTTTTTCACTTTTGACATTTTGTACATATTTGTCATAGACCGTTCTTCATGCCGATCTTTACAGAACCCCATCTCTGCTCGCTGCCACTTCTGTACAAGACTGCTTTCCATCTTCGAGCCATTGTAATACTCAAGTTTAGTCTACTATCATAGCCACAATCAGGTCCATAGCCCTGCCACATTATTTTCTCTCGTCACCTACTCATTGAACCATCTTGAGCTCTCAACGAAGCATAGGATATCCTTTACCTCCATTTTACTGAGGTTCGTCATCTTCGCAACTGTGACAGTAATCGTGCTCTCATTTTGCTCGCATGTTTGATCGCAGCGATACTTGCTCTCTTAGTCTTGATAGGTTTAGTGGCCAGATCTGCCTAGTTATTATGCATGAGGTACTATTGGACCATCTGTCGTTCGTTGTTCTTCTAGCTTCTTCTTGAACTAGTAATTCAGGTAGGTTGTGCCTTGTCGAGCGATTTCTTCCGCCTTTTCATTACCCGCAATATTTTAGTTCTGATTTCCGACATCAGGTGGCTGTTGAACTGACCTGCCATCTCGTTAAGAAATAAAAAACATTTCTGGGCTACTTTCGACGTTAGAAAATATGATTTATGCATGTTGGAACTGTGATAGACTATTTGGCTCTATCGAACTCCTAATGTGAGCTTCTATGAGAGGTTTTTCCAAGTTACTAGGAATGTGACAGAGTTCTAGCCTGCCCAGCTATAAAAGCCCACAGGATTTTTCTCCTGCTTATAGCCTGGCTTACCTTGTCTCTAGGCCTTTGTAGCGCAGGAGCTACCTAGAAAGTGAGTTTCCAGTAGAAGGTCCAAGGAGTCTGCACTATAGTTACGGTTCAACTACCATCCGGTCGTTGAAGGAAACTCGAAGTCAAGGGATTTATAGATAATACTTTACGCAGTGCTCCTTGTACTGTCCCAGTCTTACTTTCCTTGCTTCCTGCAGTTTTTACAGGTTTTGAAGTGATAACGACTATTGCGGTGGTCGAGGTTTTCCCAGAGGTCTACTAAAAAAGCACGCACCTAATATGGCCTTATTAAAGGCGTCGGATAACTGGTCCACTAGCACATCAAGCTCTTGTGTTGAATCAAGGGGGTTTGGAACCGTTATCGGTTCAGTCGGTTTTCCTCTTGTTTCTACCGCGATGTTCTTTGTACCTTTTCCATCATCCTTACATATGTTACCTTATTCAGAGCTGGCCACTACACGCCCACCCCATACATCAGCACAGGTCTTACCACTGCGGTATAGATCCAGTGCACCAGCGCTGGTTTCAAACCCCAACTCTTACCTATGGCGTTCCTACACGAGTAAATGGCTACATTAGCCTTCTTCACCCTTTCTATAATGTTGGGCTTCCAGCTGAGCTTACTGTCCAAGATTATGCCCAAAAATCTCGCTCTATCAGCAAAAGCCAGTCTAATGCCGTTCACGGTAGGAGGGCTAACTACCGGAATTTTATATTTCCTAGTAAATAGTACCAGCTCTGTCTTGGAAGGGTTGATCCCTAATTCACATTTGCTGGCCCATCTAATAACGATCAGGAGTGCATTATGCATAACATCCCTAATCGTATCCACATGTTTGCCTGAGATAACTATCGCTAAATCATCTGCATACAATACAACTCCTGTCCCCTCCCTCTCCAGTTCCAACAGCAATCCATTCATCACTGCACTCCAAAGAAAGGGGGACATTACACCTCCCTGCGGGGTTCCTCTAACCGCCCTTCTTCTAATGGTGGACTCCCCCAGTTTTGAGGTAATGATCCTGCTTACCAGCATCTGATTTATCAACCTACTTATAGGGTAGTCCACCTTCAAACATGACTATCTTTCCATGATCGCCTCCGTTTTTACATTATTAAAGGCACCCTCAATGTCAAGAAATGCTACCATACAAAACTCTTGCGAGCGAATTGACTTCTCAATCATGCGTACTAGATCGTGCAGAGCTGTGTCCGCCGACTTCCCCTTACAGTACGCATGCTGCGACACTGCCCAATTCCTGGGCTCAATTTTTGATCGAATAACTACATCTACCAACCTTTACAAGGTTTTCAGCAGAAAGGATGATAGAGTTACCGGTCTCAGATCCTTTGGGTAAGCATGTGAGCTTTTCCCGATTTCGGGATAAAGACCACTCTGACCTCCGTCCATTTCCTAGGAATATAGACAAGTTTCAGACATCCCCTGAAGATACCCTCCAGCCAGGGGAGGATGACTGTCGAGTTCCTTTGGATCTCTGCTGGTATAATCCGATCCGGGCCCGCCGATTTATACGGCTTAAAACCGTTCAGCGCCCACTGGATTCGCTCCCTGTCTACAATGCCCTCCATCTCTACTGAATGTGTTACTCGATGAGCTCCGGGCTCTATCGAGTCATCAAAGCTTCCCGGAAAATGGGTCTCAATGAGGAGCTCCAATGATTCCACACTTGAAGCTGTCCACGACCCGTCCGGTCTTACCAAATAACTAGGACTGGTTGGGTTAGAAGCTAGAATTTTCCTAAGGCGAGAAGTTTCAGAGACCTCCTCCATCCTACCACAGAAGAGTCTGCAAGACCACCCTTGTGCCTTCCTCAACTCTTTCTTGTACCTTCTTAGGTCCTCCTTATAGGAGTGACAATCCCGTAACTCCCTTGTGCTTTTAGCTTTATTAAAAGCTGTCCTACATGCCCTTCGATAGGTTCCCAACTCCGTGGTCCACCAAGTTGGTTTCTGCTTACCTCTAGGCTTTATCAGGGGGCACGCGGCCTTAAATGAGAGATTACATGCTTTTGTGACCGTATCAACCATGCGATCCAATTCTTCTACTGTCGACGGAGGTCCGGGGACCTCCAGTGGCAATACTTGCGCCAACATCTCCCTATATTTGTTCCATTTAGTCCTTCTGGGATTCCTGAAGGGTTTCCGGGTAACAGGTTTAATGTCGAGGTTGTATGTTACATATCGGTGATCAGAGAATGAGTGCTCATTCGCCACTCTCCATCCTCTGATCATATGAAAGATCGTTTCCGACGCAAAGGTCACATCTAAAACCTCCTGCCGATTTTTAACAATGAATGTTGGCTCTCGTCCAATATTGCAAACTACAAGGTTGGTATTTAATAAGTAATCAAAAAATAACTCACCCCTCTCGTTTATGTCTGTGCTTCCCCAGATTGTGTGATGCGCGTTTGCATCACAACCGAGTATAACACCTACCCTTCTTTGATCTGCTTCCCGGATCAGTTCCCCCAGGTTATCCGGTGGAACCTCCTTCTCGCGATCCATATAGGCTGAGGCTAGAGCCATAGTTTTTCCCCACTAGCCTCAACACTTACTGCAGTGACGTCTCCACTACTAAATTGAGAAAGAAGAAAGATATTCAGATTATTTTTCGCTAAAATACACGATTTGATCTTCTCAGAGTTGCTTGAGTATAATAACTTATACCCTTTTGTTCTGAGGCCACAGATCCTGTTATTGTTAATCCAAGGTTCTTGGATTAACGCCAAGTCCTCATCTGATTTAGTCAGCCTGAGAACAAGAGCTGCCGAGGCAGCCTTTGTATGGTGTAGGTTTATTTGTACAATCGTAATCATTGCAGTCCACCTTACTCACCTCCTCCTGCACCCCCTGCATTGGGATAATGCCATCTAACGCGTTATTTCGGTCGCCATTCTCCTCTTGTCGATAGTCTGTCAGTACACGTCCAACAGTCTCCAGAGAGAGGAGACTACCTCCCATGACTATGCTCCCCACATCAGAAGCATCACTCTCCTGGCCAGCCTCTGCCTGCTTGACCATATCCCGTTGGGTCCGTTCTCCGTCACCGTCAAAATGGTCTTTCACCCCTGCATCGGCCTCGTCCTTTTTATATGTTTTGAGAGTGATCGACCCGAACCCGAAGTTGATCACTTCCTTTGTTTTAGCAAGGGAAGCCAGGGATTCTTTATTGATCAGCATGATTGCCAATCTAAGGCCTCCCTTAGCCTCCTCTTGCTTCACAATCCTCCAATCTTTCGTTGGAAGATCTGGATTGCTGGCCCGAATGATCTCGAGGATCTCCTCCGGTTTCTCCGGCTCGGTTGGCAGCCATACGCGTGCCCTCGGTCTGCTCGGGATTTTCTCCCTGGAGACTGCCTCAAGCCTCGCGCCCTGCCACACCTCGCCTACTTCGGCCACTGCCCTTTTATAAAGGTCGACCGATCTCTGGTCTGAACACGCAGTTAACTTCACGCGCCCCTGGTACCATCCCACATCTCTGCAGGACGGGGGGGATCCCGGATTTTCTCTCAGTATCCTCAGAAAAGTGGAGTTTAGTGCATTGTACACCACCCTCCACTTCTCTGACGTGATGCTCCCATCTTCCTGACTCCTGTCAATGACGGCTAGCACCAACACGTGCTCCTTTAGGATTTCACTGAATAGTTTCAGCTTTTGATCCTTAGGAGCACCCGACGTCCTATCTGCTTGAACCTTGGCTCGCTTACTATCGCCAGCTACCAGCTCATCCTAGGACCTCTGCCTTTTAGACACAAGGGCCCTTTCCGAGCTATCGCCGGCGACAGTTTTTTTGCCCATGCCAGAGATTCCTTTTGTTCCACTGTAAGCTGCCCCTCAGGGGTCGCAGCCAGTTTCTCCAATATTCTAAACGCCGACCGTAACCTAACCTAACCTAAATTGGAGATAAGAATAATCAGAAAAGACATGACCCTTCGACACTTTGCAATTCACTAAACTTTCCATAATGGTATCTCAGACAAGCGTAATGTCTAGTATTTATTTTGTCTGTATATAGTTCTATACGTTGGTGTACAGCCACTATTGCATATACATAGGTTAGCACTAAGAATAAAATTTGGTGTGACTCATCTCGTTCATTCGTATCAGTGCTTCCCCAAATTGTATGATGTGGATTTGCATCACTTCCCAGAAATACCTCAATGTTTTGATTTTGAGCATCCTTTAATTAGCTTCCTGGAATGGCAGGTGGGTTACCTTCTCTATCATGTGGAAGGTAAGCTGATAGCCAGAGATTTGAGAACAGAAAGATATTCAGATTGTTTTCAGCAAGAATGCAGAAACGAATTTTACCTACCTTCTTCGCTTATTGCAGTTTATATCTAGGAGTCCTAATTCCAAGTACCTGGTTACCATTGATTTAAAAAGTTCTTGGACTATGATAATGTCTATCTCCTCTAAGTTTGAACATGAGCGCAGCCGAAGCTGCTTTGGAGTGATGAAGGTATATCTGCGGAAACCTCAACATTAGGTTTGCTTCTTTACTTTAACCTCTATTACAGTGCCAGCACAGCCAGCGAAATTTTTTTAATATGATAATAGATGACCAATAATCAGCGTATAGTTCTTCCAATTTGGCCACTCTCCAGTCGGTGGTCGGTGGCCGGCGATCGACAGTTTAGGATTGCTAATTTGTAACACTTTTAGAATTTCTTTCAGGTCGTTCGGTTTTGCTGGGAGCCCAGCTCTCGCTCTAGGTCTGCAGAGGAAATCCTCTCTAGCGATTGCTTCTAGTCTAACACCAGACCAGATTTCATCTAAGCTCTCTACAGGCTGTTTGTGCAGGATCAGCTCAAGATGCCTTCTTGACACGATTCCAGTACCACCCTTCGTCCCAACAAGTCGGAGTGAGTCCATAGAGTGTTCCTCCATAACTTTAGGAAAGTAGCGGCTAATGAGAGAAACCACTAAGTGAGTCCCCCTGCGATCTCCGCATTCCTCAATGGAGGGTTCCTCCTGCATTTATTCTTTTTAAGCCATGAAGGTCTTTTAATATTCCTGTCAGTTCTCTCTGCCCACGTAATCTTATCGAGCTTTGCTAGGCTTTCCAGGCTCTTTTCCTAGATTAGTCAGTTCATACGAAGATTTACTAACGTAAGTTACGGCAATTTCTTAGTTATAAAGAAATCAATTAGATCGGGTATTTTATTGCCATCTGTGGAGCAGAAAGTTGGTTTTCCAGTCCAGTAGAGTATCAATTACAACTACAAGCTCGTTACCTCTAGTGGAAACTAGTCTTGACGCCCAATGAATATGCTTTGTATTGAAGTCTCCTCCAAAATGAATTTTTCTCCTAAACAAGGGAGTAATTAACATAAAAACTATAGATGTTGTAGGTAGGTTAGGTTTCAGTGGTTGCTTACTGCACACTTAGGCCAATTTTTTAGGCCCATTGTGATACCACTCATTCACTCCACATCATTAACCCACCTACTTCACCAACTCACACAACTACAGTATACCACCTGCACATTGCAAGCTCCATGTCAACCGAACCACATTGCAACCTCCATGTTGTAGGTAATGCGACCACATTTTTAAATATTTAAATAAATTGGAACAAATTGGCGAGGTTGGATAGAACTCTGTTAGGTTTGGTGATTTTTACAAAATTTGAAGAAAAATCTAAGAATGCTCCTTGACCATGCTCAATTCCAAGCTGTCTTTTTTGCCGTAGACGTCTTCGTTTGTTCTTCTGTTTGGCGAAAAGCATCATAGCAACCGTTTAAGGCATTCATTTACAAATACTGCGTGTGTTTCCATGTTTCACGGCCAAACATTTGAACTAATTTTACGCAGGAATTAATCATTCGTATAGCTTTGTACGCCTTCCGCTTGTTTCCGCAACATCGATGATTTCATGGTTGATATATATCGGTGTGTGATTGTTCGTGTTCAGTCTGATGGCTGATGATATCAATTTTGAGGCCGATTTGCTATGCCAAATCTGCTAACTTCTAGATTTTCATCTGCGTGTATGTTGTTTGTGCAATATCAGAAAAATATCATTGGCGTCATTCATCCATATCGTTTAGTATTTTTGCTGGGTTCCACTGAATGCCATTCGGAGTCGCATTATCTTCTCGGTACAGTTCTTCAGTAGTAGAGATAGCACACATTGCCATACTCCTCACTTATTATAGTATTTGTCACTCTGTTTCCCCTTCTATTGAACTCACTCACTTATCATTGGATGTCATTGGAATATCTAGTTCACCAGGTGCCTTCCCGATTGCGATTTTGTTGATGGAATCGAATGCACGTTCTCAATACAATTTTTTTGTGGACTTCAAAAAGATTGTATTGAGAAAAAAAATTGCTCGCCAGTACTTACATTGTGTTCAATCTTTCGGCTTCTGAATAACACTTTTAACTTTCCGCTCCATTGGTGGATGGGCTATGATTGATTCCTTGAAGTATTATTTCATATTAGCTGCTGATTTTCTGTTGGTAGGAATAGTCCAGAACTATCGTTTATTAGTGATGAGATTTTAAATTTTACTGTAACTCTTTTTACACATTGGTGTATGCACGTTTCGATTAGCTGGTGTGGCCTATGCATATCCCGAGAATATCTTGAACTAATATTTGTTCAGCTATCTCTATATTTCTTTCAATTTTTAGTCGTATTTTTATGGCAGAGTTGTACTTTACGATAATAGCGTTCCTTAATTTTCTTCCAAGTTCCAACTCTAACCCAGGGTTTCATTTTGTAATTCTTGGTAACCAGGCATGTTGGTTGCAGTCTTGACATATGCTTCTACTATTGGTTACCATCTCTAATCGATAGTACCCGTTTCGTCATTTAGAAAAAACGCTCCAACTAGCGTTTCATTGAAGGTGTTTTCTTGTCACTATTATTCAATCTCTCAATGTTAATTTTCCTCCAAATTTTCTCAGATTATTTTTCGTGGAGTTTCAGCGCTACTGGTTTGATCTTCTTGCACAATTATGATGTTATCTCAACTGTTTTTTCTATCTGACAACACTGAGGTCTAGTTGTTCAATATATAATCGCCTAAACTTATACTATTTTGAATATTTGCGTTAGAAATCTGATGATCTGATTCGTGTAGGGGTACGACAGCCTAGTGTATGCAATTCTCCCTTTTAGTATTCGTTTCTGTTATAATTTAGTCTAAATTCTGTAAAAAAGTCTAAATTCTGTAAAAAAAGAACATTAATCTCATCAATTTCTACCCATCCTCGCCAGTTTTATAACAAGTTACCTAAATATTTTAAAAAAGTAGTTGGCTTACCTTGCATAGCTATAGGTTTCCAGATATGAGATAAGATGTTTACAACGCAGGGCCAAGATTTCATGCAATATTGACTATCTGCTGGTCCTACTAATCCCCAACAATTTTCATCGCCAAAAGTCGAATTATGTTCATCATATGGATTATGTTCATCAATGCACCGAGTTAATCCACGTCGAAAGTTCTAAATCGCGAAAATGTTAACGATTTAGTTTCATTTTTGCACTGAAGAGTAATTTTGAAACATTATAACAAAAACAAAATTAGCAGCGTTAGAAAAAAACGTTCTGAGTAAATATACTGTCTAAAATGTTAAATTTTTCGATAGAGTCATAAGTTATCAGACGGCAGCACTGAGTTGCCGAATCCGATTTATAAAAGGCAACCCTACAAGGGTTAAAGGAAATATTAAATAAATATGTGTGGGTATTGTGTTTTTGCTTTTCTGATTTTTCCGTTAAAATACTACTTCATTCAATTTTCAATCAAGAAAATATTCAAATGAATTCAAAATCACTAACACATACCAAGGATGGAGACAACTATTTGACCTCAGCGAAGCTGGCCCATCATCCAGCGAATTTTGTAAAAAACAAAAGTTGCGTTTAGTTATCCACCATTTGGTCAGTTATTTCCAGTAATTGGTCAGCAATAGGAATCCTTTTAAAAAAAATTAATCAACTAAACAATTTAGCACCCCAAGTAAGAAAAATAAAAAAAAAGAATGAATGCCCCCGATTAAGCTCGAAATTCTGATAATTGGTCAACTAACCTAAATAAGTGGTCAGGCCTGCCAATATACTAACACCGTTGCGCATGCGTGGGTTTGATAAAATGTCACACAGAATGAATCTCAAACCAACGCAATAGGAACCAATAATAATGGTTAGTTAATATGATAAAAAGTCTGGCATGCTTAAATAACTGTTCCAAAACAATTACATATGATGCTGCAAGTTCGCATATTTGTTAAAATGTCGCGAAACTTATTGCACCTTGAAACATAACATGTTGCTAGCCTATCTAGCAAAACTATATGTTTCATTATTCGTTGTAACATCTTCGCTCTAATAAAAAAATTAACCGCTGAATTTGGGAATTTAAATAAATCAAACTCCGGATTTAATTAGGCGATATATCATTGTATTTGATCAACCATAATGAATAATTGGTCAGGCTTAGTACATCAAATATTTAATTTAACGGAACAGCTTTTGATGCGCATCTAACAAAAATCGGAGTCGCATCCTCGCTATTATTTCAAAAAACTTGTAAACAAATCCGAATTAACAGTTACCGAATTAACTACGCACTTTGGTTTATTCAAATATCAAAATAATACACTAACAAAACTTTTGAAATATTAGCGAAAATGCTATTCCGATTTTTGTTAGAAGCGCAACATAAAACAATTTTACCAATTAGTCTTTAAGCCTGACCAAATACCAGCCTCGTAGACCGAATTCACTCCGGATGTTAATTTATTCAAATACTCAAGTGCAGCATTAAAAAAATTGAATTAAAGTGAGGATGCTAGACCGAATAATTAGTTATATTGATTTGCTAGACAAGCTAAAAATGTGTTTTGGTGCATGTGAATTCTATAACAGAAGTTTTGTAATTTTAACAAACATACGCAACGTCATGTATATTGTTTGTGAACGGTTATTTGCCAAACCTTTTATTCATATTAACTAACTATAATTATTGGTTTATATTGCTAAGTCAAATTTAGAGTTCAAACGTTTTAGTTTCGGCCACAAAATGTACTGATGAATTAACGGTTTTGAAAAATTCCTGCTGTTGATCAATTAGTGCAAATTGATCAATTGTGATCAAACAGTGTTCAATTAGGCCACACTTTTGTTTTGACAAAATTTGCTTGATGAGGTGCCTGCTTCATGTAGAAAACCAACTATTTACACCATTTCCTCATTCTCTGGTATAATACTCGTACACATATAATAAATGAAATCGACCTATTAACTTTACATAGCTTTTGCCCCTTCCTTGCAGATAAAAGAGAGGGAGAACATTTAAATCAATGCTATCACACATTTCCATTAACAGCTGCGTCCGGATGCGCCATTTCTTGTACCTCCTTGTTTGATCATAATCCCAAATTGTTGGAAGGGTAATGGTTCCATTTTACCACTTCCCGATGGCTTACTATTATGTTTTGACATTTTATCGTTAATTTCCGAATGTCTATATTCAACCTCCCTCCGGATACGAATTCTGTCTTTTAATTATTCCTTCCAATTCGATTGACAGCATCTTTAATTTTTAATTTCCTCAATTATAATAATTCACTGGACCCATCTGGTCCGCATAGAGACATAGGTTTATCAAAACAATGTCATTGAATAACAAAGTTAATTAACTTCTGGACCCTTTTTGTTGTTTCTATTTTAAGTACAGCAAATCATAAATCATTCAGTTAAATTAATTTTTAATTGTATAAAATTAAAAATCTCTGTTTTTTGTTTTCCTATTTTGCTTCCCTCTGGCTTGTCTCTATTTTAGATACACATATTTTAAGTTTATTTAATTGTGCACCCTTTTCTACTAATTTTTTTAAGGCACCTTGCTTTGGTTATTTTCGTATGATTTAATTTAATTTCTTAATTTATTTGTTGGAATTTTTATTTTATAAATATATATATATTGTATAATAGAATATACACTTAAATATAATTATCACGATTACCATTCACCATACCATTCACCATACCACCACCACCACCACCACCACTACCATTATCACAACCCCCCACCAAAAAATAGTTACTACCCACCAAAATACCCATTTTTTCTAACATTATAAAAAACTCTCTGTCACTTTTATATATGTTAACTAATATAATAACTCTCTGTCTCACTCTACTACTACATGTTTGCTATCCCGAATGATAAAATTAATTTTCAAAATAAAAATATTTAATTAAAAATATGTCAAGCGTAAATTATCGGGTCGATGTAAAAGTATTTTCGTTGAATATAACTATCAAAAATACTTGTCACTTCGCCAGATAATCGCCGATACTTCCTTCTTTCCCATTTATTATCTATCTGTATATAAATATAATTTTCTTATTTATTTAATTCAAGTAAATACAAAAATGTCACAAAAAGTTTTAACATTTTACAATTTTATTTCCAGATAAATCGGTTTCATTTGAGAAATCGGTATCATTTAGTGATGACATACAAGGGGTCCAGAAATCGCATACACCACAGCACCCGGGTAATTCTATAAAATCAATGTCATTAAAAATTACAGCTGTATAAGTAGATTAAGTAGTATTTAGCATTTTTGTTTTATTGTATTGTAATTTTGTTTCATGCTTTCTTTATTTATACGAGTATACCATGTGTCAAAAAGATTAAATAAACATTTCACTTTCTGTTCACATTTTATTATATACGCAATTATGCTCACTGGCAATAATTTTGACACATGGTACATTCTTATTCTTTTTTGATTGTGTTTTAAGTAGAATTAGTATATTTTATATAATATTGGATGAATTATAAATTGTTATCCGGTAATAACGATCTATGAATTTTTACATAATTAAATCAATTGGAACGGTTCAGTTGTTTAATATTGGCGTCGAAATAAAACTGCATTATTCATATTGTGCGTTTCATAATTATTATTATTATTATTATTTTTTAGATTTGTAAGCATGCAAAAGTATTAAAATTATAATTAGAAATTCAGTTTTGTTTTAATTTGATGATTTGTGTCTCTTTCTGTTGGTTATGTAGAGCATGGTTTATTTTCTTAAAAAAATTACATCAGGTAAGAAATTTTTTGTGTGTATGGCCACCGTTTGTAATAATAATTAGAATTGGCACCAGAGCACGATTAGATGGCAGTTTTTGATAATGTTATGTGTGTTTTTTTTTGTTAATTAATTTATTTGACTAATAAACTGAATAACATTATTCTTATGTTTGTGCTCTCTTATAACTAACCAGCTGATTCAAAACCTCCAAAACCAGCAATAAAATCATCGACACTCCCAAGAACATCATCACAAGGTGGGGATGTTTAATAGAATGTTTAATTTATTTCTATATTTTACTGATTTCTTTTGACAACAATTTAATATTTTACTGGTTTTTATAAATTTTTAAGCAGAAAGAGATCGATTAAAACCACCACCGCCTCCGAAACCACTAGGACTAGGGCCATCACATCAAAATTATAGAACTGATTTAGCATTAGCGCCTGAAGTGTATAATCATTTGCGGGGACTGCAAAAGAAAACAAAAGATTTAAGGGCTGAGGTATAATATAAAAGAAATGATAATGAATATCCCCCCATTATTTTATGACATTATTTTTAAATTTATAACTAGGTGCGTACATTGCGACGATTGTCTCAAGCCCAAGCGGTAGCCGTACGTGAAGATATCAAAGACACGTTTATGAGAATTAGGGCGACACTATTATCGAGTAGTGGTTGTTATTGGGGGCAAGGTGATCAAGAAACAATTGTAAGTAAAAATAAAATCTTATTTGTTAAATTTCGAAGTAAAAATTTAAAACCAATCTATACTATTTTAGACTCGATTATCGCGCGAAGAAGAACTCTACAAACAAGAAGCGGTACGATTAGAAAAAGATTTAGGTGATTTAGAAAATTCTGTTGAAAATTTACGTACCGAAGTGATAAATCGACGGACACGTGTTAATATGTCTTCTGTAGAAGATATGGCCTTAGTATTAAGTCGTGCTAGTAAAACGGTAGCCGAATTAAAAATGAAATATCCTAGTTTGGAATCGGGATTGCGTAGTATATTAAATAATGAAATGGAAAAAATTATACAGGAGGAAAAATTTATGAAAGATGAGCCGATGCGATTGGAATCGGCGCTGCGACGGTGTAAAAAGTTAACAGGCACATTGGTTACATTAAAAAGGTAAGCGTAGCTATAATTTTTGAATTTTTCTACTTATATACGTTGGATATCATCAAACATACGTACATTAAAACTCGATTCACTTGGAAATGGTGGGCCTTTTGAACTCCACCACAGTTTGGAATTACAATTTAACTTTAATAAACAAAAAATATCCATAGAATATCTATCTCCCTCTACTTTGGTTACAAGATAAGTTGGAATATTAGCTGGACCGAATATTTAAGCTAACATAGCTCCTTCGCTCAATTAGGATTAGGCGCACACTGGCAGCTGCTATTTCTTAGCTAGTTAGCTTTAATTTAATCAAATAACTGAGAATAGTTGTATTCGAAGAGATTTTGTTTCTTAAACGAATAGTCTCGAGGACCCCTTTCACAAAAGAGTCTCCAGAACTGCCTTAATGTCTGACTCAGATTTCTTTTGTGCAGTCAGGTTTGCGTAAAATGCACGAATCTTCAGCCTCTCTACTGCTTTTGATTTTATTGAACGCTCTCCTATAAACTTTCTGATAGATTTCCAACTCGTATACCTTACTTTTTTTATTATTATCTTCGTCTGTTTGTACGGCTATGGGCCCAATTTTCGTATCACCATCTACCCATTGCGTAGCTCAATGCAAGCCTATAGTACTTGCATTCAAGATGGGTCGGTGCATGAGTTCTTCACTTCGACAAGGGGTCATAGTTGGGTGCCTTTTCATAATAGATCGTAATCTGTTGATGAAAATTCCCTTTTGAATCCTGCCCCTTCAGGATTTGAACCCGGTACCTCCCGATCCAAACACCAAAGCTTTAACCACTGTGCCGTTTGGTCAGTAGGACTTTGTTTTCCAGTAAATACTTGTAAAAATCAATCCATTCTATCCGGAGTAATATAAATCCCTCGTAATAATATTTTTTATATTATTACTCTATATAAGTTCCATTCTTTCCCTCTTTGATTTATGTCGGCCTTTCGTGAAGCATCAGCGGATGCTGAGATTAAAGGTAAAATACCCATAGTCAGAAGGGATGCGTGCTACTTCGCAAGTCTAAAGTTCTTAACAATGTGAACGTAGCAAGTAAATATTAACGGTCATTAATCAGTCTCCGAACAGACACCGGCGCCATGCGAAGATCATCCGCTGGATTGAGATGTTTCATGTCTCTCTTTCGGAACGGCCTTCTTCATTCTTTTGCAAACCTTTATCGATCGGAAAGCGAAGTTGATACCTGACAATGTCGTTGCATGTTCCAATAAATGATCGAATGATTGTTGTGGTTGTTTTTCATAATTTTAAGAATTTTGGTCAGACTTAACATAGTACCCGAATGTGTGTTCTTGGCCGGTGTTAATGAGCTTTAAATATTTCCTATGATGGGATTTTTAATATAAGCTCGAAGACTAACCTAGGATAATTTTTCGGTTCAGTATCAAGTTTTTTAGAATGCTTCATCAACATTTATCAGCTGACTATTCCAAGGATGCCTTTATCTACATTTTTGGCTTGTAAATTTATATATTTTTAATTTGATACGACCAAATCTTCCTTACCGACATTTCTGTGCTAAATAATGAAGTTGTATTCTCTATCGACATTTTTCGACTTACTGTAACATTATTAATCTTAGCCATACATAAAGACAGCGGTCAAGTCATTCATTGATAAACATAGCGAAAGGTCTCAAAAAGCCCTCGAAACGGGTTGAAATAACATTTGTACATAGAATAACCAATATTATATCCCGACCTTCACCTACTTCATTACAAAATACAGTTAGTTCAAACCTCTCAAAACTGGTAATTTTATAATTGGGCAGCACGTTAAAGTTGTTCATGACATTTTGAAAATTTTGTAAATTCATTTTTAATAGGTTCTATTCCCAAATCTCAATGGATTGTTGCTGTTTCTAATATTCCACGGAGCGTTGACAAAGTTTCTCAGTACTTTATTTTCAAACAGTTGGATTATTTCTATATTACTCTGCTTGGTACTCAGCAACTCAATACCATATGTCCAAATCGATTTCAGTGTTTGCTTGTAGGGCAGAAATTTATTTTGTAGAGATAAATACATTACGTTTTTGTTTTTACGTGAAATTTCCAGCGAAGCTTAAAGTCTAATATCATGCCAAAGGGGCCGAGAACACTTCCTTGCGGAACTCCTGCGTTGATTTCTTTAACTTCAGCTTATTCGTTATCTTGCGTAACCCTGCCCCATCTTTTTTATGTAACATTCCAGTATTTAACGGGAAGAATTAATTTTAGTTTATAGGTCGCAGACTAGACCTTCATGCCAGACTTTTATGAAATCGAAACGGTTTGGATTTCCTTTACTATTTCAGTTGGAGATGCAGGTGAAATACCTTTAAGCTCCTATATTCCCTTTTTATAAAACTTTTCTTCAGATTGATGTGCGTGTGGTTGAAATATATGTTCAAGGCGCTCAGCAAATATTCTGCCTTTTTCTTTATCATTCATTATCCAAGGTCCATCCACTGGCCGGATGAATCTGCATTCCAACTTACTCCAGTAGGAGTTAATTCTCTCGTTTTTTAATTCCTGAATTTCTCTTCACAATTGTTTAATCTTTTTTATCTTGGCGAGCTCTGGAGTGATGCCATTTTTTCTCGTTTTTCTTTTGTCTCTCAAGAAATCTGAGTTTTTCTACTTCCAAGTTTAGTTGATCATTATTTAACAATGGTACTGCCAGGTTTTTTTTCTGTTCAAGGCATACTTTGAAACTTTCCCAATCCGAAATTTCTTTTTTTTATGATAACTGTTCTTCTGCTTCTGACAGAGTTGCGTAAATGGATGGTATAATTCACACGATAGCCTCTTAATTTATTATGGGAATACATAGTAAAGTGAGTTTCTGAGACAAGCACAAGACACACATCCAAGTTTCTATATCGAGGACTGCTTGTAGTGCTTGTTTGGTCTCTAAGCAGACCATTACCATTCCATAACAATATTTTTAGTGTTCTGAACATTTCTAAGTTGGGTTAGATTTGGGTTTATAGCTCCCCCAAAGGTCTGTCGTCCAACTTTTGCAGTCTTTCGTCGAATGTACTGTAACTTCGACGGATGTACTGTATCTTCTGTATAGTTTGATTAATGCAAACAACTTTCTTCTTTTTTCTGGGATTTTATTTGTATCTGCTGATTTTCGGGCCTGCGTCATCCCTTTAGTTCTCATTTTGAAGAATTGTTTGCTTTTTGTCTGAGGGACATGTGGAATATCGCTGCGGGTGCCCTTACGCTTGGAATCTTAATATTACGGAATTAGTTTAAATTTCCTTAGTGGTTCTATTTCCAAGTTTTCAGCTAGTGTGAAAGACAAAGGGCCTCAACTCAATGTTTTCACCAGGCTTCTATAGGCGTCTCAATTATCGCATCGTCATTCATTAATTGTATAGTAAATACTTTTTCTGAAATACTCTGCTTGATTATATCATAGAAATCATGATAGTTTCTGATACAGTCGACAACAATAGGTGGTGGTGGCGAAATTTTTCAACACTCTGCTGTTTTTGTTGTTTCTCTGGAGGAGGATTATTATTCAATTTTCTTTTCTTACTTTCTCTTCCTTTAGCACAAATCCACTCTGTGTGTGATACTGGCATTACTTTCCTTCCAGAGCATTCCGGGTAGCTTCGTAAGCTTTAGTTCATTTTTTAATTCGCCAATTTGTCGTTATAAATTAAGAATAATAACAGGTGGTCTTAAGTTGATGGCCCTCTGTCGTTCATTGTATAGTATCTGTACTTTTTCAGTTTTATTCCAACTCTCTTGAGCGAGAATGTTGTTACCAATGAAGATGCTGTAATATGTATTTAACTATTAATTTTATTGTTTATATTTTGTCCTACATAAGAAAAATATTAAATTTCTGGGCTAGAATATTTCTAGTGTTTATAACTAAACATACGTTTCCTAATTAGATTCTGAGCTGAGAAGATGAAATTGAAATTTTTACTTACTCAAACCTTTACAGTTCCGCACACCACACACAAATCTTATTGATATTTTTAATCTTAGCTAGGAAACCATGGTTGTCAAGTTAACACTTTCGGTGCTACATCTAGCACTTTCAAATTTCTTTTAACTCTCAGAAATACGTGCATTTTTTCGCACTAGTCATAAAACTTACCGATTCTAAGGCAATATATCCTTACATTCCCATAACCGATTTCAGTGCCGCGTTGATTATCCGAACCGCTTTTTACTATAAGCTTATTAGACCAGCACTAGACGTTATAGAGTCACCTCAACAGTAAATTCTATCCTAAAAGTTTTTGCAAGATTTCGTAAAATACGGATATGATAAATAATGGATGGATCGCTTATTATCTAATTCAGGAACCTTACCCTCTTGTGTTGCCTCTAGATTAGACCACAACGTTGGTTAACCCAGGTTTGAGCTCGCATTTAGCTCGTTGCCCAATCCACTATGTTTTGTAAACATTTAAATTCCCTATTTCCAGGGAAAGCCAGAATAGTGCCACTGATGGTACGCAGCGATTGTAATGTTCATCCCTTATTATGGGGCAGGCGAATATTAACAATAGCGGTTTATCTATGTCGAACTATCTAGGAACTTCTGAAGAAATCCTCAATAAAGAGCTTGAGCCAACTTTTGTGAGTTCTAAGGAGAGAAGCGATTGATATTAGTTTGTGCTCTACGTCAATTATTGATTTGGTAATCTTGTGGAAAGTAACTAACTATATTCTTTCGTCAGACCAGAGGTGTTTCGCTTTTAGCATAAACTGTAAAAGACCACCTCGTTCGGCTGACGATATCGAGCAACCGATTTAGCTTTCGAAAAATGTTGTCCTCTTATTACCAAACAAAAGACTCGGAATAAGCCTTTTTGGAGTTCCAATCTTAAAGTTAGAGTATTTTCTCATTTGCACTTCTTCTCATTTAGGATCACGTATTCCAACTTTTTCAAGCATGAGCACGTCCTTGGATATTACACATAGCACCTCATTTTCTACCATTGAGGCCCGCACTAATTTTGACATTGACCCAACGTAACGGTGGTTAGGTTGCTGAGGTCGAGCAACATTGCTCTTTACTTAAAGTCTCCAACGGTTGCTCGAAGGGCGGCGTTTTGTCACTTCTCTTGTGACTCTTCATATTGATAACTTACTCATTAAAGTACAAAAATCTAGCTTTATTGATCAGAGTTGTGCTGAACTTAAAGCAGCGCGCTCTATACAAGTTGAAGAGATGTGGTGCCTTGAAAAGAGTTTGCGCGTTAATCTATCTAACAGCAGCTTACTGGTCTTTACTAAACGAAGATCACCAGATCAGATACCGTAAAATATCTTAACGTTACATTAAACAGTAAAGTTTCCTGGCCTTGAAAGTAAATTTGAAAAAGCCGCTGCTATTGTTTGGCAAAGTAAAAGAGCATTTACCTCCTGGGGTTTGATTCCCGATAAGCTGATATTTTTTTACAAATCGTTGGTCTTACCTGTACTAGTTCACGCTTCTGTTGTTTGGTGGTCCGTGGTAAAATCGGATTCCGCTTTAGCGAAGCTTAACAGTTTACAACGTACGGCATGCAGGGCTATTACCGGTGCTGTGTCCTTGACTCTGATCCTCGCTTTGCAAACCTAAAATGGCCTACTCCTGCTGCAGACTGTCATTCTGGGTACGGCCTGTTCCACCGCGTTCAGACTGAGGTCCGTTGGGCTGTGAAACAACTTAGGTTTAATTGAAAAGCATAAACAAATTGTGAATTTCTTCAGTTCAAATATATTCGACTTCGATAACTCCTTCTCAGTGTTTTATCCATCGAAAGATCTTTGTTTGTTCCTTGTGTACTATGACCACTTCCAAACTGGAACATTTTATTAGCCTTCTGCATTGCAACAATAGTGTCAAGGTCATTTAGGTGCCTTTAAGTTCGTGTCTGGAATTCTTCCGAACCGAGTATGTAGCTCCACTGAGCTTTAATAACGACAAGTAAGCTACTAAGAACTACGGTCACTACAAATCAGAGCACATGCTTGTTTGCTCTACCTGCCGCAAAGCGAAATACTTTATTTGTGAACCTAATTTGTGGTTAACTAAATGTGCTATGTGAAAAAAAAGGCCATTTTAAACTCCATTTACAAAGATATGGCTTGTTCGTGACTCTTTGTGTGATGGCTGTCTTGAATATATTGACGACTACATTCAATTTGTTTGTTTGATTTGTTTTATCCAGCCTCCGAGGTAGTTAGCTTCCGGTCTCTTGATCACAGATATTTGAAAGTTGATCAGTTGTCCTGACTGCCTTGGTTCAAGCTCTTGCTGTTTGTCAAAGCTCGCTTGGTTTTGAGTGCGGGACCTTTTTAGGTTCCAGCCAACTTTAATAATAATAATGGATGGAATATTCAGCCGCGGATTGAACTTTAGGTTAAGTTACATGCTGGCGAAAACGATAAGTTCGTCAAGAAGATTGGAGTTCGATATAATATGGAAAATAACGTAATTTTTGCTTCAAAGAATTATTATTTTTTGTTACGCTTACGACACGGAAAATATCGTAATGTCGCGATAAAATAAAAACGGTAATGTTTGTGTCCATCACGCCAGCCGGAACCAAACCAACTATGGTACAAATAACACGATGCATTGTGCTGCACTATCGGATTTTTCAGGCGAAACCAATATTAAGCAGGCCGGGATGATTTAAAACCACCGAGAACTAGAGTTTTATCAGCTGCAGTATTGTGCAGCACACTTAGCTGGCGTTTTACGAGCCGAAATCATTTTTCACTTGCATTGCACAAGGAGCACAGCGTAATTAAGATAGTTGTAGAACATATTAGCTTCCATCCGGAACCATAACAACACCAATTGGAACGATTACAATGTCAGCCAGCAAACATTAGTCAGAACATCAGCAGGATGAGCGTGAGCCATTTTTGGTTGATGTGGGGTCAATCCTCCTCGGTCAATCCACCGTTTGGTTATGGCTGGTATGGTTTCGGCTGGCTTTATATAATTCCGGCTGATATTGTAGTGTTTCCCGCTGACCTTGTTATGGCTCCGGCTGAAAGTTTATTTGTTTCACAACCATTTCAGTGCATTGTACTCGATGTGCTAACTCCTAATGGGTCCGGCTGGTAAAACTCTTGTTCCGGCTGGTTTTAACACGTTTCGGTGGGCCCTATATGTACTGGCATGACGGACACTGATATATTTAATTTTTCAATTAAAAATTGGATTTGAAATTGTTAGTTTGAAATGTTTGTGAAAAATGTCTGTGTGGCGCCATTCTTCGTTATTTTGTCTTTGAAGGAAGCCCGGCACCTCGAACTAAAATTATAGAAATAAATTACAGGCATTTTTTGATTTGGCCATAATTTTCATGCCATTCAAGCAAAAAGGTAGTATATAATAATCCGTTTTATTATAATAACGCATAACAGTTTCGATTCACCTTAATGTATCTGATTCAGATACAAATACTGCAAAAAAATTTAACGCATTTGTCCGGTATTACCGTTTGAAATCGTTGTGGTTCATTATGCCTGTTCAACCGGTAATCGAGTTTGTACTGTACGCCAATAAAATTATACAGATCTGTGAAGTAAAATGAGAGATATTACCCGATTAATTCATTGTTGTTCATTCAAAAATTTAGCTGTGGCATATTTTTTGTAACTTACTCATTTTACTCCACAATATTCCTAATGTTTTAAATATATTTTTTCAATTAAATATTCAAAAAAAAAAACAAAATATAGATTAGCAAGTGTTCAGGAACAACGCCTTCCAATAGCGGACCCACCACAATCGGAAGATCCGCCACGTTCGTCTGAAGTTCAATCAGCCAACAAGGTATTTATTAATTTTTTATTCTAAATTATGATTTTTTATTTTTAGTTTTTTAATATTATTTCATTAATTTTTATTATTATTATTTTTAATTATTATAATTTTTTGCACTAAAAATTCAAAATTTTTAATATACAATATAATTATGAATATTGAGGTGCAATATTTGTGCACCTATAATATAGCGGTAATATTAATGCAGCCTAGACAAATAATATTAGACAAATTTAACAGTGCACCAGACACCCCATTAAAATACACCACAAATAGTGCATAATAATGTCGGATGGTTACGATAAAATTCGATTACGAAAATGATATCGAATCGACCCTCCTATATTATTATTATTATATTTTATAGCATATATACAAGCAATTCAAATGATCCACCTCAATATTCAAATCATCATCAAATTACAATAAAAAATGTATATATAAAATTAATTTAAATTTTATTTTATTATCATTAATATTTATTTGATAATTGATTTTATTAAGTGTAGTTAAATGAAATAACCCACATTAAATTTTTTTTTGTTCGTTTGATTTATTGATTTACATTTTGTTTATTTCCGTTTGTTACAAATTTATAAATTAAACAAATTAATTAACCAAAAATAAAATATTAAGTATGTGCTAATTGGCAATAAATTATTATTATATAAATTATATATATCTATATAAATATATATTGAGTATTTATTAATTGGCAGCTATTAAAAAAATTAGTTAATCATTATTTTATTATTTTACATGTTTAGTATGAAATAAATTTTATTGGATCAAATTAGATTGAACAGTAATAAAATTTATTTTAAATTAAACTAAATATATATATATAATAATAAAATTGCGATAAAAATTATATAACCAAAAAAAAATCAGTAAAAATAAGTTGGTGTATGTTATTTAATTATATATATTTTTATTAATTTTGCTCCCTTTTTAATTAAATAAAAATTTACTACTAAAATTTATTAACAAATCGAAACTGATTCAAATGAATTGCATGTTTTTTTTTTTTTTTTGTTAATTTACTCATTTTTATAAAAACAAAATATATATCATATAACAATTTAATAAATAATATTAAAATTAAAATTTATTAATCCCTTTTTAGTTAAAATGTTTATTATTATTTATATTATTTATTCAGTATCTACATCTATATTATATTATCTAATTATTTGTTTTATACAACTACAACAAAATATGTTAATCATATAAATATTATATTAATTTACGTCAATTATTACTTTAAAAATAATTAATTAATATATATACATTAACAAATATTTATTAAATATTATATTTAATTATTTAATTTTATATTATTCCACATTTCCAATGATCTTCTGGGGTATATATTTATATTATGTAATTTTATAAAAAAAATATTATACAATTTTTATGTTTATAACTCATCATTATTTAAATTTTTATAATTTTTATTTATCTCCTGTTTAATCATTTATTTATTTTTTTTTTTTTAATTAATTTATATTAAAAACATATTTAATTTTGTAAAACACGACCGAATTAAAATATTACAACATAACTACAGCAATATCTCGTTAAAACTAGCAATTACTAAAAGGAAATGGTTAGAACAATTAAAATTAATTTTTTTGAGGTTATGATTATTTGAAATGTGCTTTTATTATACCGGGTTATTTTTTTAAGCTGAAACTTTCAAATATCTCGGAAAATTGGCAGTCCACGAAAAAAACGTCCATAATTAAAGTTTAATGAGTACCCCTCCTCCCCTTTATGTAAGTGGGGTGCGGGTACGGCTTAAAGTACGTAGGATTTCTTTGAAACATTTTTTTCGATTCATGATAGATGGCGCTGTAATAATGATATTAATTTTTGTTTCGATTTCTGCTACTGATAACCTATGCATACGATTCTGCAATACGTTTGAATTAAAATTAACACGTTTTCAATGTAAATGCTCGAAATTAGTCTTAAACAAATTGTATTTTTTAAATTTTTAATTACAGAAAAATGACTTATAAAGAAACTACTATTACCGTAACCCAGAAACAATATCGTTATTATAGCGCCATCTATCATGAATCGAAAAAATGTATCAAAGAAATTCTACGTACTTTAAGCCGTAGAATTCGAATCTGTAATAAAAAATAGGGGTTCCTATTTTAATTTCAAAGTTAATCCCCGCCCACTTACAAGAAGGGGAGGAGGGGAACTTATTTTAGCACTAATGTACGCCCGTCCCCCCTTGAAATGATTAAATTTTGATAATGTACATTTTTTTCGTAGAGTGTTTATTTTCCGAGTTATCTGAAAGTTTCAGCTTAAAAAAAACACCCGGTATAGACAACTACAAATTCTGCCCACGGCAGCTTTTGTTAAAAATTTGTAGACGGGCCAAACAACTTCAACGGCACTAAACGACCCATTTTTTTTTAACCATCCAATGGATTTAATGTCTTTTTAAGGTCAATTAATACTCTCCTCTTCATTCGTGCACACATCATCTAGTCACCTACTCACACAATTACAGTATATCACCTGCATGTTGCAAGCACCATGTTGACCTGTACACTGCCATGGACAGTTCTCGCTGCACCACATACAAGCGTATTGAGTATCAGTGGTTTGATTCCAAAATCACCCATACAGGATTTTACCAAAATCAATTTTCAACATAAACGGCAAGTTGTGTCAAAATAGATTGGAAAATGGCCGAGGCTAACAACTCCACAAACAAATTGCATTCCATCCTACACAATGAATTTTATTTGTGTACAACTCATTTTGTAATACCAATTCCATCACAAGTACCTCACTACTATAAAAGCTCGTTTAACTTAGGGAGACTTTAAATTCTCTAGGGCCAATCCTAGAGATGAATTCAAGTTATTGCTGCGGATTGCGAATTCAGAATGAAAATACGAAAACTATTTTGAAGTATAATTTATTTGCTTGTTGTATCTATCTGTATGTATCTGTGTTCGTGCCGTGCTGCTCGATTGATGATTGAAAAACAAAAAGAAAAAGATTTATGCGCGGACATGCCACTTTTGACATTTCTGATTAGTAGTATTGCCATATGAACTGTCTATTGATGGTTACCCGAAGAGGTGCATTATTTTAGGGTTATCTGCCGTTTGTGTTTGGTTGTATGGTGTCTATCGATAGGTGGTATTAATTGACCGAGGACTAATTGACTGATTGACTGACTAATTGACGTTGTCGTGGACTCTCATTCACTGTGGTCGACCAAATTTTCCAGAAGTGATGATACATTATCTGCAGTTGGCGGTAGCGATTGAGAAGGTTTCACCCGTACAGCTGCTTAAGTGTAGCGAAGTAGGAGGAATGAATCTCCAAATGGTGCAATCCTGAGCCAATTATGTAACGATTTCCGGAGTGACATCGTTCATGCATGAGTGCTAGTTGACGACTAGGATTTGGATTTTGCCTCTTCACGCGATGAACCTTTTATACGATGCGATATTTTCGTTGTAGTAAGTTCGCGCACCAGCTCCAAATATAATGCCTTTATAGATAGGTAACCAAAAATATAGATGTATCATTTTGTCTAGTTTGATGGGTATTGGGCGTGCATAGTCCAGGCCACTGTGCAGAAATGGTCCCGTCGTTGCGCGATAGCCTAAGCACACAACACATTTATGTATACCTGTGAGACCACCAAGGTTTTGTTGCTTAAAATGCAATAGTTCTTCCGTAAGCGTGTCAGCATCAGCTGTGAACCACCTTGTAGCGTTTTTTTGGGAAGAATAGTCGGATGCTTCTGTGTGTTGGCAAGTTCGACTCGTCGAGCCGCCCTCCGACCCGTAGTATTTCGTCACTGTCGACGAAATTGCTCAGAGATCGAAGTGGTCTCTTTTATAATAGATGTGCTCCGGATTGGCATCTAGATATCTCCTTAGCGAAACGTGTTTCTTGAAACCAACTTGACCCAGAACTCGAATGATCAATTGAGCACAGTATGAAGCCTTTCGAGTGTGTTGTTGGGTTCTTCTCGTAGCCGAACAAAACCTGTCCACCTCAGCGAATGGCTATGTAGTAATGAAGGGTTAACACCACGAGACGCGTAATCCGCGGCATTTTGTTTGGTGTCGTCGAAGGACCTGTAAAAACATACTAGTTGCAGCGCGTTGATGTGTATGGATATTATTCCGTCGTATACAAGTAATTAGATGAAAATTGATATGCTATAATTTGTGCCTTATTTTAAGATGTAATGTAGCACAACCAACTTTGCCATCCGATCTAAGAAACACAATTTTTTATCAATTAACAAACTCACGATTTCAGCTTGAAATGCATATCTTTGAACTCTGCGAATTAGGACTTTACCAGATACATACAACTCCATACAATTTAGTGGTCCAAATTTTCGCAATTGGCTACGTAAGCGTTCATTTTGTACGGCAACAACTTCATCCAGGCAAGCACATTACTCGAATCAGACCAGAGCACAATTTTGTCAAAGTGAATATTGAAATATACAGAAACCTTGTTAGCGATATTAACTAAAAGTAGTGCTGCATTAAGTTCCAGTCTTGGTTTAGAAGTGACATGCCAGAGAGCTGAACGAGACTGGAAACAAATTAAATTCACGGCAATACCATCCGACAACTTCGTAAATATATACAAGCGCCGTATGCCACTAGTGACGCGTAGGTAAATGAATGAATTTCGCAAGAAGTAATGTTCTTTGATACAGTACGCCGATTGAGATTGATTTTATTGATGCGACAATTCCGACTGATAACTTGTGCATGACTGTTTAATGGAGGGCAACAGTTCCCCGCCCTATTGAAATTTACTTAACCATATTTGACAAACAATTAACTTGGCAGTAACAAATACTGGTGCTACTAACATCGAAATGAAAAGTGTCCGTGTGTTAAAGTCCTGAACTGCCTCACGATGTTCAATAGGGCTGTTGTCCAACAATTTATCATCGTTTGAAGACCATTTTCTTAATTCCATACCAGCTGACTTCAACATTTTTATAAGCTGGCGCTGAATTTCTAATGCTTTGTTAATATCATTACTTCATGTGTAAAGCTGTACAAAATTGCTTTTGATGCAAGTAGAAAATTTGAATCTGCCATCGACTGCCAGTTTCTGTAAAACTTTTGTGGCAAGATACGGCGCAGATTCAGGGTCCGAGTGATTTTCCCTCCAAAAAATTTGTTGCATTCGAGTGAGATAAGGACAAACGTTTATGTGTCTGTACATTTTTGATCTGTCTGTTGTCATTGGCGTGTCGTCATTGACGCATCGTAAATGACTCTCAGCTTTGTTGTGCTGAACCTGGCTTTAGCACCTCATGCTGCGGAAGAAAACATTCAGGCAATGCACTTGTGTCATTATTTGAATTCTCTCTCAACACTTGGCGTCATGTGCCCCAATATTTCATACTCTCTCATAAATTGTATATATTGGTTCTTCATTTCGGCATCATTCATCAGTTTTGACTTCACTAGCACTATTCTGGTAATTCTCCGAAAATAGGTTGTTGAAGAAAGAATTGTTCAGCTCTGCTCACGCTAGCAACGTGAAGTCGAGCGTTGTCATGCAGCAGTATGACTTGCCTGCTTCCTTATCCAGTAAATGGCCTTTTCTAATCAAGATCTTCGCTCAGTTTGTTCAATTGTTGGCTGTAGCGTTCTGCAGTCACCGCCTGACCAGTTTCCAGGAGTTCATAATAAATCCCACCAGATACACAGGAGAACCTTTTTTAAGTGGATGTTCTGTTTCGGCGTCAATGTACTTTTCCCAAGAAGCTCTTTTCTTGTTGCCGGACAAGCAGTGAAAGGCCCGTGTTCATACGCTGATCAAGGTTGAATTTTTCCCATTTGGGAAAGCTCTTGATTAGTTTGCGTTGAGCCTTCATTCAGTAGAAATTGCAATTCCGCATCTTCAAACTTTCGAGACTGTCCAGGGCGCGGATGGCCACTAAGATCGAAATCACCACTTTTAAAACGGTTGTACCAATAATTACGCATCTTAGAAGACACAACGTCGACACCAAGAATACTACAAATTGATTCCCGTGCTTTAGAAGCATTTTTTCCTTGTAGGAATTCGTTAGAATGCAGTGCCAAATATGGTGTCTATCAGTTGACATCGTAAACTCGGCTATTCTGATATCGTGACGTAACTCACGTAGACTTGTCGTTCGGTGTTCTGAAACCTCGCGTCCGATCCTGTAAAAACTACAAAATACCGTGAAATTATTTCTGTTTTAAATGTAATTTAAAGCTCGAAGAAAAACTCTGTAAAAAAGTCATACACCGACCAACATTTTCAGACAGCCCTAACTTACCCTCATTTTAGCAGCCGTACGAAGATTAATGAGTTTTTTAAGTTTTTCCGGCGCTTTTGCCATTAATAATTTTGCGTTCATGGAAAGAGAGTAGAATTGAGCTTTCGTTAAGTTATTTTGAACTCGCGGAAACTAATGAAATTGAGTAGAGTTGAAATTCAAAATGGTGACAATGAATAATTTTCATTTTTAATGTGAAAGAAAGTTATATTATAAATTTTGAACTACAAATGGGAGAGGGACAAAATCCTGATATTAATAATGCCGATGGTACAAAATCCCAAAGGGTTATAAAGATCCCAAAGTAATAAATCCCAGTGGGTACAAAATCCCGAGGATACAAAATTCCGAAAATACAAAATCCCGAGATTTCCAAATCCAAATACAAAGTTCAAAATCTCCCGCGACCAAAATCCCGAGGGACAAAATCCCGAAAAACTAAATGAAAATTTCAAAGTCTATTTGTCAGAAAACAAATTTAAGTTGAAATCATGATTTTTGCAAAACTATGATTTAAAATCTTAAATTTTAATATTAATTTGATTAAAAAATAAACCAAAATTAAAGAAAAAATATAATTAATAGTGACGGATAATTATAATTAAGAAATGATTTGAATTCTAAAATTTTGTAAAAGTATATTCATTTACATTTAGACGATACATTTTATAAATTGTGTTCAAATTTGAGGTATCTTAGGTAGGACAAGTACAAACATTCCGGTTAGTTAAAATGGAAAGATATTCGATTGAACAACGGTAAAATTTATTCAGAAGTTGGTAGAAAATTCCATTCAACATACGGTAGAGAAAATGCTCCAACAAACCGTGCTATTAAACTTACCATTGATAAATTTGAAGAAACTGGTTCTGTTTCAGATCAGAGAAGCAGAATTTATCATCGTATTGGTCGTTCAAGTGAAAATATTGCAGCTGTTAGCACAAGTATTGTTTAAGAGCCAAGGAGATCGATTCGTCGTGGTTCACAGCAAATAAACCTCAAGCCAACAATTTTGTTCAATATTTTACACAAAGATCTTCATGTAAAGGCTTACAAAATACAGTTATCATAAGTTAATTGGGCCATACAAAATCAAGAAAAAAATTAGAATTTTTTCAAGCAAATTATCTTCACCGATGGAGCTAATTTTGAAATTGGCGGCTATGTCAAGAAAACTCAAAGAAAACTGCCACATTTGGGCTGAAGAAAATCTTAGAGAATTGTTTGGAAAGACAATGAAACCAAAAAAAATTACCCTAAGGTGTGGATTTTGGTGTGGTGGCGTAATTAGTCCATATTTTTTCGAAATTCACAATGACAATGCAGTTACTGTGAATGGAGCTCGATATTGAGAGATGATTATAAAACTTTTGTAGTGTCAATTGGAAGATATTGATGTGCAGAATATGTGGTTTCAACAGGACGGTGCAACATGCCACAGAAGTTTAATAATCGAATAATTTCTCAGTGTTCTACTCTTGAATTGGCTACCAAGATCATGCGATTTAAGTAAAGTTTATGCAGATAATGCTCAAACTGTTCAAGACCTCAAAGACAACATCATCGAGCAAATATCACTATTGAACCATCATTATGCGAAAAAGTTATTCAAAATTTTGGTAAAAGATTGGCAACCTGCCGAGAGGAGATCAGTTGACCGACATTCTTTTTCATTATTAACCGGAACCAATGTACTGTAATTTCCAATAAAAATAAATATTTCACACAATTTATGTCTTTTATTTAAAATTTAAAGGTTGGTGACATATTACCGAAAGACAAAATCCCGCGGAACAAAAACCCGAGCGACATAATCACGAGGATACAAAATCTCGATGATACAAAATCCCGAGGGTACAAAATCCCCAAGTTACTTAATCCCGAGGGACAAAATCCCGAAAGTAGAATTTCCCGAATTATTATTCAAGATTTTCTCAAAATTAACGGAAATAAACTAATTTCCGAAAAGTTTGTTTCATTTAGTTAATGGTGGTTAAAATGTACCGTCTAAATTTAAATAAATATGCTTTTTAAAAATTTTAGAATTCAAATCATTACTTAATTATAATTATGTTATTATTAATTATATTGTTTCTATTTTGTTTTATTTTTTAATCAAATCAATATGTTAATAATTTGTTTGTAATTATTTCATGTATTTATTGTTAATTTTAAAATTAAATTTTTAATAATTTTTCTTTACTGTTTTCTTGTGTTGTGCGTCGTTGAACGAATGAATACCAATATTGGACCAAAACGTTGATGTAACTACGCCGTTCTTAAAATGTGCAACAACAGCCATAGTTCTCTAACAATTTTCATAGGTTTTCGGAATTTTGTCCCTCGGGATTTTGTAACTTCGGGGTTTTGTATCCTCGGGATTTTGTACCATCGGGATTTTGACTCATACCATATATCTGAGGAGCCATATGCTAAATTCATAAATTAGGGGGCCCTCGACTTAAACAGGCCATTAAATTTTGCAAGATGTAAAAAATGAGGTTGGGAAACACTGAGCAAAAGCATTTCTCAGCTAAAGCAAAATTTTTGATTGCTTTAGTTTTTGCTTTAGCCATGGTGTAGTTCTTGTAATCATGTCAAGAAAATACACCATATGTCACCAAAACCCTCGAATAAAATTGAATTCCGCGCGGAAATTCAATCGGTATTTTGTCCCTCGGGATTTTTTACTTTTGGGATTTTCTCTCTCGGGATTATATAACTTGGGAATTTTATACCCTTGGTATTTTGTACCGTCCGGGTTTTGTATCCACGGGATTATAACTCTCGGATTTTTATTCCGCGGGATTTGGCTGGCGGAATTATGTCACCAACCCAAAAATAATTTTAGGGCATAGAAATATATATAAGGGATTATTACGCATAAATAAAATTAAATTTTCTGAGCGGGTTTCACCACTACAATACATTCGTATTATGTCGTCGTTTTCCGACGCTATCGAATTAACCACAAGGTCTAAGTTGGATTCATCTTATTGTACATAGAGGGTTATAATATAAAATAAATCCATCTATTATTTAGAATGGAAACTATACAAAAAATAATTAAATCAAACAAAATGCATTACATATGTTAGACAACTAAAATTTATCCAGTTCGATATTACATCACTACTCAACTATTCTAACTGAAAATGGTCCGTAGGTCACAATTTCTTCATCAACTCTATAAATTAATATAAAATCACATACAGATCAAATTAGCACTCACCTCTTCTAAAATAATTTTAATATTTATTTTAAAAGTTTTAACCATTTCTTACAAATAATATCATAATGAACCAATCCATCTAAAATATACTATGTAATAGAAAAGCCACACAAGATCCTGCTAGTTGTGTTATTATTTTTTATTTACTTCTTTATTTCTAATTTTATTTTGAATTAATTTAAATGTTTAAATGTTTTCGAAATAAATCAATCAACAATATAATATTCTACAACAGTCACAACATAAATGGTACAACATAACAAATCTACCTTTCAAAATAAAATATAATAAAATAAAAGCACAACTCTTTTATATTTATCTATCATAGAACAACCTAAGACTTAAATAATTTTTTTTCTTTTAGTCTCGATCCAATTTTTGTTTCATCTTCGACGATCACATCGAGAAAATTATAATTTCTAAGGATTGTCGAAAGCGCGGAATATTGTGATAGCACTTTAGCGATTTATAATTTTATTATTTAATTTTTTTTTTATAAAGATAATTTAAAGAAACATGTTGTGGTTTATTGGGAAAATTATGTCAGCACTATGCAAGTTGTGACATGAGCATCGTTTGTTATGCGACACAAAATATTTCTTTAAATTAATTTTTTTTTTTAACTGTCAAACCATCAAATGTATTAATTAAAAAAATGTGTATGTGTCTCCTCGAAACGTATAACAAAAACGCTAAATAGGTTAATAAACTATTGTTAAATTATTTTTTTTTAAATCAAACCCATAATTCAATATCCTGAAGCTGAGCGCAAAAAAATTACACGAATTTTTTTTTTTATTTTTTTTATATATTTTATAGTTCAACTGGCGATGGAGTTCTAACTTCAAAGAGGCGATAACTGAGTAAATTTTTTGTTTGGTTTTAATTTCCGTCTTATTCGTTTTATTCTTATTTGATTTGATATTATTTTGGTTAGTTTTATGTTATTTAAATATTTTCGTTTAAAAAAAATCATTCACCAAAAAAATTTTTAATGACAATACCACTTCCACTTATATAATATTATATTAGTATGAAATATAATTAAAAACAGAAAATTCAATCATGCGTCGAATAAAAATGGCTGATTAATTTTCGAAACACTGAACAAAATGGCGGCGCGATTTTGTATTTCGATGGTGTGCTAAAAATCAACCATTTTTACGTTATTCGTTTTTTATGATTATTATACTCAAACAAAATCAATTCCAATTGGCTATAACTCTATCTTTTATATATAAATATATATTTATTTATATTTTTTATATAATATTTTACATTTATCTCTAATTTATATTTATTAAGTAAAATCACAATTAAATTATACACAAAACTATTTATTTATTTTAAATTAATATATTTATTATTTATATTTCATTTTGTATTAATTCATTTAATTTATATATTGTTATGCAAATATTTTATTTATTTATATTTATTTGTTTATTTTTTTTTTTAATAAAATAAAAATAAAATAAATAAGAAAAATAACAATTTATATATTATATATATGTTTAAAAATAATTTTTAATGTTTCTATTTATAAAAACTAAAAATATTCTTAAATATATATAAGAAAAAATTATAATAATAATAATTTCAAATTGAATGCTAAAACTATGTCTTATTTATATTATTATATCCGTATATATTTTTTATTTATTTTATTAAAAAAAATATTTTACTTTTAACGAAAAATTAAAATAATAATAATAATATAAAATAATATAAAAACCAACAAATAGTTTTATAAATAATAATATATAGACTTCAATGTGGAATGACTTTTTATTTTATACTTAAATTTTGTTTTTTGTCTAAAAAGTAAACAATTAAATAATAATAAAAATTAATAAGATTACACAACAATTTCGCTATATATATTTATTATATTAAAAATAACAATGTTTAATTAAAAAAAAATTTAATGGAATATTTATTTTTAATTTTAAACGTATTTGTATTTTTATTTTTGTACAAAACATTTTATTTTAAATTTGATTGTGTATAAGTTTTATATATTGTATATGTGTAAGTAATCTAATTAAAATGAAATTATTTATAATTGTGTATATTTCAATTTTTGTATAAAATAGATTAGGCACATACATAAATTATATAAAAAAAAGACTGAAATTGTGATAATACACTTTTTGTATTTAATATTTATCGAATTAGCACTTCAAATAGAATATCAATGTACGTAGTGTACAATAATATAAAAATGGCGGTTTAGAGCGTTCAAATGTCAAAAACTGATCGTTGCGTATATGGGGTTGCATAGTTATAGGCGAATTAAAATTCATCGCTTGCTCTTTTAAATGGTAAAATTTTAATAATTTTTGGTACTAACTGAATATTTGCATCAAAAAGATAACATCTAGGCGGAATTTTTATTAAAATGTTGCTTTTGAACCTCGAAACTAAATAAGTACAATTTACCGGATATACTTTCTATCTGCGATTACTTTATAGGACACAGTTCTTAAAATTCCGAGCTTCAGTACCAAAAAAACTAGTTTTAATTTTAGTACGAGGATTCGTAAACACTTTTGCGAGGAGAAATAAAATGATAGATTTCAGTTCGGTTCAGCCGAAGATGCCGTTTTAATTCTTGAGGTGAATCAAATGGTTAGGTTATATGTCTTCCTTGACGCTAAAACCTGTCACCACCCTAGGTCCTGGGGTTCAAACCACCACACTTAAAACTGACCAAAACATGACCAGACACTTAAATTCATAATTACAAAATATTTCATAAGATATGCTTACAATGATGTTTCGGACATAAATTTGTAAGTTGTCTAACGTCTGCTTATAAATGATTGGCGGCCGTAACTATATCTTAATTAAAAATTATATGCTATAGAATGTACTCCAATTTTATTGGATTTTTGCATTCATACACATTTGCTCTTTTATAAACTCAGTCAATGCATAAAATGACGAACGTGCTTCACATTGCTTCTTACTTCGCTGAGAGTGATTGCCAAAAATGACTTGAAGCTACAAGCTTAAGAAACATAAATTTAATAGGTTTACTAAGGTTGAAAAAGCTAAAAAAGTCCAGAAATTAAGACTACATATTCAATGATATCGTCACTCAGGCGGTAACATTCATAATGCCGACGAAAAACTATTTGTACTGCAAGAAACTAACAACCAAATATGTATAAGGCCGTGGAAATCGAAATTATGGCGAATTATTTGACTCCTCAAGATATTTCGGTTTGAGGTATATGGTGAGAAAAAATTAACCATACAAAACAAATTACAAATCAATTTAGGATCATACGTCGAAACTTGTCCAAATAAGATGTCGTACTGTTGTGAACCAACGGTATTTTCAATTCTATCTATAAATTAAAATAGATCTCATGTAATAATAATTCATAAAAAAAAATTTATTGAAGAACGTTAGCTGGTTTTGAAATTGGATAACTTTAGCAAATGGCTATTATGAATTTCACGATCGTTTCGATACCACACTGTCAAATGTATACCAACTCCAATATATAATTTCACGTTATATCAATAGATGTCGCTAGTATAAAATTAATTATAGGTTGCGTTCTTTATTATATCAGATAGAGTAGACATTGGGCGCGTTCAGGACCGCCAACTGTTGGCATCATGATTAGGGAAATCATAGCCAATTTGATTTCAAAATTTCATAGTACTAAACTTTTTCATAACGTTGGCTTTGATTTTACTCAACATGTTCCCAACTGTTGGGTGCCCGGAAAGCGCCCATTGTAAAACAAAACTTTTGCGTTCGATTATACTCAGATATATTTTCTTATTTTTTGCGTTGAAAACTGCCTTTGCTTAGGAAAAGTCAAACCGGTTCATCGTGACCATAATTTGTTCTGTGATTATTTATATGAAGAAACCCAGAATTGTTTAAGGTCCTGCTTGGTGCTTTTATTCTATTAGGCTCAAATATAGTTGGTGAACCGATTTCAGAATTGTTAGATTGTAAATTTTACGTCCAGTGAGGTAAGGTGATAGTTCTTGCTAGTTAACGTGATACGGTTCGTCAAACTTCCAACCATCCTTCCAAGTTAAGTAACGTACTTCTTTTGGATACGCAGAACATGATACGCACGAAGGACATCAAATATTAACAGCAACAGCAACAGCACAATATCTTTATTGTCTCTATCGTCAATATCCCCAATCCGTCGTTTAATAAAGCCAAATATAGAGTTAGCTCTAGTTATGCACTGCTCAAAGTAATTAGAGAAATTCTAACTCCTTAAATTCAGACACTTTTTACAGAGTGGTACCATTTATGTGGCACTGTTGGGCAAAAACTTAATCAAAACGTATGTAAACCGCAATCCAGCTCTTAATAAGAAATTTACATTAAGTTATGGCCTAAATTCATGGAACAATCCTGATCCAATTCTAGAAAGAGAAAGAGGAAATAGTAAAAAATCAAATCTATTTGCAATTTCAACCCGTTGGCTGGTTGTGTGCTTCCACTGATGAGGTCGTTTCGAACAATGGTGTATGTTGCTCCTGTGACTAAAGTAGTCACACAACTTTTCCCATCAATATCACCTCTTATTGTTAAGCTGTCACCACTTCGTACTAATCTGAAAATAGGAACGGTGATTAAGAGGCAATGAGTTGTGGGAGCCATCTTCTGCCCCTTTATGCTGGCTCGTTGGAGTTTAACCCATTTGATTGGGTCCTCCTTTGCCAATGCTTTGTTTCCTTTGATTCCCGCTGCATTGAAGATGGTTTCGCGCATTCGTCGGTTTTTTCAGCAGTCCCACAAAGTGTGACCCACATGATCACATATCCAACAAGTAATCCTATACTGTCACGAAATCTGCAGTCTCATTAATTAAGGCACAAGCAATAGTTTAGCGAACGCTGCTTTCGGCGAAAACAACACCGCTCTGCGCGTCTCTGGATCTTAAATGTCGTCAATGAAAGCATTCAGTTTAGCTCTCCCCTTATAATCGGCGGACATATTTGAGAAAGCTAAATGCGGTAGTCGCTCGATCTCTCTTTCGTACTCCTGAAGAGCTTCTTCGACCTCCTGATGGTCACTACCGTATTTAAGATCCAACGCCTTCATTATCTCACTAACTGTTGCAATCATTTTCGGAAATTGTTTGTAATGTTTCAGCTGCTCCTCGTTAAGAGTTACTATTAATTCTGCAACACGACTCACTTCATCGCATGCATTTCTGTTGGCAGCCGTTTCACATTAGAATTTAAAAACCCCAATTGCAGTTGTTTCATCGAATATCGATTTCTTGAGTTTATTCGAGCGTACTGCCTGGACTACCTGCGTTGTTGTTCCAATTACGTTATGGCAAAGAAGATTTTTTCGAGACGTTGGACCTCAAACTGCAACTTCGGTTCAACATCCTGATCATTCGACTGAACCTGTTTAACCTCGTTTTGTACTTTCTTTACTTCAACGCGTGCCTCTAGAAACTTTTCATCTATTTTCTTCTCGAACCTTTCATTGCCTATTTTGATTTCAATAATTTCTTGGATAAAATTGTTAACCGAATTACCCGCCCTGATGGACGTTTATGACGATCGTAAAATGGACGTAATTCACGATGAGTTTGGCGAACAGGACCATTATTTTGATAAAAAATTTCAACAATTTGCAAGCGTTGCTCTGGCGTGAGTCTATTCATTATAAAATGGCGAATCAAATTAATGACAAAGCAAATGTCAGCTGTCAAATCGGTTGCCAAACAAAACACTGTTGTTAACTTAAAGATGTGAACCTCTAAAAAACACCCTTTACTATGTTGACCAACTTTTTGGCCAAATGTTTGATTCATTTCTTGTATTATTTATTTATTTTGTTAAACTATAACAGCCAAAAATTGTGTCCTATAGAAAGTTCCAGGTGGCCTGGGAGCTGCCTCTTAGCTGTTCGAACTCATAATTATCCGGGTCTAACCTCAAGTAGTCGCAATATTAATTCATACTTGCAACCACTCGTCGGTAAATTACGCTGCTTTAATTGGAATTTTAACGTCGTAACCATTAAATCCGTAACACCCATCTTCTAATATTCACATCCGATCGCTGTCCTACTTAAACCTAGATGTCACTAATATCACAAAAATGTTGTGTTATTAGTGACAACCAGGTTTAGATGAGCGGAGTATGTAAGTATTACGACTTCGACTTACGAAACATGACGTCAAATGGATTTTTTATTTAAAGCATTTTGGGTTGTCGTAATCTCGAGCTTTTGGTTTTAGTCGTACACATTTATAAATTCGACTCAAGTCGTAATGACTATTTTATATGTTTTCTCAGGACATTTGTCAAAATTAGTTTGAGTCGAAAATCGTAAGTCGTACCCGTAATAATGAGCCCCCCGTTTTACTAACTCGCAGTCTGTATGCTATTGAATTGTACATTTCTCTTAAATCACTCTCTTCTTTGATTGTTTAGGTTATTTTACCATTAGAGCAGTAGAGGGTTCACGTGTATAACTTCGAGCTAGTCTATTATTAGCCATGCACACTATCAATCAGCTCAAGTGATTCAGAGTTGATTCTTATACAGATCTAATTTGGTGAAGTTAATCATTCAGCTTCATGAATCGTCATGACTTTACTAGTTTCTGGTATTTTGAGCTAGGAGATTAATCTGACGACAATGTTAGTGGCAGGTTAATAAATATTCCTGAAGTTACTACGGTCTTCGAACTACTGATGTTAGGATAGTATTCGTTTACAACAAAAGTAACATAAGCCAATGATAACACAATGATATCTTAAGAACGGTTTATACGATTCGAAATTTTTTTTCGCCAGTCTTCTTTAATTCGGTGAATACAAAAGCTTTTGGGATCTCTACCTCAAGGGGCTCAGGTACCTGCCATAGGAAATCACCCTCAATATCACCCAATGATATCACTTTACGTTGTTCTAATTCACTGATTTAGTATTTCGGTTGACAGGTTTTGGGTCAGACAACAATTTTGACCATACCACTTTAGTTTTTAAATCCATCCGTTTGGCGGCGGAGAAATTTATCTCATTCGATAGTATCTTATCTTTAAAATATTTAGATCTTAAGAAGTATCAACTATCAAGACAAATATTTTTGTTGCCAAATTATAGTTAAGTGCCCTTTAAATTAACATTAGATTAAACATAATTTATACACAATCAATTTTAAAATAAATTATATAAATGTTCTAAAAAATAATATCTAAAATAGATATTTAAAAAAATATATAGATAATTTAATAACCGATAAAACTAACAATTAAATAAACCAATAATAATTTTTAAAACAAATCTGTATTATTATAAATAACAACCATAATAAAAAATTATTTTAAAAAAACTATGAAAAACCCCTATATAGTAAGGTACATTGGAAATGAGTTCGAATTTTTAATTTACAATATTTTATTATTTTATTTAACATTATGTAATTATATATTAATTTATTATTATTTAACACACCACGAATTAATTTTTATTCCATCCATTTCTTAATTATTAATATAATTTATTAAGTCGAGTACAAAAAAATAATTAAACCTTATATATAAATAAATAATCTTTAATTTCGGGCAATTAATTAAAAATAAATATAATTATAATATTTTATTTTATAAAACTAGTTTTAATTATTTGACGTAGTTTGATTTTTTTTTTATAAATTAAAATGCATTTCGTAATATTTGCCAACAGTTTTATTTTTATTATTTTGTTTTGTAATTAAATTTTATAATTTTATATTTTATTTTATTAAAAAAATATATATTATATATGAAATTAATAAGTAATAATTATATAAAAGTAATATATTGAACCTTACTATATGGGATTATTATAATTTAATTAGAAAACTATTTATTTAATAGTTATGCATGTGTAATGTATAATATTATTGTACAAAGTGTATTAAAATGCTTGGTATGGCTTTTATTTTTTAGGTTAGTTTTTAGTTTTGTATATATGTATGTATTCAAAATGCTTCTTGCTTATATCTAGCCTAGCACTTATAATGCATGCCATGTACAGGCTTGAGAGTATGTGGAATGCGTAGAAATGCCGCCTTAAATGCTTTGATTTGTTTATTTTTAATTATTTATAGAATAATAAAAAAGGATTTTTTGAAATAATATTTTGGAATTCACATCTAGCTTTAAATTTTTTTAAATATTGGCTTTAGGTCCGAAAACTACACCCCTGCGATTTTTATCCCCAGATGACTACTATATAATGCTATAGAACTATTATTGTAACTTTTTATTCTAAAATGCACTTGATAAATCCGCACTACCCTTTTCTTCACCCGCAAAATCATTTAGAGAAATATTTCTTAAATGATTCCACCCTGTAAATATATTGAGTATAAACGAAACAATTCATAACGTAAAAATATTAGAGTTAATCGAAAGGAGATTCGTGCAAGAGTCGATATATCAAAATACATAGTAAGTTTAAGTGCAAGAGAAAGAGAATTAACGGAAGAGAGCTTTGAGGAAATTTGAGACTAAAATAATTAAAACGAGCGAAATTTTTTTGAGTAATGGAACAAATTGGGAAATTTTCCAAACTTATTCTCCTTATAAGTGCCGCTAGGAGGAGCACTACACCTACTATTGGCCAATGATAGCCAAAATTTATTTTTTTTTTAAATAGCTGCCAAATTATTTTTTTATATAAAGTTGTTACGAGAGGAGTTCAGTAAGTTCGGTGAATCGCAACGGCAATAGAAATTTTTTATTTTTTTTTATTCCTCTCTTCTTGTATTTCTCCCCACACTTTGATCCTAGAATCATTAAACCATGATTTCCAAAAATCAATCGACGCCACAATTGTTTTCTTTATGAGTTTATTTGTTTATGTATGTAAGTAAAATAAATTTTTTCCTCGCTACTACATAATTCGAAAAATTTCACATAAAATTCAAAACGATAAATAAACATAAATCCTTGAAATATTTTATGTTTGTAGTTGTGCGAGAAACTAACCAGAATTAGTTTGTAGGTGAAAATAAAGGAAACGAAGAAAGAATTACGACTACCGACCAAATGGCATAGTGGTTAAAGCTTCGGCGTATGGATCGGGAGGTACCGGGTTCGAATCCCGATAGGAACAGGGTGCAAAGGGAATTTTCATCAACAAATTACGATTTGGGATGAGAAGGAACACATCTATGACTCCTTGTCGGAGTGCGGGGCTCACGGGCCGACCCATCAGCTATGCAATGTGCGGATGGTAATAAAATCGGACCTATATCCGTACGTCCTCGAATTGGTCAATACAGGCTTAAAGGTAAGGACGTAAATAAGCGAACCGCGAAAGAGTTGGGGGAGCCTCGGCCCCAGAACAGATCAGGGAAAAGAACAAAGAAAAGAATTACGACTACAAATAATTAGAACGAAAAACAAGAACGAAATTAGAACGCAAAACAAGATCAATCGACATACAAATAATTTTAGGCTCATTGTGGCCTAATCAAATGCCTCATTAAAAAATTTTGGACTCCACTCTCGTCCTTGGCCAAACTTCTGGTCGGTCATCTAATCTAAAGCTAGCAGAACCCTAATCGAAAATCGGATGGAAAACGAAATTAGAACTAAATTCTTGATCTACTGACAAACAAATAATTTTAGGCTCATTGTGGCCTAATTAAATGCCCCATTAAACAATTTTGGGCTCCACTCGTTCTTGACCAAACTTCAGGTAATCTAATTAATCTAAAGCTAGCAGAACCCAAATCATAAGTCGGACCAAAAATGAAATTGAAACGGATCAATTAACGTACAAATAATTGTAGGCTCATTAAACAATTTTGGGCTCCACTCGTTCTTGCCCAAATTTCAGGTCATTTATTCCAAAGCTAGCAGGACCCAAATCGAAGATCGGACCAAAAACGGATTTAGAACGGAAAACTTGATCTACTGACAAACAAAAATTTTGGGCTCCGCTCGTTCTTGACCAAACCCAAAGAATCCAAACTATAGTTCATACGACTTGAAGTTTGGTCAAGAACGAGTGGAGCCCAAAAAATTTTAATGGGGCATTTGGTTAGGCCACAATGAGCCTAAAATTATTTGTTTGCCAGTAGATCAAGTTTTCCGTTCTAAATCCGTTTTTGGTCCAATCTTCGATTTGGGTTCTGCTAGCTTTGGAATAAATGACCTGAAGTTTGGGCAAGAACGAGTGGAGCCCAAAATCGTTTAATGGGGCATTTGATTAGGCCACAATGAGCCTACAATTATTTGTTTGTCAGTATATCAAGTTTTCGTTCTAATTTCGGTTTTGGTCCGATTTTCGATTAAGGTCCTGCTAGCTTTAGAATAAATGACCTGACGTTTGGCTAAGAACGAGTGAGGTCCAAAATTTTTTAATCAGGCATTTGATTAGGCCACAATGAGCCTAAAATTAGTTGTATTTTTAATTGATCTTGTTTTACGTTCTAATTGCGTTTTTGGTTCGACTTTCGATTTGGGTTCTTCTAGCTTTAGACTAGATGACCTGAAGTTTGGTTAAGAACGAATGGAACCCAAAAATTGTTAATGGGGCCTTTGATTAGGCCATAATGAGCCTAAAATTATTTGTTTGTCAGTAGATCAAGTTTTTCGTTCTAAATTCGTTTTTGGTCCGATCTTCGATTTGGATTCTGCTAGCTTTGGAATAAATGACCTGAAATTTGACAAGAACGAATGGAGGTCAAAAGTTTTTAATGGGGCATTTAATTAGGTCATGATGAGCCTAAAATTATTTGTACGCCAATTGATCTTGTTTTGCGTTCTAATTTCGTTTTTGGTCCGATTTTCGATTTACGTTCTGTTAGCTTTGATGTGGTATAGCCTTATGCTTTTTCTAGAACGAGCAGAATAAAAAAAATTAAATTAAACCTTTAATTTTCCAATTGTTTTTAAATCATTTTTTGATATGGATTCTGCTAACTTTTTTTAAAGCTAGCACCACAACCTATCGTTTTTGTTGGAAGGGGTGGAGCCCAAAATATTTTAACAGAGCATTTAATTAGCCTATTATTAGCGATAATTTATTCATGCTATCTTGTAACGTGCTGCTGTATGGGTTCTGCTTGCTTAAGGGACCTGGATTACGACGAAAGAATCAAAGTGTGGAAAGGCGTATCTACACTACCGACAAAAAACATTGATGCAAATCAATTATTTCATTTCCTTTCTGTGAGTGCTTTAATGAAAACGTGTTTTGAAAATTTAAAAAGTGGAAAATATTGAATATCGTGCTAAAATCATCGCTCATCATCGTGTTGACAAATAAACGCGATCTTACGGTTCGAAATTACGTAAGGGGTGGTATTCGTATTAAATATGTCACAGCGTATATTGAATTTTTAACTTCCAATATTATAATATGACATAGCTGTAATTAATTATTGAGATAAATTTCTTAAATCCCAGATATGGTCCTAAAATGTTCAGGTGGCTTAAAACATCCAGATTCGCTCAAAATTTCAATTTCGAATTTTCACACGGATACAACATTTTACTTGCTTCGTAAATGTAAAGTAAATCAACAGCAACGAAGTTATGTTAGAAGTAAGTTTTAGAAAAAAGTTAGAGTGTAAATAGCAACTTGCATGAATTGCAAAAGCTCTCTTCTCATCGCTTTGAAGGTTTCTGAGTCCGAAAAAGCAATAATTGTCCGTCCGTAGCTGCAAAGAACATTTGGGACCTGTACGCCAAAAAAATCGTGTGTCTGCCACATGGAAACAAGTTTGGCACTTAATTTTTAATTTTCGCGAATCTTTTTATATTGTCAATTCGTAGAATTTACAGCTTTTGGATACTGTTCGTCAAGGGTGTCGGGGTCCATCTGAAGAAATGACTGTAAAACAATACAACATTATGAAATACCGTGCAGTCTTTTTAATTATGTCCATGTTATTGTGTAGTATGTTATTTGAAAGGTTTAGGATGAGGCAACAATTTTAGCACTTTAGTTCAAAACTTGGCCATTTGTCACTGTTTCACAAATTATTAATTTATTATGGAATATACATGTATCATATACATTTGAAAAGGTCTTGAAGATTATCATAAATTTAGTTGGAGGCTTTAGTACTCGAAACTACCAGTATGGCGCTGGGGGCCGATATATTTTTTCATTCCGGTATAGTCATGTGGCATACCGTTAGGAAGGTCCATTATTAAGCAACAATTTAGTACTTCTCGCACTTCATAATTTTATTTTTAAAAGATTTTTAGCATCAATACAAATTTATGATCATCAAATTTTGAGTTGGTTTGCGAAGAATTGTCCTAGTAGGAATTCCCGATTTTTATGTGGTTCACGCCTTAATCCATCTTTGGATCGACGTTTCAGTTCCGAGTTTTTTAGATTTTATGTGCCTTAGATATACATTCAAAAGTAGTTATATGTATTTCACAACCATTAAGCATCGACTTTAGAAGTATTACAGCACTGATCTCAATAAGTGCCTTCACAACTTCTGGACCAGAGATATAAACCTGAAAAATCCTGGTATAATGGGAACGACAGAATGCTACCAGAGGAACTTCTGAGCCTTTGTTATGACTTTAAAACACTTTTCCACCTTGAAATTTTTATTACTTGGCATGGATTTTTTGATTTCAAAAATTCGGGAGGGGTGAATATGTTGTGGCCAACACCCGATTTTATTTTACCAGGAATGTATACATATCTCTCGAATACACCACACTCGATTTCTTAAGCGAAACTTACAGGATTTTTGGCAAAACTGTCTTTTGGAATCAAAAATCATTATGCCTGCTTAAATTTCAGAAAACCAACATGGTCAACCAACACTCGTTGATTGAAAATTTAATCTTTAACTTTATTTAAATCTTTTAATTCTTTATCATTGTAAATGCTAAACATTTCAACGTCATTGCTGCCACTTCCGGTTCTTAGATTTCGATGCAATTTCGCAAGGATCTCGCAATATCAATCTGCCTGGACTGTAATGTAGAGATTCCGATTTTTGGTGAAATAAAGTTTTTTTTATCAAAACTCGCCATTTCCGATAAAATTTAAAAAATGATTTGAACTAATTTTGTGTGAAATTTAATCAATAATCTTTGTTTTTAATCGTTTTTTGCAAATATTCTATAATTTTCAAAATAAACGAAAATACTCCTGAGGAAGCTGCACTTCTGCACTTCTGGTGGCCCAATTTCGACCAAAAACCACTGCAATCTCCCAATTTGTGGAAAAGCTTCAGTATAAAGTGTCATGCCGATCAGTCAATCCGTTTGGGCTGTAGAGAACCAAAAACATTTAGTCCACACGACACCACACAGGCACAGATTTTTTAAACTTCTTTTTTTACTTTGGCGATATTTTAAATCTGCAAAATTCTCGAGATCAAAATTGTTCATGATTACTTTTCTTTATTTTACTACGTAAAATAGTAAGCGTCATTTACGAACCCTCAAATAGTTTCTACGGACCAAATAAGAAATATATTACCTTGCTAGCAATTTACTCTAACGAACGTATATTCAAACAAATGTTTTGGAGCAAAACATTTAGTACACCGTGTCCAGTAAGAATGGTCAGGAAAGACTTCCCAGTTCTCCCTAGGTTCGAAGAAACACCATGACAATAATTTCTGTTGCCTGTAGCGTGCTTTGGAAATATGATAAAATTTTCCTAAGGAACAAGCGGTTTTCCACTAGAAAACCGAAACTAGAAAAAGATTTCCCGATCGAGTGTCTTATGGCCATCGAGTCCGATGGTGCCCGAAGTGCCGCACACTTCCTAGTTGATGATCTAGTGGCATATAGCCTTACAATTCCCAAGAAACCGTTCTCTTTAGTAGAGGATCACAAAGAGGCAGCAAACGAGACAATAATTTTGAATTGACATACAAAAATTCACGGATTTTAGTTTCAAGCCCCATACTTTAATACCACGATCGAATTGCTGCATCTCTAGCTAATTCTTCGCTGGTGTTACATCCCTTATAGGATTTGGCCACCTCAACAATACTATTCCAGATAACTCAATCCGTAACAAGAAGGCACCAGACGCGAGTTTGAAGCTCCTGTTCGACGTGGTTCATCTAACAAATAGGGGATCTCCATTGATGTCTTGTTTTCATTGAGGACGACTCCCGAACGTGTTTTATGGTATGATTTTGGGAACGTAGAACGTGTCCATGCATCCAGGCATCTAAGAGTTGATGATTTAATAGATTCAATGATGTCGAAGTTGTACAAAACATTTCTGATTTCAAGGTTTAGATGCATTCGGTACAATTTTTTATCCTTAATATAGCCAAGCCCAATCATCATACGTAATTAAACTCATTTGCCTTTTCGTATTGTGCGTAAAAATTGTGCATCTGCTTGCCTTCCCGCGATAGCCTTATATTTGGTTTCCGCTTCGTTAATATGGAAGCCGATTTATAGAGCTGCAGTTTCTAACGGGAGCAGAACTTCTATAAGAGAGACAATGTAATGATTCAGGATGCATACTCGTATGTCATCCGCGTTAGCTAACATTAGGCTGGGTTTGTAATATAAGCAGCTGTGCTATATTATTAAACTGGCAATGACGTATTCTATCGATAGAGAGAGGGGAGCATGGGGATCTCCGTGCCGTACTACAGATAGACTACTGCTTTTAGAGCCATTCATTAAATCTTTGCTCATAGTTATCAATTTTGAAGAAATGCTTAAACTTAAACACTCCATAATTTGTTCCTCTGGATGCTATCATGCGCTTGCTAAAAATCTAGGAAAATGAAGGCCTTGTAGCCGGCGTTGAGCAAGGCTGTTCCGCGGTGGTTGTTACAATTCAACTGGTCGCCCTGTTTATGTAGTTGGCGGATTCACCTGGGATTTTCTCTGCGAACCAAATCGTTGAAACCACCTTAAACATGCGGCAGAAGAGGTAATCGCCGTCGTTCTTGAGCATTTCGTTATAGATGTTATCCTCACCAAGTGTCTTATGATTTTTCATAATTTATATGACGCATTGCATTTCATTTTGTTTATACTGAACACCAGCCATTTCAATTCAGGTATGGTGAAGTGCACTTTTTCTTGAACTCGTTTGTCACGTTTGTAGTGTCTTAAGAAAGGGAAACCCATTATATAAGTAATAATAAGAGTTAAAACCAAACAGCTTCCGACTTTCAGGCAGATAGCTCATTTGGGCCAATATAAAGAACAAAACCTTTCAGATATGTATTATACAGATGTTCCCATTATTCCAGGATTGTCTAGAGCGGCGTATCTTGATTGACATTGTTATTTTCGGAGCGCCACCTGCTTCGCCAGAGATTGATTGGTTGGGCACGTTTTGCTGTGTGCCTTTTAAATCTTTAAGCGCAAGTCCTTTTACAATTTGTGTATGGAACTCCTACCTAACAATCGTTTTGCATTGGCCTTTATACCATAAGACGGCATAACATCGGTTGATTGATTTTTAAGAGTGTGCATTTGCGACGCCTTACTTTGCCAAAATTATGGATCACATGGAACAATGCTCATCTTCCCTTTAAGTGATTTTTTTATAATTTTTATTTCAAAATGATAGGCTCGTGAGAGAAAGGGATAATGCGACAACAACTTCACCAACGAAATCAAGCAAACATTTCTTGGGTTAGTTCAAATTTGGGTTACCGTATGCAAATTATAGGAAAACGGAAGCATTACCCAGCATGTCAGTATGCCCTGCCTTATCCAGCAGCAATATGAAAGCAGTAAATTCCAGTTGAAATTGGGAGCTGCTACAGGTATCGTCGCAACACTGCTATGATTGAACAGGTCCCTTAAATTTTGTACTTGATTTGTAGCACTGACAAAGTCAGAATATAAGTCAAGGCAGATTCCTCTTGTTGATTGGAATCGTCGAATTGCATCGATGCGAATCGCCTTGACTGCCATACAAACCTATCTCTTGAAGTTCCTATCTCCTATCTCCCTTAAAGTTCCTTATTTGGTGAGATTTGCTTAGAAGTAAATCAATTGATTATGGAGCGTTATCGTGCCTTCAAGGGTGGACGCACCTGTTATTATATCATCAATATACACATTCGTGATAGAGTGATTCCCTCCATAGTATCCATTTATAGTCCACATTTCGTCGGTATATTTTCTTAACGTCCGCGCTAAATACGAATTGGAGTTTTCTATATTTCAGTATAATTTCAAATAGGCTTTGATGATGATGAACCTTTAAATACTCCGTGGTGTGGAAAATAGAAAATTTGGTCAACTGGTTTATTAATTTCTTGTCGTGGTATGAGCACCTCTTGATCAAGTCACTGATGTTCTCGTAAAAAGCCGACGTACTTCAAATATAGCCTTTTGTAAATTTTGATTCCTGTGATGTTTGTGGTTTCGTGGAAGGGATACTTTCTGGTTTCCAAAATTACCTGAGTGTTTAATAAAAGCAACTTCCTGAAGATTCGTTAGGTAGATTAAGGATTTATGTTCTTTTTTTCTTTGCAATCTGTTCTGGGACCGAAGCACTCTCCTAACTTACGTAATACCCAAATCGAGGACGTATACGACTATTGGGACATTTTACGTAGAACTAGCCTGTAGACTGACATGGAATATGGGTTGCGATTCTGCACTGCGACAGGGGGTTATAAATAGTTGTGTTCATTCTCATCACCGGTAATCAGATGATGAAAAATCCTTTTTGCATCCTGCACCTATCGGCATTCGAACCCGGTACCTCCTAATCCAAACACCAATGCTTGGATTTGGACTACCACTATGCCGTTTAGCCGGTGATCTATGATCTGATGCGTGGCCTCCGGCTACTATCCACCCTAAATTCGTAAATTACTCTATTAGCTTTTGGTCATCTAGCGGTATGTTGCTGTTTTGTATCAAGGACCTGATCGCTGCCTATCAACATATCAATTAGGCCCAGTTTATTTAAAACGGGATTTATAATTACTATCGGATATGTTGGTAGATGTGACGCAGATCTGGTGTTAATCAGAACCTGGATATGGTACACTTACTGTTGATTTTCTCTAGATTGCACGGTCGGTGTTGCATTTCCTCTAGATACACTTGTATTGGTCCCTCCAAAGCTCTTTAATAGGACTCTGAGTCTAATATCAGATTTTATATTCGTCTTGCACTACAACTTACACAGTAGATAGCATCTCTACTGACACAGTGTTTACCCGTTGCTAACGGTTAGTTCTCATCACAATAAACAGTATGCGTTTCGCATGGGCTGGTGGCGAGTGATTACTATGTAGAACTGCGTATGAAAAGGTTTTACTTGTTGACATCTCAGATTTAAAAAATTTTATCTCGCTAATATGGAATACCCTCCAATAAGACCGCCTATTTTGAAATTTGAAAAAAACCCAGTGTTTATTTGAAAAGCTCTAATGTTTTTATTGTAATAAAGAGAGTAAACTTTGAGGTTATGCCCTGGACCCTGGACTGAGGGCACTCGTTGGTCCTTTTGACAAAACAGTTGATGACATTTTGGCATACTGCCAGCTCAATTTCATCAACGGCGCGTCGAATCTCGTCTTTCGAATCAAGTATTATTCTTGGATTGAACTCTCTCTTCAAATTTCGCCTTCAACAATTCCATTGTTTCATTCACTGTGTGGCAGATGGCGCCCTTCTGTTGAAGCCACATGTCTTGAAGATTCATTTCAGTAATTTCAGGCCAGAAGAGGTTGTTTATCTCACGGTAACGAACGCCGTTGACGGTGATTATGCATTGTCAATCGCATTCTCGAAGACGAATGGTCCGATCACTCCGCTAGCCCAAAACGCGCACCGAACAGTGACTCGTGGTGGATGCATGGGACGTTGAAAGATCACTCTTGGATTCTCAGCTTCCCAAATGCGACAATTCTGTTTCTTGACATAGTCGTCAAGTTCGAAATGCGCTTCATTGGAGAAGATGATTTTCTTCGAAAAAGCACTGAGAAGAAAGACGATTTACTTCGACAAATTACCATTCAATTGTTGTTGTTTGGATTTTCACAAATTACATCACAACGTTCACAATTGACAGCTGCAAAAAACGTTGTATTACCGACACAAAAAAAAAGATGCTAAATTCTAAACTATTTGCTATGCTGGCATTTGGGCCATAAATAGTCTAATAAAATTCAAATAACTTCATGATGCAAATGCTTAACCCATTGGCGGACTAAGAATAAATTTCATTATAGGCTCTTGAAATAGTGCAACACTTATAAGAATTTCTAATTTTGCTGACAACGGTCATAATATACTCGTACAGATTGTTCATCAATTTACAGCTCGATATTATGATATTTAGTTTAACCACCAATTTGTAATGTATAATTTCTGAGATATCAGGTATGAAGAATGACAAATGAAGCATTGAGAATAATTAATTTTTAGCTAACAAATAAAAAAATTTTAAAAATTCATTGATGACAGTCGCTCATAAACATTAGCTTGGTGGTTTCAGACTCCACTCTAAATTTATATATGGACTTTTATCATATTATTTCGAATACTGACTCAAGCGTTTCGATATTACTATCCACAATCTCAATAAGGATGGATTTGGTGTGTTCCATTTATATACCGAGCTTGTCACTCAGTTACCTCAATAAATTTCAACAATAAACAAAATGACAAAAAACTAATTTTAAAAGGTAGTAAAATTGTTTTGGGGGAAATGGTGCTTAATGCTACCATTTAGATTTGGTTACCAAATGTAAGTAGAATACGTCCTAAATGAAGGTGGAGTACGTGATTGAAAGCTTCCTTGTAAATATTAAAATTTGAAAATTTATCTTCCAACTTTTAAACCATGTACAAATGCTCGCCACAGAGTAACAATATACACAGAAGAAAAACTTCAAACACAATTTTGGAACGCTTTGTCGTAATCCAAAATATTTGTTCATCGCGTTCTCTGTTTGTAAACAGAAAGAACGAGAATGTCTTATTCGAAGTTTATATTTAATATACAAACGAAGAAGTGATACAATAAGTGATATCAGTTTATATTTGATAAAATATTTTTTTCAAAATCATCCTATCTCTTTCTCGCGCCCACCAATAAGAGATTTTTCTTTATTTTGAGTTTGTTAAGTATAAAACGCCCGGTGTTTCTAGATCAAATTTTTCCCGCTATTATTGTATAAGTGAATTCCAAATATTGAAAATCCTTTTTAAAAAACAAGGGAAAACCAATAATATTTGCTTAAATTAATAATTTTATAATTTCATTCATATAATTTTAAAATTTATTTTAATTTATAAAAAAGTTTCTTTTTTGTTTTTTTTTTATGATTTACTTTATATTTGATTTTATTTATTATTTGTTTTTATTAAATAATAAATAAATCTTTATTACAAAAATCAAATAAAATACAAACTCGAAAAATCAAAAAAATACCAAACCAATCTACTACTACTACTACTATGTGTGTACTACCACTTTAGCCAATCCCAAGTCCCAGGATGGGGACGATCGCTATCGGCGGGGGAACAATCGCACCCGAAAACGCACTCGATGCTTTGCTAGATGAATTACAAACATTCGCTAAACCATCGTCATTGGGTGGTAATCCTGAGGTGAGATAATTAATTTTTTTTTTTTGTAATTAGCAAAATTGAAATTAAAAAATCTCTCTAAATCTAAACCAAAAAAAAAAGCAAAAATTAAATCTTTTTTAAAATGAATATGCAATTAATTTAAATTAAAAGTCTTTTTAAAAATTTTAACAAAAAAAAAAATTAAAAGTATTATATTCAAAAATTATATATTAATTTTTCTTTTCTTGTAATATTTTTTCATTTATATCCAAACCATTTAATTAAAATTTAAGTTAAATTAAACATAATTAAAGGGAATAATTATTTTTAATTTAATTTAAAATATCCAATATTTAATTTCAATATTTTTTATTTATTTATATTTTTTTCTTTTTCTTTTTTTTTTTTTATTGTATCTAATTATCTTTTTTGTTGTTATATATATATAATTAATTATAATTAAAAATTATAATTAAATAATTTTAAATACAAAAATTCCGATATATACATACTATAAATACCACTTATTTCTTATTTATTTTGTAATATATAAAATTATGTTGAAAAAAAATATTTAAAATTAATGTAAAAAAATTATATATATTGTAATTAATTAAAAAAATAATTTGTAAAAAAACAACTTAATAAAAATGAAAATAAAAAAATGACCAACCAAAAACTAAAAATCTCAGCCACGTCCTGATGATTCAACATCAGATGATAGTTCACAAACATTACAAAATAATAGCACTGTAACAATACAATTATCACAATCTAGTTTATATCATCCAAATGATTCGAATAATTCACAACAAAATCAACAACAGATCTCATCATCATCATCGGCATCATCCCAGCAACATCATCAAACGCACGGTCTCAGGCGATTACATTCATATCCAAGTGGCTCAGATACTGATACAAGCCCACCGCAACCACCACGACCAACCACAGGTAAACCGCCTGTACCAGAACGTAATGCTGATTTATTATCCAAGGTGAATAGTACAAAACGTATTCCACCCCCACCACCACCACGCACCAGTTCGCGCAGCCCCCTAGCTAGCCCGACCAGCCCTAATATGCCAATGCGTTTGGCCGCCGTCACCGAACAATTAAACGATATAAATTTGGCCGCCGCAAATTTAGGCGGCGGTGACGGTAATCATTCGAGCAGCAGCGAATCAGTTAATTCCCAAGATCACATGCAACGGCAAATTGCGCTCGAATTACGCCACCAAGAATTATTAAAAAAACAAAAACAACTTCAGGAACAATACGCACGGCTCCAGCAAATCAGTAAAAATAATGTTAACCTACAAAGTACGAACGATATGCTTCAATTGAAAAAAACGGGAAGTGAATCAAATTTACCACAAAAAATGGGTTTAAATATGTCGATCAGCGGTAGCTCGGGTTCCATGAAAAATTTACTTAATTCCTCATCGCACGATCTGCAAAATGATCTGCTCAACAATTCAAACGATATCAATATTCTAATGGGTACTAATAATCATCAACAAAATTTATCATCATCCACAACAACAACAACAAATAAAGTTTATGAAACGGATATCCTATAACGACAGGAGAAAAAATTATGGAGTGAAACTGATATTCTATAAATTTTTATTATACATATTATAAAAATAAAAACTATTAATTAATTAATTTAATTATTCAATTTTTTTACCAAAAACTAATTTGCAACACAAAACTATATAAAGTCATAATAATAATAAAACATTGTAATCAGAACACTCTTATAATAAACAAATATTTGAACAAACATATTCATACATAATTAAATTAATTAATTTATAATTATATAAATGTTATTTATTTATTAATTTATAAAAATGATAAAAGAATATAATATTTAAAGTACATATATGTAAAATGGATACGATGAGAATATTATTAGTATATATACCTAGACCTACCCCTATACAAACAAATTATATATTTACCGGTTTTAGTTTTTAGTTTTATTTATAAATAATAGATGGCGGTGATTATTACACTTTGGGAATGAATAAAATGACAACATCGAAAAATTTAGTGTGCTGTGAAACAGTTGAAATACTAGACAAAAGATATCAATTTTTGTCAAAAAAAAAACATGTACAGAAATTTATGGTGGATTTAGTAAAAAAGATTTAATTGATCTATTTATTAAAATTATTTCCTGATCACTTTTACATTGTGCTAAAATACATTTTACATTGTATTTTAGTAAACATTTTGGTGAATATAAAATGAAATAGTAAAACCGTAAACTGCAAGTTTGTAAAAATTTAAACAATTGAGAAATGACAGTTCAAAAACTACTCGCTAAGTGGAACAGGAATCTATGTTGCTCCAATTGTCAAGGCCAAATAAAAATTAATTTTTTCAACAAATCGTAAATGGCACCGACTGCTTTACTTGCAGGTAAATTATGCGGCAAGAGATAAATAAATTTAATATAAGAAGACAAAAGGAGATAAAATATATTCTAAATTGCCATCTGTTAACGTAGTCACAGAATACAAACAGAAGGGACATTACTCAATTTTTGTATGGGAAAATTTCGACCGGTTTTTTTTTTGTCTTGATTTGTATGGAAAAGGGTAGAATATAGTGATGTAAGAAATTGTGCACTGAACATTTTTTTACATTCAATAAGGGTAGTCAAATTTTTATTTTTGGTCCAGTAAAATTGACAAAATGTATAAAAATTTTATTTGAATTAAAGAATATTTCATATAATTTTTGACCTCGGCTATTGAAACGTGGTCCATGTGAGATACCCAATTTTTCACCCTTTTTCGAACAGTTCCGCTAGTATCTCTGCAATTGTTGGTTTATTGGCATAGACGAAAGACTTAACGTAGCCCCATAAAAATAGTAAAGAAGCGTTAAATCAACCTACTGAGCTCGATCTACGATCTAGGCTGCCAATTCATCGTACCAAACCGTGAGATAAATTGCTCGCCGAACTCATTTATCAATAAGTCCATGGTTTCGCGTGCTGTGTGGCATGTGGCGCTGTCTTGCCTGAAACCACATATCGACCAGATTCAGTTGATGCATTTTGGGTGCGAAATTTTGTTGCAATGGCTTAAATTGCTTGCTCAGTCGATCGATTATGACGACCATAAAATGGACGAAGTGTGCGAAACACATTTTCACTGAACACGAACTTTGATAATAGAATTTAATAATTTTTAAACGATTTCGGGTGTAAATCTTTCCCTGATGAAATGGCAATGCTAACTGAGAACAATTGACTTTGATCGAGTTCGCTAATCACGGGTGATGTGTCAAAAACATATACCCGAAAAACCAGAAAGTAAAAATCACCCTTATATAACGTAATACAATTGTTCAAAGGGAACCTCCCAAAATCTCGCATTATAAAATCTCGCATTACAAAATCTAAAAATCCCGAAAATATTATTGAGAAAGAACAATGACATAAAATTATTAAATTCTCTAGCTTCTCAGCAGCAAATGTTGTTTTTGTCAATGCTATGGGTAACCGGAATACTCAGAAATATACAACAGTAAAACATAACCTTAAATGTGTTTTTGTTTTTTGTCAAATGAAATGAATTAATCTTCTGTGGACTACTCTGGCTTTTCCTAGAAATAGGGAAATGGTGAAAACATTTTCAAAGCATTTTTATATAAATTATATTTTTCTGGCCTTCTGATGGAATCAGTTTGGTATAAATAACTTGGAACAAATTCGAATGGAAACTTTTGTTACAAAAAATGTTTGTTGGGAAAAATTATTTCCTGCAACGTTTCGAAAATATTTACACCAAAACTGATTCCATCAGTAGGCCAAAGAAATACAATTCAAACAAAAATGCTATGAAAATATTTTCAAAATTCCCTATACTCATGGAAAGCCTAGAATACTGCCACAGGATGAATTATTTTATTACAGCTTTAATTAAGCCCAGAGAACAGCCCAGTCTTTTGTTCCCTTGATATTGTTAAACAGTTTTGAGGTTCCCTTCTCGTGACATAAAGCGCATAATACCATTAGAGAACATCACTCTGTCGCGAATCGTGAGGAACTTGTTGCATTTATTTTTACCTCTTAGAAACCATTATCATTATCATTGAATAGTGCTGTCTTAGAGATCATTGAATAGTGCTGTCAAAGTCAACAAGTTAATAAATGTTTTAATAACGGTTTGAATACCGGTTAAGTTACATGGGAGTCTGTCGTAAACTTCCCGTAAAGCAACAGCTTCTCATCATTTGAGCTTGTGTCGGAACCTCCCAAGACTATGAATTTTTGATGATAAGCTTAAATGAAAACTTTAAGTATTTCCGTCCTTGACCTCTAGGTTACTCGGATATGAGCCAACTTACAAGACTTACTATAAAAATCCAACGAGTTTTTTCATTTTTGCTGTAGATATAAAGTGGCGCCGATGGAAAGGTCTGTCCGTTTGTTTGGACAGAGATTATATTTGAACATCGATGTCTCCATCATATCATCTTCGTTTATGGTTCGTCTCTTCAGCATTGCTGAGGTTTGATCCGTCAAATTCTGCTAGACAGAGTCACGCCAGATAGGTTAAAACTTTAGCATATTTGACTATCTTGAAACGAAAGAGGTCCTTTATTTCCCTTTATCATTTCCCAATTCTAATAAAGCTCATGAAACCTTAGTCGGCTGCAAGCACAAAAACAGTCGAAAACAATACGAACAAATGTTTATTTGTCCGATTTAGCGAGTATAATGTACTCGCTCTAGACACTAAAGATTAAAACATTTTTTAGGGCGTATTATTTAAAATAATTAATTCTAATAAATTGCAATATAACCTCTCCCGATAGTGTTGCCATCTAGTGGATAACAACAAGAACCAATTTCTTTTTGCATGTCCGATCGTCAATAACAAATAACTAAATCACTCTTGATACTTATATTAAAATACCGAACTTTTTTACCTCGAAAATTTGTTTATTACCGCGCAGGGAGCACCAAAACTCATCTTTTGATCAAATGATAAAAGTATATAAAAAATAAGAAAATGATATATATATATATATATATATATATATATATATATATATATATATATATATATATATATATATATATATGCAGTGTTGCCAAGTATTAAATCACTGAACTATATAATTGAAGAAACGTATACGTACGTAAGCAAAAGGTAATGACACAAATCATTAATATTTAAAGTTCGGTTTGAAAATTTGGAACTAATTTGGTTCTTTGAAACGTAATTTTAGAGTTGATACAATAATAAACTTTTTAATGAAAAAATTATTATCTGAGCATTCTCAGATAGAACTGCGCCTGTACTACACGTCCACTTTAAAATGCTATGCATTTCATAGTTTAAAACTGTCTGGTATAACAAATCAGCACATGCAGTGCTCTATATTATATTGTATTCATGTAGCCATCCTAAATCATGATCTGCCACAAGAACTGTTTGATAGTGGAGTGGTTCTTTAATTTATACTTGGATCAACTTACGCGTAAAATTTTGAAAAACTGTAGTGAGTATGTACGATGTTCTTATTCACATGTATTTGATTTGAAAAATCTAGTGACACAGTGCTTTAAATTGCAAGACAATGATTAGATTTCTTATCAAATGCAATTTTCATATATTTGGAACCCACTGAACTATATCAAGCGAATGTACGATAAAACGAGCGCATGTCACACAAAAATAATCACCGCCATTATAAATCACGAACGAGTATACCAAATCCGAACGACCCCGAAAATCATAATGTACGATCCCATTAACAATTTTTAATTTAAACTTTAAATTCAGTGCCAATTATGTATATATAGGATTTCAGCTTCAATGTAACCCATTTTAAAACTTTTACTAAACTAAAATGAAAAAAAAAATCCCCAGCCAAACTAAACTTTTCATAAAATCAATAAAAACTTTTTCAATTTCAAATAAAACTTTTCCGAATTTCGTATAAGGTAGGACCTTCGTAGTACGAGTAGGTGGAAATTCTACAAAGAGTGGTTTTTCTATTTTTATACAATTTTTGTTCAGTTCAAGTGTTGATTTTACTCGTAACAGTTCTCATTTTCATAAACGGAAAATGATAAGCGATAATAATATCGGTGAAAATGTAGGTATTTCTCACCTACAAAAAGAAATTTTTATTCGTGAGTACGAAGAAGGTGAAACAATTTCGGACGCGGCTGCTGTTGCCAATTTAAAAGTTAGTACGGCAAAAACAATTCTGTACCGGTATAAGCGAGCGGACGAAGAACTTATAATAAAAAAACGGGGTGGTAAAAGACAAGAAAAAATAACAGACGAAGTTTTAAACTTTGTCGAGAATTTGGTTGAACACGAACCGCGCATCACATTAAAAAGTATAAAAGCAAAATTATATGAATTTAAAAAAATTGGTGTAAGCACTCAAACGATTGCAAATTCTATGAAGAAGCTTAAAATTACGTTAAAAAAATCACCAATCGACTTTGAAATGGTCAATGATCCGAGAACGCTCGAATTAAGAAGAGAGTACTCAATAAAAATTTTAAAAATTAGTGCGCCGCCCGAAAATCGTGAAAAAATATTTTTTATAGACCAAATTGGATTCAATTTGCATGTAACACGATCTCATGCTAGATCCCATTCTAATATGCCTACAGTACGTGGTCGAAATATTACATTAATTACCGCAATCAGTATTACGGGGGTGTTACATTATAATACCGTACCCAATTCAAGTTGTAACAGTGCCCAATTTTGCACCTTTCTAACGGAATTTGTGGATAAATTACGTACTGAATACACACAAGATACTTGGGTCGTTATGGATAATGCTGTCATACATAAAACCAGAGAAGTACGAGAAATTGTAAATTCGGGCGGAGCACAACTTGTATTTCTTCCGCCACACTCTCCAATGTTGAATCCCGTGAGGCAAGTTTTTTTAAAAGTTAGTTTCGTCTGTACATTTTTTAGAATTGCACATAAAAATTATTTTCCTCTAGATAAAACTAGCCGCCCGAAAAATTCTTACCGAGCGTCTTGGAAACATACATATAGCGGACGTTATTAATGAAGGGTTACAAACAATCAGTGGCCAGGATTGTGATTTGTATGTGAGCAACATGCTTATGGAATTGCCGCGAACAATAGAAAGGCAGCCATTATATTAAATAATGGGCTGTGTTAGAAGAGTTATATTCGGTTTGGGGAATGATGGGTTGTATAGGCTGCGGTAGAATTTGAAATTGAAATCCTATAATTATGTTTTTAATTTAAATTTTTAATCAAAATTATACAAGTAAAACTAAACAAAATTAACATCGAATTTTAAATTTTATTTTAATATGAAAAAATGCATACAATAAAACAAAAATTAATTAATTAATAATAATTAAATAATAATAATAAATATTTGCCCCGTTTTTCTGTTAGCAATTGAAGAAATATAAAACTAAATAAATCTCTTGATATATAAATAAATCAAATAAAAACCCCTTGCCTAAAAAATATATACAAATTATATAAATATTAATATTATTTATTTATATAAAAATAATAGTAATATTAATAATAAATAAATAAATAAAAGACTTAATAAAACCAATAAATTTGTCTTATACAAATGTTATAAAATTACCCAAAGACGAATTTTTTTGTATAATTTTAAAACGCTCAAAACCAACATTTATAAACACACTATATATACACACTAAATATTATTATTATTTCTTAATTAAATAAATAATAAATTGTATTATATAAATTATTAATAATATAAGTATAATAAATAATAATAATATATTTTATTGTAATTTTTTCCTTTTTAAATTATTTATTAAAAACAGATTATTTCTATTAATTATTATTTTAAAAATAAATTTTGCACATACTATAAAAAATTTAAAACAAATAATAATATATATTTATTTAATTAATTAATATTTTATTTATTTAACAAAAATATACTAAATACTAAGTAATTAAATTATATAAATCAAAAAAAAATATATAAAAATATTAAATTAAAAAAAAATATATTTAATCAAAACCAACATATTATTATTTGTAATTTTAAAAAATAAATAAATAATTAATTAAATAAATAAAGTAAAATTGAGAATTTGTATTTTTATGATGCACTATTAATAAAACCAATGGACAAACAAAACAAAAACTAATAAACAACAAAATTTATAAAAATAACAAATAAATTTATTATAAAAATATTATAAATTCATTAACTGCCAAAAAAATAAAACTAAACAAATCAAAAAACCCGTATATGAAATATAAGTAATAAGCAAAATTACGATTTTATTATTTTAATTAAAATTTATAATTTTTTTTTAATATAATTAAATTTATTTATTTGTTATTTTTTAAATAAAATTTAATAATTTTTATTTAAAAAGAAATACTAAATGGATTTAAAACAAAACAAAAGAAAAACATAAAAATATAAATAAATTAATAAATAAATTTAACAAAATAAAAACAAAATATTTTAAAAAATGTTTGTTTCATTAAATTAAATTATTTTTGAAAGTGATTTTTATTTGAAATGTAAGTATCTACAACAGAAACTGTAAACTAAATAATTCTTGTCAAAATTGTTCCACGAACTCACTTAATTTACGGTGATATTCCCTCAACCTTATTTCCTAAATAAACAAAAACTTTAATTTTGTTTGACCGTATTAGTAAAACAGCTTAATATCAAATATTCATAATAAATAGGAATTCTGTAAATATTATACACACGTAAGTCCAGAAAAATCGCGACAAAATACTAAGTGCAATTTGAGTCGTTATGAATCAAAACTAACAGATAAACACTATTCCATTGAACAATCTAGGGGTCCCGGATGTTTTAGTATATAAAATTGGTAAAGAGGTCAATTTGCGGATCGAACGGTTTTTCCCAGCACTTTTCCTAAGTCCAGAAATATCACTACCAAATGCTAATCGCATTTTTGAATTGTACTGGATCGAGACTAACAGATAAACACCATTCCTTTGCAAAATCTAAGGAGGTCAATTTGCGTATCGTATGGTTTTCCCGAGCATTTTTCCTAATTATAAAAAATCCGGTACCAAATACTAAACGCACTTTTCAGTTATTCTGGATGAAAACTAACTAACACCATTCCATTAAAAAAACCTAGGTGCCCCTAGCTTTAGGCGTTTGCGCCAAGGTGTTATATATATATACTAATTTATAAAGATATCATATCAAAATCATTATTTTGAGATTATAATTCGCTTCGAGAACTCGGGCAAATTTCTATAAAAGATAGATGTCGAATGCTCAACTCTAGATTTTAAAAGCAAAAAAATTATACTTACGGGCTTTAGGTAAAAGCTGTCTGATAGAATCAAAAATGCTACCGCTTACGGTACACAAATATCCATCAAATTTCGTGAGGATCTCCCAATTTATAGAAAAAGCTTAAGTAATTTCGGATTGTTGGTACAGATGCCAAACTTTGGTGAAATAAATTTTTTTTTTATCCAAAATCGTCATTTCCGGTACAATTTAAAAACGAACATTATTATTTTAAATAAAATAATTTTGAATATAAACACTCAAATTGGGAAATTATTAATCCAATTTTTAATTAGAATCTTCTCATTTTTCTCATTAGAATTTATATTAACAGTGTAATATTATGCATAATAAAGCGTAAGCTGTGGTAAAGATCACACTAGCAATGTGCAATTGGTTTACGAAAAATAATCTTATAGCCGTACATCCTCAATGACCACGGCATACGGAAGGACGCTGGGAGTGTTTCTGCTGTAAAACAGATTGCAAAGATAAAAATCAAACAAAATTTAAAGACGTTTGAAAAAATTCGTTGATTTCTTGCGGTTTTACATAATTACCAATTTGTAATGTAAAAACTACTAATTCACTGTAAAACATTTCTCTCTTCATAAAATTCCCAAGTGGTTGATTTTCGTTAGTGTCAATCAAGAAAATTCAAATGTGCAACTAGCATTTAGTAACAGTTTTTCTGAGTCTAGAGAAATGTGGAAATATTTTGGTTTGGTGAGAAAGAGTAGTCATTTTGTGATCTGTTTATGTATCTTGCTGCGTGCTAGGGGATAAAATAATTAATAGGTTAAGCATAAAACCTTGACTGGAGCAGATCTTTTAAAATTCAAACCTCGGTGTCCCAACAACAACAATTTTAATGGAAAGTTCTTCAATTTAATTTTCGTTTAGACCAAGGTACTGGGCTTTGTGTCCCATTCAAAAGACCAAAATTTGAATATGACCAAACAACAAAATTTTATGAAATAGGCATTTTGTTATTGTGCTGTATTGGCTACTACCTGCCACTGAATTTACTATGAAAGGCTTTTCGATCAAGACAGGATTGCGTATATATTTTACGTTTATTTTTAGTTGAGTGCATGGCGGAGTTTTAGACTGTCCTAGCTCCTATTAACTGGCAGAGCTCAAGCAGCATCATGCGGACCCAGGCCCTGCCTGCATCCTTAACAGATAAGGTTAGTTAGGAAAGGATGTTAGTCACAGAAACGACTAGGGCGAACCGCAGCAAAGTCATTTTCTAACTACTTAAATATATTAGAATGTTAGTCTCAATTAAATTCACACTCTAGATTAGAGTTTGTTAGTTAATTAATGTAAGTTAGTTGTGTTTGAGGTAAAGGATACTAATATTCATCATATGTATTCGGCATCAGTCCTACTAGACTGGTTAGGTTATTTAATTCACATCTATGGGTCACTCATCATATACTGCTTGTAACCTTATTTTGCCCTACCTTCCCATCCAACACCATCTAACCGAGGGACTTCACGTTCGTAATGACACGGCAGTATTATCATACATATGATGACCTAAATATTCCGTCAATAATGTCAAAATAAAAAAATTTAGATTCGGTATTGTCATTAAGCTACCTATATTTAAATTCATCCAACTAAAAGCAGGGTTCATTTATATCTAACATTCACACAACTTCACTAAAACATAACCTGAATTCAACCAGAAAGATCGTCGAAAAACAACATTCCATAGCAAAAAATCTTTGGATCGTTAACATATTTGATTGTATTGAGTTTATGCTCAAAACGTAAGTAATTATATAGACCCCCTGATCAAGAATGTTGCAATCACAATCTTCCCTGACCTTCCGGTATGCAAAAAAAAAATAAATAAATAATAAATTTTAAATAGTAATAAAAATAAATTGAATTATATTTGCCGACAACTTTATTGTTTTAAATCAGGACTTTCGACAAAATTTCAATTAATAGAATTGTTTAAAGTAAGTGAAAATTATTAAAATAAGAAATTTAATTAAATTTAAATAAAAACCCAAATGGATAACACAAATCCAACATATTTCAGCTCAAATGATAAATTTCCCGTGTCAGAAAACTGTTTCCCTCTGTCATTAACATTTTATATATTTATCAATTTATATTATTCCACAAAAAGTCATTTTTGTCACAATACGGTGGCAACCCATTTTGAGTATACAAATTTTCGCTTATTGGGTAAGTTACAATTCGATCTGTTGTAATTTCAAATTTTGGTTTCTCGGGTACCAATATTTTATGTACTTAAGTACATACAAAGGGAATTCCCTTGAAATGTCAGTTTCTATGTATACGATTATAAATTACCGTTCACATATATGTAAATAGTTATACTAACAATAACAATAATAAATAATTAACTTTTATATAATTAGAATGAAAATTAGAATAAAAAGATACTTCTCTGATTGTGTATGTGTTGAACGTAATTTGCATAACTGTCTCAATTCACCTGTATTAACAGGTGAACTTTTAAAGAACAAAACTCACTCAAAAATAGTACATCACTCTCACACTACACATTCCTAAACTGATTTGAATTAAAATATGTGGTGGGCGGGCACCACAAATATTAATAATAATTTATTTAAAGGAGAGACAAAAACACGTCTTTCCTCTACGACGATCAGTCGATCCTCTTCTACGAACGATTAGGTAGTTATATAGAAAATCGTATTCTGTTAGCTGATCTTGATAATGTTGTAGATCTGGGTCTTCATCAGATTGTTCGTGATGGTCGATCCTTTGGAACTTAATTGAATGATGGACTTTCTGGGAGTGGATCATGTTGGTCTGTTAGATTGTTGAGTTTGTCCTTGAAAATACGGATTCGAGTATCTGGATTGAATTCAGTTAAATCGATATATTTATCTCCGATCGAAAGAGATTTACGGATTGTTCAGTATAGCTGTAGATAAAACTGTTGAGTTACACTCAGTCTGAATAAAATTTCTTCATATAAAAGGAGGTGGTGGTCCGCTTCTTATTATTGGGGTATTGCGTTCTAAAATCAACGTGTTGTAACTGGAAGCATAGATATAAAGCTTGAGGTAGGATCGAAACTTCCCTTATGTAAGGAGTTACATTAGATTTCCTTTTAACCCTCTGATAAACGTATCAAGTGCCGTATCCCGGTATGTTATTTATGGACTTCTGTCCCATATCTATGCACGACAGTTTGGTCAGTATTAGGGACAAATGTTGATAGACTCTTTGATAAAATTCTGGAATTTTCTGATTTCCTTGAATAAGTATTGTCATTTGATATTCCAAGAGACCTATAGGTTTTATTTATCAGCATAGTATGCGGAGTTAGGCACTTGGTTATTTTTTGCGAGTTCAGGGGGGTTGTAGGATTCCAGTGCGATGTCTGCCTGGCCTACAATAGGGTTTGAAGTTTAGGGTTTCCTTTTAAATCTTCGTATATTGCTAATAGTCGGTGAAAGCTTGTCGTCCTTGAGCTAAATTCTCCCTGTTGACCGCGAATTCCCTCATACATTTTACAATGTCTGGGATTTTGCTTAAGTCTGAGAGGTTTTTTAAGTATTTGTTTTATATAATCTGATCTGTTTCGTTTCTAGGATTATACCATAGGATTTCCAATAAGTCTTTAGAATCCAATCAACTCGGAGCAAACTCATCTTCAGTTACCGATTCCAATTCCGGAAACGTCTTTAATCTCGACCAACTTTTTAACTTTCTTTCCAAAATTGTCTCAGATCTGAACCGAATTATGTTACATCAGTTTACATGAAATCTTCTCCTATCACCACCATATATTCCAAGAAAATTTCTGAAAAATTTACAGGAGTTAATTTAAATTTTCCTCTACCACCAGACATAAGTCGTTAGTTTCGCCAACAAATAGTTTTCGAGTTCGATGAACTATATCTCAATCCACCTCTTTCAAATCTTTTGAAAATCACAAATTCATTAAATATTTCGCTATAATCGGATATAAGCGGCTAGCCCGGCCAACGATAGTTCCTGAGTTCGACGAACTATATCTTAACTTCACCTCACATAAAAATTCTGGAAAAATCACAGAAATTACTTGAAATTCTCCCCTATCACCGGATATAAGCCGCTAGTCCGACCTTAGAATAGTTCCTGAGTTCGTATGGAACTAAATCTTAACATCATCCGGTCCTGAACATGGATCCTATCAATGTAACAATTGTTTGCCCGAATTTTACGAATTGAACCTCAGTAATAGTATAAAACAATCAAAAGCATCTGCAATATAAGACTTGATAGTCTTAGTCTGGGCTAGCATAACATATTTATAAATTTTATAAAATAAGTAAAATGGAGTGTATTTCTTGTGAACGAAAGTGGGTTTATATGTGTATAGCATCGTTTCATACATAAATAGTAAACCATATTAAAAATTTACGAGCGGCTTTAGTAAACCATAACATATTTTATTTAGTAGTCGACTGGAGATGGTCGGAATGGAATCATCCGTATTAAAGCGCTTCCTATTGCTGTTTTATGAGTTAACTGGTCCAATGTTATAACATACAGGTCAAAACGTGAACCTGATGTTTTGATACCTGTTGAAAACGCATATGTGCTTAATTCGGAAACAGAATACGAACGCTAATTGCCTAATTATTTCATGTAATTAAATACACTGGATTCGAAAATTGACATACCACACAAAACTAGCTTAAAGTTTAAACCAATTTTGCACCAATGCCATTAATCTGATTTCAATGTTTTTTTTTGCGTTTTGAAGGGCAAACGCTTGAGAATAGTGCCAGATTAACGGGTGTTTTTAAATTTGAGGTTCATTCTTACTGGGTGTTACAAGACAAATAATTGTGAGATTTACCAAAAACTGCTGCTACTTTTTGGTGAAACCCAGTCGTAAGACTATCTTTTACAATTTTTCATTTTTGAAGTTAAACAGGATGCTGCAAAATGCTGCATTTTAATCATTTTTATTTTTGTACAAAAAATAAAAAGCTATAAGAACTAATAAGTTCTTCCGTCAATAAAGATAAAATAAAACTGATTTAAAAAATTCTCATTTTATTTTAAATAGTAATATCTAAATATAAATTACCCATCAATTATTATTAAAATAAACCTGAAATTATAATAAGTAACTGATATATATCGCTTTTCGAGTTACACAATAAACATATTTGTGTTTTCGAGATCATCTCTGCGGTGCAGGTTTTGGTTTAGGCATTTTCGATAGTAAGTCTTGAATCTCCTTCTTCTCATCGTAGTTCTTCCAGACATCATATAAATCGATTAAATATCGGGCAATTTCTTGCACCTTGTCCATATCCACATTCAGCTCAGCAAACCATCCTTTCAGTTCTTTTTGCAAGATCACACAAGCAATATGAAGACAGCCTATCGCGATCTAGCCAACGAAATAATAATTTTGAAATTGTATTAAATCTCAGAACCTATTTTACGAAACACTGAAAATTTTTATTTTCTATGAAGGTAGTGGCCGGAGATACCTGATATGGTGGATACAATAAACTGGTATCCGTACGTAACGAATCGTTTATAATGCGCCATGTTAACGTAAGTAACTGCTCTTCTTGCCCAATATCTTGCATCAGGATCATCAACGAGCGGTAGGGTTGGTACACAATTAGACAGCAATCTAAATTCTCCAGCAGATAAAATTCACATTCCAGTATATGATTTGTGCGGTATGGAAACTCCTGTTGATAGGCATAGCTAAATTTGTTTTTTATCACAGTTTGGCAAATCGATATGAGCCGCGAGTTAGAAATCACACCAAATTCCTCCACCTTGGACGCCAGAAAAACACACGTTGGGGCCAACAGTAACGGATCAATGCATTTTAATGAATTTCGTGCATAGAACCGTTTAAAATATACTGTGGCGGTTGCTATAACTTGTTGTCGTAATTTTAGCTGCTCACCAAGCACCTGGATCAGATTAGCAAAAAATATGAACAGCTTTTGGTGTTCTTCCTCAGACAAAAATTGCAAATCGTGTTGTCGCTCACGAATCAAATCCTGCTTATCCAAAATCCATTGTTGGCTGTGCGAACTATGCCAAAAATTACCGGCCATCGTATTGGAGCACCCAATTTATTAAATTAAAGCGTTAACTTTATTTATAAAAATTAATAAAAAATAAACCAAATCTTCTCAACCCAATGACATTTTAATTCAAGTTGCTATAAAATACAAACGTCAAAACAAACTGTACGAGTATGATATAAAACTGTTATATATGTACATAAATATGTACCCCGAAAGAAATACTGTACTACGGCCGGCAGATAAATAATAAAAACTTATTTTTACGAAGTTATAAATTAAAACTTTAATTAGTTATTAAAATACGACATTTATATTTATTATGACACGATTATATGCATTTAACTTAGAACTATTGTACATAACTTAATAAAATAAATTTTTTGCTAAATTAGTAAATTCGGTCTCATTTTACGCTACATAATTTTTCTTGTACGATTTCTCGTACGCTTTCCGGTAAATCATCGTTGCGGTGCGGGCTTTGGTTTAGGCATTTTCGATAGCAAGTCTTGTATCTCCTTTTTCTCATCGTAATTCTTCCACAGCTCAAACAAATCGACGACATAACGAGCGATTTCCTGAACCTTATCCATATCAACGTTCAGCTCGGCGAACCATCCTTTTAACTCTTTCTGGAGGATTACACAAGCGATGTGCAAGCATCCAATTGCGATCTGATATAAAATTTGTACCTACATTAAAGTAAAACAATAAAATAATATAGGTAATCATTAATCGTTTACCTGATACGGGGGATACAAAAGACTAACATCAGTACGTAGTGAATCATTAATTATTCGCCAAGTCAGCGTTAATAATTGTTCTTCCTGGCCAATATCTTGGATTAATTCCAGCAGTGGCCTATACGGTTGGTAGACAACTAAACAGCAATCTAAATTCTCCAATAAATAAAATTCACATTCTAATATGTGGTTGGTTCTGTATGGGAATTCTTGTTGATACGCGTAATTAAATTTATTCTTAACTACGGTTTGGCACGTAGATATAAGCCTCGAATTTGAAATTACACCAAACTCTTCAACTTTCGAAGAAAGGAAAATGCAGGTAGGGGCTAACAATAGTGGATCTATCGATTTTAGTGAATTTCGAGAATAAAATCGCTTAAAATACACTGTTGCGGTGGCAATAACTTGCTGCCGCAATTTCAGTTGCTCACCAAGCACTTGTATTAGATGGGCAAAAAAGATAAACAACTTTTGATACTCCTCATCCGAAAGGAATCCCAAATCATGTTGACGTTCCCGCACTAAATCCTGTTTATCTAAAATCCATTGCTGATGATGTGAACTTTGCCAAAAATTGCCAGCCATTTTATAAATTTATAATTTTAATTGATAAAATTTAACAAAATTGTTTACGAAATTGAAAATGAACAGCCGCGGTATAAATTTGACGTTTCATTTGTTGCATTCAATCTAGTACATTTTTGTGCTTTTTAAAGGCGCCTCGGTGGCACTAGCACAAAATATAGTTTTTTACGATTTTCGCTTTATCTCAACCTAAGTACCGCGGTCTTGAATTTTTGTATATAGATTGATATGGCAGAAAGAACAATGTTGAAACACACTTTGATTATTCTTTTCCTATATATAAACAGATGCAAAAAAAAATGTCACGTCAAACATACTGATTATGTTACTTTAATAATAAAGTGGCACTAAATCCATAAATGGAATGTAGCGTCAACTAAACAAAAAATGATAAAACTTTAGAAAAACTATAATTTTCATTATAAATGTTTGTACTGATATCTGTTAATATCTTGCAATACTTAGGCTGTTTCCCAGTCGACACTGACTTATTTGTTCAGACCGAGTTAAGGCTGAACTATAAATAGAATAAAAAGAATTAAAAAAAATAACGTAAAAAACGAAGACAAAAATGTATTATTCCAATTTGACGTTACGGCCATAGATGACTTGAAATATTAAATTCATATATTTTTTTTTGTGATATGTTTCCTACAATTATGACTGAAACTACAATATTTTTCAGTATAAACGTATTTATATCAACAAATATATGTTTTTAAAATTATAAAAATTATTTATATGCGGTTTAAATCACCACAATTCGATAAATTATTTTTTTAGGTTAGGTTTAGAAAAATACAATTCTACAGTGTATTGAAAATTATTTTTGATATAATATTCATATTAGTATATATATACATGAATATTTTATAAATAGAAAAGATAAAACACACGAATAATATAAAATCCCCTTATAAAAAAAAATAAACATGCATATTATATTCAACGCACTAAAATTTATTTGGGTTTTGTTGTTGTAGTTATTAAGTTTCAAAAATGAAAAAAAATTAAACGCAATTTCTGTTATTCTTTTTATATTCATTATTCTCAGTATAGTCGAATGCATGTAAATCCTCTCTTTCGCTCTCTTACGTTATTTTTTTTATTCTTTTTATTCCATCTATAGTTCCCACTTAATTCTAATAATTCTGCTATTAAGACTATCTAGGGAAAGTACAGAAAACGTCAAGTGGCAAAAATCGATGCCCGCACCCAAGACATTTATATCATTTTTAAATTGATAATTTTAATATTTATTATAAATATATGAAAAGTGTTTGTATTTTAATGCAATATAAATATAAATACTTTCCAAAACCATTTTTCATAGATATCTTAAAGACGAGACTGTTTAAACTTTTATCGAACAAGCATATTATAAATATATACACTACTAAATACAATATATACACTATATACACTACTAAATCGACCAATAAACAATTTGACTCTATCCCTATTGAATGTAAAAAGGTTCAGTAAACAATATTTTTTAAACGTGCTGATCTTTTTTACATAGTAGTAGATTCAAATTTGTTTTGGTTCACTTAGTAGCATATATATGTATTTACTTTATAATATATATGGTGTCGTCTACTCTTCATGCATAGTCACCAACTTCGCTCTATATTATACTACTCCATTTACATGCGACCAACATTTTTCTTCTGCACATTGAAAGAGATAGATGTAACATTAACTTTTTGCACATGAGAGACAAGAAAAGAAATATCAGAAAACTTTTTGAGCCACTACACCGCCAAAACTACTATAAACATGAAAATGTTGCCATAAAATATATTCGATCCAAGTATTTTTATTTATATTTATAAATATTAAGGATTCATAATAAAAACAGACGCCATAAAAAAATGTAAATTTCGCATTTTGAATTAATTAAAAATAAACTAATAATTTTCCTATAAAAAATTATGGCATTACTACATGTTTATTTCTTTCTCGCATATTGAATATTTTTATATAGCGGATGCTTCTGCAAAAAAAAAATAAATAAACATGGTTCACGCTTAGAAGAATGGATGTATACATACATAAAGTCAAAACAAAACTTAACAAAAAATAGTTTCATAGTATTGTATGGAACCATTTTTCTTGTTTACGTTTTATAGGGCTGCATCCATACAAACCGTATATTTTTTATTTACTTTCGACTTGTTCGTGTATATACGCAATGATTATATCAATCAAAACTAAGGTCCGTATTTATAGTCGTGAGTCGTGACTATTGCTATAAGTATAGCTTCCATTTTTGGAAATTGTTAGATTGTGTGAATGTTTATGAAAATTTCTTCCTTTATTCCATAAAAATAACTATATTAATTGAGGTTTATCAATAAAAACCAAATTTCACTCTTTATAAAATCTTGTAGTGAGATTTTTTAATACGAAATAGGTTACTATAACATGACTTATACTTGTAGTAATGACTATAAATACGGCCCTAACAGAAAACTAGCAAAATAAAAGTTTCCGTTGGCGGAAGAAATATGCAACAAAATAATATAATCGCTCTTGTCGCGTTCCTTTCTTAGGATCCTTCTGTAAGGTCATTTCGATAAAAAAAACGTTTAAACAAATAATTAAAAATGTACAAACCTATTAAATTTCGCGGACACCTGTCTGTGCAATGCCCTATTAAATCGAACGGTAAACAAAACATAATGCATCTACTACATTTTAAGATTACCGTGTTGACGTTTGCTTCACCATAACAAAATCTACTACTACAATTGTTGTAGAATTTTTTATAGCAAATTCGTAAAAATCCTGATAAACCAAATATTTTCGCATTCATTTTCAAACCGTCAGGTAAAAAAGTTATATTAAAACATAATTTCTTGAGATATATTTCAAAAACACGGGAAATCGTCAAAAACTTGTTTTTAGTTCTGGGAAACGTCATAACATATACCGGGTTTAAACGGTAAATTACAGTTCAGTGCTTTCATTTTTTGAATGAAGTAAACGACCATGTATAGTATTCAAAGTGAATTCTTCAAATTATCAAGAAGTCGTAATATACATGAAGTCTCGTATAATTTTCATCTTTTGAGTTTAATTAATTAACTTTATTGTTCTTTTTTAATACACACTTAAAATAAATGTTATAATCGTATACGTAAATAATTCAAATTGAAGTTCCCAGTTATTGTTTATTCATTAAAATAAAATTAAAATTCTTCAAAGATGAGTTCCACAGGACGGGAAGAAGATAAAACGGATATACCTTTGCAATTATTCAATGCCCAATCCAAGACCACATACAAAAGATTACGATTTTTCGGCAAGGTAATTATTCCACAATTCATAAAAATGTATACATATTGGACCAAGCTTCTGTTGTGCTAAATCGTACAACTCGGTTTTCGCCGTTGATCGAAGCTTGGTAGTTCAAATTTTTATCGCTAATCTTAATTATTTCACCTAGTTACAATCTAATTCTACGTTTTACTATAATTATTAGGCAAATGCTCTAATTATGTTATATTTGTAAAGAATTTTTGCGAAATACAATCAAATAAAATGGACATAACCTTAAAATGTCCCTTTTTTTTTACAATTAATTGTGTTTGAGATCGTACGTGTGTGCGTTGATCAAGTTTGATTTTTTTTTTTTTTTTAACATTAGACCTTGCTTGGCTGTAAACTTGTGTTCCGCGGAACAATACAGACTATTTACTTGAGCAGAATTTATATTTTAAATTCCATTATCAACTAGAATTCAACCTAATTATAATTATTTTACAATGGAAATAAATTCGTCCTTGGCCTTAGACCTTCGCTTCATTTCAATATGTCCATTTGTCAAAATTTCTCAAGTATGTTTGTTGTAAAATAGCATTATTTTATTATTTCATTCGCAGGGTGGATTTGCAAAATGTTACGAGATAGTAGATGTTGCGACCAACGAAATTTATGCCGGCAAAATAGTCTCGAAAAAGCTGATGTTGAAGCATAATCAAAAGGAGAAAATGACCCAAGAAATATCGATACACAAAGCCCTGAATCACCCCAATATTGTTAAATTCTTTAGTTTCTTTGATGATCAGTTTAACGTGTACATCATACTAGAGTTGTGTAAAAAACGGGTAAGATTCCGAAGCGCGTTATAATAAGCATTTTTATTAAGCTTATATTTTTGAATTCCTTTTAGTCAATGATGGAATTGCATAAGAGGCGAAAAATCATTACCGACTATGAATGCCGGTTCTATATACATCAGATAATACAAGGTGTTAAGTATTTGCACGATCATCGAATTATACATCGCGATCTTAAGTTAGGAAATTTATTTTTGGATGATAATCTACATGTAAAAATTGGGGATTTCGGTTTAGCTGCCCGAATCGAATACGAGGGTGAACGCAAGAAAACATTATGCGGTACACCGAATTACATTGCGCCCGAAGTACTGAGTAAAAAAGGTCATTCATATGAGGTCGATATATGGTCAATTGGTTGCGTTATGTATACTCTACTTGTCGGGCAGCCACCTTTCGAGACAAAAAATCTTAAAGAAACTTATAATAAAATTCGTAAATGTGATTATCGCGTACCGATCACCTTAAGAAAACCTGCTGCCACCATGATCATTGCTATGTTGCAATCAGATCCAGAAAAGCGACCAACTATATCACAATTGCTAACATATGAGTATCTTGCCAACAATTACATTCCGGTAAAATTACCAATCGCTTGCTTAACAATGGCACCGCGTGCCGATCAACTCGAGGAAGCTGATCGTTTAAATCAAAATCGTAAACCGCTCACCGAATTAAATGGCATGATTACGGATGATATGCGAGAAGGTACATTCTTAAAACAGAACTTACATGACACCATAGCCGCATCCGCTTTGATGACGCCACACATTAATGCAACGTACAGAACCGAAATGGAACGTCTACACAATCAATTAAAACAATTTTTGGAATTACAACCGAAACGTATTAATGGTTTACTTGGTGATGAGGCAACCGATCCAAATGCGCAACCCCTATTCTGGATCTCGAAATGGGTCGATTACAGTGATAAATATGGTTTTGGATATCAGTTGTGTGACGAAGGTATGGGAGTTATGTATAACGACACAACAAAATTAATCATGTTGTCGAATGGCATCAATATACATGCTATCGATAAGGATGGTCGTGAAAATTATTTCACGGTCAATGATTTTCCTAGCACAATGGAGAAAAAAGTAAAATTACTCACGTACTTCAAACGGTATATGAACGAACATTTGGTTAAAACGGGAGCGAATGCTGTAGTCGCTGTAAACGATCCCTTATCGCGTGTTCCACATTTACATACATGGTTCCGTACAACATGCGCCGTTGTTATGCACCTTACAAATGGAACAGTACAATTAAATTTTTCCGATCACATAAAAATAATTCTGTGTCCCCATATGGCCGCGCTGACCTATATCGATAATGAGAAAAATTTTAGAACATTTAAATTTTCTACGCTGCTCAACGGATGTCCAAACGACATCTATCAGAAAATACGGTACGCCCATGAGAAAATAACAAAAGTGATTGAAAAGCTATCGGCATAATCGTTATCATAGTTCTTATAATAATAAACAAACATAAAATAATAATAAAAATTGTATTTAATGAGCATTTAAATAGTTTTAACGGATTTCTTTCATTTTTTTCACTTTTAATAGTTTTTTATTTAGAAATATTTATAACACGAATAAAACATACGTTTCAATTTCATTTTATGGTTATCTTTACTATTATTAATTATTATATATTTTGTTAAAGTATTAGGTACTGTTTATTCGCCATATTTTGTTATACTTACGATTACTACGAGAGAAAAACTAAATAGTTTATAAGGGAAACATGCGCACCAAAAGGAGAAATTTATACACGAACTTGTTTACTACATGTAATGATAATAATAATTTATGTATAAATAAAATAAAATTTTGTATTGCCTTTAATTAAAATTGTTTAATAAAGATTGCTTCTGGATTCCTTTATTTTTTAAGAGATAACTTCAACGTGAAACTGCCTCATTTAAATCTCTGTTTTCACTTCTAGTCACCGCCCGAGATTTTAATACGAAACTCGTATTTTCTGTTGGGGTTTACCAGTTAAAATCGTAATCATTTTTTGTGTACTCGTAGGTAGTTTCTGGTTGCATACCGAACATCCATTGGGTGAAACGCCTCGTAAATTAGGTAAGAATAAGCCATACCAGTAATTTGGCCCAGCTCTAAAATAATTTACCGGCCTGTAGTTTATACGATTCTTAAGATATATCCCAAACCAATAGTTGTGTTCGTTAGCAAAACAACCTTGGTAGTACTTATTTTGATTTGTTCTGGTATTACGACGCCTTTCTTCAGTGATGTTGCCGCCACTAGTTGGCTTACTCGGTGTTGTGGATGGATGTCTACAATTTATACAGCCCGCTGACCCTCTAGTGGGTTTTCTTGATGGTTTCACAGTTGTAATTTTTGAAATTATTGGTTTATGTTGGGTGGTTGGTGCACTTGAAGCGTCAGTTACTGAATGAGAAGAATCGTCTTCTTCATTCGCATTATTAGCATTTTCCTCGTAATCAATAAGTTCTGTTACTGGTTCGGTTTCTGATGACGTGGAATCTGATTTAATAGGATCGGATTCTGTTACAGTTTGTTCGAATTCTGCGATGACTGGTTCAGATTCTATTACAATTAGATCAGGTTCTGTTAGTGGTTGATCATTTTCTGCTGGCTCGGTGATTTCAACTAATTTATTAGGATCAGAAAATTTTGTTGGTGATACCACCGGAATGTTTACAGTAGAATCATCATTACAATTATCTTCACTGCTACCTTTTTCTCTCGCCTTTCCATTACCTCGGCCATTGTTACCATTCTTGCATTTGTTTTTATTGTTTTTTGAATTCCCAGTATTTTTGCCGCTTTTATTGTCTTTGTCACAGTTAACGTAACAGATACTCTATATTAATTAAAATGTATATATAAGATTAATCTAGGCCTAGCAATTCAGTACTTACAACAATAATTAAGACCATTAAAATAATTCGCCATTGAGAAATTTTCATTCTACTAGGTATACGCGTCCGTCCATAAATTATTATTAAATTGAATCCAGAATGCTCGAATTAAGCATTTTATATCTATGAAGAAGTTTATAGTTGTGCAATTTGGCAAAACAATTTAAAATCGATTAACACTTTGTCAACTTTAATAAATGATACGGTCATTAATTTTTGGGACACGGAATCATTTCGCTGAGATCAGGTAACGAACATTCTATTCAGTATTCTGTGATCACATACTCGGAATATTTTTTTTTTTCTGTAAGCTTCTATTTGCGATAACAAAAGGCTCATATATAAAACTACTAAATCTAATCGAGTTTCTCTGTTGCTCTTTGCACTCAATAGCTAATCGTCTGATCTATTATGAATTGCATACTATGGTTAAACTCTATATACATATACAGATGTGGCGGTTGAACTCTATATACATATACAGATGTGGCCAAATTATTATCCCATTTAGATATTTGGATTAATACTTGTTGAACATTCCTTTAGCATTTTTTAATAATTGTATCCTACGGGGCATTCCACTTATTACATTTTTGGCTTTGGTGAGTAGATCGGTTTCCCAGACTTCCTTCATCACTTCGATCAATTCTGATTTGGTGTGCGGGCACTTTTCTGCTACTTTTTCTTTACGAATAGCCCAGGTATTTTCGATGGGATCATATCTCGGCTTTTCGCTGGCCAATCAAAGATTTGGATGCCGTTGGTCCTTAAATATTCGGTGCCTTTTCTCGCCGTATGGCACGGAGTTTTGTCATGCATAAAAACTCCGTTCCTATTGAATTTTTCATTCATAGTCGGTACCAGTTAATTGTGATTGCAGAACAGTTAAATATTGATTCATTATCCCGTTTACTATTACATAAAGTGGGAAGAGTCCTTTTGATGATATTGCTGACCAAACCATGACTCTAACTGGTTGTTTGACCTGCTGTTGGACACAGGAAGGACACATTTATTGAAAACTTTAAAATATTAGTAAAAGAAGGAGTTTTATTGATTGTACCCAGTCCTCTCTAGACTATGTAAAATGTATATTTGCCCATGTTTATCTTTGTTGTATCATCCTAGCGTTTAACCTTAGCTTCTTGCGAGGTCGTCGTTCACATAGCCTATATTGAAAAAAGTCTAGTCCTCAGAGACTTACTGAATAATGTTCGATCTTCTTTAGCTTTCCGCATTTGTACGCCTCTATCATATCATATCATATCATATCATATCTTCTTTAGCTTTCCGCATTAAAAATTTGTCCTGGCTGAAGACTTTTTGAAGACTGAGATATTAATTTTTGCAAAAATTCTCAATACTTTCAAAAACGTTGAATTGTTGGCTCTGGTTACAGCACTGATGTCCGTTGCTTTACCCATAGTGGATTTTACTAATATTACAAAAACCACTGTCACTTCCACTTTTCAAACTCACAAACGAGTCTAAAATTATTCAGTAAAATATTAATTCTTAAATACTACCTAGTTGTCATAAAATCAAAACAATTCGGAGGTCAAACTAATTAACAGGACAATAAATACTCGGAATTGCCGAAAAGGGATCTCAGGTATTAATGACTCATAAAATGTGTATTTTTAAGGTATATTTTTATTGCACGAATTCCTTGGATTGGTCAACATCTACCTTAATGACGTGTCAACTATACAAAAGGTTGCAGTTCGGACTTTGAAATTCACATTACCATGAATTTCGTATGAGGTGTTAATAATTTGGCCACATCTGTATATAAACATGAATTTAAACATTCGGATAACTTCGAATAACGGGATGGAAAAATTTCAAAAATCCAAGAGTTAACTGCCGGTGTTCTATAGGAACTAGCCCCTTTACAGTTCTTGATTTACATCGCTAACTCTACCATACTTGTGAACCTCCACTGTGTTTTCACTGTGTAGCAACCAAAGTATACCATTTACGCTACTGTTCTCTGAAATATTTGATATTTTATAAAATGGGGCAGGAGTCGAATTCAACACAACGAAATTCCAAGCCTTCCTTGGATCTGCACCAAACTGTAACTTGGTGTACCTCGTGTGGGTTGGCGTTTTTTGCATGTTAACATAGCCACTCATCCAGAAATGCGCTTCGTCGCTAAAGATGATTTTTCGGCCAAAATTAGCGGTCCTCTTCCTAACCCTCCGACGCGCAGTGAGCGAATAATCGGCGTTGTCTATGGACACTAACTTAGAGCTCCTGAGTTCCGAGTTCTTGTGCACGGCGAGAAATTAACTGCCTCGGTTTCTCCTGTACACTTTCACGGAGCACGGCAATGTTCTCTGCCGATCTGGCGTTACTTTGAGGTACGAGTGTTGGCTGATTGTTTACCGAACCGGTTGTCTCGAATTTGTGCACCAAACGTTGGAGAGTCGACTTTAAAGGACCACCGCGTCTGCTGTAAAATGGGCGCAATGCGCGCAACGTTTGTACTAATGCACACTCATTTTGATAATAAAGTTTTATCATTTGGACGTGCTGCTCAATCGTTTAACTTGTCATGGTGATTTGGCATCAGTAACTCAAAAAAACACCAGATTAGGCAGACGCACCAAAACAACATGGCCGCCATAGGCTGCCAACATCGACCCGCCCAAATTGAAAAAACCTTTTTATAGAGGAAGAACCATAGCATATCTATCGTAAATACAGAGACATATTTATGTGAATGGAATGGATTTACACTGATTTTAAAAAAATGGGGATCGTATCAACGCATGGATTGGATTTAAAGAAATTGTAAATAAATTTAATAAAAAACAAATAAAGATTAAAATTAAATGTGACTGTATTTAGTGTTGTGTTTATCTTTATCCCTATATTAAAAGTAGTCCTAACGTATTAAAATTATTAGCGGGGCACACTCACTCTCCCAAAACTAGTTTGATACAAATGAGTAACACTGGTAACACCGACAAAACATACAATATGCATCTAAATTGGAGTACAGTAAATTCCACTTTTAGCGACTAAAGTTATAACGACCTGCTATCGATTTCCAGATAATTTCGAATATAACGAACATTTCAAACCTTTTTTATTTATTTAGAAACTTGGCTATTTGACAGATTATAGACAAATTTTGATTATCGGAAGTGATTTGTATTCAAACATGAATTTATGAACAAATTTTAAAATTTGGCCATGCCTAATGAAACTTGACCTTTTCTAATCCAATTAGTGTTTAATTTGTCATGCGGAATTGGATTGGTACGTAGAATTGGATTCTCACTGTAAAGCTGGATAAAACCCTTTGATTCAACTATAATGAATGTAGCTATACGCCGTTTCTTAACCAATTATGAGTTAGTTTGTTGAGCTAGACTGCAGTTCTAACATAAATTGTTTATAAAGTTCTGGGGGTTGGGCATTTGATGTGGAACTAGCTTATTTCTTAACAAATTATGATCAAATTTGATACAAAGAACTGGATTGTGGTTGTTTACCGTTAAAATTGATGAAGTTTTGGAATTCAGCCATTCTGAGTTAAACTTTAATGAAAGAAAGTCATTTCTTAACCAATTATTATGCGTTTTGGACTCAATTTTGCACATGGCGTTCCCAATCGCTTACTCCTTAAAAGAATTATTGCTTGAAATTTGGAACTATTAAACAGAAGAGAATTTTGAAGAGCCCAACGCTTGATCAATGTTAAGTCCAAAATTTATCAATCCAAGTATTCTCTATAGATGATTTGTTACCACTGTCAATTTCACAAAAGATTTGGGCATCATCAGTAAACATGTGGTGGCGACAGTTTTATTAGTACCACGAACCTGGAGGGCTATTATGAAATTTTTACGATAACGGATTTATTCGATCAGGCGGATTTTTCCAGAGTAATAATAATTTTAAAATTTTTCTATCTAATAGACCGATTTATTTTGTTATTAGAAAATCCGATATCGTAAAAATTTTATAATATACCTGACGAAACCCAAACTGAAATTCGGACAATCAATTTGGATAATAGTTTTCCAAAGTTTTTTGAAATACATAACAGAAGTGAGGTGAGACACTTTTCAGTAGGGTTCACAGGGTTCGTGACTTTAGGAATTACCTTACTATTTTTTCAAACTCTAGGATAATAATTATTGGATATGACAAAATTGTATAAATGGGTTAATATTGAAAAAACAACTGGAGAACACATTTTAATCAATTTCAGAGGAATTTGATCAGCACCATAGATCCCGACTTCTGAAACATCACATAGCAAATTGACATAACAAATTTGTACATATTATCATCTAAACTGCCTAAAAAGTCTTTTAAATGGTTACTAGGACTATTCATAAAAATACCGTGATGTGATATTGAAACCGTCCCATCATGTATGTTTTTCCAAAGCTCGTCGGAATTTAGTCCGGGTTTAGATCGTAAAACTTTAGATTACTCTTATCAGAAGTCGAATGTTTTTCCTCGATTTGTAAGAAACATCACGCAACTCAATCATAATTTAAATGTACCAATCAGACATGTTCGTTTAAAAGACCCAGTAATTCTCTGTTTAGTAGCTCAACCATATCATCACTTAGTTTGGCCAAATCTAGATTTTTGAAATCACTAAAAGTAACTATTTCCGGTTCAATAATAAATTTAAAGTAAATAAACAAAGTTTACGCTCAGGAGAATTAAAATTTATTTGTCTGCAACCCTTACGAGATGTAAATAAATAAAGCCAACAAAATCAACAGAAAATAATTCGATAGCATTTGTTTGGGATTTTTCTTGTGTTTACGTTTTAAAAAGATGTGGAGATACGTACGTGTTCACATTTGAAACATGAAATGCTATTTATTGCCGGAATGAACTCGGTATACGCGATATTTAAACAAGAACTAAAAGAGTGGCGCTAAACGTTTTATTTATAAATAAATTAATTGAAAATTCTTAAACGTCGAAAATTTGTCAAGAAATAAATAATTTTTATTTAATGAATGTTCGAAAATTATAAAAGACTCATTATCAATATTAATATTTAAAATGCTAGAACAATCAAATTAGAAAATTTCAAGTAAAGTTTATTCGATTTAAATGATTATCGACAATTTAATATTCAAGCCTGCAATTTTGATGTCAAGGGCGTTCCAATAAGACCGCCGGATTTGGGTTTTAATTTAAACATATTATTTATTTTGAAAGTGATAATATTTATATTTCAGTATAAAGTACAAATGTTGCGATTAAGAATGATAAAAAATATCAAACAAATGTGCACTGCGGAATTGCTGGCAAACTCACTTTTTTGATACAATTTAATATTACGTCGTTGCATAATTGTGGATCGATAGTTGCAATAACACGTATCTTCATTAAACACACACATTGTTTGTGGTTTTTGGCATGCACATGCGATTTCATAAAACTCCAAAGAAGTGGCACGGTGTCAAGTCATACGGTCATGCTGTCAATTCTGATCTCCATTTCTTGATATTACACGACCTCGAGTTTTCCCTGCAGCAATTCAATTGTTTCGCGCGCAGTGTGACTGGTTGCGCCATATGTTTCATTTACACGAATGTTTTCGAATATTGTTTTCGAAGTTGTTTTCAGCTTATCGTGGAGCAACAACAAAAACTAAACTAATCGTTTTTCGATTTCAGCCATATTTGTTGTTTACTTTTCTTTTCTTACGGCAACACAACAAATACGTTTTTGGTTTTTATTTCACTGTTTTTTATTTGTTCAATTCTCACAATATCGTCAATATCACCTTGAAACGTATCGTCTAAATATTCAGCTTCATAGTCTGAATCCATTTTCATCTTTTTTCAGTTATATTCACTATCACAAAAATTTTATAATAACAACAACCACGAGTCACTTAACAATCACAAATTATAAATTGAAATATACCAATTTACAAATATACTACGATTAAAAATTCAATTAAAAATGTTCCGCTCTATTTGCCGCTATATTCCGCTTTGTTTATGATTTATTTTGACACATTGACATTTTCAAAAAAATATCGATGTGTCGATAAGTTTAATTTTTTTATTTAATAAAAGTACCAAAAACAATTAAAGATATATATTAAAATCAATTTTAATTACTAAATACATCAATTTCAATTCAAAATATTAATAAAAAGAAAAATATTAAAAATATATCCGATAAATCGATAAATTTTTTTTTAGAAAACAATCAAAAAGACCTATAGGCTACAAATTTTTGTTGTTTTCGAACATTGTTTTGGGCACACTGTCAATGTACATACTATATATTTTTTACGATATAACGATAAGTTTTTATATGGAAAAAACAACATAAGTACACAAAAAACTCGAAATTAAAACTGGTTGTTAGGGTTGGACCATCGAGATCGACTTATCAACTCAATGGAAGAGCCTTAAAATTTTTATAGCAACTTGATAATTCAATTAAACAAAAAATTAAATTCTATCGTTTCATCGAAATTATAAAATATACAAAAACAAAAAAAAATTTAAAATGAATTATTAACTAAAACTAACCAATTTATATAATATTTATACCCATATAATTTTAAAATTATTGTTTTGTAAATAGCTAAATATAATTGAACAAGAGTTTCTATTGTGTTGTTCAAATCATCAAAACATTTTCAAGTCTCAATTTTTTTACTCTACAATTTTTTCGCTGCAATCGAACTGTTGTGTCATCTGTCAAAAGAAAAAAAACGTACGTCAAATAAAATTGTTTTGTCAGGAAAATACAGCCACAATTTTTACAATAAAATAGGAGAAATTCAATATTTGTGTATAATAAAATGGTAATTATATAATGTACTCGTTATTTTGGAAATTTATTTGGTTTTCTCTCTCCCTGTCTACTTTTTTATGTTTTGTGTGCATAATTTTGAATAATGGCCAATAATAATGGATTTGGGAAATAATGCCTATTCCGTACATTAAAACAATTTACCATTCTTATCATTTCAGAATAAATTAAAATCCGCCCAAAGAGATAAAGTAAAAAAATTCATAGCCCTCACACAAACCGGAGAACAAACAGCAATATTTTGCCTGACACACAACGATTGGAAATTGGATTTGGCAAGCGATAATTACTTCCAAAATCCCGATCTATATTATCGTGAATTAGATAAAAAGAAAATAGAGGCCCTTTATCATCGATATCGTGATATACAGGACCTAAATAAAATCGGATCGGATGGGGTCATAAAATTTTTGGATGATTTAAATCTAGCACCCGAATCTCGCCTAGTGCTGATCATTGCGTGGAAATTTAAGGCCGAAACGCAATGCGAATTTACGCGGGAAGAATTTATAAATGGGTTTTATAATTTAGGTGTAGATAGTGTAGATAAATTAAAAGTAAAATTACCGATATTAGAAAATGACCTAAGGGATGGCATGAAATTTAAGGATTTCTATCAATTTACGTTTAATTATGCTAAAGAGCAAGGACAAAAGGGATTAGATTTGGAAATGGCGATCGCATACTGGAATATTGTACTGCAGGGCCGGTTTAAATTTTTGGATTTATGGTGTAAATTTTTAATGGTAAGCCAATTTTTTTTATTACATATTATCTACAGAATTTTGTTCCTCTCCTCGGGGTATAACGATAACGCAACACTAACTTGTTCAGGTCAAACTAATGAAATTTACTTCTTTCATTTATCATCTCGTCGAGATCACTGTAATGAAACCGTCAAATAAATATTTAAATTTTATTAAAAACTAAATAAATCGCAATTTCTGGATATACATGCATTTGGACCGAGGGTGGAACTCAAATCTATTTGTTTTATAGTTCACCTCTAATCATATATTTAGTAGGCCCCTTAATAAAGTTCCTTTGATAAAATAGTAGATCTGTTATATCAATGCGCGTTCATAAAGCAAAATCATCCTTCATTTACACTTCATTACCTACCGTAGTGCATGTCCTCTTCGATCAAAGATATTCCAAATATGTACTGCAGGCTACAGTTACTCTACAATCATGATAAGTGACTACGAGTCGCTAAAAATTGATGGTCTAGATGAGGAAAAGATGTTTATTGCTTGGATATGTCTTCTGACTATGATCTGTGTTCTTAATAGTTTCTTTTAAATAGGTTAAAATTTTTGAAAGTACAATTTAAAAACCACTTTAAAGGAGCCTAACTGCGCCAACAATTCTATCCAAGTGTTGCTACGAAGCTGTTAGGTAGGCATGATATAAACCGCTTTATATTACTACATTAGCATTTGTAGTGTTACGATTTATTTTAGCCTTTATTTCACTAATAATAATACCAATAATTGGAGGACCTGAAAGCGCCCATTAGTTAATTGACGTTTTTAGTAACATGTGTGAATGCAAGCTAAATGATTTAACAGCTAAAGCATTGCTAATTTAGCTGTTTGCAAAAATGCAGCCAGAGACAATTTATTTAGTTTTACCTAATTTATTTTTTAATTTCCCCAAATCTACTACTGCGTTAATTAATTACTCCAAAGAGATATCCAACATATCGGCCCTAATGCCATTTTGTTATGTTTTCCGATAACACGGCTTATTTTAAAGCAAGCTCCAAATTTTATTGTTTAATAAAGTTTTTGAAGCTATATTTTCGATGAAGTTTTGTAACAGAAATAATATCGTTTCGGTCTGAAACGTTAGTCAGAAAGTTAGTTTTAAATTAATTTTTTGAGTTCGGCAGGAGCCGAAGAGTGGACAATCGGATGTAAGTGCTGTCCTAACTCCGTTTTACTCCCAATCGCAATCAGCATCTACGTTTCACTTTGCCATGTATTATAGCAAGATACTAAACATTATTAGGGACAGCAGTTAAACCTTGGAGATTCAAAAATTCTCAAAAACGACTGTGTAAAGAAACGATTTACAGCAATGGTTCAAACCCTTCAAATGGCATGTGTTCCTGAATATAGGGCCCATTTAGTCTCACCTCCAAATATCACTAGTTTCGAATTAGTGCAGTCCACAGCAGGTAAAGAGTTTTTTTTTACTCTATCTAAATTCCTAATCAGTTACTGCTTTACTATCCAGCGTCAGAGCCAACAGAAGGCGAGGTCTATATATCTGCATACAATTTGTAAATGTGAATTTCAAATAAGGATATTTTTTAAATAATAATATGTACACACTTTTGTAACGAACTTATTTCTAACTTACTATCATAAAATTTTGTTTGTGAGATCGAAATTCATTCTATTTCTATCTCAGTTGGCCGTATTAAAGAGCTTCATCCAAAGCTCTTTTGTTAAAATTACCCAATTTAATCAAAACTAGTTTTCCGTATTTCAGAACTTTACTTACTACTAAATCATTCGAAAGCCCATTGCGATCTCATACCAAATTTCAAACTCAGTTGAATTAATCAAGTTTCAGAACTATATCCAAAAATAATTGTATAAACTCTTTTCGTCATAATTGGTCAAGAAATAAGCTCTTTGGTTTATAATTTATTTAATTAAAATCAAATTTCAGAATTTCTCTAAAATCCATTTTAAATCCCCACTCGATTCTGTAAACATGATTTGACAATAGTTGGTTGGGATATGGCCGGGATCCATTCAGAATGGTCGAATTGTAGAACTTTATCAAAAAGACACGTTAAAATCCCAATACAAATTGACCTTAGTTTAATAGAATCCTAGCCCAGCTCTACAAACTAAATTGGAGAATTATCGGTTGGGAAACGGCCTGGTTCCATTCATTATGGCCGAATCTCTACGCACACTGAATTTGACCATTATTTGTTGAAAGATGGCCTAGTTTCATTGAGCATTATGTTAGAGTGCCAATCCAATTGTTTACCATTCCTCAACCTATCACCGTTAATTTCAGTTTAACGAATTGCTACGAATTGCCCAATTCAAGGGTTAAATACTAATGGATTTTAGAGTAATTTTTTTAATATAATTCAAATAACTATGTATATGGTTTCAGGAAATTATATTGTAAGTTGTGGAGTTGCAGAGGATTGAATTAATGAATCAATCAATTTTGTTTAGGGAACCGGAAAGTATTAATGTACGAGTAGAATTATATTTCAGGTAATTTCCAGATGCACGTGAAATAATAATATTTTTTCTCAGGTTGCTGATTCGGAGAAGCAATTGTTGAAGACCAATACCATCGTTATCCATCAAACCTATTAAGCCTTTATACTTCCTCTAGTAGATTAGAAGTCAATTAGAATTGTGTTGTGCCGTACGATCGCTAGGTGCCTGAAACCGGATCGTTCCGTCCAAAAAAAAAATATACCTTCCTTCCTATTGTTATGTGTAAACAGGCTGTTGGAATAGGCCCGGCGTCATTCGGGACACTTGTCCAGTACTTGGGTCTATAGTCCAATCAATCAATCAATTGGTCAGGAATAAGCTCTGAAGAAGAATTATAAGAATTCGCATTGCGCACACTTTATTCTCAATGATTAGTGAAGCAGCAATTTTGTGTCTTGCCAATTTAGTATCTTAAATGTAGGCCTATATGGGCAGGATATATTCGATGTTTTCGGTTTTATTTACTTTTTGACATATCAAGGTCGGAACGAATACTATGTGTGCCTCGACCTTTAACCGAATATATTGAAAATATGTTATTTAAAATTAAATTTTAATTATTTTTTAAATAAAACTTTAACAAGTGTTTAAGAAGAAGTATTTTATAGCCACTCCATAACAGATCATAGTTTTTACTCCTACTTTGTTCAAAACCTAATTTCGTTTTTCCGGTGAAAACTACTAATTGTTCTTGTATTCTTTTAAATTCACAGGAAAATCATAAAAGATCCATACCAAAAGACACGTGGAATTTATTATTGGATTTTGCTACTCAAATCGATGACAGCATGTCAAACTATGATGCTGAGGGTGCATGGCCGGTATTAATTGATGATTTTGTGGAATGGTGTCACCAACAATTTAGTAATAGCGGCAGTACCAATCCAACCACAACAACAACAAATTCATCACCCTCCTCATCCTCATCAACGAAAATCCAGCAATCATCGCATAGTGCTAACATGTATTGCGGATAATGACGCCTCGTTGCTGTGTTGTTATATATTATATATAAATGATTATTATTAAATATTATTATTATTTTTTAATTCATTAATTAATTAAATTTATCTTTAGGATTTCAGTTGTACCATCGTTTATTTTTTTTTCTTTTTGATTTTGCAAAATTAATTAATTTCTCGATATCTTTCTCGTTTTGATTTTATTGATTGTGTTATTGGATTTTAAATGAAAAGCTCATTAAATATTCTACCGCCATAGCCCTCAAACGCATAAATAACAGAATTCGCTTTGCATCCTCACCCCCAAACAAAAGATAATTATGTATTTGTTATTTTCACTCCAAAACCTATCCTAATCCTCTAATAACTCCCTATATCAACCAATAACCACATGTATAAAAGACATGAATGTAATATTTTAATTAAGAGCGTTAGAACTTTTGTTTTTCGTAAGATGATTTTAAGATAAATGGATTATTATTATTCTACAATTATTTAAAACCATGAAATAGAATTACATTTTATTTTGATGATACATGATTATTAATTATTATTATTATTTCTTCCGGATTGTTGTAGTCATTTTAATTAAAAAGAAGAAAAGAAATAAAAAACAAAAGCTAAAGAAAGAGATATAAATAATAAGAATAAATTAATTGATTTGAAAATAAATATTAGTATGATTAATTTTTCAGTTACCAGAACGTAATCCTTATATGGTTTATTTAATACGTTTTCCCGATCCTCTTGACTTCACTACAAGAGACTTGGTGGGCTTGCGATCTCAGTGCAAATCTTCGTCAAAAACATCATCAACACAGCACAGCCTTCTGACGTCCCAAAGACAAATAAACGTCAAACACAATGTGTCCTATCTGTTTTTAAGAGGAAGAAATGGGACAGAAAGAAATGTTGAGTTGTTCGAAGAGCTGAGCGAATACGTAATTCTTTGCGAGAGGGAATTCCTATGTTAAGTGACCGGAGGAACGCTCAATATGACACCAGCAAACAGCGAGGAGCAACTTGTATGGCTCCGTAATTCAAGCCTAATGGGAGATTTGATAGCTAGGCATCCGTTTGAATGGAGAGTCTCCCACTCACACGAAACGGTTGACACGGGTTATCGGGAATGAGGTAAACTAAGCGTGGTAACTATAACGGTTGAACCGTGGCTAAAAGCTAAGAGCTATCGGCTAACGGTCAGGAATTGGAAGAAGCGAAAGCGATATCAGATGGAACAAGCTAGAGAATAATAGGGTTGTATCGTGAAACGGTTGTACGGAAATATGACCGGGTAATGGCGTTTCTGGTTCGATGTAAAGATTATGTTTATATTAATCATTTTACTTACTAGTGCTGCACTCTTAAAGTTTTCCCCAATTTTTGTTACCATAGCATATAACAACACACAGCGGCACAATTAGGAGAACACAAGATAAATTATCGATTTGTTAAGAAAAACGTAACATACAATATTTTTTTATATTTTTTTTTGTAATTTAGGTATTATCTTCAATGTTACGGCTGTATTTTTCAATATTTTAATTCCAAATTTAAATTATTTACAATTAACAGAATATCTAACTCTTTTAGTGGTTAGAGTATTTTTGTTATTTACCTAATTGTATTTAATATGAATTAATTGTATAATGTGTGAATATCAATTCATTTGCCATTCGAATTTGAAGAAAAAGAGTTATTAATTCAAAATGAGCGACATGGAATCCACTGATGTCGCCAGGGCTGAGACAATGATCGATAATGACTACACTTACCGCCAAGTGGCCAGAAGATTCGGTGTGTTCAAGTCTACCATTTATCGGTCTGTTCAACGATACAGGCAAACGGGTTCTTGCGAGAGAAGATGAGGCCAAGGTCTAAAAGTTTGTATTGGCCTCAGAGATGTTTCACTGTCCTTGAAAGTTTGAGAAACAGGCGTCAAACAGCAACTCAAATCCGTAATGCTTTAGAAGAGGTTCGAGGAGTGCGAATAAGTGAACGCACTGTGAGATGAAGGCTTGAAAAAGTCGTTTTGGTTAATCATACGTTCCAGCCAAAGGACCCCTACTGCACCTAAATCGCCGAGTAGCAAGGTTGAGTTTTGCCCAAGAACACCGATTTTGTACTTTGAACCAGTAGGACCATATTTCGCTTATGGTGGAGGCTCAATTATGGTTTTTCCCGGTATTTGTTTACCGGCCGGTATTGATGGCGGATCCATATGTTAGAGATATTCTGCTAGAACGAATCGTTTGCCCCTATACTCACCAAATGAACAGAACATTTAGAATTGTTATTTGGAGCGCTAGTTGATTACCACAGCATGTTCTGGAGCTACAAAATTTTCCTAAACTTAAACAAAATAGATATATGCCTTATATCGAAAACTCATTTAACAGAAACTTCATTTATAAGAGTACGTGACTCGGTTTCGAAACACAAATAATGCAAGTTAATGTAATTCAAAAACTGGATGAATTATTTGTTAATTTGGGTGAATCTGTTTGAATCGTTTTCTATTATGAATGAGGGTTTGTCAGCGCAATCATTTTAAAGAAAAGAATTCAACATCGGCCCAACCAAGTTCTTTACATATTGATAGTGGTTCTACACCTGTACTTATTGTAGTTGGGGATCCTGTCACATCGTTGCAGTCTGTTGATGTTCCCCACAATGATATGATACATGTTAGCAGAGTTAAACCACAAACAGTAAAGGATGCACTAGTCGATTACCTTAAATTAAAGCCGGATGATCTTGGTGCAGTTGATTTATCGTATACTGCTTTCTAAAGGGAGAGATAACACTGCATTATCGTTTGTCTCATTCGACAGAAAATTTTTCAGTCAAATTTTATCTTTTACTATCTGGTCAAAGGGTGTTTTAGTAAGGCGATTGGTTAGCAATATCTCACGGCCAAAAAACGACAATGGTGTTATCCTTAATATCCATCAACGATTAATGCCTAATACAAATATCATATCTATTAGTAGTTATAAATAAATCGACCAATAACTCTAGCACGAACAAGAGCACTAACAAGAGCAATCTATATAATTAAAAGTGTTCCATCTGTTAGTTTTTCTTATATTAAAAAAAAACAATAATTTTTTTATGGAAATTGAAAGTTGGTTCTATGCCATTTATGTATGGAATACAACGTCGTTCATGTGACCACCAAAACTCTTGTTACAGGCCTGCATACGAACGTCAAAATTTTTGATGATTTTTTGACGAATGTTGTTCTTAAGATCTTGAATTGTTTGAGGTTCATTGTACAATACAATTTAGTTTTCAAAAAACCGTGTCCAATTGACATCAGAATTTCTTAAAATTATGCGACCATCAAACTGGGTTGCCACTGATCACAAAATCCAGGGATGAAAAATAAAATTCATGTAGTTACTATATGCTTCGTGTTGGACGAATCGGAATATCATATATTCAACACATTGTATTGGTAATAGTGCAATTTGATTGAACGACAGCCAAATAAGCTTGGACATCATTAGTTATTGGTGGCTTTAGAAATTAAAGATGGCATACTAGATTGTATTATTTGAGAGATACGAGTCAATCGCGACTTCGCAATTAGTAAGTAGACTTTGGGTTGTCCATTTAAAATGTTCGTGAATATATGAATAAAGCTGCGTAAGCATGTAAGGATGTGTCCCCGAATCAATGTAATTGTCGTAAATGATCTCTTATGGATAAATATTGTTCAGATATGAGCAATGGAAACCCATCATCCCAAAATTATCTCCTGGAAAAAAAACTCCGTGATAGCAACCCTCAAGGGTCATAGATTCTAGTGATTTCTGAAAGGAATGATCTTATTTATGCAACAACTTTAAATCCTCATAATTGCACGCCATATATCAATAAACCAACATGGGTTTATGCCTGGCCGATCCATATCAACTAATCTTGTTGAATTCACAACTCACCGTAGCGTACACGGATTTCAGTAAAGCATTTGAATCTATCTGTCATCAAAAAGCACTCCAAAGTTTATTCGCATTTGGGTTTTCACTCGATTATATAAATTGGTTCAAGTCTTATCTATCAAACCGACAACAATTTTTAATAATGAGAAATGAGAAATCAAACGTTATTAAAGTTATGTGTGGTGCTCCCCAAGTATCACACATCTGGTCTTGTGCTTGGATATTTATTGTTTTCATAGATCGAATAAACGAGATAAGCAAAAACGTGCTCATATTTGCTGATGATTTGAAATTTTTTCATACTGTTAAAGCTAGATACGAAGAAACTTCGAGAAAGCATCGATACATTAAGTAAGTGGTGTGATCGAAACTCACTTTACTAAAATATTAAGAAATTAAAAATCATGTATTTCCATCGTAAAATAAATCCGTTAATTACTTCAAACAAAGTCAACAACGAAGTATTGCAAAGAGTCAACGTGATTATAGATTTAGGTGTTATATTTGTCGAAAACGTCTTCAATAGGTATATTGAAAATTGTATTGCGAAAGCGAATACCATGTTTGGATTTGTTAAAAGATGGACAGGTGAATTTAAAGATATCCAAACCTTATTATGTTCACTCTATTTCGCTTACGTTCGATCTCAACTGGAATACGCTGTATCGGTCTGGAATCCATACTATGATGTACACATTAAAAGAATTGAAAGCATTCAAAAGAAGTTTCTCATTTTCTTGTTAAAGAAAAGTGGTTGGGATGGCGACCACAATTTACAATTCCATGAAAATGTGCAGCAAAATACAAAATATGCAGCTTGAAAATAGTCGACTTCTCTTAGGCGCGGCTTTTATTGGAAACGTTTTGCTCGGTCTCACTGATTCAGCTTACGTCTTGGAAAATATAGCAATTCATGTACCTTGAAGAACATTTCGAAACCATGAGTTTTTAGCACTAGAACACTATTCCACAAACTAACTCCATCATCGATGACCTATTTAACTTTAATTTATCAAAGGATAACTTCAAAAATATACTGAAATTATTTTAAAATTTTTTAATTGTTTTTTAATTCATTCATTCATTGATTGATTGATTTTATTTTAATTGATTTATATTTTTTCGTCTTGAAGTTTTGTTGTTTGAATTTTTTATATAATTTTTGTTTTAAACTAAATAATTTGAAGTCATACATATAAATCACAGAATAGATCTCTTTAAATAAATAAATAAATTGATTGTAAAAACAAATATATACCAATTATTTACAAAAAAACATTACAAATTTTTAATTTTTAATAGAAAAATTAAATTTTTAAGAAATTGTGTCGAATGAAGTTGCATCCATCGCCGTGGAATTATGCCGCACACCTAGCGGCCAAAAATATTCGTCCATCGCCGCCGAACTTAACCTAAATATAATGTTCCTTCAATTGTAGCCCATACATTTCTCATTCGTCATTCACGTATTGATTCATATTATTTACCAATAATAAAGATTAATAAAACAAAAGTCCAAAGCTTCAAATTAATCAAAACAAAATGATCGCCGCGCCGCTTTTTGTGTGAGCGGATATGCGCGTCGAATAAGATGGATAATTTGGATTATGACGCGCCGCGCTTGGTGTGTCTAGTACTTAAAGCAAAAGTGAACCATAATAAAACAATATTAAGTAATCTTAACTAAAAATTCTTTATTGAGCCAATTGGAGTAAAAACTATATAATTTCATTAGTTTTGGGCTCTTTATTTATTATTTAAACAATAAAACATTTTTAAGGCAACCTAAACTATAAAATATTTTTCCATAAAAACCGATTTCGAGATCAGAATGGTTTTTTAATCCTTATGCGCCCAGTCGAAGTTCCGACTTTTGCCTATAAATACCACTTAAAAGAGTTGTTATTTGTTCGACTCTTGTGCTGAGGCCGATGTTGGCGCACAGTAGTCGCGTTTTGGGCACAAACCCAATAATTGTTTGTCGGGTATGTTTGTCCAGAAATTCCTGCGACATGTTGTAACTATCACATTTTTCGTTTCGATGCGTTTTCGATAGAACAACGGTATTTTAGAAGTAAAAATATTTTTTTGTAAAAATATTACTTCTAAAATACCATTATTCTATCGAAAACATATCGAAACGAAAAATCTATTAGTTACAACATGTCGGCCGGCAGAGTGCCAAAACTATTACAGTAAATATTATACGAAAAAATATTTTTGCAAAGTGAATGAATAAAATGTTTAAAAAATATACATACAAAATGTAAATCAAGCTAGATAAATAAATCATATGTATTGCCGATATAAGCCTAATCTCCCAAAAAGTTGATCGAATTGTCACTAGATTTCATATGACTAATGATTCAAATAACTCTATTGATTTAAAACCCTCAATAAAAATATCAACTTTATCAAATTGGATAGCGATTTATGATATCGTCAATTATCGATATGGTAACAAAATAATGGCTGAAAATTCAACGAATTATGAGCCAATTCTTCTACAAAACCCAATAACGCGCTATTATATCATTTAACGCGCTATTATATCATATCAATAACCTTCTGCTAAATTAGATCGATTCAAAGTTTATTCTAAGATAACAAAATTACAAATCGAATGTAAAAGTTTCAAATAGTTTGCTAACGGGTTTTCCAATAGGAATGATACAATTTAAAATGGTTATAATGACAAGACTGCGTATTATTTTTTGACATTTCTTATGTCATTTGTGTTCAGTAGGTTATGCCATTTAATCATGGAAATGATACACGATTCTACAAAGTTCAGAAATTGTTAAATTGTTTTATCAAAATCAATGCTCATTTGTGAATACTGAGAAATTTAAGAAGGATTCATGGACGATATTATTCAGCTAATCGACTCACTATTCGTCGTATTGTAGACAAACTTGAAAGTGAATTTTCTTTACACGATACAAGTTTACCAGTACGATCAAGAAATGTACGCACACAAGAGAATATTGATTTGGTAGCAGCAAGTGTGAGAAAAAATCCAAATTTATCGGTTCCACGTCGTTCTCAACAATTAAATCTTTCTCAAACAATAACATGGAGAATTTTAAGAACAGATTTGGTTTTACATCTTTACAAAATTCAACTGGTTCAAGAACTGAAGCCATTAGACCACCATAAACGTAGTTTATTTTCTGATTTTGCACTTCAACAACTTGAAAATGATTAACATTTTATTCAGTGATGAAGCTCATTTTTGGTTAAATAGTTATGTAAACAAACAGAATTGCCGAATTTGTAGTGATGTAAATCCACACGAAACTGTCCAGACACCATTAAATCTAGATAAATGGTGTGGTGTGCAATTCATGCTGGTGGAGTGATTGGTCCATATTTCTTTGAAGAAAACGATACAGAACAATGTTAAATGATTTTTTTCCTACTGTTGATGAGAATAATCTGGAAGATATGTGGTTTCAACAAGACGGTGCCACCTCAACAATCGATTTATTGAAAACAAAATTTGGTGATGAAATTATCTCAAGATTTGGCCCGATTAATTATCCTCCCAGGTCGAGTGATTTAACACCTTGCGATTTCTTTCTTTGGGGATATGTTAAGTCACAAGTTTATGCTGATAATCCAACAACAATTGAGCAATTAAAAATTAACATTGAACGTTCTATTGATGAAATACAGCCAAATTTAGGTGAAAAAGTGATGATAAATTGGGCTGACAGAATGCAGTACATACGGAGAAGTCGCGTTAGTCATATGAATGATGTTATTTTCCAGACATAATGGCATAATGTAACCTTTCAAATAAAAAAAAAATTGGTCTCACTGAATAATTCATGAGTTTTTTTAATTTTTAAATTGTATCATTCCTATTGGGAAACCCTTTAGTTAAACAAACCAATTAAACATTCAGATATTTCAATGAAAATAACAAACAGCTAAACAAGAAATAATCGTCAGTCGTCGTCACTCACATTTCACGAACATAAAATAAAACTCTTTAAATCGATTTAATTATCTATTTTAAGTACATATAGCGTACGTAATTTTATTGTTCTATTCGAATTCGGTAAATCGATGAGGTAGCAATTCGTTCAACGACGTTACGAATACATTTTTGTCGTCCGGCTTCGTAATAAAAATCACAGCATCGGTAAGCCCATCTGTTACAAATTCAGCTATTACTTGACGACACACACCGCACGGCGTTGTATACGATTTCTCTTGGTAAGCGCACACAGCATAAGCTACGAATCGGCGATATCCTGCGGTAATCGCTGTTCCGATAGCAACCCGTTCGGCACATGAAGTGGGCGTATAGGAAACACTTTCATAATTAACACCGGTGAAAATTTTTCCGCATTCGGTACGAAGTGCAGCACCAACTTCAAATTTACTATAGCGACAATAGGCATTCGGTTTTACACGTTTCGCTTCTAAAATCAACAGTTGATCATTTTTATCTAAAAAATGTAAATTTGTTATTTACTCGTCATAAAATACTGGAATCTAAATTTATCACACTTAAACTATCAAAATCCACGATTTTCATTTCACGCGCCGACATTGACATTCTAACTAGTGTACGTTCACATTCAACTGAGTACGATAGAGTCATATGGAAAGATTTGAAAATTTGCTGAATCGTGGAAAAAATTATCGCAAATTATGAGATAACGAACTATTTTTAAATTGCAGTGGCATGCGATTTTATTTAGTAGATTATATAGAAAAATTCGCGATATAATAAGTGTACTTGTGATGTATGTACTAACATCAGGAAATATTTGGCCTAATTTAATTTTGCCAAAAATAGTGCGAACTCGATTTATTTATAAACATTAGGTATATTATTGATATTATAATTTTGGTAAACAATAAAACATAATCATTTATAGTACGTACTGGTGTTTTTAAATTAAAAAATATTACGTAGGTAGTGCTTCGCCGGAGGTCAAACGAGCTTATTATATAAATCTCTCACAATAATGGAATATCGCGTGTAAAATATTTTTAAAGTTAAACAATTGAGAAATGGTTTGCTAATTAAATTGCTTTCAGCAAAATCTCTAGTAAACGTATAAAACCCATGTTGGGCGCCGATCCTTGTAAAAACTTTAAAATGCAAATTTATTTTCAAAAACTCTAAATGTTTATTTATGTATATAAATAATCTACGTATATAAAATGATAAATCTATGTACCTATATAAAATAATCTAGAGTTACAATTCCATATTTTGCTCCAATTTTATGCTATTTTCGTCGTGGACCGTGACCACGGTTATCGCATCCTTTGAACTCTCCGATTTGTGTACGTTGCGTGTATGCACTTTCAGCTTACTCATGTGCAAAAATGTAATGCCACAGTACGAACATATGTATGGCTGTTCGCCCGTATGTAGACGTACATGTTGCAACATATCATGTTTCTGGGTGAATTTTTTGTCACAATATCGACATGCGAACGGCCGTTCACCAGTATGAGTCCGGCGATGATTTTTCAATGTACCAATAGCCGCGAAACGCATCGGACAGAAATCACACGCATATGGTTTTTCGCCGGTGTGTCTGCGAAAATGTTTGGCGAGGGAACTGGAGGTCGTGAATCCAGCCGCACATACGCTACACCGAAACGGATGTTCCCCCGTATGCTTTCGAAGGTGTGTATCTAATTCACCTTTACTGACAAATGCATAGCTGCATATCGAACATTTGTGCGGTTTAATTTTTTTGTGCCTCATAATATGCTGTTTCAGATTAGTGCTTTGGCTAAAACCTTTGCCGCACATAGAACATAAATATGGTTGTTCACCGTTATGCGTACGTATATGATCTTTAAGCGTTGACACCATGTTAAATCCTTTGCCACAATATGGGCAATGATGTTTTTTCGAGCCAAGGTGCTCCTTGATATGGGTACGGAATCCTTCCTCATTTTCACAATCGTGCATGCATTCTTTACACTGGAATTTATTCTCACCGTCGTGAGTAACAGCGTGCGCCAGAAGATTTTTTTTATGCACGAATACTTTTTTACAAACTTTACACGGATACGATTGTTCAGTGCATTTATTTGAATTATAATGTAAACGCAATGTTTTCTCTTTGGCGAACGTAGCATTGCATTTATCACAGGTGAACACTATAGTAGGTGCATCGGCGTCTTGATTATTTGGTATGGGTAATTTCTCAGACGAATCTAAAACTATTGTATGATGCTCGATATGCTGATCGTATACTAGTTTATCATCAAACTCTAATTCGCATGGTTGGCATGCAAATTTTTCTTTTACTGGATTAGCTACCGGATGCTGGTCGATGGATTCAAGAAAATTGTCGATTCCATGCTGCATCTTTTGGTGAAGAGCATAGCTTTCACGTGACTCGTAATACGTGTCACAGCAGAACAGAGCAAAATGTTGTTCGGTCATGTGAAGTCGGTAGTCATCCTTCAGTGGGAATCCCATCGCACAAATTCCACATTCGTAAATGATAACACATATTTCGTCCTCCACTTGGTTTGTATGCTGCGCTGCGACTTCTAGATTAGCCTCGCCAGATTTATCCTCATCCTTGAGGAGTTCGGTTAATTCTCGTAAATCGGGTAGTGGTTTACTCACGGTTGTCACTGCCTGAATAGTATTTGGTGAGATAACAGACAATTCGGATTCCTTTTTTATTTCATTGCATTTAACATTTACAGATGCTTCATTTATTTTATGTTCTATCGCTTCCTGCTGTTGTTCCTGCGTAATAATCAGTTGGACATATGATTTCAATGTTGACTCGGCCCGTTCACATTTCTGTTTAAAGGAAAATGCCCGATTTATTTCACTTATGCATGCCAAACATATATTCTCGGGTAAGCCGTCATTTTCTCTAATTTCCACATTTGTAAAGCCCACGAGCATTTCAATAAGCGTAATATTAGATTCCTTTCTGGTGCCCCCAACAAAATCTTCCTCATAAATTGAGAGCAGTGGTGGAGCTTCAGCCATACAAGTTCGGCATATTTTATCCAATGAAAGTGTCATGTCTACGATAAAATCTTATTATATTATGCATTGAATACGGGTTTCATTTAGAATTAAATTAAAAAAATTGGAAAGAATATTACACAAAATTATATTTTATCGAAATTGTAAAGACGGTAAACACAGGAAAAATATATAAAGGAAATTATTTTGACATTTGAGTGACAAATGTTTTTCGAGATCGAAAACATATCAATATGTAAATGTCAAGCGTCACAACTTTGGACTTTTGGAGAGAAAAGTGTGTAAACTTCAATTTTTTTCGACCGAATGCAATGAAGTTAGAAAGCCGAAATTAAAAACTACATAAATTTAAAATTATTTTTATTCCTCCAATATAAGTACATTATTGTTTTTATTTAAATAAAATATTGTATAGATCTGAAGTTGGGTGTACAACAATCAATATTTCCCAAATATTGGCGAAGTTTATTTACGATAATTACTTCATCATATAACATTATCTAAATTTAAATTTAATGATTCGGCAACTTCTAAAACGGCTTCGAAATTCAGATCTTCATTTTTTATATTGAGATTAGATAGAATTTTAAATGGGTTATCCTCGAAATCGTAAAATTTTGAAATATAATTTAAATCCCGCGTATAAGTCTTTAATGCGGCATCAATGAACTTATTTTGTTCTCGAGTATTAAGATTTAATAAAGCAGTTTCAACTTTGCTGCCAAAAAATTTATCCCGAATTCTGCATTCCAGTTGATCCTTTACAGAACTCAATAGAATTTAACTCTGTTGCTGTAATTGATTCCCTTTGTAATACATAAAACTTAAAAAATGCGGAATGAAATATAAATACATCTCGGAATAGTTATTGAAGTCATATCATCTTCCATTTCATCTTGTTGAGATTTAATAAACTTCCAAATAACTTTATCACAATTCTGTTCTATTCTCTAAAAAATACCGTTTAATTGCAAGCCAGCAAGTTAAAATTCGGTCTACTACCTTAGACAAGCTTATCCATCTACTCGTAGTAGGTACATTTTCAACATTATCGAATATTCTAAATTAAAAAAGTTAAAACATTCTTCTTTTAATTCTCGTACACAGGCAATTCCGAATAAAATTTATTGGCCAATGTTTCGACATCATACGGTGGTAATTTTTTACAGGCATGTTTAGCTGCGTTGTATTATTTTATTTTATAATAAAAGGATTTTGTTGGCACAACTTTGGGTAGACAGAATTTGATTTTTCATAATTTAACGGGTGCGCATTGTCAGCTACAAATGACGACACATTTTATATTTTCAAGTTTAGTTTTTTAAGGCGGTCTAAAATGTCATTATAAATTGAAGCGGAGTCTTCATAATCAGAAGAATAAAAATATAATATTTTGTGTTTAATTTTCTCTACTGGAATAAATTAAATTATGAAACGGAGAAGAAACCCGGTATTTTGGAATCTAAAACGTCATTTAGTACCAATTCTGAATTCAATAGATTTCGGAGCGAGGATATTTTCGACTAAATTTGTAGCTTTCGTACGACCCGACCACATTATTATTGCCCAGAGAGAGACACAGGAATTATTAAATATTTTGCAGTTGAGCTTAATACCACAATCAGTACTGTTATAACTATGCTGATGTCTTACTGCATAATAAACTGATGCTAATTCGGCAATTGTGGCTTTTAAATTGGTATTGTAATAATTTGAAGAGGTTGTTGAGACAACAAAATTTGTCAAAAGTCGACTCTCGTTTTGAGCAACAACCCTTTGATGAAACGGTTAAAATTAAAAATTATGGGGATATAATTTATAAAGGAAACTGGAAAATAATAAAAAAATAGTTAACCCCAGAAAATAAAGATTAGATCCGCAGCCCCAGAAAGTTTATTCAAACCCTAGAATCTGCGGGTCAAATGTATGGGGTTGCAACCCTGAAATGGGGTATTATATTCGGCGTTTTTTTAAATGTGGTATCCTCGTAGGCGTAATCAACGGAGGATGGTGGTGAACAGGATAACTTAGCTGGGACGAAAGAAGTGTTTCAAATTGCATATTTTTGCAACTAAAACTACTACGCTGTTGTATTTATTTTACATTCCTTTGGAAGAAACAAACCGGTTTCGTTTTTGGTGTATTTTGTTGAGAATAATATTTATTTAAGTTTGTTTTGCTTTATTTAAACCAATAATTTAATATATTTTTATATGTTGGTACTCTGTGAATAAATTTAGCGCTGTAAAAATCATTTAAAATTCTATTGAATAATTTAAAAAAATTATATTTGTGTATTCATGTTATACAAAAATCATATTGTTTATTGTAAAAATAATTATATTAGATACTAAAAAAAGAAAACACTTATATAACTTTTATACTATTCACTATACTATATATATATACTATACAAACTTATATACTATGTGTTATAGTAACACAAAGAAATTCGGAATAAAGAAAATATATCATGCAAATTTTTTTTTGATTTATTTTTACCAAGCGATGGTTCCAATTGAATTGTTGTTGTAACGTTGTCCAGAAAATAAGCTATTTGTTAATTTATATGACCATTGTTTACAAAAATAATTCAACCGGATGTCGTAGTATTTTTCTATGATAGAATGCGCTAACAAATTGACGTGCTCTTGGGAATGACTACATTGATCTTCATCATTGAAAATATTTACACTAATTAGGTTGTAAAGAACGTTGTAACTTATTTTTTTAAACAATTTTGAATTAGATTGAAGCTGCGTTATGTTTTTGTAGTCCGCAATGGCCAATTCCCGTTTTAATACTGCTTCGGAATATTTACAGATTTTTAATACTGACGGCGAAGGAGTTAACAGACCACCCTTATTTTTTAAATTGGTTAGCGATGTATAAGAATTACATTGTTGTATTAATTTGCAACAGTCCTCACAATTCAATTTTCTAAATAAATACCGGACTATCAATTCCCCTATATGTTCAATAACATTAATTGAAAATTCACTTAGTGTAATTGGGTATCCAAGAAAACCTTCATCATACATATTAGGTTCGTCTCCTTCCAAAATTTCTCGGCCAATTGGAATATCATCTGATGAGGCTTCAAGCATTGCAAGTTGGTTAATAGAAGAATTAATAAGACTATCGGAATTAAAATTGGAAACATTCAATATAGAAACTTCTGTTTGAGGAATACAATTGCCGAACGAGGCGTCATTTAGTTGAACGCTTGTTAAAATACGCTTGTATGAAGTGATGAATTGGTTTAGAGTTGGATTCGAATTTCTTTCTAATCTTGAGCGAATAATTGAAAAAAATAGTTCAATGTGGACTTGACTCAATTTATAGAACGAAATATATTTCAATCGACGTGTTTTTAAATAAGTGTCATGGAGAACCTGGATGTTAGAAAGACAACATATTATTCCAATAAATCCCGTTTTGCTTTTTGAATCAATAACTTTAATACCATCGGATAGAAACTTTAATCCAGATATATATTCTATTGAAGATTTAACGTTATTTAGAACTAAATTAAAATTACTTTTGGTGATTGATGTTTTTAAATCATAATCTTCAAATTGTTTGCTGTTTAAAATATCAAGGGAATTATTGAAGACTCTAATAAAATTTATTGTTCCACTACACCCTTCAAACTGTGGCAATTTTAAAACACTATCACAAAATTCTAATGCGCTTGCTACGGAATTACTTAATGTCTGAACTGCTAAATTAACTTTCATTTTTTGGTTATTAAAATATATATGGACCTTTCGTAATTTATTCGCGAGATGGGAACCTTCCTCCGATTGAATCTTGTGTAGTTCTTCTAAGTAGTGCCATGAAATTTTATTGCCGTCACTATCGACTAAAGGGCCTTTATTAGCTAAAACGTTCCTAACGAGTTTGAACATATGATATGGATCAAAAAAAATTAAAAATTGTTGAGATATATCAACCAATTTGAAAGCGAGATTTATATTAGGATAGTGAACGTTACAACCTAGTTCTCGGGTTAAAGTAAAATTTTCTGATAGTCCATCAAAAGTTACTCCAATTGTTATAACCCCAACATCGTATAATAAACGTAAACAAGACTCAATCATATTTTTTTTTTGTAGAGATGTTAAACTACTAACAGGGAAATACCCAAGAGGAATTTTCCAACGAGCAGTACAACTGACAAACATAAAAACAATTACTTGGGTAGCTAAAGTATGATCGTTTGGGTCGCTACCTTCGAACTCGACACATCCCCATACTTTTTTGGTGTGTAAATCGTACTCGTATTTTGGATGAATGTACATCTCACCCAAGCAAACATTCCCAATAACGACCTCTTTTGATTTTCTTTTTGACCGAACAAGCAACTCTAGAGTACGAAAAGATTCTGTTGTAAAACCTGGATGCCCATTTACTACTTTATACCAATTATCAAGTGTCCGAGAGTTAGGTGAGTAGTTTTTAAACTGTTTTCGAATATATTCATAAGCCTTCGGAGAATAAAAGTTTAAATTTAAAGCAAACTTCCGTATTTCTTCGGAATATTTTCTGCCTAACTTTCGATATGAAATGTTATCTCTACATCTATTTAAAATAATTGAATTTGGGTTACAATGGTCTAGAAATTTATCCTTCTGGCAAGAACTAATTAAATTGTTGTCTTCAAGTTCGTCTAATAGGTGGCCCAACGTAATTTGTTTTCTTTGTCTACTATTTTTTTTGCGTAGGTTGCTATTTTTTTTGTCCATTTTGTTATTCCTTAAAATTTGTAGATTTGGTCTTCGTAATTTTTTTCTTGGGCTCGTGGAAAGATCATCACATGAGGCAATTGCTCGCTTTATCGTTATTTTATTAAATTTCTTGTGTTTATAGGAAGATTTTATAATTTTACTAACAGAAGAAGATCTAGTACCATTACGAGGACTAGTAGCACTACCAAGAGGTGAACTATTTGCAATTTTTGGGACGGTTTGCAATTTCGGCGAATTTTTGTTTAAATTGGATATATTTTCTTTATTCAGATTTTCCATTTCTTCACGATTAAACAAATCCACATCACATAAATCTATATTACTACCGGATACCATTAGTTCAGGTACTTCGTCAATTGGTGTATAGTCATGGTCTGTATTAATTCTAATTAAATGCAACGACTTGGTTGCTACATCACCTAATAGTTTCAACGCATAGTTCCGATCTTCTTCAACATGAAAAGGAACTTCAAAATTAGCCCCAATTTGCCCTAACTGTTCGGAGCATCCAAACATGTTTTCTTCAGTATGATATGGAATTACGGTTTGATTAATATTGGAACATGTATTTTCAAGATTGTATTCATCGGCGCCAACTACACACGTTGATTCTTCCAAGAACAAGGTGGGAATGGCCGATTTTCTTAAAAATCTCTTTTGATTCTCTTTTGTCTGTGGCATGAAATAGTGATTTTCAAAATGTGCCGAGCAAACAATTGAATTTCTACTTTTTACATCTTGCTCACCGAGGCCAATTGATTTTAACCATTGCGTTTTTAATTCTCCATATTTTGGTAAGCTAAAAGCAAATGTTAACATTATAATTTCTGTAAAAAATTATACTTATACGAGTATTATTCCAAAATAAAAATAAATTATGAAAAGCGAAATACGTAGCACATGAAATAAACGCCATTTTATTAAGCTAAAGTAAAAAAATACGTCTCTGGTAATATAACTTGGTGACAAAAAGAAAAAACCCGACAACCAAAATTTTTTAATTAATTTTTTCTAATTTATAAATTAAAATAAGGATATTTTTACCACTGATCACTTTCTTCTTAACATAATTTACATTTTATTTTATATAAACACTTGGTAAACTTACTGATGGTAAGAAATTCCTCTCCGTAATTTTTTAGGCGTGTTTTGGCAGCTTTTCACAATACACTTCATTTTAATTTAAAATTTCCAATTTTTATTACCAATAATGATGCACTACTCTACTACACAATCCAGTAACTATTTTATAATATTTTAATTATTTTAATAAATAATTTCAAGATATTTTAAGAGCTCACAATTTTGTTGTCACTTTGAACAAAAACAAAAAGTAGTTTGATAGGTTTTTTCCATAGAATAGGTTTTCTATAGAGGGTGTAATGAGTTTACATGGTTTTTTCTTTGCGATATGAAACCACCATATGCATGTTTTATATAACCATCCTGCTCTAGCTTTTTGACACATGAAATCAATACCAATCTAAAGAAAGCCATATTCGTTATAACTGAGATGGTGTGGATAGTACATTAAAAATGTACATATCGAAAAAAATTGTATAGGATAATTTTTTTATTTATAATAAATCTTTAATATCTTCTAAAATCGGAGGAAATGTTGGTTATCTCGAAGTTTACCATAAATAATGATATTTTGGTATTAATTATCGTCAAAAAAATTGTTATTTCGAAACTTTTTATTTATTAAACATCCAATGAACACATATTCCTATTTTGATGTTTAACTTTTCTTTTTGCTTCTTGAAGGTATTTAGCTGTATTTTTAAGGAATTTGGTTTGAGTTGCGAACCACGGGAATACAGTTTACATTTTGATTTGTAAAGTTGACGTGTACTGATTTAGCTCCATTTTTATGAGATGCGCCATTTTTTAGTCGAATTATGGTGCTACTGTATGTAGTACCTTGAATATTCCGCAAGTCTCTCGTCTTTCTTATAAAGAATAAACAGAATAGGTATAAGTACGCTATCTCGTGGTATATCTGCTAATATTCTTTACCTGGTTTAGGAATCATAATTACTTCGGCCTCCTTCCATTCTCGTGGAACATAATTCAATCTGAAGGATGCATTAATTATTTAAACTAATTTACGCAACCCTTTCTCGGGAATAGCTTTCACAATTTGCCTAGTAATTAAGTCATAACCTGGAGCTTTTCTGATACTTAAAGTTATTATTGATTTCAGTTTTAAGTTAGAAAAAGGTCATATGTCATACGTTAAGATCATTTACTTTGTTTACGAGCTTTGTATTTTCATTTGCTGTTTGCCTCGGCAACGGTTGGAAAGTCTCTTCTAAATAAACAGCAAATAGAGAGTCTATGTTTGTCCCTGTCAAACTCAGGATCCGTCATCATTTTTGATAGGTGGCACATGAGTTTTGGTTCTTTTGAGCTCCTTCATCTCCCCTTCAGAGGATAGTTATGTTTCCTTGTGGTGTTGGTATGAGAAATCGATAAACTTGCTCAAGCTGCTTGTTAGATATTATTATTAAATGCTTCTAGCTCATCTTCCAGCTGCATTTTCGGTCTAATTGGTTCGTCGAGATTTGTTCGCTCTTCCACTAATTTCTTGAATAGGTCCCAATTGGTTTTATTGTTTGTTAATTTAGGTGAATTATCTTTTTCATTATCATTGTATTCAGAGTCATGATCACAGGTGCGTGATCAGATGATAATCTTTCAGTATTTTCAATACAAGTGTAGTCCTCTAAAACTCCGTTTGTTACAAGGAAGTCAAGAAGATCTGGTATTTTATGTATGTCAGCAGGCCAATATGTTGGTTTATCGCCAGAGAGAAATTCACAGTTGTTCTCGCGAGCTGCATTAAATAACTCTTTGGCTTTAGAGGTTGTAAGCCTAGATCTCCAATAGGTATTATTATTTATACTGCTTATGGTAAAATTTAGTCCTAATGATTTAAAAAGTCGCCTATAGTCTTCTTTTTTAATTGATGGCGTGGGCGACAGTAAATTGTGGGGATTCTGAGATCCTCTTGTTTGAAACGTTATAAGCTTTTTTGATTGTAATATATTCTTCAAGAATAATACGACTGCTCTATTAGTATTTGTGATACCTGGCTTCAACTTAATCGCTCGATTTTAAATATTTTTATTTCCGAAATATGGTTGTACTGTCGATTGATGTATAATCTTGACAGTGCGACTGATCTATAAACAAAGTTCAACACTCAGGATAATGTTTCTACCACATTTGCGAGATATAAATAAAGAAAATCAAAAAAAATTGTATAGCATTTGTATGGGACTATTTGTCGTGTTTTCATTTTATAGGCCTGCATAGTGCATTCATAGATTTGTATTTGTCTTCGGCTGGGCCGTATACATACGCAATGATCGCAAGTGACATTATAAGTGGTATTGGCCTATTACAATTCTGCCACCTTCTAGCGAATGGACGAGTCTCTCGAAATTAGTGAAATCTAACAGAAATATTTAACATTCCATTTACACAAAAACGAGTGAGCTGCTTTCTTTCAGAAAATATGTTTTCGGGTCCCACAAGTTGTGTTTTCATAGCGTGGACAGTTGTTAACGATAACCAGTTGTAATACCAGCACATATCACAAAGCAAAAATATTTTTTCTAAGAACGAAAATGTTGAGTTTTATGCAAAACAAAAAACATTTGCGCGAAGCTTTGCTTTTATGCTTCAACTTCAAATAAATGCAGCTGAAGCACGTCATTTGCTTCAGAAGTGGCGATTTCAACATTGAGGACAAGAAGCGCTCCGGAAGACCAAAAACTTTTGAAGACACCGACCTGCAAAGCGTTAACTAAAGATTAACTTGCAGAGGCATTAAACACGACTCGCCAAGGTATTTCCAAACGTTTACATGCTATGGGAAAAATTCAAAAGGAGGGAAAATGGGTGCCGCGGTAGCGAAGGACAATACTTTGAATACACCATTTTTTCCACCAAATTTTCCATATTTTGTTTTTCAAAAAAACCCGGAAATTTAGTTGCGCACCTAGTATATTATTTAGAATGTCAAATTTAAATTTTTTAAAAGCGGAATCGAATTGTTGCATTAGTAGCTGAGTTTTAAAAACTATATTTTTGTGTCAAAACATTATATTTTTTATCAAAATCTGCTGGCCACAATAACCTTAAGTTTGCATATTATAGAAAATAAGAGCTGGTGGCTCCATTGCCGTATAATTCACTAGTGAAGGCGTTTCATTACGCCCAACTTGTTGTAATTGTTGATCTTCAATTATTTGTTGCATACCGGATATTACCTCATCCACATCGCTTTCAAAAAATGTGCTCGAAACCGGTTCGTCTTCTATTTCTTCATTTTCCTCTATTTCTGGGACCTCCTTCGGTTCTATATTATTGTCCACAGTGGGTACCACAAAATTTAATTTTGACTGCGGAGGCATACCCGATGGTGGAATAGCCTGTGGTCTGCGTGTTGACACGCATGTATTAATCCCGTGACGACGTTTCATGTGTTTATTAAAATTAGGCCAATTTGTAAAATGGTGGTTGCATTCGAGGCAAGAATATGGTCGTTCGCCTGTATGCTGTCTCCGATGCGTGGTTAATATTCCTTTAAATCGAAATCGTTTATCACAGAATTCACACGCAAATGGCATAGCACCCGTATGGATACGAAGATGTTCCCGCAGAGTTCCCTTCTCACGAAACTGCCGGCCGCATATATCACATTTGTGTGGCTTGAGTCCGGAATGTACTGTCATGTGGTTAGTAAGGCGGGCCTGTGTTTTAAATGCCTTTTTACAAATGTTGCAACTAAACGGTTGAAGTGGTACGTGCGTTAGTAGATGACTCTCTAAATTTCCTTTTTGTATAAAACTTTTCCCGCATTGGTCACATGTAAAATTCTTTGTATCCGTATGTATCCTTTTGTGAATCAATAAACTGGCCGGCAATTCGAATGATTTATCACAAATATCACAACGAGTCGAATCACGGTCATCGGGTGAAAAATGCGTTTTGATATGGGCATGTAGTGCACTATTGGTTCGAAAAGGTTTTTGGCAAATGGAACAATTAAAAGTCAGATAATCATCCATGTGCATAAAACGATGATTACGATACAATTTCCCGGTGGAAAAGAATTTCGAACAAATATCACAGCATAATTTTAAGTGGGGCCGGTGTCTTCGACGCACGTGGTTCAAAAACGTTACGTATTTGATACAAATTTTATTGCAGTCGATGCAATGGTACTTTATAAGCTGTTGGTGTATCTTAAAGTGCTCCCGTAATTCGGTAACGCTTTTGAATTGATTTTGGCATTTGAAACAACTCCATTGGTATTCATTCCACGAGTCCGAGGTTACATCCGGCAATGATCCGTCCTCATTTCTTGTGTCTTCAATGGTTTCATCTCGGTTGCTCGAAATTCCTCCCGATGGACTAGAAGATTCTACTGTAACTTCAACGGTTGTATTTAGAGTTTCCGGAATGTAGGAATCAAGCTCGTCATTAATCAAACTATCTTCGTCTACGATACCATCATTCGAATTTACTTCTACACAAACAAGCCATTCCTCTGCCGTTACACTGTTATAATGATCTTGCTGATTCAAGCTCTTATTTTGTGATATTTCATCCTCTTGTTCTGACGATGTGGAATCATTTTGAATATTTTCCTCCTGTACTATACTAATCAGGGAGCTCGGCGTCGCTCCTTTGAATTTTTGGTCGGCAACTTCTTTGTGAATTTTAATAGAACTTTGCTCGATTTTTATAGCAAATGCCTGTTTTAATATGTCCTGTGCGGCAGAACATTTCTCGATAAACTGAATACATCTGTTTAATGTGTCTAGGCACGTTGAACAGCAGTTTTGCGGCAAATAATCAAATTCGTGTAAATTAATTTGACACAACTTAAGCACTTTACTTGTTATCTGATGAACTGGGTCTAATATATTAAATAGTTCGTTGATTTCCTTTATTGATGTACAAAGACGACAATACTCAGTCATTTTTGACTAGCTTATTTCAGAAAGTGGAAGATATTTAAATAATATTTCCGCAAATAAATCAAAATTGGAAACGTAAATAATAAATATGTCAAAATTTGTTTTGCATTTTGTTTTTTTTTTTTAAATTACAAGTATGCGAATTCTACTAAAATGATTTTGGCATTGGTCTTTTAAACGCCGCCTAGTTAGCGCCACTTCCTATGCGAACGAATTTGTTTATACGAGAAAGAGCCTCATGTTAGTTTTTATTATTTCGTACATTAAAGGGGCATTTACATGCGACCAACATTTTTCTTCTACAAAATGAAAGAGATATAGCATTGACTTTTTGCACATGAGAGACAAGAAAAGAAATATATCCCAACAAAATTTTGTAGAAGATTTTTTGGGCCACTACACTGCAAAATCCACTATAAAAATGAAAATGTTGCCATAAAATATATCCGAGTATTTTTATGGCAACATTTTTAAAATTAACAAAAAAAAAATTACTTTCTTTTTTAAATAGATTAAGGAATCATAATAAAAACAGACGCCATAGATAAAAATGTAAATTTCTCATTTCAACTAATTAAAAACAAATTAATAATTTTCCTATAAAAAAATTATGGCGTTACTATATATGTTTATTTCTTACTCGCATATTGAATATTTTTATATAGTGGATGCTTCTTATTTACCTACAAAAATTTGCAGACGAAACAATTTTGTACATGTAAATGCCCCATAATTGTAAACTAATTGAACATTTTACATAATATTCAGTTGAATTATAGTCAACTTGAAGTTTATGTGACATAAATACTCGTTTTTTAAGAAATTGATCATCTTTGGCTCTAGATCTAAAATATTCCGTCATAGATCAGGCTTTTCATCGAGGAATAAATATATAAGATAAATCAAGTAGTGAAAATTTTATAAGCCAATTTCTCCGAGGTTAATCTTATTTTATAGTTTTTAACAAATTTAATTGTTTGCTATATTTAATCCATATATACGTATCTTATAAACGTATTGGCATAGTTATTTTATAGTTCATTGTTCTTGTTAGGCTTATACAGATTGCCAATAGTAAAATAGATTAACTTCGGAACGTCTACATGAGTCCTCTTATGTATATATATTTTGCTTTATGGTCTTTTAAAGGTGGATAGTTTTTTTTTTCAATCAGTGATCAGTACCTCTTGTGGGAAAAATAAAAACGAAAACATGTACTTATATGTGCATAGAGGAATAAATATATAAGAGGAATCATGTAGTGCAAATTTTATAAGCCAATTTCTCTTCCAAGATTAATCTTATTTTATAGTTTTGAATTTTTGATACATTTATATACACAAATTTAATTATTTTCTATATTTAACCCATATATACGTATCTTATAAACATATCGGCATAGTTATTTTATAGTTCATTGTTCATTGTCAGCCTTACAAGGCTTATACAGATGGCCAATAGTAAAATATATTACGATTACCTCGGAACAGAAAAAACATTTGTATTGCATCAGTCCTCTTATGTATATTTTGCTCTATGATATGTGTTTACTAAACTTCTGCAAAATTTTGCATGGGTATATTTCTTTTCTTACCTCTCACGTGCAAAAAGTCAATGTTATAACCCTTTTATTTTGCTTTTTATTTAAATGTTGGTCACATGTAAATGAGCCATTATTTAAATCAGAAAGCATATTTTTTTTATAATCCTTATCACTAGATATCAAACTATATTTGCAATTTATATTTAATTCCGAATTAGAATTCTGAATTTCTTTGTTTTTGAATAAAATGAACATTATATAAACTTGTATAATTATATTTCGTTTAATATAATTTTTTTAAGATATACATAAACATATACAATATAATTGTTGCATAATATGAATACACAAATATAAATTTATAAAATTAATCAATAATTTTTGCAGCGCTAAATTCACGGAGTACCAACATTTAAAAAAATATTAAATCATTGGTTATTTTCTTGATACCAAGCAAAGCTAAGCAAACTTAGATTAAATTATTCTCAACAAAATATGCCAAATGAAAAAAGTGTCTCGAGTGTATGAAGCGAGCTTTCATTTTTTCCACTAGTGACGTTTTTTATACTTTACCTAGTCTTAATAAAAGACGTACTTTCTTACGACTTACGTACGTTACAGCAACAATTCCATTGGATACAGCATTGCTTGCTAAAAATAAATCAAACAAATATTTGATTTATTTAAATCATTTGCTTTATGATTGTCAAGAAAATACGCCAAAATATAATTTAATGGGTGATTGCATATTTCTTTTTCAGGTTATGTACGAAAAATTTTTCCTTCAATTTTTACAGCAGAACACTTTTAATATATTTTCGAAAGTTCAATAAATTAATAAAATATCATGATTAAAATAAAGATTTATAATTTTTTTAACATAATTTACATGTTACTTTTTGTTGACATCAAAATTTCTTCAATGAATATTTAGTTTTTTTCTGGACTAGTGTCACAAAAAGTTTGATGTAAATATTTGTTATTTGGGAATAAATTTTCCTTAGCGAAATTGTCAGTGAAAGTTATTCCCTATCTTATTTTATTAGAAAAAAACACCATTAACTTTTTACCTTAGTAGGCCAGAAAAAAATTATTTAAATATAATTTTTTTTTTTTGTTTTTATTCTTTGCAATCTTTTCTGGGGCCGAAGCACTCCTAACTCTTTCGCAGTTCGCTTATTTACGTCCTTACCTTACGCAGTTCTGCCAAATCGAGGACGTACGGATATAGGTCCGATTTGTTACCATCTGCACATTGCATACGGATACGGCTGGCATAGCCTCATGCCAGCCTATACTGGCATGGAAGATGGGTGTGGTCGGCCCATGAGTTCTGCACTCCGACAGGGGGTCATAGATGTGTTCCTTCTCATCACAAATCGTAATTTGATGATGAAAATTCCCTTTGCATCCTTGCCCCTATCGGGATTCGAACCCGTACGAACCGGTACCTCCCGATCCAAACGCCAAAGCTTTAACCACTATGCCATTTGGTCGGTAAATATAAATTAATGAGTCTGTTTAGACGAGTATACACTACATGATGTATTTTCCTCGTCTCTTATGTCTTTGCCTCGTTACATAATCGTTTATGTATGTGTTACATTTTTCTAAATTCAATAACAACAAACAATAAAAGTCAATTAGTGCTTTCCAATTGCATGGAAGCCTTTTAGTTTTGTCCGACAGTTTTTTAGCGATTATGCACAAATCGACAAAAGTAAAAGGCGAGAAAATTGAGCAACTACGGATTTAGCTGTCAAAATGTAATTTTGTGTTTAAAATTATTTATGTCAATTTGCTGTTTAGTATTATGTTCAAACTTTTTTTTAGATTTTAGTAATATTTTAATAAACTAAGATAAATTAGAAGTCTTATAAACTTTATGTATATATTTAATTAACGTAATATTTAATCTAAAAATTCAAGGAACTATATCGACTTCCGAAAGGTTTAAGAATTAATTTTTAAAAGTATTGAGGGATATTTTATTTTATTAAATGTATCAACGTGGTTTTTTGTCTCTTTGTTATTCGTTCCATGACGAAAATATGTATGTAAATACTGAAAAATATAAAAATGACAAAATAAAAAATAAATAAAAATTTATATTGGCAGTATGTATTATCTTACCGACATCCAATTCAAACAAACTATACTTTACTTTTTGACGTTTAGTACGATACGAGTATGAAAATATAACTTAAAAATCTTGTCGCCTTTCTTCTCACTATGCAACATACATGGTCGGAAATAAAAGCGAGAGCGAGTGTCTACTCGCATAGTGCATAATCGCTTTTAGCTACAAGTCGCTCAAAAAAGGCGACTCGCTGTGTGCAAAATCCCAGTCCTGGTTTTCATTCCGAAAACAAAACAAACTAATTTTTGTGTAACCGGACAAGTGGTGCAGTGGTTAAAGCTTCGGCACTTGGATCGGGAGGTGTTGGGTTCGAATCCCATCAGAGGCTAGATGCAAATCGAATTTTCATCATCGATTACGATCGGTGATGCTAATAAATACAACTAAGACCCTCTGATGGAGTGCAGAATTCCGTGTCACGCGCCGACCCACCTTCCATGTCAATGTACAGGTTGACATGGAGCTTGCAATGTGCAGGTGGTATACTGTAGTTGTGTGAGTAGGTGAAGTAGGTGGGTGTGGAGTGAATGAGTGGTATCACAATGGGCCTAAAAATTGGCCTAAGTGTGCAGTAAGCAACCACTGAAACCTAAAACCTAATTTTTGTGTATATTATGTATGTGTACCTCGGTTTCATTTTTTCAAAATATTTCATTTGTTAATTTGTGTAGTGAAAGAAGAAAAGAGACATTCAATTGATGAATGATGAGGATTGTATATATAGTCTTTCGCTTGAAACACGGAGATTTCCCCTTCAAAATTTGTGTATAATTTGTAGACACATCTTTTTTCAAATCAACATGTGTATTTGCTTAAATTATTGTTTATGGTAATGCCATCAATTTTTTATAGGAAAAATATTAATTTATTTTTAATTAATTCTAATGCGAAATTTACATTTTTGTCTATGTCGTCTGTTTTTATTATGAATCCTTAACATATATAAATATAAAATAATTTTTTTTTGTTAATTTTAAAAATGTTACCATAAAAATACTCGGGTCGAATATATTTTATGGCAACATTATTATTATAATTTTTATATTGGTTTTGGCGGTGTAGTAGCTCAAACAATACTCCGCAAAATTTTGTTGGGATATATTTCTTTTCTTGTCTCTCATGTGCAAAAAGTCAATGTTATATCCCTTTCATTTTGCAGAAGAAAAATGTTGGTCGCATGTAAATGGGCTTAAGTGTTCGCTGGTTGAGGTATAGTTTTAATTGTTTTCCTCAAGAGACGCTTCATCATTTCGTGAATTCGTTGATAAATTTCCCGATACGTGGAATCCGTGGTGCAACGATTCCTATGTTGGATGTCCATATGAGTTGCACTAGAATCTATTTACCAAGTATTGCAGCCATAATTACAGCTGTCAAAAATCTAAAAACATGTATATGACAGCTCCAAGTGTTTGTGTTTTTCATAAAATTACATTTTCTTTTAAGTAAATTTGATTATAATAATTCAGTTTAAAATTATATTATCATGGCTTATCAATTATTAGAAAATAACTGCAGAATATGTTGGATCGAAGATGACGATGATGAAATGTTGAGTGTGTTCCATGAAGTCGAAGGTTATGACGAAACACTGGCCAAAATGATTGAATTTTGTGGCGATATCCAAATAACCGAGAACAGCGATTTATCGAAAGTCATTTGTCAGAATTGCACACGAGAATTATTGGTTGCAATGAAATTTAAAAGAAAGTGCGCTAAAAGTATTGAATTTTTGGAATCGCTGCAAGCTCAGTATGACAATAATAATGAGTTGGATGATGGTGGTGGCAGTAATGCGGATAGTTCCATAACCGGGCAACCGGATTCACCGATGATGTTAGTTGAAATGCCTACCGAATCAAAAATAAAAATGAATGTGGATGATTTAAACAGTAAATTGTACGACATAATTCAACTGGATGATGTAAAATTAGAAAGTGCGAATTTAGATGCGACGGGAATAGCATACGAGATCACTACTGTGAATCAAGATAATGTGCATGAACTGTTTCAGAATAATGCGAGCGAGGCAACAGAACGTGAAGTTGCGCTCCCTACCACTGAAAGCTACGAAGATGTCGAATACCTTGAGCCTGATAATGACGTGGAATATGTTCTATTTGACTCTAATTCGAATCAAACGAGAGAGGAAGACACGTGCAGTAATCTCACAAACGCCTCAGATGATTCAAAAAAAGAGGAAATTGTTCCTCCACATAATGAAAAACTTTTGCCGGCTGAGAGACGAAGGCGGAAGAAGGTGGTTCTAGAAACAGTACCAACGGCAAAAGTATCCGCAAATATAAATCATTCGTGCGAGGTTTGTGGAGCTGGATTCACCCATATGGTAAATTTAAAACGGCATTTGGTATCTGTGCATAATTTGGACGCTAATAATTTACATACTTGTCCGATCTGTTCAATAACGTATTCGGCATTCAAAGAGTATTCTATTCATGTTGAGAGCCATGGTGTAGTTGTTCAAAAACCTGCACAAACCAATGAGGATGCAGGAGCTGCTCCGACCGATGATTTAGTGGAGGTCCTGTTTCATGAAGATTTGCGCAATAATTTGAGGAAGCCTTTTAAGTGTGCCACTTGCAAGAAGGCCTTCTCAACAAATTCAGCTCGCGTATCACATATGAGGACACACACCGGTGAAAAACCATTCAGTTGTACTGTTTGCTCAAAAACATTTACCACTCTCGGTGGCCTTGATTTGCACCAGCGACGGCACACCGGCTTTAAACCATTTAAGTGCGACTACTGTGACCGCCGATTTGTCGAGACGAGCAATCTTAAAGTGCATATGCGTACACATACGGGTGAGAAACCGCATGTGTGCATAATTTGTGGAAAAGGGTTTTCTCGTGTATTTTTACTCCAGCTACATTTACGCACGCACACCGGCGAAAAGCCATACTCATGTCCGATATGCGCAAAATCATTTGCTCAACTTTGTGATATGTCAGCACATAAAAAAATTCATACGGGTGAACGACCACACCATTGTAATGTCTGCGGCAGAGGTTTTATTAAAAGCAGTGGTCTTCATTCCCATATGAAACGCCACACCAGATTAGTTGAAAATAAACTTGTAAGTAATCGAGTAATTAAATTTTATTTTGTTTCTTTACGCTAATAAATTATTTTAGAAGGAGTTCACGGGAGTAAATTCTGCTGATCCCGTCGAAAGCATGAGTGATTTTGGCACAACCAACGAAGATGGTGGGATTGAAAGCGGGTTGATAATGGACGGGTCGAAATATATTATAACGTGTTTGAATAATGAGAATATAATGGAAGAGGACGATTTGTAGATACTTTAAAATAATAATGTTTGTAATAGATGTCAGTGTTGAGTTATTTCTATAAAATTATTTTCAATTGTAAGTCCTTTAAACAAAATTTGATTTTAATTCTTTGTCGCGAAAATTTAAAGTTAGGTTTATTTTTCTCCCAAAATAAATAAAAATATTATTCCTTTCATTAGAACTTTCAAAGCTAATTATGTGGTGCTGCTACCATGGCCGCCGATGTGGATGGTTCAGCTCCATCCAGCTTCAGTTGCTGTTTCATTTCAGTGAAACTTGGAGGATCTCCCACGAACCAATTAATCAGAATATGCTCGGCAAATTTTGTACATTTGTACTGATCGGTGAGTAGACTCTGGGAGAACGATACATGATTATTGTACGCTTCCGTCTCCTTAAACGAATCCTTCGACATGCGATGAAGGTCCTTAAGAATAGCGCTACCCCATAACTGAACATGAATATCTGAAATTTTTGAAGCCAGTTGCATTGCGGGTGTTACCATATTCATACTCTCCTTGGTGTTGCCTATACTCAGAAACACATGACTAAGAAGCACAAGGGAACAAGATGTAAGTCGATTTAAATCTTCCGCGTTAGCCATTTTAAGGGTTTCTCGCAGAAAACGTCTGAAATTATATAAGAAAATTTATGTTTCGGTACTCTATAATAAAATAATTTTTCTCACTTCGCTTCAATAAAATTACTCTTGTGGAATGAGTTTAACCCTTGTACATAATAAAAACCACCCATGAGCGCTTGGCTACTCAAGCACTGGGAATTTTCAGTCGACACAAGCTCTAGAATTTGTTTTAAATCCGACTCTCGTTTAGTCCGTATATAAACAATAGCTAAATTAAGATTCGCAAACAATTTTAGATCCCGTTCCTGTGTTTCTCGAATGCAGGATAAAAATTGACGTTCAGCGTGCTCGAATAAACTGGTTGACATTGCGTATAGTCCAAGAAGGCAGTGGAGTTGCCCAGAATGTCGTTTTAACAGCGCCTTATTCGGCGACGCTAGACAAACCTCCTTTGCAGTCGCTATCTCTTTAATCGCAAGTGATTTATTTCCCATAACGAGTCGACACATGATTATGTGTTCCAATAGGATTATTTGAAATACGGCCAATATCGGCTTATTCTCCTGCGCTTTTAATGTTTCGATTTGAATTAACGCCTTATCGGTATACTTTTGGGCCTTATCCATGTACCCGGCCATCATTGAATGTGACACGGTGACCAAATATACAAGAACATAAAGTTGCTCTTTAGGCAACCACATAAACATTTCCAGAGCGTTCGGTCCACCGAATATAATTTCATCCGAGGGCCACGTTGGTGCCATAATAGTTTGTATGCTTTGTTGCAATTGTCGTAAATTCGGTTTAACAGTTTTTACCTGGCCTAGTGAAAGATTGTGGCATACTTGGAGCACCAGGTAAAATACGCGAAGATACTCCTTAAGATGGATATTCATAATCTGAGTTTCGATTATAGTGAAAGCTTGACTAAGTAACGCAAGAACATCGGATGGTTTGCGTTCGATCATGGAAATCATTGCACGCGACAATAAGAACAGCACCTTCACATAGTAAGCGTTTGGCTGCTCGTCCGTTGACTCTGCACCGACTCCTAACAGTTCAGATGCAACATTATATTCCTTGTCGATTGCATGAATTTGCTGTGGAACAAATAAATACTCTTACTAATTCGTACAAGACTCGCATATTTAGACTTACAGCCAGCTGGAATAGCAGTTTACACAGCCAATATATATTATTCTGGGATAAAACCAAAGCCTTTTGTAATACTTGTTTGGCCAATGGACTCTGGTCCTGTTGTTGATACAAGTGAGCTAGTAAACTGGCCGTATCGAATTTTACATCATCAAATCCGTTGAGATTCTCCGAGAGCTTCCACTGGAAGAATCGACCAAAACAAAAATTGTGTGAGGTTAAGTCACATTATTGAATCCTGTAAACATAAACACAACTTACCGCTTGCTCTAAATGCTTTTTCGCCAAATCGACATTTTTCGTGTATGCCATGAGCACTTGTCCCATCTGTAAATGTGTACGGGCTTCCATCTTTTGCGGCGGATTGAATGTAAATAGCGCTTGTAAACATTGCAAACATTTTTTTATGTTTGGAGGATTAGACGTGCGGAAATATTCAGCCAAACCCAATAAAGATATATAGCATGCATCTTGGGATGAAGCCATTGTATTTAATAAAATTATTATTATTAATTGATATTATTGTAAATTAAACCTTTTCTTTTTTACATTTTGACGTTCATCTTGTTGTTAACGTTTTAAAGCGACAACCAGCAAAAATTCTATGTGGGGTGGGAACCACTCAGGAATAAAAACTTAACAATATAAAAATAAGAATGCGATGAATGACATGCCAGTGTTATTACCCAGTCAAACTTATACTAAATTCGTTCGAACTGTCAGATCAAAAAGATTTGATCGGATTCAGCTGTCAGATCAACATTTTTGACATTACAAATTTTTTTCACACAAAAATCTTGATCTAACAAATCGGCTAGATCAATTTTAAAAAATCTTGATTTTTTGTTAGATTTTTACGCATACATATATACAAAAGTAAACGTCAAAACATAACATCAAAACAAAGACCTCGCGCCATTTGTACAATTCAGTTTTAAATTAATAAATTTTAAATTAATTTTAATAAATTTATTAAAATTGTATGGATAATTTGTAATTTTGTGCGACGTATTTTCAAAATATCTTGTGTGTTTTTGCTTTTAATAGATTTATTAAAATTTTAAGGATAATTTGTAATTTTGTTTGTGCGACGTATTTTCGAAATATCTTGTGTACTAAAATGTTGTGTTTATGTGCGAAATTATATAATTTCTTATGCTTTTAATTGAAAATTATTGATAAATAAATTAATTAAATTGAGAAATGGAAGACACTATATTGAACATTTTAATTCTTTGCTATATAATTTTTTATTATACCGATGCTAACAAGGTGAAATGATAAACCCGCCATTTATAATAAACAATTTTTTGTCTTTCTTTTCACAAATACTACTACAAAAGTCGATCAAATTTCTTTCATATTCGTTTACATAAAATCCGGTCAAATTGTTGTTGTAAAACCAAACGAATTTGGTATTAATTTTTACTTAAGTAATTCAACGAAACATTGTTAAATTTTAGCTGTCACTTAAAAAAAATAGTGTGCGTGTTTTCTCGCCCAAAAATAAGAAAATTTTAAAAAATGATACCGAAAATCTTAATTTTTATTAAATAAAATGGCGGAAATTATTTCAATTGTATTAATTAAGTTATTTAAATAATTTTGTACGATTCTTTCATTTATATATGATAAAATTATTGAATTTATGAAACCTAACCTAAAAATTAGATTGAATTGTGCACGTTGTTTAAAAAACTTAAAATTTTTTACGACACCTTGACGTGACCCCACATTGGTTTCGCTGCATAAATTTTCATATTTAGCGACCATTTTAATTCGATTTATTTTTACTTTCGCTTTAGAATTTTTTCAGTTTGACCCTTTTAGTTTGAATTTTTGTTTTTATTCCTCCTTCGTCTCTGATTTGATTTTTTTCTTGAAAATTTACTTAAATAAAAAAAATAGTACGGCGTAGGTTTCCTGGCATTCGGTTTTATTTTAGTTCTTCCTCATCGGACTCACTTTATTTTTCCGTCATTTTCCAAGTCGTGTTATTTTGTTTTATAAGATGAATTATTAAATTTTCGGAGTGGTACGATGGGAGGGGGGAGGGTCTCATTTCGTGTCGATTCCATAGTTGCCGGCTGGATGGACACACCCGGTTATTATTATATTTATCTCATTGTTCCTCAAATTCTCGGCCGCCATTATTTTGGTATCATTTATATTTAGTTTTAGCATTTAATTTCATTTTTATTTTTGTGTTCTGTTCCACGGTGCAGGCCAGGAATATGAAAGCCTCAACTACCCCACGACCCAAAACCCTGAGATCTAGTCGTCAAAATCACCGTGAGCATATGCATATTTAGATAATCTGTGGGTTGGCTTCGTGCCATCCCGTAACAAATTAAATATTAGTCGTGGCTTTTCTATTATTAAATGTTTGTTATAATAAATTAATCAAAATACATAAAAATCTAATTGTGTTTCTTGATTCATAAAAGTTGTAAATTAACATCGCACAGATTTTGTTATTACTTAAGAATTATAAATTGTGCATGGCTGGAATGTCAAAAAAGAGACAATTGGTATCGTCAAATTTCTTATTTTTTTAAAAGTTTTTATTTTTGACTGGTTGGACTATTAACCCAGCCAATCTTAATATTTACCTAATAGCCTGTCACTTAAGAAAAATAGTCGGGTGAATTGAGAATTCTATAGACTGGCTTGAGTCTATCAATAGAGACATTCGTCGAATCGCTTTGTATGGGCCTTCATAAGGAGTGTGCGTACTTGGTTACGCACCTATTGGTACGAAAGCGTAGTCACAAGTTTGCAGCGACTTTGGTACGAATATGTCGTTTTGAATGGGTTTGCGCGTATCCTTTGGGATAAGTTTGTTCATCGTGGCGCGCAGTTGATCAATCCCTGATCAGTATCCCTGACCCTATATCAGTGGTTACTTGGAGTGTAAGTTGATGTTCCACATATAATTTCCCAGGTGATTTGATCGTTTGATCGTAGAACAGTTATGTTGGTGAACATTTTAGGTCATCTTTAACTGCTTGTCACCCCAACAATATGATTGGGATGTCTGAGTTCTAGTTGACGGTATTTGCAGGAGCTTCTTGAGCTGTTTTAAAATGGCGATGGAAGCGCTTAACCATAACGTTTTGCTTGTGGGTGATAGGCAGTTGTTCGTATTCGGTGTGAGCCTAAGAATATCACCAATTGTATAAGATTAATATTATTTATTACAATTTATATTTATTTATTTACTTAATTAAATTTATTTTGTTTGGTTAAATATAATGGCCTTATATAATGGCGAAGTGGTGTGTGGCATCGTGATGGCAGACGAATGATGTACTGCTTGTGCAGCGCGTAGCTAGCGCGGCCGATGACTAGTGAAGACGAACGAAGACGAACTGATTGAAAATTTATTTTTGTTAAATAAATTTGTCATACATTCGACTGCGGGTTTCCTGAATTTTAATTGAAAACCGGTTATTTCATTAACTGACTAACTAATTTTTAAACAAACAAAGTTAAATTCAAAAATGGCCTCGATTATTTGATTCGATTATTTGGTCTCAATGCAATACAGCTAAATATTTTGATTATTTGAATAGAAATTATCATGATATTTTTTGTGACTCTAACTTCACTCCGTATAATTCTATGTCAAATCCGAGAGCACGATCAAATAGAAAAAAAATATATATATATTGATTCTGTACGTTAAAACATTGCTTATGCTGTCATAACAAAAATTTAAATGTATTAATTCTTAAAAGTTTTTCACAATAGTTTAACATTGTAGTTGTTTAACAAAGTAATTGTAAGTTGAGCAAAGTGTCCATGTAAAATCAAAACACAAATCCATCAAATAAAATGTTGTATACAAATTTTGACAGCCAGAATCAAAAATATTCTTGGTTTTTTATGTGATAAATGAGTGCGTTTTATGGCGAAAGCTGATAAAAAATATCGTGATATTTTTTATCATTTTTGCCCGACTGAGCACTAGGATTATCAAAAAACTTGCTATTTATTTTTTTTTACATTTTGTTTTAAAGGCTACCGAAATTTTCAAATTTTCAATTAACTTGATTGCACGTGACTCACCGCGTGCGGTCAGAGAGGGATAATTGGCTGTTGGGAATTATTATTATTATTGAATTAACGTCACCAAAGAAACATAGTTTACGGAAGGGGTCAACACCATTTGAACCTATTGTGTAACTTGCTCTTTTCGACTTACTCATCACTGTCCTCTGTTTTAAAAGCTTTGTTGGAAATTACTCCTTTGTTCTTTACAATAATGTTCTCTCTTCGAAGAATGTCTCTTCGGGCATATTGGACCCTTCGTTGCGGTGGTTTGAAGGCTATACGGACTATCTATTGCGGCGCTAATAACGATGATGCTCTACATCATGCTACTGATCCGTGCTTCTTTGAGTTGAATTTTAAAACAATTAAACAACAAAAGCCAAATTTAATTTGTATCAAAAGTGTTAATTGAACTGGGCTTCTTATTATTTTCTTTGTGAGTTTTTATTTTTTGGCTGCCCGGAAAAAATAATTCTGTTCTTTTATATAGTTGTTTTGAACTTGATATGCCGACCACTTCGACTCTAATATTTCATTTTAATGTTATTTATTTATTTTACATATACGTATTTAAAAGCTGTACTAAATAGTACGATTGTCGGGCAACAAAGTGGTTATACCACAAGTGGTCACTTTATTGTTTACTTTATTATAGTTTAAGGTTTCCATTTAAAACGTCCACCCGGTATACTCGCATGACCAACTCGTTCTATTCTATTAGGTCATTAGTAGATAACCGTCCTATCTATAAATCACACTAATAAATAAAAATGAGGCTAGTAGCAGACGTAATCTCTCACAGATTAAAATGATTTTTGGCCTAGTCGTGTTACTGCCTCTAAAAATATTATTATTTTTGCTTACTAATATTAAGTTTGCGAGCTGCACATACAATGATACGAGTGACAATGAACTACAATTCCAGTGCGTGTTATCACAAGTTCCAGAAAATACTCAAGTGTACGAATTTAATGATTTGATGCCAGTTGCTCCTGGAACCATATTCGAAATATACGATACCTTTATTGAATACAATTGTACAGACGGGTTCACTGAACTTTCTAAATCGGGACGAATCAATTATTGTGTAAAGAGTAAAAATGGAACAGCTAAATGGAAACACCATGCTTTCCTAGGGTGCTCAAGTATTAAATCATATTCTTAATTTCTACATATTTGTATAATTTTTATTTATTTAAACAGGAACGTGTTCAAAAAATATTTTCCAAAATCAACGTCAAAGGTTAGTGTGTCGTGATGAAAATCAAAAGATATTTAATTGTCATGCCGAGCCGCACATGTTCCCGGGCACAACAGTCGAGATATTTCGTGCTGAAAGATCGCTATACACCAAAATTAAATGTGATCTTAACGGTAATTGGACAGGAACCTTACCAGACTGTCATCAATATTCAGAAGATTTAAATTCAACTAATAATGATGGGGTCACATGCAAAATATCAACATTAATCAGACCTAGCGTATCATTAATTTTTCCAAATCAGTTTTGTTCAAACTTAACGAATCATGACTGGCCCCTCGTTTATGCTGCTGGCGCAAAAGTTAAAATTGTGTGCGCCGAAGAATATGTCAGTGATGGCGATTTGGTCAGCGAACTAACGTGTAGTGAAACTGGAGAATGGACCGGTGGTGAAATACCAAAATGTAAAGTGATGTGTGGGGACTGGAGCGATCGAGCTTTGATTCCATGGGCCACTGCAATATATGTTAAGTCATCATCAAATTACCGATATATTTGTGGTGGAAGTATTATCAGTGCTAAGCTCGTTATATCGGCGGCGCATTGCTTCACCAATGATATGAATTACTTGATTGGAGTCGAAAGAGGCCAAGAAGGCGCACAGTACCACGAAATTGTCGAAATTCGATATTTGAGTGAATATGTAGGGAAATCGGCACATTTTAAAAATGACATAGTGGTGCTAGTTGTACAAACATTTATAAAATTCGATGTTCATATAAAACCCGTTTGTATCGATTTTGAAACAGCCCCAAATGAAATAGAAGAGGATATACTGGATTTAGGCCCTGGTCATATTGCGACATGGAATACACTAAATAACAATGAATCGCGCATGATTTCAACGTCCCATCCAATCGTAGCAGATTGTAAAGCACAATTAACTCAAAACGATAGAACTAAACAACTAAAATATTTAACTGCGGACAAATTTTGTGCTGGCAATTTTAATCATCGTACCATGTGTCACGGTGATAGCGGACATGGGCTGGTATTCGAAAAAGTGGTAAACAATAGTTTACGCTTCTATTTGTACGGTGTGCTGAGCTTGGTAGCCGAGAACTGTACCAGATCAAGTTTTGTATTTTATACAAATGTTCAATGGTTTAAAGAGGAAATAAAGGATTTATTGATCGAGTACTAGGGTTTGTAGTAAACTTTTATAAAATCTCCATTTTTTACTGTATTATATTTGTATATAAATATTAGGACGGACGGTCAAAAAAATAAATTGAACAGAACATGCGGTAGTTGCTGAATAATCAAACAGAATATTTGTACCTCAGGTAACATATTTTTGACTAAATTTTATTCCCAGATGTGTCCCGATTTAGAGAAAGTTCGTTGAAGGGATACTATGGTGGGTCTCGAATTCCATTTTGAAATTTTTCTTACAGCTTGAGCGGTTGGGAATGTCATTGCTATGATTTGAGTCGTTGTTTCGTTGTTTTTGGTTTCGTTCATATTTGTGACTTATGTGATATTGATTCGATTACTCGGGGTCAATGAGGAAACACGATGAATTTTTTTTATTTGGCTGGCGCTACACCCCATTTAGGGATTTGGCCACCTCATTATTGAGGTTACATAGTCAGTTTCTCTTCGAATTAATGAGTGATTAGACCATTAAATCCTAGCCAGGTCCCAGGGCTGCTGGATGAGGCATACTGGAACGCTGGGTGGGAGCTGGAGGGGTCATGTAGTTTCCCTCCATTTTATATTTACTTTCATACTGTTCCGATGTGGTCATCCAAATTTGTACTAACCCAAGCAACGGTTCTTGGTGAAGTCGTGGTGTATTCTGGCAGATTCCTTTGTCAGAATTTGCCCCAAAAATCTGCTTTCACTGTCTCGTGATGTTTTTGTTTACTTGTATGTTTTGCTGATCACAAGCGGCACATTGGCGGATAAGATAACAGCTATATAAAATCTTAAACCCCTATACTACCAAACAAACGATGCGGGTACTTGGAATGGCCGGGTGGTACAGGTGATTTATTGAAAGCTTTGCGTCGTTAACTGCTCAAATCTTGGACAGTTTAAACAAGGGGAAATCCACCTGTGCTTACAATTCCTAATTATAAATTGCCTTTTTATATTAGATGTGATGCCAGTACGAGTGGAATTGGTGCAATAATTACAGAGCTGGACTGTTCGGACGCCTTCATTGGTGTAAAGAAATATTGGGCGTCTTAAATGCGTCATTAAAACGGCTCATGAATCAAATGGTGTGTGGCTTGAAATTCACTATTAAGCACCAGCGAGGGGAATACAACATTGTACCGGATATGCTCACTAGGATCCACTGTGATGAGATAGTTGAATTATGTCTAGATAGGCCAAAGACATTTCACCACTATTTATTAGACAAGTCCTATTTTCACGATGAAAATTACATAATGTTCAAAAATAAAATCGGATCCGCCCCACACGAGTAGCCAGCCTTACAAATTGATGGTAAACACATATTTTTCAGACGTTAACCAAAAGTTGAGCAAAACCTCTCAGATATTTATAGGGGTACCATGAAGATATTGGAAAAGATCCGGCGATTCTATTTTTGGTCAGAGTTGGTGAAGCAGGTAAAAATATGTGTCCGAGAGTAAAATTTGTAAGACCACTAAAAGTGCCAATTCTACGAGGAAACCATCAATGGGTTTACAATGTATGGTCGAACGGCCATGGCAACGATTATATATTGATCTGCTAGGACCATCATCATAGTGTTGGACCACTTTTCGAAGTTTATTTAATTAAAACCAATCGCAAAAGGTACGTCAAAACAAGCATTGGATTTCCTTAGAGATGAGATATTTTGCTTGTTTCATGTACTCGAAGTCATTCATAGCGACAATGGGAACCAATTTAAGAGCTCAGAGCATAAATAGCTTTTAACAGAATTTAGTATCTTTATGTTTAGTAATATCCTCTCAAGTTCAAGGGAACTGGTTGCAATAAAATGAAAAGCAAACAAGGCTTGGCAAAGAGCGCCAGAATATAAAATAACGCTAAATTGTTATATAAACTAAAGTTACAAATTATAGAAATCGAGAACGAATCCATGAATAAATATCTAAGTGGCTTTACCGAGGAAAAAGATACCGAGTATTCTCTTTGAAAAACGATAAAAAGATTAAATCGACCTAAACCTCTAATTTCACCATTTTAAAATGCAGATGATACATGCGCTATAAGTTCTAAGCAAAAAGCATCTATGTTTGCAACCCACCTCGAGAAAGCGATCCAGCCTCTACCTAGACAAACAGCAGATGAAAGCGGTTATATGCTTAACTGAAGGAAGTGGATAACTACAATTAATTTCCTGTCACATTACAATAATTAAAAGAGGAAATCCAACTTAACCTAAGTGCAAACAAATCTCCAGAATATGACTTAATTACAGGATAAAAAATAAGAGCCCTTCCTGAAAAAGGACTAAGAAAACTCTTCCAAATAATTAATGCAGTATTCAGTCGTAAACAGTTCCAAATCAATGAAAAGTCGCTGAAGTAATCATGATACTTAAACCCAACGTATAGACCCATTTCCTTACTTCCAACAATTTTAAAAATATTCGGTAAACTACTCCTCAAGAGGCTCAAACCAACGATAGAGGAAATAAATTTTATTCCTACACATCAACAAGCACATCGAATTACAAACATAATTGAAGATGTACTTGAAAGTAAGAAAGTATGGTCAAGTATCTTCTTGTATGTATGTAATTCAAAGGCCTAGAATTAGATGGCGTATACTCGGAAATAAAGAAAATATCAGTAGGAGTACCACAAGGTAGCGTTCTGGGCCCAACTTTATATGTTCTTCTTATTTTAGACCTGCCAATGACAGAGGAGTAGAAACATATGTAGCAACATTTGCGGACAATATGGCTCTCTTAGTAGTCATTGATGCATAGAAAGATCCACAAGCAAATTGCTAAGACTAATATTGTCAGTACATGGATAAAGGAATGGCGAATAAAACAACTGAATGCCATTAGAAGTATACTCTCAGCAAATTCCCTATGCAAATGCGGCAAAATATCTAGGCATGACTCTAGACGCGAAACTAAAATGGAAAGAGCATGTCAAAATGAAAAATTAAACATTAAATACTGAAAGAAGAATTAGCTTTTAGGGAGAAATTCTGAGCTAACTTTACATAATAAATTGCTACTATACAGGCACATTCTAAAACCTGGTTGGATTTGTTCCTCCCCCGACAGGGAAGAAATAAGCAAACAAGCGAGAAAACGCATACTACCTATCAGTTTACATCAAAATGCTGAGATACTTCTTGTGTTGGTTCGGCTAAAAATATAATAAAACTGTTAAGGGGACTAGCTAAAGGGCTCAATCCCCCAACCGAGAATTTAAATTATGAAAAATAAATTACAATAATAAATAAATAAGTTAAGAAAAACAAAACATTTGGCTAATGCCAAGTGGCGTATGACGTAGTTCTTGTAGAACTTCATTTCGAAGACTTTCTGGAATATCACTCTACATTCTCGAAAAGCTGTGCCCAGATGTGGTGGTATTAAGTGTGTGTCACCACCATCTAACGGAACTTCTTGGATCAGTGTTCTTGAAAAATAGTCGCCATTTTGATGACGTTCTGCTTTTCGATACTCTACTGAGTATTGGAATTTTGAGGGAAATGGTACATAACGTAGCGAAGGACAACCAAATGTTATCGAATGTAGTTTGACGTAGCTGTACATAGCCAACGCTTCTCGATCCAATTAGGTGTAATTTTGCTCTGCGATAGAAGTTAACGAGGAACGAAAGAAACTGGTTTCTCGTCTCCTTGTATGAAATGTGACCACTGATATTTCGACTATGCGTGCATCACAGGCAACATTTATTGGCAATGCCAGATTTAATAAAAAATTTTTTTAGTGGAGATCATTTGATATTTCGGCTTTTAAGCTCATGAAAGCTGCTTTACACTTCGCCGTCCATTAAAATTTTTCGTCATTCAGTTATATTGGGCGAAGTGGATTTTCTTTTTTTCTGGTGATTTTGAAATTTTATTGTGTTCAATCTGGTGTCCAAGATAATTGATTCTTGTCTGAGCGAATTTACATTTCTTGCCACTAACATATGGATTTTGTATTTCTGCTCAAAACTAGCAATCAGCTGCTGAATGAGTGGTTATTGTTTACATTTTTGAACTTTCTTCATCCATTTGAACGTGATGATAAGCTTGGTATAAATCCAGCGTACACAAATATATTGAATCTCTTAGGTTGTTAAGCATATCCACAATGCGCGGATTCAGGTAGTGAGCATCCTCGAACTATCCGGTTGTAAACCGAATGTAGATCCGAGGGATAACCCGAATTGAAGGTACTTACTTTTGTAATGACGCCCTCTTGTTCAAGTGCAAATTATTATTTTTTCGACTTGTTCTCTTCGTGAGAATGGTACTTCACGTGCTTAGTGGAATACTTGTTTGGCATTCGCTCAGAAATCCGAAGTCAATTTCTTGTTTAAAATTTTATTATATTTTGATTTAATATTTCGGATATCATTTTTGGATTTCGAATTTCCTTTATCTATAATTCTTGTAAATTTTCGTTGTGTTTTTTGAATCAACGTTCTACCCAAAATAGCTTGTCGGTTGTTGTACAGTGTACATTTCTTTCGTAACCGATTTTGTATATCACTTTGAAAGTGACTATTCCATGAGACGTAAAGACCTCTTTGAGATATGAACGAAATTCAATATTTGGATGACACATATGATTTGAAATATTATTTTTCAAATGAATCAGTGTTATAGTGTAAACTAGCTTTACCAGTATTAAACACACACTTTATATATGCCAGACTGTCATTAAATCAGTTCTCTCTGTTCTGTCAAACATGCAGCACGCATTTTATACGTGCTATTTAAATTAAACTAAATACTCGTGCATCATCTGTGAAAGACCCCAAAGATAAGAAGTGTGAATCCTTCTCCTGAGACCAATTCGAATTGCGGGCAAATTCCTTCTATATCATAGAAGGCATATTCCTTCCTTCCGTTGTATAAAATTTTTGCTAATTGGAAACTGGATGATTCACGAGTATGTTATGAATGTTTTCAGTAGAGTGATAATACAAACTTTTTCATTTCTTGCAGTGTTTGTAGTAGTGTTTGTCCTTGTCGCATTTACAATTACCAGAGGAATCCCAATGATTGATACTCGATTCGATCAAGGAATCTAGACAAATTTCTGTAATTTTTCTCACCTCACTGGAAAGGTTTGACTGCTCTGAATTCGGATTTGAAGTTTCTCTGCTATCTATCTAGGAAGCTTCAAAAGCGAAAGCAAAATGAACCTTTTCTTTAAATTCTAATTTTCTTGCTTCAGCAGCTTTGTTCGAATTGAATTGTCATTAATCCCTCTTATAAATTGTGAAAACAGAATTGTACCTGCAATTGACGTGGAACACCATTTATAATTGAATTTGCTTGTATACACATATTCCGGAATTGCAGCGGCGTAATCTGTAATAGATTCTTTGGCTTTTGAATACGCGTTACTAAGCGATCCTTTTTGACTAGTGAATTTGACTCATAGTATGTTTCGATGCAAGGAAATTCTATAAAACACTGTAATATTCTGGGCTAATACAGTTCAAAAACATCTTTCTGTATTTACGAATATCTATACCGTTTTTTATATTTCAAATTCCAAGTCGTTGGACATATTGTTGAAACGATTTTTGTCATCGAAATTTTCGAAAGAATAATTCGAGCCACCATTTTCTTTTTTATTTCCCGTAGGAATTTCATTCTTTGTACGTAGAACTTGGTTAATTGTTGCTGTTGTGCAGATTGTGCAGCAAGAAATTCTTTGAATTGTCCTGTATTCATCTATTTGTCTCTAAGTTAAGTTAAAACAAATATTTTTTCTAGATTCAGTTCAGTGGATAAAACATTTGAAAACCGAAAGAAAAATGTTAATAGGGTTACCATCAAGGATATGCAGCAGTTTTGGATCCATAAAATATGTTGGCGTTTTTGAAACTGTTATACAATAATACACAAAATATTTTAAAGTTATTTTTTGTTTAATTTAATGATTTTTTGATTTTTTTACGCAACTGATAATTTTATTTATTTAGTATTTGTTCTTTGTTTTTAAATTTAAATAACAATAATATTTCACTTTTTTAAATTTATTTTAAATAAATACAATTTATTATTATTTATATATATATATATATATATATATATATATATATATATATATATATATATATATATATATATATATATATATATATATATATATATATATATATATATATATATATAATTTATTTATAATAATGTTTTAGAAATACGAAGTTTTTGAATGTATTGGTATATAACGTTAAATATTTTTAATTATTTAAATTATTAAGTTAAACAAGTATTTTTTATTTTTTGGGTTGTTTGTGTAATTTATTTAATTATAACAGTTTTACATTATTTATAGTATATAGTATAATAATAATATTAGTATTAAATTAATAATGATTCTTTGTCAATTAATTATAAACTGTATATTTACATGATTTATTTTGTGTCTTGTTGTATTTGGTAATAATTTATAATAAGTTTTTATTTGTTCATTATGTAGAGAATAAATAACAAGTGTTTTTTTTTGAATTTTGGTTTATTTATAAAAATTAAGAATTAATTTTTATAAATTATCTAAATCTTTTTTGGTTTTATTTTTTTTGTTATTTTATTTTTTTAAATAAATATAAATAAAAAAAATATATTATATTTAATTATAATAATTAATTTTTTTAAATTGATTGTTGGTTTATCCATTTTTTAAAAATATGAATTTTTAATTTCCGATTTATTAATTTAGAAATAAATTGTCTATTCGTAAGCGCTTCTATATATTTTATTTAAATTTTAGTCGATCCCATTAAACCAAATAATTAAAAATTAATGGTCGCCATTTTGTGTATATACACGTCATGAAAATGTCAAAAAATCTATCTAAGCTTGGTTATAAATATAAATTATATTATAATAAAACTTATAAAATAAATATATATCCCGGCAAACCATTAATTATAATAAATTAAAATTATAATTAATTTAGCATAAATAGGCACAAGTAGGATTAGTGTTATTTTCCATAAATCGAATTGTAATATTTATATATTGTTTTACCTTTGCTTGAATATCCTGAAAATAACATCAATAATTTTTATTTTGAATTATCATTAATTAACCAAAAAATTATTATTTCGAAAAACGTCAAATACAAAATTGAAAATTTAATAATTAATATTTTATTTTTTGAAAATAACATTGAATTTTAATTTATTTTGTTTTAAATGTAGTATAATACTTATTATTTATTAATTTATATAATTTTATTTAACATAAAAATATATTTATATTTTATTTAGTTTTAAATTAATATTAAATCGAAAAAATGGCGGGGCAAAATATAATTATAAAAATTATGCGGAAAATTTTAATTTGTTCTCGTTGTAGATAGGAATTTTGTATTTTATTGTAATATTTATTATAATTTATGTACTTTATTTAAATATTCGTATAATTTTGTTTTATATTAATAAATTTTAATGGAAATTTTAGGCAGTCAGTAAACATTTTATTTGTGTAGTACATAAAAAATATTTAATAATTTATAAATATACAATAATAATAAAATGATTTTCATAATTAGTTTATAATTTATTAGGCCAAAATATTATTAAATTACATTTATTAATTTGATGAAAATAGAAAATGTATGCAATTTAAAATTTTTGTTTGTTTGGTGGGTTCAGAGGAAATTCTTTGTGGTTTTTGTGGCAACATAAATAAATATTGGAGAGATATAATATGTATGTATTTAATTGAGTATTTTATTATATAGAACAAAATAAATTTTAATTATTATGTTTTATAATTATATCAATTCGCATGTGCTTAATTTTGTTTTTAGTTTAGCTTATATATTACTATAAATAATATGTCTAACCATATAAATATATAATTGGAATGTCTGTCTGTAATTTTGAAAAAATGCCTGCTCTTGGGGTGTCTATGACATTTATGAGTTCAATAAATAAATAGTTTTAAATTTTTTTGTCTGGTTCTCTCTCTGTTTGCTCCAGTTGCGCTGTTTCGCCTCCTCACGAAAACGGAAATTACGTCGGACATTGAAGAACAAAATCATTACCAGAACTGCCTAAATACCCATTTAAATGTAATAAAAGTAAAGTAAAGTACAGAAAGCGGTTAATTCTTGGATTAAAACTACTACTGATTCAGTGCCATCTATAATACAATACGCCTTTAAGCTAAATTACGCTAAATTAAAATAACGTCGAAACCTAGATGTCAGCTAGATAATAAAGAAGATAATTTTTTTTATTATCTCTGAAAACTGTTCTGAGGCCAAGGCTCTCCCAACTCTTTCGCGGTTTGCTTTTTCCGTCCGTACTTTTGCGCCAGTGTCGGCCAATTCGAGGACGTACAGTTATAGGACCGATTTTTTCGCCATCTGCACATTGCATAGCTCCATGCCAGCCTATACTGGCATGGAAGATGGTTCGGCCCATGAGTTTTGCACTCCGACAGGGAGTCATAGATGAAGAATATAATTACAGTAAAAAATATTTAATTTAATTTTTTTTTTCAAAAATATTTGGAAAAAAGTCTTCGAAAAAAGAGTTCCAGGTTTCTGTGTTAAAGAAAATGCAGAAATTTTCCCAAATTTTGTAATGGTAATGGCGAAAAAACAAAAAATTGTTTATTTTAAATGATTAAATTCGTTCAAGCGCCTTCCAATATTTCAATCTCATCCATTTTTCATGAGGTGTACGTACACCTAATGAAAAACTTGTAATTAAGATTTACTCATGGAGCTCTCCACTAAGCAGCTCAAGCACGCCAAGATAATAAATAACTTTTATTTACAAAAACAGTTGTTGAATCAGGGGAAAGATGTACGATATAGCATCAAGTTTTCAGACGGTATTGATTTTTTATTTAGAGAAGCAACAAACATTTTATTGGTTTTATTCTGTTAGTCTAAACAAATTTTTAAGGCCCTTGCACACCATACGATTTGTTCATATTATTTGTTGTATACTATTTTTTACGATTAGAATTCATGGATTCCTTGGACATAAAGTTCAAAATTACCTTACTATCCAATTCTATAGCAAGCTTTAAATTTTTGTTTGCCAGCACATCTAAGTTAGCCAAGATTTCCAAAGATCAAAATTTGTCGATATTTAATATGAGCAATTGCCTGGTATGGAAGGCCTTTAGATAGTGGAATGTACGAAAGTGATCACAATCGAGAATACCAATCGTATGTCAGTCAACAGTTGTTGTGATCGAGGTAACGACGGTAGTGGTATTCCAAATTCAGTGGAGACATTAAATGGTCAGTGTGGCAACTGATGCTACACAACTTAAAGTAAAAGATGGAATCTCGTAAGCTTCGGGAATATGAAAACAAGTGTGATCAAACTTGAGACGAGATGACTGATTTCATGCAAAGAAGGATTCGTGTATCGAATAGCTTAAATGAACAATCGTTTAATAAAATAAGTTCAAGTATGAAGCCAATCAAGCCACATGCAACAACCTTTTGAAAATGATGTCGCTTCAAGAATATGGTTGCGTCAAAGAAAACGGATTGTGTTTGAGATGCTTGAGATCGGGATTGTAAAATATATAATAAGGAACACAACCAAATGTTGCATTATGAAATTAAGTTAACAAATGGATATGGTAGGATGGAATATAGAAAAGCCCACAAGACCACAAACCTCAGGTTCTGGCATTGTTGATGTTGAAAAGGTAAACGACAAACTATATAGTCATTGATGGTTATTTAAGTGCTCCTATTGTCCATTTTGATGAGGTATAGATATTCTTATCGACAGCTACATTGTTAGTGAGTGATCAATTTGAGAAACTGCATGTAGCTCATGCTCTTTTGGATAGTAACTCAATGAAATAACGAGAGCATTTGCTGAGAAAATTAAGTCGAAAAGTATTGAGCGAATGCGTCAGTCAGTGGGTTTAATGATATGAGAACATTGCGCCAAAAATATTGAGTTGCATATTCGAATTTCTTTGTACCAGCCGCAGTTGATTTATTGTTAGGGCCGAAGTTTTGTACAGAATTATGTTGCACGAATAATTAAAATCGCAGTCTCACTTACATGAAGTTGCAAATATAGAATTTGGATGGATAATAGGTGGAAAAATTTCCCAAAATAGGTTTGCATTGATGTTAACAAACAATGATGATGGACAATCATCTAATTTAGAACGCTTCGTTAGGCTATTGGATTCCTCAAACTGAAGTTTCTATTTTGAATGTTTCTAATTTCAATTCCGATAGTCTTATCAGTTTATCTATTAACCGACTTGGATTTATTGTTTAATTTCTATTTCTTCTCAACTTTTATCACTCGATCGTCCGTTATATATGCATGCAATATATAAACTTCATTCTCTACACTGAGATTACCCAACCAATCGGAAAAACGTTCTACTTGCCTATTACAAAGCTTCGGGTAGTGGTCGTTTGGATATTGTGCTGATTGTGTAGTTGTGAGGGTGCACATTAGCATGTTAAATGTTGGATGCTGGTCCCTAAATTTTAATGTTACAAATTAGTGGCCGCTGTCTTCATATTAAACACAGAGCAAGAGTAACTTATTATTTCACAATTTGTGTTTTGATTAGAAAGGAAATTTCTCTACGTTTTTTTATCCAAACCCAAGGCTAGCGGCTCCTTTGGATCAGTTTTACACGGTCTTGAATGCAATAAATACTTTCATAACCAAAAGCGAGCGGGATTTAATCCTGGTGGAAAAATACAATTTCAAATTCAAATTGGTAAACTTGACAGAGCTATGCCACGGTAATTTTCACACTTGAGACGGTCACGTTTTTTCACACCTTCTCCGTGTTTTAAAAGTCCTGCGGAGATTCCGTCGAGAACTGTCTCTTGAGACTCCGTTTTCCGCTTACGGAAAAAGTTTGATGCATGTTTTTGATGCATTTCCTCATAATTTCGCACTTCTTTTGTCGGTGGAATTTGGATGTGTTCGAGAATATCTTTGCTATCATTATCAGGGCCTCTTTAGCGATACGACTAGGTTAAACATTATTGACAATTCGGCATCGCGTTGGCCGATGTTGTTCCTGAGCTGATGCAAGCTGCGTGAACCATTCATTCATAGTGCGGGATGTTACTGACGATGTCTTCTAGGTCAACAAAAACTAAATCTTATACATCATCTGATGTTATATTAAATTTTTTGTGTGCTGCACTCTCCGGTGGACGAGAAAGCCGACTCTAAATTCTTCTCTATTCTGATGGCCGCTGTAGTAGGTGGAAACCCATTGGTGGTAATATGGATCCCACTCCCAGACCAGCTACGCTCTTGTAGTGCAAGAGTTCCGAGTTCATTATTGCGATGAATCCAATAAATTAATCTGTTGCCTTTGTTTAGGTTGTTTCACGTGCGTGGGTCACACACTGGTGATAACCTTAAAGGCACCCAGTCAAACCTTGAACACGTTTATATAGTGAGTCGCTTACTACAAGACAGACGTCCGCTTCAATCGCTCCTAACCTGGAGAACAGTTGCTGTACTTGTATTGGAGGAATAAAAATATTTTTCAATTTATGTAGATTTTAATTCATCTTCCTAACTTCATTGCACTTGGTTGAAATAAATATAAATGCGCCCGTTATTTATAACCTATCTCTTTTTCTCTCCAAAATGGGACGCACGACGTTAACTTATATTCCTTTTAAGTGTATATTTCTTTGGAAATTATTCGTAGTTGAGAAACCCAAATTTGAATGGAAAAACTAACCCAATAAGCCAAAATTTGTAATTACAAAATGGGTTGGCACAGATTTATGACAAACATGATTTTGTTTATCGAATATAATGAGATGATTGTTTTACACTGATAGCTGTTAAAGGAACGTTGGTTGTTTGTTATTTGTAACAAAGTGTGATGGATTGGTTTTCCAATTTTGTTTTAATTTGTTAAGTTAACGAAATGATGTACGTTGGTCCAACTTTACAAAACAGCCTAACCAATATATAAATGAGATGGAAGAAGCATCGGTATGTAATCGCATCGGACATTGATGTTCAATGTTTAGCACATCAATGTTATCAGAGAAGATCAAGATTTTCAATGAGTCCTTTAGCGATCAGATCCAAATAAACCAATGAGAAGTTCTAGATTAAAAACTGTCACATATGGTACGGCATCTACAACTTATTTGTCATAGATGAAGCTTCAAGATATTCAATTGGTTCAAAAATTGTGCAAACAGATTTCTATGTAGATGACCTCTTATCAGGAGCCAATACAATTACAGAAGCAATAATCGTGCAAAAGGAATTATTGAGCCTCCTTTCTAGTAGAGAATTTATTCTAAGAAAATGGACAAGTAATGAAAAGGCAATTTTAGAAGAACTTCCAGAAAACCTAAAAGAAACGAGAGTACACAAGAAACAACTTAATGACACAGTCAAAACACTTGGGCTACTCTGGAACTGCACAACAGGTACGTTTCATTTTAAAATTTCTATGCCAGATACAAACACAACAGTATCTAAAAGTACGATTTTATCAGAAGCGTCTAGGCTCTTCGATTCGCTAGGAAGGTTAGCACCAGTAGACATTCAGGCAAAAATCCTACTTCAAGAATTATGGGCCTCTGGTATAGAATGGGATGACAAACTCCATTTAAATTTTGAAAACAGATGGCTAAACTTCAAAATCGAATGGCAATAGTTAGAGAAGATTATAATTCATCGTTGAATGTACTACAACAACGGCGCAACAATTGAACTACATGGTTTCTGTAGTATGAAGTATCAAAAAGAACTGCCAAAACAAAGGTAGCACCATTAAAGCAAACCATATCACCCCAAACCATATTACCCAACAATAAACATTGATGCTCAAGCACTGAAAGAAGCAGGCAGCATGTAACGCAAGTCAATAAGGACATTTATAACAACAGTGGAAAAGCCAGTGATTGAATTCAAACGATTCTCGATAGTTCTCGAGGAACTCAAGACAGCGCTAAGAGTAATAATCAAAATCGCACAGAAAGAATAGCCTTTGAAATAGATCTAAGGAAATTAAAACCAAACCAAAATTTACCAAAGGGCAGTACAATACTAACATTGAATTTATTTATCGCCGGAAATGATTAATGCTCAAAGGCCACCTTACATGTGTCAAGATTGCTCATCAATGAAGCTCATTTAAAAACTCTACATGAAGGCAATCAAGCAACGTTATCAGATCTGAGAGCGCAGTATTTTGTAACAAATGCCGATGCTGCAATTCGTAACACTATACATAAGTGCATAAACTGCACCAGAACAAAGCAATTTGCATCAACTCAGCCAATGGGTATGTTACCAAAGGAGCTAGAAACACCAGCCCCACCATTCACAAACAGCGAACTGGACTATGCCGGCCCAACTAGTATAAAATTGTGGATAGCCACGAAGGCAATACGTCTAGAACTTGTAAGCGACTTGTCAACCGATGCTTTCTTAGCCGCATATCGGCAATTCATTTCAAGAAGAGGAATTTGCCTGAAGACATTTAGTGATTGCGGGACTAACTTCGTTGGAGCAGATAAACAACTATAAAGGCAGATACAATAAAAGGAAGATGAAGAACAAAATAGTCAATAGAGTCAAATCAATGAAACAACATCTCCAAAAAGTAGTAGAAACTGACGCGTCAACCTTCGAGGACCTTGCCGCACTTCTAGCTCAATAGAAGCATGTTTGAACTCCAGGCCATTAGCTCTTGTTTCAAACGACTCAGATCAAGACGGATTTTTAGGTCCGACACATTTTTTGATACGAAGAGCTGTTATAGGAACACCCCAGTCTGACATCGAGGCTTTCAAGACGTCACAAAATGGGATTTACTGAACAAACTCAGTCAAAGCTTTTGAAAATATGGCGCACAGATTATCTCTCACGACTACAACGTTGGCCAAAACGATTACAAGAACCATCTAACCTCCAGGTGAGAGAACTACTAATCTTTAAAGATGAAAAATTACCGTCCACAGTCCACAAAGAACAACCAAAAATTGAGAGACCAACCCCAAAGATGAGAAATACTCACCCAGCGCGAGGCTAACCAGAATGAATTCCAGTTTTAGAACATTAACTTCAACTAGAAGCATTTAATGGCACTAATTATAAACTAGACATCAATAATAGACAATACAATTAAACTGGTGAAGCACAATTCTAACCTTACAATGTCATCATTAAACAAGCTGGTAAAAGATCAACAGAGGTTAAGATTACCGACCAAATGGCACAGTGGAGAAAGCTTTGGCGTTTGGATCGGGAGGTACCGGGATCGAATCCCGATAGGGGCAGGATGCAAAAGGTAATTTTTATCAACAGATTACGAACACCACTACGACCCCCTATCGGCGTGCAAAACTCATGGGCTGACCCATCTTCCATGTCTAGCACTATAGGCTGGCATGGAGCTATCCAATGAGCAGATGGTAACTTAAATCGGGCCTGTAGTCGTACGTCTTCAATTTGGCGGTAACTGCATAAAGTAAGGCGGGAAAATGAACCGCGGAAGAGCAGGGAGTGCTTCGGCCTCAGAAAAGATGGCATGGATTAAAAAACTCGAAAAATATCGAACATACGAAGAGACAGTACACTTAATATTAACAAGCATGATAGAATTGACTCTAATACTAAAGAAATTAGAGGATACACAACATGGCTTGCTTGATGTTGTTTATTACGCACATCACCGGCTTCAATAACCATACAGGGCCACGATATTCATGACTTCATTCATATATATCAAAGCATGAATATTTATCGCAGAGTAACACAATGAAATGTGATAATTGAAAATATCAACAAAGTACCTAGCAGTATACAATCATCGAGAGAATTTGGCATCCCTAACAATAACAGAAGTATTTCAACCTATACACAGTTTTTATGTGAGGTATCACTAATTTTCAACGCAATGACAACCGAAAGACAGTACAAAGTACCAATCTTCCAGCGAAAACCAAAATTTGAGAGAATATGCAATGTTGAATCAACAAATTCAATCAACCATTGGATAAAACTTCATGCTCCAAATGGATGGATATTCGTAATTCCTATAACATCAACTCATCCCATCCATCAACTCATACAATTTTCAGGGATCTGGTTTAGTGACTATAAATGCTGGTTGTATACTATAAAAGACGAAAATCTCCGCGTCAACTCTATCGGCACATCCTCCAACCATATTAGTAAATCGTTTCACAAATCATCTAACATGATAAAAGGAGCCACCAATTTAAAGAAATTCGGTCGACAAATAAAACCGGAAACATCTGACACTACAGATTTGGAAATGGTGCTGGAAACAATAAAGAAAAATGATCTAAATTATTGGAATCCTGATACTACTTTTCACCGTTTTATATTTTTGGTTCAAGGTGCAAGGTCATCAACGCCAGCAGCTCTTCCCTGAGGTGATTCTAATAGTGAAGCTTAAAGGGCAACACCATCTGTAGCTCTGGAATATGTTGAGTCCAACAGTATACATAACTCAGCAATTATATACAATTTACAATTTATGTTTGAACTATATAACAATTGTTCAAAAATCAACATCGATCTTTAATTAGGTCAAATCACAGTGTAGATTATTGTACCAACAAGTTAGCTTTGTTTTCACGTTCACGTTTATTTTGAAATAGTGGTAAGCACACTATTCCATAGATAGAGACAATCTGAAACAGATATCTCATTCGGTAATATACCGAGTGACTGACACGAAATGTTACCAACTTCAGACTGTCATTGCTGTCAAACCAGTGAAGACAGAGAGCTCAAATTTATACTAATGACAGTTCATTCCATTGTTTAGAAGCGTACAAAAGCATTTTAGTGGGAAATATTCAAAAAAAGTTATCCGCAACCTAATTCAAGCGTAATAGTTAACCAGTTAAAATATCTGCATGTGAATAAAATGTTTGTGTATCGTACCATAAATCGTTATAACCATACTGGCAGCATTGCAAAATGCCATGGTGGTGGACCGAAACGCACTGCAACTGGAAGGTGAGGGCCAAATTGGTTTGGAATCCACGCCGTAGCAGCAGAAAAATGGCTCGCGAGGTGAACATTTCGCTCGAACGGATGCAGCACATATTGAAAGATCATCTTGGACTAAAGGCCTAAAAATTCCATAAAACGCATGGTCTCACCGATGCTCAAAAAAAGTTAGAGTGGAAAGAGCAAAGGGGTTGTTACGTTTGCACGAAAGTGGCGATTTGCCGAATTTGGTTTTCTCCGATGAGTCATCGTTCGTTATTGAACAATATGTGAACAAGCAAAACGACCAGATTTACTTGCCTGGCCGTTCTACTGAAAATTTGAACCAACGGATTGCCACTCGAAACCAAGCGCCGTCGATGGTGATGGTTTGGGCCGCCGTAACGGCCGAAACCGTTCACCGCTGGTTTTTTTGGACCGTGGTACCAACATAAATGTCAAATTTATCGGGATCATGTGTTGGAGGGAGCGTTGAAGCCTTGGGCCCAAAAACATTTCGGCCGCAGAGCCTAGACATTTCAACAGGCAATTTTCTTGACATTTCATCAAGATTGGCTGAGAAACAACGTTTCGCGGTTTATTTCCACTGCCCAATGGCCACCAAATTCACCGGATGCAAATCCGCTAGATTTCTCGGTTTGGGCTATTTTGAAGAGCAAGGTTGGGACAAAAAAATACAAAAGTGTCGATCATCTCAAGCAAGCGCTTCGCCGAGAATGGGCCAAAATACCGCAGAGCCACTTTCGTGCTGCATGCAATAGCTTTGTCGGCCGTTTGAACGCCATAATCGCGGCTAAGGGTGGCCAAATCGAAAACTGGTAATGCAATTCGAAAATTTAAATATTTGTGAACATTTTTTACTTTGATTCAATAAAATTCATTAAAAATAATAATTCTGTGGCGTTTTGTTTTGGTAACACTTCGTGTCAGCCACCCTGTAGTAAAATAAACTTGCTATACGAGCACTTGCACAATCATCACAGATACATCGGAATATCGCAAACAGTGTTGTGCGTTTACGCGTAATTCGGAATTGTCGACATGTTGGAGTCGAAAATGGTGTAGGCAATTCATGTTTGTGTAGACAATGTCGAAAATTCGTAAAGTATGTAGAATATTCGTAGACAATGTAGATTATTACGTATTTTGTTGTTTTCTCATTGTTTTTTCAGTACGAGGTTGCTAACTGGAACTGATAGATTTACAGTTCAAATTGCGAATTTCAACTATTGTGAAAGTTTTAATTAAATGTTTACAAAACAAATATGTGGGATTGGTATATGTTTAAAATAATTCGAGTTATTCTACTTCATTTTCAAATTTTTTATTTGCAATGCCGCATGTTTTTTTCATCAACAAACTCTTGCGCCAAATATGCATTATACTGGGCAAATGGGTACTTTTTATCTCTTATCAGAGAAATTTAATTTTTTACCACTTTGTACATGATACGAGTAGTTTCGATGAAAATACTCGAACTAAACTAAACTTTTAAAAAGTTTATTATGAAATTGTCAACACCACTTGCAAAAAACAGAAATACTGGTAGATCAAAAACCATCAGCTTCATCTGCCTTCGGTAGGTCAAATCAAAACATTAGTTTTAAATTTTTGTTCGCCTTTTAACTATCTGCATACAATTTTGTTATTCACCTAATCTTCCAATTGTTTCGGTACCTATTATGCGTATATGTAGCACCACTTCCAGGAATCGCCAACAAGTTCAAATGATCACCGCTGATGTGCTTAAAATTATATCTAGTTACATTAGTATACTTCTCGTTGGCCAGGATCAATTTCTAATGATTTTAAAGTGGGTGCATTGCCCAAGTTTATCCGTGAATTTACTGAATTGAATCATGTTCAAATTTACGTTTATTGGCCGATGCAGTAGTAAACAACCTAAATCATTTGCCATGTGCTATCTACCGTCTCGATCGATTTTGATTAACTGAGGCTTCACGTAACATATGTAAACCGTTCGTAAATTTAAATTTTTTTATTTTACAAATATAATTATTAAATGTTTCGATTAAGATAAGTTTGTGCGTATTTGTTGGAATTGGCTCAATAATTATTTCTAGCGTATCATTTGGTAAATTAGTGTAGGCCACAGAATTAGCAGCTCACGTGATTTGCACGTCGGTAAATAAACGTACACCAGCACCTCCCTTAACTTTAGTTACAGATGTTTCACATGGGTCTAGGACTTTGCTTGCCCGGATAACTCCGAGGACAATACCCCCGCCATTACCCAAAGGCTAATCTGGGGGTACGCCGGGCCCGTTACCCCAGCCTTATTCCTCCTTGGCCATCCCGGCCATTACCTACCGCTATTACCCCCAATCATTTTCCCATATCGATTTTCTTCAAGCGATGCTCTAAAAACGAAAAGTACTCTTGAACAATACATTTTTCCATACCAATGACCATTTTCTAAAAATGCTCTAATCGTCATGAAAATCCACATGGTATTCTCGAAAAATATTTATAATAACGAAATTGCCCTAGACGATAGCCCAGATTTATTTAGTTTGCCGTAACTTTAGGTAAAAATGATGTTCTTCGTAATTGCTTAGCATGGCATAAAGAATTCCCAACTGAATTTTCGTTACGATTGGAGCATTTTTCGAAAATGATCATTGGTATGGGAAAATATATTGATTAAGACTACTTTTCGGGTTTGGAGCATCGCTTGACGAGAAAAACCATAACCTCAGCTCCTAGTTAAAATATCATGAAAAGGCTTACTGTTCTAGATCATGACTATGTTCATTAACATATTTATGTAAATTACCTGAATCGACGCATGAAACTTAATTTGAATTTATAGAGATTTAGCACAGGTTTACAATTTTTTGCGACATTTAGTAAGTTAAAGTTTTAGATTCAGCTTTTCAAGCTTAATTTGAATCAGACATAATAAAAAAAAATTAAAAACAAAATTTTACTCCTGAAGGAATGGTACATTATCCCGAAATCAGCTAATTTCTCAAACGTTTTTATATTTTGAAATTTGTTTCGATTTTTTTGTTAACCATCATGTTTCTAGTGGGATTGCATATCAAAACTCACGTATTTACGAAAATAATTTTTTTTAATATGCTTTCCCAAAGAAATGGTACCAGACAATCCCTTAATCATTAATGTGTATGGGGCATTAATCGCCGGTAAGTATCCACACTAACTTGTGTTAATGCTACCATATATTGAGGGGCTATAATTATAAACATTTTTCTCCGACACTCACATTTTAGCTAATATGTACATTAAAATTCTTTATTTTAATTTTAAATTAATATTTAATAAATTAAATTAAATTAAGATAATTTCGGAAAGTTACAAAAGATCTGATACTATTTATATGTTAGCTTTGTTTGAATTGATCTTTAAATTTAAGCTGTATTTCGTGACAGCCATTGATCCAGATCAGTTCAAATTTTGTATAGAAAACTTGATAGGAAGTCAGATAGGACTTTTAGGAAAATCCCTTGGATTTTGCTATCCTTATGGCATGTACAACTAAAATCGAGAAGTAACTAAAAGTTTATGATCTGCTGAAAAATATTAAAAAAAGCTTGCCAATCAGTCCACTATCTCATTGCGGTTTTCTCTTAGTCCATTGAGTCAACATGTGTGCTGAGTTCTATGAAAATCCCTTAGATTTTAATTTTAATTAATTCTAGGCCAAAGTACGGCGCAAAATAAATAGAAATAGACATAAACCAACAAATATACGGTATAATCTATCTCTGCAAAAGGTCACGTTAACTACCGTTAGTTACTACGCGATCTTAGTTGTAAGCCATAAAGGTGGCAAACTACAATGGAGTTTCTTAAACTTTTGCAAGCATGATGTTGATAGACTAACAGAAAATCGCAATGAGATCGTGGGCTGGTTGGCAAAAGCTATTTTATGTTTTCTTCGTATATCGTAAACTTTTTGTTACTACGCGATCTACATTGCTCTTGTTAAATCGTCACAAATGTTAAATCAAATTACGAAAATGTTTGTTGTAAACATTTCTTTGTTTTCGTGTTTTTGTTTTGAATTGTCAGCTTCGTTACTGGTATTTTAACTTGTTTGCGGTTATTTGCTTATAATTTTGGCTATTGGGATCCTTGGCTAACATAAAAATTGCGTGAACACGATGGTATTTTGGCGAAATTGCCTTTAGTATTCTTCATTGTATCGACGATGAATCTAGGTCAAATTAACCTAAATAATTTATTTTGATTAATTAAATTCTTTAACATAATTAAATATTTATTAATTAAATGTTTAAATCATGTTTACAAAACAATTAAAATATTTGCCCCTGAATATATGCGAATGAATAGCAAGCGACATTTAGTAAGATTTAGTAAAAAATTCACTCGTGTCGAGAGTAATAGCAGCATCCGGGGAGGTAATTTTAAATCTAATCGGAATCGAGTCAATTAAGATGTATTTTAACGAGACCAATTAAAATACCGTACGATGCTAAATTAGCGGCTCTGAATGAAATTCTCTGTGCAATGCCATCTGTTATATACATCTTCGAAACGAGTACTGTATCCACTTTCATTACCCAAGTTCAACATTGATTTCAAAAGCAAAAGGGCATACAGATACGGCGTCATACGAACGGGTTCTGTATTAATTCGAATTTTTTTGCCTGTTGCATGTAGAAGCTACATATAAATATTATAATATTTAACACCCAGAATAGTCATATAAAAACATGGGTTAAGTTTTTTCAAATGTGAAGTAGAAATAAATCTCCATCAAGGCGAAATGGATCCAACAACAAAGAAATCATAGAATTTTGCTGATTTGTACCCGAAATAATAATTTTCGACATTGTCTACATTGACGATGTCACTGTTTTAATTGTCTACATACATTCTCTACACAAGTAGAATTTTAATTATCTACGCGGTGTATACAATACGGCACAACGTTGATCGCAAATAAATAATTTATTTCACACATTTTGTTCAAATGAGTAATCTATGAATCTACTGAAGTATGGAATTTTTCTAAACGAAACAATTAACTAGTATTTGTATTAAATATCAGTATGCAGTACTTATAATTTTAAAAAATTGGTGTTTTTAAAATATACATAATAATTTATCTTAAGCATTTATAATATTTAATAAATTTTATGTTAACTTTAGTTTTTTTTCTGTTTGCGTAGCGACATTATAAATTTCCTCTGAAAATCACGACTGTATTATAATTATTATCTATTAATTTAAAAAATAAATTAAATATTCAGTTGTTAATTAAGTTTTACAAAATCGAGCCAATTATAATAAAATTTATGTATGAGAAATAATGTTAAAAATTCGAATTTAAATCTGATCTGATTTCATAAATAAATATACATTAATTATTTATTTTATTATAATATAATATTAATATTGTTAATTAATTAATTAATTTGAGCTTTATTTATTTTTTTGTTTGTTTAAATTTAATTTAATACTTATTTACAGTGCGTTTAAAAGATAGCACCCTTTTATATTTTTTTGTTTTGTTTATTTATTTGAATTGATTTGTTTGTATTGTTTTTGTTTTTGAAGTGTCTGGATTAGTAATAACTGTGTTTATATAATTTATCAAATATTTATGATTATGTTTTAAATAATTTATATTGGTTAGGTTTAATGTTTTGGTTTTGCTCAACACAATAATGTGTGTGTGTGTGTGTCTATTACAAATGTTCGTTCATAGAGTGTTGTTGTAAAGTAATATCAGTATTCGAGTCATATTTTGTGTGTTTTATGAGTATTTACATTATGTATCTGTAGGTATATAAATTTAGAGAGTGCGTCACTCATTTGTTTAATATTAAATAAATAAATAAATAAATAAATAGAAATAAATTAGGTGTGTAATACGTATTTAGAAAATAAAATATTTAAATAATCCTCAAATTGTCCATACTTGTACTTTTTCGGCGACCACACACCACGATGCCCGTTCATAATATGATGAAACAATGTGCAAACTAGCTACATGATGATTAATCAACGAGTCCAGTTCACCTTCTCGAAACACATGATAGTAGCGGTGATGGGTGGCCGCACCACCAACTGATGGACTATCTAATGAACCTGTACTATTTGAGTGTTCCCATGTTGCTGAATCAACGCTTTGATGAGATTCATTTGAAGTTTGCTGTTGATTTGTTAATTTATTTTTATTACTACTACTATTATCATTACTATTATTATTTAATTTATTTTGATATATTTTATGTGCATTATGATGTTGATGATGATGATGATGATGATGATGATTAATACTATGACTATTATTGTTTGTTGCAGATGTCGCCGCTATTGTATTTTGATTTGATGATGAACTTACCGCACTATAATTATTGTTATTGTAACTATTACTAATATGATTATAGTTGTGTTCTGATAGTTTTTCATCAACAGATTCTTCCTGTATTAGTAAGGCTGTTTCTTTATTTGTTGAATACGAATCATCATCGTCGTTTAAATTATATACATGAATGTCATCGTACGATGTATGATGCTCGTACGAACTGCACATCTGATCACTTTCATCCTCCTCGTGTATCGTATCCGATTGATTTGTTGTTCGACTATTATTACTATTATTATTATTATTATTACAATTAATACTATTATTATTGTTGTTACTATTTATATTTAGATTAGCCAACATTAATCGACGTTCACGCAACTCTTCCCGTAAATTGCTCAAGTCTCGTATTTCACCATTGATTTTTTTCAAATATGGATCATCATCGTCATCGTCGTCGTCATCATCGGCATCATTATCCAAACTACTATTATTGAATTGTTCATCATTACTAATACTATTACAGCGAGTAAAACTATGTTTTCTGTTCTTGTGTTGCTTCTCATCCAGCTCCTTTAACAGCTGCGCACTTAATTTCTCCGCAAAATCGACTAAACGCTGATGATCCACAACATCACCATTTGTTAGTTCATTACTAATATCATTACTATTATCACCAATTTGAATTTTATTTTTATCACATAATAATTTATTACTATCATCACTATTATTTGTTATATTTATGTTAACTACATTTTTTAGTTGTTGTTTTAGGTTTTGTTCACTATTATTATTACTACTACTTGTATTACTATTACAGTTATCACTATCATTACATATCAGCAATTCACTATCCTCGTTTATATGCATTTTACTTGGACTACTACTATCATCGTCCTCTATACGATTTACGACTACGACAAGATCCCCCTCATCGTCATTATTCGATCTCGGCTGCAGGGCATTTATAACACTGTCGATTGAATCGGGTGACGATGGTTCACTCGAATCACTATCTAAATCATCCGTTTCCGGATTAAAAATTTCGAGTGACATTAATTTTGGCACAGCTGGTGCAGTAGTTGTACGGCGTACGATTGGAAAACTTGGTGCTTTTCTAAATTTTGGTATGGGCGGTAAATCTTTGATTTGTTGCCGAGTAATTTTAGTTCGTTTCGATGTCGATGATTTAGCTCCCGTACTACTGCTAATATTATTATTATTTATCGAATTGATTACTGATGATGTGGCATGATGATTTTTCGGTGCTAATATTGTTGTGTTCGGCACTTTCGTTTTCGTTACTGTGCTCGTCGTCGTCGTCGTCGTCGTCGTCGTCGTTGTCGTCGTCGCCGTTGTTGTTGTTGTTAGTGTTGATTTCGGTGCAAGTGCGGTATTTAGTGATTGATCATCAGATTTTTGAATTTGTGCTTCTTCAAACGTAAATCGTGTACCTTCAATTATGTTCGCCTGTAATTTACATCGGGGTGGTGCGGGTGAATGTGCTGGCGTTGGACACGTCATTATTAGTGGTGATGTTGGCACTGATGGCATTTTAAAAGTATTATTATTGATTGTTGTTGTCGTCGCTGTACTCGATGTCGTCGCTAAATGTAAATCACAATTTGTCGTACTAACGTTCGCGTCCGTTTTTGGTATGTATATGACGGACGCAAAACTATCTTCCGATTCAATACTTGTATCACTTTGTAAACTACTGTCTTTCGATGAATCGGATCCACTTTCACGTGAATGTCGTCTCGCTTTCTGATCATCAGCACTATTACAACTACTGCTACCATTACTACTACTACTATTATGTACACCATTTTTTTCTGTTCCATTCGTTTGGTTGCAATTCGTGCCGTTCGATGATGAGGTCGATGGTGCTGAAACCGAATTATTTCGTGACAAATTACTGTAACTATTTTTCATTGTGTAATTATAACTATACGGTGATTGCTGGTGTGGAGCACCTTTGATATTCTGTATAATTTTGACAAAACCATTTTTTGTGGCTCGCTCTATATTTCCCGTCGACGATTTTAATTTGGTTGTAAAACCTTCTCGAATAACTTGCAGCCGTTTTGTAAATACCGATCGACATAAAAACGCTTCGTTTAGCGACATTTGTTTTTGTATTCGTTTACGTACTCTTTCTTTTTCGCGTAGTCGACTTTCCGCCATCAGTTCTTCGTTTAATGAACTCTGTTTTCGTAACAGCAGCCGAGATTCATTTGTTATAATGGCGGGAAATTCAGATAACGGAAAATCGGTATCATCACAGACTGATTGTTTTTGTTTGACTAGTTTTGGTCGACGTGATGATGATGATGATGACGCCTCGGATACGACAGGCGGTGGAATTGGTTCAGGTATCTGGGCCCCTAAACTTGGTACACTCGATCGTGATCGAACAATTGTTCGTGGTGGTGGGTTTAATATACTACCTAAACTACGACTTTTTAATCCGGCCGATAATGGTGGTTCGGGTAAATCATCAAAATCTTCCAGTCGCCTTAATTCAATTGGTAAATCTTTTGCATCCTCATAATCTAAACTACTCCCATGTTTTGTATCCTTTGAGTTCCAGGATTCTAGAAACCACGGATGTTTTTTACCGCCGGCTAATTTTTGTATGGCTCGTCGTACAAAACTGTAGCATGACTCGCCCGGAGATGATGAGGATAAACTTGAGCTGTCCCCATCGCCAGCCGATCGACTTGAATTGGTCGAGTCCTCCGTGTATGCGTGGTACGGAGGTAAAAAATCTTCGTCGTCTTCTACAAAATATACATATTTAGTTAATTTTAGTTGTGTTAATATATTTTAAAATCACTTACCATCATCTGATACATTCGAGTTCCGATTTTTGGGCGGTTGCCACGGAACCAGGACATCCTGTGATTCAAATCGTTTATGCCGCTGTTCTAATGCCCATACCGATATTATAACACGTCCACCAATTCTTAATATTCGTGCCAATTCTCGAATCGCGCCAACCCGTCGCTCCGTTGTGGCAAAATGATGGACTACTGCTAATGATAATACCGCATCAAAGGATTCGTCGCGAAATGGTAATTCTAAATTATCACAAATTGCTACTTCACCACCTTTGCCGCGTGCGAATTTCGCCAGTCGATAGCATCGATCAACCCCGATTGTATAGATAAGCGGATTACACGAATTTAAATGTCGTCCATTACCACAACCTACATCACATACCAGTGAACCAGCATCGAGGCCAGCTAGAAATTGTGCTACACGCGGCCTAATTGGACCCACCGGTTCCTCACAATTTTCATACACATCGTGTACGTATGCCCGCTCCAAAGCAGCTGAACGGCCGTTCGAATCGGATCGTGATCGTTCGGTAGTCTGTTGTTGGGATGTGGTCGCAACGGATACACCGCTTGCGTTCGATAACAGTGTTGCGATTGATGTTGTTGAATTTTGTCGAATCTGTGATTCATCTGAAAATAATGAAATACAGTTTTATGTTAATAAGTGTATTTATGATATAGATCTACATTAAGTATTTTGGCAAATGTTTTGATGAGTTGGTATACGAAACAAAAAAACGTTTCATTGATGAAGATTTTTATTGTTTCAGTAATACGAGTTCAATGAGACCTAAATTTAAACAGCAGCGAGTTTAAATTGGATTTTTCGTTTGTCGATTGGGTGTATGCAACAAAATAATTGGGTCGCGTCAGATAAATAAAATGATAAAATACAAACAAGCTCATCGCTTATAAAACAATCCAACTGACAGCAACTCTTTAAACACTCAACATTTTTCCATTTTGTTTTTTATAAAGATACTCATCCTTCTTGTGTATTGCATAGATTGCCTGACCCAGATTAGCATACGGTAAAAACATAAGTATTTACATTGTTTATATTTTTTATCGGTTATCTCTGCATGTCAAATATCGATATGAAATTTTAATAAATTCAATATGGGTAAATACAACCTATTTGAAAATTAACCTGCGACATTTGGTTTTAGTAATAAAAATTTATACCTATGGCGTTGTAGTATATGGGTCGTTCAATCTATACAAAATAGCATAGAATTATGTATATAGGTCAAAAGAGTAAATAAGGGTTTTCTTTCTGTTTTATGTGTTGCTGTGCTCTGCATCAAGAAGATGAACGAAATGAAAGAATTTACGATAAATGTGCTGTATACTCGAAAATTTTTTAAAAGGAATTTTAGGAATTAAAAAATTTATTTTTTAAAGTTGAGTTAAAATCGCAAATTAATTTAGGTCAATGCAGAAAATAAAATGTTGGAGAATCGCAAAATTCGTTAAACTCAATAAATAACTAGAGCTACTCGTGTATAAAAAAATAGTTTTATGGGTGTGTCTTATATTCAATGTTATAACATTTCTTTGTGGTTTTGGATATAAAATTATTAATTTTTAAATTCAACTATTTCAAAGATCTTGACCCCAAAAATTTGATCCAAGAACTGTAATTGTTGTATGCATCTCTATACGATCTCTTCAAAATATCTAACTTATTCCGCTTGTTCACACCAATTTTCACCAATCAACATTCATCTCTTCCAAAAGTCAACAAATACAATGTACATCAAACCCTAAAAATATAATAATGTAACATTAAATTATATTAATATTCATAAAACATCTTTCTTATTAAGCTAATCTGCATTAACTCAATCTTAAAATGATAAAAGGCTAATTAGAAGACAGCTGAACCTTACAAATGTTCGCGTTGTATAATTTAATTGGGTGTGTTCAGTATCACAAATTAATATATGTAGGCCACCTATCAACCAACACTGTAAATATCGAACAACCATTGTAATTGGGCACTTTCAGGGCACCCAACAGTTGGGAACATGTTGAGTTAAATCAAAGCCAACGTTATGAAAATGTTTAGTACTATGAAATTTTCAAATCAAATTGGTGATCTGAACGCGCTCATTGACATTTTAGCAAAAATAAATTCTTTTCAAACAAACCAAATATTTTCATTGGATGTTAAAATTAAGTAGTTTTATTTTACTTAACAGAAAAGATTGGTCCTTCGAGCCGGATCTTAGGAACGTTAGGAATCTTAGGAATCATTGATTGATCTTATCACAACGCGTGAGTAACTATACAGTGAACAATTATCGGAAGTGCAACATACAACTCTAAGCCCGATATGTCTATCGGAACACAAATTTGCGCAAGTTTGCAGAAGAAACGGTAAAATTGGTTTGAAGAGTGACTTAATGACACAATTACTTATGAAGAAATCAATGTGCGATATCAACTTTTCGAGAAATACTATGTGCAATTTAATGATTTCGAAAACTCACTTAACAATTACAACGTATGGTCTAAATCAGAACGCTTTATATCTACGGTTAAAGGTTAAGTTAAAACAGAAGCTGCATCCAAGAATCTCGTCTCAAAGAAAGTTGAAGCGCAAGTGGTTGCTGCAGTTCGTGGTTCGGTTATATAGCAGAACATCAAAAATAGCTGTTAGATTCCTCCACGTTTAAATATTCCAAAATTTCGTGGAAATTACTTTGATTTTCCTTCGTGTCGGGAGATTTTCGAATTAGTAGTGCACACTAACATAACGATCACTTGCCAGTATCAAATAAATTTCACTATTTGAAAGGCATATTAGTTAATGAAGCTGCAGAGTTGATAAAACATATACAAAGCACAGGTGCAAATTATATACTTGCGTGGCACACGATTGTCGAACGCTATGTCAAAATTGCACATATTGTTGTTGAGAACTGAAATTTCGTAACGATCTACGTCACAGATTGGCCATAAAGTCCGCCGACAGATATTTTCCCTCGATTGAAGAGTTTTTGAAATTCTTAAACGAGCTGTGCGATCCCATCGAAACGTACCAAGCTGAAGACAAGCAACCTTCAAATTATAAAGCCAACCATCACCAGAACCCGAAATGCCAACATAATTTATAATCAGTTTGAATGTTTAAAATGCAAGGGCAGCCATCCACATTATTAGTGTGACCAATTTAAACAACTAAACCGTGTCTCAAAATTTAAAATGCTGGAAAATAAAGGAGCATGTTTTAACTTTTTGTCTCGGTCACACATGAAAAATCCTTGCCTATCTTCTCATAAAATATGCCACCAGTGACACCACACTTTTTGCATGCGATAACTCGATTACAGCGAGCGATTAATCTGTACTAAATGCCCATTTAGAGATAAGCAGAATATTACATTGTTAGCAACCGCTCAAGTAATTATCGAGAATTAATCGGAAATAAGATCAAGACAAGGATATTACTAGACTCAGGATCACAAACTTGCTTTATGCACGAAGAACTTGCAAATAAACTAAATTTGAAACGATCACAAGCTCGGATTCATGTTTCAGGAATTGCAACTCGCAATTTAACCACAAGAGGTGTAGTTGATTTTACGATTCCGGGCGATTTATAATAATTGCGCTATACCTATTCATATACACGTATTGAAGGAAATGATGGTGTAATTTCACCAAAATTGATTAAAGTGGAGCAAGCCGATTGGTGCAAACTATCAAGCGTGTTTCTGGCTGATCCCAAATTCAAAACATCTGAAAAAAAAAGATATTTTAATTGGTGCTCATTATTTTTTCTCTATTGTATCGAATGGAAGAGAAAACATGTCCAATGGTATTACATTGGTAAATTCGATCTTTGATTGGATATTGTCTGGAACACTACTAGGATATGATCTACATGAAATCAACAATTTCCAACTGAATTGTGATCTCGAAAAAGCATTTGAAAGGTTCTGGGAGACAAAATCAGTTCCCGCCCATAAAACACTTACCGGTACCGAAAAAACGGCAGAGGATTATTTTAATACAACGTGCACAACCTCCCAAGATGAACACTGTATGGTATCTCTACCTTTTAGAAACGACGTGAAACTTGAAGCTGATTGTTATGATGTGGCCTACAAGAAATATTTAGCTGGTGTAAAACAATGAAGGATGACGGAAATACATGAAAAATTCGAGTATTTTTCAATGGATCGATTAAAGCATCTAATTCGGCATATTCCTTGAATGATGTATTGGTTGTTTTTCCCACCATCCAATAGACTCTATGATCAACAGTAATTCGGCTTAGAACCCAGGCAACACAAATAATTGCGGGTATTGAAAAATGTACCGCCACATTTGGATCATACCGGAAGACAGAAAGAACTTATTAAAATATATAATAAGCTTATGACCGTTTCTTACAGTACATCATGCGCCCCATATTTAGCCATATCATCATTGCAATGGCTAGGGGAATCAGTACGAGAAGCCAATCCACAAATTCCCAAAATCATACTTCGTGATTTTTACCTTGATGACTTCATCACAGGATCTAACTCTACTGCTGGCGCTTTTTCACTAAAAACAGACCTCCGATCCAGACTAAAAGATCACGGGCTCAATTTATGTAAAATGACATCATGAGACGATCAACAACAAATTGCGCTTGAGGATGGAACAAACGTCAGGAAAATTCTAGGTGTAGTCTGGAAACCGAAGATACCATTACAAAGACTTATACCAACAACAAGATTAGGTTAGTTTAGGTTTCAGTGGTTGTTATCGCACACTTAGGCCAGTTTTGGCCCATTGTGATACCACAGGATCCGACATCATTAAACTCCCTTAATTCGTTTTATTTTTCTGGTACATATTAATTATGGTGGATTTTATTCATCAACAAAAGAACTCTCCTCAGACGAGCACACCCGATACAAAGAGTTCCACGCGATCGACCGATCAACAAAACCACTATAAATGGTAGTCAGTTTAGACGTTCAGGGTCTAATTTCAAATATTGACGAGCTTCGTCATATAAAGGGTGATTTTTTTGTGGTTAGGATTTTCATGCATTAGTATTTGACAGATCACGCGGGATTTCAGACAAGGTGTCAAAGAGAAAGATGCTCAGTATGCTTTGACATTTCATAATGAATAGACTTACTAACGAGCAACGCTTGCAAATAATTCGTCGCCGTTCGCAGCAATTGGGTTTGTGTTATTCGACGACATGGAAGATTTTACGCAAAGATCTTGGTGTAAAACCGTATAAAATACAGCTCCTGCAAGAACTGAAGCCGAACGATCTGCCACAACGTCGAATTTTCAGTGAATGGGCCCTAGAAAAGTTGGCAGAAAATCCGCTTTTTTATCGACAAATTTTGTTCAGCGATGAGGCTCATTTCTGGTTGAATGGCTACGTAAATAAGCAAAATTGCCGCATTTGGAGTGAAGAGCAACCAGAAGCCGTTCAAGAACTGCCCATGCATCCCGAAAAATGCACTGTTTGGTGTGGTTTGTACGCTGGTGGAATCATTGGACCGTATTTTTTCAAAGATGCTGTTGGACGCAACGTTACGGTGAATGGCGATCGCTATCGTTCGATGCTAACAAACTTTTTGTTGCCAAAAATGGAAGAACTGAACTTAGTTGACATGTGGTTTCAACAAGATGGCGCTACATGCCACACAGCTCGCGATTCTATGGCCATTTTGAGGGAAAACTTCGGAGAACAATTCATCTCAAGAAATGGCCCGGTAAGTTGGGCACCAAGATCATGCGATTTGACGCCTTTAGACTATTTTTTGTGGGGCTACGTCAAGTCTAAAGTCTACAGAAATAAGCCAGCAACTATTCCAGTTTTGGAAGACAACATTTCCGAAGAAATTCGGGCTATTCCGGCCGAAATGCTCGAAAAAGTTGCCCAAAATTGGACTTTTCGAATGGACCACCTAAGACGCAGCCGCGGTCAACATTTAAATGAAATTATCTTCAAAAAGTAAATGTCATGAACCAATCTAACGTTTCAAATAAAGAACCGATGAGATTTTGCAAATTTTATGCGTTTTTTTTTAAAAAAAAGTTCTCAAGCTCTTAAAAAATCACCCGTTACTTTTAATGGGGTCCCAGTTGATATTATCTTTTTCACGGAAACGTTTTTATCGTCTAATAGTCGCCTCGTCTGTTCAGGCGAGATAGGGCTAATCCATCAGTTAATTATGATGAGGTAATGATATATATTAACGAACATATGAATTTCTCATAAACTCGTTTCTGACTTTGAGTTTCGTTTTAGAAATGTCTTCATAAATAAGCGGGCGTTTCTTTTTGTGAAGTTTTATAATCCACCTAAAACGAATAAGAGGTCGTATGCACGATTTAAAAATCCTTTTTAGACATTGAGTAACATTTCTCAAGAGAGCTTATTTTTTCGTAGCTATTGAACTATCTTAAATAGCTTTAATCTTTCGATGTATAATACTGTAGAGCCCACTTACTGTTATTCAACTGCAAGTGATTCTTATTCTCTCATTGCTCACGTTGTCGCTTCTGTTGATAATTCCATTTGTTTTTTCAATCAATTTTCTATTGGTATTGGCTCTCATGCTCATCATGATCTCCTTATTTTTTCTGCTAATTGTTCTCTCGACCTAAACCTAAATTCATTGGGACAATATTTTTTCTCTTAGTTCCACTGCTGATCAAATTTATGCATTTACTACTGTTATTTTAGAATTATATCTCCCCCTTGGATGACGCAAGAGATTTTGAATGATTCCAGAAACCGTGTTTGGAAAATGAGCCCTAATTCTTGGTCGTATCTAGCTTGTAAGCAATCTCGAAATAGAGCGGTAGGTTTAATTCGTATCGCTAAATAACATTTTTTCACGGATAAGTTAGATCCCTCACTTCCCTTTAAGTGATTTTGACGTAATGTACGCTACTTGGATCTTCGTAGTTGTAAAGGTGCTGCTTCTAAGATTTCAAAGCTAATGAAATGCTATTGTCCGTCTCATGACATTTCTAATATTGATTTAGTATCCGTAGAATCCCTGAATTCTTTTTCGTTTACAAATATATCTATTATCGGATAGAATTCTTTTTCTGACTTATTACCTGTCTCTTCTGGCATTCTTCAGGTGTAGTTATTGGGCCTCTATACTATACTCTATATGCTGAGTAGTTTGTATACAGTTGTAGGGTTCACTGTTAGTAATTATAAAATGCGTATGTTCCTCTCACGCCTTCTTCCACATTTTCTATATAGTACGGTGGCCAGAATTGTCCGCCGTCAATACAGGACAGGTAAAAAATATAAAAGAGAAAACAAAAATTTTTCTACTCATTTTTGTATTTTTTCAAAACTAAATATACCTCTTTCATGCCTTCGTTTGTTTGCTAATAATAACACGGAAACATGCATAAAATTATTATTTAACCGATCAGACGGCACAGTGGTTAAAGCTTTGGCGTTTGGATCGGGAGGTACCAGTTCGAATCCCGATAGAAGCAGGATGCAAAAGCGAATTTTCATCAAGAGATTACGATCTGTGATAAAATGGAACACAACTATGACTCCCTGTCGGAGTGCAGAACTCATGGGCCGACCCATCTCCCATACCAGTATTATAGGCTGGCATGGAGCTATGCAATGTGGTGATAAAATCGGTCCTATAGCCGTGCGTCCTCCATTGGCAGGCGTGCTTCAGTACTAAATAATCAGTATAATTGAATAACCAGCAATTTGTACTAGTTCTTCTAGTTGTATTTCTCGGAGCTATGAATACTTTTCAACATTTTATCATTTTTCGAAATATTTTCGTAAAAGTTTTCGGAACTTTCGTTCTATTTGCTACTTCTTTCTATTTGCATTTGTATAGTTTCAGCTGCCCATAAATTGTTAACCAAGGAAAATATTCGTTCTGTAGAAGCATTTGTTCCTGGTAGACACAAACCAAATTTTATTATTTTTTTAATTTAGAAAACGGAACATTTTTAATTTTGAAATGTTAAAACATTTTGATCCATCACTTATCAATTAATTGTAACTCCATTGTCATTCCAATTTTCAATTATTTTAGCAGTTGCGTACCTTTTACATAAAACCGTTTCATCGAATAATTCATTATTTTCGATTTTAATTTTTGGAAACTTTTTGGTGACATATTCAAATGGCTTCTCCGCATTTTCCGATGTAATATTCTCTTTAAACGTCATACATGAAAAACAATTGATGCTAACGAACTGTCAAGTGTAACGATCCAAGTATTTACAGCAATTCATATAAAATTGCTGAATTTCAGTTTCAAAATTACTTTCATTACAGGTTCCACTTTCAGTTAATATGCTTAAATGGATGCTGTATAAGATAGCGGAAATTTCTCAGCGGAAAATAATAGATTTCGCTGGCAGCACAATCACTAAAGAGGATTTATTTTGTTATATAATTACCAGTGGTAATTTTTTATTCATTTTGTATCTCTTTTTTCACTAAATAAAACATCGCAGCAGAATAAAATATTAAAAGTGATCCTTAAAATGACAAATTGATTGATCTCTGAAGTAAAGGAACTCGGTAAATGAAATCTTGAAATTTAACAATATTCCGTCTTTCCGCCATTCTAAAAGAAGACAATAAAATTTGGAACAGTATTGATGAAGGGTCCAAAATTCTAGGATCTGTTCATGCCTCTGTTCTCCAATTCTGAAAGAGGAACATTTGAAAGGTTCTAACCCTTCATATTACGTCCTTTATATGCATTTGCTGTATACAATTTCATAAAACTTGTTGATTAGTTCCTAACCCGGACTACTAATACATTACACACACATAATAATGTATATGTAACAACATAAACTTAGTTACACAACATTTAACCAAACTCAAATAAAATGTTAAATAAAAATTTCCTCCCCCAAGCGTATACAACATTTTCAGATTCACACGAACCTTAACCATTTTTTTCAATTATTGACATATCAACATATTACATTATTATGCCTCGTATATACATATTAGTATAAAATATATGTATGTAACTTTATACAAGCAGCACATAACAAAGAACTAGATAATTATCTTTAACATAATTATTATCTAGAATTAACTTCACTCTATAGTAAAATTATAATTTTATGCCTCTCTTATTACCAGGTGTGTAAATATGAAGCCGGAATTTACCAATAAATGGCGCCACCTGTCAATGTACCTTTCGACAAACCACGTCATCGACGCCAAGGTTTTCTTTTGACATCTGTCAACAACATCCAATTCATAACCATACAAGTTTCATTTAGATAGCGAATGTTTTTTACGTGTTAAAATTGCCGAGTTTTGTGCCTACATATTACGATTTGCGGACATTAGTGATTTTTTGTTCTCATTTGAAGAAAACTGCTGCAGAACCAGTTGTCACAGCTTAGGGTGAGCATGCTCTTGGTAAATGACAATGCTACGAGTGGTTTATTAAATTCAAAAGTGGTGTGTTTGACGTGAGAAACGAAAAACGTGGAAGGCCAGACCACCAAGAAAGTTTGAAGACAGTGAATTACAAGCATTGTTGGATGCGGATGACGCTCAAACACAAAAACAACTCGCGGATGTGTCACGAGAAGCCGTTTCCATACGTATAAAAGCAATGGGAAAGACCCAAAAACTGGGAAAATGGGATCCGCATAACCAGGCAAATAGAAAAACCACTTGCGAATGCTCGCCAGATACAAAAGAAAGTCATTTCTCTTGGGTTGATCCAGAACAACCGCTCAAAGACAATCGCTCTGTATTTGGTGGGATCATAAGAGTTTGATTTATTTTGAGCTGCTAAAATCTGGTGAAACTGTAAATACTGGACGCTACCAACAACAAATGATCAATTTGAATCGAGCTGTGCGTGAAAAACGACCAGAATATGATAAAAGATAACACAATGCAAAGTCGGTCCGGTCATGGAAACGTTGGAAGCACTTAATTGGGAAATACTTTCACATGAGGCTTACTCGACAGACATGACTTCGTTCGATTCTCACTTATTTGCATCGATGAGGCACGGTCTTGCTGAGAAGCACTTCTCTTCCTACGAAAATGGCTCGATAACTGGTTTGACTCAAAAGAAGAACAGTTTAACAGTATAACTAATAATGGGCACTACTTTGAATAAAATACTCTTAATCGTTATCATATACGATGAGCGTGTACTTTTTACTAAAACATTCCGGTTTCATATTTACACACCTGGTACATCTAATAACGTACTCGCATGTGTACTATGTTGCTACAAAACTTTACACACGTGAATAACGTACGTGAAACTACGAGTTGGTAAAGGATGCTGGATGGGCACCTTTCCATATACACTTTACATGTAATTCGGGGGTGATAATATTACTTAGCAGCATCGTGCATGGTACTAAAACCAAAATAAAATAATTTTTAAGGATTATAAATTAATTATAAAGGATTTGTTGAAATATAATTTTTTTTCTAAATATTTGATTAAAACCAGAACCAGAAAAGAAAATATTTAATCTGTAAATTGTTATAAATAAATTATAAATTATTGGGGCGGTTTGTTTATAAGGATTTGCCTATTTCGTTTTAATTTTAATTACACAACAATAATTAAATTATTTTTGTATATAATAAAATGGTTTATAACGATTTAATGCCTTTCGCTGTTCGTTTCGTTTCAATAATAAAATTAAATTTCTCAACATTGTGACACTAATTGGTAGTGGCACAAAATATTTATGTACGGCCGAGTTGTTATTTTTTTTTTTTTGTATTCCGCGGCGCATATTTTTGGTGGTAGAACATAATAACTTTTATGTTGTTACAAAGTAACATGGCACAAACTTTCTCATCCGCATATTTTACTCCAAAATTAAAAATGAAACCGAAAAACAAGTACGGGTCAGGTAGACGAATAAAAAATATATGCGGTTTTAAAACGAAACAAACAAAATTTTACGGTATGCTCGTACACCCGTACAAGTTAAGTAAAAAGCTGTATTCTCAAAAATTGAAAACTTTAACTTTTTGTTCTGTTATAAATAAAACAACCTTAGAATATGCTACTGATTTATACCGCAGTAACCCTGTACTACATAAATTTTTTTCAGAAGTAACTGTGGGCTTTTGATTTTCATCCTCATCGAACTATATAAAGGGTAATTGGCTTTCAACTGTATTACACATGCTACTGCTTGGAGACGCGTTCTCGACCGCTATCCCTTTGAAACGTCTCGGTTTATTTGAACCACTAGGGTCAACGGCATAAATATAACGTTAATTGTACATTAATGCCAATATCACCTTGTAATGAAGTGTAATGTAGTTCACTTGTGGAAATTATCGACCCATCAATTATTTTGAATTATGTTAGTAACTTCAAATTTAATGTTATATGCCAACAGGTTTTATGTATACATATAAACTGTAAAATATTATTAATGGGAGAGTTGAATAAAATCAGGTTAAGTGACTACAAGACCTTTCATTGGTCCTTTGAGCAAAACAACATCTATAACTGAGATAAAAAATAGTACACAAAGTAATTCATGTCGCATATACTATTAACTACCATCAAAGTGACAAATAAAACATCAGCCAGACATCGGTAATGGACAACCTAGACAAGGAACACCAACAGAGCTTCACGGAGATCCAAACCATGTTCAACTACAAGTAGGATCCCATCAGCAGGAAGAGAAGTATATACATCGACCGCAAAATAGGGCGGTTAGATGATATGTAAGTCGGTAAAAAACGACTTTCCAACACATGAATATTGGAAAGCTTGAGAAGCGGTGGCACCTCTGGTGCAAAACTTCAGAAAGGAGTTAGAAACACTAAGGAAATCACTAGCGTTAGAGACGAAGAATCCAACAGCCTCATCTGTACCAAGTTCAAGTGCCTATAATGAAACAACCGATACCGATAAGGCAATATCCCCCAAGAAACCTAAAATCGAAAAGCTGCTTGCAAAAATATATAACGAAGCAGCAGAGAACCCACGAAGAAGCCACTCTGAAGTCTTTCATAGACGACTACTTCAAAATCAAAGCAGCATCAAAGATCAAGCAAAATCAGTCAAAATATCAGCAAGGCACAAGAAGTATGCTGAAATTACCGCGAATACAAATTGCAACGGTCGATGGGAACTTCAAAAGCTGCACATCGTTCATAAATACGTCCAACAATCTGATACATGATAACAGCCATACATCAGACTTTGAAAAATTAACCAAATTTAAGGAAAGTTTAAAAAGAGAATCATCTACCTTAGTAGGACATCTAGCATACTATAAGCAGAAAACTACAAAATTGCGTGCATCATTGTGGAGTGGTACGGCAATGTTGAACATACCAAAAATTCAATCAAATGCTGTCAAAGATATTAGAAAAATGCATGATACAAAAAAGGATTACAACCGCCTAAAACACAACGAGGAATTGTATAGTCGTGACTTTCCCATAATGGAACGATTTTTACATCTCTTAGTGGAGAGAATGAATGTGCTTGAAGCACTCCAGGGTGTAAGCGCCACCTTAAGTAAACAATTCAAGGTTGATTCCCATCGCCAAATGTTGGTTAATCAAGGAAGCCAGAAAAAAGCTGATTGCAGTGGTGAGCGAAAACAGGGGGTTCAGAATTCCAAATTGGGTTCATTTTAAACAAATCACCCAAGCCGGAGAATAGATTTCGTGAACAGAAAAAAATTGTGTACCAACTGCCTATCTCCACCGCACAACAGAAGCAAATCTCAAAACAGAAGCATGTACCATATGCCATAACAAATATCATCAATTGCTACGCACCTACAAAAGTGAAGCAAAGAAAAAGGTATCAATCAATGCAATCGATGGAAATACCATGATCCTGCTTTCAACGACTAAAATCATAGCCAAAAACTCCTCGCAAACAAAACGGTTAACCTACGGGCATTAATTAATCTAGAATCTTAAGTATCCTTGATACAGATTACTGAAAATGCATGTAAGCAGTTTGGATTATACCAGAAAAACATACGTACTAGTTTGGTCGGAATTGGGGGCAATACAAAAACACCTCTAGCTCTCTAATTCAACTGGAAATTCAATCACATTTTCCATCGGTGTTTAAGCTACAGATGCGGACATGACAGAATTGTTAATTGTTAAATATGGCACATTAGCAGCCCCGTTCTTGGCAATAAGAACATTACATCAGCTTATAGCAATGGATGACAGTGAAAACTATTACAGGGCCTCGAAAAATCTTAATGGAGGACTTTTATCTCGATAACGTTCTAACTGGTGCTGATAGCCTACAAGATGCACAACTTTTACAAGAACGGCTAATTACATTACTTCAAAAAGGTCAATTTTGACTCAGCAAGTGGTCGAGCAGCCACCCAAAATATTGCAGTCTATGCAAGGATCAAACAAGTTAATTGGAAACTTGAAGTTGGCAGAAGATGAAACTATTAAAAGTTTAGGAAACCATTAGAATCCAATCTCCGCCTGTTCTAGATTTAAGGTAAACCAAGTATCATCAGAAACTGAACTTACAAAGAGAGAACTAGCCTCGGAAGCAGCAAGACAATTTGATCCATTATAGGATGCTCGTCGCCAATCATCTTCACATTCAAACTTATATTACAAAAACTTTCGACCACAGAAATAAAATGGGACGACATGGTTCCTAACGGTGTTACAGCAAAATGGATGAAGCTGCGAAACGAACTAGAATCATACCTTCAGCCAAGTCGAATTGAATTGTCAGATAAAACATGTGTCACACTGCTGCTGACGACGAAAACCAAGATATTATACCTACTCGAGTTAAGCCTGGAGCGGAGAACTTTTTTTGTCACATTTAATTAACCAAGTAATCAAAACTCTAGAAGTGCAACCGGTTAATATTTATGCATGGGCAGATTCTACTATAATTTTGGCTTGGCTACAAAAACCAGTGAAAAAATGAAAAACGTTCGATCCTAATCGGGTATCAGAAATTCAAAACACAGGTGATTTAAAATTGCTACTAGTAACCGCTTATCACCTTTAATTCGTATCTAGATAATTAAAAAACCAGCGTGTTCCGATGAAATTCGAGCAATAGAACTCAGGGCAGCATTAACCACAATCACAAGAGCAGTTCAAGGTGTTTTCTTTGCGTACGAAGTATCAACCTTAAGGGATCAACAATCAATTAAGAAGAAAATAACCACCGCTTCGCTGAATCCGTTCCTGGGCAACGACGGCCTTATAAGGGTAGGAGGAACACTCAAAAATTTGCATCTCTTATTCGAAGAAAAACACCCTCTACCATCTAAAACACACCTTACCAGACTAATTATTAATTGAGCACATGCGTCCGCGCCACATGGCACCAATGCATAAACATTCATCACTGAAACATCACCTATGCCGAGTCATTGTAAATCAAACGTTTACATATGAGGAATTATCTACAACGCTGTGCATGTTCGAGCATGTCTCAATTCACGTCCTCTGTGTCCTATATCCAACTTAGCAGATGATATAGATCTTCTAACTTCGGGGCATTTTTTAACTGGTAATGCTTTACTGGCTCTCGCAGATAAAATTCCCGATATATTAACCAGATGGTAGTTAGTAAAACAAATATACCAACAGTTGTGGAAAAGATGACAGCAAGAATATTTATCTCAGCTTCAAAACCAGACCAAGTGGAAGATTAGACACTCAAACATAACGATGGGTGACTTAGTGTTGATAAAAGAAGATAACTTTCCTCCGATAATGCAAGCAAGGAGTCGAACCAAGGAGTTTCACCCGGGTAAAGATAATCTGGTAAGTGCAGCCACGATTTCCACTATCAAAGGAGAAATTAAACGTCCTACTAAGAAGAAACCTAGTCAATTTTAAGTAGCAGATCATGCGGCGTTCTAAACGCCGCAAGAGCATTGCTGATAGTACTCAAAACTAACTCCATCAAGTTGCATGAGTTAGAACACACAGGAGTCATATACTTCGATAATGTAGAAGAGGTTCAGAGGTATCAGAGATATAACTTGAAGAGTTACTGGACCGAAGCCACCAAAGCAGATAAGAATCACCTGTTGCTTTCAAGAGATCGAAGCAATCGATACATTGTGATATCTTGATCCCAACAACCCCATTTATAGTTTGATAATATCAAAAAAGACAACAAACTACTTGAAACCAAATCGAAGATGTCTCAAGTGGGAAGTTGGAGACACAATTGTGATCCTGCTAAGTGACACATTTGGCATTTTAATTTAATCGAACCGCATAACACCGTACGTTAACAGAAGAACATCAGAAGTATTTGGAATTGAAGCATCATCAGCTGATGTTAATATTGAAGTCTCGACCTTCATTGTCGTGCGCAGCATGTTCGGCTGAACAACAAGGCCAATATCACCTTATATATGTAATTCACTTGTGGAAACTGTCGACCCATCAAATAATTTGAATTATGTTAAATATTTAACTTAATGAAATTTATTGCTATAAGTCAGCAGGTTTTATGTATACATATAACCTCTAAAATATTATTAATAAGGGGAGTTGAATAAAATCAGTTTAAGTGACTACATGAGCTTTCCGACAAAATCCTTTTGTTACACGAAAAATTCCATACTAAACTTATGGATATGTTAAAGATTGATTGATTGATTGGACAGTATTACCAAGTACTCGACAAGTCCTGATAAGACCGGTCCTATTGCCGGGACGACTCGGTTGCAGACACCTAACGATCATACGGCACAAGACAACACAAATTTAATCTACTGCTAGAAAGGATACAGGTTTAATCGTTAACAGTGCTATTGTTCTTCAACAATAGCTTCTTTAAATCAGCAAATCAAAAATGAGTTAGACGCAGTGTACGTGGACCCTGCACCAGGGGCAGCTGAATTTAAATGTGGCCGTATCAGCTTACGTGACGATGAGTATTCGGGACATCCAAAGTGCAACCCCTGACGATAACATCACTTAAGTCCACCAAATAGACAACCGTTGAATTAAAGTGAGAGAGATAGAAGAGGCTATGGATATATCAAATGAACTTGCTTGTCACATATTGAATCAAGATTTTGGTATGAGAAAGCTGTCCGCTCATTGGATGTCGCGTTTGCTCACTTTGGACCAGAAACGTGTTCGAATGAACATTCCCAGCGCTCTGTCGGTGCAGTTTAGGCGCAATAAATCATAGTTTTGGAGCCGGCTAAATACTGTTGATGACACTTGGATACACTATTACACTCCAGCATTAAAAATACAGTCAAACCAGTGGACTGCCAAGGGGGAATAGGCCAAGGCATAGGATTTTCCTTCGACTGGGATAGTAATGATGACTGTTTTCTGGCATAGTCCATGGAGTTATCTTCCCTTCAAAAAGGGAAAACTATTAAAGGAGCATACTATGCATCATTACTTGGCAAACTGAAGGCAGAAATTGACAATGAGCTGTTTCACACCTCAAGCGACTTTTTCGTTCCCTAAGCTAAACGTTGCGCTAGGAGAACTGAGATTTTCGTCGAATGACGAGTATGTCACCTTCGTAAACAACTATTTTGTAGAGAGACTATTTACAAATTTCGAGAAATTTGGCGCTGAAGTACGAAAAGTACGAAAGAGATGAAGTACGAAAGAGATGAATGCTAAGCGGATTTGGCCTACGTAAAAACATTTCAGTTTAATTTTTTTTTAGAGAAGCAGGGGTTTGGAGCGGCAGCCCTCATCCTCTATAATATATAAGACGAATTAAAATAATTAATTAGCGCCAAATTTGTGGAAATTTGTTTGGTTATTTACATACTAAAAGTAGGGACTTCCCAAAGCCGCTTAATGTTCATTTCTTTCGTGAGACACTTAGGCCGCAAACTTCTCGAAATTTTGTTGTTCACTTACGAAAATTTGAAACTGTATATTTTTCATTTTTGAATGAAAAAAAAAAAATAAAAAACTTTTTTGGAAAAACAGAAAATTTTCCCGGAAAATGTGGCGATTTTTTCGAATTTTTGGCTTCCACTTCCTAAAAACTATAGGTACACTACACAGAATCCTACAAAGAAACATTTAAAAAAAAATTTCATCTTACCCGATTTCGGTGTTCAGTGTCATTTTCACTTACACCTAAACTCGGGTCAGCTAATACATTTTTGATGTGTCAAAATTAACCAAATATTATTTACAAGAGTTTTTGATTAAATTTTGCTATTTTGTATTTATTTATTATTTGAACTTGGTTCGATTATGTTGGATGGGGTAATAAGGGTTGTACAAATATATTTTTACAAATTATTGTTTATTATTTTTTACCAATTTATATTATTTATTTAAAACTCATTTCACCCTATTTTTAAAATCCAAACAGTTAATATCGCGAATATTAGTTTTGTTAGAATTTCACAACTATTATAATATTTTCTAAAGCTATAATCTTTTTATAACCCATTTAAAATTAAATAAATGAAAATAGTGACATCTTTGTTAATTTTAGTAGCAAAACTTTTCAAAATATTAATGAACTATTTTTCGAAGCTTACTACAACAAATTATTTCGATTACAAAATTCTCCCTATGGACAGTAGTTATTAAAGGGTGACTGCGAAAATGTTGTTAAAGTAGTCAGCTCGAATATCATAAATTTTGAATGATTAAAAAATAATATTAATAGTAATGAATTACTTTAAAAGTATTTTAAATTGTATTTTCGATAACTAATGCGCTTTCATTAAAGCTATGATGTTTGCTTTTGCTTACACAAGTACGTTTCATCATAGTATGTATGAAAAGTTTATAGTAGAATAATAACGGTTTTCTACATCAATTGCTAGATGTCTCTGCGCATACTGATTTGAAATTATATACAATATGAGAAACTATGTAATTTATTTCAATCAAAGCAAAATTGTATTTAATTATTTTAACGAAGATTAACAATTTTTGCTACTTGTTAAACCGAAATAAATTTTATTGAAATGAAATCCACGTAAAAATGATTGTACCTAAAGTAACTTCGATTAAAATGTAAATTAAATATTTTTTTTGCGAATTTGTTTAATTTTCCGCCGCTAGATCAAATTTTCTCTAACAGGACATGCATAATTGTTTGATTTAATAATAGACTTTACCAGCCTTATCTTTGTGTCGCCATTTTATTTGTGTTGGAATTTTCTCCATTTCAGATGTTTCTCTCCGCCGATATTCTGAGCATCTCATTTTCAGGCTTTTGACCTTGTTAGCAGAATTGTATCCAAATCAGAAATTTCTTCGTGTCTTTAAATTGCTGTCGGTCTTTTGCCTGTCGCACTTTTATCGTACATATCTTTTCAAATAAGATAGAGGTTTAGAAAATTAAATTAAATGGGTCACCGTGAGATGATAAGAAATTTAAGAGTTTTAAATATTTTACTGTACACAAAAACTTTGTTTCGGTTATACAAAGTAGTGATGCAGATAGAAGATTATTTACATCAACAGTATATATACGAATTTTTTTGAGTATATTCAAGTAAAATAATATTCTTGTGTGTATATAAGCCAAAAATCGATATTGCCAATGTACTTGTTGAATGAGGGAACAGAAATTATCCGACTATTATATTCCAGATCATAATTTTAATAGACGACTGTGTATTATACATCAATATGAAATCTGAACGAATTTGGATCATGTTCTTATGTTCGTACATAAATTTCCTTTTGTCTTGTGTTCAGTTGTATTTGAGGATTTTGTAAGCACACAACACAATAGAATATTATACGGAGATATATGTATGTACAATATATTGAGAAGACACCCACTCACATTACATAGAATTGTTTTGTTTGCTGTGTATCTCTCTGTGTGCCTTTGTATTTTAGTTTTTCCGAGCGAAATTGATTTTAAGAACTAATTTTTCCGAAATACACCATTCTCGTAGAGTCGTATAAATAAAAAAAAAGAAAAAGATTTAAATACGTGGGTGTAATGGATTTTTTTATGCTACTTTTGGGAAAAATATAATAAAAGCATTGAAAATATTTTTCTTTCGTTTTCCCCATGAAATAACACAAAACTATGTAATATACGACGAAGGCGAACATGTACTCGTATAAATTATAAGCTAGAAGAGAATAATTTTTTTCCAATTTTTGGAATGAAATGTGTAATTGAACTATGATTTTAGTTATAAAACTATGAAAATATTTTGCTATGACGTAGGTGGTTGATGATGACCAATGAAAACATAAATTCTTTGAAACTCTTCTATGTCAGTCGTATTGATTCGCAAAAACTTTGGTATGCTGTTAACAGTTGCTATGAAATTGTGCATGCCAATTCTCTGAAAATTTCAATTACTCTGGTATTTTGCCAGAATTTATACTAAGTATATACATTTATTCGTACTATTTTAACATGTATAAGTGATATGTTTGTGGAAGCTACTATGTACGTAACTAAAGGTTTTACAATTGTTTATTTCGAGAACGAGTTCAAACATAAAGTGTAGGTCGAACTATTTCGGCCAAACTATTCGAGTACGCTCTAAAACATATAATAAGCGAAAGTTGACAGATGTTTCCATTCAGTAACCAAACATTAGTAATATGAGGAAATACGACTGCGTTGCTAACGTCGTTGCCTAGACACGTCCTATATTTACCTAGAACGAGAGAAATTAGAGATATTTTGAACTTCGGATATTTTGCACGAACTCTCTCGACGACATTGTAGTTGAAATCAAGTTTGATAGGAATTCGTCAGGCCCCTCTAAACAAAAAATCGAATTCGCAAAATACGGTACATATACGAACTACCTATTAGCACGTGGGTAACTGCGCCAGGGAAACTTTCGAAAATTAAATTTTGTGCTAGTCCAGGAACTCGAAAAAACGGGAAAAGAAAATTTCAAATCTCGCCTGAAAGACGTATTCCGTCTATAATAAAACCCGATTTCTAGAAAAAACCAGAAATAATTTAAGCCTAAATTTAAAACTTTCTAAAGGCCGCCAAACTGATGGAATTTGTGTTTATCATAGAAATATAATTTTCATAAATTTTCATTCATAAATCGAGGAAAACCAAACCAGCCCCTGAACGATACTATATTTAAAAAACAGAGATATATTGTTCAATAATATTTGTGTTGAACAACAAATTAAACAATAGAAATAAAATTTTGTAAAATCCAAGTCATAAGCAATTCAGATAGTATATTCCGTCAGATATGTTCATTGCCATCCGAAAAATATAGTGACGGAATTTGTGCTAATCCAGAATTGGCCCAATTCCATTGAACAACAACGACCGTTGAATCAACAATTTTCTATCAAAAAGTGTTCTAGAAACCAATTAAGTTGGCACTTCTGATGCATATTCCGATTAGGTATGTTCTTTGCCATCCGAAAAATATGTTGGCTGAATTTGTGCTAATACAGAATTGGCCCAATTCCATTGAACAACAACGACCGTTGAATCAACAATTTTCTGACAAAAAGTGTTCTAGAAACCAATGATGTTGGCACTTCTGATTGCATATTCTGATCAGATATGTTCATAGCCATCCGAAACATATAATGGCTGGATTTGTACTAATCCAGAATTGGCCCAATTCCATTGAACAACAACGACCGTTGAATGAACAATTTTCTGACAAAAAGTGTTCTAGAAACCAATGAAGTTGGAACTTCTGATTACATATTCTGATTAGGTATGTTCATTGCCATCCGAAAAATATGTTGGCTGAATTTGTGCTAATACAGAATTGGCCCAATTCCATTGAACAACAACGACCGTTGAATTAACAATTTTCTGACAAAAAGTGTTCTAGAAACCAATGATGTTGGCACTTCTGATTACATATTCTGATCAGATATGTTCATAGCCATCCGAAAAATATAATGGCTGGATTTGTACTAATCCAGAAGTGGCCCAATTCTATTGAACAACAACGACCATTGAATGAACAATTTTCTAACAAAAAGTGTTCTAGAAACCAATGAAGTTGGCACTTCTGATTACATATTCCAATCAGATACGTTCATTGCCATTCGAGAAATATAGTGGCTGAATTTGTGCTAATCCAGAATTGGCCCAATTCCATTGAACAACAACGACCGTTGAATCAACAATTTTCTATCAAAAAGTGTTCTAGAAACCAATTAAGTTGGCACTTCTGATTACATATTCCGATCAGGTATATTCATTGCCATCCGAAACATATAGTGACGGAATTTGTGCTAATCCAGAATTCGCCCAATTCCATTGAACAAGAACGACCGTTGAATCAACAATTTTCTGACAAAAAGTGTTCTAGAAACCAATGATGTTGGCACTTCTGATTGCATATTCTGATCAGATATGTTCATAGCCATCCGAAAAATATAATGGCTGGATTTGTACTAATCCAGAATTGGCCCAATTCCATTGAACAACAACGACCATTGAATGAACAATTTTCTATCAAAAAGTGTTCTAGAAACCAATGAAGTTGGCACTTATGATTACATATTCCGATCAGATATGTTCATTGCCATCCGAAAAACATAGTGGATGAGTTTGTGCTAATCCAGAATTGGCCCAATTCCATTGAACAACAACGACCGTTGAATGAACAATTTTCTAACCAAAAGAGTTCTAGAAATCAATGAAGTTGGCAATTCTGATTGCATATTCCGATTAGGTATGTTTATTGCCAGCCAAAAAATATAGTGGCTGAATTCATGCTAATCCACGGTCGTTATTTTATAAGCAGTTATTGAAATTGCGAGATGGGAAATTCCCAACCGGTTCAATTCTTCTGATTTCTTTGCCATCAGATTTCTGTCATAAAGTGGTTTCAGTAAATCAACTTGCCGAAAAATATAATTCGTTGCTTTAGGATCCATAAATGGCTCTGTGAACGATCAATTTTGTCTACAAAAAATGACAGTGTAAATAAAATAAACTTATATATTCAAGATCAAATTCCGCGCTCATCTGTGACTTATAACTCTATCGACAGCCATCAGAAATGCCCCCATAATGGCTGATTCGGAAACTTGGGTCATCTTTGGATGGATATAAGCACATGAACCACGAGGCTTCGGAATATGTTAAACGTAGTTTAACATGGGTTAACATGCACCCCGTTTACCACGAGACAACATGTATGATCTTCAATGAGTCGACCTATTTACAAATTAAGTCGGATCAGCAATTCGTAATAGCAGCAATTAATTGCATACAAATTATGATTAAGCCTTACTGTGGTAGTGTAAAATTTAGTACGAGTATATAAGGACAGATAATTTCATAATAAAATCAGACTAAGTGACTATCGCAACCCCATCCGTAGTAATCCCAATAGTCACTTCTTCACTAAAATCCAAGCGTATTTAGATTTACGCCCTACGTACAAGATTTGGAAATTTCGTAGATTATAAATCCCGACCAACGGTAACCTTATATCCTCAAAATTATATGACTTGGATTATTACAACCGAGCCAACTAAAAGTGAAATCAACAACCCTGTTAGTCGATAGTTTCCAGCTGAAAATAAAAATCGATAATGCAGATAGTGTCTTTGCTGTCTTAGCCGAAAATAATAACAAATATTAAAATGCTTTAGCATAAAGTTATCAGCGGACATTTTTCAGCCGAAAGTATTTTTTGTACTAAATATATATTTTAATAAATGAACTGAAATTGTGTTCAATTCGTTTCAAACAAAAAGCGTATTCCATTGGTAAAAGTGAATTAGGATTTAGTTTTTCATATGCATATTTCGTGATTTTGTTAAAATTTTAATTTTGTTTTATAAACAATGATTGATGTTGATTTTGTAGTTTGAAATATCACATTTAATATTTTATTACAAACCATTAGTACTAAAAATTGGATTGGATTCACATCAATCCAAAATCATTTTGGATTTAGATGAATCCATTTGGGTTAACTTTTAATGCAATTGTTGTTTTGATTGTTTCCCTTAACACTAAAATAATCGTGAAGTTAGTTGCGGAATCGATCTGTATAAAACCCATCTGTCAAACTCTCATAGGACCCGTCTGAATTCTGTGATAATTTTTAGTACTGTAATAATTATGAGTCCTGGATGCAACCAAATTATTACAGCAACCTCTTGTTATAATTTTGACATTTCTGTAATAATTTTCGTGAGCACAGTGATATGTATTTGATGGCTAATTTAGATAATGAAAAATTATTTACACACAAATTTTATAGAAGGGAGGAAAATTAGACGTAAGGTAACTTCTTTTTAAGATAAATCATTATTTAATATTCTTTCTATGTACTTAGGACGTGTCCGACATTAGCAGAATAATTTTCTCTTGCACATAACCAATTAGTTCATTTGCAGTCCGATTATTAAAAAATTATTGACATTATTAAAAAAATGGAATAATTTTGGTATATTGAAAATAAGGCAACTGAAGCTTATTTTGGTTTAAATATTCCAATAAATGTGTTAATTCAGTTTAAAATTTAATAAATTGTTGTATTCATAACAATATCAATTATAATTTCGCAATTCAAAATATGACGCATTCCCAAAGTAAACAAAATATCATTCAAAAATTATTTCGGTTGTATCAAAAATTTGGTTGCATTCAACACAATGTCAAAATTATTACAGTAGAAATAATTATCACGATATTCGGACGAGTCCTTATTTAAAAAATATCAGAGATGCGGCCGAATTAACGGATTACACCCCCGAACAACTTCAAATTAAATGGAATAAACTTTTGAAGCAATATAAAATAAGGAATATGGTTTTCTTTTAACGTCAACATTTAATGTAACTTTTTTATATTACAGGAGTTGCTAAATTCTCCTACAGGCATAGGAACTGAAGACGGTGAGGTCACAGCTGCCAATTGGGAGTTTTTCCCATTAATACATGCTTATGCATGTGGTCGCCATGATATTCGTCCACCATTGGGATGGCGCAACCAACGAGGCGCACATGTGCAAAATCCACAAAATTCTTTTAGTGGAGATGGCTCTAGAAATACTGGAGACGAAACAAACCATCCATCACCAGAACCACCAACAATGGATCAATCCGAAGAGCAATCGGGAGCACCAACAACGACAACAGAGCGCTCTACGGAACTGGGCAGCAGTCGACAACTGGCCCGAAATTACAACAGAAGTAGTGCAGGAAGAGCAAAAAAGATGCATTCAGCAAGAATTTTTTGCAAAATACAAAAGGGAGTGTATAAGACAGAAGAAGGAAAATAAATCCCTTTTTAATTTTTTGCAAGGGTGTTCAAATTTTATTGGAATCCCTTTTGAGGCGCCTTCCGAATCTGAATCTTCGTCAGATTCCGATTAGAGCTTTATTATTTCATAAATATTCCGTAACTACTTAGTAGTATTCGAAATTTATGAAAGTTTATTTATTTAAACAAATTTTTATTATTGTTAAATTTGAATTAAAATTTATTTACAATTTGTGTTTTTTTTATCTAGAAATTAAGAATTTGAATTCCATGTTTGCTCATCTCGTAGTTAAGTTCTTCTTTACTAGGTTCTTCAATGGTTCAATGGAAGCTTCAAGATCTGCATCTAATATAAGGGCATATCATCATTCGTCATCATGCATATAATAGGTAGGGGAAAAAGTTCGTGGCCTTTTTTTCCAGAAGATGGCTTTACATTCATATATCTCAGTAACCATTGATCCCATCGGACAATTATCTCTTATGTGTGTTTGAAAGGTGACATTTTAACTTGTACTTAGCCATAAAATAAATTAAAATCGGTGAAGTGAATACAAAGTTATAATATTTTAAACATGGAGATAAATAATGAAAAAATTCGATATATTTTACAATTTTATTACGACAAAGGGAAAAACGTGGCTCAGGCTTGCGAAAAAATTTGTGCTGTTTATGCAGAAGGTGCTTTATCAGCAGCAAAGAAATGGCTCAAGCGTATTCGCTCTGGAAATATGGATGTCAAAGATGCACCTTGCTTTGGTCGACCAACCACTGGATAAGTCGATGAGCCATGCAATTGGTAAAGAACTAAATATTGATCACAAAACAGTGTTAAACCATTTGAAAATGGTTGGATACAAAAAAAGCTTGACGTTTGGGTACCACGTCCGTACAGTTAAAAATTTAATGAACCGGATTTCTATCTGCGACACGCCGCTGGAACGGAACGAAATCTGGTGGTGGATACTATTTTTCTCTAAAAACCGGACTACAGCACAAAACACGAGAATCATAGACTGAACTTGGTTACCCAATAAAAACATCCACAAACTTGAAACTGGAATCGCAAATTGCCTGACATTGAATCTAGTACCTTAACTTACCTATTTATGTTTTGGTCGTGCAAATCTAATGGACACCATATTTCGACATGTGTTCCGTCAATAGCACCGGCTGCCTTATTAAAAATTGTTGTTCGTGCTCGTGGATTGAATTTACGACCATTACTGTGTAGTTCCTCTTCGCTGGGCAATTACATTACGGACAACATCGCAATGTCCGTTGCCGCCCCTACTATTCTATAGCTCGTGCCACTTGCCAACCTGGCCCCCCCCCCATCCGTGATTTTTATTGGGGAAAAATTTGCTTATTTCAACAAAAGATTTTGATGAAATTCTGAAATGCATTCTTGTGACTGCATCGTCATAAGTCAAAATAGACTGAACGATGTTGTAACCGAGCACTATAAATTTATTAGCTTGAGTTAGAATATACCTGTGATGATACGAGATCCATTCAAACCGATCTTGTCTGGATCTGCTTTGTCCGCAATAAATACATATATCCGGTTATTAAGATAAATATTACAATATTCGGATCAAATTCCACTTCAATTATTTTTAAAATTAATTTTAATAAGTTTGCAAATACTTTTCACTCGCCTTTGTATTATTCTGATCTTATTATAAAATATGGCAGAGACAATTATTTCACTCACGTCAAAATTATTACAAAAAACCAAATTAACACAGAATTCGGACGGGCCCCAAGTTCATGTTTGTGGTCAAATTATACAATAACATTTTAAAGGTATGTTCATACACTTACAACAGATAAATGTTTTACCTTTTAAGCGACAAGAATTGCTTTGAGTATGTCTATTAAAATAAACGTATATCACATTTAGAGAACGCGTACATTTCTTACGTAGTATTTCAAGAAATGTATGCTTAGTTTCATTAACCCAATAACTCGTTATTAACGGCAATCTCAACGACAAAAAAGTGTTATAAATTCCACGCCGCATCATTATCGTGGCATATTTAAAGTACAAAATTTGCGATTTTTTTGTGCAGACTGATAATAATTAAGTCGAAATGTGGGTTTTTGCGTTTCCTTAAATTAACTGGATTTAAGCAACACAAAAACAACCCACGGAATTTTTATTACGATTTTTAATTTTTCGTTCATATTTTAACCTCTTCTTCCCCTCTCTTGTACAAGAAACCAGATTCTTCTTTTATTTATTATATGCTCATTTTGTTCTTCGGGTTCATATTTAGTTGTTTGCTTTTCTTTATCAACAACTTTATTCAATTCTTTATAATATTGAAGGAGGGTACACACCAGAATTTTTAAATATTTTGAATTCGTTTGTAATTTCCCTGCGGCAATATAAACATAATTATTACGCCTTCACATATTTTTCTTTGTTGTATTTACGACTTGTGTGCATAACAAGAACTATATGCTGCGATGTGTGATGTAAGCAAGCACAGCAGCAAAAGGCATGCATATCATTAAAATCATACTTAATAAGATTTCATTAAAACTCAAGATTCCTACATACTTGAATATTATGCATAACCTAAGATAAGATGATATATTTGACCCCAATTTGTGGTTAGGGTGGGAAAGTATATACGATTGGTATAAGGATAGAATTTTAATATGTTTATGCAGTATCTTTGAAATAATAAATATGTTTTCATTCATAAAGGATGGTATATGTACATTGATTAATTAGTGATGTTCATTATTATCTTACTTATTACATCGAACTTAGTATTGAAAATAGAAAATCGATTCCATCATAATTATAGACTTCGTGCGATATCGAAATTATGACGCGCATTTTACTATGGATATGTACATATGACTCAAACGATGTGGAAGGTCAAATTTAAATACTTGTTGACGCAGAGATATTATAGTCTGTGAACGTCATCCTTCATGACATCGAGGAGACGACACGACGTCGTCGCCCACTCATATACATAATCTCATAGAAGATGGTTTGTACATGGTATACATTTAACGACATGACTAATCAACAAAAATTTTGCAAAAAAAAAAAAATTATGAGATATAAAATAATCATATATCTAGATATAACATGTTATGTTACATAAATAAGATATTTTTAGATATAGTCAATACGATTTGTAAATATATGGAAAAATACTAGTAGAATGCTAACAAATGTCTATATTAAATCCAGGATGAGGCCTTAGTTGAAGGCCGTCTAGAAAGAAAGCAGCCAAAACAATACCCATTTAATTGGGTCACAAATCAATCATAAGTCTTCCATCGAGACCATATTGGATTCATTTTAACCCGTTTTGTAAAGTAAGAAATAAAATATTTTAAACCTCGCTAGACTCGTTGCATTTGCTATTTGAATTTTATTTCTAACTGGGGGATGCCAACCTGGACGCTCCGCCGTCCCAAACCTTGTGGCTGCTTGGAGATGTACTGCTTCTGGTATCCTTCAAACCGCTTCAATTATAAGTGTTAATGATCAATAATGAGTTGTTTGTTACGAAAGAGTGTAATTAAAATTGTTGAATCTGTTTAGGGTTGACACCTGGAAATTATCAGTTTTTCTTTCACAAATATTTCCTTGCAGTGCACCTGGTTAACCGGCCATTTCTGTTAGATTGTTTGAACCAGCCAATGGGTTGAAAAATATTTCACAATTTTCTGTTCGTGGTATCGTAAGCTCTCAGTTCGTGGTATTGCAAAACAAATTTGTTTTATTGAAAACAATTTCCGATCATTTGCTAAAAATTGAAGCCCTAATAAGAAATTGCAATTTAACATTCTATACTTGCCTAGAAGTGGCCATATCTGTTCAGGATGATTTTTTGCCTACCAAAAATACTGATAATAAGCTATTAAAACACTAATTACAGTAGTAAAAATTTCACTCTGACAACGCGTTTCACCTTCGTGATGCTCGCTATTTGATCATCTTTATCTTGATCATCTTACTTGGATAACTTGGAGAAGTATAAATTAGCTTCATGTGACAAATCATCGATGTAATGTTTGACAAAATCGACTTTGGAGTACGTAAGGTGTAATCTCTATCATTGGTAGCCATTCGCTTCTTGTAACGGACGTAGTGTTTTAAATTGGGTTTAACAGTTTTGTAAACACTAAGATTTTTGACTGGACTTGTCACAAGTATTCCGTTTCCTGAACCTGTCGTTTCAGATTAATGTGTATCGGATCTTTTGTGAACAAATACGTGTAAAACGTTCTCCAGGATTTAGGAAATGTTCTTTGCCTGTTCCGTCGTATGCCTTGTGTTTGTACAGGCACTACGGCTTTATGGTGGTACGGAGCTGCTTTACAAAATCAATGTTTGGGTTTTAATTTAATCGCTTTAACCTTGATGTTTTGACCAAACCCAAATTCTTCTTGAGTGCAGTTGTTTGAACTGCAAGATCATTCACATGCGGATTCTGTGCAGTTGTTGGAATGCGATGGGAGAGAAGAACAGAGTGGAAAACTCTATCTCGAGATATTTTCATTAAAGAGATATAAGCATCTGGCGAAATAATATATCTAAAGACTACTTCGGAGTGAAGAAGTGGATCAACAAGTTTATCTGGATATGTTGAAATCTGAAATAGTAACTCGAATTTATCAATATTTAGTAGACCATCAAAGATTTTTGCCTGAAGAACTCTCACACAAAATTTGATCCTGTTATGGTCCGAGATGCGCGCTTGTTATTGTTCGAGTAATTCCCTAATGTTAAAAGAGTTCTGCGCGAAAACTGTTTAACCAGAAAGAGATATCGATTGTGATGCGGCATCAATTGTAACGAAATCCAGCGTTACAATTAAGTTGCTGTTATCTTGCCTTTTACTGTACTAACTTTCCACTTATTATCGATACGGATTTCATTTTTTGAAGTTCGAGGAATTCGATCTGAAATGCAACGTTCGTAACGTCATATATACACCAACCTTGACTAACAATAAGAATGTTTAGCTGTTAGAAAACGTTTGGAGCAAACGCGTCTGGTATTAGACTCATCAGTCTTCATATCGCCGATAGACTAATTCCCTTAAAATAATCGAGGGCAGTGCGCAACTATGTTACCAATGTACTAGGAAAAGTAACACAATTGTGAAATTGCATTTATCGTTAGTATTTTTGATAAACAGCCGCCTAAATGAAAGTCCCTAACAAAATTACTTTTACAAGGTCGAGAAACACCTTAAACTCGAAGATCTAAGTAGTTCTGACTCTTCTTCAATTGTTTTATCCATTGAATTAAATAAATCGTAAAAATGACCATTAATCGCCAATCCAAATAGAACTCCAGAACTAAACCTGCAGTCAAAAAATATAGGTTAGGTTAATCGAATATCTATTCAGTCTTCAAGGATGGAGAAAATGGAGTTTGAAATAACCCAACCTCAACAAAACCAATAATGTCGGTTACTGATCATTACAATAATTTTTCATTTTTTCATTTTTCAATAACAAAGATGTCGCGCTATATAACACGCAGTTATACTCGTCGAACCATTAGCATCAAATCGCTATCGCCATCTGTGCTAGTCTTGTAACTCTTTATTAGAGAGAAAATAATAGAAATGACTGTAGAATGTATCTAAGGCTCATTAAAAAAAATCAAAATTTTTAATCTCATGGAACACCCTGTCCCCATCATCAAAATTATGTAGCTATTTAAGGTCGATTCTTTAGAACTGAGCAGTCCAGCGATATGAATTTGGTACTAAATGACGGATTTACATTTTTTGCCGCCATTTGGGCGAATATATGCAGTCGTGAAGTACACACTTGGCAAATTAATCATGGAAAAATATTCGACTGAACAACGCGTTTTAATAGTGAAAACCTTTTACATAAGTTAATCATCAATTACATGAACATTTTTTTGTAAACATCGTGATAAGATAAGGAACTTTTTTAGAACAGAATTTACTGGCAATGGTTTGGTGAGCATGTGGTTCCAACAGAACCGTGTCACATGCCATACTGCTGTTGTGAATTAATTAATTATTAAGGCTGTAATGTATTTTCAGTAACTATATTATATATCGATTCCTTTAATGTAATTAAAGCCGAGTTATTACTCGTACATATGTATTGAATTTTCATAATTGTCATATAATAAATTTTATTGTATTTAGTTACTTATACTGATATACAAAAAGGTATAAAAGGCTTAGTGGTCATCTTGAAAAGAAGTTAAGAGTGTCTAGCTATCCAGTTAAATTGTACAAAAATATTGCAAATAATAAACAAATAAATTGTTGAATAAAAAATCATAAAATAAGTTATACATTAAAACGAAAGATATAACTCTAAATACTTATGTTTAAAATTAGAAATCCCAAAACATCATAAATACATAACAATTTGGTGGCAGCGGAGGGATTTGCTCGCGATATTGAGCAATCCTTGTTTTGGAAATTTCTACAATTAATCACAATTATATCTTTAAAACTAAAATTAAAATAATTATTTGCAAAAATGTGTAATTAAAAGTTCGTCTTAACTTAATTGTTTGCAAACTGTAAAAGTTATAAAGTGTTCGTAGAATTCGACAAGTGTCTAAAAGTAACGCCATAGTGATTATAATAGTAAGTGCATTGAAGGACATTAAAAATATTCCGTAAATCATATCGTACGATAATAAAAATGAGATGTGCCTTATAAAACCACTAAAACTCAAAATGCTTGTGATACTAACAAATGTTAAACCATTAAAATATTACAGTGAATTAAAGATTCTTCCTCAAGTGGTAAACTGAAATCGAATAATATGTCTACGGATCCCGGTCGAAACTGCATTTTTCAAAACGGCATTTCACAAAATTGCATTTTTCAAAACGACGTATAGGTACAAAACAGCATTTTCCAAAATTGAATATTTCAAAACGACGTATAGGTACAAAACGGCATTTTTCATAACGACATTTATCGTTTATTCAGGTTCTTTTAATACATACATATAAATACATAATAATTCGTTGTCCGTTGCTGCTGAAATATTCGATACATTTAAGTAGGTATTTCCGTTGCACTTCGCTCACTGTTTCTAAGTAACATCAAATTAATAAAACTACTACAATCCGTTTTTAACATAATATTTACAGGGTGGCTGAGACCAAATGTTACTGATTTCACTCGGCTGTCATTTGTGTAGTTGTCATTTTCGCGCGTCAATTTTTTGACAGATTGATGTTTGGTTAGTTGTTTACATGTGGTCAACAAATAATTGTTCTAAATTAATATCTTCATAAAAAAATCGTAATGGAATTCAAACGTCATAGTGTAATTGCACTGTATTTGGGTGGAATTCACAAACAGCAATAGTTCGTCAGCTCCAGCATTTGGATGTGAATAAAATGTTTGTGTATCGAACCATAACTCGATACAACGAAACTGGTAGCATCGCTAAACGCAACAGAGGCGGTCCTAAAAAGACAGCAACATCAAAAGAAATGATACGAAATGTGAAGAAACGAATCCAACGAAATCCTCGACAAAGTGCCAATCAATTAGCCGCACGTCTACATGTTTCACGATACAGCATTCAAACCATATTGAAAAATGAACTACAGTTGAAGCCCTACAAGATACAGAAAGTTCAAGATCTTACGGAGGCACAAAAAAAAGTTAGGCTTGAAAGAACACGAGCATTGAAGGCCTTGGCCGAACGTGATGAGATTTCAAAAATTGTCTTTTCTGATGAGAAAATTTTCACCATTCAACAGTATGTGAATAAACAAAATGATCGTGTTTGGTTAGAGCACAAGTCCAACGATAATTTGGACATAAGAGTTGCCATGCGCAAGCAATCACCAGCTTATGTTATGGTTTGGGCTGCAGTGACTGCAGATGGACGCACTCCTCTGGTTTTCATCGAACATGGAGTCAACGTTGGACATTCCAACAGGATTCGGCACCGTCACACAAAGCTCGAGCGACACAGCAATTTTTACAAAATTGCGTTACGCGGCTGATTTCGTCGAAAGAATGGCCACCATATTCACCAGACTTGAATCCTATGGATTTCTTCATATGGTCCATTTTGGAGAGTAAGGTGTTCACTAAAAAATACGAAAGTGTTGATGCATTGAAGTCAGCTCTTGTTCGAGAATGGAATAAAATTCCGCAAGCTCACGTTCGGTCAGCATGCAATGCTTTCTATGGAAGACTGAATCCAATAATCAGAGCCAAAGGAGGTCATATCGAGCAGTAACATGTTTTTCATAAAATGTAATATGTTTTCAACATATTCCACGAAATTTCAATAAAAAATAATCAAAATTAAAAAAATTACAGCGTTTTCATTTGGTAACAATTGGTCTCAGGTCACCCTGTATATATACCAGATGTCATATATACAAATACAGTGCTGGGGAAAAAAATTGGGCAAACATATTTTATTGCAAATTGCAATTTAGGGGAAAAACCCCGAAAAATGCCAAAATATTCAAAATACGTTGATTGGAGTTAAAGTAATGGAATAAATTAAACACCTATTTTTAAATTTTTGTTTTGTTTTTTATTGATTTATAGAAGTTCTATCTTTAATACTAATATTTTGTTGGACCGCCATTTACTTTTATTACAGCGATACACCTCCGATTGATTGAATTTGATAAATTTTTCAAAGTCGTAGGAGGTATGGATTTAAACAAACTTTTTAAAGCTTGAATCGATTCTGAGCACTTTCTTGCTACTTCTAGCTTCATTATAGGCCAAATATTTTCAATTGGATTTAAGTCTGGACTATACGGGGACAGCTCAACACATCGATACTTCGTTCTTCGAAGTACTTTTTTATCTTTAAATGAAGAGATAAGAAAAAAAAACAAGTTTTTAACAAATTATTTATGTTTATCTAAAAGACAATTTTTCTATCTACAATTCAAAATTAATAATCCACAACTTTAACGGTATGGCACGGAGCGTTGTCCTGTTGAAAAATAAATTTGCAAGTCTCGCCAAAAAGCATTAACACAGAAGGCTCAAATTCGTTGTGTAGGACCAGCAGATAAATAGCTACTGCAATGCTGGAACTAAGGAAGCCCAATCGACTGGTTTCATTTCCAAAAAAGCATCCCCAGACCATAATTCCTTCAATTTTCGGTGGAAGTCTTAAAAGACATTCGTTGCTAAACCTCTGGCCCGGTTTTCTTCTTACGAGAATTCTTCCATCTCCAACATGCAGCTTGAATTTTGATTCATCGGAGAAAATCACATCATTCCACATCTCTGGAGTCCAAGAAACATGCTCCTGGGCCCATAGCAAACGTTTTTTTTTCACTAGTAATGTGAACTCAGGCTTCTGGACTGGTTTAAGTGCTCTTAAACCAGCTTTAACAAGTCTTTTTCTCACTAAGCTGGCTGAAATTTATTTTCTCGTTGCTCGCTCAACATCTCGTCTTATGTCCGATGAAGTTTTAAAACGGTTTCAACGACATTTGAAAAAAATAATTACAGGCAATAAAACATCTGCACCCTAATGATGGCCAAGAACGGTACGCGTAAAATAAAATAATTGCTTGACCAATTTTTTTGCACATCAGTTGCGAGGTTGTACCGGTGTAATAAAAACAAAAAGCGGTCCAACAAAATATTAATATTAAAGATAGAACTTCTATAAATCAATAAAAAACAAAACAAAAATTAAAAAATAGGTTGTTTAATTTATTCGGTTACTTTAACTCCAATCAACGTATTTTGAATATTTTGGCATTTTTCGGGGTTTTTCCCCTAAATTGCAGGTAAATTATTTTTTTCAAAAAATTACGTCATACATGTATTTAAAATGAAAAAATAAGCCAATAGCTTTCAAAAGTTTTGTAATTTTAGCAAAAAAAGACTCCAATTTGCAATAAAATATGTTTGCCCAATTTTTTTCCCAGCACTGTATATATATTACGCATATAAAACGAGAATAATTTCAAAAATAAATGATAAATATAAATTTCAACGGCGTTTTCTACAAACAACAAAATTTTATGCCGATCACCCAATTACTCAGCTTTAACAAATCTGCATTTATTCGATCAGTATCACCATTTGGAGAAGGTCGTCATCAAATCAAACAACAAAACCGTAAAATTTGTATTCGTCTTATTTCACTAATCCACATTTCATCATTCTACAAGACTACGTCAATAAAACATTATCAACAAAGCAACATTAAAAATCCCGTCGTTTTACATCTTTCATATACTCGAGATAATTGTGTTAAAACAACATAACATCACTGTTGTTTTAAAAGGTTAGTGTTCAAATTGTTTAAATTTGAATTTTAATAAATATCGAAATATAAAATTATACGAAATATTTTGATACAATTTGTTTAAATTACAACTGAATTAATTAATTTCTTTTCTTATAAATCAAAATTATTCACATATCTTATTAATTTTACTTAATGTTAGAATCCGGTGACGATCTACAGAAATTAGAATTACGCACGCGTGTCATTGATAAAACAAGACGTTCGTTATCCGTAAATTCCATTGACCAGTTAAATTTTGATGAAAATATAGATGTTAAATCGATTATAGGTATACCCGTAAAAACTAGTCTCAAAATGTCTAAATTAAATGTTGAAATAGCGTTAAAACTAATTCCGGACTTTGACGGAATTTCGGATAATTTGCATAAATTTCTTTCGTGTTGTGATGTAGTGAATAACAGTTTGTTAAATACAGAAAGTGGAAATTTTCTAAATTTGTTAAAAACTAAACTATCAGGTAAAGCTTACGACATAGTAAAATATAAAAAATCCGATTCGTGGAGTGATTTAAAAACCGAATTAAAACATAAATTTCAGTATTCACGGTCATTAGAGCAATTACAAATTCAACTGATTAATATTCGCCAGCAACAAAACGAAAGTGTCATAACTTATGCAGGTAGAATAGAAAAGTTGTTATCAGAGCTAAATGAAGTGTGCATCGAAACTGAAGGAGCTAATTCTGCAAATATTGTCGTGAATTTCAATTCTAAAACAGCTCTTAAAGCTTTTCAAGAAGGTCTTCATGATTCAATTAAAACAATAATTAAAGCGTGTAGATCCGACCTTCGAGATGCTGTAAACCAAGCATGCGAAGAGGAACTTATCATCAGTAGCCGAAATAATTCGAACTTTGCTCCATTGAGTAACCTAATATAATGTCAAATATGTAAACGAAATGGACATTCTGCAGAAAAATGTTACAATCGAAATACGGCATCAAGTTTTAACTATTCTTACTCATAGACCAAGTAACTTTCAACCATCTTCAAACGTACGCGTTGCCCAAGGAACCGTGGTCTGTGCTTATTGTAAGATACCAGGACATCACATTAGTTCCTGCAGGAAACGCCAGTATGTCAATTCAAAAACCAAATCTACTAGCGATGCTTCTAAAAATGAAAACTCTACTATTCCGGGAAACAATTCGGGGTCCGTTCCAACAATTACACCGAGCACTCCGGTTCGGATCCAAGATATCTCAAAATAGAGTGTTCAAACCCATAATCAAATCTAGATATCGCTTATTTCAATATACCTACAAATCAACCAAACTCGGTTGTTCCTTTTGATTCTAATTTAGATCTTACCTTCAATTCGTTTACTAAATCTTATAATTCTGCTTTAGAGTCAATTGGATCGTCACATCATTTAAATTCAAAGCAATATTCAATTCATTTAACAACCGAAAATCATGACAGAAAATACATTGAAGGGTATCACTTCAGAAATAATACAAACAATAGCAAGTTGTGGAGCAAATATTAAAATTACAAACTCTCTAACAATGTCACATTCTTTTCAAATCGTTCCTAGTACTTTTCCCATTTCCTCCGCAGGTATTATTGGCAAAGATTTCTTGTCCAAACACAAATGTAAAATAGATTTTGCTAACTATAGTTTGGAAATTCCATTCAATAATAGCTCGATTGTATTTAATTTAACAACAAACAATTGCATTTCCATTCCTGCTCGAACAGAAAAAATATTTTCTTCATTTTTACAAATTCCGAATAATGTGGATTATATATGCCAGTCTCGTGAAATCCAACGTGGAGTATATACGGCCAACTCACTTATAAAATCACAGAACAGTTTAACAACAATAAGTCTTGTGAATACCAATGATCATGATGTACACATAGAAAATTTAGAACTACCTCTACAACAATTAGATGATTTTGAAGTCCTTAATTTAAACTCCTGGGACAATAATATAGTTAGTCGATTAGAAATTATTCAATCATCACTTAAACTAGATCATCTTAATACAGAAGAAGCAAAATCTATTTTGGATTTATGCAAAACTTATGACGATATATTTTATTTGCCTGGCGATAAACTTAGTGCAACTGACATCACTTATCATAAAATTCCAACTGAACCAAATTCAAACCCAATATATATTAAGCAATATCATATTGAATAAGCATATTGAAAATTGTATTGCAAGAGCTAATGCCATGTTTGGATTTGTTAAAAGGTGGACAGGTGAATTTAAAGATATTCAAACCTTATGTTCACTCTATTTCGCTTACGTTCGAACTCAACTGGAATACGCTGTACCGGTCTGGAATCCATACTATGCTGTACACATTAAAAGGATTGAAAGCATTCAAAAGAAGTTTCTGATTTTCTTGTTAAAAAAAAGTGACTGGGATTACGACCACAATTTACCATTCCATGAAAATGTGGCTCGGTTACCTCCATACTCAACAAGATGCACGGATTACAAAATATGCACGCTTGAAAATAGACGACTTCTCTTAGGTGCGGCTTTCATTGGTAACGTTTTGCTTGGTCACAATTCATGTGTCTTGCAGAACATTTCGAAACCATGAATTTTAAGCACTTGAACACCATTCCACAAACTATGGAGAAAATAACCCCATTAACATTTTTTAATATTTTTGTTTTAAATCAAATTCTGAAATCAGTCATGTAAATCACAGAATAGATTTCTTTAAATAAATAAATAAATATCGATTACTAGAGTCAACGAAACTGGAAATTGACAAACAAGTCTCACAAATGTTGGAAGACGAAATAATCGAATCGAGCAAAAGTCCGTGGAATTTTCCTCTTATTGTAGTTCCAAAAAAATCTAACAACGGAGAAAGAAAATGGAGAATTGTCGTAGATTTTCGGAAATTAAATAATATTACTACTAACGATGTATTTCCGTTACCAAATATATCTGATATATTAGATCATCTGGGTAAATCAAAGTATTTTACTACTTTAGACCTCGCAAATGGTTATCATCAAATACGTTTAAATGAATCTGATAAAGAAAAGACAGCGTTTAGTACTTCTCTAGGACATTTACATTTTAAAAGAATGCCTTTCGGGTTGAAGGGAGCGCCGTCGACTTTCCAACGTCTGATGAACCATGTTCTTAGCGGTCTACAAGGAATTAAATGTTTAGTATATTTAGACGCTATTATTGTTGCCGGACATAATCTGAAGGACCATAACTCAAAACTAACATCAGTTTTTGATTGTTTCAGAACAAACAATTTAAAAGTCAATTTAGAAAAATTTGAATTGTTATCGAAAGAAATCGCTTATCTAGGACATATTGTGACAGAAGACGGAATTAAACCAGATCAAACTAAAATAAATGTCATAAAAGCTTACCCCCAACCAACAAATCAAAAACAAGTCAAATCATTTTTGGGACTATCTGGATACTACAGACGTTTCATAAGTAGATATTCTGAAATCGCAAAACCCTTAACTACTTTATTAAAGAAGGGCCAACCTTTTATATGGGATGCTTTTTACGATTCATCTTTTTCAAAATTGAGAAGTGCTTTAGTAAACCCGCCAAACCTTCAGTATCCTGATTTTTCCGCATCATTTACATTAACAACGGATGCAAGTGACATTGCTATCGGGGCCGTTTTGTCTCAATGCAAAAATGATTTCGACTTGCCAATAGCATTTGCTAATCGTGTGTTAAACACAGCCGAAGTAAATTATCCGACAATTGAGAAAGAGTAATGCCCCCCTTTCTTTGGAGTGCAGTGATGAACGGATTGCTGTTGGAACTGGAGAGGGAGGGGATAGGAGTTGTAGCGTATGCAGATGATTTAGCGATAGTTATCTCAGGCAAACATGTGGATACGATTAGGGATGTTATGCAAACTGCACTCCTGATCGTTACTAGATGGGCCAGAAAATGTGGATTAGGGATCAACCCTTCCAAGACAGAGCTGCTACTATTTACTAGGAAATATAAAATTCCGGTAGTTAGCCCTCCTACCGTGAACGGCATTAGACTGGCTTTTGCTGATAGAGCGAGATTTTTGGGCATAATCTTGGACAGTAAGCTTGGAAGCCCAACATTATAGAAAGGGTGAAGAAGGCTAATGTAGCCATTTACTCGTGTAGGAACGCCATAGGTAAGAGTTGGGGTTTGAAACCAGCGCTGGTGCACTGGATCTATACCGCAGTGGTAAGACCTGTGCTGATGTATGGGGTGGGCGTGTGGTGGCCAGCTCCGAATAAGGTAACGTATGTAAGGATGATGGAAAAGGTACAAAGAACGGCCTGTATGCTTATAAGCGGGGCGCTCAGGTCACTCCTACACGCGCTTTAGAGGTTATGTTCCACCTTATTCCAATCGAGTTTATTGGTAAACAAATTGCAGCCAATGTGATCACGAGACTCTCGGCGGTCTCGCAGTGGAATTGTCTTCAGATGGGACACTCGACGATAGTTAGATCGCAAAGGGAAGAACTGGCGAATCTAGATTATAAATAGTAAACCAACGTTGTGCTTCAATAAAGGTTTCGGGACCATCTGTTCCTCGAGAGAATCCTGGAGGAACGGATCAATACTGGAAAACGAGGCACTGCAATTTTTCACTGACGGCTCTAAGCTAGACGGTAAGGTAGGAGCCGGAGTCTTCTGTGAGAAGCTAAACGTCAATATTTCTGTTCGTCTCCCTGACTACTGCAGCGTGTACCAGGCTGAAGTGGTGGCGATCGGGGAAGTCATGACATGGTTGAAGCATAATGTGGTATCCGGGAGGGATATCGCAATCTATGTGGACAGTCAGGCGGCGATCAAGTCACTAGAGGCTGTTTGTCTGAAGTCACGGGTGGCGCTGGATTGCCGATCATCTCTTAATGAGATGAGCGAGTATTTCAGCATCCAGATAATCTGGGTCCCTGGTCACTCGGACGTCACGGGAAACTGCAGGGCAGACGAACTAGCTAGGTACGGTACGACTCTCCAGATGCAGCCGGAAAAGGCAGTTCTGGGGAGACCTATAGCAGCGCTCAAATCGGCGCTCGAGAGAAAGGCAATCGCCTTGACAAATGAGAGGTGGACCAACACTCTCACGTGCAGAGTACCAAAGCAGGTTTGGTCAAAACTGGACTTGAAGCGCTCCAAGGCACTCATAACCCTGGGGAAACGGGACTTAAGTTTGGTCGAAGGGATACTGACAGGACACTGCCTTTTTGGGGAACATGCGAGAAGGCTGGGTCTACAGACGAATGACTTTTGTAGAAGTTGTATGGACGAAGAGGAGGAAGGGTCTTTAGATCACTTCCTATGCTCGTGTCCAGCTGTATCATACAGAAGGCATAAATACTTAGGTGTGTACGGGATGAACAGCCTTTCGGAACTCGCGAACTGTGGAGTGCGAGATATTTTATGCAAGTAGCTCTGGATGGTGTTAACGGGGGTAAAGGGAAAATAGGATCCTGTGGTATCACAATGGGCCGCTATTGGCCTAAGTGTGCGGAAGCAGCCACTCTAACCTAACCTAACCTAACCTAACCTGAGAAAGAGTTATTAGCGATGGTATGGGCTGTAGAACATTTCCGCCCATATGTATACGGTCGTCACTTTACAATTGTCACGGATCATAAACCGTTAATCTGGCTGTGCAACTTAAAAAATCCATCGTCTCGCTTGATGAGGTGGCGAATAAGATTAGACGATTTCGATTATAAGGTTGTTCATAAACCTGGAAATTTAAATCTTAACGCGGATGCCTTAAGTAGAATTAAGTTAGAGACAGATATGCATGTCGAAAATGAAGTGAACGTAATGACACGATCACAGACCAAACAACAAATAATACAAGATGATCTAACCAATCAATCAAATTCTGAACACCGAACAATTACTAATCGTAATTCACCAATCATACAACTAACTGATGATACAGAAATCTCTATAATTATTGAAGATTTCCATACAGCAAGTTTAAAATCATATTATCAGTTTAAGAACTTATATTCCCGAATTAGAAAATTTATTCAATCGTGTGAACTGTGCCAGAAAAATAAATGCAATAAATTAAATAAAGTTCCAATGCAAATAACATCTCATCGCAACCATTTGAAAAAATTTTCTTGGATATAGTCGGTCTCCTTCCTATATCTTACCTTGAAAATAAGTATATTTTGACAATCTAAGATGATTTAACAAAATTTTCGTTAGGTTTTCCAATTGCTAACCAAGAAGCTGATACAATAGCTCGTGTATTTGTCGAAAAATTAATATGTGTTTTCGGAGTACCTCAACAAGTATTGTCGGACCAAGGAGCAAATTTCATGAGTGCCCTTTTTACTAATGTGTGTAAGCTGTTAAAAATAAGAAAGCTAAATTCGACAGCGTATCACCCTGAAACAAATGGAGCTCTGGAGCGTTCTCATCGAACTTGGTCAGAATATTTAAGAATTTACACGCAATCTGACGAGCAAAATTGGGATACATGGCTTCCTTTTGCCATATTTACTTTCAATACTACACTTCATAGCACAACTAAATTTATGCCTTATGAATTACTTTTCGGACATAAACCGTTTACACCAAATTCTCTAAATCGCGAGCCAGAGATAGTTTATAATTACGACGATTATTTATTCGAATTAAGATCTAGAATGCAGAATTCTTTCAAATTAGCGAGAAATAATCTTATTACGCAGAAACACAAATCGAAGGATTATTATGATGCCAACTGTTGAATCAATGTCAACATTGATGGGATTCAGAATTAAATTTTTTTCTGGCAAGAGGAGGTATCGGATGGCGAAGTGTACCACAAGATCGCTGCACTTGGTCGTCTTTGGGAAGAGGCAGCTCGTTGTGCTAAACATTTTTTTATAGAATGATGAAAGGATCATCTTTCAGATGATCGATCGGATTTGAATGTATTGACGGGACATTTTTTGGTTGGTAGTCCACTGGAATTTATGGCTGATCCCTGCCTGCTTTATTTAAATTTTGATCGTTTCACGGCATATCAACGTCTACAATATTACAACAATTTTGGCAAAGTTACCTGTCGAAGTATTTGTCAGAATTGCAAAAGCACAACAAATCGACATCGGCAAATCCGGTTTATCAAATAGGATGTTTGGTGTTAGTCAAGGAAGACAATGTTCCTCCTGGAAACTCAATTATTGTTTGAATTGTCAAGTTGCATCCGGGAACTGATGATATTGTACGTGTGGTGAAATGGAATGGAATGTTCAATCCAGCAGTTTCGAGGCTTTGTCCACTGCAAATTTATTATTGAAATACCAGCACTTTTTCAACGGGTGCGTCATGTTGGGAAATATACACATTTTTCCAATTTGCTATTGCTTTTTCCAATTTGCTATCTGGGCCCTGACCAGAATATGCCCTACCATCGAAATAAAACGAACTTCTGAAGTCATCGTCACAGAGGCCACAACCATTGATAACAATCCTATAGCAGCAAGACAATTAGCGTTGAATTGACAGTCGAAGGAGTGTTTCGCGTATTCTGCACAAGGATATGAATTTTGTTTCATATAAAATTCAAGTTCAAAGCTACTTGAATCCGCGTGCCTACGACGAATACTTTTTAGAAATGAATGGTTTCACAAGATGGAGCCAGTTGTCGCATGACAAAAATATCAATGGCAGCCATTCGTGAAAAAATTCGCCTGATGTCACTGTTCCAGATTTTTTCTAAACTATGCAAGAGCTGCATGCGATCTCCTTTCGATTCCCGATTACTGCAGCGTATACCACGCTGGAATTAATTGCACTTTGCTCTAGGGTTGCGTTGAGTTGCCAGTCGTCTCACAATGAGATGGGGAGCATTGTAATATTTAGATAGTCCGGGTCCGAGTGCCAAGTGTAATCTGAGCGGCTGGTGTGATTTTTGGATATCGGTTCGTATTATGTATAGTTGTTCTGATACCAGAAGATAAGGAGGACGAATACAAGGAAAAAACCGAGCTGAAGAATGGAAGATAGTAGAGTCCAAGAAATGCACTGCTCAGAACATGAGAGATATAGAACATGATAGACCCTGATCTTATGTGTCTTGGAATAAATGTAAAACACAACCGCAAAACATCAAAGGTAGAACTTTAATTAGATCTGTGAAATATCGGCAACCAAAAAATGACTATCATTGGTCAGGAAACTAATATGAGACTATCATTGGGCTCTTATCGAAATCCAGGCCTTCGATAAAGTTACAATGGCGAAAGACGTGCGGGACGCCCTAGAAAGAAGGTTCGAAGACCCTAAGGACATGTTCGAAGTGAAAATATGCTCGAAGTTGCAACATCCAACGAATATCCGAGGTGTATGATATGTCTTGAAGAAGATCTTAACCCTGGGGCTGCCAATCATTTCACGGGTGGTTTTAGATGTCCGAAATGCCAGAAGACGTTAAAAAGAGTAAGTATGCTAAGATTTTGTTACAACTAAATTTCAATCATCTGCTGTAAATGTTCAGATTATTCTGTAAAATACCGACACAACACCAACATTCCACTTAGGTAATGCCACATTAATAAATTATCTAACGTGAATTAATAGCAGAATTTCTAGTAGACTAGTCTCGTGCGAAGTCTCAAAGCGAGTGAATGATACACACATAGCGACCACCAAGCTATAATCTTCGAACTTCGGAGTGTAATTCTTAATAGAACCGAACCGAACTATATCAGAAATGACCTTTCAACGAGATTATGTTCTTGTATGTTAGAAAAAACGTCTTCGGAACTGCTGAAAATAAAGCATCTCAAATAATGAATGCCTAGAAGAGTAGTTGATAGCCGTCGTAATGCTATGTGTTGGTGGAATGAGAAAATCGCGGCTTTAGATCGGAAATGCTTCAAGGAGGAAGTATCCGTTTAAGGCGTTGAAAGACTGAACATTTTTGGCAAGTTTACTGCAGAGCTAGATTGGTTGAACTCCAATCATCTGAGAAATCAATGGAGAGCTGTGACTCCACCTTAACGAATGGTAATGAAAAAGCTGAAAGGCGGTAATTTTAACCTTCCTACTTGTTCAGATCATATGCGCGTCCAGCGGAATACCAACCGTTACGGTCGACGAAGTGATCAAGGCTAGCAGGAAAGTTAATATGTAGTAATATAACGCATCCGGGCCTGAGAACATACGGAATTTGGCGCTCAAATTCTCAGAGAAGGTGTATTTCCCGAGAGCAAGTAAAGGTAAGTGCTGTTACCGAAAGGTAAAAGATCGCCCGAAGATCCATCATCGTTCAGACCTTTATGTAAGCTCAACACTATATAGGAAAGATATTGAAGTCGGTGACTTAGCCAAACACCAGCACAGTTTCAGATTGGAACAATTGCCAATTGATGTCATCAACTTTGTCAAAGAAATTGGCCAAACTGCGATAGCGGGAAGTGCATACCTTAACAACGTATAAACGTATAAAATGGACGATGGCATAGTGGAATACGCTTTACGGATGGTGTTTCACAATGATCTATGCTGGGTCCGCTAGTGTGGAACATTATGTATGATGATATGTTAAGGCTCAAGATTGCTAAAATCATCGGCTTTGCAGACGGTATCGCGATCGTAGTGGTAGCAAAACACAAGGAAGAGGTAATTCGGACCTGTAATGAAACCGTTCGCACGATCCACCACTGGTTGCAGTTAGTAAGTTTATAATTGTCTAAGCAGAAGGCGGATTCTGTACTCTAGCAGGAAGGTAAAGGAGACCGTAAATCTGGATCTAGGCAAGGTATAAGTAGGTATCACTGTTGATAGCAGATTAGACTTTAACGATCATATGAATACTATTGAAAAAAGGCCTAAATCAACGCACTGTGTCGAAATGTCAAATATAAAGAGAGCACGACAAAAACGAAGAGTGTTCTTAGCTAATTTTGTTTTATCAATAATATATAGTGAACACTTGCCCGAGAGGACACTACAAATGGCAAACCAACACGAGCAAATATTTCAAAGACCGATAGACTCATAGCTTGATTCCTCTAAATAAAGTTTGGATGGATCGGAGATATGAGGAAGCCGACGACAATAGCCCTTATTGTTAAATATGCAATAAAGTACTGAATAATGCCAGCCAGATGTTAAGTTGTGCGGGATAAATCTGCGATGTGATACAACAGCTGAGGAGGCTAGAAAACGAAAGGTTCGGTAATCCGCCGCGGGATAGAAGTGCAGCTTTTGCTGAGTACCTGCCTCGCGAAATAATGTCCAGCGATAGTTCCGCGGGCTGTATAGCGCAGGATATTGGATCGAGGGTTCAGTTGCTAAAAACCTAGCAGTCTTGCATGTCAGTTAATGGTTTAAATGCAAACTCTTTAGGAAAACAAAAGGTTATTTAAGTCACATTGGCACTACTGTTTCCAAAATTGAAACCAATCACCCCATCGTATTTTAAATTTATAAACGTCAAAATGACATTACTATCATAATGGCAACGCTGGTTGTATATTAATTTTATAAGTGACCTAGGACCGTCCGTCAGATTTCGGTTAAATGAGTAAATAGACAAATACTAATCTGTTGCTTAGGAAAAATACAAACTATTTTTGACTAAAACAAAATCCTAAAAATAGCTGCCATAAACTGAAACCAATACATTTCCTTGTTTTCCATTTTATATTTTCCGAATGTGTTTGTAACGAATTCATGTATTCTCCATTCAGTACAAGTCACACCAAAAACAATTTTTTTAACTAAAGAAAATTCGGAAAATCGTTTTCCATATAACACAGAAAATAAAAGAAAATTCGTAACACATTTTGCGATGATTGTCAAAACAATATTGCCATTTTAACTTTGTATATTTTGTTTTTTGCCTCTGCTAGTTTTATCCTGAGTGGAAAATCAGCACAAACAAAAAATTAAATAAAACAACAGAAGGTTGCTTGGTATTTGTATACATATACGAGTATATATAAATTATATTTGTATATGGCTATGTGTTAGTGTGTGTGGGTGCGGGAAAATATATTTTTAGTGTTCGAAATAAATGAATGAATGAGAGGGTGTTGAATGTGTGTAGAATACAAAAGCAACTGAATAAAGGGCGGATTGGGAAATCTTTTTGACAGTTTGATTTTTTTTTTGTTGTGTATATAAATAAAACTGGTCTAATTATACATAAATATAATGTATAAAATGATGTGTATCGGTGTATATGTGATATCACGTATAAGGACATGAACAATTTTCGTGGTATACTATGTTAGAATGCCACCAGCAATCGGATCAATAATTTCCCCTGACGATACACCAAATTATACATTTTTGTTGGAATATTATTCCATGACGATGGTATCAGCGTTGATCATCATCATCATCATCATCATCACGATGAGGATATTTTTGTTGTGCTATTACGAGTATATACAAGGATATGCTTTTTCAGGTTTTTTTTTTTGTTGCAAGAATGGAAGTAATTTTTCTTAAGTTTTGTAAATTGTAAATGGCATCGAGTTACGGCTCACCGAAATGTCATCATCAAATTTACAAGGGGAATATTAAATTAACTTGTCGCATGTCGTATTGAATTAAAAAAATCCTTTACTTTTATTACACGACTGTTGTTATTGTAATAACTATTTTGTATTATGATGACGGAATTTTCTATTTTCATTTTGTCGAAAATAAAGTGAGATTTAATTTTTAGATTAGGTTCGCGTATCAAACAACCCAAAAATACCTTTTCATTGGTTTTCGTATACATACTTTAAGACATATGGCAGAGTGGTATATAAATTTGATTGCGATTTTTTTTGTGGTAGGTAGCTGCAATAAAGTGATGATGTAATGTAATTTGGAAACTAGGATAATTTTTAATAATAATTTTTGCCAAAATATCGAAATTAATAATAAAATTTAATAATTATTTTTACCTTCACACAATAATTTTGGACGTTGAATTGTGTTCGCCGATGACGGCGGTAATGTCCCAGATAACATTCAATATATTTCCTAGAATTTTGATTTGCAAAAGAAAATTTATTTGTTTTCCCGTGTATTTTTATAAATTTTTTGCTGAATATTGACAACGCCTTAACACAAATGCACCCACATACAAAAGCACACTTCACAATAATATCTTTTAAAAATAATTAAAATTAATAATATAATTTCACAATAAATTTATATAATTTTCCATATCACTAAATATTTCCTTTTTAATTATCTTAACTCAAAAATCACTTTCACTTAATTTTTTTCCTGGTTAATGGAAAATTGCGATGTTATTTTTCACAATTTCTTTTGTTTTAATTTGGGCGATGTAATTAATTATTTTTAACGGTACACAATATTATTTAAAATATACAATTTTTAACTAAACTAAAAAATAAAAATGTCTTCTTTTCATAAAATTTCCATTTTGTTGTTTGCGAAGAAAAAATTTTTTTCCCGTTTTTTTTTTACTTTGACGTGAAAGTGGAAAACCACTGTGCCTTTCTCTTGAACATTTCACTTCATTATAATTTTAACAAAATATTTAATTATTAAAACACTTTTTAATTTCACTTTAGAATAAAATACAATTTTCCCATTTTCCTTAAATTTTTGATTTGATTTGATTTTGTAAAAACCAAAAATATTTTATTCAGACGCTTTTCTCGCGCAGTATGTGTATTATACTTTATGTGTGTTATACATTTGAACTTTGTTGTATATTTCAATTTTTGATTTTAGAATAAAATAATTTTTCCGAGTTTTGTTGTATTTTCCATTTTCTTTTTTATATTTACGCTGTATATGTATGTTTCTTGCTTTTCGATGAATGAAAATAATTCGGTTAAAATAATTTTATAATGCTGTATGCGTACATGGGATGCATATATACGAGTATGTACAAGTGTATATGTGCTTTTATAGCTTGAATTTTCCGATTTTTATCAACCGCCCGATGGGAAAATAAACTAATACTGACGTAAATCGTTGATGAATTAAAATTTATGTATAATATTGTGTTGATGGTTTTGTTGTTTTAAGCAAATAAGGTGTATGAAGAAAGGTGTATAAGTAGGTATAAGGGGAGTACGAAAACGCGCGCGTGTGAAGTGGGTAGAATGGTTGGTGGTGTTGGTGCTACTGTGTCAAAATGTAAAGGGCGCAAAAATTTGAAATTATGAATGAATTGCAGAAAAATTTGTCACAACATTTTGTGTAGGTTATTTTTTTCTTGTGAATGGGTGGGGTCGCGTGTCGATTTATTTATATTGCACTGAAATTAAGTTTAACGCTAATGAGATTCAAATAGAAGGGTGGGAATACCACTTAACTTGGTATTTTGTGAATGGCCTTCCCAAAAATATCTTGGAATTGTCTAATATTTCCATTTGATATAGTTAGTGCATGAAGATTAATTCATTAAAAGAGATGTTCATATTTCGTATATATCCGGCTAATTCCATTATAAATCAGTAAATTGTAGATGATTTCAGTTTCATACCTTGTTACTTGTAAGGTACAAATAAGAAGACAATAAGTTTTGTGTTTTTTTAATTTTTGGCTACATCAAATGGTTCAAAATCCCGTTTTTCTATATACCGTTTTACAAAATCTCGTATTTCATAATCTTGTATTCACCCTTCACCCCACGGACTACTTTTTATGATATTGGTAATAATTAATTAATTTAATTTAATTGATATTAATTTTATTATTAATTAATTTTATTTTAAACTAAAATACGGGATTTTGAAGCTTTTCAGGATTAACTAAAATACGGAATTTTGAAGTACATGATTTCAAGCCCAACTCTCTTCTGTTTTAAGAATAATATCTTTAATATCAATAATTATTTTGGAAGATGTTGGTTTTGCCTAAATGAATACCTAATATGGCCGTAAAGTCAAAAATTGTAGAATACATTTTAAACGAGTAGGGTCCAGTATGGACTCATTTCAGCACCTCGTATCAATACATATTAGAATTACTATGATGATCTATGATCTAAATTTCTCGATTGTTGGTTAAGAATTGACAGAGTTCTATCCAGCATAGCCAAATTTAAGAACTTCTTGAGGTTCTTGACTTAGGAAGTCAACCAATTTTACAATTTAAGAAACACTTTTAAGATTTTATTCCGCTGGAATTTTTTCTTTTGTGTAGAAAAGGTACAAAAATGAATTACAAATTTCCGCTGGTGAGAAAATAACAACAGAAATTCTGTTTTGTTACAGTGCGGCATCTTGTGGCGAGTAGCGCAACCTCTTATTTTACGCTGTTAAATTTGAGCTATCTTATATATTGAGGTTTTGTCGTTGTCGTTTCATAAATCCGGAAACTACGTTGCTTCAGTGATAAATATTTTCTTCGTTCCGGATTGTAAAACCAAACTAATTGTCCTTCTTAGAAAGTTTTATTGTTTTCAATCACTTCCTGTCTCATTCTATAAACGTAATCTTGTCCAACGTAATCTTGTCACCACAATGCTGATAATGGGATAGGAGACCTAGTAATAATCGTAGATTACTCCTCAAAATTCTTTTGGCTGGTAAATCAGTTTAGAGCTCCAGTAGCGTTTTGTATTACTAATCTTTAGGCAATCAGGAACATTTGTAAAAATCATAGGACCTTTCGCATTTCAAAATTAGACTTGGCATACCGATTAAGCCCAATTTGTGCTAATTAGTGTTCACGGGAAACAATTAGTGCTAGTCGAGGAGCCGAGAGAATGAAATCAGAAAATTTCAAAATTCGCCTTAAAGACGAAAAAAATCAAATCCATTTTCTAGAGAAAACTAGAAATAATTTAGGTCGAACTTCAACATTTTTGGAAGTGGTTAAATTGATGAAATTCGTGCTTATCATAGAAATAAAATTTTAATATTTTTTCATTCCTGAATTGAGGGAAAACAAACAAGCCCCTAAAAGATACTTTATTACAAATGAAATAGATGCACCTTTCGTTATTATTTGTTTTGAACAAACTAAGTATTAGAAATAAATTGTTCTAGAATCTAAGGAACTTGGCAATTCTGATTACATATTTGCTATCAGGTTTGTTCAATGCCATCCAAAAAATACAGTGGCTGAGTTTGTGCTAAGCCAGGATTACCAAGAAACACTGCAATTCTGGCCCAATTTAATTGAACAACAAAACCATAGAATAAACGATTTCCTGATATAAAGTGTTTTTGCGTTTTTGATTGCATTTCCCTATCAGATATGTTCATTGCCATTCGAAAAATATAGTGGCTGAATATAGGCTAATACGGAATTGGCCCAATTCCATTGAACAACAAAAGACCGATGAATGCCCGAATTTTCTGATAAAAACTGTTTTATTATCCAATGATCTAGGCACTTCTGGTGCCTACCGTGGCTGAACTTGTGCTATTCCAGAATTGGCTCAATTCCATTGAACAACAAAGACCGTTGAATGAACGATTTTCTGATATAAAATGTAATATAAATATAAAATGTAAATATAAAATGATATAAAATGTTCTATAGAAACCAATGAACTTGGCACTTCTGATTGCATATCACGTTCACAGGTACGTTCATTGCTGTCCGAAAAATATGGTGGCTGTGTTTCATAATATTCGTTTGAGAAAGGTCTTCATTACCAAATTTATTCATTTTCCCAACTTAGATCTTCAACTCATTTTGGGATCCTACAACATTTTATCCCAATCGGTTAAGAAATTAATCGTCATATAATCTCAGTTCCATCGCGTTAAATTGTTCGAGCCGCTCTTTTTAAATAGGGATCCGGCCCCATCTGAAAAAAAAAACCAAAATGAATTTTTCTAATTTAGGCCTCATCATAATTCATTCATAACACTCGAAAGGCACAATTTCCGCAACTTTTGGTACATACATACATTTTATGGTAAATCGACAAAATAAATACTGAAATACAAATCAATATTTTTACCTCAGAATAAATAATTCGCAAGCAAGTTGGCGAAATTTTTCAAAAACATTTCCGAATGGTGATTTAACACAACCATAAATACAACAGTAGTCGAAAACCCCTTTTAACACTTTTCATCAAAGCTGATTGGGTCGAGGAAAAATATGATGAAGATTAACACGGGCCCGATCGAATGGCCCTCTAAATAAATTTGCATTTTAAATCTACTCTTCACCAATTTTTATTAAAATCGAGCGAATCGGCAAAAATCAAATCAGAACCTCGCCCCCACTGGATAACCTTTAAATGATTTTTTACGAAATCAGAACTCATCCCAATCGGTTCCTGGCACTCGAAAACGTCCCCTCAGCAATTTTTCAGCGGACATAATTTTTTTCAAAACATTCATCATAACAACCAACATTTTGAAAAAGTGATTAACGTCACCATTCAACATTTGCCCGTAACGCAACCCCAATATGATGGACGCATCTAATTAACGCAAAATACAATTAAAAACGCGTTATTAACGTCAAATGACGTAATATTGCCCAATATCTCGCAACATGGTGCAATACCACGCAACGAGGCACAGCATGTTGTAACATTGCGGCTTCTTTGGAGGACTCCTAAATGAATTTCCTGCAACTTAGAACTCATTGTTTTTGTTTCCTTGTAATCGAAATATCTTCTCGCCAAATCTTACCAAAATCGTCTAAAAAAATCATACAAGAAGGCTCAAGTCTACAAAGAACTCCCATAAATAAGGGCCCATCGTAATCGATTCTTGGTATTCGAGACCCAACCTTCATAAATTTTCAACCAAATCGATCGGGTCAATTTTTTTTCAAAAAAATTAGGCCCGGGCCTCATTGGAGCTCCACCTTAACGGATTTTCCCGAAGTTAATACTTATCGCTCTTCATTTCTGGTATTGGTAGCCCTTATCAACGCAATTTTTATCAAAATCATTTAAGCCGAAAAAATTAAAAAGGCCTTACTCTCACCGGATGAAACACTAAACGAAGATTCCGGAAGGTAGCACCCAACGATACCTTTATTCTTGGCACTCGAAAACCCTCTCACGCATTTTTATAAGTTTAGGACGAGCAGGAAACAGATGAAAAATAGAACTCGGTTTCCACCGAATGACCCCGAATCAGGACCCAACGTAAATGGTTTCTGGTACTCGAAACTAATAATTGCAAACCCTTTTCACTAATTTTTATCAAAATCTTAGCAAAAAAAAAAAAATATAAACGGAAAACGGCATCGCCGAATTACCATCGCAATTGATATCTGGTACTCCAAAACCCCCCATCTATATAATCTGACTAGAGAATAACCAAGTTAATATCATTTATAGAAAACATTTGGACTTGTGACTCCTAAATATTCAGTCGATTCATCGGTTATTCCTTGTCGGATATAGGTTAAAACTAATAAACGGTCTATAAAAAAATCCTAATAGGAAGGAAGTGTTTTACGGGATTTGTTTTTTAATTCTATTTTGCGGGCGGCCGAACAAGGCATATTGGCATGCGGGTGAGTCTAAGATTGCCTTTTTATCAATTTTTCGTTTTTTTCTCGTTATCATTTCTCATTCTGCTACTTTGCATATGGGTAAATTCATTGTACTTAACAAAATTTTAAATCAAGGTGGAAGTTGCGGAATGAACCGGCAATATTAGTCCGCCCCTGAGATATAACTTTTTATTTTAAACTACGGATACAGGCTTCTCTTAATATAGTTCGAAGAAACATTCTTCATCAGATTTTCGGAACTTCACCTGGAATTCATGTTATAGCCCCAATCTTCCGCTATATACATAATTGGACCATAGTCGGTTAAGAAAAAGTCAAATTTCATTCGGTTTAGAAAAAAGGTCAAGTTTCATCAAGATCATTATCCAGAACTTCATTTTTAATTCGCAGCATGGCTAAATTCCACAAACACCTCCAAAATGTCAAAAAAAACCAAATCCTATACCTTACAACCAAGCTTGACCATAATTTGTTATGAATCTGCAAAACCAGGATTTACAAGATACTAAAAAAGAAATCGTTTAAACGGTTCTTCAACGGTTCATTAGTAATTCCATATTTTTCAAGTGATCGTTAAATGAACCATGTCCTGTGTGAAGCATTGTACTATTGATCTCAATGATTGTTGGACCAACATACGTACTTCGCCTAGTTGTCCAATATTTGAACTGTAATTGTCTGTCTCATGCCAAGCGATAATTGTTAGCCTACTCAGCCTTTAAAAGCCTCTTGAATATGGTACGAAAACTAGAATTTAAAGAATCCTATTTTAAAGAATCGTACGAATTTGATTCAAATGTGAAACTCGTTTTATTTCGATTCGTATTTAGAAATATGGCCCCAGGATTGTGAAGGCAGTGTTTGATAACTTAGAAAAAAACGTCTATAAGACTTGACTATCTGATATTATGAAGATCTCCGTGTTCCTAAATTGTCCTTCCTGAATACGAATAGGCGAAGTACTTAGTGCTGAATAATTATTTCATCAAAGTAAAATTTTACATTTTGGCCATTGCTCATTAATTTTAAATCAGTTGACACCTGTTATGACGATTAGGAAAGGCCAGAACACAAAATTTCACTTTCAATAATGGCCAATCGTTCAGTCTCAAGCTAGGCAAGGATATTGGCAACTGCAGCTGATGGTCAGGGGGTTTTTGTAGTAGACACTGATATGGAATCTGATCTGTATTAAATCAGTTCTGTAATACATTTTTAAAGGAACTATAGGCAAGTTTATAGGCAAAACTGTTACTTAATAGAAAAAGACCATGAAATCGATGGTTATTAGGAGAGGAATCGCAAAATCTCCTCAATTCCATAAATTTTGAATTCAATTTTTCCAGAAACTAGGTAATAGGCATAAATGGAATGGGCCACTCATTGATGGTCACTTTCAGAAAAGAGAAATCATTCAATCTCCTGAATTCAATCAATTTTGTAATCAAATTTGTCCTGACATTAGGCAAAGCAATCAGTAATATTTCTGCTTAATAGAAAATCACCATGAGACCTGCATTCATTAGGGTTAACATCGATTTAGAATTTCTATACAGCGAAATCGTCCAATCTCCTGAATTCAATCAATTTTGTAACGCATTTTTCCTGAAACTGGGATAGGATAGATTCAAAAGTCCCGCTTAGTAGAAAATCCCTATGATACCGATGGTCATTGTAGTTAACACCGGTTTGGAATAACTCGTATACAACATTTTACTTTCAACCAAGTTTACCATGATGTTCTTTGATCAATAATGTTCAAGAAGCTTCTAAGCGCTTAAGCTGGTATCCGTGTTTCCTAAAACTATTTAATGTGAATTCGGGTCGCAACTGATAGTAAATTTTTAGACATGAATTTTGCAATTTACAAAAATTTGTTTAGTTATAGGAGGAAGTTGTCCTTGTCTAAAGATAAAACGGATTGAAAAAACGTTATGTGGTAGGTGGTAAAGAATTGTTGTTCCTCGTACCCAGGTTATAAAGCAACTTACCTATTTCTTTAAATCTTCAGAGCTTTCCCACTATAGGGTTTGGTTTTAGCTCCATTTTCAACGTTCCGTTACCTCTGCCAACCTGATAGACTGCAACATGTAACTCTTACGTAACTCTTTTTTGCCAATACTATCGTATAGTTGGTTTGATGAAGAAATGTAGTTGCAATTAGTCATATAAGAGGTCGTTATACCTGTTAAATCTTGCTAGACAGGTACTGGGATTTTCTCTCTTCTGGTTAGTGGTCTTGAAGCGAGATTGATATATACAATTTACAGTAAATCTAAACCAGATTTTGGTCATTTTTAAACACAAGTTCAAATTTGTATGACCCATACCTGGTGCAACCTAACTCGGTTCATCTCTGCCTAAATAAGGTATGAGGTGATACATATTTTTAAAAAAATAATAAAATAAAAATATGGGGGAAATTTGTAATACTTATACAATTACAACATACATGATACATACCTACATGTGCACATAATTTTCTCCGCTTGTCGCCATATATTTTTCTAACGCATGCGAACTTCATGACATAACCTCATTATAATTAACGAATATAGTTATGGTATCAATTCGAATTCGAATTTCGTTTGAGTACAATTGGTGCGGACATCGATCAATAGATGTCTCGCCCACACAATACATCCTACGTACATCACCATTCCTTGATAACTCATTTTATTATATTTATGTATGTGTATTACGTAATAGAAAGGAACTAATTTTTCATTTTGTTTTGGTTTTTCTTCTCAGTAATGGAAAATTTATTGATGACGTGGTTAACATGAAAACTATTTGTAGGTTTTGTTGACTATAGATGGGAGTATTGATTTTTCGGCTTTTTCCATTCGCCGTGGTGTACGTAGATTTCCCATAGTGTTCTCTGGTGTGTGCGCGCTATATCATGGCCGTGATTTATTGTATTTTGATGGCTTTGCTATATAGTGTAGTTTGTGTGTGTACGGCTAAAAAATTTTCTTTTCATTTCCATTTCACATCATAACACCAGATCACAACACAACAGAAAAAAAATTGTATTTATAAAAATTTTGACGTCATTACAATCTAAACGGCTGGATTTGGTTTTTGGATTATGGTAATGACTTTGTGTCGAATGTGGAGATGCGTGTTTGCAGATTTATTTCACGTTATATATTATGGAAATGTTATGACTAATGCCGAAGTCGTGACTACCGATACACTACGCCGAATATTGAGGCCGCATACATTTTTTTTTGGTTATTTGCTATAGTCCGATACTCGTACGTAAGTACAATATAGAAAATGTAAAGGCGGTGGTGAAAGGATACGTATATTAGATCACATGTAATGTGAGAAAGGTTAGTTGGATATGAACATGGCACATATTTATGTGACACATTCAAATTAATTAGCTGGTGATTCGGAAAAGTCGGAGATAAGGAAAATTGACTTTTGTGTTTTTTACGATTTATGTAATCAGTGTACGATATTAATGATATATTGAAAGAACATGCAGTAGGGTGGGTTTCACTACCAATGGTTCATCGATTTACCAGTTTATAAAAGCAGTAAATTAGTATAGGTTTTGGAACTTTTTATATAATAGATGCAGTATACAAGGTAAGAGGCCTACGCGTATCAAAATTGCTGCGTTGTTTTACAATTAAAAGGGTTGGGCATCTCTGGCACAGTTCTAAACTTACTCAAACCCGGATCCCATTTGAAAATCCTTTGAACAACATTTTCTCGAACTTGTAATGAGAAAACCCATCTCATCCGTTGGACCCGAAAACCCCTAGTTTTCCTAAAATCGCAATCAATTCCTGGTATTAGAATACCTTTATCACCGCAACTTTTATCTAAATCGGTCGACTACAAAAATTTAAAAAAGGATACTGGAAATTACCACCCATCGAAATAGATTCCCGGCATTTGATTCTATGGCATTCCCCTTATTAATTTTATCAAATCCTACTAACCGAAAAAAAAAATTAAATAAAGAGGCTCGGGCCTCATCAAGAAAATGCATAATTTTACTCATAACGACATTTTCAAAAATACCCGATTAGTGCAATCATATAACGTCACCGTACGCAATTAACATAATATGGTGCAGCATTCCACAATATGATGAAACATAACGCCAGATATTTAATTAACAAAAAAAAATGAAACATAACACTAAGCAACGTAGTACAAGATCGCGCAACATGGTGCAACATAATCCAGATGACACACGTGGCACAACATCTGGTAACATCCAACAACAACATGATGCAACATTAAGCAACATGGTACAACATCACGCAACATGGTGCAATATGACGCAACATGATGCAACAATCCACATCATGCTGCAGCATAATGCAACATTATGCAACATCATGCAACATGTTACATGATGTTGCATAATGAAAATGTTCCATAAACAATCATTTCTATAACGATAAACGCTATCAAAATCGTTCAAACTAAATAATATGTTAAAAGGCTATTACACAACTTCCCTCAACATGTCGCAACATCATGCAACAGGGAGTAACAACGGGGAATCCTAAACTAATTATCATAAATCAAAACAACCTGTAATTGTTTCCTTGTATTTGAAACCCCTGCCTGCTAATTTTTATTAGAATCATCCAAACCAAATAGAATGTTTAAAGAACACTCCAAGCTCCCCTAAACGAATTTTCCCGAAATAAGATCCCATTAAAATCGGTTTTTGGTAATCGAAAACACTCCTCTAGTAGTTTTTATAAAAATCGTGCGAGCCGAAAAAATTAAAGAAAAGGACCCGTGCTCCACCGTATGATGTTTTGAATGGATTTTGCAGAAATTAGCACCCATCGCAATCGATTCCTAACACTTGAAAGCCCTAGCTCATTAGTTTTTATAAAAACCGTGGAAGCCGAAGAAATATTAAAGAAAGGGACCCGGGCTGGGTTTCGACACTTTCAACGAATTTTACCGAAACATGAACCAATCGCAATTGATTCCTGGTTTACTGTGGATGGAAATTTTGTAGGAGTTCAAAATTTATTGAAACCATAATTGACACATTGTTACACTGTAAAAGGTTTACTGAATTCAGGGGCCAGTAACACGATTCAGATATGATGAAACATAATAGGATGGGTAATCAACACGAGATGAATGATGGTCAAACAAAAGCATTGGACGTCGTAAAGCGTACATTCATTGTGACCCATCCTGATCGTCTATGCTATACGACGATGATTGAGCACAATATCGACACGAGCAATTCTAAGGCAGTTAAAGTGAGGGCCCGACCCATCTCCCCATACATTCAAAAGAGTTTAAACCTTGAATTGGATCGTATGCTTCGGTTGGAAGTTGTGGAAAAGGCCTTCTCCACTGAATTTGGGACACCCCATAGTTTACGTGCCGAAACCTACACGTCGGATAAGATTCTGTTTAGATGCACGCAAACTAAATGAAGTTATAGTAAAGGACACCTACCCGTTACAATACAACAACAGGATTTTAGGACAATTGCACGGTACAGAATACTTGTACAGCTCGAATCTGCGCGATGCATTTTGGCAGATGAGTTATAGAGGGAGAGTTAGTCGGTCGAGACCTGGAAGAGGTCTCTTCCAGTTCAAACATATGCCGTTAGGTTTGTGTAACTGTATGAAAGGAAGAAATTAAGTTCCTCGGATATATCCTTGACGAGCACGGATTAACAGTCGATCACGAGAAGATTACCAGTATCCTGAGCTTTACAACACCAAAGACAATTAAAGACGTTCGAAAGCTAATTGGAATGACTGGTTGGTACAGTCTATTAGAAAAGACTGCCAGTAAGAAGTTTCAGTGATCCTCCTCAGCTCAGGTTACAATGTTTATTGGAGTCCGCTCCGATCTTAGTTAGCCCGGGCTTCACGAGAACAATGACCCCGATTCAGACTGACTGCTTATTATTCAAACTAATGCATCGGGTTGGTGCCGTGTTGACACATGCAGTAGACGGCGACGAGCGAATGATAGCGTATATGAGTCAGAAACTCACATCGACACAAATAAAAGTTTGGAAGTGGTGTCAGCCATCGAGAAGTTTAGGCCTTTTATCGATGGTGTCAAATTATAATCTGAAAGACTCTGCAACAAGGTTGAACCGCAGGTCTTTGTGTCTCCATGGACAAGATTTCGAACGCACAGAAAGGGCAAATTAAACGCAGTTTCTGATGGGTTCTCTCGTGCGGTTAATCGAAGTGGATACTGCGATGTAGGCCGACCAAGCGTATATCTGAGGGACAGGAAAGGTGTCATTGAGCCTCCAACCAAGGTTTGTGAAATATGTCAATTGAACAAACCAAAGTGTGAGGTATCGAGATTGCCGATGGATGAGTCAAGAATACCGCCCCGCACATGGGAAATATTTGCCGTTGATTATACTGGGCCGTATCCTGGATCCAAATCTAAAATACTTGTCGGTTATAATTGATATTTAGATAAAGTTCGTTATGCTGAAACCTGTTAGAAGGGTCGAAGCGGTATCGCTGATAAAATACTTGGAGGAAAGATGTTTGGAGTACCGACGGCTCTGATATTAGATAACGGCAGCCAATTTATTTCGAAACATTTAAACAATTTCTTACAGCAGTATCCGCAAGCCAGTCCTGCAGGGCGAGTGAACAAAGAATTCTTGCAGCGATATGCAGTTACCAGATAGATTGTGCTATTAGAAAGGCAGTGCATGCGATTCCGCGAAGTACACCTTATTATGTGTAGGTATTTCGGTAGGAATATGGCGAATCTGGCGCAAAGAAGGACGTGGTGGACCGTGATAAGTTGTGTAAAGACATAGGGGGCATAGGCGGCGAAGTTGGCGGTTGTTCACAAAGCAGTGCACGTCCGCAGAAATTTGCGATTGCCAATATCGTGTTGAAAAAAGTACACAGGCAGTCCAAAGCAGCCGACAAATAACATGCCAAGTACAACTCGGTTTACGAAAAATGTAAAGGTACGGGGAAATTTGACCTGAACATCTACGATACCACGCTAAAAATGTTATCGAGTATCATGAAATTATTGTTAGTTTGAATAATTATAATTTTTTGAAATTCCAGTATTTCAGCATGGGGCCTACGAGCTGCGGTTTTAGACTGGGTCAAGCCGAATAGAATGAATAGAATAGAAATCATTTAAATGATAAACTCAGTGTTTGTGTAAAACCAGGTAGTGCGCAGTGTTAAAGTGCGCGTCTTACAAGTCAATTGTAAAATGATACGAGACGAGGTGAGCGTGAATTAGGGTTGGTTTTTGTTTGTTATTGAAGGAATCCATCCTAGTAAAGAAACAGTGTCAGTAACATTAGTATAGGGTGTAAGTGGAAAGTGAAAGGGCGAACTGTGAAACGGGGCGTTCGTTGAATAATTTGCGGTATCGTTGGCGTAGGTTGTTTGGCCTACCCCGCCATAAAGAAAGCAGCCAACAGAATTCAGGTGAGTTGTTACTTCCTTCCCTTATTCTTTTTCTTATTCTCTTGTCCGTCATCGTTTTAGCGGTAATACCACTCCGCGTTGCGTTGCAACGTCACATATTGTGGTGACCGTTAATTTGTTCGATTGATTTTTGATTCCAACGATGGCTTTTGTGTGGTGTGCGAAAATTCAAGATGTAGAAAATTCCTTCTACTTATAGATAGGAGGCCATCCTCGCTCGCCTAAACAAGGGAAAAGTTACAAGGGAACATACACGGAACACCTCGAGGTCAAGCAGGTCGTGGACCAAATCAAATCTGATAACATTACACAACAGCATACAATGTTAATGGCTTAGAAAGAAAGGTGATCGACTATTTTACGAATATGGTATTTGAGTCGAACCCAAGAGCGTTTCCGTCCTATATACGTGGCTCAGTTCTATCGAGCTACGAGGAAGTATTGGCTGCAAATCATGCGGCTGGTACATAATAAGACTAATTTCATCTCTTCTACTAATCACAACTTAATCCAATGATTTTTTCTAACTGAATTGTAAACGGCCTATAGCATAAATCAAGGTTGAAAGATGTTTGCCACCTAAGGTAAATTCTATAAAAGTTTCCTATACCACAAATTACGGTTAAAACTATAATTAATTACAACAATAGACAACACATACAATACCTAAAAAACTAAAAATTATTAAGTTAATTAGCTTGCTTGTAACTGTGCACAGTAAATACATGAACTTCCGCCAAAACGACGAACGGAATAAATTTCTATTTGACTAATTTATCACAATGAATGAATTATTGCTATTTACGTAAACGAGAAACTGTTGTAATAATAGAGTACTGCACCCAACTATTTTAATATGTACGCATGCATTCAGTACAGCACACCACTATATCAGCATGATTATGTTGCGATGAGCTAGATTACAAGAGACATGCCATGCATAACTCCGACTTATGCGTCTTTAAGAGGCTTGCCCTTATATTCCCAATTTTCTTTGGTTCGTGTAGCAATTTGATTACATTTTACTTTATTATGTTGGTACAATACAATTGTAACTATTTCTTATGCTATCATAAATATGATCAATTAAATATGTAATATGTAAGTACTCGTGTACGCATGAAAAGTAAAATTAATTGTTTGTGATTCTTATGTTGATCACGTGTTCGTTTTTTCAACGGATACGGGCTGTTACTGTTATTTCTTGTACTCTCACTTAATGGTTTTCGATTAATTATGTTTTTATGCCATTGCAGGTATTTTATGTTCAAACAAAAAGAAAACTTATGCTGTCAATATTTTTGATAAAAATGAAAGGAAAATTATCTGTCCGTGACCATATATGTTGCGCTTCGTGTACTAGAAGCATCTCTATTACAACTTAATTAGACACGTGGACTAAACATATCGAAATCAAATTATTTACTCCTTTTAAGAATTTATGCGTTGAGAAATTCCATTGATCATGGAAATTCTTGTTATTTAAATTTGAGAGAAGCATGGGTGTTTCTATGACGTCTTGTCCAATAAATGGCTCAATATGTCTCGAGCCGATCGAAGCAATCCAGAATCCTGTCGCGTTTAACATCATTTTCGTTGGCAACAAAGATTTGACCACAGATCAACACATTTTGATCTTTTTCTTGATCCCTGATCAATTACAAAAATCCAAAAAATTTGTTGGATTTCATTGCCGTTTACACACACACATATACAAAAAATTAAACTTCAACAAACAACGGCGCGCCATTTTTTCTCATTCCAAATGTGTTTTTTAAAGCGAACGCCTGTATTTTCATTTATAAATTCAATTACCATTACCATTTTCAATGACCAAACCGTTTTCATCTACACAAATTTTAAATTGTGACACGTCGTATTCCATTTTGTAAAACAAAAATGATTAGTCGTCTTCCCAGTAAACATAAACACAAAATTTTTATTTTCTTTACACGCAAACCCAAACGTCACCTTTGTTTTGTGTTCTTTGGCAAAAATAAAATTGATCTTTTCGAACGAAAATGCTATAAGTATACGCTGACATTCTTAAGACTTGGGCGAATCTGCTGACTGAAATTTTCACGATTAACAGGTTCCCGTATATGTTTGTAAGGTAGCCATAAGCTTCTAGTCTGTGAAGCCAGCACGTTATGTCCTATACAAGGTGGCACGAAAAGACGTGAATATAATCATGTTACCTCTTTCGATTATAGGTTGTTACAAACTTTTTTTATAATAGTGCTCTCTTTGTCCGCTACGATTTGCTGTCCAGCATCCATCTCCTTATTCGCAGACGTAGTCTGCAATGTGAATAGGTGGTCGTCGTTGTCGTTGTGCTCGAGCTTTCACAGAATTATTCAGTTGTTTTGCGTACATCATCACCGGTGATAATGGTCGTGATTGGAATGGTAGAGAATCCTGAAACTCCGCTAAATCGCATGATCAACTGTCCGCTGTATTGAATGATGTCTCTACATCAATTGCTGATATCGGATTCGTTATCATAATCAGATCCAATGGTAATTGATCGGACTTGATATAACTATTCTCGGTGCAGCGGAGTCTTAATTGATTGACAGAATACCTTGACGTGTGATTTGTGTTAATAAGACGTACGATGTACACTACACTGAGAAATTACGATGTTTGGCTCCGTGGTGGCGGTTGAACTGTTTTGCTCTTGTTGAATATCGCGATCTATGCCGTCAGTGTTTTGGAGTAGGTTTCAACAAGTCGAGTTCGATTCGAATTGGACGACCCACGAATAGTTTGGTGTTGATCGCCAAACATAACACAATCGGCAGTTGGCGTGGATTACACGTCAGTTGTAAAACTGCGCCAACTCGTCCTCATCTGGAGGTTCCGCTTTCGAATTTGGTCCGACTGGCCAAACATTTTCGATTATTTTCTGTGTGATGGGTAAGACATCGATAGTTTTGTCGATCTTAACGTTTATTTTTTTTCGAGGAGGAGACAGACCATCACGTCAAAATGCTGAGAAACTGTTTGTGGCCGGTTACCGGAACTTTCTGACTACGTACACAAGAGCAAGATCTTCTTTCACAGGTATTGTTAAAGTCCTCGACGCATGTTAGTTCATTTTCTCCATTCCATCTAAATAGACGTGGGAAATCGACGCTTCGATTCCGGTGTTGCTGATGACTTTGGCAGGTAGTGCTGGGTCGTGATGAGTGTGAAGTAATCCAGATGTGAGAAATGCGTTTGAATTTGCCAAATGATTGTTGATATATTTGTATGCAAAAGTCGGTTCAATTTATATCGCAACTCATGCATTTGTTAAACAAACAAAGAAGTTGTGTGACGTTTTCAGGGGCTGATATCGAAATTATTGCAACAATTTTCGATGGATCTGTGGCGAGCGGCCCTGCGGCTATTCTCGCTCTGTGCGAGAATATCGTCAAAATAAGCAATGCATCCATCAAGGCCGTCAGGATAATCGCTTTGATTGGTCGGAAACTTCGATTTTTGGTAAGCATATGACACATCGATGTTGCTAAACACTTTAATGCCTGTGAGTTATGCGAAACTTTCGATGCATGAACTCAACAGAATTGAATAGTTGGCGCATATGCGTATGAGACCGTTGGGATGTTTGTTTCGCGACAAACGGTGCTGTACACTCTCAGTTTGCATTCAACTTCTTCTAAAGCAGCGAAAGTTACCGGGCGCTTTCGCCGATATATAGGACGGACGTCCGGCTTCAGGTGGATGGTCGCTTTAGCCTTTAAACACTTTCCGGATGTGACGCTGAAGATGGATTGAAATTTTTTACAGCAGATCTTGAATAGGATCAGATCACGAAGAGGTATAACCAACTTCCAATGAGGCAATTCCGCTCTCTCGCAACATTGCTGGACATATTAAAATTTTACCATTCTCTATCTTAAAATTGGTGATCGCATCCGCCGTAACTTCAATCTTCCGTATTATTTCAAAGTATTCCTCATCCATGAAAAGGGTGTATTATTCCATCGGTCGTTGTTCATAACGGAGTCGTAGATAGCGTGACGAAAATTTCTTCATGTTTTAAAGAATAAATACGAATGATGAAAGTTATGAGTAGGATCTACGTTTTTTTTCCGCAGAATCTTGTAACTTCCGGATCTGTATTTGACGCAGACTCGGTTGATGAGTTGTAAGAATTTTTCGGGAACTGACGGGCCTGAAGAATTGCGTCCCGATTGAGTAAATTCTTCCCCTCAGCGTTTGTCTGGTTACAACCAAGACAACAAATTCATGTCGTTCTTCTACAATATCGATACGTATGCCCTTCATGTTTTCAGTTCCAGCATGATGGTCGTAATATTTGGTTACAAGCGGTTTTCTGTGGAGAAAATGATTTTGAATTTTGATATTTAAGGGTACTTCCGTTAGGTAACAAAGATTCGTGAACATTGTCTTTTAGCAAATTACCAAAGGGACTACCATAATTAGCCGAAGCTTGTTGTTAACCAAAGGCATATGAGGCATATGAGTTATATGAGTCAACTCAGCCCAAATGTCTTCTAGATCATTACATTCCACAGCAAGATAATCAATGGTGCGTATATAATTCAATTTGCTAAGTGTACTTGTAAGGATTTCTGAATCGGAAATCGGAGTTTTAGTAATGCGAGATTAACGATAGTGTCCTGAAACTCTACGAATATTTCTTTGGATTTTTGTTTTCTCTTGTCCATAGTTCTTTTAATCTCGCGAACTGAACGCATTATATTAAACTGCTCAATAAGATCAGGCTTACACTCTGATTCTAAGCCGGAGTCTGACATTGATGCCGTTCCAAGTACGACCAGTTCCAATCTAAACAGAAATCTGTCTACAGGGAGATCATGAATAGTTCCGCGAAATTTAAGATTCCACGTAATAGATAGATGCGGCGTTTGTACCTTTGGCATTCCATACGAGAGAATTTCGCGTATTTCGTGGACCTGATAGTTGTTCCCATATGTATCATAATTCTGCGCCGGTTGCAGGTTTATGTGAGTCGTGTTATGATTTGATGATGTCTGGAACCGGAAATTACTTGCGTTTTTAACTAAAGCTCCACCAGAAGATTGATGATGTGAACTTGGCAACTTTTTTTTACTGGAACTTTTACGTAGTTATGTAAGCTTTGAGGGTCATCGAAAGGAATGTAGATATTCTCCATAAGCTGTCCATCTGATGGTATTGTCGCCTGTCTGACCTAAATTCGAAAATATTTCTTATAAAAAGTATAAATTATGTCGTAAATTATGAAATATTTAGTGCTCTCAGATCTCAATTTAAACTTTTAAATCGTTTCTTGTCTAATTCATATGTTGTTGAGGTTGAATCGAATAGTAGAAACAACCCTAAATACTTCTGGAGCTATGTTGATTCGAAATGGAACTATAGTTTGGAACATTTTTTGAAAATATGTATGTCCCTTCTCCCAGGGAGAATGACGATTTTGAGTGTAGTAAAAATACAAATATTCAATTTAAGTTTACTACTAATGCGTACTGCATGCTCTAAATGTGAATGTGAGTTGTGGTCCGGAGAAAAATTCACCCGCTTGTGTTAAAAGTGTGTGCTTGTGTCTTAGTTCAACCGCCGACATACTTCTTCAATCTGAGTTTGGCGAGAAGCGTATTTCCTTCAATTTGGAAACCCAGCTTCATTAAGCCAATTTTCGAGAGTGGACGGAGAAAAGATATCGTAAATTATCGCGGTATTTGTATGTTATCGGCTATTGCGAAATTATTTGAATCGATGGTCAAGAACCGTATTTTTTTCTTAATTTTAAATTTCATCTCTGTTTTTGATCTTAGCATTAGAATGTGGTGATACTATTGAAGAAGTGTTTACTGATTTTAGTAAGCCTTCGATACAATTGATCTTGTCTTACTTGTAAAGAACTGGAACAGTTCAGAACTTCTTTCTTCAAACGCACCAATAACGCCATGTAATATTCGCTGTTGATTTTCTTTTCTTTCTCAAGAAAGTTGACGAATAAAATACCTTGCGCATCCCAAGATACAGAGCCCAAAACCTCACCGCCCGCCCAACATTTCACCGGCTGCTGCCCACACCCAGCTGATTGGCGATTTAATTCCGAAGTATGTATAGTGGTGGATCCATGGTACATCCATTTTCTCATAATAATGCAAAAAACCTGTTTATTGTGGTTAAACAGCTCCAAACCGTGTTCTGAATGTGGACAAATGTTCATGCAAAATAGTGTATATTTCTTTTGATATTTTTAAGGTGTGAATTATATCACAAGCAATATCACTTTACGCTCTTCGAAAACGATTTTATTCTTTTTTTATATTTTGTGAAATAACTGCAAAAGTCGGGTAACCAGGGCCTTCAGCAACATGGGTGTTTGTACGGCCAAGTTTAATCTCCACAAACCAACATTCGACGGATGCTGTCGATGGAGCACAGTCGCTATAACACTTATCAAGCCATTGCGTTGCTTGAACCGTATTTTTCCGATCAAAAACAGTGTTTCATCGACACACGAGATCCCCTTTTTCCATTGTTTTGAAAATAACAAAAGTAGCGTTACTATAACAACTGTAACTGGTAACTACGGTAGAACAACTGGAAGTAATGGTAAGATTTTGATAAAATTTTGGCACAAATGATTTGACGGTTGGTACTTCCTAAAAATTATATGAGGTTTTCTTTGGATGCTCCATTTCTGTGTCAGCTTCATGACTTGTTGATCGATGGATGGGCTAGGTCCAATAAGATAAAAACATGGCACCCAGTTGGTCTCTTTCTAACATTGGCTAGTTGCCTCATTCAATTTTATGTTTAACGGTGTAAAACGTAACACATGCTTAGCTCTCAGAATTCTTATTGAATTCGTATCCGTATTGATGCTGTAAAAGATAGCTGAAATTTGACAGCGAAAAATAATAGATTACGCTACTCGCCGCAAGTGGCAGCACAATCACAAAAGAGATTTTATTTTGTTATATAATTACCAGCGGAATTTTTTTATTTATTTTGTATCTCTTTTTCACTAAATAAAACATCCTAGCGGAACAAACTATTAAAAGTGATCCTTAAAATGGCAAATTGCTTGATCTCTGAAGTAAAGGAATTCGGTAAATAAAATCTTGAAATTTAACAATATTCCGTCTTTCCGCCATTCTGAAAGAATGACAATGAAATTTGGATAGTAGTATTGATCATGGATTTTAAAGTAAGTTTTGAACAAAATTCTAGGATCTGTTCTTGCTGAACTAAACTTGGCCATTTCATAACCAATCCTATTGAAAATTAAAAAAAAATTATTTATTTATTTTCAGTTTTTGGTCAATATCTCAAAAACTTCCACTAGTAACCAATACTTTCGGTTGTTTTTCTAATAGCTTAGAATAGCTAAGTTTGTGATAGTGCTGTCGCTTGCGGTGAGTAGCGTAATCTCTTATTTTCCGCTGTCAAATTTCCGCTATCTTATACAGCATTCCGTATTGTTGTTATTTTTTTGTTAAAAGCGGCGCACTCATTTTTAATGAATATTTTATATGTACGCTACTACAGCGTCAAGTTCAGGAACCATGTTAGAACGCAGATTTCTTCTTCATTTCCTCTTTATTGCATTAGAAAATATTTGACATAACTTTTCAGTGCGGAGTTAATGTACCAGTAGAAGCTTGTTTTTAAGACGGAATAAATAATTTTAAAATGCGTCTAATCGTCCATAGTAGAGAATATTTAGCCCCAAGGGTAACAAGAATTCTTTAGATTATCATAAAATTCTACACAAATGACCTTCAGGCGAGATAGGAATATCCATTATATCATTGGTCGATAAATTTCGTGTGCTTTTAATAATTTGGTATTTCTCAATTTTAGTTTAAATACAACTTTTGATCCAAGAAGATCGCAAAATTAGCATGCCTTTAGCTTGAGTTCCGGCAGTTATATTTTTTGAGTGTTGTAATTAGGACGAAGTAAATATTTTGTGTGATTTGTGAAAAAGAACTTCTTACATCTAAATTAATTTATTAAAACCATGACAAAACTATTAAATTTATATTTGTGTGTGATCTCGTATATTTTTATTAAATTTACTACGTGTGGACAAACGATTAACCAGGAATCACCATGCCCGGACATATTTGAATATAGTTCTTCGGAATACGGTTTGATTACAGTGCCCAGTCCAGGAATTGGGAAGCACCTTTTAATTGAATTGGCATTTAAAATTTTTTCAAGTTTATCAAAGGTAAGTTATTTTTTGTGGGGTTATAACATTTTGTAATTTTAAAACCGGATTTTGTTGTGAGGTCAAAATTCTTAATTCATTCCTTACTAATAAAATTACCGAATTTATTGTAGCTGTCAGATCAGGGAACGATCATGAGATGATTTAATTTAATACTGTAGCGTTACGGATTTAATTAAAAGTTTTCGTGAATTTTTATCAAATTGCCAAAGTTACCTTAAGTCATATAGTTGACTATGCAATCTATAATTTTAGGTGATGTATCAAAACGCCTACGTTTTCTAAAACTGCAAGTCAACATTTTAAGTTAGACGTGTTCTCTTTATATATGGATCGAGAACCGGTTAAACTAAGACATATAAATGATTAATAGGACGGCATATTTTGGAATTTAGAATTATATTCGATGGACCAGTCAGTACACAGTGTGACTCATATTCACTACAATTTTGTATTTGATAATTTTTTTTATAGATGACATTAGGTAGTTTGTTGAGTTCCTAATTATCTAAATGCCTCTCGATTGAATTAAATCAACCATTCGGCGTTGGAACACCCTTTAAATAAAGTTTAGTTAATAGAGGACAAGCAGCGTTTGAATTGGAATTCCCAAAATATTTTCTTTTATAGTTCATCAAGGTGGTTGCGAAGCAGGATGCTAGGTGTGTAATCCAAACCCTATTTGCAGCAACATCTCCTGATATTATTTTTTCAGTCACGATCCATCTTTTGGATAGTTCTGATCGGATTCAGTTCATCAGCCTAGTTTATGTAATTTAGCGATCATCAACCTAATATTTGATTCTTAACTCTGCACTCTCATATATTTATGCAGACACGTAGCAGAACTACGGTAGGTTCCTACCATTAGATTAGGTGTGTATATGTATCGAAATAATGAGATATATAAAATCTCAAAAAACCGGCGAAACCGAAAACTTCTGGAAGCACAGTATATTACCACCGAAAAAGCCGCTGATTCGACGTTAATTGGTTTTCTATGTTTTTAGAAATTTTTCGTATTCACGTGGTGAGCCAGAGGTTTGGGTGATTTGGTTTAGGTTACCCAACGTTGAATTGGTTTATGTGACCTTTACTTTAGTATTATTGTAGTAAAGTCAACACATCCGGTGTTCTTGTCAACATGTTTAATGATTTGATTTTGCTGGATGTGTGGTTCCTGGAGGTACTCTCGATGAATAATCTGGAGATGAAGCCCCCTTTTTGCTGTCACATTTTTTGCTGTTTTACTATCATCTCAATGATTATAGTAAACGATGTACGTCAACAAAAGCGACCCGTCTTCGATTTGGGTTGTTCGTTGCTGCTCGATGGGAATTTTACTCGTTTGGGTGACTTGGCGATCGATTTGTTGGTAGGAATGGTGTTGGGCCGATTTGTTTTCGATAACAAAGTCGCGTTTGATTTGGCTCGTATCTCTGTCGATGTACCTGTGAGTTCCTCAATTTTGGGTGCCTCGATGAAACAAGGTTTAAGCGGATTCATCGTTACCGTAGTAGATTCGACGCCTTTGATAAAAAAGGGTGAACATGTTTTCGCTTTGTTTTATAACCGGGAATGGTCCCTCGTTTTGAGATTGTCATGAATGTTAAATAGCTTCCGTTCTTACTAAAAAAAAATCGTATGTTGATAATTCTTTGAACGCAGATACTTGTTTCTTGGCATGCCGAGAAGTCGTTGAGTTGTGAATGCCGTTGAATTGCTTACGCAGCTACGTAACGATTTCGGATTGATTGCTATACTTGCCTGGCGTCATGAATGGGCAGTCGCAAATTCTGTCCGGCGGCAACACGAGTTCGGCGGACGTACTTTGGAAATTGTCACGAAACGATATTCTTAAACCGAGTAAGGTTTTTGGCAATGAACTTGTCCACTATTTGTTGCCTACGCACGTAATTGCGCATTTGAGGGTAGGGTGCCATTGTTCGATTAAAGCGTTGCACACTGGGTTGTAGATACTGGTACGTCTATGTTGAAATCCATGTGTTTTGGATAGCTCGCCAAATAGAACTGGTTCGATTTGTGTGCCTTATCGATCACGATGAGATTGAATTGTTTGATGGTCATTTCGTACGTGCCTGTTTTGCTTTTAACATGCTTTGTTACTTTCTGCTACTTCTGCTACGATGTTATATAGTATCCTGAAATGTGCCGAATATCTGATTTGCATATAAAGCCTAAATGTTGGTGTTTTCTTGGTGAAGCCTTGATCAAGTTCTTCGGCATAACGAAAGCGCTAATCGTTTGTGGTGGGAGAATAAAATAAATTCTCGACCTTCGACAAAATTATTAAAGTGCTTAATAGCCGAATAAAGCCGCTAATAATTTTCGATAATAAGTACTGTATTACGGATTTCGGCAGCGTGTAATTTTCTCTTACGAACTCGTATAATGATGCTTGATCATGCAGCGTTGGGTAGAAAAATTCGATAATAAGTTATCATGCCCAAAAATGGAGGTAGTACGTCGATGGTCACCGGCCGTGGGAAATTTTGAATAGTTTACATTCTCTGTTTGTCGGGCGATATGCCGTTTTTAGAGATTTGGATGCCGAGGAATGATATTTCAACTTTTGCGAATTCACATTTGCTTAGATTTATCACCAGGCCTGCGTCGCTTAATCGTTGGAAGACAATGTGTGCGTGTTTAATGTGTTCTTCTATACTTTTCGACACGATTAAAAGATCGTCGATGTAAAGAAAAACAAATGCCAAGTCTCGAAACAAGGAATGGATTAACCGTTGGAACATTTAAGTTGCATTTCGTAACCCGACCGTCATCCGAGGAAACTCAAACAAACCACCGATTTTAGCGAATTTGGTACATGACCTAAGTGATGTGTGAAATCGGTAACAAATGGCATTGGGTAACGGTCGAGTTTTGTTATTGCGTTTAATGCCGGACAGTCGCCACATAATCGCCAGTTACCGACTTTATTTTTTTCAATACGAAGCGGACTCGCCCAATTACTCTATGATAATCGACAAACTCGTCATTTTGGCTGAGTTCTGTCTGGCACAGATGGCCGATTGTTTACAATGAGTGACTTTATGCTTCACTGTATTTAGGCTCGTCGACTCATGCGTAATTGCTATGAATTCGTGTAGCATCTCTATGATGTCGGAATTCGAATTGGTTTTTCCGTTAAATCCCGATTGGTGTTTGGGTCGATGAGTTTCTTGCGTTTGGCCTCGACTACTAAACCGAAATGTGACAGAAAGTTGCCATCTAAAATGCATCGATCGAAATTTTGCAATAATGTATTCCGATGTTAATGGCCTTCGAAGTCCGATTTTAAGGGTTAGATTTTATACCCGTTGTGTAGATTGTTGTGGAGTTTGCTGCGAATAGTTTACAGATGACGAATTGGCTATTTCCATATTCGTTGGTTATAATAATACTAATGATAAGAATGGTAAGAATGAGAAAAATGATAAGAATATAAATAATAATAAAAGCGATATGAATGATAGGAATTAACAAGGATGAGATTAATAAAAATGATAAGTTCTCTAATATTTTTTTTATATTTCTAGGATAACGTAGGCTCGCTAGATTTAGCTAAATCGAGACAGGAAACTCTTCAAATGATTCTAAATGAAGAATCACATATACAATACATATTTCGCTTTCCTACGGTACCAAATAAACCACAAATTGTTCATATCTCTTATAACGGAAACATAATATGCTCGGGAGTCACCGGTAACACTCAAAATACAATTCCATTCTTAAAATCCTTTCGTATAATAAACAATTAATAATTTTAGATATGTCAAATCCTACTGGAACGATATCAACTGTCAAACTACAAAGTTCTTTACAGAGTCAACGGCGGATCGTTCACGATAACGAAATGTATGGAAGTTTTACAGGACCACAATCGCCACAATGGCAACCGCCTCCAATAGAACCACATACACCAGCACCACAACCGCAACCTTATGACGAACAACCTAACCAACCACTACCTTATCAACCACAAAATAACAATCGCGATGAAAATGTTTGTGGCGTCGTTGACGAAAGATTCCTCGACATCAATCCACTTGCATATGGTGCGAAAAATATAAGACGTGGTTCTTGGCCATGGCTAGCAGCAATTTTTTTGTCAAAATCACTGTCACTCAACTATATCTGTGGCGGTAGTTTAGTTTCAAACCGTGTTGTTGTAACGGCCGCACATTGTTTATTCAAAGGAAGTACAACTATTCCTACCAGCAAATTACATGTATTTCTCGGCAGTTTCAATTTGGATGTATGGGCAGAACCGGGACGAATAGAAAGACAAGTTTCATTCTATAAAGTTCATGATGATTTTATGCGGAACAACATAGGTTCCTTTGATGCCGACATAGCTATTATCATGCTGAATCGTGTAGTCGATTACACTTTAAATATTCGACCGATTTGTTTATGGTCGGGAAATAATGAACTGCAAAAAGTCGTAGGAGTAAATGGAACCGTGGTGGGTTGGGGTTTAACCGAAATGGGAGAGACGTCAGAACCAAAATTAGTTGAAATACCAATTGTGTCACAGGAGCAATGCCTACGGCAATCAGTGAAATCATTTAAGTTTATCACATCAAATCGTACATTTTGCGCAGGAAATCAAGATGGAAAGACGGGACCATGCAATGGTGATTCAGGTTCGGCATTTGCCATACAAAAATATCCGAACAAATGGGCATTACGCGGTATTGTATCAGTTTCAGTGACCATGAAGGCAGAAAAAACTATTTGTGATTTAAGCGAATTTGTGATTTTCTCAGACGCCTCGAAATTTGTCGATTTCGTCAAAGAGAATATTAAATTATCGACTGAGAAGTAATTTGTAATAAAACAAACTTCTAATCCAAGAATTTTTTATTTTTTGCGCTATTCCCGCCTAAACATATAACAATACGCCGAGCCGAATAAGCGTGCGTACTTCGCAAACTGCAGTTTGGGTTGTTCAGCTGGCAATTAACAAACGATTCAATATTTTGAAACCTTGGTGTTGGTTTTTCAAACGCTTCGATATCTACTATAATCACCCGCTTGAGCATATCATAAAAATAAAAAATTATAAAACAAATTCAATAAATTAAAAACGGTTTCAATTTATTTTAGTACATTGCAATTTAAATAGCTTTGTTTACGTAGTAACATGAGCAAACATTGCAATGCACTAAAAATATTGTACTAGTAAATAACAAATAAACAAAAGATAAATCAAAAATTCTAAAATGGTTTGCATTCTTGAAATGGATGACGATACTTAATTACGCTACTCGCCGCAAACAATTGTTACTTTCATGAAAAACAATCGCAATGTTTGTTAATAAACTATCTGTGTATGCTTTGTTACAGGCTGGCTACTGCCAACCTGCAGATATCACTAAGCACCTGCAGAGGCCTCCACGGTGATTTTTGCCGGCTACGTTCTCAGCGGAGAAGTGCGAAGGTCGTGGGATTTGAGGCATACAGGGCTCCTGGCTTACACCGTGATTATACAGAAAGTTAGGAGAAACGCAAATAATCAAAAGATGTACCCGGAGTTCCGCCGAAACTCGTCGGCCGGAACCTGAGGAACGAACACAACGAAATTATAAACCGAGAGCGGTGCCTTGATGCGCGCATCCATCCGCATTCAAACGGGGACAAGCCCTGGTTACGGAATCGGATGCGGGCATCAAGGGACCGCAAACACTACGCCGACACAGAGGGAGTCTCCGCTCCCATCATACCACACCGAAAAAAAATTTAGTAATTCATTTCTATTTTAAAGAAAGGAAGCAAAAAACACCAGAAAGGGAAAACGAGAGAGAGTAACGAGAAAGAGAGAGAGAGCAACAATGCACATCGAGCGCGCGACCGTTATGCGGCGCTCGATTACAAAAATATACAAGAATTAATAAAATTAAAAAAATAAAAAAAATAAAATCAAAAAAAATAAAATTAAAAAAAAATATAAATAAAAATTATACCTTACAAAAAACTAATACCGTTGCGGGGCCTCTCCCCGATACCAAAACCAAAACAGCCGGTTGGCCTTGTACGGCACCCGTTGAAAATATGCGGCAACCGATAAAAAAGATGCGGTACCCGTTGAACAATGTACGGCACCCGATGAAATATACGGCAACCGATGAAAATATATGTGGCACCCGTTAAAATATACGGCACCCGATGAAATATAAATGGCCACGTTATTGACCACCCGTACGTTGCGGTATTTTACCGATGAGCAAAATCCAACTAGAATGACCTCGATTGATCACTCGTTGCGTGAAGATGCGTTAAGTTTATTTCGTTCGATTTTCACGTGTTCAAGTTTTATTATTATTAGTCATTAGGATAATTGTCGTAACATACTTTTTATTTTTCTATTGTTTACTTTGGCTTCAGCATGTTAATGAACTTTTCTCCACTTGCGAAAAATATTTATTTTTCGTCACACAATTTCCACAGACAATTTAAATTAAAACTTTTTATAATTTATTTCGGAAAATAGTGAAACGATATTTTTCTCTTATTTACACCAAATGTATCATGGAATAACGGTTAATTATATTGTTCAATCACAAATTAACTCAATGCTCACCAGCATTGCATTTTCTTAAATTTGTTTTTTTTTTCAACTCTCTCACAACGAACGCAAAACTGGTCGTCTCCAACTCAAAACAAAAAAAATAATTTCACCTGTTTTATTAATTAATGTTTAATCAGACGCAAGTCGCTCAAAAAAAAACTTATCAAAATCAAAAACTCGACTCTCCACTTTAAGATCACAAACTCAACTTTATTTTCCAAAAAAAAATATATATATATTTAACAAAAAAAAAAAAAAAAATGCGGCCACACGCCGAAAATAAAATTTATATTTTTCTATTTTTATTCTATTTTATTTTTGCTTTGTTTAGTTAGCATACACCTTTCATATTCAAAATTTAAAACTCGACTGTGTAATCAAAAAATCAAAACTCGAACGCCACACAAACGACGCGCAGAACATTCCAGAAGAATTGTCTTTCTTCTCTGTCTCTCGTTTACATCAATTCGCATTGATGTAAACGAGAGGCATATAAGAAAAACATTCTTATGGAATGTTTTGCTTTACACACCACTCGATGTACATCGCTCTCTCTCCCATCATCTTACTCACCCTCGCGCCATCACCACGACATGTACAAACACTACACAACTTCGAAAGCGAAGACGCAAACCGAGGGGAATAAAATTAATCAAACAGCGCTTGTTACGATCATGTAATCGTAACAAACGTGGGAACGTCCCACACCCTGAGATGTCTCATAAGCCGGGCCTAAAACAAACAACACGAAGACAAAGATAGAGGGAGAAACGATTAAACACGGATGTCTTTGACGTGATAAGTACCTAATACTTTTCCGTTCAAATCTTCGACGGTGTACGCCACTTGTCCGATTTTACTGGTAATTACCGCGGGTTTGAATTTGCTAGCCAATTTAGCGGCAAATTTGTTCGTTGCATCGCTCAAAGCAAAAGATCGTATGAAAACGGGTTGTCCAATTCGAAAAGAACGCTTATTACTACGTAAATTGTAATGTTGAGCTCCCTTTTCGTGTGCTACGCGTAAATAGTGAAGTATACGATCTTTGAGAAGATTGACTCGATCTGGCTTAGCCCATATCTGGACTTCGCTGGGATCATGTTCGTCGAGTAATCTTCTTAACGCGTAATCCGAACCGTGTAGCGACATATGTTGACCGAACACGACATAGTGAGGGGAATAATGTAACGTATCGTGTACAGCATTTCGTAGCGCGGCCGCAATTGCTTGCAAATTTTTGTCCCACTGATTATGGTCGTGATCGCTCAAATAAGATCTGATGCTTGCAATTAGGGTTCGGTTAACACGCTCGGATGCGTTGCTTTGAGGCGAATACACCGGCGTACGTATATGTGTTACACCGTATTTAAATAACAACTCTTTAAATAAATTCGAGATGAATTGTTTGCCATTGTCCGACGTAATGCTTTCTGGTACCGAGAACAACAAGAATATTTCCTCTAGAAATCGACATAGCAATAGAGCAGATGCTTCGCGTAATGGTTTTACAACTACAAATTTCGAGTAATGATCCAAGACGATAACGATGCAGGTATTACCGAGTTTGGAACGTGGATACGGACCTAAAAAATCTACATACAATTTTTGAAACGGGCGAGTGGACGTGACCTGAGATCCCATGGCTGGTTGTGTGGAGAAATTAACAGCTTTGTTCATTTTACATTTAGTGCAGCTAGCAACGTATTGTTTAACTTGTTTTGCCATCTGAGGCCAGAAAAATTGACGCTGAAGGCGCTCGAGGGTTTTGCTGCCGCCTAAATGTGCTGAAGTGGGAGGTACATGTGCCTGTTCGATAAGCGATTGAGTTAATGAATTCGGAATAACAAGTTTCCAATTCGACAAATCGGTATCCATATATTTAAAACCAAACGAAGGGGATATTAACAGTTTATCATCCTGGATTTTATAATTGTGCGAACAATCTTTTAACGTACGAATTTTCGCGATTTGATCGACGTAATCTGGATCTTGGAACGCAACCGAGTTTTGATCAACGTGCAAAATGGGGACGAAAGAAGGTATTAACGCATTCACAGAAGAGTCGATGTTTTTACTCGGCAAGGCTGGATCCTCAAATTGGGCACCAGGATCAGGCGTGCTCTTACTCCCAGACTCATCCGCACAAGGAGCGGATTCATCCGGAAAAGCTCGAGACAACGCATCTGGTACAATGTTAACTGAACCTTTTCGGTATCCAATCTGAAAATCCAGCGCTTGGAGTTTAAGACTCCATCTCGCCAAACGTCCGGATAGGTCCTTTTGACTCATTAGCCAGCGTAAACTGGAATGGTCAGTGTAAATGACGAACGGATAGCCTTCCACGTAGGGACGAAATTTTCGCACGCTGAGGACGGCAGCGTAGCATTCCAGCTCGGTCACCGAGTAGTTTCGCTGCGCCGCATTGAGCTTATGTGAATAAAACTCAATGGGCCGCTCCACCCCCTCGGCGTCCACCTGAAATAAGACACTACCGACCCCAACGGCACTGGCATCACACTGAATAAAAAAGGGTTTTGTATAATCAGGATGCGTCAAAACTGGGGCAGTTGACAAGGCGGTTTTGAGAGCGTTAAAAGAAGAATCAGCAGCTGCAGACCAACATACTTTAGTGTTTTTACCAGTAAGATCGGTGAGAGAAGAAGCTAAAGAGGCAAAATTTGGAATGAAGCGACGGTACCATCCGCACATCCCCAGAAAACGTCTAATCTGTTTCGTCGTTTTCGGAATAGGGTACTCCAGAATAGCTTTACATTTATCTGGGTTTGTACGGAGGCAACCATCACCCACAATATAACCTAAATAGTCGACTTCTTTCAACACAAACTTACTTTTGGTCAAATTGATTGTTAGACCGGCATCCTTCAGATATCCAGCAACCTGCTGTAGCAACTCGAAGTGTTCGGCCAGAGTGGAGGATGTGACCAGAAGGTCATCGAGGTACACAAAGACCTTATCGTGTAGCTGGTACGGGATCACGCGGTGCATTAAGCGACAAAGCGTCTGTGGTGCGTTGCACAAGCCAAACGGCATCACCTTGAACTGATACAAAGGCCGTCCAGGAACCGTAAACGCTGTTTTATCGCGGGATGCTGGATCGAGTGGGATCTGCCAAAAAGCATCCTTCAAATCAATCGCCGAAATGAATCGGGTGTGTCCCAAACGACCCAACAATCCGTTGATTATTGGCAGCGGATACGCATCCTTGACGGTGGCCTTGTTTAGTTCTCTAGCATCTAAACACAAACGGACTTTGCCATTGGCCTTACGCACCAACGTGACCGGTGAACACCAGGAACTTTGTGACTCCTCGATGACCCCCAAAGACAACATCCTATCCAACTCGGCATACATAAGTTTCTGGATAGCTGGGGACACGGAATAAAAACGTTGTTTGACTGGTTTTGCGGAACCGACATCGATCATATGAGTGATGAGGGATGTGCGGCCCAAACCTAATATATCGCTGCTCGGGAAATATTCGCGGATAAGATCCAATTTACGACGATCATTAGAGGTTAAAATATGAAATTTGGGTGTGTTGGTAGTTTCACCTAATTCGTCCGAATTATTTAACGCGGAGATTTTTGGGGAAATTCCAAAACGATTCCAAAAATCGATACCCAAATAAAGCGGTTGTTCTAAGGAAGGGACAACATGAAAATTCATGGTTTGGGTAATTCCATTAAACTCGACGTTAGCTCGTATGTACCCAAATACTCGTTGGACTTGACCACTCGCGGTAGTTATCGTAGATGGAAAATTATGAAACTCTACGAAGGGATTGGACAAGATTTTCTCCGATCCATTCCCGAGAACACTGACACTCGCCCCGCTGTCGAGAAGACCCTTAAACGGGATCTTATTGATAAAGACCTGGGCGTAAGGCCGAGTGTCACTACCCTCGGAGAACAAAACGGAGGAAATCACGTCATTTCTCATTGCAGCGCGGTGGTTCCAATATTTCTTGGAACGTTTTAAACGATCTAACTTAGCTAACGACGGAGAATTATAGAAAAACTTTAGAGCGACAGGAAGGGAAGGGGAATTTGGTAGGGAAGAAGGATCGGGAAAGGAATCATTACTGGCAGACGAGTTTACTTCTTCATCGGATTCGACGGGGAGCGGCGTTCCGCATTTGTATTGCTCGCTGCATTCTCCTGAATCGGTTTGAGTGGCTCTATCCTCTCTACTATCCGCAGTCTGGGTTGAGGTTGATTTGTGCTCTGTCCACTCCGTCTGAGTGTCCGTTGTGATGACGACATTTTTACCGTAATTTGATTGTTGCTTACCAACTGATCCCGAGCTGTCTGCTGGGACTTGTCCGCCAGGACGTCTCGCCGCTGCCGATGGAAACCTGCTCCCCTTGTGAATTGCGGATACTGAGTTATCGGGTAGAACATCAGTCAAGAGATAATTCTCATGAGAGTCATATGCTCCAACATCATCATACGGACTGCCTGATGACTCATTGATCACGCGTCGTGGATGGATTGCAGGGTCCGCCGTAGCTTTGATCCGCCTGAAAGACTCCTCCCAAGCAGAGCAACTTTTGATCAGCTCATTTATGGTGCTAAACCGACGATCGGTGAGATGAAACTGTAATTCTGGCTTCATGTTCGTCATTAAAACTTCGATGAGCTCCTCGTCCGAATACGGTGTACGACATTGTAGCGTTAGACTCCACACTTGATCGGAAAAATCTAGGAAACTTTCGTTGGGTCGTTGTTTGCGTGCCTCGACGGTTCGCCGGATTTCGTAATTGGTGCGACGGTCTTTAAAACGCTCGATGATACCGCTTCGTAGATCTGTCCAGGTAGCGTTCGGATTATGTTTGCGGAATGTCCAATACCACTGCAAGGCGATATCTTCCAGGATGGTATGTAGCTCGAATAACAAGGTTTGGTCGGACAATCCGCGAGACGAAGCGATGGTGTCTACCTGAAACAGGAACATGTCGATCGTGGTGCCCGAGGGAGATCCAGTGTAGTTTAGTCCACTTTCAGCTAATGATGGTCCGTCTATAGAGCCTCGCTCCAAATCGTCTTGCTCGAATGATGTTAAGTACATTTTTAAGGATGAAAGGATAGAGGGATAAACTCGCTCGATTTATTCGGCAAGAAACAATGACGTAGTCTTTATTAAGTTATTAAATATACAAAAATTTGAATTTAAAATGACTTTAGAGGAGACTGAAGGTCCCAAATAAAGTAAATTGGAATAATTCCACACACACTATAATTAAATAACAACAAAAAAAAAAAAAAAAAAAAAAAAATACAAATGATAAAAATAATTGCAATAATAATAAAGGGATGGTTACCTTGTAATTGAGATACCATCGAAAATGGCATGTTTCGACGAGGACCTATTTTGGAGGGTCTCGTTGAAAACCATTTTAATACGCGAAAAATAATGAAAAATATTAATAATAATCCCGAAAAGTAAACTACCAACACACCCAATGGTACGCCGATAGTGAAATTGTACAACTAAATAGTAAAGCAAAGCGCAAAGAAAATCAAATAATAAGAAAAGAAAAGAAGGAATGGTTACCTTGTAGATTTGATACTAGGGACGGTGAAGCCGTGGTCCACTAGTACCGTGGGGCCCGTACTCCCACGATGGTTTAACGACGGAGAAGACGAGATACCCTCCAAAGTGGCGCTTTTCAAGGAGAACCTAATTTGGAGGGGCTCGTTAAAATTTACAAAACGATACACAAAAAGAAAAAGAAAAAACCAAAACTACCAGCACACCCAGCGGTATGCAGGCAGAATAATAATAAAAATGCAAAAAAAAAAAAATATATAAAATGAAGTACTAACCGTACGCGGGGTTCCAATATAACCCAAAAATAATACAAAATTTAATAAAAATCAACCAAAAATATCCAAATATCAAAAAAAAATCAAATAAACATATCAAATATAAATGTAAATCAAAAATACGAAAAGGATGGTATGATGAGAGTGGAAATCCCACTCCGTGTCGGCTAAATAATAAAAAAAATAGAAAAAATAATAATAATATAATAATAAGGTGTTCCGTTCCTCAAATTTCGGTCGAGAAATCTCGGGGAAAAGAAGAAATGAAGCTAAGCTAAACCCTGGACAAATGACATCCGAGCTCCACCACAATCTGACACAACATAGTGGAAATGGGAAAGAGCTCGTAAGTCGGATGTCCAAAGAATAGGGGTATGACACCCCCATCTACGCGCAATCAAACAGCCCGTGCTGGTTACGATCGCAGATGGGAAATGCCAACCGGGAGACTGGCTTTGGTGTGCGTGTCCATGCGAATTCAAACAGTGCGAAGCACTGGTTTCGACACTGGACGCGCACGCCAAAGGGAGTGAAGCTACAAATCTAAAAAAAATTTAAAAATTCGCACATCGACTGGCTTTGGTGTGCGTGTCCATGCGAATTCAAACAGTGCGAAACACTGGTTTCGACACTGGACGCGCACGCCAAAGAGAGTGAAGGTACAAATCTAAAAAATCAAAAAAAATTTAAAAATTCGCGAAAAATAGTTTGGGCGCCACTGTTACAGGCTGGCTACTGCCAACCTGCAGATATCACTAAGCACCTGCAGAGGCCTCCACGGTGATTTTTGCCGGCTACGTTCTCAGCGGAGAAGTGCGAAGGTCGTGGGATTTGAGGCATACAGGGCTCCTGGCTTACACCGTGATTATACAGAAAGTTAGGAGAAACGCAAATAATCAAAAGATGTACCCGGAGTTCCGCCGAAACTCGTCGGCCGGAACCTGAGGAACGAACACAACGAAATTATAAACCGAGAGCGGTGCCTTGATGCGCGCATCCATCCGCATTCAAACGGGGACAAGCCCTGGTTACGGAATCGGATGCGGGCATCAAGGGACCGCAAACACTACGCCGACACAGAGGGAGTCTCCGCTCCCATCATACCACACCGAAAAAAAATTTAGTAATTCATTTCTATTTTAAAGAAAGGAAGCAAAAAACACCAGAAAGGGAAAACGAGAGAGAGTAACGAGAAAGAGAGAGAGAGCAACAATGCACATCGAGCGCGCGACCGTTATGCGGCGCTCGATTACAAAAATATACAAGAATTAATAAAATTAAAAAAATAAAAAAAATAAAATCAAAAAAAATAAAATTAAAAAAAAATATAAATAAAAATTATACCTTACAAAAAACTAATACCGTTGCGGGGCCTCTCCCCGATACCAAAACCAAAACAGCCGGTTGGCCTTGTACGGCACCCGTTGAAAATATGCGGCAACCGATAAAAAAGATGCGGTACCCGTTGAACAATGTACGGCACCCGATGAAATATACGGCAACCGATGAAAATATATGTGGCACCCGTTAAAATATACGGCACCCGATGAAATATAAATGGCCACGTTATTGACCACCCGTACGTTGCGGTATTTTACCGATGAGCAAAATCCAACTAGAATGACCTCGATTGATCACTCGTTGCGTGAAGATGCGTTAAGTTTATTTCGTTCGATTTTCACGTGTTCAAGTTTTATTATTATTAGTCATTAGGATAATTGTCGTAACATACTTTTTATTTTTCTATTGTTTACTTTGGCTTCAGCATGTTAATGAACTTTTCTCCACTTGCGAAAAATATTTATTTTTCGTCACACAATTTCCACAGACAATTTAAATTAAAACTTTTTATAATTTATTTCGGAAAATAGTGAAACGATATTTTTCTCTTATTTACACCAAATGTATCATGGAATAACGGTTAATTATATTGTTCAATCACAAATTAACTCAATGCTCACCAGCATTGCATTTTCTTAAATTTGTTTTTTTTTTCAACTCTCTCACAACGAACGCAAAACTGGTCGTCTCCAACTCAAAACAAAAAAAATAATTTCACCTGTTTTATTAATTAATGTTTAATCAGACGCAAGTCGCTCAAAAAAAAACTTATCAAAATCAAAAACTCGACTCTCCACTTTAAGATCACAAACTCAACTTTATTTTCCAAAAAAAAATATATATATATTTAACAAAAAAAAAAAAAAAAATGCGGCCACACGCCGAAAATAAAATTTATATTTTTCTATTTTTATTCTATTTTATTTTTGCTTTGTTTAGTTAGCATACACCTTTCATATTCAAAATTTAAAACTCGACTGTGTAATCAAAAAATCAAAACTCGAACGCCACACAAACGACGCGCAGAACATTCCAGAAGAATTGTCTTTCTTCTCTGTCTCTCGTTTACATCAATTCGCATTGATGTAAACGAGAGGCATATAAGAAAAACATTCTTATGGAATGTTTTGCTTTACACACCACTCGATGTACATCGCTCTCTCTCCCATCATCTTACTCACCCTCGCGCCATCACCACGACATGTACAAACACTACACAACTTCGAAAGCGAAGACGCAAACCGAGGGGAATAAAATTAATCAAACAGCGCTTGTTACGATCATGTAATCGTAACAGCTTATCTGTGACTTATTATATTAAATATAAATAGGAATAAAAAGTAGCGGAAATGTTCTCCCAAATTGTCTAATATGCTTTACAGGAGATAGGTGAGATGGTGATTAAACCCTTATACGGTAATTTATTTTTTATTTTTTTTACTCCAGCTGGAATTAGCTTTAATCCAGCTTTAATTTAGCTGTAATTTGTTTACCTGTAAACTACATAACGTTAATGACTTATGCAATATTATTTCTACCACACATATAAATGCTGGTGGCATTGCACATTTAGAATTATTATATCAAAAGCACCCCCATTTATACTTTATATTCATAAAACACACCATCAAGCGCCATCGCTGTAAATTAAGGGTTGAAAGAAATTTTGTTTTATTTCGTTTCCGGTTAGAATGTTATGCTTTTCCGGTCACCTGGATTTTTTCTATACTTATTTCTTTGTTTATGAAGTAATTTATGTTAATTTAACATTTTTATTGGATCGATAAAATTAATTCTTAAATATAGCACACGGTTGATAGCCGTCTTAAGAAAATATTATTTTAATCGATTTTCACCGTCGACGCCAATAATTGGGTTATTAAGAAATTTTATTCAATTTATACGAATTTGAGATGAAACGGATTGTGGCCGTCAAAATAATTGTTTATGCAAATATTGCGATTTTTTTTAATTTCGAGTCGTTTGATTGATTTTTACTTATTTTGTCATATAGTCGTTATGAAATAGTTGGGATTATTTGAATGGTTTAAGTTTTCAATCTCCCGGTATTTCTTGCGTATGTAACAAAAATGTGAATTCTAAGGTCGCGAGGCCTGGGTTTGTCAAATCAGCTTTTTATTGTTCTCATATTCACGTTGTGGCTCACCAGTTTTGATAGTTCCTATTAACTAGATGCTAGTTTGCATTTTTAATTAAACCAATTTCTAGAGAGTTAACAAGATGGTTATTCGACCAGCCGTTGTCGAAACTTCGAAGAAAATACTAAAGAGGCACTTGTCTCAACGGATTTTTTGTCGTCGAACTAAATCTAAAAGATAATGAGACTACTTGGTCGATTTGTCAACGAGCTGTTCGAGCGGGATAAATCTAGCATGTATTCTAACAGATTCGAAGGTGCGATCATTTTCCATAAAACATTGAACATATTAGAATTGATTCATTTACAAATCTTCATCTTAAACAATTTCACCCGAAATCTCTCGTGCTCACTGTTAAAAATTCCAAGTGGTGGTCGATATTGCGACATTCGTGTCGCAGACATTAAACGTTTGTGTTTTGTGGGGGCGCAAGTGCTATAAGATGTACTTTTTTCCAAGAGTAGAACTTGGTTATCATCGGTTAAAAATTGTATTTCATTTAATTCAAAATTGACAAGATTACTAAGCTTATAGCTTAAGAGACATCTACCATGACATCTACCCTGGCATCTATATTTAAGCACAATTGAGTTAGAGAACGATACTTCAAAAGGGAACTGTCATATTTGACAGATGCAGTGACATCAGATATTCCATATACTATCTTCTCCAAAACGGCTGACTTATGTGTTCACTTATGTACCATTTGACATCTGGATTGATGCGACATCTTTAGATTTGAAATATCCAATAAATAAATTTGCAAGATTTTCGGGCTGCCTAATTAATTTGAAAAATTCTTCCCTCAATTTGGAATGAAGCTCTAAGTTAATACCACGATGAGCCGTAAACCTATTTAGTGCATAACACATTTTTCTTAACCTTAGATTTGCCGAGATGTATTGATCTTGCTAGCGAGATCCTGCGTATTTGTTATCATTGTGTATATCTCTTAAAATTAATAATGTAATTGGATCTTTAATTACGCGAATAACTCCCATGTCGTTCATGAAAGGGTTAAGAGATTTAAAAGTACTATTTTTACAAACTTCGTTAACTTGATGTGTCATCGTGGTAGAAGCGGCGTTGTTCGATTTGGCGAAGTCTATGTAAAACGTGGTAGAGCTCTTCTCGATGTAAGTAAGTACTACTAATTCTACATTCCTTAGGCTTAGCGATGTTTGCAGCAAAATTGTAATAAATATGTAACACATGTCATTAAAAATAATATTTTGCCTGAAAAGCCGATTTTTTTTTAAATAAATTAATTAATACAGAAGAATTTAAAAAGTTCTTAATGTAATACAACATTCGTTCCAATTCGAGGAATGATGAATAGTTGATTTTGATTTGTTCATATGTAAATGTTCTTTGCTTCTTTCTTAATGATTGTTGTGTAGCTCTGTGCGAGGTGACTGAAATTCTGCAGATTTGTACAACCATTTCGGCCCATTCCACCATCAATTGATTGTCAGGTGGCATTCGAGTTCGCGAGTTGTAAGACCCCGTGTGGCGCAATCAGCAGATCGGAAGAAAGGATGTGACTCAAATGATTTCTTGGTGGAGACGACAAAATATCAGCAGTCCGATTTCCAACAAAGGTAGTCCGTATGCTGAGGTGCCTACCCAACCAATCCAAGAATATATTAAAATTCGTCAATGTGTGCACAGTGTTGATATTTGATTGTATAATTCTTAATGGATTAAGAATTATACAATCAAATATCGCTACTGTTCGCGCACAATGCCAAACGGGGCAGTGTTTGTGGTTTGATAGGCGCGACTTTGGTCTTATAGAGGGAACCAGATCGATGGAAGTATCTATGCTTGTTGGGTAACTGATGAGCATGCAATTTGTTTTAGATCGCCCATAAAACAGTTTTTTTAAGTAGAGGATCATCCCATTCTAGGTTATATGCCCAGAACATCTGCATAACAATTTTCGAATTGATGACCACTGGCGGTAACCAGCCACGCGGATCAAAAATTTGACCCGCTTTTGATGAAACAGTCCTCTTCATGGTTTGAAGATAATATTCTAAGAGTGGGCGTTGAAAAACAAATTTTTCCAAAATCAATAGGGTCAGCTTATTTTTCTGGGCCGTTTTGAACGAATTTTTTCACTGCAACTTCTCCATTTTCCATGAATTTTCCGGGTTGATGCAATCAATAAGATTAAAAGTTTTTTCCCATACACATATATTTGTAGGTAGCGGGAATAACTTAGGAAGTTTATGAATTTCGGAGTGCCTCATAAGCGTAATTCGTAAATTGATCTGTAAATTGAGAATAATTATCACTTTGCTGGTTGCTTTCGTTAATGGCTTTCTGCCATTCACTGATAATTTGTTTTCTTCTTCCAACTTCCATGAGAGAGTATTTTACGTTGTTCTACTCTATTGAGATGTAATAGTGAGTAAATAATAGTGGTCTAATTTTGTATTTGGTTTGTTTTCTGATGCACTGAAATGCCCTTTGCAGAATCACCACCTGGTACCACCTGGACAACTTAGAGCATATGTTTGATTCCTTTGCATGCGGAAGGTATTTTATTTTACTCCTACTCGCTGGTTGGAGCAGTACTTGAACCTAATATCGTTTAACTCTCTAAAATAAAATCAGCTAGATTATAATACATCTTTCACTGGGACCCGAACCAGCCACCCTATTACACACCGTCATGTAAATCGTAACCGTTCGGGGGATCAAGCATTACATGATTGTATAACTGCATGTAGTGTAATTCAACGTCACACGCAACCATTGCCGGTTAGTACAAATTTGGGGACCGATTAGGAACATCATAGGAAAAGTGCAAATGAAATGGAACGAAACCTAACAACCCTCTACCCATTCCTCTGATATGCCTTCATTCATTAATTCGAAATCAAAATTATTATAGAAAGGAATACTACAAGAAATAATGGTGACCGACAAACCCAAATATCGACTCTTGCAAGGACACGATGGCAAGATTATAATTGTAATTGTTGTGGCCAAAACCCGACCTTTTTTTATATCTTGAATACACCGCACTAAATGTTTAAAGCAGAATATTGACCCTACCGGATTTGTGATGAAAATGGTCCATTTTAATAAAAAATCATTATTCCTGCTTAAGTTTCAGAAAACCAACAAGATCAGCCCAGATTAAAAATTAAAAACCTCCTACGGAAGCTGCCCAGTACACAGATGTTCATCACATTTCGCATTGATCTCCCAATTTATGGGAAAACTTTATTATGAAGTTTTATTCCGCATAGTAAATCCGCCTGGTCTGTAGAGATGCCAAAATTTGATGGAGTAACGTTTTTTTTATCAAGCTCCTCATTTCTGGTAAAATTTAATATATGATCTGAACTAATTTAGTTCGATATTTAATTTACAATCTTTTTATTTTTAATCGTATTTTCGTAAATGTTCTATACTTTTCAAAATATTTGATAAACAAACGAGAAAGCTCGCATGAAAGCTGCCACTTGCAGTTGCCCCATTTTGGATAAAAACCACTGGGATCTCCCAATTTACGGAAAAGTTTAATTATGAAGTTTCATCCCGATCAGTTTATTCGTCCTAGCTGTAGGGGAGCTGGATGGATTGGTCACACGCTGAGGGAACCAGGCAATTCTTAATATTTTAAATTCGAAATAATAATGCGTCATATTATGAGATGAAAATATTAAAGGTAACTTATAATGAGCTCCCCAATGCCAGCCTTATGTTAAGATTGGCACAATCTTCCAGCTTCGATATGGCTCCGTAAAACATCCAAACCTTTCCTGGACCGGAAATAGCGATTGATGTTATATATCCCGTAAACCAATTTTATAAGTGTTGTCCGAAAAATGACCACTAATGGCTTATGACTCTTAGAAGCAAAAATCAGTCTGATGACTTATAAATATTGAGTCATTTGGGCGTCATACCCGTGCCGGATAATGGTCGAAAATCGTAATCAATTATGTCTAGGTAAGTCCGACCAACTTCGGTAGGTCAAATATACTAATCATTAGTTGACCGGTGTGAAGTACTTAACGTTAATGAAAAGTGTAGCTACACATTTTAACGAATAGTGTAAACTCAAAAAGTGTAGATAGACACAATTTATCAAAAAATGTAGCTGGAAAAGAAAACAGTTTGAAATTCGAAATACGTGGTTTAATAGTTTTATTAAAAACAAATAAAAAATATTGAGAATCACAATACTACAATAATAAGTTTTAGTAATCCTTTTTTATAAAAAAAATAATTTTAAAATCTTTTTAACTCAAAAAATCATCGAGACAATGAGTGCCGAGCGTGGAATTTAGTGTTATCAACTTGGTATGGTGTCTCAAATTTGTACAAAGAATTTCAAGACAATTTGCATATTGTGATTGGCGATATGGTGCTACACGTGGAAGCGTCTTTGGTCAAATTCACTTAATTCTTTCAGGATTCAAAAATTCATCGAGACAATGAGTGCCGAGCGTGGAATTTAGTGTTATCAACTTGGTATGGTGTCTCAAATTTGTACAAAGAATTTCAAGACAATTTGGATGTTGTGATTGGCGATATGGTGCTACACGTGAAGCGTATTTGGTCAAATTCACTTAATTCTTTCAGGATTCAAAAATTCATCGAGACAATGAGTGCCGAGCGTGGAATTTAGTGTTATCAACTTGGTATGGTGTCTCAAATTTGTACAAAGAATTTCAAGACAATTTGCATATTGTGATTGGCGATATGGTGCTACACGTGCAAGCGTCTTTGGTCAAATTCGCTTAATTCTTTCATGATTCAAAAATTCATCGAGACAATGAGTGCCGAGCGTGGAATTTAGTGTTATCAACTTGGTATGGTGTCTCAAATTTGTACAAAGAATTTCAAGACAATTTGCATATTGTGATTGGCGATATGGTGCTACACGTGGAAGCGTCTTTAGTCAAATTCGCTTAATTCTTTCATGATTCAAAAATTCATCGAGACAATGAGTGCCGAGCGTGGAATTTAGTGTTCTCAACTTGGTATGGTGTCTCAAATTTGTACAAAGAATTTCAAGACAATTTGGATGTTGTGATTGGCGATATGGTGCTACACGTGGAAGCGTCTTTGGTCAAATTCACTTAATCTTTCAGGATTCAAAAATTCATCGAGACAATGAGTGCCGATCGTGGAATTTAGTGTTATCAACTTGGTATGGTGTCTCAAATTTGTACAAAGAATTTCAAGACAATTTGCATATTGTGATTGGCGATATGGTGCTACACGTGCAAGCGTCTTTGGTCAAATTCACTTAATCTTTCAGGATTCAAAAATTCATCGAGACAATGAGTGCCGAGCGTGGAATTTAGTGTTATCAACTTGGTATGGTGTCTCAAATTTGTACAAAGAATTTCAAGACAATTTGGATGTTGTGATTGGCGATATGGTGCTACACGTGCAAGCGTCTTTGGTCAAATTCGCTTAATTCTTTCATGATTCAAAAATTCATCGAGACAATGAGTGCCGAGCGTGGAATTTAGTGTTATCAACTTGGTATGGTGTCTCAAATTTGTACAAAGAATTTCAAGACAATTTGGATGTTGTGATTGGCGATATGGTGCTACACGTGAAGCGTATTTGGTCAAATTCACTTAATTCTTTCAGGATTCAAAAATTCATCGAGACAATGAGTGCCGAGCGTGGAATTTAGTGTTATCAACTTGGTATGGTATCTCAAATTTGTACAAAGAATTTCAAGACAATTTGCATATTGTGATTGGCGATATGGTGCTACACGTGGAAGCGTCTTTGGTCAAATTCACTTAATTCTTTCAGGATTCAAAAATTCATCGAGACAATGAGTGCCGAGCGTGGAATTTAGTGTTATCAACTTGGTATGGTGTCTCAAATTTGTACAAAGAATTTCAAGACAATTTGCATATTGTGATTGGCGATATGGTGCTACACGTGGAAGCGTCTTTGGTCAAATTCGCTTAATTCTTTCATGATTCAAAAATTCATCGAGACAATGAGTGCCGAGCGTGGAATTTAGTGTTATCAACTTGGTATGGTGTCTCAAATTTGTACAAAGAATTTCAAGACAATTTGCATATTGTGATTGGCGATATGGTGCTACACGTGGAAGCGTCTTTGGTCAAATTCGCTTAATTCTTTCAGGATTCAAAAATTCATCGAGACAATGAGTGCCGAGCGTGGAATTTAGTGTTATCAACTTGGTATGGTGTCTCAAATTTGTACAAAGAATTTCAAGACAATTTGCATGTTGTGATTGGCGATATGGTGCTACACGTGGAAGCGTCTTTGGTCAAATTCGCTTAATTCTTTCATGATTCAAAAATTGATCGAGACAATGAGTGCCGAGCGTGGAATTTAGTGTTCTCAACTTGGTATGGTGTCTCAAATTTGTACAAAGAATTTCAAGACAATTTGCATATTGTGATTGGCGATATGGTGCTACACGTGGAAGCGTCTTTGGTCAAATTCGCTTAATTCTTTCATGATTCAAAAATTCATCGAGACAATGAGTGCCGAGCGTGGAATTTAGTGTTATCAACTTGGTATGGTGTCTCAAATTTGTACAAAGAATTTCAAGACAATTTGCATGTTGTGATTGGCGATATGGCACTACACGTGGAAGCGACTTTGGTCAAATTCACATAATTCAAAAATTCATCTGGACAATGAGTGCTGAATGTGGAATTTAATGTTCTCCACTTGGTAGTGTCTCAAATTTGTACAAAGAATTTCAAGATAATTTGCTTGTTGTGATTGGCGATATGGTGCTACACGTGGAAGCGTATTTGGTCAATTTCACATAATTCAAACAATCATCGGAACAATGAGTGTCGACTGTGGAATTTAGTGTTCTCAACTTGGTATGGTGTCTAAAAAGTGTACAAAAAATTTCAAGATAATTTGCATGCCCCTCAGCCTAGGGTACTCAGAGGGCTTTGGCTGTCTCTGTGTACACCTAGGTAACACCAAGATAGCCGCGTCCTCGTCGCGGGGGGCGGGTACTGCTTCGACAGTAGCAAAGTGCTACCGGGGACCAAATGCCAGTGGTATAAATTGGCTAAAACAAACAATGAATACAACAAATACGGAATGTAATACCCCAGGTGGTACAGCAGCAGATATGCTGCCAAATCCACACTCTTTGGAGGTAGGATCAACAGGTTGTGGGGTGGGCCAATCATTGTTTAGCCCATTTGGACGAAGTTCCAAATTATCAAGATCACCAAGATCTTCAACTGGAAATATATTTCAGTACGAGAAGGAAAATGCCGAACTCCGTGAACAACTAAGAGAAATAAAAGAATTTACTACTAAATTGAAAGAAGAATTTACAATTTTAAAGAAAGAAAATGAAGAACTCAAAAAAGCAATTGAAACACGTGCAAAACTTGGGACGACACCTAGCCCAACAGTCGATGATGGCATTAACTCATTTCATACGGATGAAGAAGAATTAGAAAGAGAAACAAATTGGATGTTGAACCGGAATAAAAGACCAAGTAAGAAAAGGAAAGCGCAACACTCACCAGAAATGGCGGAGACTTTACCATCAACTTCAAAAGAGGTTGCCAGAAATCAGTTAATCATCAAGAAACAACTAGCTCTAGAACAACAACCAGCTAAACCGAAAGAAAAATCACCTCCACCAATAAATGTCGTCGGGATAGCAAATTTCTCCACTATACAATCGATTATGAAATCGATTACGATAGCCGAGTACAAACTCGTATCTCTAAACAACGGCGTCTGGAAAATTAATGTTGTAGACTCTGAAACTTACAGAGCTTTGGCTACAAAGCTTAATTCCGAGGGGCATCAGTGGTTTACCTATGAGGATAAGAATGATCGCCCAATTAAAGTTATGGCTAGAGGTCTTCACCCAACCTGTGCAAAAGAGGAAATTATTGAGGATCTCAAGCAAAAGGGTTATCAAATAGAAAATGCCGTAAACATTATTAAGAAAGAAAAAATCGAAACTGAACAAGGAGTTCAATTTAACAAACAAAAGAGGGCTTCCACTTTTTATGCTCACTTTTAATAACAAACAAAAAGTGGAAGATGTGTATAATATCAAGGCAATACTTAGCATGAGAGTTAAAATAGAGCTATTGAAAAAGAATAACGGATTAATACTGCAGTGCAAAAAATGTCAAGGTTTTAATCATACGCAGAAATATTGCCAAAGAGAAATTAGATGCGTGAAATGTGCCGGAAAGCATCATGCCCAGGTATGCCCGGTTAGTAAAAATATTGCTGCAAAATGTGTCAATTGCAATAAGTCACATCCCGCAAACTACCGGGGATGTGAAATAGCTAAGGAGCTACAACGAATAAGTAAATAAAACGCGAAAACAAAGTCCAGGAGTATCGGTAAAAAATTATCAAACTTCCACCAAAGAGGAACCTAAACCTCATGCTAGTAAAACGGGAGAACCAAAACCAAAACTGTACTCGCAAGTAGTCATGACAAAACCAAGTATTTCGGAGCACACTCCAGAAGCAGGGAAGCTCTTAACATTCGTCTAGCTTAACAAGAGAAATGCCTTCAAGCTCTAAGCAACAGGTTAGATAAGCAAGACTCTCTAAATGAAATGAAATCCATGCTCTATTAAAATGATGCAAACAACAACAAATAAAACATTAAGAATAGTAACCTGGAATGCAAATGGGCTAATGCAACATATTCCAGAATTAGAAATTCGGAAACCCATTTTACTTTAACTTCATATCTTAAAATATATGAATACAGTTGTTACCACGCCATTCATCCAGCAGGAAGGACAACGGAAGGATCGTCGATTGTTATAAAAGGAAACATCAAACACTTTATAGATCTTAAAATTGAAGAGGAATTTATGCTAGTAGTCACCTTAAAAGTATTTATAAATAACAACAAAGAATATAGTGTATCGTCAATATATTGCCCCCCAAGACATAATTTAATTAAACAAGACTATTGCACGTTATTTAAATCACTTGGATCAAGTTTCATAATCGGAGGTGATTTTAATGCAAAAAACACCTACTGGGGATCAAGAGCAACCTCTAAAAAAGGAAGAGAGCTGTTTGCAGCAGGAAGACTATGCAATTGCGATTTTCATTCTGGAGATCAACCAACTTATTGGCCTACGGATAGAAACAAAATACCCGATATCATAGACTTCTTTATCACCAAAGGTATAGACGAAAATTACATATACCTAGAAAGCAGCGAGGGGATTATGTCGGATCAAACGCCTGTTATTATGACAATCAGTGCAACGATTATTAAAAAAACTAGTCCATCTTCGCTATCGAACAAAAAACCTGCTGGGAGAAATTCCAGAAACTTGTTGAGGATAATATTGATCTTCAGGTGCCAATTAAAACCCCGATAGAGCTAGAAGAAGAACTAGAACAACTCAACAACAGTATACAAGAAGCGGTGTGGAGTAGTACCCCCTCAAGTTCAAAGGAAATGCTCCGAAATGCTACTTATCCTCTAGAAGTTAGTGAACTGGTTGCAGCAAAACGAAAAGCAAGAAAGGCCTGGCAAAGAAGTCGAGCGCCAGAATATAAAACAACTCTTAATTTTTCATCCAATAAACTAAAGTTGCTAATTAAAGAAATTAAAAACGAATCCATTAATAAATACTTGAGTGGCCTTACTAGGGAAAAAGATACCGAGTACTCCCTTTGGAAAGCGACACAAAGTTTAAAACCACCTAAACTACAAATTCCACCAGTAAAAAATGAAGATGGCACATGGGCTATAAGTGCAAAGCAAAAAGCTTCGTTGTTTGCAACCCACCTCGAGAACACGTTTCAGCCTCTACCTAGACAAACTGCAGAGGAAAACATACCACCAGTATATAAAATGGATAACTGCAACATATCTCCTGTCACACTACAAGAATTAAAAGAGGAAATCAATCTCAACCTAAATACAAAGAAATCTCCAGGATATGACTTAATTACAGGACAAATAGTAAAAGCTCTTCCTGAAAAAGGAAACATTTCGATAATTCCAAATTTTTCATGGCGATGTGGTGTTTGTATCGATGTTTATAAAATTCTCAAGGAAACGAACGATCATATGAGTAATTCGATCAATGCTATATCAGCGTCCTTGTCATTGCTAAATAAAACATCAGCCGTTATTAGTAATAACGTGGAAAATTTGTTAAAACCAACACCATCTCAACAGTCGTCGTCTGTAAAATTAAAAAAAAAAACAACACAAACTGATATGGAATTTGCTACACCAATACTTACAAGATTAAAGAGTAGTGTGAATAATGGCATAACAACGGATTCAACTGCTAAATCGTTAGACGATAATATGGACTCGTCTAAAAAATTTTTTATTGGTAGTGGTGACTTGAACTCTACTTTGCGTACCGTTGAACCGCTACGATGGATTTTTATTTCTCGATTATGCAAGGACGTTACTGATGATGATCTTATGATGTATATCAAAAACAAATTTGAAGTCGAGAAACCTGTATTATATTGCTTTCGACGTAATGATGAGCGCGATTATGTATCATTTAAAATCGGTATTCCTGTAAGCAAATTTAACCAAATGCTGGATTCATCGGCGTGGCCTTCTGGAGTGTTGATTAAAGAATTTTTAAATTCACGTCGGAAATCAATGAATAATAATTTTTTAGTCCCACGCTCAGCTCTAACGACGTTGTAACAATATCTACTGCGACCTCAACTGATTTTATACCTTCTTCAAATCCGATGCCGCTGTCTGCACCTATCGCTCAACTGACACTGCCACTCTCAGATGAAACCAACACATTGTCTATTCATTATCACAACGCTAGCGGAATACGATCAAAATCGCGTGAAATGTACCTATCAGTGTTGGAAAATGAATATGATGTCATCTGCATCACGGAAACATGGCTGACAAGCTCGCACAATTCTGCAGAGTACTTCCCTCCAGACTACTATGTTTTCAGACGCGATCGTTATACGGATCTTGAATCGACAGCGAGAGGTGGCGGAGTTCTGCTAGCGGTCACGAAAGATATACGTGCGGATATTATTGACCTTGGGAGTAACCAGTTGGAGATTTTGGCTGTTAAACTTGCTTTCAATGGAAAGCTGGTGTTGATAGTTGCTGTTTACATACCATACGGATCCTCAGTTCATATATATGGTGAGCTATCTTTATTTTTCTCAAACCAACTAGCAGCTGCAGCTCCTGATTTTGATTGTGTGATGATTTTGGGAGATCTTAACTTACCGAAAATAAAATGGCTTACAGTAGATGATGAACTTCTGCCATTCAATGGTGATCTAACTTCAGATCTGGTGATGGACTCAATCTGTTCACTCGGGCTAAGACAGATTAATAACATCGAGAACCAGTGCAGCAATATCCTCGATCTGGTGTTCGTTCCAGCAGAAGTACATGGCACAATCATTGCTTGTAATGATCTCGGCGGTTCTTCAAGTATTTTTCACATACCAATCCAGAAGCGATTTATGCTGTTTGCCTTAAGGCGACTTCCTCGAGAGGTAAACGCTCCTAAGTATGTGCTTCCGCCGTATCTAGGCCGTTGTTTGATATTGAATATTGAACCATTGTTCGTTCGAAGACAAATTTCTTCCGCAATGTTTGTGCGCGACGTTATAATGAGCCGAATTGATTGTTCACAACTACTATCCTTGTTTTTAATAAGTGCCCCAGTGAGATCACTCAGACACCGAGGCTTAGTGATTAATCTGCACTTCCATGGGTCTAATTTTGGTATGTCGGACCCGGTTTGTAATTCTAGCCGTGTATTTAATAATGTATCTACCGTGTTCGATTTTAATTTGTCCAGAGATGAACTTGAAAGAATTCTAAAAACTTTTTTTATTCAAATTTGATTTATATAAATAAACCTAATTTTAAAAATACTCTTTGCAATACTTCGTTGTTGATTTTGTAGGAAGTAATTATCGGATTTCCCTTACGATGGAAAGACATGATCTTGCATTTCTTAATATTTAAGTAAAGCGAGTTTCGATCACACCACTCACTTAATCTATCGATGTCTTGAAGTTTGTAACGGAATTCTTATCATATTCCGTTATCAATCCAATCTTACCTTTGTCTCATCACAGCAATTCTGTCATGGCATTGAAGATATCATCTTCACAAATATTTATTAAATAACTCATTGACGGAACTACATATTTTCCTTATATGGCTGCTACATAAGCAAAAATTACAGTAGTACAAATGTTCATATAAGAAACCTATCTCATTGTTTTGTAATTTGAATACGGAACATATTTTTATTCTGCGATAGTCATAAATGCTCCACATAAATATAATACGTAAGGTAATTAACTGACCTACGTAAAAATGTAGTATGTTGCATTTATGATTATGCATTAAATTTTCTATGTGAGTGTGAAATGAATGAATTTGTTTACGAAAGGGGTAAACAAATTTAATTTATAACAATTTTAAACTGGGCGGTATTTATGAATATTTTTTTGATTGAACAGCAAAATGTATTAATTGATGGGAAAGAGGCCATTCATTTATTAAATTCTGTTATAAAAATTAATTTCCCCCTCTTTTCTAGATCAATTAATTTTCGCATAAATACCGTACCAAATTTTTGGTGAAGGGCAGTTCAGTTTTTGGTGTTTCTAGCTAATTACGCACAGAGCTTTAGCCGTGGTAATTAGCGAGAAAAGAAGATTAGTGTAAATTAAAGTAAAATTTTACAAAATAAACAATTTGTAGTAATAAAAAAATAAATTGTTGTGTATTAATTTTCTAACGTAACGTTCAAGTAAGTATGATTAAAAACAAACTAAATACTAACATAAAGGGGCCCAATTGGTAAAGGGTCTACCAACTGCTCCATTAGGGGCGGAAACCGCGCAAGTGCCTCGGCACGCGGGTTTCCTTCTGTTGGTAACGCTTTACCGATTTATTTACTTACTAACATTCGGGGCCTTCAGCCATAATAAATAATAATGTTTTTTGATTTTGTTATTCTCTTACTCGTTATGCTTAGTCTAGGGTAATTATGTTACCCTAAACAAGTATTAAAACAACCGCGGGGAACTTGCCGACAGCGTAAGGCATGGAAACCATCAACTTGGGTACTGTTTTGCCCAATTCTATAATCCCTCAATTTGACGGCATCTATAATCCCTCAATTTGTCGTTCCATCACTTTGTTTTTATATTAATATGCGGTAATCTAGGCCGTAAATCTGGGTACCCCAAAAACCCACACCATTTTCCTCTACCCGACTGAGCGGTGGGAATCTAAACCGCATGGGGTACAATTCAGGTTACGGCAAATCTATGAAACGGGTGGGCTTCTACGCAAGTAGAAGTCATACTTCCGTTTCAAGTTTCTTCGCATCTAGCATTCCATTAACAGTTCGAAAAATGTTCACGTCAACAGCAAATATGAACACGTCTGAGTTTTTGATTATCTCGGTTATTTGGTCTATAAAAACAATAAATATCGACGGCCCGATGTGTAATCGTTGGGAAACACCCGACGTAACTTTATTAACGTTTGATTTCTCATTTCCCATTATTACAAAGTGACGCCGGTTTGATAGATAAGACTTGAACCAATTTATGTAATCAAATGCAAACAAACTCTGGAGTGCTTTTTGATGACAGATAGAATCAAACGCTTTACTGAAATCCGTGTACGCTACATCAACTTGATGATGTTTTTCTATCTGATGATTTGAGTTGATGTGGATCGGCCAGGCATAAACCGTTGCTGGTTTATTGATATATGACGCGCAATTGTGGGTTTAAAATTGTTGCATACAACTAATTTAAACAATTTTGGAATTGATGATGTATTTGATATTCCTCTGTAGCAAGTAACGTCATCTCGTTTGACCGATTTAAAAATTGCTGTAATTTTTGAAATTTTCCATTTTTCGGGAAACACCCCGGTGCTCAAGCAGTGGTTGAATAGGTAACATAATGGAATTGCTAAAATGTCAGCGTACTCCTTCAGAATAGAAGAGGGTATATTGTCAAGGCCACAACCGCCTCCAAATCCCTTTAGAGCCGCTAAAATGTAATCCTCACATATAACATGAGGAGTTATTGATACGTTGGTATTGCTGGGTTGTTCGTACAATCCACTAGTAACGCTTGGTTTATAGACTGATTGGAAAAACTTCGCGAACATGTCAGCTATATCTTTGGAGTTTGAGGAGCTGGTATTGTTATATGTCATATTTGCAGGGTATCCGTCAATTTCGCGTTTATTCCTAAAGTATTTCCAAAATTGTTTCGGATTTACTTTGATTTTTCCTTGTATTTGATCGAGATACGACCTGTATTTTGATTTGAATTAAATTTCAAATTCGTTAATATGTTGTAGAAACATAGTTTTGTCAGTTTCTAACCTGCTTTTAAACATTTTGTCATACGCTTTCGACTTCCGATTTTTTAAGTTAACTAGTCTATCGTCGAACCACTGAGGTAGAGCATTTTGTGGTTTACAGCACATTGATGGATTCTAGGTAACTTTGTAGCCCCGCACGGTTTGTTTTTTTGAAGTTGTATTTGATTGGTTGTAGGTGTTCCGAAGACTTGTGATTGATATCACTTATGACAGAAGGTAACACGAATTCTGAAATTTTGAAAATGTCAATGTCGTAGCTGAAGACAAGATCCAGTAATCTATCACGATTATTAGTAATTGTGTTTATCTGGTTCAAATTATAACCAAGCATGGCTTCCACAAATAAAGATTCAGCATCTGTTGTTATATTTTTTGGAAAAATACAATTTAGTTCCGGGTCCAGATTCCATATTATATTTGAAAGGTTAATATCACCAAGCACAAGAACTAAATCTGACGAGATTGCTGTATTAATAACTTCATCAATCGCATCGATGCAAGTTGCGTAATGATCACTATTTGATTGAGGTGGTATATACGCTGCGTAAATGAATAGATTGGTTTGTTCGACTCTCGATGGGGCTAAAATTACTGAAGCATTCCAGAGTTTAGAATGTACTGCTATCAGTGCGCCTCCACCCGATTTCTTTGAGCTAGTTTCGAAAGACCGATCGCATCTGCAGACAACGTAATCATGGCCAAAAAATTCACTGCTCATTATGCCGGGTTTTAATGAAGTTTCACAAATTACATAGATTAGGTAGTTTGACTTTAAAACGAAGTTATAAAACTTAGATGCTTTTGATGCCATTTTGTTGACGTTTTGATAGTAAATTGCATATTTCTCATAAACCAACCTTTTCTTGAATTTTATGGGTTGATTTACTTTTAGAGTAGTAGTGTAGGCTCGAGCTCTCATTAAAAGCGAGTGTAGTCTATCATTAGCCACTGGTGAAAAGTATCTAAATGATTGGTGTGTCTTGAAATTGCAACTATGGCATGGGGTACACTATCGAACAGCCCAAGTGGTTGAGAATTGATTCTTATACATATCACATTTGGTGAGGTTAATGCTTTTGATTAGTGGAAAGTCATGACTTTACTAGATTCTGGTATCTTAAGCTGGGAGATTAATTGTTTATAAGCTTTGGTAAAGGTTAGATAGAATGTGTTATCCAACAGAGGTATCGACATCAAAGTTGACGGCAGGCTTATAAATTTGGCTGAAATTTACGCAGCATCTATACGAGTATAAGCTCAACAGAGTATAAACTCGACAGATTGGTTATAAACTTACTTTACGTAATTATTTCTTGAAACAATTTTGAATTTGTTAATCAAAACTAAACTCGAAACAACAACGACACTTTACTTCTCAAATTTCAAGCCCAAACTAATTAAACTAATTTTTTAGGGGGAGAGACAAAATTTTTGCTTTGTAAGTACCAAATATAGTCATATCGACCCTTAATTTTTCGCACACAAGTAGCCAATTTCGACTATTTTTTGGATAGTATACTTTTGTTTTACGTAGTTCAGTCATTTTCATACCTCATTTTATTTTTAAATCTTTTCAAAGTCAATTTCGACAGATTTTAGGCATATTTTGCCTTTAAAGTTAAAAGGGCATTTCCCTCTATTCCCTGTTTTTTTAAATTTATTTTGACCCTAAAAGAGACGAAAATATCGCAATGGACGGAAAATGGTTCCAACCCTAACATGCGGCTAGTGCTAGGGAGCTCACCATAGTTCAAAACATAAAGAACTATTTCTCGCCTAGGAAGTTCTTAACAGATACAAAATGTTTTTTAACTTAACCTGAGATTTTGAAACTTGGCTATTTTGGACGATTTGGGGGTTATTTTTAGACCTGATTTAACGTTTAACTCGCACAGCGATGCTAATAATCGCATCAGAGCCTATTCAATGTTGGGATTTATTAAGCGAAATTTTAAAGATTTTCACGACTCACTGACTTTTAAGTCACTGTACACTTCTGTCGTTCGTTCTCAGCTTGAATACGCAAGTGCCGTATGGTCTCCGTTTTATGACTGCCACTCTAAGAGAATTCAGTGTATACAAAAGCAGTTTCTGTTATTTGTTCTCAAAACTTAACTTCTTTAAAGCGCGACGATTATAGTCTCTCATCTTACCTTGACCATTGTCGTTTCCTGGGCCTTCAGTCACTGGCTTCTAGGCGTACATTTGCCAATGCTACCTTTGCACCTGATATTATTTATGGTAAAATTTATTGTGCTGACATACTTTCACTCTTTATATTTACGCTCCGCAACCTTACGCCCACGTGAGTTTCTTCGTACTCCAACTCCCGACAGTAACTACAGCTACCATGGTCATGAAACGCGCATTCAACGAGATCTTAACACCGTTGCTGAGTATTTTGATTTTCACATTTCTCGCAATGCTTTTAAGAGGGCAATCGCTGCTCTGGAGTTTTGACTTGAGGCCACCATTGTTTGTTCCTGCTCATCTTAATAAATAAATGAATGTAATTAGAAATTGTAATACTGTCGGCAAAAAATAGTAAGACTTTGTTCATAATTTTAAAATTCTTTATTTATTTCTCCAAATATATTTTGTCCCTCTCAAAGTAATACCCCCCCCCCCCCCCGGCCTCAACACACTTGTGCCAACATTTTTTCCAATCCGCGAAACAGTTGTTAAAGTCAATTTCCGGAATAGCCTCCAATATGCGTAGCGATTCACGTTTAATATCTTCAATTGACTCAAATCGGTTTCCCCGGAGCGGTCGTATGAGTTTGCTGAACAGCCAAAAGTCACACGGAGCTAAATCAGGCGAATACGGTGGTTGCGGAACGGGGTGGAATTTTTGGGGAAAAAATCACGTAAAACCAATGCAGTATGAGAAGGTGCATTATCGTGGTGCAAAAACCAAGAGCTGTCGACCCATAATTCCGGCCTCTTTTTACGAACAGCTTCGCGCAAACGACGCATAACACTCAAATAGTATTCCTTATTGACAGTTTGGCCGGTCGGAAGGAATTCGGAGTGCACCACACCTCGATAATCGGAGAAAACGCTTTGATGTGGTTTTTTCGGCTTCGGCTCACCTTTGGCACGATATTCGGCCGATTGATCGTCTGTTTCCGGGTCGTAAGCATAGATCCAAGACTCATCGCCAGTTATAATACGTTTCATGACATCCTGGTAGTCGGAAAGCATTGTTTCACAGATGTCAACGCGACGCTGTTTTTCCAAAAAAATGAGTGATATTGGCCCAAATGATCTTTCAAAATGGTTTTCACTGATCCTTCCGATATTTCAACGATGCCAGTAAGGTCTCTGACTGTTAATCGTCGATTCTCGAGCACCAATTCCTTGATTATGTTAACGTGGTGATCATCAGTTGATGTTGATGTCGAGAGGGTCGAGGTCCTAGACGTGGTTTGTCGTCGTGCTCGCGACATACAATTATCACCGAAGGCCTTTTGCAACATTCTGAACGTTGCGGCACCACAAAATTGAATAATTTCACTCATTGTAAAAATCGCCGAACGCACTAATGATTATTTTCATGTGACATTTGGCACAGATGTCACTGACAGTCATACCAACATAGAAAAAAAAAAATATTTCGACGAAATTTAAATTAAAAAGTCTTACTACTTTTTTGCCCACAGTAGTATATGGTTTATTTTATTTTGTGTTATTTTAGACCGTTAGTAACAGTCCAAGATGCATATCCGTTCCCATTGATTGAAGGAGAACTAATTCGCTTGGATCAGACCAAGTTCATTTCTACGGCAAAACTGCATTTGCTTTTCTGGGTCGTCCTCTTTACTATGTTACAATCAGGCCATATCTGAACTGTTAAAAACGGCATATTTATCGATAAATATTGAAATACTGTTCCGAAAGAAACCAAATATCTTGGCCATTGTTGAGAATCGGAAATAAAAGTTTAATTTCGAAACTGAGTTGGTGAAGAAATCTATTATTCGTTTATTAACTGCCTTAGGTTTATTTTGTTTCTATAAAAAAAGCAAGTTGGATATGGAGAGTAATACGAGGAAGGAAAAGAAAGGATAGCGGAAAAACTCAGTATCAAAGCAACAGACATGTAATTGAAGATGCAATTATTCTTACTAACCCATCAGATAAGGTAGAATTCATCGCTAGTAGACGCCCTGGGCTCCTAAATTGGAGTTAAATTTTCCGGTAATTTTGCAACGCCACCCATCTTATTCGAAGTTTAACTGTAACACACACATCATACCGGTCACGACATCGTATTATTAAATAAGTATTTGTATTTATTATGTCATGTAGAAACGCGGCACGAATCCGCATACCATAATCTACAATATCGGATTTGTTTATTTCTTATTCCCATATTCACCGAAAAACTATTTGTTGTGCACTTAAAAGTCTCCCGTAGCAACGTACTAATACTAAACAAAGGCCGATATAAACTGTAATTTTTGAAATCTAAACACTGTATCTCGCGTATAGAAGCGAATAGTATATCGTGTACCTTACCTCAGCATACCTACCTACCTAGCTCAAAACAGAATTAAAACACAAACAACTAAAAAACTTTATTAACCGAACCATAAAAAAAAATAGTTGGTTGGTTGGTTTAGTTTTTTATTTTGTTAGTTTCGTACACAGCGAGTGTGTAAAATAGTTTTAAACATTTTTCGCTACAATTAAGTTGTTTTAAAACTTGGCAAAACGCTTTTTGGATTTAATATTTAAAATAAAAGTTTTTTTTTAGTTTTCGTTAAATAATTTAAAACCAACCAAGAAATGTTGGTTGGTATTTAAAAATGCAAAACTATTAAATCGATATTTATTTTTATTATTTTTTTTTTTAAATTGGATTACGACGGGGGGCTCTCGGAAGACGTTTAGCGTTGTGGTGTGTTGTGTGTGCATAAAAAAATAGTTGTATATTGAATTTAGTGACTTTAGCCAGTTGAATGCGTGATAAACTATAAAATTCTAGTTTTAGTGAATTAATTAAAATTTTGATAAATACCAAATATTATAAATAAAGTTAATAGTTTTATAGGATTTAGTGGACAAAGTGTTTGTTATGCTTTTTTTATGTTTATGGCAAATGGTCAGATATAATTGGTTTGTGACATAATTTAGTGTGACCTAAATTTGTTTTTATTGTACTTTTGTGTAAAATTTATTTGTGATATTGATCCGTCAACCGTCCGCAGCGTGTTTCAAGAAATTATTGAGATGTGTACTGTGCTGTGTGGGAAAATACTGGGTAATTTACTCATTGGGTTTATAACAATGTACAGTACAATTACCTTAGCAACAGCTGTTCTTGTTTATAATCTAATAAATATTAACTTGTATTTAGGGAGTTCTAGTATTACATATGTTCTCAGGTATACATGTCCAGGTGTTGTTGTTCAATCAAAATAATTGTTAATGGTTAAAGTATGTAATCAAAACTAAACCCGAGAAAATGGGTAGCGTGACTCAAGATATTAAACGTACTAACTGTTAATATGTCCGTCAAACAATTTGGTCAAAACCAGTTTGAGCTAAAAATGATTACAAAAAATTATTGTCACACAAAACGTTTAATAAATTGTTAGTGGGAAATTGTATCTGGTGGAAAGTGACTGATTAAATCATAATATTACAAAAGTTTGTTAACTTACTGAATAAAATTAAACACTTTCCCATCCTGCATCGCCGTAGTCTCATTGATTCCCCATTAAGGGGCTAAGTGGCATGATGGTTGTTGTTATCTACTGCATATTCGTGAGCGTGGTTGGGGCCATTAGATTCTGCTTTCCATTTTCTTTTATAACATTACTATCGTCGTTGACTAATCTGGCGCAATTTGCGTGATTTAGTTGATATTACGCAAGTTGAAGTCGCTCATTAGGAAAAAAGATCGTCCGGAACACTATGATATACTTCCAGAACTACTTGAAAAATCTTTTGTCGCGTGGAAGTATCAATTTAAAACAGGAACAGCGCTTAGACGTAAGCTTATGGCACTTCATCCCACTTGAAATTTAATGTTTCAGGAAGCAGTTTTGTGACAACGGCAAACATCAATTTTGATTCTGTCCTTAGGTGAAGGCAAGGGTGCCATCAGATACAGGTTGAGAGCGTAGGAGTTTATTCTGGAAGGATTACTTGGAATTTTTCTTTTGTTCTTCTTTATAATTTTGTTGCTCGGCATGTTTGGTAAAGATGTTTCGGATGTCCTGGTAGTATGTGGAGATTCTCATTAGGCTTACGCTTTGAATTTATTAATTAATTACCAATTCTAGTAACTGATGCAAATGTCCTACAAGTGTTGCCTTATCCTTTTCTTATTTGTGTTGTTGTCACCAAAAATTAATTCTGATGTAACATTTTATTTACCGTTATCTCTAGCTCATTATGTTGCTATATTTTTTTGCTCTTTTTCGTATTCTAATAATATTTCATTGTTAACACCTAAGCCAGATGATCATTTGTATCCAACAATTCAGAAAAAAAACTTTTTATGTCACAGCATCGATTTCTACATAGCTAAAAATGCCGATGTCTTATCAAACTATAATTCAAACGAAAAAAACGTAGAAATTTGCTTTCTTGGTTAGGAAGTTACATTTAAGCTGGTGGGATGACTAATGTGATAACCTATTTCAGATGATAACGGAAAGTGGGTCTTAACTTTTTCACTCAAACTCATAATTTTAACTCATTACTCTCCTGGTTAGGATATTCTGTTTGAGCCAGTTGGATGAGCAATATACCAACCCATCACAGGTTATATCGGAATCTGAGTTCAAATCTCTAGGAACACGTGATAACGGCCTTTTATCATTTTCACTCATCAAAAAATACAAAAATTCGTATCAAACTCACTGTCCTGATCTGGTTTCAATTGGGATGGTTGGATGAACAATTTAGCAACCCATTTGAGGTGTTATCGAAACCTGAGGATAAATCTCTGGGAAGGCGTGTTAGTTTCTGTCTCTCCAAGTTTTCCGAAAATTCATTATTTAGACACAAATATACCCTATTAAAGTTAGCCGGAATATTTTAGCCGAAAGATAAAAAAATTGTTAATGCTTATAGTGTCTTCCCAACCGAAAGTAAACAACATGGACAAGGTTGAATGATTTCCTTGATGGCATTTAAACAGAAACTCCAAAGTACATAGAACTACCCCATTAATGCAATAATATCTATATTGTAGTTCAACTCTGGCCCAAAAGTTTAATTAACATGCGAGGTTGTTTTTTTTGTTGCAAAATTTCGATGTTTCAATATTTTGAAAATTTATTCCAAATGTGCAGAAAGTCTGAAGGATATACGGGGTTGTTTTTAAGCAAAATTTCGATGTTACAGTATATTGACAATTCATTGCACACTCTGACGCTCCAGATAAACAACTTAGTGGCATTAGTCGCCTGCAGGCATTAATGAGATAGGTCGTTTATCTGGAACGGTAGAGTGTTCAATGAATTTTTCAAAACATCACAATTTTGCCAAAAAACCTGTATATTAATCAGACTTTTTTTAAATTTGGACCAGAGTTGAACAACAATATGACCATTGTGGCATTAATGGGGTAGTTCGATGTACTTTTAAACTTCTGAATTAGTTTGTATGCAATATTTAGTTTGTTGTTTATATATATATATATATATATATATATATATATATATATATATATATATATATATATATATATATATATATATAGTTATTTTCCGTTCTGTAAAAGATATTGTTTTAGTTTTTACTACATTAGAAAGGTAAATACTTATGGTTAACAAATAAATTAAAAAAAAATTCAAAGTACCAATATTTTCGAAGTTATGGCAAGATATATGTGCGCATGGCTTTTTACCGCTAGAGGGCACAGCTACCAAAATCTTACTACTATTTATACAGGGTTTGAAAGGTGGAGGTTCAGCCTTTTAAACATGCTGACATAATTTGAGCACCAGAGGATTTCAAATTTAAAATTCGCATTTAATTTTCTCTTTTAGTAAAACAAATATGTAACTTAAATGCAATTTTAATGTGTTTTAAGTTTTAAACCTGAAAATCCAATATTTTAAATGAGATTTGAAGAGCATACAACCTGCACGGGATATCATACGCAAATCAAATGTTCCTTCTAAATTTGTTACCAGAGAATTGGTCAGTGGCTAAAATTATGGATACATTTAATACTTCGAAATATATGGCAGAAATGTCGAAAATCTCATCAAAGACCACGGACATGGTAGCTTCCCAAGACCTACAAAACTAGATCTGGACTTCAGTCGTTAGCTTCCTGGAACCCACGACTTTGATAGTGTTCCTGATCTTGATGAAGGTCGCATTAAAAAACAGAAAATGCTAGTTTTATCCGAGGCATACCGCAACTTATCCGAGGCATACCAACATTTTTTGGAACAAAATCCAAATCAAAATATTGGATTTTCTAAATTTGCCGAGCTTCGCCCAAAAGAATGCATATTAGCTGGAAAACCAGTAACACATAATGTTTGTGTGTGCATAATTCATCAGAATAACAACTTATTATGTCCGGTTATATCAAAAATTTTAAATTGCGATCCTACCATTATGAATGAAAAACAGTTATTAAAGAACATATCCTGTGAAAATTTGACGTGGGATTGTTGTGAAGGTAAAATTATTAGTTATATTATGCAATTCGAATATATTTAAAATTGGTCTAAATGGACGTTAATTTTATCTTTGTTTACAAGTAAATGTGGAGAATGTAATAGTCTGGTGTATAAATTAATAGAACAACTGAAAGATGCTACAAAATCTGGAGTAATAGATGAAGTGACCTACAATAATTGGATTTCCGTTCAAAATATATACAAACTGATAAAGATCACATCTTTAGTTGACGAAATTGCCGTTATTTTATCAGAATCTTAAAAATTCGGATTAGCAGCACTTTGCAAACATGACTACATAACCAAAGAACAGTCAAGATATCTAAAGTCAGTAAAAAGTAATTTACAAGAAGGAGAATATGTAGTGATTTTGGATTTTTCGGAAAATTTTAAATTTGTCACTCAGAATGAAGTACAAGCAGCACATTATTTTACACCGCAAGCAACATTATTTCCGATCGTAGCCTACTATAAATCAGCAACAGGTCCAATAAGCATACTCTCCTACGCAGTAATTTAAGAAGTA